>BSBM01001229.1:10751500-12043500 GCA_027924585.1 Larix kaempferi | reverse complement strand
GCCACCTTATATCGTCAGCTTGTTGGTAGTCTCTTATACTTGACTCATTCCCATCCTGACCTTTCCTTTTCTGTTGGTCGTGTTTCCCGTTATATGCAGACACCTCATGAAAGTCACTGGAAAGCAGCTAAAAGAATACTTCGATATATTCGAGGTACAGTTCAGTTTGGGATTCATTACAGTACAAGGGGGAAACCTTTGTTGGTTGGTTTCACTGATTTAGATTGGGCCGACGATCCTGATGATCGAAAGTCTACTGCAGGTTATGTTTTCAGTCTGGGATATGGACCTATTACTTGGGCTTGTAAGAAACAACAAGCTCTTGCTCTTTCTTTAGCAAAGGAAGAATATCGAGCAGAAGTTAATGCCAGTCAGGAAGCTTTATGGCTTCGACAGATCCTTTCAGAGTTTGGATTCGAGCATCAGCAACCTACTCCACTTTGGTGCGACAATCAATGTGCCATCAAGCTTGCCAAAGATCCAGTTCTACATCAACGCAGCAAACACATTGAGCTACATATGCACTTCATCAAAAATCTTGTTCATGATCGTGTTCTTGAAGTGCTCTTTTGCCCTACAAATGATCAAGTTGCATACATCTTCACCAAGTCTCTTATAGAAGTGAAGTTTTCTAAACTTCGATCTATGTTAGGAGTTCAAGAACTTGTCATTAAGGGGGGATAGGCTCTAATGCCTCCTTCCTTATCCTAATAGTGTCACTTTTGTAAATTCTTGAATCCTATCCCAAGTTTTTCTTAAGGGGGGATGTTAGGATATTTAGACACTTAGGAGTTAGTTAAGATCAACTTGTGTAATATATCCGTTATGGATAGTGTGTTTCTTTAGTATGCATTAGTATGCATTTGTAAATACTTAATCCGACGGTCACGATATGTTCCCGACATAGAGTGATCCGACGGTTCAACTTCTCTTAGATCAAACCTAACCTTGATCCCTGGCTTAACACCCAATTGGTCCATGATCTCTATTTAAATAGCATGGAGGGTCATTGTTTAGTTGATCGATTATGAGAAGCTCATTTGTAACTTTCTTTCTTTGCATAATAAATTGTCCCATAGAAGCTATTTGGCCGGGCCCATGGAGTGTTTCCCTCAAGAGGGTTTAAACCACGTCAAAACACTGGTGTGTTGATCTGTGATCTGTTTGTGTGAAGTGGTTGCTCTTGGTGTTTGGTCCTTTGGTAGTACCCTGTGTACCCAAACATATCAAAGTCGTAGTTTGCATAGGGACATGCAAACCCTTTGGTTGGGGGGAGATGACGGGCTTTGTTTATGACCCTTTTTATTCCCTTATTTTACCTTGTTCTATGACTCTTTTGATACAATCTTGTATTATCATTGGCTCTCTTGCTCACATTTTGCACATTTTGGCCTGGGTAAGGATTGATCTTGTGCTCTTTGCTATTTTTCAATTGCTTATGATTGGATAGAGTTATGGTGCCATTATTTCCTACTAAAGAAGTGATGTTTTCAGGTTCAGTAACAATCTTCCTACAGGTTACAGAATGAAGAATTATGAGAGCTAGAGGATAGGCATTTCAGTCTCGAGCTACCACGCTAAGGCATCAAGATCGATGTACTTCTTTCATTGTTTTGGTTACCTATCTAGCGTCTAGATGTTGATGCAGTCAATCCAAGAATTGGAGGTTTTGTACTTAATTTGGTATTTTTGAGCACATGATGAATCATAGTTGACCACTCTGATATCCCTGGGGATCATCTCCACTTTCCACGATGTATATCCCTGAAATATATCTTGGAAGATCTGAAGATAGGCCTTCTTTGGAAATCTGTTGTAACAATGCGATTTCTCCTATTTTCTCATAAGCGTTGATGTATAGAAGACATGGGGACTCTTTAGAAGGGTTAGCCTCAATTACATAAGAACTATTGAACACTGTATCAAGCTTTTATATATAAGAGATTCCTGGTTTATCTGATTCCATGTGTTGATCAATTTCATGTGATTAAGAGGCTGTTCAGCTCCTATTGCCGAAGGCATGGCCCCCTTCTGTAACAGGTGTTGTTATAAGTAGGATTCTTTTCCTTTATGAATGTTGATAGATTAATTATTGTTGCAATGTTGATTGTTTCCATTAATTGATATGTAGAATTGGTGTGTTGATCATAGTTGAAATGTGAATCCTTTAATGAGTGGTGCGATTAGATTACAGGGTTATTTTTATTATTATTGACAGAGGAGTATATGAATGATGAATGCCAATTTAGTATTAATTCTGCAGTGAATGGATGCAATTAGGTTCTTTTGGAATTTTGTTGTGAGTGCTTAAGGGTAGAAGCAGATCATGGAATTTGATTAGTTATTCAACCTTTCCATTACAGTGTGATTCAGTGAATTATTTTCATTAGGAATTTCTCAGTTTGTTAATTAGAATTGGAAATTTATTTTCTTTCTGTAATTTCACAGATTGTTGTTGGTAGTAATTTCCTTCTGTAGTCTAGCTGAATGTTATTGATAGTTAGATGCTTTCATTAGATTGCAAGATTCTTTTGGTAGTCAGCAATTTCCTAGGATTCCATTCACCAAAAGATTACATCCTAATTTTGATTCAGTAATTCATTAATATTCTCTGCGTTAAGATCTTCCAAGTTGCAGTGTTTGGCATATATTTTGCTTGGTAGCTCATAAGTTTTGTAGCCATGGGTTGATAATTTATGAACAATCTTTTCATTTCAATTTAATTAAAAAGGGAATAAAAGAGCTCGTCAAGCGATTCCAAACATATATCTCTGGTCTTAAGCCATACATAAGAGACGAATTAGAATTACATAATGTGTCCAATTTGGATGAGGCTAGGCGCAAAGCAAAACTTATTGAAGAAAAATTCAAACAATCAAGACAAGAGAACCCTAACAAGGGATATTTGTGACAGCAAGAGACCGAGTGCGAGTATTGCGAAGGTACATGGTCACTTGGTCATCAATGTAACAAATATCAGTCATATGGCTATGAAGTTGGAAAAAGCTCAAAAACATCGAGCATGCACACCGACAGTGACAGGAAAAACAAGAAGAATACTTGTCGTCATTGTGGAGAAGATTGGTTCCCAGGACATAAATTCAAGACCAATCACACAGTACATTACAAAATCATTAATGGGAAGCAAGTACAGGTATCAAGAGAGGCAAATACAATTTATTTGGATACATACACAAGCTCATCTGAAGCATCATTTGCGACGGTTACGTGTACTCAACAAGTCTATAAGAAAGAAAAGGTAGAGACACCAGAGAAAGATTACACCCAATAGAAGGAAAGCCAAGAACTCGCAGGAAAATATCTGCCACCTCAGTTGAGAAATCATGACATCCTTAAAACGGGACAATTCATATTTCGAGTAACAGAATCTAGGAATTCAGGACCAAAAAGACTACAACTTAATGGGAAAATTAAAGATAGGGATGTCACAATTTTGGTCGATCCTTGAAGTACACATAATTTGATCGACATCAATAAGGAAAAGGAATTAAATATTTTTGTGTTCCTTGCAAAAGGGCTTAAAGCCTCAACCATCGTGGATCAACACATAGAAGAAGTAGGGAAATGTCATAAGGTGTCATTACACATATAAACTTACACCTACAATTGAATTGTATTGCTTTACTACTCAAGGATGTAGACACGGTATTAGGCGCTGAATGGTTAGCCTCACTAGGGACGTACTCTACCAATCTACAAAAATAGTACATGAGTTTTAAATGGAATGGAAGTAAGTATCACTTGTATGGTCTAAAGAATTCGCCACCCAAGCAGAAAGAGCTGTAGCATAAGAAGGACCTAGACCATCTTCAAGATAGAGAGACCAGTTCAGATCACTTAGCTCAAATCAAGCATCGACACAAATCAAGAATAAAAGACGATGTTTTCAAATACAACTTTGAGGACAAATCTCTCTTTAAAGGGGGTGGCAATGTAACAAATATAAAGTGTAAATATAATAATAATGATATTGATAATAATAAATAATTACTACTAGGTTAAGGGATGTGTCCCCTCACACTTGGATGCCCAAACCATATATAATGGTGGCTACCCATTGTAATAATAATCATCCCGTTATCATTTTACTCATATATATATATTCAGAAGATGGATTCTCTTCGACCTTAAATTCGGGTACGAATTAGCTGTAACACCAGTTTCGGTGTTCCAGCCTCCCACCTCCGCCGAAAGGGACAACTTCTTTATTGGTTATTTGTATGAACGTTGTCTTTCTACTCAACGTAAAATTTATCCTCTAAACAAATCTTCCATTCCTATCGTTCCTTTTCTAATTCGCAAATACCCAAAACAGATGTATCTGCTGCTTATCCATTTAACTTATTCGCAATCCTATATCATCCTTGGTTCTCTAACACCCCCTCGTGCTAAGGGAACAACTTATTTATATACATTTATCTATGATAAATCATTACATAAAGAGATACAAGAAATGGACATCTTGTGAATAAAATAAGCCAGAATTGAAGGATACAGTGATAGCTAAAACTGTAATGCCACAAAAAACATAAAGAGACACAAAGAACATAGTGGAACTAGAACTTATATTTTATTCATCACTCAAATAAAATTACAAATGTCATATTTATACATAAATGTGTTATTTTTCATGGTGATTAGAAATCTCATTGGGTCAGAATCTATTACAAACATAATGACAATGCACCAACTAAACCATCCTTTGATCAAGAACCATTGAGTTTTACGAGTGGTGCTCTGAAAATTCAACTCCAGAACTAACTCCAACACAAACCTATTCATGAATGCCATGTGTCATTTTGTGACTAGCTTATGGGTTATTCCTTTCAGCGTTCTCCATTGGACCTTGCGGTGACCCCTTTTTACAACTCCGATACCGGACTCCACAATGATGATGTTGTGATGGAGATTTCCCTCTTGTCGAAAGGTGAGAGCTCCCTTGGATCTCTTTCCTTTGATCCAATATAGATAGGGATGGTAGACCAATATGTTTTCCTCTCTAGATCTAAAACAATCACATACAAAATAAGATAAATGAAGGAAGACAGAATAACTCACCTTAGCATAGATGACCTCCCTTGATGGTGGCTTCTAGTTTATGTGGATCTTGTTGAATTTGCTTTAGTTCCAATTGTTAATCAATCTACGCACTTATGAAAAGGAGATAACCTTAATCAAACCTTTTGCATAAACATGTATAAGATATGCATGTAATTGAAATAAAATATTCGATCTAAGCTATATCTAATTCATTATATTCAAGGGGAGATCAAATCCACCATCAACATCACATATATCCAATACATCAAAATCATACATCCATTAAAACACTATGATGTGAAGCGGAGAAAAATCAACTCTCTCTCTCTCTCTCTCTCTCTCTCTCAACAAGAAGAAACACATCACATTATACATCAAATCATGATGCAAGCCTCTTCCAAACTCCTTTCTCCAATATTTTCTTGACTCATGCACAAAGGGGTAACCTCCAATGAGAGAAATATGGACCCACTAGCATAATAATGATCTCTCAAATCTTTCCCAATGGTTATTGATATCACTATCGATTTCAACAACATAATAATAACATCCCCAAATGCCCTATGAGAGCAATATGTATCCACTATCGAATCCACCATCATAACAATGCTCCCAATGTATTCCTTCTTCCCTGAAATGCCTTCGTTATATGGATGAATGGAGGAAGAGAATGAAATGAATCTAGACTGGTAGGCCCTCTCACGTTTAGGTAGGGCTCAGAGTTCCTAGGTTAACACATGTAGATCCAACTCATTTCCGAAATTTCCTTAACAAATAAGGAAATAATGAGGCTTCTATAGGTTATCATTCCCCATGATAATGGAATAATAAGTGAATTTATCCCTCCCTATAATGGTGTGGAGTGAAAAACTTGAAGTATTACCTCTTATTAATGTTAAAGGAGTGATAGGGTTCATTTTTACTAGGAAAATCAATTTCAACAGGTAGAAAGGTAGTATTTGACCATGATAAATAAGATATGTCTTCTCCAAGCTCTAAGGTTTGAAAATAAGGGTATAACAAATGTCCCCTAGAGTGTGAGGCCATAATAGAAATTGATGGCCAAAACATTTTACAAATAATAATATATGAAGGATGGGATTTGGAGAACAAGGAACCAGATAGGACCTGCAATCAATCATCAACGAATTATGTATATATATAATCCTTGAGGTAGGCATACCCATGCTTGAGAAAAGAACTATAAAGCATAGCCACCAACACAATACACTGCATATGCATGTAATAAGATGCTATACCATGACCACAAATAAGTACAAACTGGATCCATTCCATCAAAGACCATAGCCACTAGAAAATACAATGTGGATCTATGTCATAGTGTTTATAAGGAAAATATAAATGGTATCCATAGTACTCGGAAACATACTCCATCGCAACCTGGGGGGTGTAGCATTAATGAGTGGTTCTAATCAAAACCCTAGGTATTTGTCTAAACCCCAATGGTACTATTCTACAACATGTGAATAGACTCTATCGATGTAGAAAATGTGAGAAACCATATAATTATCTATCATTGATGAGATCGTTAACAAACGTGAGGGAACTAACCAATGATGATAATGGGCCTCAGGGTACCTAGTACAATTTAACAAGTGTGAATAGAGGAGTAGATATCAAAGACTCATAGAATAATTTGAGCAAGACTTGATATGGTAAACCCATTATCAAATGAGAGGATACCTACCACTAAGGACTGCAAGCTCCAAGGTACTAACTAGTTCCTAGATCCACATCCTAGCTAAGTAGTTGGTGTCGATAGGAGGAATCCGTCAAAGGAGGGCCTTAATGTATCCCCCATCAATCAACACGACACATGTACTTACAATAAAGGTGAATATATATAAGCATGGAGCACAACTAACAAATGGATGGTCGATACACAATGTCAATTGGACTAGACAATGTTTGACTAGGCTAACTTCCCTTGAACATATAGTATGACAACTAAGTGACTAGGAAACAAACACTCAAGACCGCCATGTTGGAACACAATAGGAATACCTAGGTTACAATATAAACTTACCAACATAGCCCTAGATACTATCCGTTTTGGCATCACCTACACGCAGATGAAGTCTCACCCAAGGAATCTATGGGGACTGTAGGAACCAAGATTCCGCAGCGTTGAAGGGATGGAAGGAATTCATTCTTCTTATCTACCATTCATTCACTTCATGCGCAAAAATAAATAGCGTATTCATAATAACTAATAACTCATTCAATGCAATAACAGAAACAAAGTATTCATGCATGCAATGCACAAAACATCCAGCACATCAAACACACAAGATATTTGCTCTAAAATAGGTTCATTTCTATATTATTATCATCCATAACAACTTACAAAGTTGTGCACTGTGCATCATATCTTTGTCACAAACCCAAAAATACCCCAATATAACAACAACATGTGAACCCCTAAGGGACATCTATTGAATTAAAGAATTAAATAGCAACCCTTAATCCATGGATCCCTTACATATATATACATTTTAGAATGGGTGGATCCCATTACAATGTGGACACAAGTGCCCAACTAATTCTAACAAACTTTTTTTTTGTTGCATTCATTGGTTCTTAGGATTCCTCGTCGCGTGGTCCACTTCTGATTTGCAACTTCCTAAAATGGTCCAAAAACCTGCTCCAACAAGCCCCCAACACTCAAATTTGCTCATCATTTTGTCGTTGCACTTTCTTCGACCAAGATCTTTCACCTCAAGAGTATGCTAATCGTTGCATAACACCTTTCAAACCTGTAGCTAGGGTTTTACCCCTAGCTTGTGCAAATGAGCACCTACTAAGGAGAATGGACTCCTTAGTAGCAGTTCAGTAAATGTAAATTATTATGATAAAGCAGAAATGTAAACTACTCTAAAACATGTGCATGAAACATAAACAACAAGATGTAAATAATGGTTTTTGTATTAATATTACCTCCAATGTGAAGGTTGGTGAAGCTCTTGCAATGTCCAAGCGGGTTGCTCCAAGCTCCAATGTGCTCCTTCTCTTTCTCCAAAGGTGGAAATGGGCCAAAAGGGGCTCTCAAGGTGAAAGTGGCTCAATGGTGAGCTAGGGTTTCAAGAGAGATTTTGGCAGAGTAAGGGTATACTTGATTGTGGATGTGGAATGTGGGAGCTCCATCACCTATTTATAGTTTTTTGGTGGTGGAGTGCTGGCCCATGGTTTTGGGAACCATATGGTTTAGGGCAGCTGTATAGGGTTTTTTCCTCTTTTTCCTCATTATTTTATATTTTTTATTCCCTTTTTAGAGGGATTTTGCTATTTTAGAGGAATTGTGGATATTTTTGGAGGAAAAAGGGGTTTTTTAGCCTTTTTGAGGCTTTTTTGATGGTTTTGTGGCCTTTTGGAGGCATTTTAGGCCTTTTGGAGGCTTTTTAGTGGGATTTTTAGGGTTTTTAAGGGAAATATGGTAGGAAAATGGACAAATGAGCCATGTAACGAGGTAGATGAGGTAGTGAACACTTTTTGGGTGTGCACATGGATGCCCCTTGTGTATGTTATGTGATGTATTGCATATGGATGCAACACTATGTATGTAGGACTAGGCACGTGGATGCCCCTGTATATGAATGTGGTTTGTATTTTTTATTGCACATGGATGCAAATGGTTATGTGATGACAGGCACGTGGATGCTCCTTGCAATCTTTTTTGGTTTTTATATATTTTTATGAGATGCTATGCATGATGGAGATTTACATGGTGTGATTGATGTGCCAATCTAGAATGTTGTTGGCCATTTGGTCTGCGACACTATTTTGAGCTCTTGGGACATGGGTGAATGTGATGGATTCAAACTGTCAGCTGAGTTGTTTTGTGTGCAGGAATTTTCTAAAGAGGCAGGGATCACGCACCTGGTAGTAGTTGTTGAGATGGGAGACAAGCAGCTGGGAGTCAAGGAACACATGGAGGTGGCGTATGCCCATCTGGAGGGCAGCAGTGAGGAGACCGGTCACAGCATCATACTCCACCTGGTTATTGGTAGCAGCGCCTATACAGATTCCGTCAAGGTGAATCATTTCATGGGAAGGGGAATATAGGACCCACGCTGCAGAAGCCAGGTTGGGAGACCAGCGGCTTGCTCCATCGGCGATACCAGTATAGTGAGGTGGAAGATGGTCCATCTGTGGTCATGCAAAAAATGAGGAAAGTAAGATCGCGGTAAAAAAGGTGAAAAACAAAAAAGAGAGCAAACTGTACAATGCGGACCAGTGGGGCCGCGAGTTATTTAGGGATAAAAGCATTTAAGGTACAACCCGTTACGCGGGTTGCGCAAAGGGTGACCTTCGAAGTTGGCTAAGATGTATGCCCCCTTGCCAAGACAAGTCTGCACGATGTAAGGGCCTTGCCACATGGATTCGAACTTCCCTTTACCGGTTTTTTCATGGGCTTGGTCATAGGCGAGGACGAGGTCCCCTTCGTGGAAAGTTCAAGGGTGTACATGTTTGTCGTAACCAGCTTTGGAGTGGTTCTTGGCAGCTTCAATGGTCTGGAGAGAGGCACGACAGTCTTCATCGGCTTGTTCAAGGGATAGTAGACGTTGCTCAAGTGGGGAGGTATCGCGGAGAAGCTCGACGGCGATTTGCAAGGCAGGTATCTGACACTCAATGGGGAGGACAGATTCTACGCCGTGAACTAAGTGAAACGGGGTAAAACCAGTGGCAGTCTTGTGGATGTACGATAAGCCCATAAGGCGGGGAATAGAATGTGCTGCCAATTGGACTTATGTCGGTCAACGGTGCGTTGAAGGATGGTTTTGAGGATTTTGTTAATGGCCTCTACTTGGCTGTTCCCTTAGGGGCAGTAAGCAGAGGAGAACTGATGTTCAAATTTGAGTAGGGTGGATAACTCACGCCAAACGGAATCTTTGAAGTGTGAACCATGGTCTGAGACTAACTGTTTAGGAACTCCGAATCGAGTGATAACATGGTTAAAAAAGAAATGGGCAGCTGTGTCAGCGGTACAATTGAAGGTAGGCATGGCTTCGGCCCATTTGGTGAAGTAATCCACGACGACAATGATGTACTTGTGGCCGTTGGAAGACGGGGGTCTACATTCCATGAAGTCGATGGCCCACTTACAAAAGGTACCAACGGTGACGACTAGGTGTAACGGAGCGGGTGGTGTCCGGGCCTTGGGGGCAAAAAGTTGGCAGTTATGGCAATGCTTGACCGCAGTGATGCAGTCGGTGAAAAGTGTGGGCCAAAAGTATCCGGCGTGGACGACCTTTTGGGAAGTGGCCATACCGGAGAAATGGATGCCGCAGGCACCGCTATGACAGTCGTTAAGGATGTATTCAGCTTCCTCGTGTGTAAGGCAACGACGAAGAATGGTGTCAACCCCCCAGTGGTAAAGGACATCACCTCAGAGGAGATATCGAGAGGCTTGGTGATGGATGCGATGGCGTTCATTACGGGTGACTTTGGGTCTGAACTTCTGCGTGCGTAGGTATAACAAAATGTCACCGTACCATGGGTCATCAGACGAGATAGTGAACAAGTGATTGTCAGGTAACTCGTCGGAAATTTGTGGGGCCGGGAGAAGGGAAGGTAGATCAGTGATGAGCTGGGCAAGCGCAAGGGATTTAGTGCTCTTAGGTGTTCGGAAAGTGAGGTCATATTCTTGGAGGATAATGACCCATTTAGCAACACGACCTTGCAGTAGCCGCCGATTTAGGAGATAGACCATGGGGTTGGAGTCAGCAACGACTGTGGTATGACTAAGTAATATATAGTGTCACAGTTTTTGGACGGAAAAGACCACATCTAGGGCTAGTCTCTCCTCATATGGGTAACGAAGGGGTGGACCAGACAAGGTCTGGCTAACGTAGTAAATGACATGCTCTTGGTGAGAGACGTCCTCTTGAACTAAGACTCCAGACACAGCGTGCTCGGATGCCAAGACGTAGAAGATGAAGTCCTGAGAGAAATCCAGAGGGGAGATCAAGGGAGCTTGCGTGAGAGCTTTCTTGAGGGATTCGAATGCGGCTTCGGCTTGCTTATCCCAGACAAATGGTATGTGCATACGGAGTAAGCACAAGAAACTATGAACGTTAGTGGTGTAATCAGGGACGAAGCGTCAAAGGAAATTGGATCGCCCCTACAGACTTTGGAGCTACCGGAGCGTGCGAGGAGCGGGAAGGTCTAAGATGGCTTGGAATTTCAGGGGATCAATAGTAATTCCTTTCTAGGAAACAATGAAACCCAACAATCGGCCTGCCGAAACGCAAAAGACACACTTGTGTGGGTTCAAGCGGATTTGGTATTTGCGACAACGCAGAAAAACTTGCCGAAGGTCGTTAAGGTGGTCTGATCGTTTTCGGGAACGAGCTGTAAGATCATCAAGATAGACTAGCAGGATATGGACCAAGTCGTGAAAGCAATAGGTCATGGCCCGCTGGAAGGTGGCACCAGCATTTTTGAGGCCGAAAGGCATGACGCGATAGGCAAAGGTGCCCCATGGGGTAGTAAAGGCAGTTTTGTACTGGTCTTCCTTACGAATCTGAATCTGGTTGTATCCAGAAAAACCGTCCATGAAAGAGAGGACTTCATGTCCCGCACACGCATCAATGAGCTCGTCAATAAATGGCGTGGGGAAGTTGTCTGTGGGACAAGCGCGGTTTAAATCGCGGAAGTCAGTGCATACTCGAATGGTGCCTTGTTTTTTGTTAACGGGGACGGGGTTTGAAACCCATGTGGTATAGGAAATAGGATAAATGAATCCTGCCTTGCGTAGTTTCTCAATCTCTGCTTTGATAGCTGTGAGCTTTGAGGGATGAATGGGACGTTGTTTCTGATGGACGGGGGGTACATCAGGCCATGTGTCAATGTGGTGCTCTATAATGGAGGGGTCAAGTCCGGGCATTTCAGTATAGGACCAGGCAAAGACATCACGAAACTCTCTGAAAAGGTTAGTGTATTCCTCAATCTCTTGCTTACTATAGAAGGCTCCTAAAGTGATGAATTCAGGGGCACTCTCAGGGGCAGCGATATCAATTTGGATGACAGGTGAGATGTTAGCCATGTTACCCTCCTTGAAGGCATCAGGAGCAGGAATAGGTTCCTTGAGCCAGTCGACCTTGGTGGGAAGGAAGTCTTTGGATTCAACCGCAAATTGGGTAGCGGTGCTAGAGGAAGATGCTTCTGGGAGGAAATACGAACGATGGTGCATATCATCCCAAGGATACTCCGGGGCAGTGAGTGCCTCAAGAATCTCCTCATCAGTACGGAAGGTTTGGGCCGTCAAATCGGTTGACGTGGGAATGGTAGTGGAAGAGATCATGTAAATGGTGTTGACCTCCCCGGATGGGGGTGAGATCGGGGGGTGAATCTCCTCAATAGTGGTTGGGGCTGTCTCAAGATCCAGATTGTTCATCTCACAGAGAGCCGCTCTATAATCTGGGAGATCGGGACAATGATGTGACTAGTGCTCGTAAAGACCGCATATAGCACAGGGGTGGTTGGTACGCAGGGATTTATCTTTAGGCTTGGGGGTGGGGTTTAGTTCGACAACCGGGATGTTGGGGTCGTCATCGAGCATCTGCATGTGCTTTTGTAATGCTGGTAACTGTGGACACTGATGAGTCGCATGGCCTAACTCGTCGCACAATGAGCATTTGGGAGGAGCACGAAATACTGGGGGGTTTTTGACTGTCTTGGGAGGTGGTACAGCAGTGTAGGGTTGGGGACCTCTTCCCCCAGTGGGTTTGGGAGTAGGGGGAGGAGTCGTGGAGGACGAAGGGGTAGAGACACCAGGGGGTGGCTGAGTGGTAGTAGCCATGGGTTGCACCGGTTGGAGGACGACGCTTGGTGTCGGTGGGGGAACGGGAGGCAAAAGATACCAGACGGGTAATCCCAAGGTTATCCCAGGGAGGCTAAGGGTAGCCATAACCGGGGTGCTTACTACTCCCGATGGAGGGACTAGGAAGGGGATTGTATGGATAGGTGTAACACCAATGTGGCTAGGTACCAGTGGTGGTTTAGGAAACAAGGGTGGCTGATTGGTAGTTTTTTGGTTATCATGGGAGAGGGTACATAAGTCAGACACTTCGAGCGTAGATGACGGGGGAGGAATGGATTGGAAGGTGGATGTCATCGGCGGGTCTGAGTAAACTCCAGGTCCCAAAGAGGAAACAAATGAGGTAGCAGCACTACTGACTGGTTGTTCCACCATGGGGAGAACATTTTCGGGTGCAGCGGGAGCATTTGGATCATAGTAAGTAAGTTGGTCGATCTTAACCACGCGTCCATCATGGGGGAACATCATGGTACGAAAGACAGAGGAAGCGACCAACCGCATAGCATACATGTAGTTGCGACCGAGTAAGAGGTTGTAATCAAGCTGGGCGTTGATGACCTCGATATCGATGAGGACGGTTTTACCACCTAACTGCACAGGGACATTGGCTAGGAGACCTTGGGGATGAGCTGAACGACCGTCGTAGGCGCGTAACGCAGTGGTGGACTGCTGGAGGGTAGGGGATCCCAACTTCTGCCATACGAATGTAGACATAACGCATGTGGAGGCACCCTCATCGATGATGCATCGATGGATTACAAGATTCCGAACGGAAACAGAAACTTGGAATGCTAAGGTGGAAGGTAGGCATGGTTCGGACTGGTCCAAATCAAATGCCATCAAATTCGAATCATTTGGGTCAATAGCCCCAATGGCTGAGAGTAAAGTCTTGCACTGGGAAGGGCAGTTCTTCAAGACTTCTAACGCACAAATGGCTGCGGGAGATTGGGCTAGTTCATCTACAATGTTGTAGTTTGACGCAGCGCGCGCATTGGGGTTGTTGTTGATACAGCGAAGTGGGAAACGAGCTGCTTTGGAAGCGCCATCTACCGGAGGGGGAGGGATACGTAACGCTTGATCAGTGGGATGAGCGTTAGGGGTTTTATCAGCGGGAGGGGCTTCAGAGGTGGAGCCATATTGGTTCCGACGGGTCTGGAGGTTGACATCAGTGGAAGACATCATCAACAAATGGTGGGTACTTGAGTCAAACATGGGTTGATCAGGAGCGGCGTATGTGATCTATTGTTGTTGGGGTTGCACATTGGCTTGAGGGGGGGCCAATGGCTGAGTGTTCACCATGCCTTGGGTTGGTAAGGGGTTTTGCAGCACCAAAGGCGGCTGCTGAGGTTGTGGGGGGTTGGGCTGCGCTTGAGGAGCTGCATGTCCTTGGCGATGGGCATCATCGACCCAAAGTTGCCGAGCTCGCTCCAAATGTGGGCAAGTATGTGTGTAGTGGCCATAGACCCCGCAGATAGAACAAGGATGGTTCGTTCTCAAATTAGGGTTTTTACCCTGCTTGGGCGGGCGATCAGGGTTTTGGTTAGCGGGGGTCGCGTTGTTGTTGTCTGGGGGATTAGCCGGTTGACCACCTTGGTCTGTAGGTTGGTTGTTCCCATGATTACGGCCCTTGCCGCGATTTTGTTGGCCCTGGTTGCGTTGGTTGTTCTGGTTTTGCTGCGGGTTGTTTTGGGCGTAAACTTTCCCTTGAGAAGTAGGTGGGTTTTGAGGTTGTGCAAGTGCGGGAGCAGGCTGCGGTGGATGATATGTAGGTGGAGGTTGCGCAGGTGCGGTACCTTGAGGAAATGGCTGATATGTCTATGGAGCAGGTTGTGGGTTTGCCGTAGGGGCTGGCTGTGGTGGGTAATAAGTTGGTTGGGCTTGGGAAGGTGCAAGAGCTGGTGCAGCCTGCTGGTGGTAATAAGTGGGTTGGGCCTAAAAAGGCGCATGAGCTGGTGCAGCCTGCTGGTGGTAATAGGGCTGAGGTGCGACCGGGGGGTTATAAGCAGGGGGCGCATGACTGAAGCACTGAGGTGGATAGGTGGGTCCATGGGAGTGATGGTGATGTGTCATAGGAGAATATGAGTTGGTGGCCCTAGACTGTGAGGTGGCCCGTGAAAGGTCGGGGCCCGGGGTAGGACGTGCTATGGAAAAGGGTTGGGGATGCGAAGAAACACGACCAATGATGCCGTCTGCAGTGTGGGATGCCCCCAGCGCATCGTGATGGGAGGACTCACCGCGAGGGGCGTCAGGTCTAATGGTATAGAGATAACCCGACTGGGTGTAAATGAGGTCGAACTGCTGTGCCTTAAGGATGGCCTCTTCTTCAGACTGGGGTCTTTTGGAAGCTACTTCCTTAGCAATAATAGTAAGAAGGGACTTGAGGAACCAATCTAGGAAGATACGGTCATCTAATTTGATCTTGCATAAGCTACGGCGTCTACGCCACTCAAGAATGTGGTCCGTGATGTGGGTAGCCATGTTTTTTCTGCAAGATACGAGGATCTCAACGCCCATGTCATAGCGGACAGGTAACTGGAAGAACTGCAGGAAGGTCGAGGCAAGGGAATCAAAGGTGGCATGGGTCCCGTGGGGTTGCTCGATATACCACTTGGCTGCAGAGCCAGTGAAGGTGCGCTGTAACTGACGGAGGTGAATAGAGTCATCCACTATGGAGTTGGAGGAACACCATAGATGCAAGGACATGATATGGTTTTGTGGGTCCTCACCTGCCTTGCCCTCGAACTTAGGGATGTCAGAGGGGAGCTTGGTGGGCATATGAGGCCACGCAGGGTCGTGTCGAATAGGGTCGTTGGTTAGTCTGGCTAGATCAGGTAGGTTGAGGATATCCATGAATGGCATACTGGAAGAAGGATGTGACACAAGAGTGGGTTGGACCAAGTTGGGGCCCATGCCCCCCACTAGAGGGGCAGGGTTGGGAATGTTGCCCCCAAGTGGGGGGACTAAGGTAGTATAGGATGTGCCTGCACCACCATGGGTAGTGTGAGTCATTCGTGGAGTGGTGGTATGTATTCCAGCCACAGGAATGGGAATGGTGACCGGGATGGTGGATGTGGCCCCCATCGAGGGCATTCCCAGAGCAGGTGTGGTAACTGGTGTAGTGGTGGATGTGCCACCAATGGTCCCTACAATGAAAGGAGTGGAATTTGCGCCAGCCATGGGGCTAGTAGGAGCAGTGTAAATGGGGTTCTCAGACTCTTCTTCAGAATCAGAGGTAAAGTAAGGGGTGTCAATATCTGGTGACAGAGTCCTATGCCGTTGACGAGTGGAGTCAAGTGACAAGGCTCTAGATCTGTGATAAGTGGTATCAAGTGATGATGATCTGTGGCGATGACATGTGGTGTCAAGTGAACCGTGCTGTGGGGGCTCGCCCCTGAGGCACCGAGAATGTCTCGGGGACTCAATGGTGACAGATGGTGTCGAAACTCTGTGGGTTGAGGTGAGTAAAAAATAGCTCAAAAACCCTAATGCAACCGAGTGTGCAGAAGGAGAGCTCAAAAAAAACAAGGCACTCAAGCCAAAAACCAACTCAAAACACCCACTGTAACAGCTGTGCTACAATAGGTGGAGTGTCAACAAAATGGTCAGAATACCAACAAGTAGCAGGTTTCCTAAAAATGAAAAATGGTGAACTCACTAGACCAAAGGGAGGTAAGGGAGCATGCAAACACCTAACTAAAAGGTATTCTGACTCAACTAGACATATCCTCTGCAAGGTGATGAAATCCAAGTCAGACAATATGAATAGGAAAGCCAAGTGGCTAAGATGTCCCCCTACCGGGAGGGACACCGGGTAGTCAATCCTAGAAGAATGGCAACTAAGATACCCCATTCATGACACGTCCAGAAAGGTGAATCTACCGTTTGGTCCTTTTATCGCAATACCCCAATACAGGGATATCCCGAGAACTGCGAAAGGTAGCCCTTCGGCTACTGAATGGAGTGCAGTATTCCGCTCAGGCCTCCAGAACCAGTCTCTCGACTTCAACCCTCCTAGGGGAGAGGCCCTCTGGTAAACTGGTTGTGACCGTGCCAAAAAGTACTAGGGGATTTTGGTTCCCTATTTGGACAACAACTATGTCTCAAGTGTAAGTAACCGAGGGGTGTTATTGGAAGCCTATCCCCCCGATCCTACCTAACTACAAAGATTCTTTTGCGTTCCCCAAGTGGGGTTAGAATATTGGTTGAGTTAGATAGTTTTTTAAGGCTCACTTGAATTATGTGACAGAGTGTGTGCTCGTGAGATGATGATGAACCCAAGTAGAAAGTGCCACTAGGGAGGGCAACTTTCTATCTAGCAATAACAATACAGAAATGAACTTTTAAAATGCACAATTTTCTTTTTCCAATGTAAAGTGCTGAAAATGTAAAAACGATTCTGTAAATGAAACAGAAATAAAAACTGCAGAAAAATGCTGTAAGGAAGGGTGGCTGCAGGTAGGGAAGAGGGTTGTGCTGGTGTAGAAAATAGTGCAGCAAAGTTCTGGGTTCAAAATAGGAAAAAATTTGCAGAAAATCAGACCGCGGGTTTTGGGCAAATTTGGGCGGTCGGACCGCAGAAAACAGATGAACAGTCGCAGGCGGGTTGCAGGTTCTAGGCTGAAAAACGCAGTCGAGACGCAGGAAAAACGTCGAAAGGCGCAGGTGGGTTGCGGGAGACGGGCCAAAAGCCACAGGCGGGACATAGGAAAGACGGCGGCGGGTTGCGGGAAACTGTCCGAAAGCCGCAGGCAGGACACAGGAAAGACGTTGAAAGGTGTCGGTGGGTTGCGGGAAACTGGCCGAAATCTGCAGGCGGGACGCAGGAAAGATGCCGAAAGGCACCGACGGGTTGCAGGAAACTGGCCAAAAGCCGCAGGCGAGACACCGAAAATAGGGAAATAGCCGCAGTTAGACTGGATCAAACAGGCTAATAGCCGCGGCTGAATCGTCGGTAACAGACTGAAAGCGGCTGGCAGGTCGCGGGAAACAGTCTGAGAGTCGTGGTTGGGTCACAGGTAAGTGCCTGAAAGACGCGGTCGGGACACGACTGTTAGGGGAAAAAATGCAGTATACGGCGGCCGAAAGGGACAGCCGAACAGAAAAAATATTTAAAAATCGTAACCAGAAATTCAAACTTTAGGGAGTCACCAAAACTGTAGCTAGGGTTTTACCCCTAGCCTGTGCAAATGAGCACCTACTAAGGAGAATGGACTCCTTAGTAGCAGTTCAGTAAATGTAAATTATTATGCTAAAACAGAAATGTAAGCTACTCTAAAACATGTCCATGAAACATAAACAACAAGATGTAAATAATGGTTTTTGTATTAATATTACCTCCAATGTGAAGGTTGGTGAAGCTCTTGCAATGTCCAAGAGGGTTGCTCCAAGCTCCAATGTGCTCCTTCTCTTTCTCCAAAGGTGGAAATAGACCAAAAGGGGCTCTCAAGGTGAAAGTGGCTCAATTGTGAGCTAGGGTTTCAAGAGAGATTTTGGCAGAGTAGGGGTATACTTGATTGTGGATGTGGAATGTGGGATCTCCATCATCTATTTATAGTTTTTTGGTGGTGCAGTGCTGGCCCATGGTTTTGGGAACCATATGGTTTAGGGCAGCTGTATAGGGTTTTTTTCTCTTTTTCCTCATTATTTTATATTTTTATTCCCTTTTTAGAGGGATTTTGCTATTTTAGAGGAATTTTGGATATTTTTGGAGGAAAAAGGGGGTTTTTAGCCTTTTTGAGGCTTTTTTGATGGTTTTGTGGCCTTTTGGAGGCATTTTAGGCCTTTTGGAAGCTTTTTAGTGGGATTTTTAGGGTTTTTAAGGGAAATGTGGTAGGAAAATGGACAAATGAGCCATGTAATGAGGTAGATGAGGTAGTGAACACTTTTTGGGTGTTAACAAAACCAGAGTCTCATCCCTTAGCAAGTGGTGTCTTGATTGTTGATTTGAGTAGAGATCCAACCATCACTCTTATTTGCTTGTTAGGTTTCTCTCTATACTGATACTCATTCTTTTGGTGGTGCCATGGCTCTCTATGTTGTGGCTTCCTCAGCCCTCGACTTTTGGTGACTGTGCTTTTTGTATCATTGGGATTGTATAATCACTATGTTCCCTAGACTTGCACTTCGGCTCTATATCTCCGCAACATATACCCAACAATCATCTTCTCTAGTCAATTGTCCCCTACTCTATTTATAACCAATTACTAAGTACCTCAACCCTCTTCACCATGATGCGCACTCGCTGCTTGTAATGAATTTGCTGATTTGATCTCAATTTGCTCCCGATTTGCTATCATAGTGCAATCTCTACCATGAATTTTCCCAATTATAGCCACATGTGTTCTCTATCCTAAATCACTTCAATCCTTTTGGTGCACTGCCTTCACCATCTCCATTAGCTTATTAAGTGTTTCATTTGCAGTCGCAACCTATTCTTTTTCTTTGGCTTCCTATTTTGTAATGCCTTCTGCTATCTACACTGTGAAGGTTACTTGCAATTAATCCCCAGTCGCTTGCACTTTTGATTTACTACTTCGTTTACTGTGGGAAGTTGTTCTGTCACCTTACGGCTTCCTCCTACAGTGGTTCTAGGTCTTGCATAATGTCGTATTGTTTGTCTCTTAACTTGTTAACCTCCATCAGCTACTTCCTATGTTCAACAAGTGCAACCATACACTCCGATGCTAGTAGAGTGCTCATTGCGTCCTTTAGTTTATGCACCTTCACCTCTGTAGTTTGCAATCTCTATATTATATCCTTCAACTCAACATCCTCAAACAGGTGCATCCATATTTTCTTGCTTTCCTCATACATCTCCATGCGCTTTTCTTCCAGTGTTTTGGTATTTGTTGATGTCGCGCTGGCTGCTTGCTCCCTTTGTTCTCTCTCCTCTAGTAGAGTACTTGATGCCGTTCGTGCTTCCAAGTCCACAATTTTTGCATAGAATCCTTGAATGGATTCACTTATTTTCATTACCCTTTTATCCACTAGAATGTCTACATCCATTGGTGTTAAGATTCAATATGCTAAGACAAAAAATATCAACATTACATTCGATTTCAAAACAATAGCATATACAGGATCACTGAAAGAACAACAAGCACAACATAAACACAAGAGACATAGATTTATCCTAGGAAACCCTCATGGGGTAGAAAACCCAGCAAAGCTTCCTCAATATAGATGACCAACAAATACAAATATGTAAACCCTAGACATGAGATCCTTCTCCTCCATAGTAGATCTCTCCCTCACCTATGCACCAATCATAAGTGAGTGTAATGTGTGTTAAATGAGGAACACACCTCCTCTATTCATACACAACTCCGACTTGACTTTTACACTAACTAGGTCAGCTCCAACTTAACTACTTAACATAATGTGACAGGGATGACCCCACTAGGGTGGTCTAATAGCCCTTTAACCCACATGACACATACAGGGCTTACCCCATTAGGGAAGTCTAATAACCCAATTTACCACATTCTCCACAAGGGGATAAACATCTCCGGATACATGACAAAGTCCCATTGGAGGAATGAAACATCTCTGGAATAATAAAATACAAATATAATGTTCTTAGAAGTTACAATATTTCAGCACTCCCCCTTAACTAGAAGGATATTATAACAACATCTGCAGGAGCAAGGAGTCATCAACATCATACATGATACATCTATAAATCATTGGAAGCTTTCTTCATACATCATCAGTAACTCAAACAGTTAGTCAAACATCTTCAAGATCTTCAATACTGGAACACCAACGTCTTCAATACTGAGTCTTCATCTTCTATAGCACTCAAACAGCTACAGTGACATCAACATCTGGATCTCTCGATCAATATCATCATCATCTCATGATCATCAGCGTCGTCATCTCACGATCAGCAGCATCATCATCACACGATCAGCATCATCGTCATCACACGATCAACATCATCATCATCACACGATCAACATCATCGTCATCAAACGATCAACATCATCATCATCACACGATCAACATCATCATCATCACACGATCATCATCATCGTCGTCACATGATCAGCATCATCATCATCACATGATCAACATCATCGTCATCACATGATCAGCATCATCGTCATCACACAATCATCATCATCATCATCACACAATCAACATCATCGTCATCACATGATCAACATCATCGTCATCACAATAAAATCAACTAGATCCTCTCGATCAACAACACTATAACAACATACCCTGCAACACACATGATCTATTTAAGACACCATATCATGTCTAGGGACGATGCAGTCCACTCATCAACTTAGACGAAGTCTAAGGACCACCTCTCGGAGACATCTGTCTGTGGATCCATTTAGGACTGAAGTCTAGGGATGATACAATCCTCTCATCAACTTAGACAAAGTCTAAGGACTACCTATCAGAGACATCTTTCTGCGGATCCATTTAGGACTGAAGTCCAGGGATGATACAATCCTCTCGTCAACTTAGACAAATTATAAGGACCACCTCTCGGAGACATCTGTCTGTGGATCCATTTAGGACTGAAGTCCAGTGATGATACAATCATCTCAAACTTAGACAAAGTCTAAGGACCACCACTCGGAGACATCTGTCTACAGATTTATTTAGGACTAAAGTCTAGGGATGATACAATCCTCTCGTCAACTTAGACAAAGTCTAAGGACCACCTCTCGGAGACATCTATCTATGGATCCATTTAGGACTGAAGTCCAAGGATTATACAATCCCTCCTCGTCCACTAGGGACCACTTATCAACCTTATCGTTGAGATCATCGACCTCATCGTCGGGACAGGTAACCTCATCATCGACCTCACCGTCAGAATAGGTAACCTCATCATCAATACATGTATCCTCATTGTCGATACAAGTATCCACATCATCAATACAAGTATCCTTGTCATTTATACAAGTATCCTCATCATCGATACAGTATCCTCATCAATACAGGTATCCTTATCATCGACCTTACCATCGATATAGGAAATCTCATCATCAATATAGGTATCCATATCGATACTAGTATCAAGTATCATCATCGACCATATCACTCCCCCTTTTGAAGAGGGTCCTTCTGAACTACACCAAGCTTGTCTCGAAAATACTCAAACTTTACTCGAGACAGAGGTTTGGTCAATACATCAGTAACTTGTTTGTCAGTGCTCACATGCTCAAGCTTGATAGCTCCTTTCTACACCATATCCCATATATAGAAATATCGGATCTCTATGTGCTTTTACTTATCATGGAACACTGGATCACAGTTGGTTCCATCTCTAAGTCAAACAATCCTGATAACAACTTCCAAATCCATACCTCTTCACAACTAGCAGAGCAAGCAGCTATATATTTCGCTTCAACTATGCTGAGAGCCACACTAGACTGCTTCCTGCTAAACCATGAGATCATGGCAGATCCCAGACAATAACATCCACCCGATGTGCTCTTCTTGTATGATACACTTCCTGCCCAATCAGCATTTGTGTAGCCATACAATCTAAAGTCATAATCTCCAAGATAATGTAGACCAAATTCTATCGTACCCTTTAGGTACCTCATCACATGCTTTGCAGCTATCAGGTGAACACATCTAGTTTCCACTAGATACTGACTCAAGGTGTTCACAACAGAACATATATCTGGCCTGGTGTTCGTCAGATACATCAATGACCCAATAATATGTCTGTACAGAGTTACATCCACTAACTATGATGAGTCATCCACTAACAGCTTCAAGTTGGAATCCATGAGAGTGGCCATTCCAACACATCAAATCTTTTGAATATTTCTCAGCATACTTTCCCTGGTTGAGAAAGATTCCTTCTGAGCCTTGCCATACTTCCAGTCCTAGGAAGTAATTCATCAATATGATATATTTCATCTCGAACTTTGTAGCTAGCTTCTTCTTGCTTTCCATGATTTGTTTGCCAATCCCTATCAGAAAGGGATCATCCACATATAATAATAGTATCATCCATAACCTTAAGGTAAAGGTTAGGATCAGCTTTAGTTTTGGTAAAGCCCAAGCTTGTCAAGAAGCTATCAATTCTCCCTCTGTGACTTAACATCATTCCTACTTTGAGTGATCTTCTGCATATCTAACCATGCCATCTCTCGTTAGATGGGTCTACTGATATGTGCCTCAAGATCATTCGAACTCTTGTGGTGAGTTCCTTCTTGCATCCATCTAAGAGAAGAATGTCATATGTATATAGAAACCATCTTCAACCTTGTAGCAAAGGTTGAAATCTGCATCACCCATGGTGATCATTAAGCTCATCAAATGACTATCGATCCTGGGTACCCATATAGAGCTTTCTTGAATCCTGAGAGTTTTCTCGATTCGTACTTCTTCTTCAATTACACCATTAAGAGAATGGTCTTATCTAGCTACTTGGAGCAAACATCTCGTCATGATCCTCTTCGTCTTCTTAAGAGAATCTTCTCGCCATGAGCATTCTATTGTATGTTTGATTTGTAAATCTTCTTGTTGAACATCCATCACTTGTTTGGTTTTCATCATTCTTCATGATCTTTCCTACAAATCAAAGTTAATTACATTATTAGTAATATTTCATAATCATCAAGTCATGTTGACATGATAAACTATTATGCATACATATATGATTTACATATTTATGCAACTATCTTGACCAATACTTCGGCACAACACTTTTCCATATCCTGTATGCATACATTGGTTATCTAGATGCCTTCCATCTCTACCAGAACATACTATCGAGAGTGTGCACAACTCTCAGCATGTCAGCAAAGAGGCTTCATTCTAGACAAGCAACAATGGAATGTTTGTCCAACTTACCCATCATATGCATTCTAGTAGTATGCTGTTCAATGCTATATGAATGCTTACACTATGCATGATATATTCTAGGAATACAAATATGCATACAACTATTACAAGCAATATCATTTACTATTTCAGAGATTCAAATAACAACTCAAATACTTATCTTTTATGTTTATGTGGTTGTCTCCCGCTTGATTTCTATATGTCTTTGAACTTTTACTCATTCTGTACCACTATGCATGCTTAAGTGTGCACTAGTGTCATCCTCATGATCTCATACATAAACATACATTCATTAGTATAATCTCAATACTATCAAAAACATTATTTATGGTCATGATCATTTCAGACACAAGTATACTTACCTAAGATCATAACAGAAGGTAGGATTCTAACTTGATATAGGAAAACATACCTGGATTATCATGCTTGGTTATGTCTTAACATACCCAAACAATATCTTCTTCGTTCTCTTCAATGATTTAGAGACCTTGTGCTAGAACCTGCATATATCATAGGTTAAGCATAGTAGAACAAAGTCATACATACCTCGTAAGTGGAGATTCTATGTGGTCAAAGACTATGGATGAGTCTATGTCTTCATGTCATCATGGTCATAGAGCTTGATTTGTCTTTCTTGATGTACCTGTATCTTGTTAGCAGACAACATCATCCTCATACAACACCACAAGTACATTAGTACAATCATAAGTAGCATAACCCTAATCAATGAATGTCTTCTATCATTCACATGCATTCATTATCAAACAATCATCATTGTAGTAACCTCAATAATATGAAGACAATCATGTCATGAACAAATTTCAACACATACCTGTATCTCCTCAAGTCATACTTGTTAGGATTGCTTTTCACCCAATCCACATTGATTTGCTGAAACTGGATTTGGAGTTGGATTAGGGTTTGTGAGAGAAACCCTAAAAATTCAAACTTTGAATTTCAAACTTTTGAGTGGATGGAAAGATGTGGCTTTCTGAGCTGATCAAGCTAGTATAATTCAATTTTGAAAACTGCAAAATTTGACCCCTCAAAATTGCCTTTGAATCTTCTGTATTCACTGGACAGGACCCTGAACTAGGGTTTGATAAAGGAACCCTTGTGCCCAATCAAAAGGTTTGATCCAAATCTCTAAACTTCAATTTTTCTGAGGAGCTTCTAGCTGTGGTAACAGACTTAAAAAATTCCAACTTTTGCAGAAGCCCTAATTTTCCACCTTTTCGATCAAAATCCCGAACTAGGGTTTGATCAAGCCCAGCCTTCTGACCAACCAATTTTTTTTATTTTGGTCTCTAAATTTCGATTTTTGTGAGTATCATTCAGCCTTGGACTCCTATTCCAAAAATTCCAACTTTCTTCGAAGCCCTAAATTCCCGCAGCAGTGATAAGCCAAGAATGAAGGTGCTCAGAATCCAAATTTGTTTTGACAGAAGTATGCACCTGATTGTTTCTAGTTCATCTCTAAACTTACAAATCCAAAGGATATGAAAATTCTACATTTGGTATCCTAACATATCATATTTCCAACCCCATAGGTTTGACCTCAATTGGATTTTCTCAGAGAGAGTTATGCCAAGTATCACAACGTGACCTGTTTATGGGATAAAACAGGAGAGCAAACTTGTACGGAATGCCACGTGTCAGTGGTTCAACTTCGACCTCTGAAAACCTTACCTGAGACACTACAGTCCATGCTCTACTTGTCACTTTTTACTAAATTTCATTTGGAGCTTCCTATCCCAATTTGTGACCTTTTTTCCTAGGTCACCTGTTTATGACTGAGATCTGGAAGAGGCAGAAACCCTAACTTGTACTGATCAGAAATCACAAAGTACAATGAATATGAGGTTTTCCATTGGATACAAGGTACAATGTGATGTTATCTATGACTTGTAAAGGTTTTAGATCTTGAACCTTCTCCCGAATGGATTTATAGCTAAATTTACACGATGACTGGTTTTTGCTATATAAAACCTTAACCTTCAAATTGTCACAAGTGAAGCAAGTGTCGTAAGCGCCATACATTGCCTTCCTTCAGGTTAGCTCTGATACCATGTTAAGATTCAATCTACTAAGACATAAAATATCAGCATTACATTCCATTTCACAACAATAGCATATACAGGATCACTGAAAGAACAACAAGCACAACATAAACACAAGAGACACAAATTTATACTGGGAAACCCTCATGGGGTAGAAAACCCAGCAAAGCTTCCTCAATATAGATGACCATCAAATACAAAGATGTAAACCCTAGACATGAGCTCTTTATCCTACATATCATATCTCTCCCTCACCTATGCATCAATCACAAGTGAGTGTATTGTGTGTTAAATGAGGAACACACCTCCTCTATTTATACACAACTTCAACTTGACTTTTACACTAACTAGGTTGGCTCCAACTTAACTACTTAACATAATGTGACAGGGATGAACCCACTATGGTGGTCTAATAGCCCTTTAACGCACATGACACATTCATGGCCTACCCCATTAGGGAATTCTAATAACCCAAGTTACCACATTCTCCACGGAGGAATAAACATCTCCGGATACATGACAAAGTCCCATTGGAGGAATGAAATATCTCCGGAATAATAAAATACAAATATAATATTCTTAGAAGTTACAATATTTCAACAATTGGTACCTCTAACAAATGTAGACTTCTTCTGCTATGTTCTTCAATCTCTCTATCTCTTGCACATCCTCCTCTCTCTCCTTGTGTAGCTTATTATTTTCTTCTTGAACCACCTCCTTAGTTGTAGTTTCTTTGGTCCACTCTATTGGTGTCGTGACTTCCCACAAAGAACAACATTCCTAACATGATTGATAGTGGTTAGTTGCTTCTTCCAACCATGACTTGCAAAGGTTGGTGTTTTTCCATCAACAATTCTATCAGAGGTTAATGGGTGTCTCCACCATCTTTGTTTTCTTTGCTTACACCTCCTCATGGTCTTTAAGATGTTTCCCAAGGCCTCTTCTGAAATCACATGATGTGTCAGAATAAGAGACAAGGGGAAAACAACATCCGGATTTGAAACTGGGATTTGTAAAATTTTCTCGACCATTTTTGTATCAAGGAGGATACACACATTGGTGCATTTCCTATCAAGGCTTCTCATCAAGATACATGGCTTCCATAATTGTATTATATGAACGTAAGACAATGTTAAGAATATCCTGTGAAATTGGTGGAGAAGTGGCTCGAGAGGGAAATGAAGATTGATCGGAATCGTCAGCTAGGTGAGGGTTTGAAGCAGCTTCACCAGTATAAGATTGAATTTCCTAATAGGCAATCTCAGCCATTGTGATCGGCATTTTCTCTCCGTAAGATTCAAATTCCAAAGCTAGCAGTACTACCCAGATCAAAATATCCAAGGGAATTTTCATGGCCAGAAAATAGTAGAGGTGTTGGGCGGAGGAAAAGGGAATGAGCCCATCAATATCATTCCTTAAATAAAGGGAATGGGCATGTATTAATCAATTTGGTCTATAGTAACTATATTTCCCTAATGAGCAAAATGAATAACACGAAATACCGATGAAGTTATGTTGTGTGAAAATTTGCACAAAGGTGTGTATCCCTTCCCATGTTGGGGGTAAGCATTTGAGGTTCTAAACAAAGACCATTATTATGTTACTAAAGAAAATGAGATTGAATCCAAATTGATCCTACAATGTTTTTTTAGTGAAACAAAACAAAATAAAACAAAAAATTGAAAATAACTTGAAACAAAGCAATGGGAGATAGAATATGAAAACCACAACAAAAAACAAATGCTAGAACCAATTTAGATTGCTCAATGGTCAAGCTTGTTACATGTAGTGTCACCTAGGAGGTGTGAGATTCAAGTGAATCCAACAATATCCCTTAGGGACAAACACTTTCCCCTTGGAGGAAGGTGGCAAGGGATTTTAAGAGATGCTAAGAGGTGTGGGAAGAGGTGGAAGAAGTTCCAACACAATTCCAATAGCATAAATTTTCTCTAATTTTATCTTCTTAGATGCATGCACATGGCTTCATTTTATAGGCCAAGAGGTGCCCAAGAAGCATCTAGATCCAAGTGTGAACCGCATCACCTCATGAAGTAGCTCCAAGGTACAGAAAGGAGGCTATTCAATGCTTGAAGAATCAAATTCGAATTTCAATTGATGAGGAGCCTTCATGAGCCTTCAATGCATAGATAGTGGTTGAGATCTCGCCGTTTTTTTACAGTCACATGGATTTCGAAGGAAAATACACACTATCCTACCTTGGGAATAGGATTTATAATCCATGCAATAGCGCATGATAATATGGTTGTAACCGTGCTAGCTCTTATTTTTACTATTTACTTGCATTTTGGATTCATGTTGTTTGCTATATTTGATGAGGATGTCTTCAATGGGTTGTATACTATATGTTAATGATGCCTGACTGCAAGATTAAGCAAAATGTTGCATGTGTGTGAAATTTATGTGTTAACGGATTCCCTCTGATGTATGAGGTTCAGAGGGTAATGTAGAGATGATAATGCATCATCGTTTCTTTTGTGTTCTCACATGTTCTTGGAAGTTCTCAAGTGAGTGTGAATGGAAGGTTCCCTTGGGGTAAGATTGTTGGTGAAGACCGATGAAGTTGTAACAAAGAATAATGTTTTATACAAATGAGAAGGGCATACCCATGCTCGTGAAATTTTTTCAAGAAGACTACAATGAAATGAGATTGAGGGTGTTAACACCCAAAAATTGCTCACTAGCTCATTCCCTTATTCACATGACCTATTTGTCCACTTTTCCACCATTTGAGCCTCTAAAGCCATCAAAAGGTCACCAAAAAGACCATAATACACCTTTTTTCTCCTCAAAATATATATTTTTCCTCAAAAAACCCTCAAAAAGGGTTCAGAATTCCCAAAAATATTAAAAATATTCAAAAAAGAAAAAAAGAGGGAAAAAGGTACCTAAACCATGTTGGTCAATACCATTGGTTTCCTCAAAACCACAATGGTATTCCCCATCATCAAAAACTATAAAAAGGTGATAGGGGCTCCTCACTTTCCATCCATCCATCCATCATCCTATCCTCATGCTGTCAAAATTTCTCTTGAGCTCTTTGACCATTTTAGCAATCTTGGAGAAGAGACCATTGGAGCCTGGAGCATCTCAACCTTGGAGCTGCTCAACACCAAACATCCTCACCATTTGAGGTATTATAATACAAACGTCATTTTTTATTTTCGTTTCTTGTTCTTTTTGTTAAATCTTTTCAAGTTTATTATTACATGCACATTGCGACTTCACGGCTAAAACCCCGCGATGCACATCGTGACTTTTACCCTAAATCATGTGATGCTATTATTTTAAATTCTGTCAATTTTTTAGAAAAAAATTTGTTGTATTTTTTGGCCCATTTAGCCTGTTTTCCAGCATTATTTTTTCTGCATTATTACAGCCATAGTGAATATTTTTCTATTTACATATGCTTCATTAAAAAATATTTTTAAAAATTTTCAGTAAGTGAAAGAAAGATTTTTAGAACTCTATTTAGATCATAGGTTTCACTATAAACTTGCTCAATAGTTTGCCCAAGCAAGTTCTTAAGAAATCCATTTATTTCTTGAAATTTTTATGTTATTTGCTTTCCTTTAAAAATTATTTCAAAACTCCATCATTTTTGAATTTTTTTTATTAAAGCGTTTACATTTCAGAAAACGCCTTTATTTTTTGCAAATTGGAAGCGTCTTGTTTTTCATTTGTAATCAATCGCCCAATCGAGGCAAATAATTTTCAGTTAAATAATCACACTTAGACCCAATTTGCCACATTATTAATTAACTAAGCCTTAAAATCTACCTTAACTCAACCAACGCTTTAACCCCACTTGGGGAACACTTGAAGAATCTTGTAGCTAGGTAGGATTGGGGGAATAGGTGTTCCAATAACACCCCTCAATTATTTATAACTGAGACATAGTGGTTGTCTTTTAGGGAACCCAAAATTCCCTTATTATTTGTTGACACGGTTATACACCAATTTATCAGGAAGGCCTCTCCCTTAGGAGGGTTGAAGTAGCCAGATTGGTTCTAGAAGTCTGAGTGGAATATCGCTATCCATTCAGTAACTGAAGGATACCTTTCACAGTTCTCAGTGTACCACCGTATGGGAGTACAACGGCGATAGAACCAAATTGCAGATTCACCCAATCAAACGTGTCATGAACGGGGTATCCTAGTTGCCATTTTTTAGGATTGACTACCCGATGTCCCTCCCGGTAGGGGGATATCTAGCCTTTGATTCTACTACCCATATTGTCTGACTTGGATTTCATCACCTTGCAGAGGATATGTTTAGTGGATTCATAATACCACTTTTAGTTAGGCGTTTGCATGCTCTACTACCCCCATTGGTCTAGTAAGCACCACTTGTTTTCTAGGAACTGTTTGACTTTTGGTATTCTGACCACTTTTTTGGATCCCTCCACTTATTATAGCACAACTATTATAATAAGTGATTTTGAGGTTGGTTGTTGGCCCAAGAGCCATTATTTTTTCATACTCCCCTCCTGCACACATCGTGGCATTAGGGTCTTGAGTTTTTTATATCACCACCATCCATTTTTACACATTTCTCACCATTGAGAATTTAAGATGATCCTGTCATTTTCAGGGTGAACCCCCTCAGTTCAGTACACTTGACTCTACACGTCATAGACGTAGAGCGTTATCCCTTGACTCCACATGTCATCGGCAGAGAACCCAGTCATCCGATTTTGATGCGCCTCATTTCACATCTAATTGTGAGGCTGAATCCGAACACCCTACTGAGACATCACCAACCAACCCGATGGCTGGATCACAATACGACCCCCTTTTGGAGCTACATCAACAAACCCTACTACTACCATGCCACCCACGGTAACCACAAACCCCTTAGGCATCCCTAATATAGGGGCCATTCCTCCTTTAGGTATGCCCAACACAGGACCACCACCTATTATGGGTATGCCCAACAGAGGGGTCACACCCCCTCTCATTACCACAACCCGGTTCCTAGGGATTCCTGGAACCATTCCTAACCCCTCTATAACCCATGTTGCACTTGGGAGCGCAGGCCCTTCCCACACCACATCGGTTGGAGGACACATCCCTTCCATACCTAGCATACCCATAGGGGGCACTGGACCACTACATAATGCTACCAATAACAGTTATGTCCCAGTCAGCACGCCACACCCATCTGCAAGTCTGCCATACATGGCTAGTCTGAACTTACCAGACCTATCCAGGTTAACCAACAATCCTATTAGACACAACCCTATGTGGCCACCCATGCCCATAAAGCTTCCATCAGACATCCCAAAGTTTGAAGGAAAAGCTGGGGAATATCCCCAAAACCACATCATGTCGTTTCACCTATGGTGTTCCTCTAACTCCATAGTAGATGATTCCATTAGACTAAGACTGTTACAACGAATGTTCACTGGCTCTGCAGCCAAGTGGTACATTGAGCAACCACATGGGACCAACAACACATTTACATTCCTCACCTAAACTTTCCTCCAGTTTTTTCAACTACCTGTACGCTATGATGCAGGAGTTGAAATACTTTTGTCTTGTAGACAGAACACAGCTACACACATCACCGACCATATCCATGAGTGGCGTAAGTGCCGTAGCCTCTGCAATATAAATCTTGACGACCGTATACTTTTGGATTGGTTTCTCAAATCACTCCTACCCCTCATAGCCAAAGATGTAGCTTCCAAACGACCCCAGTCAGAAGAAGAAGCTATCTTAAAAGCTCAGCAATTCGACCTCATATATGCCCAGTCAAGATATCTATACACTATTTTACCTGATGCCCCCCGCGGTGATCCATCCCGCCATGACACACTGGGGGCATCCCATTCCGTCAACGGTATTATCTACCAGGTTACGGTGCAAAACAAATCTTTTACCATGACGAGTACAAACAACACCCCAGACCTTTCTAGGGCTTCATCTAATTCTGCAGCTACAACTTCATATGCTCCAGTAACACACACCCATCACATCCATTGACCTTCGTGTCCACCACAATGTTATGGGAAAGCTCCATCAGCTTATGCACCAGCTCCATATTATAACCAACAGACCCACCAGACTCCGGTCCAGCCATAAGCCCAAGTGGCTTATTATCCTCAACAGGCAACACCTCTTGCTCCAACACTTCCAACAGCTCAAGGCTACACACAACCGCAACAAACACTAGGGCCACCTCCGAACCCTCCTGTTTACTACCCACTGCAACCTACTCCAGAGATGACACGACCTCAAAACCCACCTACTGCCCAAGGGCATGTTTACGCGCAGCAAAACCAACCTCCAAACCAAAACAACCAGTGTAACCAAGGAGGTCAACAAAACTGCGGAAGAGGATGTAACCGCGGAAACAACCAGCAACATAACCAAGGTGCATCACCACCTAACCCTCCAAACAATAATAATGCTGCTCCTCCAAACCAAAACCCTGACCATCCATCGAAACAGGCTAAAAATAATAACTTGAGAACAAACCATCCTTGTTCCATATGTGGAGTCTACGGCCATTACACACATAATTGTCCCCATTTAGATCGAGCGCGTCAACTCTGGACCGACGACGCCCAACGACAAGGACATGATGCACAGCCAGTACCCCCTCCTAAGCCATAACCCATGATATTACAAAATCCCTTACCACACCAAGGCACGGTAAACACTCATCAGAATGATCCCCCTCAAGGATCCACTGCACCACAGCAGCAAATTACCTATGCAGCCGCCGATTACCAGCATGCGGAGTCTAACACTCACCATCTGCTTATGATGTCATCAAATGATGTCAATCTTCAAACCTGTCGAAATCAATACGGATCTTCCCCTAAGACCACACCTACCGACCCATCGTCGAGTACTCTCCCAACCGGTCAACCACTTCGCATACCCACCATGCCCATGGATGGGGGCCCAAAAGCACCCCATTTTCCTTTGAGATGGATTAATAATAACCCGAACGCTCGTGCAGCCTCCAACTATAACATTTTAGAGGATTTAGCTCAGTCCCCCACTGTTATGTCCGCTCTCGAGATCTTAAAAAGCTGTCCTGCACAGAGAAAATTATTGTTATCTTCCATTGGTGCCATAGATCCTAATGACTCTAACATGATGGATTTCGACTTAAAACAAGTTGAACCTCGCATGCCTTCATCTCTAGCTTTTCAAGTTTCTATCTCCATTCGCAACCTCATCGTTCATCGATGCAAAATCGATGAAGGGGCCTCTAACTACGTCATGTCAACTTTCGTATGGAAAAAACGTGGATCACCAACGCTACAACCATCCACTACCGCATTACGAGCTTACGATGGCCGTGCAGCTCAACCCCAAGGTTTGTTAGTGAACGTACCCATACAGCTTGGGAGCAAGTTGGTTCTCATAGATATAGAGGTCATTAACGACCAACTTGATTACAATCTCCTTCTGGGATGAAGCTACATGTACAAAATGAAAGTTGTCGCTTCTTCAGTTTTCCGCATCATGATGTCCCCCCGTGAAGGACGTGTAATTAAAATCGACCAGATTACATACTATGATCGCAATGCCCCCGCAGCACCAGAGAATGTTCTTCCCATGATCGAACAACCCGTTCTTAGTGCACCAACATCTTTTGTCTCATCAATCAGACACGGGATATATTCGGATACTCCCATGACCAGCTCTTTCCCATCAATCCCACCCCCTCTTCAGGAAACTGCAATATCCGATATGTGTACCCTATCACACAATGAACAACAACATCCTCAACATACTCATCCAACACCACTAGCACCCATTGTGCCTACTCATATCGGAACAACACCGATTCATACTATCTCATTCTTGTTTCCGTTTTTCAGGAGTCGTCAGCTCGCTAGTAATGGCTACACTCAACCTACTAGGTTTGACAATAGGGTTACCAGTATGGTACTTACCTAAACCAACCCCCCCACAGACTCCGACCGTTGTTTTACAACCGGTACAACCCGTGAATATGTAAAACGATCCACCACCCGACATACCAAACCACCAAAATCGCCCACCACCTGGTGGCCCCAACCCCCAAAACTGATCAATTCCAGCAGGAGGTACTACATCGACATCTAGTTATGTCCCCCCTCAATCCTGCCACATTGGGGACAGAGGTCCACAAACCTTCAACACTGCACCCACAATTCTCACCCCCCCAGTGACTCCCAAAGTATCCAAGAATCCCCCAACCCGAGTACTCCCTAAGTTTTCCTTGTGTGACGATATTGGCCACGCCACCCATCTGTGTCCACAACTACCAGCACTTCAAGAACACATGAATATGTTGGATGATGACATCAACGTTCCAGTGGTCAAATTTGAATTACCATCTCAACCTTGTGACAAGTCATGCGCACAAACCACCCTTGTGCAATATGTAGAATCTACGGCCATTGATCACATCACTGCCCCGATCTCCCAGATTATAGAGCAGCACTATACGAGATGAATAATGTCGACTTAGAGATATCCCCACCACTTGTTGAAGAAATATTCCCTCCAGAATCATCCCATTCAGAAGAAATCAATACCATTTATATCATTTCAACAACCTACAAACCCGAACCAATTCATTTAATGGAACACTATTTCTGTACCGATGAAGAAATCCTAGAAACACTCACTAGACCAGACTACCCTTGGGATGATATGCACCATCGATCATACTTCCTCCCTGAAGCATCTATGTCCACCGTAGCAAACCAACTATCTGTTGAAACTAAGGACTTCTTACCAACCAAGGTCGATTGGTTCAAAGATCCTATACCAACTCCAGAAGCCTTCGAGGAAGGTAACATGGCTAACATTTCATCCATCATAAAAATCGACATTTCCACCACCCCCGGTAAACCCGAGCTTATCTCTTTAGGTGCATCTTGCACTGAGAAAGAAACCCAAGCTTATAAGAAACTCTCCCAAGAGTTTCAAGATGTCTTCTCCTGGTCTTATATCAAGATGCCTGGTCTTGATTCCACCATCGTAGAACATCACATAGACACTTGGCCCAACACATCTTCGGTTCACCAGAAACAACATCCCATTCACCCATCCAAGCTTCCAGCCATCAAAGTAGAAATCGAGAAGCTTCGAGCAGCAAGTTTCATATACCCGATTGCATATACCACTTGGGTTTCAAATCCAGTACCAGCTAATAAGAAAGTCAGCACCATCCGCATCTGTACTGACTTCCGTGACCCCAACCTAGCTTCTCCGAAAGACAACTTCCCCACACCATTTATTGACCAACTAATCAATGAGTGTACAGGGCATGAGGTACTCTTTTTTATGGACGGTTTCTCCGGATATAACCAGATCAAAATCCATAAAGAAGATCAATACAAGACCGCTTTTACCACCCCATGGGGCACCTTCGCCTATCGCGTCATGAATTTCAGTCTGAAGAATGCGGGAGCCACTTTCCAACGAGCCATGAATTATTTCTTTCATGATCTACATAAAATCATTAAATCTTATCTTGATGACCTCACCACCCGATCTAAGAAACAATCTGACCACTTAGAAGATCTACGACAGGTTTTCTTGCATTGTCGCAAATACAAAATCCGCTTGAACCCTCTTAAATGTGTATTTTGCGTTACAGTAGGTCGTCTGCTGGGGTTTGTCATTTCATAGAAAGGAATCACCGTTGACCATCTTAAATTTCAAGCCATAGTGGACCTCCCCTCACCACATACAATACGATAGCTGCAAAGCCTACAGGGGAAATCCAACTTCCTTCATTGTTTTGTCCCAGACTATGCCACCACAGTACATGGTTTCCTCCGTTTGCTATGTATTCACACCCACTTTGTATGGGACAACCAAGCAGAAGGAGCCTTCATGAACCTCAAGAAAGCACTTACAAGCGCCCCTTTGATTTCTCCACCAGATTTCACAAAAGAATTTACCCTTTACATTTCGGCGTCAGATCATGCCATCTCTGGAGTTATCGTCCAAGAAGACTCCGCTTGCCAAGAGCATGTCATTTACTATGTGAGCCAGACCTTGTCAGGCCCACCCCTGCACTACTCACATGAAGAGAAAATGGCCCTCACCGTCGTCTTTTCAGTACAGAAGCTGTGACATTACATTCTCCTCAGCCACACCATGGTCTTAGCCAATTCCAATCCAATGGTCTATCTCTTGAATCGTTTCCTTCTACAAGGCCATGTTGCCAAATGGGTGATTATCTTACAAGAATATGACCTAACTTTTAAAACCCCGAAGAGCACCAAAGCATTAGCACTCGCTCAACTCATTACGGACTTACCATCATCGTCCTCATCACCAACTATCCAGACTGATATGATCGACGAACATTTGTTCATCATCTCGTCGAATGACCCTTGGTATGGCGACATTTTGGTATACCTCCGCACATAGAAGTTTCGACCCAACATCGACCATGACGGACGCCATTGCATCCGCCGCCATGCCCCCCATTATATCCTCTTCGGTGATGTCCTCTATTGACGTGGCATCGACACAATCTTACGATGATGCCTTTCCCAAGACGAAGCAAAACAAGTCCTTAACAACTGTCATAGTGGTGCCTACAACGGCCATTTTTCAGGAATGCCCATTACCCAAAAGGTAATCCGCGCCGATTATTTTTGGCCATCATTATTCACTGATTGTATCACAGCAGTCAAACCCTGCCAAAAATGCCAGCTCTTTGCCCCAAAGGAAAGAACACCCCCAACCCCCCTTCATCCTGTCGTCACCGTTGGACCATTTTGCAAATGGGCCATCAACTTCATGGATTGCAATCCCACATCAACCGGCGATCACAAACACATTATTGTGGCTGTCGATTACTTTACCAAATGGGCGGAATCCATGCCTACTTACAATTGCAAACCAACACTGCAACCCGCTTTTTCCTCAACCATGTTATTGCTCGTTTTGGAGTACCAAAACAACTCGTCTCACACCACGGCTCTCACTTCCAAGACTCCATTTGGAGAGAATTGTCCACACTCCTTAAGTTTGAACACCATTTCTCTTCCGCCGACTACCCTCAAGGGAACGGCCAAGTCGAAGCTGTTAACAAAATTTTGAAAACCATCCTCCAACACACCGTCAACAAACATAGATCCAATTGGCATCACATGATTTTCCCCACATTATGGGCATACCGCATGTCGACTAAGACCGCCACCGGCTTCACCCCATTCAATTTAGTTCATGGCGTGGAATCTTTCCTCCCCATTGAATGCCAAATACCAACATTACAAATTTTCATAGAACTACTCCCCGATACATCACTGATCGAAGAACGCTTAGTTCTTTTAGAGCAGGCCGACAAAGATCGCTACGCAGCTCTCCAAACAATCGAAGCCGCAAAGAACAGATCTAAACTTCATTATGATAAACATGTTCACCCATGAGTATTTAGTGAAGGAAACCTCGTACTTGCCTATGATCAAGCTCATGACAAAACGGGAAAAGGAAAATTTGTGTCCATGTGGCAAGGCCCATATATTATACACACCTGCCTCGGACGGGGGGCATATATTCTGACCGACTCAGAAGGAAATCCCCTACGCAACCCCCGTAATGGGTTGTACCTCAAACAATTTTAGCCATATAAAATATGATGGACACCACAGTCCACAATTGTACAGTCTTATTTTGTTTTATTTTACAAAAAATACAAAAACATAAAAGTTTGTGTTTTCGTACATGACCACAGATGGATCCTGTTCCACTTTGCTACGTTGGCTTCACTGATGGTGCAAGCCGTTGGTCTCCCAATCTCGCCTCCGCAGCTTGGGTAATATATTACCCTTCACATGAGTTGATCCACATCGACAGAGTGTCCATAGGTGCCACCACAAACAACCAAGATGAGTACGACGCCGTGACCGGTCTCCTGGCCGCTGCTCTCCAAATGAGCATAAGTCACCTTAGCGTTTTCTTGGACTCCCATCTCCTTGTTTCCTAGCTCAACAATGATTACCAGGTATGCGATCCCTGTCTATTCAGAAAATTCCTGCGCACTAAACAAATGATTCGATAGTTTGAGTCCATTTCATTCACACATGTCCCAAGGAATCTCAACAGTGTAGCAGACCATATGGCAAACAACATTCTTGATTGGCACACCAATCAAACCATGTGGCAAAAACAAAATTTGCATCCACGTGCATAACATGTGCCTCCATGGGCATACAAAAATCAAACATGCCTTTACGGGAAAACAAATAGAGAAGATGTGCATCCACGTGCATACACGACTATATATCCAAACATATATATATATATACATATATTTATAATCATAATATTCAACATGTCATAGGTGCCCTCAGCACCCAATATACAAAAATACATAAGCCATACAAAAAGGTACATCCCCATATGCTCATCAGCATTTGGGGGCAAATATACAACCAACTAGTCATCATGATCCCCAGAATCCTCTGGCTCCTCCTCCACTGGCTCCTCTGGATAATCCTAATCTTAAGCCCTCCTCTCGGCCATCACCACTATTGCTCTAAGTAGGATAGAACGCCACTCACGAGGAGCATCGAAACAACGCTCGATAATGTCCCGGTCCAAGTTCCTCCACCCCTCCTCTGGCACTCCTTCTAGAATCATGTCCAAAGTCTCTCGTACGACCTCTAGGGCATCATCTCAAGGGTGCACAATCCCTCGAGCACGTGGAGGTGGTACCACTACAGCTGGAGGAACGACCACCATGGCCTGTCCCTTATGGCCTACATGATCTAGTGGTGGCCTCAGACCAATATCTGCACAATCACACAAATGAACCAAGTCAATATCATATAAATATCTCTAACTATACTCATAACAAAATCATCTAAACACATGATATAGTAGAGAACCAAAAATAAAAGACATACCATCTAAACCCCAGGCCTGCCCCTGAGCTCGAGGCATCTCTGGATCTACTCGATAATCCATACTAGCATATGGATAGTCATCAATTAGCAGGGGGATCTTCTCCCACTGCTCACACATGTCCTCCAAAAAGAACCGTCGGATACCACCACCACCTCAGGGCATCATTTTCCCCCACCGCACCATCCGCAGCTCACTAACCAACCCATCTCGAACTGGAACACACGGCCGCAAGGTCAGTACCCGCTCGAAGAAAAAACAACATAGGAAGGAGGCATAGCAAAACTCCCCCCCATCCCGACTGACCTTGTCCAAATCTCACCAGACACAGGCCAGAAAAATTTGACCCCATGCACAGTAGGTCCTTCTCAACATAGAATCTTCTTTCATCGTTTTCCCCCCAGACAAATGATGTGGCATTGCAGCACCCAGCACACGCAGAACACAGGCCCCAATCGCCCGCATATCCCACTCTCTCAAAGATCTCAGACTCAATGTGTTGTTCTGTGCAATAGCCCCTGGCACATGGAATCTCTCCAAGAGATCCTCAATATCCAACCCGACCGGGATCCTTGGCTGAAGATCCCCTACCTCCCCTAAGCGAGGTAACCCAGTAAGAAAATAAACGTGAGAAAGGGTGATCTCTAACCTCTCACCCCCCACCATGAAAGCAGCCTCTGCAAGAACCCAGAAACCCACCAATTTGTTCAGCAGCTCTTTGACTGAATGCATTGGTGGAATCTGAGCGAACTTTAGGAGCCCACCTGTAGCCAAGGCCTGCGTGACACCCTGGTCGGTCTGAATCTGCTCCATCAAGTCCTCATCCATCTCCCACTCTCGCCATGATACTAGCGATCTCCTCAACATCCTGCCAAAAAACAAAGGAAAATTTTTTAGAAACAATTTTTTTTTCAAAAAATTCCATCGCGGCTTTTAGTCCTTTAGCCATGATGATCATCGCGGCTTTTCCATCAAAAGCCGCGATGATCATCGCGGGTATCAGCTACGAACCCGCAATGAACATCGCAGGTATCGGCCCCACAGTCGCGATGAACATCGCGACTATCAGCTAGATAGCCGCGATGAACATCGCAACTATCAGCCCCAAACCCGTGATGAACATCGTGGGTTTCGAGCCAAAACCTGCGATGTTCATTGCAGAAAAAGACGTGAAACCCGCGATATTCCACGTTGGAATGCCAACGTGGAATTTTGCGGCCTTCCGGGGCCTGCCACTAACCAAAAAAGACATAATTGAAAAGGCTAAGGCACATAGGCTTACCTGAAGCTCGCAGAACGAAACTCCGACAGTCAAATCTCCCACAAATCGAGAAAGAGCTCTGACCTCACTCAAATGCTCTGTGAAACTCGTACGTAACAATGACACATGTCACATTGGGCCCACACCCTATTTATAGAAATTTGACCATTTTTCCAACAACGATTTCGGTATCATACAACGTTCATTTTTCAAACCGTTGGAATCAGCACAGCGGAAACTTCATGATAGTCCTCTCCTTTTCCTGATTCCACCAGGTCCATTTTTTGGGCATTTTTTCCCATGCCCCCTCATCACCTCGGTTTGCATGCCACATCAACCCTCGCCCATTTTTTACGAATTTTATATCGTCGGATTCATTTTTTCGCGCTCGTGACAATGCTTGAGATCATTTCTCGCTCTCACCTCCAGTTTTTTTAAGCATTTTTTCCCATGCCCCCTCGTCACCTCGGTTTACGTGCCACATCGACCGTCGTCCATTTTTGACGAATTTTATATCATCGGATTCTTTTTTCCACGCTCATGATGATGCTTGAGATCATTTCTCGCTCTCACTTCCAGATTTTTCGAGCATCTTTTACATGCCCCCTCCTCGCATTGGTTTGCATGCCACATCAGTTGTCGTCCGTTTTTGATGAATTTTATGTCATCGGATTCCTTTTTCCATGTTCGTGATGGTGCTTGAGATCATTTCTCTCTCTCACACCCAGATTTTTTGGGCATCTTTTACATGCCCCTTTGTCACCTCGATTTGCATACCACATCTGTCGTCGTCCATTTTTGACGAATTTTATGTCACCAGATTCAGTTTTCCACACTCATGACGATGCTTGAGACCATTTCTCACTCTCATCAATACCCTTTTTGCTCGGTATAATTTTATCCCTTTTTAAGGCTGAGCAGTTGCTTTACGAAAAAGACACTTAGGGAGTTTATGTTAAGCTCTTTTCTTACTCCTAAAACAATGAAAAGATCGCCGAGCAACCTTGCTTCCTTTCATGCTCGCTAAACGTATCTGAAAGGGCATCAAATTGGTATAAGTTTACACCTTTTCTGGACCTTGTAGACTAATTACGAAAAAGGAATACTCTAGTCACATCGGCTAGAAGAGTTCTCCATTTGCATCATTTTATGCTTTTTCGGGCCTTGGAGACTAACTTACGAAAAAGAATACAAATGGAGTCCACTTACCGCTTTTAGACTCTCTAAACATGAAAGCGACCACGAGCAATCACCATCCTGGGCTCGTATAAAAACACAGAACGGTACGCCACCACCACTGTAGAGTCTTCTTATTGTTTTCAGACTCCTTAAAAATGAAAGCACTCATGAGCATGAACAGTCTTGGGCTCACAAAATCCACAGGACAGTACCATTTCAGAGCACACTTTTATTAATTCTTGGGGCTCATTAAAACTACGAAGGACCCAATGGTGCTTCTCGGCGCCACAAAAGATCATGTCTACTCATATGGCAGCTTCCCCATTTTGGTCACCTTTGTTCAGAGTATTCTACAGTATGTCACCCTGAGAGTCCCTCTACAGCATCCATCACCTTGTCTCCCCATAGTCACTCCAATCTACAATACATACCCTTTAGCCTTTAAATCTATTATCCCCGCACCTACAAGTCAGTTTCCTACGGTGCCAGGTCAACCATGTCATCATGCTTTGAACAAAGGAAGTTTGAGTCCACCCACTCTATAACCCCAATTATTTCCCATCCCCATAGTATGTTAGTCCTACCATGAGTACTACCGCACTTCAGTTATACACCTCGCGCTCCTATCAAGGAAACATCATTGCCTTGATAGTTGCTGGTCTCCCTCTGTCGACGCCAACCAAGTTTATTCCAGAGAATAGACTTAGAGGTCCCTGTGCCTTGGACTCATCACCATTTATGATGAGTGCCTATGAATCATTTCGAAAGGAATCTTCAGTGCCTCTCCAAATGATTGTTTTGCACATGCTCGACTTCAACACCTTGATCGCATCGTTGAGACTCGTATAGGGTATCGGTCCTTTCAGTTATTTGTTGAAGACCCCGGATATTATTTGACTCTACCACATATGAGAGTCTAATTAAGGATACAACTAGTTACAGTTACCTATGGATATTCGGGTTGCACTTGGTGACAATTTTCAGATGTACCGCAGTTTATACTTCCTCGAGTACATAGTCACATATACTCCTCAGAAGTTGACTCACATTCATTGAGTCCCTACAGATGTTGGACACCTTCAGTTTCAGTAGTTCATCAACCCTTCTGATACCTTATTCAGAATGATTGTTGCCCTTTTTTCCAATGTATTAGTTATTTCAGATCAATCATGATATGACCATGAGTATGTCCCAGCATTGTGTCCCCTTTGGACCATTATGATGTACCAACATATTTTTATGTATTTTCTTAGGCTTCCCTTCATGGGCCTAATTTTTATGTATATGTCTTGATACGAGCATGGGTATGCCCGCCTCGTCCATAGTCAAAGATTATTCCTCATTCATTTTGAGGCCATGTAATATTTTTCAGTTTTTGCAGCTTCCAAGGGGCCGTTGCTCCAGTCTCCAACCAGTCTCTTCTCTCCCCCAAACCCCAGGAAAAAGACAAAAGAACCTTGATGTCTATCGGCCAGATGATGAGCTCCTGCCCTCACACATCAGAGGGCAATCTGTTAACACCCAAAAATTGCTCACTAGCTCATTCCCTTATTCACATGACCCATTTTTCCACTTTTCCACCATTTGAGCCTCTAAAGCCATGAAAAGGTCACCAAAAAGACCATAATACACCTTTTTTCCCCTTAAAATGTATATTTTTCCTCAAAAAACACAAAAAACCCTAAAAAAGGGTCAAGAATTCCCAAAAATATTAAAAGGGAATAAAAATATTAAAAATATTCAAAAAAGGAAAAAAGAGGAAAAAAGGTACCTAAACCATGTTGGTCAATACCACTGGTTTCCTCAAAACCACAATGGTATTCCCCATCACCAAAAACTATAAAAAGGTGATAGGGGCTCCTCACTTTCCATCCATCCATCATCCTATCCTCACGCTGTCAAAATCTCTCTTGAGTTCTTTGACCATTTTAGCAATCTTGGAGAAGAGACCATTGGAGCCTGGAGCATCTCAACCTTGGAGTTGCACAACACCAAACATCCTCACCATTTGAGGTATTATCATACAAAAGTCATTTTTTATTTTCGTTTCTTGTTCTTTTTGTTAAATCTTTTCAAGTTTATTATTACACGCTCATGTTAATCTTAGATTAGTTCATAGTTGTATTTGCTTTCAATTTGAAGACTGCTATTACAATTTAATAGGTGCATCCTTGCACATGCTTGGTTGAAAAACCAAGAAATAGAGGGGTCAACTCATAATATTTTTGGCACAGGGGAGAAGGCACCTTCAATCGATGTAAGAGTAAATGAACCTAGAAATGATTTTATTGATGCCAAAGAAGTGGAACTACTAATGACCGTGATAATCCCACGAGGATGGGGGAATGGAATACTGGTCAAGTTGTTGGATGGAGAACCTCACTGTAGTTTTGCTACCATGATTTGTAAATGTGAACATTGCTACCTTTGAAACGTACAAATCACCTTGATGCAATAGATGTATTGACGTCGATCATGGGAGAGACCACTAAGTGAGGGAGCACTAATGACTCTCCCTACTTAGTTCGAGGTGATCCAATAGGTTGATTGAAATGGAACCCAAGGTACGACTACAACTACTACAACTCTCAAAATATGGGGATTTGATGTCAATGAGAGTTGAAGTACATGATAAGATGAGGGTCTTATCCTAAGAACCAAGATCATTTTATAAAAAAATGTAATACTAATAGACCTGACACAAGACTGGATGATAAGAATGGGGCTCATAACTTCTTTTGATCAATGTCAACTTGGGGAATGCTTGGCATCATTATTCAAATAGAGGGATAGAATGTAACAAAGGGAGAAAAAATGGAGATGCGGTGTTTTTTGGAGAAACGACGGTGAGGGTGTTGGTGACTGACAAAAATAATAATGTTGGGGATAGGGAGACTCAATGACATCAATCAAAGGCGACCAGGGTTTTCTTCCAAAATAATTGTGGTGTTTCCACGGTTTTGAGTGGATTGGGGAACTGTTTGTACATAAGTATAATCGGTGGGGTCCCAACAGTATTTAGTGTTTCGAGGATTGAATTTGATTATGGTTGGGGTTTCTATAGTTTTGGGTGAATCGTGGAATCAATTTGATTATGGGAATAGTTCCCATATTTTTGAGTGAGACAGAGAACCATTTCCATGATGGTGTGATGGTTGTTTGCAAATGCGAAGACAGGTATCCCATGAATCCATGCCATGTATAGATTTCGTGTGGGAATAACTGAATAGAATTGGTTTCTTTGGAGGGTGGGGCCCATTATTCTCTTCATTGGTATGATGATATAAAGAAGAGTTCAAATGGTAAATTTATGAAGGAGGTATGAATGGTTAACTGTGATTATTGATCATAAAATGTGCCGAGGAATATGATGGAATCAACTGCTAGAGTTGGGGGAGTAAAAGCCAACCATTAAATGATGAAATATGGGTTTATATTTTGAAATGTGATAAAATTCCTCCGACTTGTGGGGCATCGATATCATGGGAAAAATTATGACAGAGATGGAATGGTACTCACAGCCATGGGGGAAAATGCTATTCTCAGAAATGATGTTGATGGAACATCATTACTAAGAATTGAGACCCTATAGTTAATATTAGCAGGAATACTGATAAATGCAATGTAAACATAAGGAAGACATTTCCTATATGCTGGTGTCGAACGATACCTGTGATAAAGTCCTCCTACATTGCTGAAAGTTTTGGATTCTTGGTTTCTTGGTCATTCTCCTCTACACATGACGCCAATACCCAAGTGTAATAGAGAATACGAAAAAAGATATTGGCAATGCATAAATAATAATAAAAAACATAGCGCAACTGAGGAGTGCACGTAAAAATTGGTATCAGATGAAACTTGAAAGACGGTTCCATCTCTTTGATGATGCAGGCCTTCCTATGTTTGAATATTTATCCATATCTAGGTGGTAGTGTACTAAGATATATTAATAGTAATCCAACACTTGAATGGATATCTACTGATGTTTAGGAAATATGCGATAGATGTAGTGGATCCCGGTCATAATTCGACGATCATGAATCGTCACTAGTAATTACGACGGCCAAGGTTAATGTGTTATCAATGGTATCTGGTGGAGGGGAACTGATTTCTTCAGTGGGTAATCGTTGTGGGAATACCATTAGGTGGGGAAGTTGATCTTGTAGCTAATTAAGTTTGAGGTGGACTTCACATTCAATAATAATAAAAAACATAGCGCAACTGAGGAGTGCACGTAAAAATTGGTATCAGATGAAACTTGAAAGATGGTTCCATCTCTTTGATGATGCAGGCCTTCCTATGTTGGAATATTTATCTATATCTAGGCGGTAGTGTACTCAGATATATTAATAGTAATCCAACACTTGAATGGATATCTACTGATGTTTAGGAAATATGCGATAGATGTAGTGGATCCCGGTCATAATTCGACGATCATGAATCGTCACTAGTAATTACGATGGCCAAGGTTAATGTGTTATCAATGGTATCTGGTGGAGGGGAACTGATTTCCTCAGTGGGTAATCGTTGTGGGAATACCATTAGGTGGGGAAGTTGATCTTGTAGCTAATTAAGTTTGAGGTGGACTTCACATTAAACATGTAAGATGGGACATTGAAACAAATAGTGAGAAGTGTGACCACACGATCGACATGGGTGTGGGATCCTGGCATGAATAAGCGCATGTGGCGAAGTTAAGGGTGGTGTGGCATAGCCAGATATGACTATGCTGGTATCATTGGGAATCATATGAGTATAGTTCCCACAATATGTACATTCATCATGTTGTTCTTCTAATGTGCAAGCCTCAGGTCATGGTACTTGTTGCGTAGGTGGTGTGGCGATTGGTACTGTCACGATGGCCAGGTTGGAGGAGAGCATAACTACTGTTGTCGTCGATGTATTGACAACATTTATAGAAGCATTTTCTTGCGGTTGGGGTGATGGATTATCAACCAATGATAAGGTGAGGAGAATGGTTGCCAAGGCCTCTCAAAATCAAGGGATATCGGGACAATGGTGTGTGTAATTCCCAAACTGAAAGAAAATCAAACAAGCATGATTGGTATGTAACGACTTGGACTTAATGATCATGTTGGGATTATACGAGTTTGAAGATGTGTCCCTTGCTATATTATCTATTGCATGCATCACACTAACATGGGTGTTAATTAAATTCTTGAGCTCCAGCAAGGTGGGGCATAGGTTGGTTAAATGGCCTTACTTCCTACATAGGGAATATGGTAGGGTGATCCTTATTGTAGAAGAAGTGGTTGTCATTACTAGGGATTTAAACTGAGGTTGGGTTATGCCCCCTTCTTTAGGACTAGCATTTTTCGACGGTGGTTTGGGAAGAAGTTTTGTTATCATGGGGGATTTCAGCTTGGTTTGTCTTATGCACCTATTTTTTGTTTTACCAATGACTAGTGGTGGTCTAGTCATAGGTTTCATTGGATCGACATGCAGTACTAATGGCGTAATTGGTCAAGATGGCATAACAAGTGAGAATAGGAAAAATAATATGGTTATGGGGGGTGCACCTATGTGGTACCTTTGGGATCCATGGGATTTTTTCACCACTTAGGAATAGTATTTGAAAAGGTCTCCTTGAAAGGTTTCGTACATCCTCCACTTGTGGGGGTTAAGGCCTACTATAGCCTTTGGCTTTAGTCTATAGGTTGATATCGGTCACGTTCATGTAGATGTTCTGAAAGGAACCATCGCTAGGGGACTAGGGCTTCAACTGCAAAGTAATGAACCATTTATTGGGAAAGGGTTAGTGTAATACAATTGTTTGGGTTTATTGAAGATTTGGTGCCTGACGAGGATCCATGAATGCCTTTCTCTTTGCTTCTACCAACTGTTGATAATCGAGGATGAGTGGAAAATGGTGACTATAGAGACCATACTCTCAAAAATCAAGCAAGAATAGTTGGTCCTCATATTAGTGTTCATTCCTTGTTTGGGGGGTTATTAGTCCCAACATTCTGAATACCCTTGTTCTGGTTATACTAGGGAGGGGGGTTTCCCCCTTGACCCTACTACTAGTTTTTTTTGTTCTTAACTTTATTCTTCCCCTGATTTTTAGGATTCTAGGGATTTGTAGTGTTCAACCACTCAAACTATTGAGATTATTGTATGAGAGAAGGTTTCACTAAATCGACCCCCATCCGTTACATGGGGGAAACACATGAGGACATGGAAATGTGTAATAAGGATTATACCCATGAGGTTGTATATATGTGGTTTTCACTCCATATGATGTGGATGTAGGAGTGGCTTGCGCCATTTGTAGTGGATGTACTATTGATGCTTGTCTTTCACTATTGTAGGTAGGACTTTAAGGTCCATGTTGTCACTAACCAAACTAAGGATTTGGTGTAGGTGCAGGGGGTGCCAACATGGGAGGGATGGGTGGTTACTGTCATTCCATATTGAATGGAATAGGATTCGGGGAAGGGGGAACCTTTCCCTATTGGAAAAAAACCCAATAAGACCATCCTTTGAATTTGATGAACCTGTAGATAAAGGATCCAAATATTTATGCCGAGGGTCATCGGGTAGGATGGTGTACAAGTAACCAGATTGTGCATTAATGAGATCAGAATTATGGGCCCTTAGGATGGACTCTTCTTCAATTTGGGGCAATGAGATTTCCAAAACCTTTTCAATTACACATTGCATTCACTTAATGATCCAATCCAATAGGAACTGAGGTTGTATTTCGATTTTTGATAATGTACGTCATCTAAGCCACTCATGGATTTGGTATGGTATGTGGGTAGATGTATTCTATAAAAATTCTATGCAAATTTCAAGACCAAGGTCATGGAAAATAGGAAGCTGAAAGTAGGTGAGAAATATAATGGCCAATGTACCGAAGGTGGAATAGGTTGATGCTAGTACATTCATGTACCATTTTGCAGTAGTTCTTTTAATGGTTCACTGAAAGAGGCGAAGCCTCACTGAGTCTTACACTATGCGATTGGAGGAACACCATAAGCAAAATGACATGATGTGGGTTGTTGGATCATTTCCTTGTTTCCATTAAAATTTAGGGAGTCTAAGGGGATTTTATTAGCAACAACTATACATGATGGATCATGTGTTATGTTGACATAAATATACTTCAACCAGGGTTCACAAAGTTAAATACCAACAAAACCCCAAGATATCGGCTCGAAAGGCTCTATCCCTTTTGCCAACACCTACGAAACAGATGAGGTCTCACCCGAAGTACCTATGGGAGCTACATGAACCAAGTTTATGTAGTAACAGAGGGGTGAAATAGAAATACAACAACCATTACATCCTTAACCTCAACGTAGGTCCTTACTTAACACCTTGCAGAATTGCTTAAATATGACATTTTAATTAACTGTGGAAGATATTCATTCATATGCCATTCATACACATGGAACATTGATCATTCAAAAATATAATAATAAACATATAATAATAAACATACACATCATCACAAAATATACACATTAGACACTAGATGTAATGTGGAAACCCAAATGTGAGAAAACCACGAAAGCGCTTTCTATAATCACGATTCGCAGTAAAAATAAGCACATCATGTTTACAACTATTTACAGGTTTCTCTTTCTCTTACAATAGACCTATGCACACAGCATGCAGATCATGCAACTCTTCTTGAAATCAAAACAGATTTCTCCAAAAATAGGACATCAACTAGCTTGCTAATGTACTAACAGTCCAAAAAATCCAAACCCTTTACATATTTATAGGGCGCAAATGGCCTACCCTTATCCCACTAATCCACTACCTAAATACTTGAGTCATAAATGTGAGTGGAAAAAAATTCTAAATACTTTAATCTAATATGCCCTTGACATTTTCAAAATGCCCAGTTTCTTGGATTCTTGGCTGCTTCGTCGGAGTTGAATCTCCTTGTTGGACCACTTTACCTTGGCCCCGTTCACATCAAAACTTCACAAAAATTTACCTGGAGAAATAGGCCCCCAACACTCACATGTAGATCGTCCCAAGTCACTTCAATATTGTACTCATGGGGTCTTGGACTTCTCCTGAACTGCTAAAAAATTCTTATTCAAGTATTCAATCATCTACTGGACTTCATCTCGATGTTGGCATACTTCTTGCACTAGCTCCCCTATAAGGTGAACATTTGTCTGTTGTTCACCCCACTCAATGGCTTCCTGCACTTTGTTGCTCGCACTACTAATGACTTTCAAAACTTGCTTGGATTCACCCTATAGATCCTCAACCAATTCAATTCACCTATGCTACTCGATTAACCATTTGTTGGCGGAGATCTAGTTCGACTAGGGTTCACACAATCAAACACCAACAAAACCCTACGATATCGACCTGAAAGGGTCTAGGCCTTTCAGAAACACCTATGATGTAGATGATGTCTCACCTGAAGTACCTATGGGAGCTACAAGAACCAAGTTTCTGCAGTAGCGAAGGGGTGCAAAAAAAATCCAATAACCATAACATTCTTAACCTCGATGGAGGTCCTTACTTATAAACACCTCGTAGAATTGCTTACATCTAAAATTTCAATTAACTATGACATATATTCATTCATATACCATTCATACACAAGGAACATTGATCATTCAACAATATGCAATAGATAACAATAAACATAACAAATCATCACAGAACATACACATTAGCCACCATATGTAACATGGAAACCTAAATGAGAGAAAACCACATAAGCACGTTCTTTAATCATGAGTCACAGTAAAACGTAAGCACTTCATTTTTGCAATGACTTACATATTTGTCTTTCTCTTACAATAGAGCTATGCACACAGGCTACAGATCATGTGACTCATCTTGACATCAAAACAAAGTTCTCCAAAAATAGGACATCAACTAGCTTGCTAATTTACTAACAGTCCCAAAAATACAAACCCTTCACATATTTATAGGGAACACATGGCCTTCCTTGCTCCGACTACTCCACTACCTAACTACTCCAATCATAAATGTAAGTGGAAAAAAATTCTAACTACTTTACTTAACTTTGTTCTTGACATTGTCAAAATGCCTAGTTTCCTAGATTCTCAATCGCTTCATCGGAGTTGACTGCTCCTCATTGGACCACATTACCTTAGCCCAATTTAGATCAAAACTTCACAAAAATTTACATCAAAACTTTACCTGGAACAACAATCTATAGGGTCATTTCTCAGTTTGTATAGATAAGGGAGATTTAAGCTATACATGAAAGGTAGGTTGGTATTAGTTCTCGCCATAATATTGTCACGTCCCCATTTTGACCCCCTTTGTAAATGATGTAAATATTGTAACTTAATCATGGTGAGGAGCTCAAGGCCAAGGCCCCACCATTGACTTAGCGTTTCATGTATCGGCAATTAAAATAGATGCCTGTGGTTCTTGTGCGAGATGGGCACAATGTATATAAAACATCATGTAATTTCGAATTTTAATGAAAGAAACCCACAACCGGCTATGCAATGCAACAAAAGAGATGGGGCATGGTTCTACAAGGAATAGGGAGGGAAATTATTCAAACCCTTGAGCCAATGGTATTAATCCATGTGTAAATGGGGAAACCCATAAACCACCAACTACCCATTTTGTCTCATGTACCCAATCATTAAATTTTCTTCCAAGAAATTGGTTAAGGCAGTTAATGCCTTGGGAATGAAAGAGTATGGGCAAGCCATTTTCGTGCATGGACAAGCCATCAACTTGGAAAATCGTGTATTTGCTTATGGGGCAAGAAACCACCCACGAAATGGTGCCCAAAGCCATGGGGAATGGGCAGTCTTCATTCATTCACGCAGGGGGAGCTATCTGGGTCTTCTCTTCACGTTTTTCAGCAAAATCTTGCATTTTCCCATGCCTGGGAGTTCGTTTTTGGCATATGCAGTAGTCTGGGAGTGAAGGGGCCACGTTTTGGGGGCTGTAGGGAGGTCGTTTTTGCCCTTGAATGTCCAGGGACGTTTTTCTAAAAACGGATTTGGCATCCTGGGTCATTTCCCAACTTCCCATTTTCGTTTTTGTGGGTTCCCACGTTTTTTCTAAGTTAGTTGAAACCCCATCTCATGCATCCCACTGTGGAAAACGCTTTCTTCATGCCCAGCAATTGTGGTTGTTGTTAAGTGCATCATGTTTTGGACTTGAATCTGTAAGCAAGAAACTGGAATGGTAGTGGACAGAATTAGCTTGATAAACCTAGTGTAGGGAATATCCTCTCAAGAAGATCAAGAGGGCTGGCTACTTTTCTATGCACACCCTGAGAGCACTAGAAAGGAAGGTATGGCTTGAGGGACTGTGTGGCAGTGAAGAGAATACTTCCTGGTGTTGGGTGTGTAGGCATTGTGAGTGCCAAGCTGAATAGATCTGGGAGGGGTACCCATAGCTCTGTGGTTGAGCTCACTAGCTTAGCAATTCTTCCTTCCCATCTCCTAGCAGCCTGATAAACCCAATTGTAGATTGGCTTGGCTCATTTTGGTGTATGTTTGGCTATGTGTGAGTCTGTTGTTCCCTGGTTCCTTGTAGAGATCATGCCCAGCTCGGGGGTGGCAGTGGTGCTGAAAGATTGAGGAGCACACTGGCCTACGGTTGGGTGGAACGTTGCAGTTGCATAGCCAGTTGCGTGGGACTGCCTTATTGAGATAAGTATTCTCTTGTGTAAATTGGCAATTATCATTTGATGAACATCTTAAATGTATGATGGATGTGAAATTCTTATTACTCCGCTGTGACTTCTGATAATTATGCATCTTCATATCTCTCTTATGTATTATGTGAATGTGTATGCATTTCTATTCTTCAATTTGAATGTTTGATGCTAATGTATGGGGCTGGATGCCCGGTTCAACCGTCACGATCCTCTCCATCTAGCTTGTTGGATGGGAGGGGACGTGACAGAATGGTATCAGAGCTGCGTTGCAGCATTGGGCCTCTATGGGCCAAAACTGATAGAAATTACAAGGGAAGATTTTAAATTTCCTAAGTCTGTTTTTGAAAATTTCCGTTTTAAGACTGTTTTTGAAATTTTTGGTTTAAGACTGTTTCGGAAGGAATTCCCGAATGCCTTCCGAAACAGCGGAAGCATTCGGCGAATCGTTCCGAAATTTCGGAAGCGTTCCGAGAATTTTTCCGAAAATTTGCGAAGGGAAGTTTTTCGGAAGGAATTCTCTTCCGAAATTGCGGAAGGAATTCTCTTCCGAAATTTCGGAAGGATTCCGCGAACCGTTCCGAAACAGCGGAAGAATTCAGCCAATGGCTCCGAAACAGCGGAGAAAATTTTTGTTTAAAATGAAAAAAAAAAAAAAATAAAAAAAAAAATAAAAAAAAATTCTAAGTGTCGGCGTGAAAATGAATTTTCGGAAGGAAATCTCTTCCGAAATTGCGGAAGGAATTCTCTTCCGAAATTGCGGAAGGAATTCTCTTCCGAAATTGCGGAAGGATTCCGCGAACCGCTCCGAAACAGCGGAAGAAAATTCTTTAAGTGAAAAATTTTTCTAAGTGTCGGAATTTTTCGGAAAGAATTCTCTTCCGAAATTGCGGAAGGGATTCTCTTTCGAAATTTCGGAAGGATTCCGCGAATCGTTCCGCAACTGCGGAAGACTTCGCCGAATCGTTCCGCAACTGCGGAAGACTTCGGCGAATCGTTCCGAAACGCGGAAGAGTTCGCCGAATCGTTCCGCAACTGCGGAAGACTTCGGCGAATCGTTCCGCAACTGCGGAAGACTTCGCCGAATCATTCCGAAAAATCACCCGAAATCGAGGAAGCATTGTGGCGGAAGCATTCCGCGAACGGCTCCGGTACTGCGGAAGCCTTCGTCGAATGGCTCCGCAATTGCGGGAGCATTCGCCGAATGGCTCCGCAACTGCGGAAGCCTTCGCCGAATGGCTCCGCTCGGCAAATCGCCCCGCCGTTGCGGAAGCGTTCGGCGAACTGCTCCGCAACTGCGGAAGCGTTCGGCGAACTGCTCCGCAATTGCGGAAGCCGTCGCCGAAGCGCCTCGCAACTGCGGAAGGCTATAGTGAACCGCCCATTGCGGCAACACCCTGCGAACCGCCGTCGCGGCCGGATTCAGCGAACTGCCCGTTGCGGCAGGATTCCGCGAACCGCCCGACGCGGCATGATTTGTAAAAAAAAAAAAAAAAAAAAAAAAAAAAAAAAAAAAAAAAACAAGGGGGCAAGCCCCCTTGACCCCCTTTTTCTTCTCCCCTCATATTTCATTGTTGTGATTTGACAAATTGTTAGTATTGCATTTTTCCACGTGCATGAAGTAATTTGTGAATTCTGAGAATGTAATGCAGCTAACCATTGTTTTGATAAACACATTTCAGAAGAGTCACAGTTACAGCAGGGTAACACTCTAGATAATACAGTTGGAAAGTTTTGGATCTTGGTTGGGCCAAGAAAATGCACATCATGAATGATGCACAGGATCCCTATGAGCCCGAGACAGATGCCATGGGGGAGAACATACAGGTTGAGAATGCTGAGACAGAATCTAATGGGAGAAGAAATCAAGAGACCCCTCCAGATGTTGCAGCCACCATGAGAAGCCTAAGGGTGGAATTGCAAAGCTATAGGGAAGATAATGAAAGGATGATTAAAGCTCAGGAAGAACAAAATCAGCTGAATGCAGCCATGCTACAGAGTTTAACAGACATCCAAAGGCAAATAAACTCTGGGCATCAGATATCAAATCCAGAAAAGGGTGGAAGTAGCTCTAGAAGAAATTCCCGTAAGAGGGCCAGTAGCCCAAGAAGAATTTCTACAGACAACACATATAGTCCAGAAATCTCTCCTAATGAGTCATCTGACTCTGAAGAATCCATTGAGGGTTCAAGCTCTTCATCTCACATGAGTAAGAGGAAGAAACACTACAAGAACAGTTCACATGGGGAATTTAAGAAGGCAAAACCTCCTACATTTGACGGAGAGGTAAAATCTGGTCAAGAAGCTGAAGCTTGGCTTCTTGGGATGAGAAAGTACTTCCAAGTCCAGGACTACTCGGGAAATATGAAAGCAAGGGTAGCCATCTTCAACTTGAATGGAAGAGCATCTATATGGTGGGAACACACCAAGCAAGTGAAGAAGATCAATGAACGGAAGATTGTGTGGAAGCAGTTCAAGAAATACTTCAAGCAAAAGTACCTCTCTGATAGGTACTATGATGATAAGATCAAAGAGTTCCATGAGCTGAGATTGGGACAATCAACCATGGAAGAATATGCAAACAAGTTCTTGGAGCTGCTGAGGTATGTCAGGTATATTCGAGATGATAAGGTCAAAATTCAGCGTTTCCTAAGTGGACTACCACAGTCATATAAAGACAGAATTGAGTTTGATGAACCTCGAACTCTAGAGGAGGCCATAAGAAAGGCCAAGTACTGCTTTGATCAAAACAGAAGCAAACCAGAATTCCACAAGGCATGGAAAGATAGGAAAAATGAGAAGTTTGATCAGAGGAAGAAGGGGTTCAAGCCTCCTCAATTCCGGAATCAGCAAAGGCAGCCATCACAGGTTGTGACTAAGCCAACTAGGATGATGGGAGACAAGCCAAGAGATCCAAAGGAGCCAAGAGAACCACTTCAATGTTGGGGTTGTGGAGGAGACAACATGCTTAGGAACTGTCCACATCGGAATGGGAATGCAAATCAGGTTCACAACATCCAAGGAGCTGGAACTGTGGGACAAGTGGCAAGGACAATCCCTAGAATCTATGCAGCAGTAGATGACCGCCAAGCAGATCATCAGTCAACTGTGGTTGAAGTTGAAGGTAAGATTGCTAAGCAGTCTGTTTCTATTTTGATTGATCCTGGATCTACTCACAGTTATGTCACTCCTAGAATTGTTGAGATGTGTGCTTTCAAGAAATTAAGGCATAATAAATCTTGGTTAGTTCAACTAGCCACTGGAACCAAGAGAAAAGTTAGCGAAATAGTAGAGAAATGTCCATTAGAGATGGATGGGCTATTCACTTATGCAGACCTGAATATTTTGCCACTTGGTTCCTATGATATTCTCATTGGAATGGATTGGTTAGAAGCACACGGGGTTAAACTTGACTGCTACAATAAGACATTTGAATGCATGGACGAAGAAGGAAACCCGAGGGTTGTAAAAGGAATTCCAAAGGTGACTTCTGTTAGACAGGTTTCAGCCATGCAACTAAAGAAGTTCTGTAGGAAGGGATGTCAATTGTATGCAGCCCACATTTTAGAGGCAACAGAGAATGAAACTCTTAAATTGGAGGACTATCGTGTATTGCAAGAATTCAGGGATGTTTTTCCTGATGAGATTCCGGGACTCCCTCCAAAGAGAGACATTGACTTTACAATTGAACTTGTGCCAGGAGCGGCACCAGTGTCTAAGACACCATACAGGATGAGTACACCGGAATTGCTAGAATTGAAGATGCAATTACAAGAGTTGCTGGAAAAGAAATATATTAGGCCAAGTGTGTCCCCGTGGGGAGCACCTGTTCTATTTGTGAAAAAGAAAGATGGAACACTCAGGTTATGTATCGACTACAGGCAGTTGAACAAAGTCACAGTGAAGAATAAATACCCATTGCCCCGAATTGATGACCTTTTTGATCAAATGAGAGGAGCAAAGGTATTTTCAAAGATTGACTTGAGGTCTGGTTACCATCAGGTAAGAATCAAGGAAGAAGATATTCATAAGACAGCCTTTAGAACGAGGTATGGACACTATGAATTTGTAGTGGTACCATTGGGTCTCACAAATGCACCAGCTACATTCATGTGTCTCATGAATAATGTTTTTAGCAAATATTTGGACAAGTTTGTTCTGGTATTCCTAGACGACATTCTCATCTATTCTAAGAATGAAGAAGAGCATGAAGAACATTTGAGAATGACAATGCAATTACTAAGGGAGCATAAGCTGTATGCAAAGTTGAGCAAATGTGACTTCTATAAAGATAGAATTCATTATTTGGGTCACATCATCTCCGACGAAGGAATATCTGTAGACCCTGAGAAGATTGAAGCCATTATGAATTGGCCAACTCCAAGGAATGTGACTGATGTGAGATCTTTTATGGGCCTTGCTGGTTACTACAGGAGGTTTATCGAAGGATTCTCCAAGGTTGCTAACCCGATCACTTCTTTGCAAAAGAAGGGGATAAAGTTTGAATGGTCACCAAGATGTGAGGAAAGTTTTCAACGGTTGAAGAATCTTCTTACAAGTGCACCTATTCTGAAAATTGCAGATCCGGAAAAAGACTTTGTGGTGTGTACCGATGCATGCAATCAAGGACTTGGAGGAGTTCTTATGCAAGACAACCACGTGATATGCTATGAGTCAAGAAAGTTGAAGGAGCATGAGAAGAACTATGCTACTCATGATATAGAACTTGCAGCCATAGTACATGCTTTGAAGATGTGGAGGCATTACTTAATGGGAAGAAAATTCGAGTTAAGGACAGACCATTGTGGTCTGAAGTACTTGTTTGATCAGCCAATGTTAAATGCTAGGCAAGCTAGATGGTTGGAATTTTTGTGTGAATTTGATTTCGAAATCAAACACATAAAAGGGAAAGAAAACAAGGTGGCTGATGCACTCAGCAGGAAGGTACATGAAATGTATGTGGCAGCGCTTAGTACATGCCAACCAGATTTGAGGCAGCAGATTGTTAACCATATGGTTGAGGATGAAGTGTATGAGCAGATAAAGGGCAAATTGCAGCAGCAAAACATTGAAAAGAAGTATGAGGGCTATCATTTGGAAGAAGGCGGACTTCTCACTTATAAGAATAGAGTCTATATTCCAAATGCGGCAGATTTGAGGAGGATGGTTATGGATGAGATCCATAAAGCTCCATACTCTGGTCACCCAGGATATCAGAAAACAATTACTACAGCAAGAAAATATTATTTCTGGCCAGGTATGAAGAAGGACGTTGCTGAATACATCTCTAAGTGCATGGAATGTCAGCAGGTGAAGGTTGAACACCAACACCCAGCAGGTTTATTGCACCCAGTGCCGATCCCAGAATGGAAATGGGAAATAATTTCCATGGATTTTATTACAGGATTGCCAATGACTAAGAGACAACATGATTCCATCATGGTTGTGGTGGACAAGTTAACCAAGGCAGCACATTTTATACCGGTTAAGTCCACACATAAAGCCGATGCCATTGCAGATATTTTCATGAAGGAAATTTTTAGATTACATGGGTTGCCTAAGGCAATAATTTCTGACAGGGATACCAAGTTCACTTCCAATTTTTGGAAAGCTCTCTTTGTAGATTTGGGTACACAGTTGAACTTTAGCACCGCATACCATCCTCAAACAGACGGGCAAACAGAAAGAGTAAATCAGGTGCTTGAAGACATGCTCCGCATGTATGTAATGGACAAGCCATCCAAGTGGGAGGATTATCTACACCTGGTAGAGTTTGCATATAATAATGGGCATCAAGAATCATTGGGAATGAGTCCATATGAAGCTTTGTACGGCAGAAGGTGTAGGACACCAGTGACTTGGGACAATCCAGTGAACCGAATTGTACTTGGGCCAGAATTGCTTAAGGAAATGGAGCAAGAGGTTGTAAAGATCCGACAAAATTTAAAAGCAGCCCAGGATAGACACAAAAGCTATGCAGATAAACACAGAATGCATAGGGAATTCAATGTTGTGGATCATGTGTATCTTAGAGTAAGATCAAGGAAGAGTTCCTTGAATCTTGGGAGCTGTGCCAAGCTATCACCTAGATATTGTGGGCCATTTGAAGTGCTTGAAAGAATAGGGCCAGTTGCATATAGACTTGCATTGCCTGCTAGCACTAAAGCTCATAATGTTTTTCATGTCTCTTTGCTAAAGAAATATGTACATGATCCTAACCATGTGATTAATTGGGATGTGATCCAGGTGGAACCCGAGGGAGAATTCCAAACCGATCCATTGCGCATCCTAGACAAGAAAGTAACATTGCTCCGGAACCGAGCCATCGGACAGGTAAAGGTGCAATGGAAGCACTACGGTCCCGATGAGGCTACATGGGAGTTGGAGGATGCCATGAGGATGGCATATCCATTTTTGTTCAATTTTGATGAGCACTGAGGACAGTGCTAATGTAAGGGGAGGGGTATGTCACGTCTCCATTTTGACCCCCTTTGTAAATGATGTAAATATTGTAACTTAATCATGGTGAGGAGCTCAAGGCCAAGGCCCCACCATTGACTTAGCGTTTCATGTATCGGCAATTAAAATAGATGCCTGTGGTTCTTGTGCGAGATGGGCACAATGTATATAAAACATCATGTAATTTCGAATTTTAATGAAAGAAACCCACAACCGGCTATGCAATGCAACAAAAGAGATGGGGCATGGTTCTACAAGGAATAGGGAGGGAAATTATTCAAACCCTTGAGCCAATGGTATTAATCCATGTGTAAATGGGGAAACCCATAAACCACCAACTACCCATTTTGTCTCATGTACCCAATCATTAAATTTTCTTCCAAGAAATTGGTTAAGGCAGTTAATGCCTTGGGAATGAAAGAGTATGGGCAAGCCATTTTCGTGCATGGACAAGCCATCAACTTGGAAAATCGTGTATTTGCTTATGGGGCAAGAAACCACCCACGAAATGGTGCCCAAAGCCATGGGGAATGGGCAGTCTTCATTCATTCACGCAGGGGGAGCTATCTGGGTCTTCTCTTCACGTTTTTCAGCAAAATCTTGCATTTTCCCATGCCTGGGAGTTCGTTTTTGGCATATGCAGTAGTCTGGGAGTGAAGGGGCCATGTTTTGGGGGCTGTAGGGAGGTCGTTTTTGCCCTTGAATGTCCAGGGACGTTTTTCTAAAAACGGATTTGGCATCCTGGGTCATTTCCCAACTTCCCATTTTCGTTTTTGTGGGTTCCCACGTTTTTTCTAAGTTAGTTGAAACCCCATCTCATGCATCCCACTGTGGAAAACGCTTTCTTCATGCCCAGCAATTGTGGTTGTTGTTAAGTGCATCATGTTTTGGACTTGAATCTGTAAGCAAGAAACTGGAATGGTAGTGGACAGAATTAGCTTGATAAACCTAGTGTAGGGAATATCCTCTCAAGAAGATCAAGAGGGCTGGCTACTTTTCTATGCACACCCTGAGAGCACTAGAAAGGAAGGTATGGCTTGAGGGACTGTGTGGCAGTGAAGAGAATACTTCCTGGTGTTGGGTGTGTAGGCATTGTGAGTGCCAAGCTGAATAGATCTGGGAGGGGTACCCATAGCTCTGTGGTTGAGCTCACTAGCTTAGCAATTCTTCCTTCCCATCTCCTAGCAGCCTGATAAACCCAATTGTAGATTGGCTTGGCTCATTTTGGTGTATGTTTGGCTATGTGTGAGTCTGTTGTTCCCTGGTTCCTTGTAGAGATCATGCCCAGCTCGGGGGTGGCAGTGGTGCTGAAAGATTGAGGAGCACACTGGCCTACGGTTGGGTGGAACGTTGCAGTTGCATAGCCAGTTGCGTGGGACTGCCTTATTGAGATAAGTATTCTCTTGTGTAAATTGGCAATTATCATTTGATGAACATCTTAAATGTATGATGGATGTGAAATTCTTATTACTCCGCTGTGACTTCTGATAATTATGCATCTTCATATCTCTCTTATGTATTATGTGAATGTGTATGCATTTCTATTCTTCAATTTGAATGTTTGATGCTAATGTATGGGGCTGGATGCCCGGTTCAACCGTCACGATCCTCTCCATCTAGCTTGTTGGATGGGAGGGGACGTGACAAATATGTTATGTGATATTCCCTCAAGGGGGGGAATGGGGTATATGTAGTGGTGATATCTATCTCTAATGGGAATATGCTGATACCGTATGTATTCCTATCAAACAGGGAGAAGAAGAAGTTTTGGAATATTCTCACCATCATCATTTCTATTTGCAAGCATTATGCATGCATGCATCTAGTCATCAGTATGGCAGTCTCCTAGCACTCGGTCCTTATTTTTGGGCCCCGTGTAGCTTGTTTCTGCTCAGTATTAGCCCTCCTAGCCACTAATGCGCTCTTTTTTCCATCACTGGAGTACAGCTGCGCCCTCTCCCTTTGATTTAGGAGATCTATCAGTCAGTTCCATGATTTGGGGATCAACTCCTTGATTTGAGGACTGATTGCTCAGTTAATGGACTGTAGTTCTTATATTGACTGCTACGGAGACTAGAGTAGCTCTACTTGACCATTGACAGGTAGAAATGTCCCTCCTTGGAGTCTCCTTCCTTATATTTGTGCTCACATGCATCAGTTAGACTCAGTTAGACTCAGGTTGACTAATCTTTGACTATCGATGGCCACTACTACTGATTGGGTGATGTTTCTAATACAGTCCAAGCCATGCCTTGAGGAGAATTCGAATCACCTTCACTGATATCGAATTCATTCTATTGTATTGTCATATTTTTTCATCTTACAGCTGATGAATGTATCAACAACAATTTCTCACATTTTTTGAGTTTCATGTGTGAATTTTGATCATCTTTTGTATATTATTCTCTGCAATTATTGAGTGAAATTATGAGGTTTGTTCAAGCTAAAGTGATCTCCACCTATGGAATTTCACATGGTATCAGATCTTGTTATAGCTATTTGAATTGCAGCAGTTTATTGAAAAACTGTTTTTCAGTAGAGCACCAGAAGCCTCTGGATTTCCACAACAAATACTAGTGCAGTTGCATTGAATTCACCAGAGCAATTAAGTGCGGTCTAGCTAGGTGTGAAGGATCTGGATAAAAGTGATCACTATCCTATAGCAGTGTTCTTTATATTCTGCAACAAAACTCCATTCAAATTTCATTGCTTTTGCAGGTTATTCGAAGTGTTTCAGCAGTTGCAGCAGTTTTGAATTTTTCTCCAGTTGCAATAGTTTCGATGTTTTCGGCAGTTGCAGTAGTTTTCTGTAGTTACAGTAGTAGATTCAGAATCCAACAACAACTTCCATGGATCTGAAAGAAATTCCTTCTCTCTTTCCACTGGACTATGATGATTGAAAACCAAATATGACAACATATCTGAAGAGATATGGTCTTTTTTATATATGTATTGTTGTTAAGACAAGTTTTGCTTCCTTTGAAGAGGAATATGCTTAGCTAGATGATTTTGACAGAGCTGCGGGAGAAATAATGACTACTATGCTTTCCAGCATCCAGTACCTCATTGATCTTCATGAACATTCAAGTGATCTCTAGACCAGACTGGATAGATTATTTGGAAATCAAAAGGAAGAGGATGATGTTATCCATTTGGAGAACAAGCCCAGTAATACCTCCTCCAGTGTTCTCTCTAATTATGTTTCGTCCTCAATCATCTCTCATGATGTAGTTATTCAAGATGAAGAATAAGCTGCAGTTCCGAAACAGAAAATTCATGTTGAAGACATTCCTTTCTCTATTGCTCTAGAAGTCGAAGACAATTTTGAATTGTCCCCTTCCCATGTAGCTGATGTAGATTAAAGTGACACAACTGATGGAGCTGATCCATCTTCTATTTCAAATTCTGAGAAATAATTGTCAGCTACTACTCTAGAATTTGAAGAGAGTTTCGAAATCTCTACTTCCCATGAGCCTGCTGATGTGAAGAATGATGATCTACTAAATGTTTTGGAAGATAAATCAGATTTTGGAGGTGATGCATTCGCCCTCCTTGATAATATTCTTCCTATGTACTTCAATTCAATCATTGGAACAACTTCTCAGAGTTTCAATGAATATGGAGGACACTACCATTCGCTTGGGTTCAAGTCTCATGCATATTTTTGTGATTTTTGTTTTGATCTCACCTCTGTTGGTTCAAAAAAGATCACAAGAAACCATTTATCAATTCTTGAAGTTGATTTGAATTCCACGCCACCACCATCATGTCATAGTTCATTTTGTTATGATCTCACCTATGTTGGTTCAAAGGAGATATAAAAGAACTATCTACACATTCCTAGAGCTTATCCTACCTCAGTTGGTTCAAATCACATGTTCGAGAATGATATTCATATTTTTGGATTTGTTCTCACCATGTTTGGTCTGAAGAGAAAGTTCAGGAAGCCTCCAGATTCACTTACATCCACTTAAGGAGAAATCAAGCACATGTTTTTGGAGCAAGATCCACTCCTTCCAAAGAGGAAGACACCTCCAGAAATTGAATCAACCATCACACTACTCTACTGTCCTACGGAAGAGCAGATTGTAGATATCTTCACTAAGTCCTTCTCGGTGAATAATTTCACTTACCTCCAATCCCTTCTTGGGGTGACTGATGCACATGTTTGATTATCTTTTTACAGTCTATATTGAGGGGGGTATTTCTTCCCACTCGATTTCCCCTCTTTCCTCACATTTTTGTTTAGATTGTTGTACGGGGTGACCTTTGGTCTCAGTTACCAAGGCCCTACTATTTTTCCGTTCCTGTGTTTCCTCATATTCCGGCTTGCGGGGGGGTGTTGGAATATTATCACCATCAACATTTGTATTTGCATGCATTGCATGCATTCTGCATGCATCCAATCATCATTATGGTAGTCTCCCAACAACTAGTCCTTATTTTTGGACCCCCAGAGCCTGTTTTTGCTCAGTATTATCCCCCCTGTACACTAATGCGCCCTTGTTTACATCACTGGAGTACAACTACGCTCTCTTCCACTAATTTAGGAGATCTATCAGTCACTTCCATGATTTTGGGATCATCTCCTTCATTTGAGGACTAATTGCTCAGTTAATTGACTGTAGCTCTTAGATTGACTGCTACAGAGACTAGAGTAGCTCTACTTGACCACTGACAGCTAGACTGTGCCCTTCTTGGAGTCTACTTCCCTATATTTGTGCTACATGCATTAGTTAGACTCAATTAGACTCAGGTTGACTAATCTTTGACTATCGGTGGCCACTACTACTGATCGGGTGATGTTTCCAATGCATTCCAAGCCATGCCTTGAGGAGAATTCAAATCACCTTCACTGATATCGAATTCATTCTATTGTATTTTCATATTTTTTCCAGCTTACAGTTGATGAATGTATCAACCGTAGTTTCTCACATTTTTTGAGTTTCATGTGTGAATTTTGATCATCTTCTGTATATTCTTCTCTGCAATTATTGAGTGAAATTATGAGGTTTGTTCAAGCAAAAGTGATCTCCACCTGCGGAATTTCACAAGAAGGTGGATTTCCTCCAAGAGGTGGAAATAAAGGGGGGCTTTTTTTGTGAGAGGGTGAACCAGAGGGGTCTAAAAATATCTGAGAGGAGAAAGTGAATGGGAGCCTCTTCTATGAAAGGATGTTTTTGTGCTAGAAATTGTCCCTAGACTACAAAGGGTACAAGCTAGAACAATCTCAATAAAACTAAAAGAAAATGAATTGTTTTTGTAATTTTTGTTTGATGGAATCATTCAAAAGAAGGAGAGTAATTAAATATTGAACATACACAAGCACTAAATCATAAAGAAATTATGAAAAGATGAGATATAGATATAAAACACAGATATAAACCATAAGCATTCATTCAATCAAGAAAACAAGTTTTGTCCACAAGTTCATAAGCATTCACAAGATAAACACTTTTATCCATAAATGAAATTATCAACCAGCTGATTAAATAAACCATAAACATAAACCGGCAATAAGAGATAACAAAAGGATTATATAATGTATTCAGATCAATCCTCAGTCTTTCAAAAACAATTAGATGAGAGTTTTCAGTATATGTCTAGATGCAGAATAGCAACATTAGTCCTATAGCCCTTCTCCCGAACAAAAACCAACCCTCCTAGTGTATTGGTTTCCCTATTTTATAATTACCAAAATCAAGTAGTTTCATAACCACCTCTTTAGGTATCGAAGTCTTTAATCAATTACATTAAGCAATTACATGAACTAACCTTCGAATGACTAAAGACTAGTTAACCAAAAGTAATTTATAACAACTAGGACAAAGATGAAATGTAACAATACTTGGACACCTGTGCAATTAGGTGGTAACTAGAACTGTTTGGCAACTACTGCTAGCATAGTTATTCCCTCTAATGCATGAGATCTCTTAACATGACAAGCCCGTTCTGTCTCCATCCCTCGAACATTGTTTGATAGAACCTTGTTCTGCTTGTTTAAATCTTCAATCCGCTTAGTCAATTCTTCAACTTGTGTCTCTGTATGTCCTTTTCTTCTTAGGGCTTCCTTTACTACTGATATTAATTCCAGATAATGAGCATTAACATCCTCAAGGTCTTCTCTGAGTTTTTTATTTGTAGTGATGAGACTTTCATTTAATTCACTCAGAAATCTAACCTATGTCTTATGCTGCTGTAATGATTTCTTCAAATTCTCTATCTCAGAATCCATTTGAACACCTCCATGAAATGTTCAATCCTGATCTGAGAGCAATGGAATATATAATTTCTTGAAAATTAGGTCTTCTTCATACTTATTCTTCACTGTTGCTTTCGAAAAAGGAGTTTTTGAACACATGCCCTGCTCAAAACTAGGAATGATTTCTTCTTCTACAACCTCATCACAGTCTTTGATTATTTCTGGTATCATTACCTGATCTTCCCCTATAGTTGTTTGAACCTGCCGTAACTTTATCTCTTTCTTATTATCTCCATCTTATTCCCCTTAAGAACCCTGAATAATGGTCACCTTCTCATTCTCTAACTTAGGGTTTAAAATCCTTCTCATGTTCAACCTAAGTTTATTCGTGGCTCTAGTTTTAGGTCTCCATTTAGGTTTTTAGAGGTTAGCCAAAGACTTCACATTAGATTTAAAATATGGAAGATGAAATATTTTCTCCTTGGTATCGACAGCAGGAATATTTAATGCTGAGCTTCCTTCTTCAAAAACACAACTTTGTATTTCCTCCTTTGAAATAGTAGCTTCTACTTTATTAGAAACAAGAAGGTTTTCCACTATATCATCTTCAAAGATATGTTTATGCTCTTCTTTAGACATGTACTCTTGCTCTGCACCATCGAGCTTCATAACTTCTTCCTATAGGTTGTCCTTCTGCAAACTACCTTCTGCTACGTCCTCAACTACATCTCTTTTGAATTTTTTCACAAAACTAAATTGTTTGTTGGGCAGAGGTTTCTTTCCATGGTCGTCATCTTGAGTTTGAAACCCTGACCAAAACAAAAAATGATCCCATTTTCAATTCTTCTTTTGTAAATCTATCAAAATAATCAGTTTGACTAAACCATGATGAAACATTGATTCACTTGTATGATCAGCGTGACCTTTAACCCTAGCTGACATATTTTGAAGACTTCTGAGCAGAAAAAATCATAGATTCATCTTGGATTTATGATTTAGATGAAGAAGAAACCTAATATGATATTTAAAAACTGATGCAAACCTTCCCTCACAGGTCAAGTAACTTTGCACAATTCCAATGACCTCCTTCCATTTTGGTTTGAAGTTATCTAAATTAACTCCCTTGCTCCAATCAAGGGATTCGCAGCTTGGTAGAAGAAAGCTGCTTGGATCAAACTGTTCGGATATCCACATCATCTATTTCAGGATACATCATCTATTTCAGGATCCTGCATGATCTATTTCAGGATATGCAGAATCTAGGGTTTTGCATGCACTTGCATGCATCCCAGTCACCAGTTTGATGCCTCCAGCACCTTATCCACCTTCTTCTAGCACCCGGGAGCCACTTACTACAGATCTTTAGCCCTCCTAAGCTGAAAGGCACCCACTTCTCACCTACTGCCAGAGAAGGGCGCACTTGTTCACCTACCACTGCAGATTCACTTCAGTTACATTCAGTTAGCTCCGATTCTCCCTGATTTGAGGCTAGTTTCACTCCTGACTGACCGTTTCACCTCCGATTGACCTCCAGTTCGATTAGGTGACTTGTTCTGACTTCAATTAGCCTCCCATGCGCCCCCACTGAGCCTCCAGATCCTATATCAGTGCTACACACTTCAGTTACACTTATTACACTCAGTTAGACTCAGATTGACACCTGGATGACTGGTTGTTGTGATTGATGAGCACCACCGATGATTGATGAGGACTCCTAGATAGAGTCAAGCTACTCCATTCTGTAATTCGAATGACCTCCTTAGGCAATTCGAATTGCTCAGTCAATGTGACAGTTTGTAATTGTAATTCAATTCACCCTTTCTGGGATAGAGAGCACTGCTGCATGTTTTGCACAGTTTTGCACCATATTTTCTATGTTCATCTGTTGTGATTGATTTACTTGTTCATTAGATCTGCTGTGACTAATTTTACACAAACTCAAAAGGAATTTTCTTAAACCAACTTTCTCCTTCAATGGGAAAACCAGTAGCTTCAACAATTAACGCCTCTATCAATTCAAACTTCAATGTATTACATCTAACACTAAAATTTGTCATATTCTGAGCAAAAGCATGGGTAACATCTACATTGAAACCTGCAATTCTCTCAAAGAAATTAAACTAGCCAACTACCTTGAATAACTCTGCACATTCTGGGAAATTCGCTACCCAACTAGTATCTGTTGGCTCAAAACGGGATAGCTTACCACCTTTACCCATAATTTATGCAGTTAATCACCAACCAGCTTCTTGGAACTAAACCGAATCAGAAAATTTGATAAATCTCAGAATTCGTGGCTTCAAACTTAGAATTTGTGGCTTCCCCTGTCTTCAACTTCTTTGGTGATGAATCATCATGAACTTGACAAGTGTTATGATGTAACAAACAGCTTCCTCGAGGTCATCAAACATTATGAAAAACCATGTGCCAATACTTACTATGAATTAACCACGATCCTCTATCATTTTGGATTCCAACAACGCTTTTATATATACAACATGGTAACTACGCTGCAGGAATATTTTTTATATGAAAACTCTTGCAAAAACTCAACATAGGATTAGATTTTCAACATAGGAAATAGGATAAATATTAATAAGTGTTTGAAGACCTTAAAATGAAATGAAACATTAATAAGCCAACATATTTAACATAAAATAAAGGTAAAATAAAGCAATAAAATAATTCTCATGCAATAAAAATTGATAAAAAAACTAAACGAAAAGCAGAATAAAAAACAATAGAAAAATGAGAAACTAAGAATGGATTAAAAAAGGGACTAGGTACAACTTTAGTCCTAACATCTGGCTCTAGCTGGTGGATGAAAGCCTCATTGTGAGGTTTCAAGATCCTGTAGACCAGTGCCTTCTCCAATACAACTAAAAAATCCCTCTTATTCTTTAAACTTCCATTGGGAAATTGGAGTCTTATTTAGCTTATCTCACACCGGTATGTACAATGAATGACACCTACTTACCCTTAGTAACTGTAAAAATTCTTAAGGAATCGTCCATTCACTGGATTGGACAATTCTTCACCATCCATGCTCTGCAACACAAAAGTATTATTCTGAAGAATTTTAGAAATTAGGAAGGGACCTAGCCATAAATTATAAAACTTACCATGTTGACCCTTTTGATCTCTTCTAGAATCCCACCTGAGCACCATGTCTCCAAGAGAAAAAGTGTCTTCTTTAACTTTCCTATCAAATTTCTCTTTGATTGTATTTCTGTAAGCCTGTGCTCTTTCTGCTAAATCTTATTGTTCCTGCTGTAATTCAATTAATGAGAAGATCCTTCTTTGAATATCATTTTGCTCTTTCCGACTATCCTGAAAAAACTTCATCACTGGAATTCCTAATTGAATGGGAAAAATAGTATTGTCTTCAGTCATTTTTAAGTCAATACTATCATGGATCTGCAATGTACTGCTCCCCAGTGGAGTCGCTAGTTTCTGTTGTGAGAAAATATCCCTACTGATAGGTAGATATCCACTTGGGATTAGAAAAGGCCCCTAGTTTCCTACCCAAGACAGAGAGGAAACAAATAAACACTATAGTCCTCCTAGATCTAGCTCACACATCAACTAACAAGCTATGGAAATACAAAGCAAGTAGATTTCGCACCTTACTTTGATGGTTGTCCTTGCTGCTCCTAAGTTGCTCCAGCTCCAACCTTTGATTATCGACTTATGAACCTATTCATAAAGGGAAGACAACACCTTCTACAAAGCAATATATGTATAAACAAAGATCTAAGTACACAAATATAGACAATTTCATGCACTCATCATTAAAGACATGAAAATGAGAGGAATAGGATAAGCTATATTAATGATAAGAAAGCCAAAAGAAGCTAATTACAATGTTATACCTTGATGTCCAAAGTAGTAGCACCTCCTTCCAAGCTCTCCAACATCAACCTTGCAAGACTCATAGGATCATAAGTTTAGTGCTTATGTTGGGCCCAGGTTGAGATGAAGTTTTGGAAGCACCTTTTTGAGGCAAGCAGAGAAAGCTGAGCTGAGTGCAGTTCAGAACACAATTTTGGCTAAGTATTGAGGATGCTGCGATGTTGCGCACAGCATCCAACTTTTGACCAGACTTTGGAGTTGCGCGCAACGTCGAAGTTTTGGGCATGATGCGAAGACCAGTACTACGCCGAAGCAGTGCTGTAGAGTTGAGGCCATGTGGAGCCAGCAAAGCGGTGTGCTGGACAAGTATCAAGTGTAGCTACCGGCTCGACCGATAGCAGCCATTTTTGGAAAGATATTTCAGGATTGCCGAGCGACGGACTTAGGAAAAACAGGAAGGCGGCCACACATGGGTTGTTAAGGAAAGCGACGTTTGGCATGCTTAGAAGGTAGAACTGTTAGAGAGAAATGGTTCGGCAGAAGCAACCTATAGGCACATGTGCGACAGGAAGGCCGATAGCGACATAATGATGACGTGGAGATCCACCATGATGAAGCAGACGCTACCAGGTGCCAGCAAGCCGGTTTGGAAAACCGATGCAGTTTTTGAAACCCTTAGGGTTTTGGGTTTTAGGTCTTTGACATTGTACAGACATGACCTTCGGGCATGATCTATTTAAGAAGACATTTTTGTATGGGATGGGGGTTGTTCTCTTTTTGGATTATTGTTATTCTTTTGTTGTTGCTGAGAACTTAAGGAGATAACGCTTTTGTATTGTAAAATCTCTCCGAGCTGAGAATATTGTAAGGGCTCTGCAGCTGTGTGTGCAGAGACCTAGCCGAGAGAAAGAAGAGTCTGCAGCTGAGTGTGCATAATAAGGCAGTTGCCCCATCCCTTTTGAATGAAATATATTACCAACCATTCTTATGGACGTAGCTTTCCATCCGGGGAAGTGAACCACGTTAAATCCTGTGTTATGTGATGATGTTTATGAATGAATGATTGTCTGTATTTTCTGTAGAATGAATGCTTGAATGTTTCCTTGCATGTTGTAATATGAGAACTTTGATATGCATTTACCCATAGGAGAAGTTTGGGAATGATATGCTAGGTTCCACAGAAGCAGATGAATGGCAAACATTTCAATTCTACGTTAAGGTTGTGAATTAGTCATTTAAGTTTAAATACTTTCTTAAGCACAGTGAAGGAACACAACACAGTTAATCATGTTTATCATTTCAGTTCACATTGTAATAATCCAAGTTCTAGAATGAATGCTAGAAAGATAATCAGTAAGTGCCTGAATGAATGGATGAGTGATATTCATTTCAGTGCCTTAACGTTTCCGAGATCTTCCAAGTAGAGGATAAGTGTGGGTGACTCACAGTTCCAGAAGAAGAGTCCTAGCAGTAAGAAACCCTTAGTGTGGGCCGTAGTGTTACCTCCACTACGGAGTACTGCTGGCAGCATAGATCCTGCTGCGCACCACATCACTTTTCCCCGTAGCGCCATCCTTCTGTCCTGCGCTGCATAGCTTGTTCATATCAACAACTCATCATTTACTCTGGAAACTTGATTCTGAAGTACCCCATAAGATACACCTCGGGTGAGACCTTAACCTACTCGTAGGTTGTTTCCCAAAGGGCCAGTGCGAAGGGGTTTTGTTGGTCAAAGGTAGAACCGCAAAGAACCTGGGTCTAATTGGAAACCTCTGCGTCAGTTTAAGCTAACAAATGGTTCTGTTGCCGCGCTAGAATCCATGATGAGTTGAAATGGTTCCATTGAGTTGCAATCACAATGTGTGAAGAAGAATATCAGTTCACTGGAGGATCTGACTATTGGCATCCTGAAAAGACAGAAATCCAAGCTTGGTGGGATAAGACCATAAGCGAATTTAAAAGACAAGAAAATAGACATCTGCGTCTAAGCGACACACAGTGTTCGAATAGATATCTGTTGGATGACATTCACGAGATATTTTGGGCATTGTTTCCAAATGAGTTGCATGCGTGGATATTGCGACTCGTAGAGAAGAAAAATTGTTTCCAAGTAGGAGTTCCTACGGAGTGGACTCCTGAGCTCACAGCACAGCTTAAAGCATTAGACAGCCCATTGTCACGCATAGTTGATTATTGGGTAGATCATATGCTAGAAGACTTTGTAGCAGAATTTGCTGTAGACACACTCAAATCCTATAGCCAAGCAGAAGCACATTTTTTTAGAGGATTCTAAGGTAAGTTTTTGAACAATCTCAGTCTATACATTAAGATGTTGTTAGCTGAGAAAGGTGTTCTAAGAATGCAGTAATATGCTTGAAGTTTGTCATGATAAATAGTACATATATTGATTCTGATGAAGAGACACATACTCTTAGAAGTGGTAAGAGATATAAAATTAATAAGAATCCAGAAGGCCCTAAACTTCATATAGATATTAAGATCCCTTGCGATCCTGATAGCGAAGTTGCACAACCATTTACCCCTGAGAATCCGTCGGCTGCACAACCAGCGCCAACCTTATCGCAGAACCCAACCGCTATGTAGCCCACCCCGGAGAAGACTCAGCCTAGTCAATCTCTCCCAATAGTCCCATTTGTATTTACTACACAGATCCCTTTACACTAGCCGTGCACCAATCCCGGGGCTCCACCACCTAGTAGCACAATGGAAAACACTGATATGAAACTGCCAATATTCAGAGGAACTGGACTAGAAGACCCTGATCAACATTGGTTCCTTTGTGAAGTCGTATGGAGTGTAAGACAAATCCAAAATGATGCCGTGAAGAAAGCACATCTCATCCCCACTTTCAGGGATAGAGTGCTACATTGGTTTATGAAATACTCTACCATACAGCCGAGAACCCTGGCAGAAATTAAACTTGCGCAGGTGGCGGAGTTCAAGAAACCTGAGTCTGAGTCTCAGTGTATAACTGAGCTGAAGGAAATAAAGCAGAGACCAGCTGAAATAGTCTAGGAATTTGATCAAAAATTTAAGACCTTACTAGACCAAGTAAGTTTTGTTATACCACCAGAACAACATAAAGAATGGTTCATTGCTGCTCTGTTACCTCATATCAGATTACCATTGATGCAGCAGAATGTTCTATCCCAGGCAGAGACCTTGGAAATTGCAATGAAGCTGGAAGCTTTGCCGATTGGTGATACTAGTTCTGGGATGTCTCAGATCCAGAACCAATTGACCACCCTGACACTTGAACTGCAAAGTATGAAAAATGGTAAAGAACAAAGATATGAACCTAGACAGGAGGTCTGGTGTACAAGTTGTAAAGGAGAAGGTCATGACCGTGAGCATTGCCCTCTATTACGTGACTATATTAATAGTGGTGCGCCTAACCCATTAAATCAGAATCAAGCCCCATGGTGTGAAATTTGTAGAACCATAGGACACAGACCTGAAGACTATTACCTCATCCAGAAATATGTGAAAACTCCTAAGAATTTATACTGCAATTTCTGTAAATCAGTTGGACATGATGAATACAACTGCCGCGCATATGAATTAATGAATGAAAGAAAAAGGGATATGGACTCAATGCGAGGCACTGGCTTGTACCGTGTACAAGAAGATACCAGCCAAAACATGAAAATGCACAATATGATCAAGGAGGATACAGAGTTTGTGGTCGTGGATACTGCGGCAGAGGAAGAAATGTTGGTCCGACACAAGGAAGAGGCCGTGGCCAAGTCATTTGTTATAATTGTGGCCAACCCGGGCATGTGTCTAGAGATTGTGTTAACCCGTGCACTACGTGCAACTATTGTAAATCATTTGAGCATTTCATTAAAGATTGCCTAGTATTAGAGGTGGAAATGCAGAAGAGAAGACGGACAGAGGCTCCGAATCCAAATGTCCAGTGGATCGCAGTAGAGAATAGACCAGTGGATCCGAGCATCATTGTAGTCACGCACAGTGGTGCTGAGACAGGCTGCGACAGAGGAGTGGAAGCTTCAACATCAGGGGAGGTACATACCAAGAAGGATCCCCTTGAAACAGTATGCATAATGAAAGCTCCAAGAAAAGCACCCCCTCTTAACCTACAGAAGAACAAGGAGATCTTCATTGACGCGCGGGATACCTTTAGAGAACTAGCAGATAAGTCATCAAGGATCCCGCTGCGCAGTGAAACACCACATGTTGAAGACATGCCGGCCCCATATGATAAAACAAGTACTACGATAGATGTCCATACTTCCGTTGCGTAGTTCTTGCGAAGCTGCATGAAGTTACTAAAAAGAAAAAAATCCATAGTAGAGCTCCAGAAGCTTATCAACTAGTATGAACCTCAGATTGCAACAGAGATTCTAGATAGCGCTGTACATCATATAAGGAAGCACAAAAGAACAGGCCGAGAGATGAGGCTTACTGCGCAGATAGGAGATTTTGAAATGGATGAAGTCATCCTTGATCTGGAATCAGAAGTGAATGTCTTGACTAAGCAGACATGGCAGTAGATGGGTCGACCAAAGTTGCTCTGGTCACCTATCCAGTTACGAATGGATAATCAGGAGAAGGTCATACCTTTTGTCCGCTTAGCTAATGTAGTAGTTGACATTGACGGAGTACAGAGTCATGCAGACTTTGAGGTTATTGAAATTGTGGATGATAGTCAACCTTTTCCAACAATATTGGGAATTGATTGGGCTATGGATAACTTGGCTATCATAAACTTGAAGACAAAGAAGATGATCTTTGAAGGGAAGCATCTTAGGGTCATTGCACCATTGGATCCTAAATATGGTGATAGATACAGTGAGCCGATTCAGGAGGAATCCCAAGCTCAAGATTTAGACCGACTATACCAACTGATTGTGAACAAGGAAGACTACATTAATCCTACTGCGGATGGTACGCTCAGCTGTCGATGTGACACTTCTTGTATCTCTGACTCGGATACAGGACTTGAGAATTAGCAAAGCCGTATGCATGATGTGTCAACAAGAAGATGTGCGTAGGTTACAAAATCACTGCACTGGATCGGAAAAGAGGTGAGTCCTATTCCCACATATGATGGTTCTGCTAATTTTTACAGTTTCATAAGGGAATATACTACAGTCATACCAGATGCGCATAGACTCCCAACTTTAGATATAGCATTGCACGATACACCTTCCAGATGGTGGAATGCACATAAGAAAACATTGACCACTTGGGATCAATGCAGAACTAAGATGCAGATCGGGTTCACCGAAAAGGTTACGTTACCCTTTGAAAAGTATAATGGACAGACATACCCTAGTCACCACATTGAAATCTGTTCAAAGGCATGGGTGGAAACACCACTTACAGAATGGGTACATTTATTTGTACTTACATTGGATGTGGGTATCCCAGAAAAATGGTACCTAGACCTGGAGTTGCACAGTGAACTCACTGATTGGGAGCTGCTCACTGCGAACTTTCGGAAGGACTTCAGTTTTGAAAATGAGAATCCACTAATCCATGAAGCATTATAGCTAATCAAGAAGCGCATATTCAAGGACGACTGTCATCATCAAAACATAACATTGCAGGATTTTTTTGGGACAGAGTGCGTTCCCACGCACCTACAGTCAGAATGGAAGGAACATGAAGAGCACTTGATTGAGTGTTAAAACCTAGTTGAAGATACCAATGATACAAATGAAGATGATGAGGATGAACCGTGCAACATAGATATACCCAAATCAGAAGGAACGTGTGTGGTAGAAGGACCTCCGTTGGAAATCCCAGATATGACTGGACCAGTAAAAACCCAAAAAGTGAACATTGGCACAGACAAAGAGCTGAAGTTCGCATCAATAGGAGATTATTGGGACGATCAGACTATTGCAGAGATCGCAGATACCTTACATGAGTATCAAGAACTATTTCCAACAAAATTTACAAAGATGAAAGGAATGTTGGGAGACCTAGGGGTTATGAAAATACCTTCAAAGCTAGGTGCTAAGCCTATCAAGCAAAGGCCATACAGATTGAATCCGCGCTACAAGGAAAAAGTCTGCACAGAACTCGATAAGATGCTAGAAGTAGGAATCATTGAACCAGTTGAAGAATTCAAATGGATTAGCCCCATGGTTGTTCAAGACAAGAAAGAAAAAGGAGAAATTAGGATTTGTGTGGATCTCAGAAAGCTGAATGATGCTTCCATGCATGACCCATTTCATACTCCATTCATAGATGAAGTGCTTGATAACGTTGGAGGAAATGAGGCATATTCTTTCACTGATGGTTTCTCTGGTTATCATCAGATCAAGATTGATCCTGCGGATACGCATAAGAAGACATTTGCTACAGAATGGGGGTCATTCCAATACACTGTCATGCCTTTTGGGCTGAAGAATGCACCTGCCATATTCTCTAGAGTCGTCGTCATAGCATTTAAAGATTTTATGCACAATTTTTTAGAAGCGTATTTTGATGATTGGATTGTATTTGGCCTATTGAAAAATCATTGCGCGAATCTCCACATGATGCTCGAGAAGTGTCGACAACATCAAATATCCTTGAATTTGAAAAAGTGTATTTTCTGTGTGCCTTGTGGAATTTTACTTGGCCACATTGTCTATAAGCAAGGATTGATGGTAGACCCTGCGAAGATTGTAGTTATTGCAAACTTACCAACACCAAATTCAATCAAGATGTTGCAATCTACATTAGGCCATACTGGATATTACAGGAAATTTATAAAGGGTTATGCAGAGATAACCGCAACAATGGAAAAGTTGTTGAAGAAAGACACACCGTTCATATGGAACGCAAAATGCGAATAGGGTTTTGACACATTAAAAGAAAAGATGGTCATTGCGCCTATTCTAGTATTTCCATATTGGACGAAGCCATTCCATGTCAATGTTGACGCATCATGTATTTCCCTAGGGATCGTGTTAGCTCAACTAGGAGAGGGAGGTATTGACCACCCTATTGCATTTTCTAGCAGAAAGCTTTCAACAACAAAGAAGAACTATACTACTACTGAGAGGGAAGGTCTTGCGATGGTATATGACCTACAGTAATTTAGACACTACTTGCTGGGATCACACTTCCTTATGTTTAATGACCATTCTACGTTGAAATATTTGGTCAACAAGCCAGTGTTAGGGGGATGCATATGCCGATGGCTATTGCTGTTCTAGGAATATGACTTTGAAATTATTGTCAAGCCAGGTAGGCAGAACTTGGGACCTGATCATTTGTCAAGGATTGAGTCAGGAGAGGAGCCGATGAATATTGAAGAGAGTCTGCTTGATGCGCAGTTATTTAGTATACAGGTTTCCGATGATTATTACAAGGATATCATTGACTTCCTAACCACAAGGCTGGCACCCCAGGAATTCTCGATCCAACAGAAAAAACAGTTAGTGGTGCGCGTCGCGGACTTCACTATAATTGTAGGCCAGTTATACAAAATTGGGTCGGATGAAGTCCTGCATAGGTGCATACTCGATCATGAGAAGCCATTTATTCTAGCCGATGCACACTCTGGAATCACGGGAGATCACTATGCAGGAAGGGCTACTACGCAGAAGATATTGTGCACAGGGCTATGGTGGCCTATGCTCCATAAAGATGCCAAAGAACATTGCAAGAAATGTGATGTCTGTCAGAGGACAGGAAAACCATCACGCCAAGATGAGATTCCATTGAATCCACAGTTGACACTGCAGCCATTTAAAAAATGGGCAATAGACTTTGTGGGTCCTATAAACCCACCAGGAAAAAGAACGGGTGCAAGGTATATTATTACTGCTACAGATTACCTTACCAGATGGGCAGAAGCAAAACCAGTTAAGGACTACAGCGCCAGTACTGCTGCGCAATTTATTTTTGAATAAATGCTCACCAGATCTGGCTATCCGAAGATTTTGATGAGTGACCAAGGTACTCACTTTTTGAACAAGACAATTGAGGCACTTACAGAAGAATTCTACATTCATCATTAGCGCAGTACTCCATATCATCCACAGGCGAATGGTACTGTAGAGGCTTTCAATACACACTCACTAAGGTGTGCAATGTAAATAGAGATGATTGGGACCTACACATCTCATATGTGCTATGGGCATACAGGACCACATGCAAGAAATTGATAGGACAGACACCCTTTCGGTTGGTTTATGGGCAGGAGGCTATAATGCCTATGGAATATATTATCCCTAGTTTGAGAATCGCTGCATTTACAGGGATGGTAGACTGCAAAGCTCTAGAAGAAAGATTACTACACTTACTGGGCTTGGAGGAAGATCGCTTCATTGCAGGCTTCCACCAACAAGCTCAGAAGGACCGCGAGAAACCATGGCATGATCGCCATATAAAGAACAAATGTTTTCAAGTAGGTGATCTAGTCCTCCTGTATGATAGCAAATTCATGAAATTCCCTGGTAAATTTAAGATGCATTGGCTTGGCCCATATACTGTGATACATGTTACTAACACTAGTGCAGTCCAATTAGCCAATTTAGCTATTGATACCTTGCCAACGTTGATAAATGGAAGCAGGCTAAAGCTATACCATGATAGCACTGCTTCGCAGAACCTTGAATAATGAGCCAAGGAAGGAAGTTCTAAGTGTCAAGTATAGTTGAAAGTGGACACTAGAAATGAAAAGGAGTCTGTACATGTATGATAAAAGGAAGAAGGTATGATAAGAATAATGATCTATGTACCGCGCAGCACTGTTGAAGCTGCACAGAAGGAAGAAAAAGAAAAAAAAAAGAAAATTATATATAGTGTAAGCCACACAATTGGAAATTTTCGGCACTACGAAGTAGCCGCGCAGAGTTGCAAATGGGTTGCCGCGCAGTTCGGCGCAGCACTCAGAGAAAAATAGTCGTTGCATGGCTTTTAAAAAAAATAGCCGTTAGATGACCGTTGCTGCAACCGCTTCAACATTTAAAGAGAAGATAGTCATTCTGAGCACGCTGACGACAAAAAAAACTGAAGGATCTACTCAAATTTTCCAACGGACACCACATTAAATGATTATCTATCCATTGAAGGGCACGGGAGAGGGTCTGTTGTGCCTGTAAATAACACCATTGGGAGACTCACGGGCATTACCAATCCCTTACAATTTTCTTGCGATTAACCTCTCTGAGCTAGTAACCATCTGTATTATGTCTGCCTTAGCTGCTACCTCATTTATGAATTTCTGAACCTTCCTTTAGAGAAGAAGAACTGGCCCTTGAAGAAGCACTGAGGATCTTTCAGCATGGAGGGATTCAGTAGTTAATGAAAACTCCATTTAAGAAGGTCACCGTAGAACAAGGTGAAGGATCCCGCAGATCACCAAGAATTAATCCGACAATGCAGGAAAAAGCAAAAGATAAGGGAAAAGTTGTAACTGCACCTCGATCCAACATCATGAAGATGGGATCCTCGGCACAGAAATCACCAGTCTTTCAGACAGAACCTTTGCAGATGACACTTGAATATATCTCCCCATGGGAACTGAATGCCCCTGTGTTTAAATTGTCCAAGAATACGAGATACAACATCCCATTGTCGCCTATCTCTAAGCATGTAAATGTTGCTAAGAATCTAGTGGGAAATATAGCAAATTGTGAATGGGAGGATTATGACCTCTTGGGAATGAAGAAAGATGAGCCAGATGTTCCCAAATACCCAGATTTTCAACTAGACCAGTATATGTACTGGAAAAAGGATGCCAAGGGAACTTTGAACTTGGTAGCTGACAGTTGGTTAGCACCTGTCATTCAGTCAGGGCTACTGAACTTGTTGAGATTGCCACATTTTGACCGTTCTCTAGAACTGAATATCGTGGTTCGCACACTCATGGCACGAATCCATCAAGGTTATCTGTGGCTGGACAAAAACATTGATATTAACATTGATTTGATCCACTGCATCACCGGGCTAAGCAATCCTGGTAAGGATCCTAAGCAATTCTTCTAGGGGAAGAGCAAAGAAAAGAAGGTTGTTGAGAAGATGAAGAAAACCCACTTGGTGGTGAAGGAAAAAAGAGGATTCCCGACAGAAGATATAGAGGATAGAGCAACAAGATTTGTAATGCAGTTGCTCGCAGGCAAGATGCTCAAAACAGCTAGGCCTTCGGAGGTTCCTACGGGCGCAATACTCCTTGGTGCCACAGCATCCGAAGGCAACAGCTTCAATTGGTGTCAGTTTCTATTGAATGAGTTCCTTGAAGAACTGAACGACATCGAGGTGAATGGAGGCCAGTTCCATTTCACCTGGCTCATCGTCCTGATCGCTATGTGCGGATGGAAGGAGCTGTGAGATTATGCAGGCATCATTATGGACACCAAGGATCCTAGAGGATTTAAGTTCGTCAACCTTTGGGCAAACACAAATGCAAAGCGCCAGCATGCAATAGCAGAAGTCTTTTACTAGTACTATATTCAGCTGCGTGACACAATCATGAAGACACCCCGCATTACAAAGTAGGTCACGATGAAGTATATCTGCATCATCGACTTTGAGGCAGATATGAAATGTATCTTCATATTGCCGAAAGCACATACGAGGAAACCAGAGTGGTTCCCAGGAAAGTACATCATGTATGAGCAGGATATTGAGGACCTCATGAAAGATTGGCTAGCAGAGTTCCACATAGAGGTCATGGACGTGGAGACAGATTCAACAAAAGATGAGCTGATCCCGCTCTCATGCCCAATTATTGAAGAAATAGGGAAGAGAAAAGAAGCTGAGACTTCGGAGAAGCCAAAGTCGAGGACAAAGGTGAAGGCTACAAAGATTCAATCGGAGGCAGTACTCAATGATGATGACTATGAGATGATAGCGGAAATAGTCTCAGAGCATATGACGGAGCTTATGGCAGCTAAAGAAAAGAAGGACATGGTCATCCATGATGACCTGCACCAGACGCGGCTTGCAATGCAAGGCTTAATGAAGAAAATGGACGATGTCAAGAAAAGCCTTATTGTGCTGAAGGAAGCAGGGGCTGAAAGGAGGTCGGTAAGAACCTCGCAGCAAGGAAGCCAACAGCTAACAATAACGCTGTCATTGAAGACTAGGATTGTCCATGTGGACCCACTGGCTATTGTGTTGCCAATGGTAGAGCAAGTTTTCTTGGACACAAAGGGAGTCGAGAGGGTAGAGCTCGACTTAGCCAAAATCCCTTTACCAGGATTACACTTCATCCACACGCAGATCGTGGAGGAGATGCATGAATGGACAGTTGAATCAATGAAGCTATAGGGAGAACTCACCGCAGCAAACAGACAAATTCAGCAGAAGGCAGAAGTACAGCTACGCAACAAACAGGACCGCCAAAAAAATTGGATACCACCATATCCAATGTGGCAAAGGATATCAAAGGCATATAAATCCAGGATGATCCTACGGACACAGCTCTAAGGATTGGAGATAAGGTGAGATCCTTGCAGACAGAGATGCAGGATAAAGAGATTTATTATGAGGCGAATATTGCTACATTGAAGGATAAGCTTAATAAGCAAGCACCATTAACTGAATAGCAAGTCAAAGAGAAAGCAGTGAGCGCCACCTCAAAAAGCATCACAAGTGAGATGGCTAAGTGCCAATCTATCCTAGATAAGGTTTCACAGGCAATCGTGACCCTTAAAGAGGATCAAGGGTTGCTGTAGGTCAAGACCGCGGTACAAGAAAAACAGACCGCGTTGGATAAGTTGAATGCAGAGGTTAAAGCTCTGCCACCCAGAGAAAGGATGCCGAGATACAAGGAGATATCCAGCTTAAAGAAAGAAGTACAGGAATTACAGCAAAAAGATACTGAGATGGATAATCAATCGCAACATCTCCTGGAGAATGCCATGGCGGTATCACAACATATTGAAGATAAGTTAGTAGAACTGCGCGATAACCAGGAATAGGTACAAGATCAAATTGGACAGGAAATAACTCCAACATTGCTTGATACAATTAGACAGGTTGAGGAGGATACAAGAGAAGCAGTGGTGCAGTTGTGCGGTACATATGACGAGTTCGCAGCCAAGTTTGTCCCACTGGTCGCGGCGCAGAGTGAGACAACTGAAACAATTAGTGGCTCGGGGATGAGCCACATGTAAGTGTTAGGGGCATGTTGGGCCTAGGTTGAGATGAAGTTTTGGAAGCACCTTTTTTAGGCAAGCAGGGAAAGCTGAGCTGAGCACAGTTCAGAAACACAATTTTTCGCTAAGTATTGAGGATGCTACGAAGTTGCGCTCAACATCCAACTTTTGACCAGACTACGGAGTTGCGTGCAATGTTGAAGTTTTGGCCATGATGCGAAGACCAATACTGTGCCGAAGCAATGCTGCGGAGTTAGGAGGCCCTGTGGAGCTCGCAAAGCGGTGTGCTGGACAAGTATCAAATGTAGCTACCAGCTCAACTGGTAGCAGCCATTTTTGGAAAGATATTTCAGGATTGTCGAGCGGCGGACGTAGGAAAAACATGAAGGTGGCCATGCATGGGTTGTTAAGGAAATCGATGTTTGGCATGCTTAGAAGGTAAAACTATTACAGAGAAATAGTTCGGCAGAAGCATCCTATAGGAACACGTGCGACAGGAAGGCTGATAGCGATAGAATGAGGATGTGGAGATCCACCATGATCAAGCAAACGCTACCAGGAGCCAACAAGCCGGTTTGGAAAACCGGCGCAGTTTTGGAAACCCTTAGGGTTTTGGGTTTTAGGTCTTCGACATTGTATAGACATGACCTTCGGGCATGATCTATTTAAGAAGAAATTTTTGTATGGGATGGGGGTTGTTCTCTTTTTGGATTATTGTTATTCTTTTGTTGTCGCTGAGAACTTAAGGAGATAACCTTTTTGTATTGTAAAATATCTCTGAGCTGAGAATATTGTAAAGGCTCTGCAGCTGTGTGCACAGAGACCTAGTCAAGAGAAAGAAGAGTCTACAGCTGAGTGCACAGAATAAGAACGGTTTCCCCATCCCTTTTGAAAGAAATATATTACCAACCGTTCATGTGGATGTAGCTTTCCATCCGGGGAAGTGAACCACGTTAAATCCTGTGTTATGTGATGATGTTTATGAATGAATGACTATCTGTATTTTCTGTAGAATGAATGCTTGAATGTTTCTTTGCATGCTGTAATATGAGAACTTTGATATGCATTTACCAATAGGAGAAGTTTGGGAATGATATGCTAGGTTCCACGGAAGCAGATGAATGGAAAACATTTCAATTCTACGTTAAGGTTGCGAATTAGTCATTTAAGTTTAAATACTTTCTAAAGCACAGTGAAGGAACGCAGCACAGTTAATCATGTTTATCATTTCAGTTCACATTGTAATAATCAAAGTTCTAGAATGAACACTAGAAAGATAACCAGTAAGTGCCTGAATGAATGGATGAATGATATTCATTTCAGTGCCTTAAGGTTTCCGAGATCTTTCAAGTAGAGTATAAGTGTGGGTGACTCGCAGTTCCAGAAGAAGAGTCGCAACAATAAGAAACCCTTAGTGTGGGTCGCGGTGTTACCTCCACCGCGCAGTAATTCTCACAGCATAGATCCTGCTGCGCACTGCATCACTTTGCCCCGCAGCTCCATCCTTCTATCCTGTGCTGCGCAGCTTGTTCAGATAAACAACTCATCATTTACTATGGAAACCTGATTCCATAGTACCCCATAAGATACACCTTGGGTGAGACATCAACCTGCTTGCAGGTTGTTGTTGAAAGGGCCGATGTGAAGGGGTTTTATTCGTCAAAGGGAGAACTGCAAAGAACCTGGGTCTAATTGGAAACCTCTGGGTCAATTTAAGCCAACAGCTTCCAAGATCCCCCCCTTAGCTCATGGATGGCTCTCTTTAAGTAGGATTTGGGAGGCCAACCACTAAGAGGAGTTTATGGATCTAAGTGAATAATATGTGGATCAAGGATCTAAACCATGCTAAGGAGGGAATGTGATATGGGATTCGAAGGGGTACCTCATCCGAAGAAAATATCCATGAGATCCACGATCCAAAATCAAAGGGATAAGCCTAAACCAAAATTGTCGCTCCCCTATAACTAATCAAAGTGCGACAATATTGAAATTGTCGCTCCCCCATAGGCATGCAGGGCATGACAATTTAAAATTGTCGCTCCCCCATAGGCATGCAGGGTGCGACAATTCCAGAAGGATAACTTTTGGAGATGGTTAAGGTGAGTTTTGACCCCTTACTTGTTGGATTTGCTTCCAAATGTGACTAGGGAAGGGATCAACATTAGAATGAAGGTTCCCAACACTCTTAGGAGGTAAAAACATCATGTTTTCCATGGTGGTGAAATATGTATATTCTCACTTACACATGGTGTGGCAATTTGAGGTATAACAAGTATCAGCGCCATATACCAATTGAAAAGGAGACAAACCTATTGCGTTTTTGGTAGTTATCCAGTATTCCCATAGAGCATACTTCAACATTGAATCCCAAGATCTCTTGTTCTGACTTAACAACTTCTTGATACTCTGGATGATATTCTTATTTGTTGATTCTGCCAAGCCATTCCCCTGGGGGTAATAGGTGGTAGAATGTTTTAAGATAATTCCATTCTCCTCACAAAAATTAACCATGGCTTTGGACTTAAAGGTCTGAGCATTATCAGTCAACAACTTTTAGGACAACCAAACCTACTCAAAATATTCTCTTGTATAAAGTTGATGATGACCTTATCAGTTGCGTTCAGTGTAGGAATTACTTCTACCCATTTTGTGAAGAAATCAATGGTTGTTAGTATCCATTTTTGTGGAATAGCAACATCAGTCCTATAGCCCTTTTCCTGAACAAAAACCAACCCTCCTAGGGTATTGGTTTCCCTATTTTATAATTACCAAAATCAAGTAGTTTCATAACCACCTCTTTAGGTCTCGAACTCTTTAATCAATTACATTATGCAATTACATGAACTAACCTTCAAATGACTAAAGACTAGTTAACCAAAAGTAGCTTCTAACAACTAGGACAAAGATGAAATGTAAGAATACTTGGACAGCTCTACAATTAGGTGGTAACTAGAACTGTTTTGCAGCTTCTACTAACATATTTATTCCCTCTAATGCATGAGATATCTTAACATGACGAGCCTGTTCTGTCTCCATCCCTCAAACCTTGTTTGATAGAACCTTGTTCTCCTTCTTTAAATATTGAATCTGCTTAGTCAATTCTTTAGTTTGTGTCTTTGCATGTCCTTGTCTTCTTAGGGCTTCCTTTGCTACTGAGATTAATTCCTAATAATGAGCATTAACATCCTCAAGGTCTTCTCTGAGTCTTTTATTTGTAGTGATGAGTCTTTCATTTGATTCACTCAGAAATCTAACCTGTGTCTTATGTTGTTGTAATGATTTCTTCAAATTTTATATCTCAGAATCCATTTGAACACCTCCATGCAATATTGAATCCTAAGCTGAGAGCAATGGAATATCTAATTTCTTGAAAATTAAGTCATCTTCATACTTATTCTTCACTGCTGCTTCTAAAAAAGGATTTTTTGAACACATGCCCTGTTCAAAACTAGGAATGATTTCTTCTTCTACAACCTTATCATAGTCTTTGATTATTTCTAGTATCATTACCTGATCTTCCCCTATAGCTGTTTGAACCTGTTGTAAATTTAGCTCTTTCTTATTATCTCCATCTTCTTCCCCTGAAGAATCCTGAATAATGGTCACCTTCTCCTTCTCTAACTTAGGGTTTAAAATCCTTCTCATGTTCAACCTAAGTTTATTCGTGGCTCTGGTTTTAGGTCTCCGTTTAGTTTTTTCGAGGTCAACCAAAGACTTCACACCAGCTTTAAAATCTGGAAGATGAAAAAATTTCTCCTTGGTATCAACAGAAGGAATATTTAATGTTGATCTTCCTTCTTCAAAAATGCAACTGTGTATTTCCTCCTTGGAACAAGCAGCTTCTTCTTTATTAGAAACAACAAGGTTTTCCGCTGTATCATCTTCAAGGATATGTTTATGTTCTTCTCTACACATGTACTCCTTCTTTGCACCATCGAGCTTCATAAATTCTTCCTGTAGGTTGTCCTTCTGTAAACTACCTTCTGCTACGTCCTCAACTACATCTCTTTTGAATTTTTTCACAAAACTAGATTGTTTGCTGGGCAAAGGTTTCTTTCCATGGTCATCCTCCTAAATTTGAAACCCTGGCCAAAACAGAAAATGATCCCATTTTCGATTCTTCTTTTGTAATTCTGTCAAAACAATCTGTTTGACTAAACCATGATGAAACAGTGATTGACTTGTATGATCAGCGTTACCTTTAACCCTAGCTGACATCTTTTGAAGACTTCTGAGCAGAAAAAATGGTAGATTCATCTTGGATTTTTATTTAGATGAAGAATAAACCTAATATTATATTTAAAAACTGATGCAAACCTTCCCTCACAGGTCACGTAACTTTGCACAATTCCCATGACCTCCTTCCATTTTGGTTTGAAGTTATGTAAATGAATTCGCTTGCTCCAATCAAGAGATTCACAGCTTGGTAGCAGAAAGCTGCTTGGATCAAACTCAAAGGAATTCTCTTAAACCAAATTTCTCCTTCAATGGGAAAACCAGTAGCTTCAGCAATTAACGCCTCTGTGAATTCAAACTTCAATGTATTAAAGCTAACACTAAAATTTGTCATATTCTGAGCAAATGCGTGGGTAACATCTACATTGAAACCTGCAATTCTCTCAAAGAAATTAAACCACCCAATTGCCTTGAATAACTTTGCACATTCTGGGAAATCCGCTGCCTAGCTGGTATCTGTTGGCTCAAAACGGAATTTCTTACCACCTTTACCCATAATTTCTGCAGATAATCATCGACTAGCTTATTGGAAATCAACTCAATCAACAAATTTGACAAATATCAGAATTCGTGGCTTCCAAATTAGAATTCGTGGCTTCCCCTGTCTTCAACTTCTTTGGTGATAAATCATCATGAACTTGACAAGTGTTATGATGTAAAAAACAACTTCCTCGAGGTCGTCGATCATTATGAAAAACCATGTGCCAATACTTACTATGAATTAACCCCGATCCTCTATCATTTTGAATTCTAGCAACGCTTTTATATATAGAACATGGTAACTATGTTGCGGGAATATTTTTTATATGAAAACTCTTCCAAAAACTCAACATAGGATTAGATTTTCAACATAGGAAATAGGTTAAATATTAATAAGTGTTTGAAGGCCTTAAAATGAAATGAAACCTTAATAAGCTAACATATTTAACATAAAATAAAGGTAAAATAAAGCATTAAAATAATTCTCATGCAATAAAAAGTGATAAAAAACTAAACTAAAAGTAGAATAAAAAACAATAGAAAAATGAGAAATTAAGAAAAGATTAAAAAAGAGACTAGGTACAATTCTAGTCGTAACATCTGGCTCCAGCTAGTGGGTGAAAGCCTCATTGTGAGGTTTCAAGATCCTATAGACCAGTGCCTTCTGCAATACAACTGAAAATTCCTTGTTATTCTTTAAACTTCCATTGGGAAATTGGAATCTTATTTAGCTTTTCTCGCACCGGTATGTACAATGAATGATAGCTACTCACCCTTAGTAACTGTAAAAAATCTTAAGGAATCATCCATTCACTGGATTGGAAAATTCTTCACCTTCCATGCTCTGCAATACAGAAGTATTATTTTGAAGAATTTTAGAAATTAGGAAGGGACCCAACCATAAATTATCAAACTTACCATGCTAACCCTTCTAATCTCTTCTAGCATCCCACCTGAGCACCATGTCTCTAAGAGAAAAAGTGTCTTCTTTAACTTTCCTATCAAACTTCTCTTTGATCCTATTTTTGTAAGCATGTGCTCTTTCTGCTAAAGCTTCTCATTCCTACTATAATTCAATTAGTGAGAAGATCCTTCTTTGAATATCATTTGGCTCTTCCTGACTATCCTGAAAAAAATTCATAATTGGAATTCCTAATTGAATGGGAAAAACAGTATCAGTGCCATATACAAATTGAAAGGAGACAAACCTATTGCTTTTTTGGTAGTTATTTGATCTGCCCACAGAGCATACTTCAACATTGAATCCCAAGATCTCTTGTTCTGACTTAACAACTTCTTGATACTCTGGATGATATTCTTGTTTGTTGATTCTGCTAAGCCATTCCCCTAAGGGAAATAGGTGGTAGATTGTTTTAATATAATTTCATTCTCCTCACAAAAATTAACCATGGCTTTGGACTTAAAGGCCTGAGCATTATCAGTCAACAACTTCTTAGGACGACCAAACCTACTCAAAATATTTTCTTGTATAAATTTGATGATTGCCTTATCAGTTGCGTTCTGTGTAGGAATTGCCTCTACCCATTTTGTGAAGAAATAAATAGCTATCAGTATCCATTTGTGTTGTCCACTAGAAGTAGGATTGATCTCACCTATGAAATCCAATCCCCATTACTAGAAAGGAGCATTGATCACAATAGGTTTCAATGGTAAAGACAAAAGTTTTTGCTTACCAGCAAATTTTTGACACCGAACACAAGCTCTGATGTGCTGATATACATCTGAAAATAAAAAAGGGCAGTAGTACCCAGATCTTAAAACCTTGAAAGCTATGGCTTTCCAATATTTATCACCTCCACAGGAACCTTCATGCAATTCTGAAATGACTTCTTTTGTTTCTGATTGAAGTTGTTCTTCCTGGGAGGTATAATGTTATCTCCTGAAAAAGATGAGTGACTCTTTGGGGAGAGGAGGGTAGATATACCTTGGCTTTCATGTCCTTGGGTGATGATCCTTCTTATCCAAGTTGTCTTTTGAAACTTGTTGTTAGTAGTATTTAAAAGTACCGTATAAGTCAACAATTCTATGTTTCAAAAACTTAATGAAACTAGATTGGTGGGAATTAATGGATGCCTAGCCAAATAAATCCTAACCAAACTATCAATTTTCTTGTGACCTCCTATGGAGGAATTTAGCTGGTTTATAATTTACAAGTATTGATTTTAAGGGTCCAAATTCACTTAAGGACTGTAAGAGAGGTATTTCACAATCCCAATTCTTTCTGATCCATCAAGATCCCACGAGGTGTGATATGGAGATCATATTCAAAGCAAGAGATTATTTAGGCCTCTTAGTGTGTGCTAGTGGATACACACATGTGTAATAAGAAAATGATTTGTTGTTGCAACTAACTAAAAATACCAAAGTAAATAAAAATGTAGTTTCTACTTCAAATCAAAATTAAATATGCTCAAGGTGCTTGCAACTAATAATCTAGATCAATGTTGCTTATGAAGTTGAAAAGTGTGCAATGGTGGTATTTCACACTTATCTCCTTTTTCCTATTCACCAAGATCACATGGAATGAGAGGTGAAGAGCATACTTCAGGGGATTAGAGTCTTTAGGTCCTCGCTTATGTGCAAAAGTGTATTACACTACTTTGCATAAAAAATGAGAAATAAGCAAAGAATAAACATTATGTCTTGAATACTAGTGATTACTATGAGGCCTGTTGAAAGCCTCAAAGTATTTTACCTATGTACATTTTGAGAAAAGGCCTCTTTACTTGCTAATATTGGGCTAGGTGAGCTAATTACTAAAGAAAAACTGATGCAGGGGCATCAGGGCCTAGGAGAAACAGTTGAAGTTTATCGGCGAAGGAAGGTCCACCAGGGGAATTGGCGATGACCACTAGTGTCGGAATAATGGCAGTTTAGGCTAGGTAGTTAAGCAATAAGTTGTTGAAGTATGGTCGATAGAAGTGGAAGTCGAGGAAAGGAAGAATAACGACATCGACAGAAGCAACAAATGCCAAGCATGGAGGATGGGGAGGATGGAAACCATGGAGACTAAGTGAAGTCGACAAGTTAAGTCAAGGGCCGATAGACTAAAGAGTGGTCGACATGTCGAAGTGCCATCCAGTAGGAAGTGGATACTGACAATACCGACAACTATAGCAAATTCGAGAGGCATATAGGTCAATAGACGCACATAGGTCGAGAAGTGCAGACATCGAGGCAACAAACCTGCTTTTAGTCCCTGAGATGTTCTAAGGTTGATTTTAGAACTGTGCCTGGGAATCAATAAAATTTGCAGTGTTATTTTGCTTAACCAAAATCACATTGACCATTAGATAAAATAGATAGCCAATCTTGGAATACTTTGGGTAGTATTTCAATATGCCAATTACAAGAATTTGAACGAATTGGTGTTAACGGAATGACACAAAACAAAGGTACTGCAGAGAATAAATCTCTATTTTATGTTTGAGAATAACGTACTAATCCTGATAGAGGAATTCAGTAGTTCTAACAAAAATGATTGCAAAACTAAACCTGAACAATATGAGGATATTATTCCCAGATAACCAAACATGAATACTTCACGCCATAATCATCCTAGGACCAAACATTTTAAGCTTGCAACACTCGTATTGAAAACAGAATGAAATTCATAATTCATAAGCAATATGATAGAGATGAATTAACAGGAGAAAAGAATACTAACTAGACATATCAAAAGTTTGAATCCATAAAACTCTAAGATTGGGAAAAAATGATGTTCTTCTTTATATATTGATCGGACTACAAACTATCAGAAGTTACACTTCTTACCAAACGAGACAACCATTGGCTATTTCCTATTCTACTATATATAGCCTTCACATGCTTTACAAAATAAGTTGTTACAAAGAGTTTGTTATAGCCCAATGGCTTATGCAATTCTGTTTGTACTTTCCAACAAAGTCTATTACACAAAACAATCATATTGACTACTATTGACATCTATGATAGCGACTGGAAGCCATTCAGCTGGTGAAGCAATAACTCTTGTTGAATGGCCTACGTGACCTCGTATTATTGAAAGTGCTTCTTTACTGCTCTGAGCTTAATAACCGTCGGACCATTTTTTGGTGCCACGGAGATGCTGACGTACCCACTTCACTATCATGTGTTGCTAGAAAAACCTTCATCATCTAACCCTTCTACTCCGTCCAAACCTTTTTCTATTGAACCTTGTTTTCGACAGGGCGAAAGTTCATCGACGTCACCGAGTTGTGAAACAAGACTTGATCTCTCTCTCAACAATCTGAATCATTCAGGTACCACTAATTCACAATTTGATCATCCTTTGCTGGGACCAGCATGCCCCTTCCTTCCGTGCTTCTACATTCAGAAGGCCTATTTACTTTTCAACCACTAAAGTTACTGAATTTTCCTTATACATATCGGTTGATACCTCAAACTTTTCCTTCTTGGATTTCTGCGAATGTGCATATGCAAGCTACTCGTGAACGCTGGTCATCCGTGCCCTTCATTATCCTTGTGTTCTTCCACTGGAGATAAAATGCGCCATCGAAACCACATATCCTCGCTGCTTAAGTTGACAACTCTGGTATACTAAGCTTTGTGCTCTAGACCCATGATGATTAAGAACTCCTTGACTTCAAACTATGCAACTGCTTGAGTATTTATAGCCTCACCTGCTTGCTCCCAGAAAATCGAGTTGTCCTTGGGTAATGATTACCTGACCACTCATCGGGATTTTGCATGCTGGGAGAAGACTTCTCTTTGTACGACGGCGGTAGCAGTAATGAGTGTCGAGAGACACTGCTTCAAACTGGCGCCGGAGGCGGACAAGACCATTTGGAGGAGTCTCTTTTGAATCATGTGGAGAATAAAGTACATCAAGAATTCATATGTCATAAACCAGAAGCGGTTTCAGGACCCCCAAAAAGTAGTTTAGAGAGTCCACTTGAGGCCCCTGAACAATCCTCAAGTGGCCACATGGAAGTAGCAATTTTTGTTCCAGGGATGTATTGCGAGTGTTAAACTCCAAGTAATTTTATCCCAGTGATGCTTCGATGATCGTCGATCTTCTGATGAGTCCTTCTCGAGATCTATTCCATGTGTCAGCAACTTTTGAGAGTGGATCTCCTTTTCACATGGCCCATCTGTCTGGCGATCTGTGGCCTAAAAACCACCAAGCTGACTTAGCAGTTTCAGGGCCCTAAATAGGTTGTTCGGAAAAACCTCTTTTAGGACCCTGGAGGATCCTGGAGCTCCCACGTGGAAGTAGCGGTTTTGTTCCAGGGACGTGCTCAGGGTATTAAACTTCGAGCAACTTTATAATCCTAAATCATGGGTATCCACTAATGCTACCTCGTTACTTTCTCGAGACATGCAATCTGCCACTGCAGCTTTATCAGGTTGACCCACCTGTCTCAGAAACTTTATATATTTCATCATTTGTGTGATTATAAACCACGATCATAGACCTATGATGCTTTTAGGACTCCAAAAAAAATGGTTTTAACCAGAACGCCTTCAAGGCTGTGAATTACTTTGAAGCTGCCATGTGTTCATCGTGTTTTTTCATCAGGGGCGATCTGAGATGGGTGAACCTCGAGCATTTGGGGCTCCTGACCGCACCATACACTACTAATTTGTGAATAGCCCTTCTTCTAAGCTTTAGCTGCATTTGACCGTCACCATGGTGTGACTGTTTTCAACTTTGTCTGTGCCATTATTGCTCCAAACTTTCCTTTCTCATCTTGGTGTATACTAGAGATTCCTTCGGCTGATTGTGCTGGCGATATTAGTACTAACATTGGCTTGGGTAGGGACAGCCTCTTCCTTCAGAAGGGGTTGAGAATAGTATATTAGTTCCTTTAAGTCCATTGGGTTGTGGAGTCGTACATGTTCTTTATTTTTGAAATGAAGTAACAGAGAATAATAAGCGGGAAAAGTAACAGAATGATCAAAAATTTTGTAAACAGAAAGAACAAGGAAAGACATATGTTACCGATATGGTACAATGGATCCACTTATAGAGTAGGATGGAAACTAGTAATGAAAAAAATGATTCAAGAATATCTCATTTACAGGGTTCCCAAAGATCTCATCATTGAGTTGAGTTGTTGGCTTGTATACTATTCTTTAAATTTTCAAGATAGACCCAGGTTCTGCACGGTTCAGGGAACCAACAAAACCCCTTTTCACTGGCCCTTTCAGCAACAGTTTGCGAGCAGATTGAGGTCTCACCCGAGGCAGAGTTATGGGGAGGTTGCTGAAACAAGTTTCCACAACTGTGTGATGCGCAGTTCGGACATGCTTGTGGGCTGTAGATTCTTCTCATTTAGCTCTCTAACTATCGAACAACATGCTACAGGAATCATGCTGCGGAAGAACCAAGTAGACAAGGAAGTTGTGCTACCTAGGACTTCGCGGTTGGACACTTAGACACTTTCAACATTCATTAGATTTGCGCAACTATGTAACTTATGCCTTATCCATTCACATTATTTAGATTATTCTGCATTTGATGTCTCCTACAATGAAGTATGCATACATTCACAAGCATTTACCACCTCTATATCCGAATTAGAGCAATATTACTTAGAATTTAATATTGTCATTCACATTCCATAAATATGATAATAACGCAAACATCAAAGAATAACCGTGCAAGAGAAAACAACACATTTGCATAAATCTCATCACACAACACATGATTTAACATGGTTCACCCCCAAGATGGGAGCCACGTCCACAAGAACTATTGTTTGTTATAATTGGGAAGGGCTCAACAGTTCCAATCTGCTCACTCAGCTGCAGATTCTCTTCTCTCTTCAATGGGTCTCTACGCACATAGCTACAGAGCCTCTCTACAATAATCGCTCAACAAAGATTGACAAAACTCAACAACAATCAATGATTAACCCTCAAAAGATCAACCCTTCCCTTTACAAAAATGCCCTTTTATAGATCGTTTCCATAGGTCACGTCTTGACATTCATGGTGGACTAAAGCAAACCCTAAGGTACCCAAAATGGCACGCTTACCCCGCTAACCAAATCTGTTAGGATATGATAGCAACTTCATAGTCATGGCCATTGTTCTGAGCTGTCTCTGGCTTTTGGCATCTTATGACTACGTGTGGTCTTGTTGCTTTCAACCCTTCTGTTGGCCGCATGCCAATAGGTCGCTTTGATCCCATTGTTCCTTCTCTAATGGTTTTGTGCACCCAGAGTTCACTTAGTGTTTCCTTTTCTCATGCGACCGGTCGCTTTCCTTCTTTGCCACTCCTTACCCACCTCTTGGGAATCTCGAAGCATCTTCCCCAAAATATATCGCCAATCGATCTTACCAGAACTTATACTATTTTTCATCCAAAACTCTACCATGCTGGATCTTCGCGGTGCTAGCACTTCGCAGCACTGGATCTCCATAGCGTTGGCATTTCACAGCGCTGTAACTTTTACTTTACCGATGCTGCGCTACACTGTAACTTCGCAGGTCAAAAAATATCTTGTCCAAAAATGTCTTAACTTGGGCCACACCCAACAAGCCCCTAACACTTACATGTGGCTCGTTCCCAAGCCACTCTCAGTAGGTTCACTAGGTTGTGCTTCTCCTTGTTGAGTTATCTTCGCAGTAAATTCTTGATAAGTTGCATTTTACTTCGCAACTGTGTCCTTAGCTTCCTGCTCAGCTACCTTGACGGTTTCCACTACTTCTGGTGACAGGTCTTCCTTAGCCCGTTCTTGTACTATTGTCTCCAATGTGCAAAGTTCCTGCAATTTCTCTTGAATCTCTTGTGAGATGGCAAGAGCTTCTTCCTGTAGGGGTTATGACTTTGCCACGGTGTCATCATCCCTTTCTCTTAAGACTTGGAGTTCCCTCTTTAGTTCCTTGACTTCCGCAAACCTTCGGAGTTTCTCTATCGTCAGCAGGGTCTTCATCTGCGCATTTAGAGAATCTAACTCTGTTTGTGTTTGTTGTAAATTGTTTTGGACCTACAGCAGCTTAGGGTCCTCTTGTAGTGTAGTCCATACTCTGGTTTCTTCATCCAGTAAGTTCGGGCACTTACCTATTTCGCTGGATATGTTTTCTGGAGTAGTCTTCACTTCTGTTGCTCTAATTTTTGTTTGATCTGGCGGTGTCTTAGGGAGACTCTGTGCTTCCATGCTGGCAAGATTTTGTTTGTAGTCTCTCTCCATTTCGGCCATTTCAGCCTTAAGATCGCTTACCACAGAGCCGATCTTAATGATGGTATCTGTGAATTCTTGCTTCTCATCACACTCCGATATATCTACGTAGGCTGAAGCAACGGTATCCTCTATTCTTCGGCGCTTCTCATGTGCACTTTCAAGTTCCTTAGCCTTTTGCGCACTTTCTTCTTGCAATTGTTTATAGTTTGCTTCTAAATCCGAGTGTTGGATCAAATTCACCATATCTCTATTGTGGATTTCCTCCACAACCTGCAAGTGCATATTATGTATACCTTCCAATGGAAACATCGCGATATCAATATCCACATGTGGAAGTATCTTCGCGCCTTCAGTTAATTCATCACTTGGAAAAATTATAGTTAGCGGGTCCATGCGGACGATGCGCAGTCGTAGTGCCATGGTTAGAGCTAAGGGTTTTTTCTTTTGCTGATGCGTGTCACCTGATATTCCTTCTAAATCATATTCCCGAACCAAGTCTCACTGGACTTGTTCGATCTTTGCCGCTATGCCCTGCAAGGTGGTGAGATTTTCTTTTAGACTAGCCCGAATCTCCACATTTTTGTTGTCTTTTAGGGCGAGCCTATCTTCCAGGTGTGCACTGACCCTACTCACGATGATCTCATAATCATCATCATGCAAATTTTCTTTTGATGGAAGCTTTGTGGCTTTTTGCTTCTTTTTCTTCCCTTTCTCTGGTACTGAGATTTCTAGCTCCTTCCTTTTCCCATCTGATGTAGCCTGAGCTTCCTCAGCTCGTTTGTCTTTCTCATCACCAGATTCTTCAATGGCCTTTGTCGGGGTCGGAGTACTTTCATCTGATTCTATGTCAATTCCCATCGACCCTTCAACCTTCCGTTCATCTAACCACTCCTCCATGGTCATATCAATACTAGCTTCATCAAGCTGATAGTTTCCTGTGAACCACTCTGCATTCTTCTTCTGTACCTTTGGTGAGATATAAATAAAATGCATATCATCTTTAAAATTTAGAGTGTGGATATATTTTTTTGTTACCTACTTTGAAATGCGCGGTGTGCGAATGATAACATTGCACAAATATTTATAATATGTGAACAATACTTCGTTTGAGACACGTTGTTGGTCCATCTTCAGACTTGCCCAAAGATTTGCGTATCTAGGTCCTCGAAAATCCTAGATGAGAAAGGAGAGACCGATGTAATGATTTGTTTCCTTCCATCCTACAAAGGAGATCAACACCATTAGCCAATTGTAATTAAAGGTGGTTCCATTGATTTGAGTGTCGCAGACATCGTCAAAGAAATCATTCAGCGAATACTGATACCAGTTAAATTTTACTCCCTGCGATGTCTTCACAGCAAGGTGCACTGCTCCGACTAGTACTTTTGTTTGTCTGTCCTTCCTCAAGACTTTTCCTCCGAGCAGCTGCACTACAAACCATGTGGCATCATCTTGTAGGTCTTATGTGATGAAACCTCATTTTCCTTTGGGGATGTTATGTTCATCTTTCATTTGCGCAGCGATCTCTTTGTCCCTCGTTTTTCCCCCAAATAACTTATTAGGGTCATCACCTCGCATACTTAGTCCTGTGATCCTATGGATCAATTCTATGTTGAGATCAACATTCCTGTCTAGCCATAGGTGGCCTTGGTGTGTGCACGATATCAATGTGTGCATAACTACATTGAGTTCGGGACTCCTGTCTAAGTGTGGGATCCGCAGCAGGTTTAGAAGTCCTCATTCCACGACTTCAAAGAGCCAACTCTGCGCTACCAGTAGTGGATTGTTCTTCACTCCCATTTTTTGGCAATATATTTATCTGGTTGAAACTGAGGGTATTTTGTCGCATCAGGATCCTTGAGCTGGTTCAGTAAATCATAATATTCAAAGTTGAAATCTGGGATCTTGCCTAAGAAATTTTCTTTTTGTTTGACATGACTGGACATCGGCGGGAGAGGTATCTCATATTTGGCGTTTCTGGCAAGCTTTAAGGGTGGTGCATCTGGTGGTCATGGAGAGATATACACTGGTCTTAAGTATATGGGCAGCTCTTTGTCTGTTGGTGGGGCTTGTGGTTTCTTGGAGCCCATCACTTTTGGTTTCGCTGTCTCTGCTGTAGGTTCCTTTCCCTTGTGTTGCATTGCTATAGGTCGGCGTGGTGAATGATGTGAACCCTGGACTTTTTCTAGAGTAGGCTTCTTGGCAGAGGTTCTCATCAACCCTATAGTCCCAGCTTGTTTGATTTCATGCAACACTTCATCTAGAGTGGACTCTTCAGACATTCACTTACAGGTTGAATCTGAACTCAAGGAGGTCTCTGAATTATTTTTATTACTGAAGCTGAAAAAATTGTGGTAACCGAATTACTGTGCAAACTGCGGTATTTATAGGAACTGGAGGCCTTACCCGCATCCCTTAATAGTTAGATTAGCATTAAAAGCTATGGCCATTTGGTCAAATATCAACAGAATCTGTGTACTTTCCTTCCTTAACTACGCCTTCAATGGGAGATTCCTCCTTAAATGCTAAAATGGATAGTTTCTAAAACACTGTATAATGGTCACTTTTCAACTCTAACAGCTATATTGATGTGTTGCGGCGAACTGCAAGGATGGGTTCTCACCACTCCCGACACGGTTAACTGTGCGGTGTTGGACTTCTTCATACTGAACTTTGCATCCTTCCTGTTTCATTTGATCTGCACAGCTGCATTTTGAAATTTGCATCTGTGCAGTTCTACTTTTTTCTATTTCCTTTTTGTTTTCTTTTTTCTTTTCTTTTTTTTCTTTTTTGCGTAGCTTCATTTCAGTGAGGGTTCTACAAAGTAGGAGTATCCCGGTAGGGTTTTAGTCTACTTCCATTAATTAGACCTGGTAAGTTATCTCCAGATAACATGGATAACTGAGCTTCTCCACCGTTAGTAACATGCATAACAATATGTGGCCCAAGTATAATGTCCCTTTTTTAGAAATTTATTAAAATGGTGAAATTTTCAACTTTTTCCACTAGTTCGACCTTTGACTAGTATTGGTCTCTTGGTTTCCAAATGACTCGAAATGCTCCTGAATTGTTACAGAAGGTGTATGGATGATATTAGGACATAATTATGAGGTTCAAGGATGCTTTATATTCTTCAAGAGGCTTCTGCAACTCTCCTTTAAGTTCTCTCCAAATTAGGGAGTTTGACTAGCAATTTCTCTTTGACTAGTATTGGTCTCTTGGTCTCCAAATTACTCCAAATGCTTATATAATGGGTCTGAAGGTATTTGATAGGTATTAATACATATAACAGAGGCTGATGGATCCTCAAAAACCCTTAAAACGGTTCTGCGATATTCTTTTAGAATCTGGACAAAGTAGGGAAGATTACTAGTAATTTCAAGCTTCAAATCCCCCAAGGGTAGTGGACAAACATGGATTCCCAAATGTTGTTAAACCCTTCCAAATTTATGAGCATAGGTATGTTACTGATAACTGTATTTAATGAGATCCCCAATGTATCCTTAATTAGTTCTGATGGCCTTCTGCAACTCCTTAAAATCATATGTTTAGATGCAAGATTTCACATGGGGGGAAAAGCTAGTTATTTTCACCATGACTTATAAAATTTGAATTTTAGGTGCCAAGGGATTATGCTATGTTAATTAAAATTTTTCAGAACTTTAATAACGCTCCATCCATCGACAAAATCACATAGATAAACTCATACAACTCAAAATAATTTATCTTCAAACTCCAACAACAAGATCTAGGGGAAATGGCATCATTTATGCATTGTTTGGTAAGTTTACATAATTTCACTTGGCATTTCGAATTGAGAGTATCATGAGCAGTAAAAAAATAGTATATATATCATATTACAAAGATATGGGGCATCAATATCTACCCCAAAGATTTCATCACCTCAAGAAGCGCGCCTCTCCTCAAGGAACAAGAATATGCCAAGAAATGGAAGAATGGTTGTAGAAGCAAGCTGAAAGAGATGTTACCATGAGCTTACCTGTAGATTCAACCTATAAAAAAATAATCCATTAAATCTCCAAATGAAAGGTCTGAATGGCCTTTCCAATTACCAAATAGGATGGGAATCTTTCACCCTCGAAATTGGTGCTAAGGCAAGTAGAGTAGCACTCCACTAGCTCTCCTCTCCAAATGCAAAATGCAAATTCTAAATTGATCAAAAGATACCATCCTTCTTTGTTATTGTATTTTATAAACTTCTAAGGTCCTCCATGGGTCGAATTCCTCCCAAGAGCTTCATGCCAACTCAAGTTGGGAAGAGATTCCCAAGTATGGCACTTGTCCTTCCAATTCTAGCCCTCTCCTTCTCCAAATTCGAATTGGTTTCTCTTTGGCTGCCCTAACTCACTTGAGTGCCCTCTTGGAGGCTATTTTTATCTATGGCATGTCATATATGTTAGATGTCAGCCTTGAGGTCTGATTTTTGTCATAGGTGTCACAGAATCTTCATCATTGTTGTCATAGAGCTAGGGAATCTAGTCCAAGTGTCTCACTAGCTCCAAAATGCCTCTTCCTCTTACATGGGAGTTACTATTCCACTCCAATTCGACCTTAATTGATTCATGCCAAGTATATTGACCTTCCAAATCAACCAAAGAACCTTGGGATTCTTATGGATTATAAATGACAAGAGGAGGATGTCATGTGGCATAAAAAATCTAGCTTGTGTGGGTCCCACATCCTCCATGTGTCTTCAAGATCAATTGCCACTTTGGTTTTCCCTTGTATTTATTTATTTATCTCCTTTATTAAATATTTATGCCATTCTAATGTACAAACATCATTTATTATCCCCCTTATTTCAAATCCCAAAGCTTCCACCCCCAACCTAGGGAACTACTAATTTTCCTCCATGGCAGTTCATTTGGATGGGTATATTACAAATTTGAATTGGGAATTTCTCTTAATGTGACTCACCTTGTCCATTTGGATCTAATTTCACATTATTACTAACTTGGACTTCATTCTTGGCATTTATTTTACCCTTACCATCAATTTGACAAAATCTCATGAGTATGGCCAAAGGGCTTAGTCCATTGTGACCCAATGCAAAGTTTTGGGACATGACAAACACTCCCTTCCCAATATTGCTTGTCCTCAAGCAATTTCAACACATGTATGTGGAAGACCCTGATTTCTTTCCAAAATTTTGCTTCCCAAAACTTCTCTTCTGAAACCTTGAGTAGAGCCACCCCTGCACTACAATTGTGTGTTTCCAAAAGCAAGGAGATGTGTATTTTATTTTTCATTTTGATATCCCCTATAACATCACCACTAAACACCAAAATGTTAATTAAATACATCGAAACCAATTTGGTACAATTAATCTTTTTTCATATTTTGGAAACCCTTTCTGATACCACTGCATGAGTTTCCCAACTTCGAGGCTTCAAGATTCCATGGGGCATGTGCAAGCTAATGAGGGTCACTTTTGTCACGTTAGATGCAATAAAAAATAAAAAATCAGGCATCCCTCAACTTACTTAGTTTTTTTTACTTTCTTACACAATATATCTTGCATGAGTAAAAAGGCTGAAATGCAGGAAATTGAGTCACATTTCCGAATATATAAGTTTTAAGTATCGAAAAGTTACATAACTATGTCAAATTTCATGTTTTCTAACAATCACTTTTTATTTTTCTGGCAAATGATGAGGTATATGCTTTTGTGGGTGCATCCTTTCAATGCCTAAATGACGGTTTCAGAATACAAAAATTGGTAGACATGTATAGAACTCGTAGCACTAGTGCAATGCTATTTTTCCAAAATTAAATGTTTATTTTTTATTTTTTTTGAATTATGTAAGTGATCAAACCTCGAGAACGATACGTCAAATGTGGGTGCAGCCTTTGAAGGTCTTAATGCAGTTATTTTGACTTGGATTTTTTATAGCATGTAGAGGTCGGTGTCTTCTAGTGCAGCATACAATTTTTTTTTTAAATGGTTGTGAAATGAAAACGTTACGGAATAAACACTAACAATATGTTTTTTGACCAACAAAGTGATGAAACAAGAAAATTAGGAAATAAATAGAAAATATCAATATTTTTTTTTAATTACATATTTGGAATCTACATAAAAAATTCTATCTATGCCTAAAATTTTGTCAATAATGGTCATTTATGTCATGTTGTAGAGAGCGATGAAAAACATGCATATTTAGGTGCAAAATTGCACCTAAAGGGTCCCTCAACTTCATGCACAAACCCCATGAAGATTTTAGAGAGGAACCACCATGCTTGCTGCTGCACTACTTTGATTAAAATAACTTTATTAATTGGGGAATCCATCTCCCATACTACTTTCAAATCAATGGGACTAAGAATTATCCCAGGGTCCCATTGCTTGTATTGCACTCCAACAATTAAGAGTGTTCTCCAACCCATACCATCAGGAAACAGAGTTCCTGGATCCCATTTTCTTGTATGCATACTTCCAAACTTCATGAGTACAAAATATATATCATCAAAGTACATAACTGCATAACAAAAATGTACATCAAGGAGGTGCCTCAACAAAGAATCATGAAAGTGCTTATATCTCCAAGTGAGTAGACCACCATTTTCCAAGTGCATACAAGCCTCAAGTGACCAATCAAATCTAATCCAATGGCATAGGTGAGGATCCCATGTCCTATAATGTTGCTCCAAAAGGCTGTAAGATTCATCAAAATAATCATCCATGTGTTCTTTCATCCAAGAAGTGAATGAAGAACCTCCACTAAAATCTGAACCAAGTAGGGAGCAAGGAAAACAATAAGCCTTCAAGGGACTCACATAAGTAGAATTTGTGCATCCATGAACATGTGTATCATCAAGAAATAGTAAAGGTGTTAACACCTAAAAGGTGATCATTACCTCATCTCCCTCACAATAGGACTCATTTGTCTACTTTCCCACCATCTTTGCCTCAAAAACCTCAAAAAACCATTAAAAAGCCACCAAAAGGCCAAAAAACCCCCTTTTCCCCCCAAAATAATTTAAATTTCCTCAAAAGATAGCAAAAACCCTTTAAAAAGGCTCTAAGTTTGACCTAAACCATATGGTGCCAAAAACCATAGGTCAATACTCCACCACTAAAAACCTATAAATAGGTGATGGAGGCTCCCCATTTGATATCCACAATCTATCCTATCCATACTCTGCCAAAATCACTCTTGAAACCCTAGCTCACCATTTGAGCTAACTTCCCATTTGAGTGCCCCTTTTGGCCCATTATCTAAACACCTTGGAGAAGGAGAAGGAACCCATTGGAGCACGGAAGCAGCCCTCCTAGAGTACTGCAAGAGCTCCACCGGACTCCATATCTGAGGAAAATGTAACTTTGGTCATACCATAATACAAAAGAAAATTTTCAATTATATTGTCATTGTCTTTTTATATCTATTGATGCACATGTTAGCTTAGATTTTACTTTGTTTTACTATTTTACTGAACTGCTACTAAGGAGGCCCTTCTCCTTAGTAGGTGCTCATTTGCACAAGCTAGGCTGAAAACCCTAGCTACTGTTTTGGAGACTTCACTATTGGCCTTTGAATTTCTGGTTAAAAATTTAAAAGTTTTTATTTTCTGCAAGTATTTTTTCATTTTCCCTATTCGGCTTTGCCTTCGACCAGTTGGGTTTTCTGCCGTAGATCATGGTTTTGTTCCTCGCAGCCACGACCCCAATCACAGCTTTCGACTGTGTTTCTGTGATCCAAATCACAACTTTTTGCCCTTTTCCCGCGGCCCAAACCGAGACTTCCTGTCATTTTTCCCATGGCCCCGACTGCAGCTTTCTTCTCGTTTGTCGCGCCACAGACCACACATTTTGGCCACAAACCCACGATCCGACCGTAGCTTTCCACCCTTTTTCCGTGCCCCAAACCACCCCTTTTAGCCACAGATTTGCGATCTAACCACAAGGTTCACCCCTATAGCCGCACTCTAGGCCGCGCATTTCAGTTAAAGACTCACGATCTGTTTTCTGCATTTTTACCTTTTTTTTTAACCCATAATTGTTTTGCACCTACACAGCCACCTGTTCTGTCTACAGCCATAGTTACCTACAACCTTTTTTTGCAGTTTGATTTCTGCTCCATTTACAGAATTTTTAAGTTGAAGCATTTACATTGGAAAAAGAAAATTTTGCATTGCAAGTTAAATTTCTGCATTATTATTGGTTAAAAAAGTTGCCCACGCGTGGCACTTTTGATTGGGTTCATTACCTCACACACACACACTCTATCACCTAATTCAAGTGAGCCTTAAAAAACTACTTAACACAACCAAAATTCTAACCCCACATAGGGAACACATAAGAATATTGTAGTTAGGTAGGACAGGGGGGATAGGCATCCAAATAACACCCCTCGGTCGTTTACACTTGAGACATAGTTGTTGTCCTTTAGGGTCCCAAAATACCCTAGTATTTTTTGAAATGGTCACAACTAGTTTATCATAGGGCCTCTCCCTTAGGAGGGTTGAAGTAGCCAGACTGGTTCCGGAGGCCTGAGTGGAATACCGTAATCCACCCAGTAATAGAAGGCTACCTACTCGTTGGTCCGCGTGTGGTGATTCCTATTAGGCCCGCATGGTGATAGGACTAGAGCTGCAGATTAACCTTTTCTGGATGTGTCATGAATGGGGTATCTTAGTTTCCTTTCTTCTAGGATTGTCTTACCCGGTGTCCCTCCCAGTAGGGGGATATCTTTCACCACTTGGCTCTACTATCCATATTGTCTGACTTGGATTTAATCACCTTGCAGAGGATATGTTTGGTTGAGTCATAATACTATTTAGCTAGGTGTTTGCATGCTCCCTTACCTCCCTTTGGTCTAGTGAGTCCACTATTTTTATTTTTTAGGAAACCTGCTGCTTGTTGGTATTTTGACCATTGTTGTTGACGCTCCGCTTATTGTAGCACAATTGTTATAGTTAGTGTTTTGAGCCAGTTTTTGGCCTGAGTGCTGTACTTTTTGTACTCTCCTCATGCACACTTGGCTACATTAGGGTTTTTGAGCTATTTTTCACTCAAAAAAACCCCCAGATACCTGACACTATCTGTCACCATTGATTCCCCTAGACACTCTCAGCGCCTTCGGGGCGAGCCCCTGCAACATGGTCCACTTGACATCACCCATCATAGACATAGAGCTTCATCACTTGATACCACTCCTCATAGACCTTGAGCTTCGTCACTTGAATCTACTCGTCGACGACATAGAGCTCCGTCCCCTGGCTCTGATTCCCCTTATTTCACATCTGATTCTAAGGCAGAGTCTGAAAACCCCACTTACACTACACCAACCAACCCCATGGCTGGCATGAATTCCAACCCCTTCTTTGTAGGGACCCTTGGTGGAGCGTCCACAACCACCCCAGCCACCACACCTACTTTGGGTATGCCCTTGATGGGGCCCACACCCACCATTATGGTCACTGTGCCAATTCCAGTGGCTATCATACCCAACCCAACCCCACTGGTGACTCACACTACGATTAGTGGTGCAGGACCCTCCCATACCACCTCCACCCCCCCCATTTGGGGGTCACATCCCTATCACAAACCCAGCCCCTACCCTTGGGGGCATCGACCCCAACGTGGCCACGACCACCAGCATGTCACATCCTTCTACTAGTTTTCCATTCATGGCTAGTATCAACCTTCCTAACCTAGCCAAACTGACCAGCGATCCCATTAGACACGATCCTATGTGGCCTCACATGCCCACCAAGCTCCCATCAGACATCCCTAAGTTTGAGGGCAAGGCAGGTGAAGACCCCCAGAACCACATTATTTCCTTTTATCTATGGTGTTCCTCCAACTCCATAGTGGACGACTCTATCTGACTCCGTCTGTTACAATGAACTCTCACTTGCTCTGCAGCCAAGTGGTACATCGACTAGCCCCATGGGACCCATGCCACCTTTACTTCCCTCACCTCGACCTTCCTGTAGTTCTTTCAGTTCCCTGTCCACTATGACGTGGGAGTTGAGATCCTACTGTCTTGCAGACAGAATATAGCCACCCACATCACTGACCACATTCATGAGTGGCGTTGATGTCGAATCCTATGCAAAATCAAGTTAGATAACTGTATCTTCCTAGATTGGTTTCTCAAATCTCTCCTTCCCGTCATTGCCAAGGATGTGGCATCCGAGTGACCCCACTCCGAGGAAGAAGCCATCTTAAAAGCCCAGCAGTTTGACCTTATCTACACCCAGTCTGGTTACTTATATACCATTCTACCCGACGCCCCCTGTGGCGATTCCTCCCAAGATGATGTGCGAGGGGCATCCCATGCCACCGATGGCATCATTGGCCATGTTGCATCGCATAACCAACCGTTTTCCATGACACATACTAGTAATGGCCCCGACCTTTCGCGGGCTACATCCCACTGTGGAGCAACCAATTCGTATGCTCCCATGGTGCATAACCGCCATTCCCACGGACCCTCATGTCCACCTCAGTGCTTCGGCCATGCATCCCCCACTTACGTTGCTCCGGTTGCACCTCAACCATATTACCACCCGCAGGTCTCGCACGCTCTTATATCCTCTCAAGCCCCCATGCTTAATATCCACCACAGGTAGCACTTGCGGCAAATCAACCACCCATCACACATATGTATCAACAACCCCCACATGGTCCCGCACCTGCACCGCCTCCACCCCCACCCACTTATTATCCGCCACAGCTTTCTCCCGCACCTGCACAACCCCAGAACCCACCTGTCACCTAAGGGAAAGTGTACGTGCAACAAAATTTGCAGCATAACCAAAATACCCAACGCCGACTGTTAATTTTTTAGCATTAATTCAATATACTCTAGGATCTTTACTAAGAGAATAGCATGTATAGCATATCAAGTATAACAATGCATATCAATCACACCAAGCAATCACATGAGACAATAGACACACAGAGTTTCACTGGGGAAAACCGTAAAGGTGAAAAGCCCCACAACTTCCTCAGAGATAGAGAGAGAAATGATACAACCAAAGTACAAGAGATAGTCTTCTCCTAGCAGATGATCCTCCTCCACCCAAGTGCACCACTTTCTGAGAGAGATAGAAGTGAGTAATGAGTGATCAAATATAGATCTCCCAATCTCTATTTATACTTGTCCTATCCTTCCCAATAAACCAGTGGGGTTGACTTGTCTAGCTTAGCCTAATAAACCATGGTTAACTTAATCAAGGATGACCCCACACATGGTGGTCTAATAAGCCATTGGCAAGTTACGACACTTGCGACACTTGTCAATACAAATGATGACACTTCCGTATAGAGGAATAATAACATCTCTATAGGAGTACAATATACATAGATGAAATATATATGTGAAATACATTATGAAGTTACATATACATCAACACTCCCTCATAACTAGGAAGGTATTTCTCGACACAGATCTGCTAGTACAAGTCTTCTTCTCTGGATCATCATCAGCGAATCGTCGTCCTCAAATCATCGTCATCGTCACTGCTGCTGCTATCTCAATCAATCTCCGATCTACTCGTCATAGGAAGTTCTACAGAGCCAGTCCTTTTTCATATTGGATGTAGGCCCACCACCTACAGGTCTTCATCATCACTGGCCATACAATTGAATCCTTGGGACTTATTATGTGCATCACAATGCCTCAAAAGAGTATCCCAGGACCATTTATGTGTCGAAGCACGACTGAAAAGATCTCCCAGGTCCACTTACATGTGACTGTCACAAAACCTTAAAAGAGTGTCTTTCCAAGCAAGATCTCTAAAGAGCATCTGAGGCCTTTTTCATCCTGTCCAGATCTCCAGGACTTATTACATGTGACCCCTATCACAATGCGTCGAAATAGAATCCCAGGACTTATTACAGGCACACAGCCCAACCTATCATATCTCCCAGATCTACTTACATGTGGTCATGGCAATTCCTCGAAAGAGAATCCCAGGACTTATTACAGGCACACAGCCCAACCTATCGAATCTCCCAGGTCTACTTACATGCCATAGGATAATGCCTCGAAAGAGAATCCCACGTTGTTATGAGCACATAGCTCTACCTATCGGATCTCCCAAGTCTACTTATATGTCCTCCCAAATCAATGCCTCGAAAGAGCATCCCAGGCTGTTACGAGCACATAGCTCTACCTGTCGGATCTCCGAGGTCTACTTATATGCTCATCTGCACAACCTGTCCATGGCCACAGAGTGTCAACCTGATACTCACCATACATCATCCTGATGTACATCATCACATGATCAACCTGATCATCATCACTGCATCGTCCTTATGCATGTCATCCGGAGCAACATCCTGAAGCTCATCATCCATGATGAACCTGATCTCGTAATGCATCCACCTGATGCATACCAAGTATCTACCTGACACATATAATTATACATGATCCACCTAATCATACAATGTATCCACCTGATACATACATAGATACAAGATCCATCTGATCATAACAAGCATCGAACATGATGCATATACAGAGCAGTAACCGGAGCATCGTTCTGATGCTCATCATCCAACGCTTACATCCGCAGCCATGGAAGGATCCTCCTCTCACCATGCTGGGAATGTCCACTGCAAATGTGTCCATCATTTCTTCCTTGAAGTGTCATCAATATGAAGAACACCAAGCCTCTCTCTGAAGTACTCGAACTTCACTCTGGCTAATGGCTTCGTCAGCACATCTGCAACCTACTCATCTGTCGCAACATAAAGGAGCTTCATTGCTCCTCTCTGCACCATATCCCTGATATAGTGATATTTGATCTCTATGTGCTTCGACCTATCGTGGAACACCGGGTGCTCAGATAGCTTCACACAACTTTGGTTGTCACAAAAGATACCAGTAGCCTCTAGTGGGAGATCAAATAACTCATACAGTAGCTTCCGGAGCCATACTGCCTCACAACTAGCTGAACATGCTGCAACATACTTAGCCTCAGCTGTACTCAGTGCTACGTAGGACTGCTTCCTGCTAAACCAAGAGATCACACCTGATCCCATACTAAAGCAGCACCCAGATGTGCTCTTCCTATCTACAACACTGCCTACCCAGTCTGAATCAACATAACCCTGTAGGTTAAACTTTTGATTCGCATCATACTTGAGCCCATAATCAATTGTACCCTTCAGGTACCTCAGAATATGCTTTATAGCAATCAGTTGAACACCTCTGGGATCCGTTAGGAACTCGCTCAATGTGTTCACCGCAAAGCAAATATATGGTCTTGTTTTCGTTAGGTACATCAAGGACCCAATCATCTGACGATACACAGTGACATCAATTGGATCAGATGAAGCATCACACAGAAGCTTTAGGTTCGATCCCATAGGTGTGGCCATGGCCTTGCAGACCATCATCCCGAACCTGTTCAGGATCTCTACTGCATACTTTCCTTGTCCAAGGAAGATTCCATCTGCACTCTGCCACACCTCCATGCCTAGAAGGTAGTGCATCATACCTAAGTCCTTCATCTCGAACTCGACAGCAAGCTTCCTCTTGGTATCGGAAATCAATCCATCTTCTCCCGTTACAAACAGGTCATCCACATACAAGAGTAGTATCACAGTATTGCCTTCCTCAACCTTGTAGTAAAGGTTGGAATCTGCTTTACTCTTAGTAAAGCCCAAACTAGATAGAAAGTTGTCTATCTTACCATACCAAGTCCTAGGAGCTTTCTTCAAGCCATACAAGGCTTTCTTCAACCTACACACATATGAATCCCTGTCATGTGTCTCAAAACCAAATGGCTGCTCCACATACACTTCCTCCTCGACTACACCATTCAAGAAAGTTGTCTTGACATCCATCTGGTGTATCTTCCATTTCATCACTGCAGCAAGAGCAAGTACTGATCTGATGGAAGTTTACCAAACTACAAGAGAAAAAGTTTCTTCATAGTTTATTCCCTCTATCTGGGAGAAGCCACGAGCTAGAAATCTCGCTTTGTACTTTTCTATGCTGACATCTGCAGCATGCTTGATCTTGTAGATCCGCTTGGAAGTCACAACAGACTTCCCTTCAGGTCTTGGGACTACATCCCAAACATCATTCTTCATGATCGAATGGTATTCCTTGACCATGGCATCCTTCCATTCTTTCTTTTCTGCTGCTTCTTCATAACTGGAAGGTTCTTTGTTCATAATATCACAGAGTAAAGCAACATAGCTTGTATGTGGTCTAGTTCTCTTCTTTGCTCTGTGTTCTTCTTCTGGAATGCCATATCTTTCTGCATCTTGAATGAGCTCTCTAGCCCATGTAGGTTTCATCTTGTGAGAGTTATTCTCATGAGGTGGATCTACAAGTATTTGTGGATCTTCAACTTCACGATCTACTTCTGGAATTGATTTCATTCATGGTGATGTCTTGAAATCTGTTTTCCTTTCGTTCTTCATGATCTTCAACATGTGTCTTTCTTGATTTGATGAAGGTTGATTTTTCATCAAACATTACATTCCTGCTGACATCAATCTTCTTGAACCCTAGAAAGTATATTATGTAAGCCTTCGGGCTTTCACTATACCCAACAAAGATGCCATTTTTTCCTGAAGGATCTATCTTTGTCCTCTTTTCCTTTAGGCTTCTTACCAGAGAAGACCTCTTCTAGTGTCTTGTTGTCCAATATCTTGTGAGGTGTTCTATTCTACACATATACAACTATCCTAGCTATTTCTGCCCATAGATGCATAGGAAGATCCTGGTCATGCAGCATTGTTCGTGCTGCTTCCATGATTGTGCTATTCTTCCTTTATGCAACTCCATTCTGTTGTGGATTGTAGGGAGCAGTCAACTCCCTCTTAATCCCTAAATCACTGCATAGTTTCTTGAAATCACCTGAAGTGAATTCTCCGCCATTGTCAGATCTGAATGTCTTTATCTTCTTATCAGTTTGATTTTCCATCAAGGTTTTGAATTCCTTGAACTTATCAAACACTTCATCTTTGTTCTTTAAGAAATAAACCCAAGTCTTTCTGGAGAAGTCATCAATGAAAGAGACATAGTAAACATACCCACTCAGAGAACTGGATGACATTGGACCACATACATCAGAGTGGACAATTTCCAAGATTCCTTTTGATTTGCTTTCACTGCTTGGAAATGCCTTCTTTATGTTCTTTCCTTTTGCACAGCCTTTGCAAACACCTTCATGCTTGGTCTTGATTTTAGGAAGACCCTCTACTACTTTACTTGCAATTGGTAGTGCCCTATAGTGCACATGTGAAAGCCTTCTATGCCAAAGTTCACTTGGCTCCATGGATTCATGTACCATGGCATGTTCATGTTATCCCTTTAGTTTATACAAACCTCCCTCTTGCTCTCCAATCACTACTGCATCATCAATAGTTTTACCTTTTGGCCACATTAGAAATTGGCCATCTACAAATGCAACCCTCATGCCTTTTGCATCCAATGCAGATATGGAGAGTAAGTTCTTCTTGAGCCCAGGTACATATAGCACATCTTTCATATTCAAGGACTTCCCGGAGTCTAGGTTGTAGGAGGCTTCACCACTTCCTTTGATTGGATATTGGTAGTCATCCCCAAGTTTCACCTTATGGGGTGACTCATATTCAGATAGATTAGCAAAGGATTCTTTAAACTCAGTCATGTGTTGGAAGCCCCACTGTCAATAAGCCAATCATTACAACCATGATAAATAGTACCTGTGAGAGCAGAGATTAGAACATATTCATCTTCACTTGATGAGTCATCACTTTCTTCCCTAGCCTTCTTCTTTGGTGGTTCATCATCCTCAGCAGCATGTGCATGATATCTTCTTTTGTTATTTTTCTTCTTCTTGTTGAAGTTGTTGTTGTTGTTGTCAGCTTTGTTCTTGGGAAAATCCGCAGCAAAGTGTCTCTTCTCATTGCAAGTGAAGCATCTGAGATCTTTCTTATGATGGTGGTGTGAAGGTCTTATTTTGTGATATTAATCCCTTTTGATCTTCCCTTTCTTGGTGTGAGCAGTGAGAGCTTGATCTTCATTTCCCATCTTTTCTTCTCGTGCCACAAGCCTTGCTTCTTCTTGAGAGCATTCCTCCCATAGTCTATTGAAGGAGATCAAGCTCCTTCTTGCACAAATTCCTTGAATAAAGGAATCCCATGACCTAGGTAGGCCATTCAGAGTGGTCATGACAATTTCACCATTCTTGACCATTTAATCCGCAGCTTCAAGTTGTTCCTTGATCTGAGAGACCTTGGAGAAATAGGATTGAATGGTCTCTCCATTCTGAAGCTTTAACCCTTTCAATTGGTTCCGCAGAGTCATCTTCTAATTTATGTTCTTCCCTTCAAATAGCTTGGTCAAAGAGCCAAACATTGCCTTGGGTGTCTTTAGAGATGACACATGTGGAATGAGATGGTCCTTGATAGAATCAACAATGATCCTCTTTTTTTTTTACCAAGTTTTTCTTATGAAGAACCTTAGCTTCTTCTCCCTCTGGTATAGGGACCTCTTCACTTATATAAGTGTCCAACTCATTTTCTTCTAGGATCAACCCAATCCTATATTTCCATGCTCGAAAGTTATCAGCCCCTTCAAGCTTATCCTCAAGCTTGGTGTGGTGAGACATCTTTAAGGAGTACTTCAAATGGAAATAGAAAATATTTAGGTCTAAACTTCGATTTTTCTAAGGAGATTCCAGCTATGTCTTCAGAATTTAGAAATTCCTATTTTTGTGGAAACCCTTATGTTTAGGGCCAAAACTGAAAGTGCTCAGAATTGAATTATGATTGGATAGAAAGACTCTCCTTGATAAGTAGAGTCAATCTACCTTACTGCTTTTCCAAAATCTATGGAGAGAAACAATAAACAAGAAACCCTAGTTTCTGCCACTGCACAATGTCTTCTTCTCAGGGAAGCTCTGATACCATGTTAATTTTTTAACATTAACTCAATATACTCTAGGATCTTTACTAAGAGAATAACATGTACAACATATCAAGTATAACAATGCATATCAATCACACCAAGCAATCACATGAGACAATAGACACACAGAGTTTCACTGGGAAAACCATAAAGGTGAAAAACCCCACAACTTCCTCAGAGATAGAGAGAGCAATGATACAACCAAAGTACAACCAAATTACAAGAGATAGTCTTCTCCTAGCAGATGATCCTCGTCCACACAAGTGAGCCACTTTCTGAGAGAGATAGAAGTGAGTAATGAGTGATCAAATAGAGATCTCCCGATCTCTATTTATACTTGTCTTGTCCTGCCCAATAAACCCGTGGGGCCGACTTGTCTAGCTTAGCCTAATAACCCATGGTTAACTTAATCAGGGCTGGCCCCACACATTGTGGTCTAATAACCCATCGGAAAATTATTACACTTGCAACACTTGTCATTACAAATGATGACACTTCCATATAGAGGAATAATAACATCTCTATAGGAGTACAATATACATAGATGAAATACATAGGTGAAATACATTCCAAAGTTACATATACATCAACACCAACAAGGCCAGCAAAACCGCGGAAAAGGATGTAACCGCGAGAACAACTCCCCTCCATACCAAGGTGGCCAGCCACCTAATCTCCCAAACAATAATAATGCAGCACCTACCAACCAAAACCTCGACAGGCCGCCAAAGCAAGCTAAAAACCCTAACTTATGAATGAACCACCCTTGTTCTATTTACGGGGTCTATGGCCATTACACACACGCTTTCCCACATTTGGAGTGGGCATGACAACTATGGACCGATGATGCCCACCGCCAAGGGCACATGGCACCTCAAGTTCCACCTAACCCCCCACCACCTCAGACTCAACCCTTGGTGTTACAGAACCCTTTCCCAACCCAAGGAGTGGTGAACACTCAACCGTTAGCTCCCCCTCAAGGAAATGCGCCACCACAATAGCAAGTCACATACGTTCCACTTGCCCACCCCTCTTTAGACTCAGGCACCCATCACTTGTTAATGATGCCATCCACCGATGTCAACCTTCAAACCTGCCGGAACTAATATGGATCCACCCCTGAATCCCCTCCCATTGACAAAACCACCAACGCTCTTCCCACTGATCAGCCATTACGCATACTTCCGACCCCATTAGATGGAGCCCCAAAATCCCCTCACTTCCCACTTCACAGCATCAACAATAACCCCAATGCTTGCACTGCATCTAATTACAACATTGTGGACGACTTAGCTCAGTCCCCCGCAACCATGTCTACGTCAGGTGTCTTAAAAAACTGTCCTACACTGCGCAAGACTCTGTTATCATCCATTGGTGCTATCGACCTGACTGATTCACAAATGATGGCCTTTGATTTGGACCAATCTAAACCACGCCTGCCTTCCACATTAGAATTCCAAGTTTCTGTATCCATTGAGAATGTTGTCATCCATCGGTGCATCATCAATGAAGATGCCTCTACATGCGTTATGTCCAAATTCGTTTGGCAGAAGTTGGGATCCCCTACTCTCTAGCCGTCCACCACTGCGTTGCAAGCCTACGACGATCGTTTGGATCAACCCCAAGGTCTCTTAGCTAATGTCCCCGTCTAGTTGGATAGTAAAACAGTGCTTATTGAGATACAGGCCATCAATGCCCAACTTGATTATAACCTCTTACTTGGCCGCAGTTACATGTACGCCATGCAGGCGGTTTCCTCAATTAGTTTTCGTACCATGATGTTCCCCCATGAAGGACGAGTGGTCAAGATTGATCAACTCACCTATTACGATCCGAATTCCCGTGCTGCACCTGAAAACATTATTCCCATGGTTGAACAACCTGTCCGCGGTGCATCTACCTCGTTGGTTTCCTCAGTTGGACCCGGAGTCTACTCAGATATGCCGATGACTTCCACATTCCAATCCATTCCACCCCTGTCACCAACAACCGAAATATCTGACTTATGTACCCTCTCCCACAATACACAAACACCCAACCATCAACTTCCCTTGCTACCCCAGCCACCGACGGTACCTAGTCATGTTGGTGCTACACCCATTCATACTATCCCCTTCCTATTTCTCCCTTTGGGAGTCATAAGCGCTCCAGTGATGGCCACACTAAACCTCCTAGGGTTAACTTTAGGACTACATGTATAGTACGTCACACCTCCCATTTCCCCTCCGACGCCCAATGTCATCTTACAGCTAGTGCAACCTATCACCACTGCTAGTCAGCCACCTCCCGGTGTCACCACTCCTTCCTCCTCTACCAACCCACCCCCTCTTTCCAAACACATTGGGGGTAGAGGCCCATTACCTTATACCGCTCTGCCCGCACTAGATAAAAATACCCCCGCATTTCGCGCTCCTCCCAAATGCTCTTTGTGTGATGAGTTGGGCCTGTTGATGCCTCGGGGGTGCAGGGTAAGTGAAAAGTGCTGGAATGGGTTCCAAGGCACACAACAGGGGATGAAAACCCAGCCAAAGGCTTAAGTTAACCCTACGCCAGAGTTACCCTATCCTCGAGCTATTTGGTGTGGTGATCACCCACGGATATTTGGCCTCCGCTGGCACTCTAAGAGTAAAAGGTTTGATCTTTCAAAAGATCAGTTTTCCTATTAAGGAAAATGAAGTGTGATAGCTGATTAACAAATCTAACCTAACCTACCTAAGGAAAGAATGTAGCCTGAGTTAGATCTAACCTAAAAAGGAAAGTTGATATTGTGTAGATCAGAACTGAAGTATGAAGGATAAGTGATTAAGTACCTTAAACAGAAATGTCTTCGGGTTCTTCACTTGTTAATTAAAGTTTTATCAATTAAGAAATTAAGTGACAATTCTTTAAAATGTTTAAGCCCATTCAAATAACTGATCCGTAATCAGTTAGATCAGTTTTCCTATTAAGGAAAACAAAGTGTGATAGCTGATTAACAAATCTAACCTAACCTACCTAAGGAAAGAATCTATCCTAAGTTAGATCTAACCTAAAAAGGAAAGTTGATATTGTGTAGATCGGAACTGAAGTATGAAGGATAAGTGATTAAGTACCTTAAACAGAAATGTCTTCGGGTTCTTCACTTGTTAATTAAAGTTTTATCAAATAAGAAATTAAGTGACAATTCTTTAAAATGTTTAAGCCCATTCAAATAACTGATCCGTAATCATTCTATTAATTGGAAAATTAACAATTGATTATGCATATTTAATTGCATAGAATCATTTGCATAAATATAAAAATGAGAACTGTTCATTTAAAGAAATTTAATAGGACAATTCAGAACATGAGTCAAAACATACAGAAAAATCAATATCAAAGACCATGTACATCAATAAGTGACATGCAATAGATTAAACGCATAACTGATGACAATTTGAAACATTTAACTCAGCGATTCTCAATGAAATTTGAAGAACACAAGAAGGTGGATAGGAGATAAATTTACTGCATATAAAAGTCTTGTACAAAAATTACAATGGCTCGAATAGACAGAGCATATTCAGTCCATACTCCTGCTGAATCAAAATTCCAAAATTCTCCACCCTTTGCTAAAGGAAACATTCCTCCTTATGTACTAAATTTACATCAGAGTTCCAAAAGGAGAAATTCTACAAAGTAGGGATTACAAAATCGGATCAAACCGTCGATCCAATAAATCTTGCTATTTTTAAGCTAAAACGATTTTCCGCCACCTTCCACAAGAGAAAGACGTGATATTTAATCGAATAAGGTCTCGTGGCACCATAAAAATTCAATCACAGATTGTTCACTATCATCGACAGGTGGTGTGGCTTGCAGAGCATCCGCCGTAGAAAATACTAGGTCGAGGAACCCACTATCAAAAACAGAGAAATCCATCAGCGGATTTACTTCGGGAATGGCATCCGGCCTGTTAGGTTCTTCATTGATTATAAATTCATGTATAACATCAGTATCAAGATCATTTGGTTCCCACAGAACTTCCTTCCTTTTCTTTTCGGGGTTCTGTATGTAGGCAGACAAAGCTTCGAAGTCTTCTTCACTACTACCGTTGCTAAGATCAGGAACACCTGCATCAAATGGTGGTGACAACATTTCTTGATACAACAAGGGGTAAAGTTCCTCATTATCAACATGAATATTAGAAGGTTCACCCCCTGCATGAAAATTACTCATCCCAGATAACTCTTTAGATAATAGGATGCCCAAAACGCAACACAGAGTCTTTCCTATTACAGAAAGCAATGAACAATGTAGAATTTTCACGTTAATTTCTACTTTAAGACCAACAGGAAGGGTGATGTCGATAGAGCGAGGCAATTTGCAATGATTAAACTTACGCAGGGAACCCATTATAATTACTTCAACTATCATGAAAAAGCCAAGATTTGATTCTAAGCTTGTGAGAGGTACAGGCTCAATTATTGCTTGCATGATTTTGAATGGCTTTTACGATCACATCGTTATAGGCAACTTCCCATTAATAACTATAACTGGTAATTAATAATGGAAACGGAGGCTGCGGTGATAGAATTGGTCCGCAAAAATTTTGTATTAGGAGTTCCAGTACACGGGTGATCATTTCTTCACACGTAACACATCGGATCAATCTGACCCAACATCCATGAGAATCATAGACGCTTTGAAGTCGTAAATTAAGTGAAAAGACATGATCATTAAGAAGCGGAAGAAACACGACAAATTGTTAAAACTAAGGACCAGACACGGCGAACTCAAGGTAGAGCAACGGTGTTCATCCAACATGAAGCAATTGATAGTCTTGTAGTAATATCCACTGTTATAAATTATACAGAAAAAATGATACTTTGGGAGAACCAGTTTTCAACAAACAAAATAGCACATGCTGAGTTAACTAATTACCCAAGATCAATATGATTGCAAGTCCATAAAGATGGAAGGTTGTGATTAGCTGGAGCAGAATGCAGATTCGAATTCAATTATGTTCATGAAATTTTTATTCAAAGACTCCGCAAGCCGAAATTCGAAAGTGCGGGTTTGCGGGTTGCGGGTAGTAAAAATGAAAATAGAAAAAGGATTTTCGAAAGCCGAAAACCTACTATGCGGGTGGTGGGCTTTGGAACGTTAAACTGCGACACAAAATATCCATCCCGAAAGCCGCATCCCAAAATTATGGGTTGCGGGTTTCGGGAACACACACCAAATAAACGAAAAGAATACAATCCCGAAAGCCGAATGCCGCCATTGCGGGATTCGGGTTTCGGGGTAATTATTTCTTAGTTTTATTAAAGAATGATTCCGCAACCCGCAACCGTCGGGTTGCAGTTTTTGGAATCACCAAAACCAAAACTTTTAAAAACAACAATCCTGCAACCCGCAGCCGTCGGGTTGCGGGTTTCGGGTTCTCTAAATGTTGGGTTTTAGGATGATGATACCAGTTAACAAAATACTCAAAATTTTGGCTTTGTTCAGACCGGAACTCCTTGGAAGGAAAAATCAAACTCTCAAAAGCAAGCAGACCAAAAGCATGGGTAGAGAACTTAGAGGTAAAATTAAAAACCTAAACTTTTCAAGATGACTCACCCACATACTTTTGCATTTATTAAAAATGCGGGGGGGGCTCCCGTGCTTAGCTAAGCATGGGATCTGTTGTGGCTAGAACAAATGGCGACTGGATGGGAAGAACCAGTTATCTCTGCAATAAAATCCAACTAAAGACAACATGTTAATCAACCAATTTCTTGAAACTCAATTCAAAAGAAGATACTCAAAACATAGTAGCCAACAAACAGTGAACATGAAAATGGATAGATCTCAACAATGACCATTGTAAAGATAAAACTCATCCGATAAAGATATTTAGAGAGTAATACCAAATCTTTACCATGATGTAATCATAGAAAAGCAGCTTGTGTTGAACCTGGGAACAGTCTTAGAAATGCTCATGGATATCCTAATTACAGATCCCCTTGGTTTATTAATTACATATATATTCAGTGACACTTCATCATCTTATCTTTTTTCTTATCTTTTTTCTTTTCTTTTTTTTCTTTTTTCTTTTCTGTTTTCTTTTCTTTTTTTTTTCTTTTTTCTTTTCTTCTCTTTTTTTTTTTTATAAACATAAAATTTTGTTGATACAAGACCACTGTACAGACTTGGTGATTAGATGAAACAGCGCCATTCACAAGTCTGATCTGGAAGCTGGTCAAGCTAGCTCAATGTCGAGACTCCTTGTCTTTTGGCTGTAAGACCAAAAGAAATTATCATGGCTTGGTGACCACATAGTGATAATTCCAGTCCAAGGTCAAACTCATGATCATAGCAGGGCTGGCTTGTAATAAGACCCCCCTGTCCTTGTATACCACAAAATGTTATGACAAACAAAACAATTTATTTTGTCATAAGTTACAAGGCATTACCATGGCTTGGTGACCATATAGTGATAATGTTACTCACTGGTGCTTTCTGGATCATGAATGGATCGATCTGTAATAGGATCTTCCACCTTCCAGGGGAACTGAAAGTCATCTTCCAAGTGTGGTGGCTTGATGTGAAGATGTGATTCCACTTTAAACACCTATGAACCTAATGGGCTGGCTTGATAACAAGACCACCCAGCTTATAACTTATAATTTTAAACAAATTTCATATTCAAAGTGATCATAAAAGGACCCATGAGCAATCGGAATTGGTCAGGTTATTATGATATGCCGTTCAACCATGAAACACCAGATAGAGAAATGATGACCATCCTCCATACCTCAATTACACAAATAAAGCATGGTGAAAGATAATGATCAAAGTGAAAAGTATCCAAAGGCACTGCACTTATTTGACTGCTTATTCTTCAGAGCAAATTCTAATCAAAAAGCCAGAAAGTAAGATTAATAACGATGTTGAAACTTCACAAGCAATTGTTGCTAAGAAAAGTGATCATAAGTTATTACCACAACTATGAAGCCTTAAAACAAAACAAGAAAATCAATCAAAATATCAACGCAATAAAAAAAAATGATTGAAAAATAAATCACACCTATGTACAAGTGCATCAGATTGCTCAAACAAAATACTTTTTGAGAAGAGACACATTCACTGGGAAGGTGTCTACAACTCCCTCTAGCGTCTATAATCGAACAGTGTTGGGACCAATCTTTTCTGTAATAATGAAAGGTCCTAGCCAAAGGCACTGGAACTTGGTGTACTAGTTCTTATCTTTACGTTGCTTATCCCACCTTAGAACCAGGTCACCAACAAAAAATTCCCTATCAGATGACAATTTTTCATCAAACCATCTCTTCACCATCTATTGATGATGATACAACTTATTCTTGGTTATTTCCCTGTCCTCCTCTAGCTTCAAAAGGGTGTCAATTCTTTGCTGGAGGGGAGAAGAATCATCTTCTTGGACAGATTGGGCCAATTGTAGAGAACGGATGGCAAGGTTAGTGGGGAGGATGGCTTCTTTTCCATAAACCAAATAGTAGGGAGAATTTGCAATTGTTGCTTTTGAGGTGATTCGATCTGCCCATAATGCATTATACAACTATGTGTGCCAATCTCTGTGATAAGAAGCTATAGTCTTCTTGAGAATGTTTATCAGGTTTTTGTTTGATGACTCTGCCAAACCATTACCTTGAGGATAATAATTGGCAGAAAATTTAAGCTTAATCCCCATTTCAAAGGCATATTCAGTTATATCAATTGAAGAGAAGTAAGATGCATTATCGAAAACTAAGTTCTCTAGAGTGCCAAAGCGTGTGACGATCTGGCTATCAAGCAAAGAGATTACTTGGGCGGCATTACATTGTTTAAGAGAAGTTTCCTCCACCCATCTAGTGAAATAGTCTATGGTTGTGAGGATATACTTATGTTGGAGAGATGAAGGAGGGTTTATAGGCCCAAAAAAATCTAGTCCCCATTGTTGAAATGGAAACTGAATTGTAACCGGTTGTAGAGGAAATGTATGTTTCCTAAACTTACCTGTGCATTTCTAGCATGGCTCACACTTCCTCACATAAGCATAGGCATCTTTAAAAAACATGGGCCAATAATATCCAGCCCTAAGAATCTTGTGTGCCGTAGTCTCTCCTGAAAAATGGCCTCCAGCAGGACCTGCATGAAATTGAAACAAAATATCATCAGTTTCATGTTTTTCTAAGCATCTAAAAGAACTTGATCAATGAATTGATAAGGAGCATATTTCAATCTTAAATCCCTTCTTTTCTTAAAATCAAGAGTTTCAAGAGCACACCCATGGTTCAGAAAAAATCCGATATCGTCGTACCATTCTGATGTTGTAGCATCAATAACATTAACAACACCTGAGGGAATTTCTTCCTTGTGATCCCATTCGGACTGCTGCTATACGAGGTCATTGGATTGTGCAGTAAGAATACAAAGGCCTTGGCCTTTTACAATTTTTTCCAGTTTGATCTCAAGATCATATTCTTGTAGGGAAGTCATCCAATGGGCCCTCTTTTCCCCTAATTCTTTCTGAATGAGGACATTCCTGATAGCAGAATATGGAACAATGACTTTGGTTCGGGACTTCAGCAGGTAGGGTCTGTAATGTTTGACGGATTTATAGACCGCATATGCCTGCTTATCAATATGTGAGTAATTAAGCTCCGCGCCTTTGAATGTTGAGCTCATAAAAGAGATCGGGATTTCAGTATCCTTGTCATGCTTTTGAGTTAAGACAGCTGCATAAGAAAAGTCAGTGGAAAAAGTATACAAAATGAAATCCTTAACAAAATCTAGGGACATGAGGGCAGGAGCTTCTACAATGGCCTTTGGAATTCTGATAAACGCATCTCTCTGTTCCTATGACCAAATAAACTATACATCTTTCTTGACCAACAGTTGCAATGGTTTGACTATTTGGGAAAAATTTGGTACCAATCTCTGTACAAAATTGATCTTACCTAGGAAGGATTGTATTGCTTTGCGCGAGCTAGGTAAACCAATCTTTGAAATGGCCTCTGTACGTTCAGGGTCAATAACCATACCTTCTTTCGAAACAATGAAACCCAAAAGCTTTCCTTCTGTTACTACAAAAATAGATTTCTTTGGGTTGAGAGAAATACCGAATTTCCTGTAGCGATCAAAAACTTGTTTCAAAGCAAACACATGTTCATGTCGTTTCTTAGAATAAATAGTAATATCGTCAACATAAACCACGAAAGAATTATGCATTAACCCTCGGAAATCTATATCCATAGTTCTCTGAAACATAGCTTGTGCATTAATCAGCCCGAAAGGCATTTGTCTGTAAGCAAAAGTACCCCATGGGGTTCTAAAGGCTGTTTTCAATTGATCGTCTGGGGCAAAAATAACCTGGTTATACCCCGAAAAACCATCCAAGAGGGAAAACATCTCTGACCCGGCTACCTTCTGAAGAATATGCTCCATAGGCGGAACATGATAGTTGTCTTTCTCAGAAGCCTGATTTAGGTTCTTGAAATCAACACAAACTCGAATTTCTCCGCTTTTCTTATGGACAGGTACTAAGTTAGCGATCCATTGGGTGTGCCTGACCGGAAAGATAATTTGAGCGGTGAGCAATTTCTCCAGCTCTTTTTTAACAGAAGGCTCCAAACTGGGGTGTATTTTCCGCATCTTTTGTTGAAATGGCTTAGCCTCTGGTTTCATGGGTATGTTGTAGAACATGATGCTAGTGTCAAACATTCTCAATTCGTCATAAGTCTAGGAAAAGACATCTTTATACTGTTTACACAATGAAATAATGGCTCTGCATTCTTCAGGGGTACAATCAATTCCCAATTGATGAAACAAGGTTCCTGTTTGGTGCCTAGGTTGACCCGCTCATAATTTAAAGATGAACTTTGAGTTTTACAATTAGTTTGAGATTTGAATTTGTCCTGTAAATCGTAAAACTTTTCTAGATTGATCACCGACTTCAGGATGACATTTGAGGAATCAGTGAGAGACTTTTCATGTTCTACTTCATCGATGGCCATGTCTTGAAACGTATCCTAAGCAGTGAGGAAGTCAATTATCTGTTGATCATCATCAAACACTTTCCAATTAGTCACATTATCTGTAAATAGATAGTCTATAGATCAATTCAATTGAAAAGGTTTGAGGAGATAGACCTTCCGGCTGAATCAGTCTAGAAGTTGTATTTGCTAACAGATCTGCATCAAAATTTTGTGATCTAGGAACTAATTTAATATTGAATATTGAAAATGAGTTGGTTAGTTCCCTTACCAGCTTTTGATAATTAGCCAAACACGGAGATAAGCAGTGTATCTTATTTCTAACTTGTTTGACTATAATTTCGGAATCCCCATAACATTCTATTGCTTGAACACCCATATCAATGGCTTTCCTAAGCCCTTGCACAAGAGCTTCATATTCGGCTACATTATTAGTGCAGTCAAATTATAATCTGCAAGCAGTCATGATTTTCATTCCTTTAGGATTGATAAGAACACAACCTGCTCTAGCTCCCTCGGGTTTAGAACCATCGAAAAATAAAGTCCAAGAGACAGGTTCTAATCTAAAATTTGTATTCACATTATATACATTATGCACAATTTCACCAGAAAAAGGTACAAAAGTAACCTGAGTGATATGTGATTCACTATGAATGCTTTATTCTGGTGAAGCATCAGCTGGGAATTCACCGAAAAAGGTATCGAATGTAAATTGCTCCATACGAGAGGCGAGATAACTAGCAGGCTCACTTGAATCATTAAGATTAGTAACTGTCTGTTTCATAAAAGGTTCTCGGTTGATCTTAATTTTATTCGGTTGACCATTGTATGGAAACCATAAGTGGGACCAGTCGGTTGCAAAATAACCTTTAAGTTTTTCTGACCAGTCCCTGCTTAACCACATCCCATAAGCTTCTGGGATGTCAGCTATGACAATGTCAACTATCTAATGGATCCTGGGATCAGCTGACAATGTAAGCAGAACATTCCTCAATTTGCCAACCACTCTGACTTTGGATCTGTCATGTTACACAATCTGGGTTGGACAGGGTTCCCACGTTGCATTCAATTTTCTGAAAACAAAGAGGGGCATCACATTTAATGACGCTCCTAAATGTATCATGCAGTTGTGCACATTCTGGTTGAAAATCTCAAAGGTGAGCAAGAAAGGAGGAGTTCTCTTACTTGCTGGTTTTTGATCATCAATCTTAGTGACAGAGTCTAGATTATTCTTCTGTGACTCTCTAGGCTGTTTGACTACCATGTTTTTAGGTAAAGAGTCTCTCATAGCAGGAATCTTGAGTAGCTCAAATAGAGATATGTTTGCTTTGACTCTTTTTAAGTCTTCAACTAGTTTGTACTCCATTTGAGGGAGGAGGTATCCTTCTGTGGGACAAGATTGTTCCTTGTGGGAACCGGGGAAGGAGACAAAGGTTCTTGAGGTGGTTGCGGTCTTGACCTTGTATTATAAGGATGTTGTGTGTTAAACACCGCCTTAGGTTCTTCTTCTTCTTCACACATAGCCAGTTCTGAAAATCATCCCATAGCATCAACATGTGGGCCACCTTCCGTTTCTTCTTTAGGTAGTGGAGAATCAAGAGTAGTATGCTTGTTGGGAGTGTCGGGATTGACTTGATATTCTGCTACCAATGCCCTAAAAATGGAAAAGCATTCCTCGTTTGTGAGTGCATCCACTGGATTTGGTGGTGGTGGATTTTGTGGAGGCTGGTAAGGTCTCCTGAATGGTGGCCTTACAAAACCTCTGTTATGGTTCTGATTCTCATTAGTGCTCTTCTTTAAATCCACCATCTCATTTGACATTTTCTGAAGAAATTTTTTCATTTCAGTCATATCAAATGTATCCCTGCTCTGAACTGTGGGTTTAGGGACGTTCTTAGTTTTCTTCCTAAAGGTAGAAGGTTGCCCTTCTGAAGTTTCAAGGTTGTCTTCCAGACAAAAGATGTCTTTCTCAACTCAGATTGCTTCATCAAAAGCTTCCAGTAGAGTACCCTTTTGTGCCCTTTTGACCCATATTGCAATAGGGGGAGGCAGACCCTTTTCATAATAGGTTACCAACAACTCTTTAGCAGGAAGAAGATTGGCAGGAATTATGTTTTTGAGATATGAAAACCTTTGGTTAAAGTCTTTTACTATTTCTTTTCCTTTGGCTTTCATGGAGGACAACTCGAAGACAAGATCTTGCGATGTTTTGTCATCCCCGAACTTCTGGGTAAAATCTTTCTCGAAATCATCCCAGGAAGTTATAGATTGAGCCGGCAAAGCAAAATACCAAGTGGCTGCTCTACCCTCAAACATGTATGGAAACATTTTGCATACTACATCCTCATGTACCACACTTCTCGGCCTGATTTCTTGCATAAAATTTTTTATGTGGTCCAACGCAGGTATCTTGTCATCAGGGTTGTATTTAGGCAACCATTTCTCAGGTTTCTTTGGTAACCTATGTTGATCACCTAGTATGAAAACTGCACCTTGGTCAAGCCAAGGTCTGTTTTGACCTTCTCCAGCCATTGGAGGTTCTTGTTCCTCTTCTTCAGATGACGAACTAGAGGAATTTTCTTTGTCCGAGGAAGATGATGAAGATGAGGGAGGGGACGGTGGTGGACCGCCTGCTCCAATATTTGGCTGACCTTGTGTTGCTATGTGAGTGGTCTCACGATTATATTCAAGAGAATCTGGTCGATTAATTTGGTCCTGGTTTTCAGATTGGTGATCAATTGTATGTTGATCCTCTGCGTTAAAACTATCAGTATGTTGAACCAATGGATCAGAGGTGTGTGAAGTGGGAACTTGTTGTTCTTCCCGATCGCTAGTCTGCAAGACACCCTCTAAGTTTAAAGCTTCCAAGCCGCGTCTTCTTTGGTCGGCAAGACATTGTTCAACTCTTAAAACCATATCGGCAGATGTTTTCAATAATTTCTCTGACGAGATGGGTCCCCTTGTGGGTGACGTGAAAATAACCTCTCTTCTGTTCTCCTGTTGTACCACAGGTGTGATAGGTATAGTTGTAGGTTGCGCGGAATTAGGCGGGAGAACTGTAGATCGTGAGTCAGTTGGTTGTTCAGATGTTGAAGCCCTAGTCTAGCTTCGGGTTTGAACCATTGAAGTACTTGCTAGAGGAGGTTTATCGGTAGCTTGTTTAGGCATGCTTTACTAGCGGCCCTCTTTCTAGTGCCATTTTTTGATGCCTCGTGGGTGCAGGGTAAGTGCAAAGTGATGGAATGGGTTCCACGGCACACAATAGGGGATGAAAACCTAGCCAAAGGCTTCAGTTAACCCTACGTAATATTTACCCTATCCTCGACCTGTTTGGTGTGGTAATCACCCATGGATATTTGGACTCCGCTGGCACTCCAAGAGTAAAAGGTTTGATCTTTCAAAAGATCAGTTTTCCTATTAAGAAAACTGAATTGTGATAGCTGATTAACAAATCTAACCTAACCTACCTAAGGAAAGAATCTATCCTGAGTTAGATCTAACCTAAAAAGAAAAGTTGATATTGTGCAAATCAGAACTGAAGTATGAAGGACAAGTGATTAAGTACCTTAAACAGAAATGTCTTCGGGTTCTTCACTTGTTAATTAAAGTTTTATCAATTAAGAAATTAAGTGACAAGTCTTTAAAATGTTTAAGCCCATTCAAATAACTAATCCATAATCATTGCGTTAATTGAAAAATTAGCAATTGATTATGCATATTTAATTGCATTGAATCATCTACAGAAATATAAAAACGAGAACTGTTCAATTAAAGAAATTTAGTAGGACAATTCAGAACATGAGTCAAAACATACAGAAAAATCAATATGAAAGACCATGTACATCAATAAGTGACCTGCAATAGATTGAACGCATAACTGATGACAATTTGAAACATTTAACTCAACGATTCTCAAAGAAATTTAAACACAAGAAGGTGGATAGGAGATAACTTTGCTGCATATAAAAGTCTTGTACAAAAATTACAATGGCTCGAATAGACAGAACATCTTCAGTCCATACTCCTGCTGAATCAAAATTACAAAATTCCCCCCACTTTGCTAGAGGAAACATTCCTCCTTATATACTAAATTTACATCAGAGTTCCAAAAAAAGAAATTCTAGAAAGTAGGGATTACAAAATCGGATCAAACCGTCGATCCAAGAAATCTTGCTATTTTTTAGCTAAAATGATTTTCCGCCACCTTCCACAAGAGAAAGACTTGATATTTAATCAGATAAGGTTTCATGGCACCATAAAAATTCAATCACACATTGTTCACTATCATCGACAGGTGGTGTGGCTTGCAGAGCATCTGCTGTAGAAAATTCGGGGTCGAGGAACCCACTATCAAAAACAGAGAAATCCATCGGCGGATTTACTTCAGGAATGGCAGCCGGCATGTCAGGTTCTTTATTGATTATAAATTCATGTATAACATCAGTATCAAGATTAGTTGGTTCCCCCAGAACTTCCTTCCTTTGATTTTTGGGGTTCTGTATGTAGGCAGACAAAGCTTCGAAGTCTTCTTCACTGCTACCGCTGCTAAGATCAGGAACACCTGCATCAAATGGTGGTGACAACGTTTCTTGATACAACAAGGGGTAAAGTTCCTCATTATCAACATGAATATTAGATGGTTCACCTCCTGCATGAAAATTACTCATCCCAGATAACTCTTTAGATAGCAAGATGCCCAAAACGCAACACAGAGTCTTTCCTATTACAGAAATCAATGAACAATGTACAATTTTCACGTTAATTGCTACTTTAATACCAACATGCATGGTGATGTCGATTGAGCGAGGCAATTTGCAATGATTAAACTTACGTAGTGAACCCATTATAATTACTTCAAGTGTCATGAAAAAGCCGAGATTTGATTTTAAGCTTGTTAGAAGTACAGGCTCAATTACGGCTTGCATGATTTTGAATGGCTTTTACGATCACATCGTTATAGGCAACTTCCCATTAATAATTATAACTGGTAATTAATAATGGAAACAGAGGTTGCGGTGATAGAATTGGTCCACAAAAAGTCTGGATTAGGAGTTCCAGTACACGAGTGATCATTTCTTCACACGTAACACATCGGATCAATCTGACCCAACTTCCATGAGAATCATAGAAGCTTTGAAGTCGAAAATTAAGTGAAAAGACATGATCATTAAGAAGCGGAAGAAACATGACAAATTGTCAAAACTCGAGACCAGACACGGCGAACTCAAGGCATAGCAATGGTGTTCATCGAACATGAAGCAATTGATAGTTTTGTAGTAATATCCACTGTTATAAATTATACAGAAAAAATGATAATTTGGGAGAACCATTTTTCAATAGACAAAATCGCGCATCCTGACTTAACTGATTACCCAAGATCAATATGACCGCAAGTCCATAAAGATGGACGGCTGTGATTAGCTGTAGCAGGATGCGGAATCGATTTCAATTATGTTCATGAAGTTTTTATTCAAAGACTCCGCAAGCCGAAATCCGAAAGTGCAAGTTTGCGGGTTGTGGGTAGAAAAAATGAAAATAGAAAAAGGATTTTCGAAAGCTGAAAACCTACTATGCAGGTTGCAGGCTTCGGAACATTAAACTGCGACGTAAAATATCCATCCCGAAAGCCGAATAGCGCCATTGCGGGATTCGGGTTTCAGGGTAATTATTTCTTAGTTTTATTAAAGAATGATTCCGCAACCCGCAGCCGTCGGGTTGTGGTTTTCAGAATTACCAAAACCAAAACTTTTAAAAACAACAATCCCACAACCTGTAGTCGTCGGGTTGCGAGTTTTAGGTTCTCTAAATGTCGGGTTTCGGGATGATGATACCAGTTAACAAAATACTCAAAATTTTGTCTTTGTTCAGACTGAAACTTCTTGGAAGTAAAAATCAAACTCTCAAAAGAAAGAAGACCAAAAGCATGGGTAGAGAACTTAGAGGTAAAATTAAAAACCTAAAATTTTCAAGATGATTCACGCACATACTATTGCGTTTATTAAAAATGGGGGGGGGGCTCCCGTGCTTAGCTAAGCATGGGATCTTTTGTGGCTACAACAAGGCGATGCTACCCATCAATATCCACAATTAATCGCATTACAAGAGCACATGGAAATGATTGACGACGGCCCCAACATCCTGGCTGTCCAACTCGACCTTACCCATAAGCCTCACAATAAATCACTGCGTACCAACCACCCTTGTGCAATATACGGTATTTATGGCCATTACTCACATCACTGCCCTGATCTCCCAGATTATAGAGCCTCTCTCTACGAAATGAATAATTTGGACCTTAAGACGTCTCCCCCCACCATTGGAGAGATCCACCCCTGAGAATCTCTGCTAACAGGAGAGATCAATACCATTTATATGATCTCTACTGCTAGCATCCCCTTGTCAACCGATTTGACTACAAAACATTTCTGCAATGATGAGGAAATTCTCGAGGCTCTTACCACACCTGATTACCCCTAGGAGGATATGCAACATCGTTCCTATTTCCTCCTGGATTAGTCCTCCCCCACCACAGCCACCCAATTTTTGGTTGAGTCCAAAGATTTCCTCCCCACCAAGGTCGACTGGTTTAAAGAGCCCATTCCCGCTCCTGATTCCTTCTAGAAAGGTAACATGGCCAATATCTCACCCACAATCCACATTGATATCTCTGCCCCAGGCGATGCCCCTGAACTCATTACTTTGGGAGCCTCCTGCACCGAGTACGAGATCAAAGAGTACAAAAAACTTTTTCAGGAGTTCCGTGATGTCTTTTCCTGGTCCTACACCGAAATTCCTGGTCTTGACCCCGCTATCATAGAGCACCACATTGACACGTGGCTAGTTGTGCCCCATGTTTGCCGAAAACAACGCCCCATTCACCCATCAAAGCTCCCCACCATTAAAGCAGAGATTGAGAAACCTCATGCAGCAGGTTTTATTTACCCCATCACATACACCACTTGGGTTTCTAACCTTGTCCCTGTTAAAAAAAAACAAGGCACCATCAGGGTATGTACTGACTTCGGTGATTTAAACCAAGCATGTCCAAAAGACAACTTCTCGATGCCATTTATTTACCAACTCATCGATGCGTGCATGGGGCATGAAGTCCTATCCTTCATGGACGGGTTCTCTAGGTATAACCAGATTCAGATCTGCAAAGAAGATCAATACAAGACTGCCTTCACCACCCCATGGGGAACCTTTTCCTATCAAGTCATGCCTTTGGGCCTTAAAAATGTTGGTGCCACCTTCCAGCGAGCCATGACCTATTGTTTTCACAAATTGGTTCATATCCTATTAGTCTATCTTAACGATCTCACAGCACGTTCCAAGAAACAATCCAACCACCTTAACAACCTCCAGTAAGTTTTTATCCATTGTCGCAAGTATCAGATCCACTTGAACCCACTCAAGTGTGTCTTTTGCATTCTGGAAGGCTGGTTGTTAGGTTTCATTGTTTTCCACAAAGGAATCATTGTTAACCCCCTCAAAGTTCAAGCCATATTAGAATTTCCTGCACCACGCATGCTCCAGCAGCTACAGAGTTTACAGGGGAAATCTAATTTCCTCGACCGCTTCATTCCTGATTATGCCACCATAGTCCATGGTTTTTTACGTCTTCTTCATACTAACATACCCTTTGTTTGGGATGACTAGGCACAAGCTGCATTCGAAGCCCTTAAAAAGCTCTCACGTAAGCCCCTTTGATCTCCCCTCTAGATTTCTCTTAGGACTTCATCCTTTACATCTCGGCATCCAACGACGTCATGTCAGGGGTCCTTGTTCAAGAATACACTGCTCGCCAGGAGCATGTCATTTATTATGTCAGCCAAACCTTGTCTAGACCACCCCTACGTTACCCATATGAGGAAAGGATGGCCCTTGTTGTTGTATTTTCCATACAAAAATTGTGACACTACATCCTCCTAAGTCATACTACCGTTGTCGCCGACTCCAACCCCATGATCTACCTCTTGAACCGTCGCATTTTGCAAGGCCGCATCACTAAATGGGTAATTATCCTACAAGAGTATGACTTGACTTTCACAACTCCAAAAAGTACTAAATCCCTTGTGTTTTCCCAGCTCATAACCGACCTCCCATCCCTTTTGTCATCCCCGTCAATCTCTGATGAGTTACCAGACAATCATTTGTTCATCATCTTGTCAGATGACCCATGGTATGGTGACATTCTGATATACCTTTGCACACAGAGTTTCACCTCGATATCAATCGTGATGGATGCCACCGTATCCGTCACCACGCCTCTCAGTACCTCCTTCTGGGCGTTGTCCTCTACCGACACGGTGCCGACACTATCCTTTGTCATTGTCTCACAAGAGAGGAGGCTGAGCAAGTCCTCAATGACTGTCATAGTGGCGCTTGTGGTGGACATTTTTCTTGGATGGCCATAGCTTAGAAGGTAATCCATGCCAGATATTTATGGCCCACGTTGTTCACTGACTACATCACCATGGTCAAGCATTGCCATAATTGCCAACTGTTTGCCCCGAAGGCACGGACACCACCCCTCCCACTCCATCCGGTCATTACCGTCAGTCCCTTTTGTAAATGAGCCATCAACTTTATGGAGTGTAAACCCTCATCCGCCAGTGGCCACAAATACATCATCATCGTTGTCAACTACTTCACCAAATGGGCTGAAGCCATTCCCACCTTCAACTGTAAAGCCGACACTGCTGCCCATTTCTTTTTTAACCATGTTATTACACGATTCAAGGTCCCAAAAAAGCTTGTCTCGGACCATGGTTCACATTTTGAAGATACCATTTGGCGTGATTTGTCAACTCTCCTTAAGTTGAAGCATCAGTATGCCTCTGCTTACTACCCCCAAGGCAACGGCCAAGTTGAGGCTATTAACAAAATTTTGAAAACAATCCTCCAACACACTATTGACTGACATAAGTCCAATTGGCATCACATGCTATTCCCCGCATTATGGGCTTACCGTACATCAACTAAGACCTCCACCAGTTTCACCCCTTTTCACTTAGTTCACGGTGTCGAATCTGTCCTCCCCATCGAGTGTTGGATCCCCGCCCTACACATCGCTATTGAACTTCTCCCTGACACCTCTCCACTTGAACAACGTCTATTGTTATTAGAACAAGCCGATGAGGATCATCGCGCAGTCCTCCAAATAATTGAGGCTGCCAAGAACCGCTCCAATGCTAGTTATGACAAACATGTCCACCCACGAGCTTTCCGTGAAGGAGATCTAGTCCTCGTTTACGACCAAGTCCACAACAAGACATGTAAAGAGAAGTTCAAATCCATATGGCAAGGCCCTTACATAGTGCATACCTACCTTGGACATGGGGCATATATTCTAACTGACTTAGGAGGCCACCCCTTGCGCAACCCCCGTAATGGGTTGTATCTTAAATGCTTTTATCCCTAACAATCCAACAGACCTGCTGGTCCGTAGTGTACAGTTTGCTTTCTTTTTTGTTTTCAATTTCTTTCCTGCAACCTTACATTTGTCATTTTCCTGCATGATCATAGATGGACCATCTTCCACCTTATTATGTTGGCTTCACTGATGGAGCAAGCCGCTGGTCTCCTAACCTGGCCTCTGCAGCTTGGGTCTTATATTCCCCTTCACATGAGTTGATTCACCTTGATGGAATGTGCATAGGTGTTGCTACCAATAACCAGAAGGAGTACGATGCTGTGACCGGTCTCTTGACCGCTGCCCTTCAGATGGGTATACGTCACCTTCATGTATTCCTTGACTCCGAGCTGCTTGTCTCCCAGCTTAACAACTTCTACCAGGTGCATGATCCTTGCCTCTTTAGAAAGTTCCTGCACACAAAACAGCTAAGTCGACAGTTTGAATCCATAACATTCACTCATGTCCCAAGAGCTCAGAATAGTGTCACAGTTCAAATGGCTAACAACATCCTCGACTGGCATATCAATCACACCATGTAAATCATCCATCATGCATAATCATCACATATCAACACATCAAAAACATAAAAATCCCAAAAAGACTATATCTACAACAAAGGGCATCCATGTGCCTATCAAAACAAATCATTTGCATCCACGTGCAATAAAATAACACAAAACAATACAGGCGCATCCACGTGCATATAAAAAATAATCATCGCAAAAATGCATCCATGAGCATATCTATATAAATATATCATCGTCATATAAATTTCATGAGTGTCCCAACACTCAGATATACAAAAAATATACATCGAAGAGCCCCAACAACATCCCTATCATAAAATATGTTCCGTATATACAAAAATCCTGAATGCCCATATGCATTGGGGGGAATCCCCAGCACTCCATAATAAGATTCATATCCCCCATCCAAACCATCCTCACCCTCTGTCGCATCCTCCTCTACTGCGGACTCATCTTCTCCTTGCTCCTCCTCCGGATCCCCCTCTGGATACTCCTCATCCCCCTGTCGATCTTGAGCCCTCCAGCAGAATAAAAATCAACCGCCAATCCCGTGGAGCCTCGTGATAGGCCTTGATGACCTCCCGATCAAGCTCCCACCACCCCTCATCGGAGACCCCAACTAGTAGTTGGTCGAAGGTAACTCGCAAGGACTCCAACGTCCCGTCTGTATCCTGTCATCGCACCTCCCCCTGCTCTAACAAGGCTGGCACTGCTATGCAACCCGTCCGGTCTCTATACCCCTGTGGTGGCACCAGTCCCACATCTGCATCAAACCACATCACCCATAGTCAGGATCATCATATATATCTCTAGCAACCAATCCAACATAAACCAAACAATCACGAAGCTGGATACATACCATCTGGGCCCCAAGCCTTCCCTGGAGGTCATGGCGCCTCTGGATCTCCCCGATAGTCCATCTCGCAATATGGGTAGTCATCAAAAACCACCGTCATCTACAGCCACTACAAAGAGAGATCCCACGTAAAATATCACCCCACCTCTCCACCACCCCGTCGGCGCATCATCTGACCCCACCGCACCATCCGCGAATCCCTCAACCCCCCATCCCAGATCGGCACTCGCGGCCGCAGCGTCATAACCCACTCCATCAAGAAAGCACACAAAAACGACCCATAACAGAACCCCTTTCCAGATACCTTCACCTTGCTCAACTGTCGCTGAACACAGGTGAGAAATATCTGGCCCCATGCAAAGTAGGTTCCCTGTAATACCCACTCTACCAACTGCATCTGTGCCCCCGACACCCGGTTGAGCACCTGTGACCCCAACACTCGGACAACACATGCTGCGATCGCCCGAATTGATGGCTCCTCTAAGTCACAAATCAGAAGTGCATTCTTATGCACTTCTACCGTAGGTAGGCAGTACCAATCTAGCATCTCCTCCATGTCCACATCCGTGGACCTCCATGGCTGGGTATCTGCCACCCTACCCAAACACGGTAGTCCCATAAAAAAATACACATCTGCCAGGGTGAGCCCCAATCTCTCCCCCTGCACCATGAAGCACTCTCTATGAGGCTCCTAGAAGTCCACCAACTTGTTCAACAACAGTACTGCTGAACGCATCATCGGCACCTATGCAAACTTCAATAGCCCGCACAACCCCAAAGTCTCCTGGACATGTCGGTCATCCCATATGTACTCCATAAGATCGTCAGGTATCTCGTGCTCTCGCCATAGTACTCTCAGCATCCTGTCAATCCCATAATGAAAACTCATTAGAACATCATCAAATAAACCATCATTTCCCCCCGATATGACTCCACAATCCCGATCCAGATCGCGGTTATGGGGCCCAATGTCGCGATTCCAAATTGCGGCTATCGAGACTTGTTGATGCCTCGGGTGTGCAGGGTAAGTGCAAGGTGCTGGAATGGGTTCCAAGGCACACAACAGGGGATGAAAACCCATCCAAAGGCTTCAAAAGACCCTATGCAAGGGCAATTCTATCCTCGAGCTATTTGGTGTGGTAATCACCCATGGATATTCAGCCTCCACTGGCACTCTATGAGTAACTGATTTGATCAAATAAGATCAGTTTCCCACTTTAGGGAAACAAAGGTATGGAAAATAGTGAACAATTCTAACTTAACCTATTTGGAAAAAGAACCTAATCTTAAGTCAGATCGATTCTAAAATGAAAAGCTTGGTGTTTATGCAGATCAACCTTGAGGGGTAAGAGAACAAACAGTCTATCACCTTTAACAAAAATGCCTTTAGATGAGATATTTGCTGACTTAAATTATGACTTATTTAATGAAAATTAAACAATGATAATCCAAGCTTAAAGACCATCAAGATATAACCTATTATCCTTTTGTTGATTGGAAAATCAACAATGATTGAATATATATATATATATCTGATCAATTACAGAAATCGATAAAGAAAGTATTTAATTAAAGAAATTTAATCAAATATTTTCATACACACATCAGTTATACAGAAAAACCAATACAACAGATCTATGTATTCATTAGATATCTAACAAGAGATCATCTGTATAGTGGATGACAATCTGGAACATAAAATAAAAAATCCTTAAAGAAATTTAAGTGATAATTAGAAGATGGATCCAAAGATAACATTATTGTATTAAGATGTCTTGTACCAAAATTACAATGACTCTGGCCACATAGTATCCTCAGTCTTATTTTCTACTGAATTACAATTCCAAAAATTCCAACCCCTTCCCCCGAGAGGTATTCTTCCTTAAATATTAAATTACAACAAACTACAAAAATGAATCCTACATAATAGGGATCCCAAAATCATAAATGAGTCTATTGGGCCAGAAAATCCTGCCACTTATCATATATTTCTAATAGTTCATCTATGTTTGGACAATTGATAGTTTCTATGCCTATTTGGGCATTGCATATCTTATTCTCCATGTCATGCTTGGCAAGCTTATGCCAAGTGTGAAGGTAAGAATGGATCTTGCCCTCGAAGGAGAGCGGTTTCTTGATCAATTCATCCACATAACCAATGTTGACTGCTTCAATAGCCCGGATCTTCTGCGCAATTTCTTCACTATCACACTCCACTTCTTCCAGCTTACATTTAGGTGGAAGGGCCTGTAAAATAGGATCCATGTATGGGAGATGTAGAGCTTCCATGATGTTATCGGCTGCGTACTAGCATCGAGTGCAAAGGTCTTTGGATTTTTTGATGATCTCTTCAGCAGAGTCATTGAAATCGAGCCAGGTATTCAGGGAAGCTTTGTTCTTCTGCATCTAAAGACTGTTGAGAATCAGGAAGTCTATAGGGATGTTTTTAATGTACCTTTTCCATTCACTAACCTCATCTTGAGCTTTGGAAGCCTGAATTCTCTTGATTTCCTGTACCTCAATCTTAGAAGACAATTTATCAAATATAATAAACGTCTCCCTAATTTCATCATGTGCAATGTACAAATTTTCAAGCAATTGATAATGATTATGATTAACCTCCAAGGCCAAGCCTTTGAACTCCTGTGGTGTAAAGTTAGACAAACTAGCTGAAGCTGCATTTGCAGTTACAATTCCAACTTGTATCTCTAAGTTTGCTATCTTTTATGCATGGATGGAGTTTTGAGTCTTTTCAATATTAAGCTAGTTCTGAAGGGAGATATTCTCTTATTTTGATGCATGCAAGCATTCCATCCATTCCTACCTGATATTAGCCACAAGGAGGCTATGTTCACTGTTAATCCTGGCCAACTCATCTTCAAGTTCCTTGATCCTTTTCTTTTTAAGATCAACCTATCTGTTCAGCAAGTGGACTGAATCTATATTGGCACCAGGAAAAGCCTCCAAAATTGTTGTTGCTTTAATAGCCCCAGACTGAGGGTCACCAGTTTGTTGAGCCCACAAGACTTGAATGGGAGAAAGTGATTCCAACGCTTGCTCATCTTTACTTCTCTTCCTTGTCCTTTTGAATACTGTCTTCTCTTCCTTGTCATAGAAATAGTTTCCAATAGGAACCACATCACCATCCACATATTCATCAGCCAACTGGGTAGTGATGGGAATGACATTAGTAGTGGAAATTATTGAAGGTGTCATAATACCACTAGGGTGAGGGATGGACATGGTGACTTGAGGAACGACCATAGGGACAGAAACATCTTTGTCATTTTCCCAATATTGTTTCATCTAGTACCATGGGTGAAAGGGGACAAAATAAACCCCTAAGGGAATTAAATGGTATTAGTTCTATTTGCTTAGACTTAATTTTGGCCTAAGTCTCCCAAGTTGGCAAATTTATTTATTAAAGGTAATTTTGATAAATAAAATTAATGGATAATGAGAAAGTGGGCCAAGAGGGAACCCATGTGGAAGATGTTGCCAAATTGAAGTAGGGGTTAATTTTGAGGCAATTATACCACATGAATTAATTAATTATTAATTAATTGCTTAAATGTTGAATTTGGAATTAATTCTGAGTTAGAATATTTTTATTGCTAAATATTGTCAAGTGGTGATAATATGGCTAGGAGGTCGAATTTGGTCATGTGGACCACTCTTGCCTTAGTGGCAAATCTCAGGAAAAGCAAGGAGTGTAAAGGAGGAAAGAAGACAAGGCAAACAAATTAGAAACTGGAAAAAGCAAACAGAAAAGATGGAAAAAGAAGGCAAAAGCAGAAAAGTGGAAAGTAAATAAAGTGGAAAGAACAAGAAAAGTTGTAAGTAAAGATTTAGCAACATCCAGAACGCTAACGAAGGCGCAGTTGCTAATCTGGGTGAAGAGAGACAAAAGTTGGCAAGTTTTTCTAAGACAAAAGTTGGCAAGTTTTTCTAAGACAAAACTTGCTAATTATTCCAAGAAGGTGCCTACATGACTTGGAGCAAGATGGGAAAGTGGTAACCTACTCTCACAAGTCACCAAAGCTAAGTAATGTACTTAGCAAGTCATCATAAATTTTATAAAAGAAGCCAACCAACTCCAATGAAGAACTTTTTTCATTTGCAATTTTGGTTTGAGAGCTTTGAGCCTCTCTGGTTGAGTGTTGTGCCTCAATGAGTTTGCTTGGGTGATGTGCCCCAAGAATTTGTGAGTTATCTAAGAGTGTTATGCAGGTCCAAAATATGTTATTTCAGTCAATAACATTCATATCAGTCCAGCCATGAAGATCTATAGTCAGCTTGAAGAGGAGGACAATTCTACAGTGGATTAGCAGCTAGATTTGAAGGAAAATAACCAGGAGGAGGAGCTAGTTCTCAGGAATGATGCCCAAAATCTCCAGGAAGTTCAGTATTCCATGATTTGCAGCATATCAAAGAGCTATATGTCCAGATATCAGATTCATTTATGATCCTCACTCTCTTCTTACTTTCTTCTCCCATTCACAGCTAAATCTAGAGGAGCTTTCCCTGAAGGAGAGGGTGGCTCAGTGAATGCGCCCCAATCAAGTCCAGAAGTTCATTATGAAGAAATTGATAGTCACAGGACCTGTAGGTGACTTGATCATAGCTCAGGAGCAGATCCACAGTAATATTCTCATTCTTCTCTCCATTTCTCTCACTATTGTAATGAAAATCTAGACTGTGAGGCATGTACTTTGGAATGAAATCTAATCATGAGAAAGAAAGTGTTTTGAACCCATATTTTGTCTTATATGTGTTGAATATACTTTAGAAAAAAATTATATAATATCAGAATATATTATTTGAATTTTTGGAGCAGTTAGATGAATTACAATGCAAGACTAGCTAGTTGGGTGCTCATTCTAGACTAGTTTTACCATTTTCACTGCCATTTTCAATCTAAGCAATATTTTTGCATTCTGTCAGTTGGAGGAGGATTTTAATTCAATATAATATCCATATCAGTACCTGTAATAAGAATTTGGATTCTTTTAGCCTCGTTTTGGAAAGCCTGTAATTTGACTAGCTCAGCAGTCCACAATGTGCAATTAATCCCCAAATTACTCCAAACTCTCCCAAGTTCATCCAGTATCTATTCCATCATTCCTTATGAGTTACATGAATGATGTATCTCTGTCCTAAACTTTATCAACCCTCACCCAGTCTTGTTGGCATATGCTAGAATCCCAAGAAGCCTCGAAGTAGGAAATAGATTTGTTCTATTGCTGAAAAGTGAATGGCTCTAGTACTTTGTGACAAGGACTTCTGCTGAAACCAGATGCACACTATCACCTATAAATTCCAGAACCTAATCTCTTTCCCATCATCCCCATTCAGAGTTTCCATTCCCGTCACTTACATCCTGCATAGCCTGAGAGTTTGCCTTAAGAATTGATTGAAATTTTCCATTAAAACACTGAAGTGGAAGTTAATATTCTGGATAGATCTTGCCTAGGATATTACAATGTTGGACAAATGACTGGACCTGAGTGATTGAGGTGACCGAAGTGGAAGCTTCAGAAGGAGAATTCTTCTCTTCCGCATTAGGAGCTAATGAAGGAGAGGGAACTATATCTGGCTCCTCAATGCTAGGTGAAACAAAGATAGCTAGTGGTGTAGACTGAGAGATTGTAGGAAGCTTATCCTGAATTCTGATAGAAGATGAAATGGGAAAAGGAATGGAGGTGAATTGGTCGATGGAAGGTATTAGTAGAACAGGTTTAGGTGATTGTGTAGGAATGATGGTGGTTTGAGCTTCTGGCATCATGGACTTGAGGATAGAGAAAGAATCTTGACTACATGAAAGTGTGGTAGAAGAGGAAGTTATACTATTGAACAGTTGAGACAATGAAAAGGGAGGTAAATGCTCTAAAAGCGAAGCAAAAAATTGTTGAACTTAGTTTAACTGAGATGTTGAAGCTGGAAAATCCTGAACAGAGGTGTCTTCAAATGACTGATCCTGAACAGAGCATTCCATTTCAATAACATTTAACAATTTTGTGACCAACTTGGATTGTTCTGTAATCCCCTCAGTTACTGAAATTGGGGGTTCAGGTTCTTCAGCAACATCACAGTCAATAATCTGAATGTTGGGGAATGGATCAGCATGGATCCTTTGCCTTTTTGGTGAGTTGGTGTTAGAACATTTTTCCACCTATGTACATTAATCATTTATTAATGATGATTAATTAGCCCAAGTGATTAATGATTACATCCCTAAGTTGTTTAGCTACTAAATGGTCAATTATCATGAACTAGATGGCAAATGTGAACAAGTACTGAGTCAAACCAGCTAAGTGGAGCGCTCCCCAGGGCAATTAATGCACTCAGCATGCCTAGAGTGCCCTCCTCAGGTCATTTAATGCACTCAGCATGCTTCTCTTCTACCTAGGGCGCATTTGCTCTCTTTGTGGACAATCTTGCCTTGTTTTGTCACATTTTTGACCAATTTTAGACTCCAAACCTCTAACCAACTAGTTTCTTCACATGTGTGAGGTCACATGGGCCTGTCCAGTCATTCCCAGCATTCACACTGCAGATTCGAACCAGTTTGGGATGGTTTGGGATATTTTGGTCAACCTAGGGGGGTTTGAGCTTTTTCTAAGCTAGATCAGTGTGAACACTCCAGATGGATTCGAATTCTTCCAGATTTGTATATATGGGTGTTCTTAACCTTTGTTAAGGTTGGACAGTTAATAATATTGACATTATTCACCAATTCATGAGTATTGTTCTTCATTCATTTAAATTTTTTATGCTAATTCTTGCAAATGTTGTGCAATCTTTCACCAGTGAGGAATCCACAGTAGATAGATTCAACTGTGCTTGAGATTTTACATGGTATCAGAGCTCTTGGAGCTCGAATTCGAACCAGCAGACTGTTGTAGTGGATTGCCAGAAACAGTGGAGAAACCACATAATTCCTGAGGCCATTGCCTTGAGCTTACTGGAGAAATCTAGTGGCTCCTCTCAGGTGTGATGCTCTCCCGAATGCACCCACTATCCATACAGGGTTCGAATCTGTGAGTGTAGATCCCTCCAGAGTGATTTGAGAGTTGTTTGCAGGTATTGGAGTTCAGCATTGTCAGCAAGTGCGAATTGCAGCAGAGGAGAATGGAGCCATCTCACCCAAACGTGCTCACACCCTTCAACTATTTCGATTGGAAGGCCGAAATGGTGATTTTGCTGAGATCCAAGGGTCTCTACAGAATCACGATGGGCACTGAGGTTGAGCCAAACTCAGCTGTGGAGAAATCCAAGTTTTTTAACAGAATGGATGAGGCATTTGGCCTCCTTTGTCTCAGCATTTCGAGAGACCTCCTGTTTCATGTAGAAAGTCTAGCAACTCCAAATGAAGTGTGGCTCAAGCTTGAGACACTGTTTGGAAAGACTGATGAGATGAGAGGCCACCAGCTCGAAAATGAGCTTGTCTCACTGAGCCCAGGGAATTTCGATTCCATCCAGGACTTCTTCACCAAGTTCAAGAACTTGGTCTTGCAGATCAGACAATGTGGCATAGAGAAGAAAGAAGAACAGTTGGTGCTGTCCATTCTCTCCAAATTGGGTTCTGAATACTCAGTTTTTGTGTCTTCCTTCAACTCCACAAGGCTCACAGTCAGAGGTTGGAAGATGCCATCCTTGGCTGACTTCATGGAGATGCTAACTCAAGAGCAAGACAAGCTGGTCTTGATGGGCTCCATCAAACAAAAAGATCAAGTGCTTGCAGCTGGACATTCGAAATGTGGAAGAGGCAAGCAAAAACCCAAGGGTTCGAAACCTCAAGAGAAGAAGAGAAAGGATGAGAGGCCCAAATCCTCTGAGGGGGTTTCGAATCCTGTCAAGAACAAGGGAAAGAAGGCTGAGAAGACAAAATGTAGCTACTGTCAAAGAGGTTTTCATCCAGAGAGCTCATGCATGAAGAAAACCATAGACACCATGACACATCTCCTACAGAAAAATAATATTCCTCTTCCTGAAAGTTCCAAGAAGAAGGAGTGCGTTTCTGAAGACAAGGAGAGCTGCCATGCTTTGGTGGCTAGCTCATCTCATTCACCTTTGTTTATCATTGATTCAGGTGCCTCAAGGCACATGGCTTCCTCAAGAGACTCGTTTTCTGAACTTGCTCCCTATAGTGGTCTCTCAATTCGAATGGGAGATGACTCAGAAATCCCTGCTCATGGCATTGGGAAAATCTCTATGGAGAATGGCTTCTTCTCCAATGTGCTGTATGTGCCAAATCTTGCAGCAAACTTGCTCTCTGTGTATCAAATGACACATACTGGAGCAGCAAAGAAGGTGGTCTTCACTCAGGATGAAGTGGAGATATCAGAAGTTTCCACCGGGAAAATTGTTGCAAAGGGTGTTGCAGACCATGACATGAAGATGTACATGTTCTCCCACTTCCTCGAATTTTCTTCACCAAGTGTGCTGCTGTCACATGGGAATGAGACCAGCAAGCTATGGCATCAAAGGTATGGGCACCTAAACTACAGATATCTTCAAGTTTTAAGCAAAGAAAATATGGTAGAAGGGCTGCCCCAAATCAGATTTTCGAGTGGAACATGCAAGGGTTGCATGATTGGGAAACATCCTGAAAGGAAGTATGATAAAGGGAAGGCTAGGAGGGCTGATCAACCTCTTGGGATAGTACATTCTGATCTCATAGGGCCACTCCCCACACCCTCCTATGGCTGCAGCAAATATGTGCTCACCTTCATCGATGACTACTCAAGGTACTGCTGGTTATTTTTCCTTAAGCAAAAATCTGAAGTCTTTGATTGTTTCAAGATTTTTAAGAGCATGGTTGAGAACTTCAGTGGGAAGGCCATGAAGATTTTGAGGACTGATAATGGTAGAGAGTATGTCAACAACAATTTGCAGCAGCTCTGTCAAGAGCATGGCATTCAGATGCAACACTCAGTGCCCTACACACCTCAGCAAAATGGTGTTGCAGAGCGCAAAAATAGAGCACTGAAAGAGATGGCAACTTGCATGTTGCAAGCAAGGGATTTGTCTCCTAAATTATGGGCTGAAGCTATGAATTGTGCAGCATATGTTCAGAACAGGGCACCACACAAAGCATTGGAAGGAATCACTCCATTTGAAGCTTGGATGGGCCACAAGCCAAATGTCTCACATTTCAGAATTTTTGGCTCAAGGGCTTGGGCCAGAATTCCACCGGAGAAGAGAAAGGCATTGCAGCCCCAAAGCAAGGAGTCAATCATGGTTGGGTATGCAGAGGATTCCAAGGGCTACAAGCTCTTTGATCCATCCACTCACAAAACTTTCATTGAAAGAAGTGTCAAATTCGAAGAGGAAGAATTTTTGCAAGCTAGTGAACAAGGTGATGGGGAATGCTCATTCCCTCGTCTTGATGATGAAGTAAGTAGTGATTCATTCTCTGATATTTCTGATTCTGAGATTGCTGAAGATGATGTTGATATGGATTCTGAACATATCCCCCCTTCAAGGCCCAAGTGGGCAGAGAAAACAATTCAAAGTGCCGGAGAGCTAGTGGGAGATCCCCAAGATGCTAGGAAAACTAGATCTCAATTTCACAATTCTTTTGCATATAATAATTATGATCTGAGTAAGGCATGTTATTTGATGGTTGGATCTGATCCAATGTCATATTCAGAAGCATGTACAGACCCAAGGTGGCAATCAGCCATGCAAGAGGAGATGAACTCACTCCATGAGAACAAAACTTGGGATTTGGTCCCTCTTCCTCCCAAGAGGAAACTAGTGCAATGCAAGTGGATTTATAGAACCAAAATTGGATCTGATTGCTCTGATCTGAAGTATAAGGCCAGGTTGGTAGCTAAGGGTTACTCTCAGGTCCAAGGAGTGGACTATACAGAGACATTTGCACCGGTGGCAAAGATGGACTCCATAAGACTAGTTTTGGCAATTGGGGCTTCCAAGCGATGGGAGATTCATCACATGGATGTAAAGAGTGCCTTTCTTCATGGGGATCTGAATGAGGAGATTTATATGCAGCAGCCTGAAGGTTTTATTTCTGATCATACACTTGTTTGCAGGTTGAACAAATCACTCTATGGGCTCAAGCAAGCTCCTAGAGCATGGTATGCAAAAATGGACAATTTTCTGCTATCTTTGGGGTTTGAGAGGTGTAAGTCTGATCCAAATGTGTATATGCAGCATGTTAGTGATCTGATATTGATTATTGTACTGTATGTTGATGATCTTTTGATCACTGGTAGCTGCACCAAAGAACTTGACTCAGTTAAGAGAGCATTGCACAGTGCATTCTCCATGACCGATCTAGGATTGCTAAAACAATTTCTGGGTTTGGAGATTGATCAATCTGTGAATGGAATTTCTGTATGTCAGTCAAGGTATGCTTCAGATTTGCTGCAGAAATTTAAGATGGCTGAATGTAAGTCTGCAAAATTTCCATTTCTTTCAGGAGTTAAGCTTACAGAATGGGGTTCTTCACCACTAGTTGACAGTTCGTTGTATAGGCAACTTGTTGGGAGTTTGCTATATCTTACTCATTCTAGACCAGATTTGTCATATGCTGTTGGGGCTGTTGCAAGGCACATGCAAGAGCCTCATGAGATCCATTGGAAGGCAGCCAAGAGGATCCTTCATTATGTTCAGGGTACTAAGTCTTTTGGTATCCATTATGCTGCTGGTTCATCCCTTGAACTAGTAGGATTTACAGATTCTGATTGGGCCGGTGATTGTATTGATCGGAAGTCAACTTCCGGTTATGTCTTTATGCTTGCACATGGACCTATATGCTGGTCAAGCAAGAAACAAAGCACTATTTCCTTATCTTCAGCTGAGGCCGAGTACAGGGGAGCAGTCAATGCAGCCACACAATGTGTTTGGTTGCAAGGTATTCTTGCAGAGTTCGGGATTGTCTTTGATTCACCCACTATTCTTTGGTGTGATAATCAAAGTACAATCAAGATTTCTACCGATCCAGTACAGAGACAGAGGACCAAGCACATAGAGATACACATGCATTACATTCGGGGTTTGGTGCATGACCGGATCATAGCATTGCAGTATTGCCCATCCAGTGAGAAAACTGCTGATATCTTCACCAAGTGTTTTACCGAGAAGACCTTCACTCACCTTAGATCTTTGCTTGGGGTGAGTGATGCATGGTGATGATTGGTGTATTTTGATATATGCCACATGTCCATTTTAGAGGGGAGGTTTTATTTCCCATGTGGTTTTCCTCCTTACCTTGGTTACATGGACAAATAAATTTTATGATGTAAAAGGTGACTTGAGCCTAGTTGCCAAGGCCTTAATTTTTGATATTTCACTAAGTCTAGCTTAAGGGGGGGTGTTAGAACATTTTTCCACCTAAGTACATTAATCATTTATTAATGATGATTAATTAGCCCAAGTGATTAATGATTACATCCCTAAGTTGTTTAGCTACTAAATGGTCAATTATCATGAACTAGATGGCAAATGTGAACAAGTGCTGAGTCAAACCAGCTAAGTGGAGCGCTCCCCAGGGCAATTAATGCACTCAGCATGCCTAGAGCGCCCTCCTCAGGTCATTTAATGCACTCAGCATGCTTCTCTTCTACCTAGGGCGCATTTGCTCTCTTTGTGGACAATATTGCCTTGTTTTGTCACATTTTTGACCAATTTTAGACTCCAAACCTCTAACCAACTAGTTTCTTCACATGTGTGAGGTCACATGGGCCTGTCCAGTCATTCCCAGCATTCACACTGCAGATTCGAACCAGTTTGGGATGGTTTGGGATATTTTGGTCAACCTAGGGGGGTTTGAGCTTTTTCTAAGCTAGATCAGTGTGAACACTCCAGATGGATTCGAATTCTTCCAGATTTGTATATATGGGTGTTCTTAACCTTTGTTAAGGTTGGACAGTTAATAATATTGACATTATTCACCAATTCATGAGTATTGTTCTTCATTCATTTAAATTTTTTATGCTAATTCTTGCAAATGTTGTGCAATCTTTCACCAGTGAGGAATCCACAGTAGCTAGATTCAACTGTGCTTGAGATTTTACAGTTGGCATGTGTAACCACCAAATCATCATTTTCTTGCATAGTTGGACTAATAATTTCAAGGGGATTTGAACGTTCCATTATTTTAGAATCCACAGTAACCTTCTGGGGCTCTGCAAGGTGAGCCTTCAATACTGATGTCAATTGTGCCAGATCTTTCTGAAATTGATGAGAGGTATATAACAAGGATTTGGCCTGTTTTGATGTTTTCTTAGGAGGAGAATCTTCGATGGGGTTTTTTCCTTTGCCTTGTTCTGAATGAACCACCATTTGAAGAGGATTAGCTTCCTGAGCTTCCTTTCCTTCCCTTTCTTTTCTTACTTTGTCCATCAAGTCCAACTCCAATTTCCTATAACTCAGCACACTGAGCTTTAATTCCTTCTGATAGTGTACAATGTTATGCTGCTCTTCTAGGACTTTTTCTTTGACAAGAACTTCAGAAAATGAATTGACTCCATGATAGATAGAGTCATCTGGGATGTTCTCATGCACATAGTCTATCTTTACATGGGTTTGTTTTAGATGTGCATCCAATAACTTCTTGGGGTCATGCTTTCTTTTAGTAGCACATCCCAATTTGAAATCAACCAACTGGTCACCAAGGGTGGCTGCCCAATTGGAGGTTGGGATGACCAATGACGCAAGGTTCAAAGGGAATTTAGGCCACTCTCTCTTTCTAGGACCTATGAGTTTTTTTTTACATACCATCAGTCATAGTTCTAAATGAAACTTCCTGCAAATCCAATCTGTCAGGGACAATTCTGGGTAACAGATGAACAATATTACTGCCCAAGACCCTGATATATGAGAAATACTCACACACATACCAATCACCGATAGTATTGATGAGTGTCTTGGCATCATTTGAAAATGATGGTGCTTCTTGCTTGAAAATATTGAAGTAAACAGTGCCCAGGAACTGATCACATATATCATATAGAAAAGGGATAAAGTTTTCTTCCCATAAGCTTGAATGATAGATATGCACAGGTGGGTCTGCTGGAGTCCAATTCCAGTTCAAGTTGGGGTATTGAAATTCTAAGCAGAAAACATCAATTACATAGGCACATAAAAAGAAATGTGGTTTTTTGAAAGCTAGAGACTTCTGATAATCTTCGATAGCATTTTTTAGTTCCGAGAACAAGATGGAAGCCCATGGGAAGGATTCATCGGTAGTCAAGACATGATGCGCTATAGGTGCCCATTCAGCTTTGAACAACGAACAATTAGGGAGTCCAAACAGTCGACACAACATATCTGCTAGCAAATAGTAGGGTTCCTTGGACCAGGAAATTGGGTATAAATTATTAGGCTTAAGCACAAAATCATTAGGTTTTATCATCCAAGACTTCATCATTTCGAAAAAGTTGTAACGGGACTTGGAGGATTGGATGAAGTCAAGAGATAGGGTCTGCTTATGCGGCTTGAGAGCAAACGCTCAACTAAAAACCTCAGGGCAGAAATGAGTCAACTGATTCCCCAAAGCATCATTGAAAGACTAGTCTTTGACACTAGCATTCTCTATTATCCACTTCACTGCGTTTGGATAGGGTAATATATCGGGCCATGCAGCGATAGCATGAATCTGAGAAGCCGTAACCTTCTCATAAGCGGGCCTATCAAATTCTACCTGCGAGAGGTCATCATTGTCGAAAATAACATAAATCCGAGACCAATCCATTTGATAAGTCTCGGTGACCTTTCCGCTGGTATCAGAGAAGATACCAAAGTTGGGGTCTTTGGTTAAGGTACCCCTGAGAACGGCCTTGGACAGGGTACTTCGTGACATAGTGGAAAAATTCATAATTTCTGACGAAATAAAGAAAACAACAATCACAGATAGCCAAAAGACCAACCGAAAAAAATGGAATGACAGCAATCCTACCTGTGATAACTAAAAACTGGCAATCGACTGAAGGCGAGAAATCCACAGTAAAATCAGCTCAACAGAGTAATTCGGCAAGTAAAAATGATAAAGAAAAGTAAATAAAAACCTATATTTATCAATTTACCCAAATTAAATCACAACCGTAGGATTAAGAGAAATGGACGGCTGAGATTGATGGATGCAAAGCACGGGATCGGGTTAAAAAAAAAAGAAGTATTTATTTACCACTCCCGAAAGCCAAAAACTAAAACTGGTGGGTTTCGGGTTTCAAAAATACGACCAAATTAAAACAAAGTTTCTGAAAGCTGCAACCCGAAAGTTGCGGGTTGCAGGTTTTGGAACGCAATTAAACGCAATGTTAAAAATGAATTTCCGAATCCCGAAACGCAACAATGTCGGGTTTCGGGTTTATTAAAACTCATAAACAGAAATCCTGGATCCCGAAATGCGACATCGTCGGGTTTCGGGTTTCGGGTTTATGTAAAACAAACTTCAAAAAGAAATGAAATCCCACACCCGCAACTTTCGGGTTTTGGGTTTCAGGATGACGAAAATACCAAAATGAAAACAACAATTTCTAGCACCTGAAACTTTCGGGTTTCGAGTTTCGGGTTCTTCAAATGTCAGGTTTCGGGTTTGCCAAGAGAAATGTCAAAATAGTCAAAATTTAAAGATTTTGCAAACCAAACACTTAAAGAAACCTAGATCAAGCAGCGAAAATGAAGTACGGGTACTGTTGGGTATGTTATATCTCTTCACATGGTCGCTGCGTGTACAACACGATCCCTACGACACTAGTGATTCGCCTGCGCCGGGCGCGTCCGGAGGGGGGGGGTTTAGAGGGGGGGGTAGCCCAACAGGGCCCACCCCCTTCGTTTCGGACCGTTAGGTTCCGAAACGACACGGAGGGGGGCCGTTAGGCCCCCGGCGTCCGCGCGGAGCGCAAAATTTTTTGGGTTGCTTTTTGCTTTTTCGCGATTTTCAACCCATTGTACTCTAATCTAATTCCGGTAAAAGGAATTAGGGTTGTAACCTAATTCGGGTAAACGAATTAGGGTTTTAGATGCTGCAGAATACCATTTATTGTATTGTACATGTAAAATAAACATATAATGAAAAAGGAGCTATGCGGCTCTAAGTTTGGCTGGTTTTTTCCCGGTTAAGGGTTTCCAGGTGAAAATCTCTGTGTAATGTGTGTGCCATTGTGTATTTTTCTGTTAATGCTTAAGAATCATATGAGTTTGTACTTCACTGTTAAGGTTTAAAACTTACATTTGGTATCAGAGCATTTTTTGGTTCAGAGGGACGCCTTTGTTTCCAAGGGTTTAGCTCGATCTTGGATTTGTGATAAACCTGGTTTCAGTGGGAGCTTTGCAGCGGTGATTTATTTTTCTTTAAAGAATGGCGAGCAGTTCTAGATTCGAGATTGAGAAATTTAATGGTCAGAGCTTTGAGCTATGGAAGCTCAAGATGGAAGATCTTCTGGTAGATAGAGAACAATGGATCGCAGTAGATCCAGGTACCATGCCCTCTGGAGCGGTAAAAGAAGAATGGGAAAAGCTGGAAAGAAAAGCAAGGAGCACCATTCGTCTTTGCCTCGCAGATTCGGTATTGGTGAACGTAGCTGGAGAAGACAGTGCAAAGAAGCTATGGGACAAACTGGGAAATCTGTATCAGTCAAAGTCCCTGGTAAATAAGTTATTTCTGTGAAAGAAATTGTACCTTCTGAGGATGACTGATGGAGACTCTGTATCAGAGCATCTAAACGCCTTCAATACTCTGGTAAGTCAGTTGACATCTGTTGGTATTACACTTGATGATGATGAAAAGTGTATTAGTCTGTTGTGCTCTTTGCCAGATTCATGGGATAATCTGGTCATAGCTATTGGGAGTAATGCAACCACGCTAAACTTCGATGATGTGGTTGCATCCCTACTATCGGAGGAAATGAGGCGGAAATCCATAGATAGTTCAGCCAAGGATGCCTTATTTGTCATAGGTCGCCCTGGAGACAGATCTAAAAATAAGTCTTCAGGTGGTAGATCTAAATCTAGAGGGAGATCTAAATCTCCAGGACCTTCTGTAAGAAAATGCTGGAAGTGCGGAAAAGCTGGGCATTACAAGAAGGATTGTAAATCAAAAATTACTGATAAAAGTAGAGGACCTAATGACGCTCCATACGCAGATGGGAAAGAATCTACAGAGGAAGGAGGAGATGTGTATCTGGCATCTTCAAGTACACATGCAGAGCATGATTCGTGGTTGATTGACTCAGGTGCGTCTTATCATATGACTCCTCACAGGGAGTGGTTTTTTGAATACGAAAAGTATGATGGAGGAGATGTATTTCTGGGAGACAACTCGGTAGCGAAAATCATAGGTCGAGGAAAGGTCAAGCTACTGCTCAAAGATGGAAGGGTTAAAACTCTTCCCGGGGTTCTGCACATTCCAAAGTTGGCTAGAAACCTTATATCTGTAAGTAAAATGGATGATGCAGGTGTGAAAACTCTATTTGAAAAGAACACATGCAAGATGGTTCGAGAGTCATTGGTGCTGATGAGGGGAGTTCGGATTGGAACTCTATACAAGTTGTTGGGAAGCACCTTCAAAAATGGATGTAACAGCACTATTGTTTCTGAGGGTAAAAATGAAGGAGACAGAGTCCTTACTGTCTCTAGTGAGAAGACATCGCTTTGGCATCGAAGGCTGGGACATATTGGAGAAAAGGGTCTTCGACTATTACAAGGTAAAAGTATGGCTGAAGGCATGTCTGATTTCACATTAGATTTTGATTTCTGTGAACATTGCTTATATGGTAAACAGAATCGAGTAAGATTCTCATCTGGTGTTGTAAGAGCTAAAGGAATCTTAGAGTTAATACACAGTGATGTTTTTGGACCTGTGCCTGTTCCATCACTTGGTAAATCTGTGTATTATGTTTCATTTATAGATGATTTCTCAAGGAAAACTTGGATTTATTTCCTGCGTAAGAAATCTGAGGTTTTTAATAGATTCAAAGAATTTAAGGCTCTTGTAGAGAATCAAACTGAGAAGAAAATAAAAGTACTCAGAACAGATAACGGTGGAGAATTCTGTGAAAGTGAATTTGAGGAGTTCTGTAAAACGTGTGGAATAGCAAGGCAAAAGACTACTCCATACACACCTCAACAGAATGGGGTTGCAAAAAGGATGAACAGGACATTGATGGAAAAGGCAAGGAGTATGCTCAGTGGTGCAGGGCTAGCACAACAATTCTGGGCAGAAGCTGTTGACACTGCGTGTTACCTAGTGAATAGGACACCCACATCAGCGTTGGTTGACAAAACACCTCATGAGGTTTGGACTGGTAAGAAACCCTCTCTCTCTCATCTCAGAGTGTTTGGGTGTGATTCTTTTGTACATGTTCCAAAGGAGAAAAGGAGCAAGTTGGATAATAAAGCAGAAAAATGTATCTTCATTGGTTACAAGGATGGAGTGAAAGGTTACAAGCTGTGGAACCCAGTAAAAAGGCAAACAGTTTACAGTCGAGATGTGATCTTCAGAGAAGTTGAAAGCACTTCCAAGATTGAGGATGTACCAAAGAAAAAGGATTCAGAGAAGCTACACTTTGATATCAAGGATGAAAGAGGTGACTCTTTTGAGGAACCAGATTCGTCTGAATCAGATGAGGAGGCAGAATCGTCTGAATCAGATGAAGAGGCGGATCCACAGACTCCGGTATTGAGGAGATCTGACCGAGAAAGAAGGCAAGTTGAAAGGTACAGTCCCCCTGATTTTCGTTCTAATTTTGTGTTATCTATTACTGATGATGATCCTAGAACTGCTAAAGAGGCAATGGATTCAGAAGATAGTAAACTATGGAAGAAGGCCATGATAGAAGAAATGGATGCCTTGGACAAAAATGAGGCATGGGATCTGGTTGAGTTGCCAGAAGGAAGAAAGCCTATTGGAAGCAAATGGGTATTCAAGAAGAAGTTAAATGCAGCAGGTAAAGTGGAGAAGTACAAGGCTCGACTAGTTGCGAAAGGTTACTCCCAAATTGAGGGCATCGATTTTGGTGAGATTTTTTCACCTGTTGCAAAATTGACTTCTATTAGATTTCTTTTATCTATTTCTGCTGCTTTTGATCTTGAAGTAGAACAAATGGATGTAAAGACGGCTTTCCTACATGGAAATCTTAATGAAGAGATCTATATGAAGCAACCAGAACGGTTTGTGGTGAAAGGAAGAAAGGAGCTTGTCTGTAAGCTGAAAAAGTCTCTCTACGGTTTGAAACAATCTCCCAGAATGTGGTATCAAAAATTTGATACTTATATACTGGGACTTGGTTTCTCAAGAAGCAAAGCTGATCACTGTGTTTATTTTAAGCTAATTGGTGATCATTTTATTTATGTAATATTGTATGTTGATGATATGTTGCTAATTGGAAACAACAAAGAAATCATCAAGGATGTCAAGAATCAGCTGTCATCTGAATTTGACATGAAAGATCTTGGTGCTGCAAATTTCATTTTGGGCATGGAAATAAAAAGAGATCGTGAAAACAGGAAACTCTGGTTAAATCAGAGAAAATATGTTGAAACGATATTGAAGAGATTTAATATGCAGGAAAGCAAACCAGTGAAGGTGCCCATTCCTGTAGGTGTAAGGTTATCTGTAGAACAGTGTCCCACTACACAAGAAGAGGTAGAGGACATGTCTCATGTTCCCTATGCTAGTGCAGTTGGCAGTCTGATGTATGCCATGGTCTGTACTAGACCAGATATAGCCCATGCAGTGGGAGTTTTGAGTAGATACATGTCAAAACCAGGAAAGGAACATTGGACTGCAGTAAAAAGGGTCTTCAGGTATTTGCGTGGCACTACAGATTTTGCAATCTGCTACCAAGGAAGACCCGGTGTAAACAGAGAGATAGATATACAAGGATTTGCTGATGCTGACTGGGATGGAGATCTTGATCACAGAAGATCTACAAGTGGCTACGTTTTTAATCTATTTGGAGGAGCAATCAGTTGGATGAGTAGAAGACAAGCTGTAGTTGCACTCTCAACTACAGAAGCTGAATACATGGCAGCTACCCATGCAAGTAAGGAAGCTGTATGGTTGCAAAGATTGTGTTCAGGTATTGGTTTTGTTCAGAATGCAGTAAAGATTGGCTGTGATAGCTCAAGTGCAATATTTCTAGCAAAGAACCCTGCTTATCACTCAAGGACAAAGCACATTGATGTGCAGTACCATTTCGTCAGAGACATGGTTGAACAAAACAAAGTGTTGCTGGAGAAGGTTGAGACTCTGGTAAATGTTGCAGACTCTTTGACAAAGTCTGTGAGTACTCAGAAGTTCTCTTGGTGTAAAGAGAACATGGGCATTGTTGCCCTGAATTGTTGAAGTCATAAATTTCTCCTGTATGTGAAGAGAACAACAAGTGGGAGAATGTTGGGTATGTTATATCTCTTCACATGGTCGCTGCGTGTACAACACGATCCCTACGGCACTAGTGATTCGCCTGCGCCGGGCGTGTCCGGAGGGGGGGGGTTTAGAGGGGGGGGTAGCCCGACAGGGCCCACCCCCTTCGTTTCGGACCGTTAGGTTCCGAAACGACACGGAGGGGGGTCGTTAGGCCCCCGGAGTCCGCGCGGAGCGCAAAATTTTTTGGGTTGCTTTTTGCTTTTTCGCGATTTTCAACCCATTGTACTCTAATCTAATTCCGGTAAAAGGAATTAGGGTTGTAACCTAATTCGGGTAAACGAATTAGGGTTTTAGATGCTGCAGAATACCATTTATTGTATTGTACATGTAAAATAAACATATAATGAAAAAGGAGCTATGCGGCTCTAAGTTTGGCTGGTTTTTTCCCGGTTAAGGGTTTCCAGGTGAAAATCTCTGTGTAATGTGTGTGCCATTGTGTATTTTTCTGTTAATGCTTAAGAATCATATGAGTTTGTACTTCACTGTTAAGGTTTAAAACTTACAGGTACATGGGCAGTAATGTTTAAAGACATCTAAACCGAAAATCATATTTACAAAGAGAAACTTACCCATATACCTTCGAATTGATTAAAAATGGGGCTCCCGTGCTTTAGCTAAGCATGGGATCTGTGGTGTCCACAGCAAATGGCGACTGGCTGGGAAGAACCGGTTATCTCTACAATCAAATCATGACTAAATACAACATGTTAATCAATCAATTTCTTGAAACTCAATTCAGAGAAAATACTCAAAAGATAACAGTCAACAAACAATGAACATGAAAATGGATAGATCTCAAACAGTGACCATTTTAAAGATAACACTCATCTGATAAGGAGATTTAGAGAGTAATACCAAATCTTTACCATGATGCAATCATCGAAAACTAGCTTGTGTTGAACCTGGGCAGAGTCTTAGAAATGCTCATGGATATCCTAATTACAGATCACCTTGGTTTATTAGTTGCATGTATATTCAGTGATCCTCTATGGATTATATATACTTCTTTATCTTTTCTTTTATATTTTCTCTTGGATTATACATAAAACTGTGTTGATACAAGACCACTGTACTAACTTGGTGATCAGATGAAACAACACCATTCACAGGCCTGATCTGGAAGTTGGTCAAGCTAGCTTGATGACGAGACTCCTTGTCATATGGCTGTAAGACAAAAAGAAATTATCATGGCTTGGTGACCATATTGTGATAACTCCAATCCAAGATCAAACTCATGATCATAGCAGGGATGTCTTGTGATAAGACCCCCCTATTCTTGTATACAACAAAATCCCATAATGAAAGACAAAACAATTTATTTTTGCATAGGTACAAGGCATTACCATTGCTTGGTGACCATATAGTGGTAATGTTACTCACTAGTGCTTTGCGTATTATGAATGGACCGACCTGTAATAGGATCTTCCAGCAGAACTGAAAGTCATCTTCCAAGTGTGGTAGCTTCATGTGAATATGTCATTCCACTTCAACACCTATGAACCTAATGGGCTGGCTTGATAACAAGACCACCCACCTTGTAACTTATAATTTTAAAACAGAATTCACATTCAAAGTGATTGTAAATGGGTCCATGAGAAATCGAAGCTGGTCAGGTTATTATAATATGACGTTCAACCATGAAACACCAGATAGAGAAATCATGACCATCCTCCATACCTCAATTACACAGATAAAGCATTGTGAAAGATAATGATCAAAGTGAAAAGTATCCAAAGGTACTGCACTCATTGACTTTTTATTCTTCAGAGCAAATTCTAATCAAAAGCTAGAAAGTAAGATTGATAACAATGCTGAGACTTCAGAAGCAATTGTTGCTAAGAAAAGTGATCATAAGCCATTACCACAAGTGTGAAGCCTTATTAATGAAAACCAAAACAAAACAAGAAGACTAATCGAAATGTCAATGCAAGAAAACAAATGATTGAAAAACAAACCACACCTATGTACAAGTGCACCAGATTGTTCAAACAAAATACTTTTTGAGAAGAGACACATTCAATGGGAAGGTATCTACAACTCCCTCTAGTGTCTGTAATCGAACACTGTTGGGACCAATCTTTTCTGTAATACTGAAAGGTCCTAACCAAAGGCACTAAAACTTGGTATACTGGTTCTTATCTTTATGTTGCTTATCCCACCTTAGAACCAGGTTGCGAACAGAAAATTCCCTGTCAGATGAAGATTTTTCATCAAACCATCTTTTCACCATCTGCTGATGATGATACAATTTGTTCTTAGCTATTTCCCTGTCCTCCTCTAGCTTCAAGAGAGTGTCTATTCTACGCTGGAGAGGGGAAGAATCATCTTCTTGGACAGACTGGGCCAATTGTAGTGAAGGGATGGTGAGATTAGTAGGAAGGATGGCTTCTTTGCCATAAACGAGACAGTAGGGGGAATTTGCCATAGTTGCCTTTGGGGTTTTTCGATCTGCCCATAAAGCATTATATAACTGTGTGTGCAAATCTCTGTGATGAGAAGCTACGATCTTCTTGAGAATATTTATCAGATTTTTGTTTGATGACTCAGCCAAACCATTTCCTTGCAGGTAATAATTGGCAAAAAACTTAAGCTTAATCCCCTTTTCAAAGGCATATTCATTTATATCGATTCAAGAGAAGTAGGATGCGTTATCGAAACCTAAGTACTCGAGAGTGCCAAACCGTGTGATGATATGACTGTCAAGGAAGGAAATTACTTGAATGGAATTACATTGTTTAAGAGGGGCTTCCTCCACCGATCTGGTGAAGTAGTTAGTTGCTGTAAGAATATACTTATGTTGGAGGGATGAAGCAAGGTTTATAGGCCCAACAAAATCTAGTCCCCATTGTTGGAATGGAAACTGAATTATGACTAGTTGAAGAGGAAATGCAGGTTTCTTAAACTTGCATGTGCATTTCTGGCATGGTTCACACCTCCTTACATAAGCATAAGCATCTTTAAACAATGTGGGCCAATAATATCCAGCCCTGAGAATCTTATGTGTTGTAGTCTCACCTGAAAAATGTCCTCTAGCAGGTCCTGCATGAAATTGGAATAAGACATCATCAGTTTCATGTTTTTCCAAGCACCTAAGAAATACTCCATCATAATTTTTCCTAAAAGGAACTTGTTCAATAAACTGATAAGGAGCATCTCTTAGTCTCAAAGCCCTTCTTTTCTTAAAACCAAGGGTTTCAGGAGAAAACCCATGGTTTAGGAAAAATTTGATATCATCATGCCATTCAGATGTCGGTGCATCAATAACGTTAACAACACCTGAGAGAACTTCTTCTTCTTGATCCCATTCAGATTGCTGCTGCGTAGGGTCATTAGATTGAGTGGTGAGAAGACAAAGACCTTGTCCTTTGACAATTTTAGCTGGTCTGATCTCAATATCATATTCTTGTAGGGTCGTCATCCAATGGGCCCTTTTTTCCCCTAGCTCTTTCTGGATGAGGACGTTTCTAATGGCAGAGTATGGAGTAATGACTTTAGTTCAAGACATCAGCAAGTAGGGCCTGTAATGTTGGACAGACTTATAGACCGCATAGGCTTTCTTATCAATCTGTGAGTAATTAAGCTCTGCACCCTTGAATGTTGAGCTCATGAAAGAGATCGGGATTTCTGCATCATCGTCATGCTTTTGTGTTAGGACAGCCGCATAAGAAAAGTCAGTGGAAAAAGTATAAAGAATGAAATCCTTATCAAAATATGGGGACATGAGAGAAGGAGATTCAGTGATAGCCTTTCAAATTTGGATAAACGCATGTCTCTGTTCCTGAGACCAAGTAAACTGCACATATTTACTGACCAAAAGTTGTAATGGTTTAATAATCTGGGCAAAATTTGGTACAAATCTATGTACAAAATTAATCTTACCTAAGAAGGATTGCATTTCTTTGTGCGAGCCTGGTAAACCAATCTTTGAAATAGCCTCTGTGCGTTCAGGATCAATAATCATACCTTCTTTCGAAACAATGAAGCCCAGAAGCTTTCCTTCTGTTACTGCGAAAATAGATTTCTTAGGGTTGAGAGAAATGCTGAATTTTCTGCAATGGTCGAAAACCTGTTTTAGAGCAAACACATGTTCATGTCGCCTTTTGGAGTAAATAGTGATATCATCAAGATAAACTACGATAGAATTATGTGTTAACCCTCAGAAATTTATGTCCATAGCTCTCTGGAAAGTAGCTCCTGCATTGATTAACCCAAAAGGCATTCGCCTATAGGCGAAAGTGCCCCAAGGGGTCCTGAAAGCTGTTTTTAATTGGTCGTCCAGGGAAACCATAACTTTGTTATATCCCAAAAAACCGTTTAGGAGGGAAAACATCTCCGACCCACCTACCCTTTGAAGAATCTATTCCATAGGTGGAACATGATAGTTGTCTTTCTCAAAAGCTCGATTCAAGTTCCTGAAATCGACACATAGTCGAATTTCACCACTTTTCTTACGGACATGCACTAATTTGGCTATCCATTGAGTGTGCTTGACTAGAAAGATAATTCGAGTAGTGAGCAGCTTTTCCAACTCCTTTTTTACCGAGGGCTCTAAGCTAGGGTGCATTTTCCGCAGCTTTTGTTGAAATGGCTTAACTTCTGGTTTCATGGGTATATTATGGAACATGATGCTAGTGTCAAATGTTTTCAATTCGTCATAAGTCCAGGAAAAAACATCTTTATACTGTTTACACAATGCAATGATGGCCCTCCATTCTTCAGGGGTACAATCAACTCCTAAATTGATGAAACGTGGTTCCTGCTCGGTGCCTAAATTGACTCGCTCATAATTCAGGGATGAGCTTTGAGTCTTACAATTAGTTTGGGATTTGAACTTGTCTTGCAAATCATAAAACTTTTCTAGATTGATCACTGACTTTGGGATAACGTTTGAGAGATCAGCGAGTGACTTTTCATGTTCTGCTTCATCAATGGCCATATATTGGAATGTATCCTGAGCCGTGAGGAAGTCAAGTATATTTCGGTCATCATCAAATACTTTCCAATTGGTCACATTATCTGGAATAGAGGGTCTGTAAATCAATTCAATGGAAAAAGTTTGAGGAGACAGACCTTCTAGCGGGATCAGTCTAGACGCTGTATTTGCTAACAGGTCTGCATCGAAATTTTGTGATCTGGGAACTGATTTAATATTGAACGCTAAAAATGAGTTGGTTAAATACCTTACCATCTTATGATAATTAGCCAAGTGTGGAGATAAACAGTGTATCTTATTTCTGACTTGCTTAACTATAATTTTGGAATCTCCATAGCATTCAATCACCTGCACATCTAAGTCAACAGCCTTCTTGAGTCCGTGAAATAAAGACTCATACTCAGCTACATTATTAGTGGAATCAAATTGTAACCTAAAAGCAATCATAATTTTCATTCCCTTAGGATCAATTAGGACACAACCTGCTCCAGCTCCCTCCTTGGACTTGGAACCATCAAAAAATAAAGTCCATGATACAAGGTCTAACCTAAAATTTGTATTTACATTGTATACATTATGCACAATTTCACCAGAAAAAGGTATAGAAGTAACATGAGTAATATGTGAATCATTTTGAATGCTTTCTTCTGGTAAGGCATCAACTGGGAATTCACCAAAAAATGTATCGAATGTAAATTTCTCTACATAAGAGGTGAGATAACCAGCAGGTTCACTTGAATCATTAAGATCAGTGACTGTCTATTTCATAAAAGGTTCTCTACTGATCTTAATTTTATTCGGTTGACCATTGTAGGGAAACCATAAGTGGGACCAGTTGGTTGTAAAGTAACCCTTAATTTTCTCTAACCAGTCCCTGCTTAACCACATCCCATAGGCCTCTGCGATGTCAACTATCACGATGTCAACTGTCTGATGGATCCTGGATCAGCTGATAGTGTAACGAAAACATTTCTCAACTTACCTACCACTCTGACTTTGGATCTGTCAAGTTGCACGTTCTGGGTTGGATAGGTCTCCCACATTGCATTCAATTTCTTGCATACAGATAGGGGCATCACATTTGATGACGCTCTTGAATCTATCATGCAGTTGTGCACGTTCCGATTGAAAATCTCAAAAGTGAGCAAGAAAGGAGGAATCCTCTTGCTTGCTGGTTTCTGATCATCATATTTAGTAACAGAGTCTAGATTGTTACTTTGTGACTCTCTTGGTTGTTTGACTATCATGTTTTTTGGTAAGGAATCCCTCATAGCAGGGATCTTAAGTAGCTCAAACAGAGAGATGTTTGCTTTGACTCTTTTTAAGTCTTGAACTAGATTATACTCCATTTCAGGGAGGATTGTATCCTTTTTTGGGACAGTCTTATTTTTTGTGGGAACCAGAGGAGAAGATGAAGGTTCTTGAGGTGGCTGTGGTCTTGACCTTGTGTTATAAGGATGTTGTGTGTTAAACACCGCCTCGGGTTCTTATTCTTCTTCACACATAGCAAGTTCTGAAAAGCAACCCACGGCATCAACCTGTGGATCACCTTCTTCTTCTTCTACAGGTAATCGTAGATCCAAGATGGTCTGATCGTTGGAAGTGTCAGGGGTGACTTGAGATTCTACTGCCAATGCTCTAAAATAGAATAGAGTTCATCGTTTGTGAGTCCATCTGCCATATTTGGTGGTGGTGGATTTTGTGGAGGTTGGTAAGGTCTCCTAAATGGTGGCCTTACAAAACCTCTATTTTGATTCCGATTATCATTAGTGTTCTTCTTCAAATCCACCATCTCATTTGACATCCTTTGAATGAATTTCTTCATGTCAGTCATATCAAATGGATCCTTGTTCTGAACAGTGGGTTTAGAGGCGTTCTCAATTCTTTTCCTGGAAGTGGAAGGTTGTTCTTCTGAAGTTTCAGGGCTGTCTTTCAGACAAAACATGTCCTTGTCAACTTGGATTGCTTCATCAAATGCTTCCAGTAAAGTACCTTTATGTGCCCTCTTGACCCACATTGCAATAGGGATAGGCAGACCTTTTTCATAATAAGCTACCAAGAATTTTTCAGCAGGAAGAAGATTGGTAGGAATTCTATTTTTGAGATATGAAAACCTTTGGTTAAAGTCTTTTACCCTTTCTTTTCCTTTGATTTTCATGGAGGATAACTCTAAGACAAGATCCTGCGGTGTTTTGTTATCCCCAAATTTTTGGGTAAAATGTTTCTCGAATTCATCCCAGTAAGTTATAGATTGGGTCGGTAAGGAAAAATACCAAGTGGCTGCTCTACCCTCAAAAGTATAGGGAAAGAGTCTGCATACTACATCCTCATGTACCATGCTTCTAAGCCTGATTTTCTGCATGAAAGTTTTTATATGATCCAACGCAGGTATCTTATGATCAGGGTTGAATTTAGGCAGCCATTTCTTGGGATTCTTTGGTAATCTATGTTGATCTCCTAATACGAAAAATGTACCTTGGTCGAGCCAAGGTCTATTTTTCCCTTCTCCTACCATCAAAGGTTCTCACTCTTCTTCTTCCGAGGACAAGCTAGAAGAATTCTCACCGCCTAAGGAAGATGATGAAGATGGAGGAGGAGATCGTGGTGGACCACCAATTCCAAAATTTGGCTGACCTTGTGTTCCTACGAGAGCGGTCTCACGGTTATATTCAGGAGAATCTGGTTGATGAATCAGCTCTTGGTTTTCAGGTTGTTGATGAATTGTGTGTTGATCCTATGTGTTTAGATCAGTGGTGTACTGAATCTGTGAGTCACTAGTCTGTGCAGTATAAATTTGTTGATCTTCCCGACCATCGGTCTGTAGAATATATTCTAGATTTAAGGCTGCGAGACCACATCTTCCTTGATCGGCAAGTCGTTGTTATGTTCTAACGAGATGGGTCCCCTTGTAGGTGATGTAAAAATGATTTCCCCTATGTTCTCTTGTTGAATCACAGGTGTGACAGGTATAACGGCAGGTTGCGCAGATGTAATAGGGAGAACTGTAGGTCGTGAATCAGTTGGTTGTTCAGATGTTGAAGCCCTGTGCTGGCTTCGAGTTTGGACCGTTGAAGTATTTGCTGCAGGAGGTTTATTAGCGGTTTGCTTAGGCATGTTATACTAGTGGCCCACCTTCTAGCACCATTTGTTGATGCCTCGGGTGTGCAGGGTAAGTGCAAGGTGCTAGAATGGGTTCCAAGGCACACAACAGGGGATGACAAACCAGCGAAAGGCTTCGAAATAACCTACGCAAGGGCAATTCTATCCTTGAGCTATTTGGTGTGGTAATCACCCACGGATATTCGACCTCAATTGGCACTCTATGAGTAAGTGATTTGATCAAATAAGATCAGTTTCCCAATTTAGGGAAACAAAGGTATCGAAAACAATGAACAATTCTAGCTTAACCTATTTGGAAAAAGAACCTAATATTAAGTCAGATCTATTCTAAAATGACAATCTTGGTGTTTATGCAGATCAACCTTGAGGTGTAAGAGAACAAATAGTCTATCACCTTTAACAAAAATGCCTTTAGATGAGATATTTGCTGACTTAAATTATGACTTATTTATTGAAAATTAAACAATGATAATCCAAGCTTAAAGACCATCATGATATAACCTGTTATCCTTTTGTTGATTGGAAAATCAACAATGATTAAATATATATATATATATATATATATATATATATATATGATCAATTGCAGAAATCGATAAAGAAAGTATTTAATTAAAGAAATTTAATCAAATACTTTCATACACACATCAATTATACAAAAAAACCAATACAACATATCTATGTATTCATTAGATATCTAACAAGAGATCACGTGTATAGTGGGTGACAATCTGGAACATACAATCAGAAATCCTTAAATAAATTTAAGTGATAATCAGAAGATTGATCCGAAGATAACATTACTGTATTGAGATGTCTTGTACCAAAATTACAATGACTCTAGCCATAGAGTATCCTTAGTCTTATCTTCTACTGAATTACCATTCCAAAAATTCCAACCCCTTCCTCCGAGGGGTATTCTTCCTTAAATATTAAATTATAACAAAGCACAAAAATGAATCCTACAGAATAGGGATCCCAAAATAAAAAAAATGAGTCTATTGGGCCAGAAAATCCTGCCACTTATCATATATTTCTAACAGTTCATCTATGTTTGGATAATTGATAGATTCTTTGCCTATTTGGGCATTGCATATCTTATTCTCCATGTCATGCTTGGCAAGCTTATGCCAAGTGCGAAGGTAAGAATGGATCTTTCCCTCAAAGGAGAGCGGTTTCCTGATCAATTCATCCACGTGACCAATGTTGACTGCTTTAGTAGCCTGGATCTTCTGCGCAATTTCTTCACAATCATTCTCCACTTCTTCTAGCTTACATTTAGTTGGAAGGGCCTGCAAAATAGGATCCATGTATGGGAGATGTAGAGATTCCATGATGTTATCAGCTGTGTACCAGCGTCGAGTGCAAAGGTCTTTGGATTTTCTGATGATCTCTTCAGCAGAGTCATTGAAATCGAGCCAGGTATTCAGAGAAGCTTTGTTCTTCTTCATCTGAAGACTGCTGAGAATCAGGAAGTCTGCAGGGATGTTTTTAATGTACCTTTTCCATTCACTAACCTCATCTTGAGCTTTGGAAGCCTGAATTCTCTTGATTTCCTGTACCTCAAGCTCAGAAAACAGTTTATCAAATATAATAAATGTCTCCCTAATTTCATCCTGTGCAATGTACAACTTTTCAAGCAATTGATAATGATTGTGATTAACCTCCAAGGCCAAGTCTTTGAACTCCTATGGTGTAAAGTTAGACAAACTAGCTGAAGCTGCATTTGCATTTACAGTTCCAACTTGTATCTCTAAGGTTGCTATCTTTTCTGCATGGATGGAGTTTTGAGTCTTTTCAATATTAAGCTGGTTCTGAAGGGAGATATTCTCCTATTCTGATGCATGCAAGCGTTCCATCCATTCCTGCCTGATATTAGCCACAAGGAGGCTATGTTTATCGTTAATCCTGGCCAACTCATCTTCAAGTTCCTTGATCCTTTCCTTTTTAAGATCAACCTGTCTGTTCAGAAAGTGGACTGAATCTATATTGGCACCAACAAAAGCCCCCAAAACTGTTGCTTCTTCAATAGCCCCAGATTGAGGGTCACCAGTTTGTTGAGCCCACAAGACTTGAATGGGAGCAGGTGATTCCAACACTTGCTCATCTTTACTTCTCTTCCTTGTCCTTTTGAATACTATCTTCTCTTCCTTGTCATGGAAATAGTTTCCAATAGTAACCACATCCCCATCCACATATTCATCAGCCAACTGGGTAGTGATGGGAATGACATTAGTAGTGGAAATTATTGAAGGTGTCATAATACCACTAGGGTGAGGTATGGACATGGTGACTTGAGGAACGACCACAGGGACAGAAACATCTTGGACAAATGACTGGACCTGTGTGATTGAGGGGACTGAAGTGGAAGCTTCAGAAGGAGAAGTCTGCTCTTCAGCATTAGGAGCTAATGATGGAGAGGGAACTACAGGTGGCTCCTCAATGCTAGGTGAAACAGAGATAGCTAGTGATGTAGAATGAGAGATTGCAGGAAGCTTATCTTGGGAAAAGGAATGGAGGTGAAGATGAAATGAAGATTATGATAGAAGATGAAATGGGAAAAGGAATGGAGGTGAATTGGTCGATGGAAGGTATTAGTAGAATAGGTTTAGGTGACTGTGTAGGAATGATGGTGGTTTGATCTTCTATCATCATGGACTTAGGGATAGAGAAAGACTCTTGACTACATGAAAGTGTGGTAGAAGAGGAGGTTATACTATTGAACAGCTGAGACAATGAAAAGTGAGGTAAATGCTCTGAAAGCGAAGCAGAAAATTGTTGAACTAAGTTTAACTGAGATGTTGAAGCCGGAAAATCCTGAACAGAGGTGTCTTCAAATGACTGATCCTGAATAGAGCATTCCATTTCAATAACATTTAACAAGTCTGTGACAAACTTGGATTGTTCTGTAATCTCCTCAGTTGGTGAAACTGGGGGTTCAAGTTCTTCAACAACATCGTAGTCAATAATCTAAATGTTGGGGAATGGATCAGCATGGATGCTTTGCCTTTTTGTTGAGCTGGCATGTGTAACCACCAAATCATCATTTTCTTGCACAGCTACACTAATAATTTCAAGGGGACTTGAAGGTTCCATTATTTTAGAATCCAGAGTAACCTTTTGGGGCTCTACAGGGTGAGCCTTCATGACTGATGTCAATTGTGCCAGATCTTTCTGAAATTGCTGAGAGTTATATAACAAGGATTTGGCCTGTTCTGATGTTTTCTTAGGAGGAGAATCTTCGATGGGGTTTTTTCCTTTGCCTTGTTCTGAATGAACCACCATTTGAAGAGGATTAGCTTCCTATCCTTCCCTTTCTTTTCTCACTTTGTCCATGTAATGCCCATATTTTTATTAGGCATATTTATCAGTTAGACACACCATACTTTATTTTCTTATATATTCTGTTGAACTCAGCTCGACTAAGTAAACTATATTACGATATGATGGACCTCATTATATGATGTTACTTTGTTTTATGATTTCACTATGATTATGATGTTACTATGTTATGCAGTTATGATGTCATGATTATCATATGATTTCTTTATTTTACGATTATAGTATATGTTTATATGTTTTCATTAATAAGATGTGAAATATATGATTCGGTACGTGGATACCATCTTCTTGTATGAATTATTGAAGTGTTATATGTCATACGCATCTATGATGAACTAAAAAGGTTACATAAAATAAAATGATTTTGATAACATGTATCAATTGGCGATCAATGGGAAATGCTTTCTATAAATTTGTATTTTGCGAAATACTAACCTACAGGACACAAGGTGTTAAAATTCAATATGCTAAGACAGAAAATAGCAGCATTACATTCCATTTCACAATAATAGCATATACAGGATCACTGAAGAAACAACAAGCACAGCATAAACACAAGAGACAGAGATTTATCCTGGGAAACCCTCATGGGGTAGAAAACCCAGCAAAGCTTCCTCAATATAGATGACCAGCAATATACAAAGATGCAAACCCTGAGCATAAGCTCCTTCTTCTCCATAGCAGACCTCTCCTCCACAAGTGCGCCTTTCTCAAGTGAGAGTGAGTGTGTCAAATGAGGAACACACCTCCTCTATTTATACACTTCACTGATATGTATTTTACACAAGTACACGTAGGCTCGTATTTAACCAATGGGTTAAATACCCCACTACAACTAACTGGGCCGACCCCTCTAGGGTGGTCTAATAACCCTTTGACCCACATAACACATAAAGGGCCGACCTCCACTAGGGAAGTCTAATAACCCGAGTTACCACATTCTGACGGAGGAATAAACATCTCCGGATATACAATAAGATCTTCACGGAGGAATGAAACATCTCCGGAATAATAAAGTACAATTATAATATTCTTTGAAGTTACAATATCTCAACACTCCCCCTTAACAAGAAGGATATTATAACAGCACCTGCAAGAGCAAGGAGTCATCAACATCATACATGACACATCTATAAATCATTGGAAGCTTTCTCAACATCATCAGTAACTCAACCAGTTACTGGAACATCTTCAATATTGGAACATCAACATCATCAGAGTTGATAGTACTCAATCATCAGCATCGTCAACAAACGATCAACAGCATCGTCATCATACGATCATCAGCATCACGGTCAACATCATCATCACACGATCAACAGCATCATGATCAACATCATCATCACACGATCATCAGCATCGTCATCGCACGATCATCAGCATCGTCATCACACGATCATCAGCATCGTCATCGCACGATCATCAGCATCATCATCGCACGATCATCAGCATCGTCATCACACAATCATCAACATCATCATCGCACGATCATCAGCATCATCATCACACGATCATCAGCATCGTCATCGCACGATCATCAGCATCGTCATCGCATGATCATCAGCATCGTCATCACACGATCATCAGCATCGTCATCGTACGATCATCAGCATCGTCATCACACGATCATCAGCATCGTCATCACATGATCATCAGCATCGTCATCGCATGATCATCAGCATCGTCATCACACGATCATCAGCATCGTCATCGTACGATCATCAGCATCATCATCACACGATCATCAGCATCGTCATCACTCGATCATCAGCATCGTCATCACTCGATCATCAGCATCATCAAAGGATGATGTAAACCAGTCATGTACCTTTTGAACCGAAGTCCAGGGACGATCCAGTCCTATCATTATCGAAGACATACGTCTACGGCTCTTCTTTCAGACTGAGGTCCAGGAATGATCCAATCCCTTCTTTCTCGAAGACATACGTCTACGGCTCTTCTTTCGGACTGAAGTCCAGGAATGATCCCAATCCCTTCATTATCGAAGACATACGTCTACGGCTCTTCTTTCGGACTGAAGTCCAGGAATGATCCCAATCCCTTCATTATCAAAGACATACATCTACGGCTCTTCTTTCGGACTGAAGTCCAGGAATGATCCCAATCCCTGTATTCTCGAAGACCTCACGTCTACGGCTCTCTTTAGGACTGAAAGTCCAGGGATGATCCCAATCCCTTCATTCTCGAAGACCTCACGTCTACGGCTCTCTTTAGGACTGAAAGTCCAGGGATGATCCCAATCCCTTCATTCTCGAAGACCTCACGTCTACGGCTCTCTTTAGGACTGAAAGTCCAGGGATGATCCCAATCCCTTCATTCTCGAAGACCTCACGTCTACGGCTCTCTTTAGGACTGAAAGTCCAGGGATGATCCCAATCCCCTCAACTGTCCACTAAGGACTTCATTCTCGGAGACCTCACGTCTATGGCTCTCTTTAGGACTGAAACTCCAGGGATGATCCAATCCCCTCAACTGTCCACTAAGGACTTCATTCTCGGAGACCTCACGTCTACGGTTCTCTTTAGGACTGAAAGTCTAGGGATGATCCAATCCACTCAACTGTCCACTAAGGACTTCATTCTCGGAGACCTCACGTCTACGGCTCTCTTTAGGACTGAAAGTCCAGGGATGATCCAATCCCCTCAACTGTCCAATAAGGACTTCATTCTCGGAGACCTCACGTCTACGGTTCTCTTTAGGACTGAAGGTCCAGGGATGATCCAATCCCCTCAACTGTCCACTAAGGACTTCATTCTCGGAGACCTCACGTCTACGGTTCTCTTTAGGACTGAATGTCCAGGGATGATCCAATCCCCTTACATGTTCATCAAGAACAAGTATCCTCATCATCATAACATCTATCACCACAACATGTATCATCAATATCAAAACATGTATAACCACAACATGTATTATCATCATCAAAACATGTATAACCACAACATGTATCATCAACATTAAAACATGTATAACCACAACATGTATCATCATCATCAAAACATGTATAACATGTATCATGTATAACCACAACATGTATCATCATCATCAAAACATGTATACATCTAATCATCAAAAGCATCTAACATCAAAAGCATGTATACATCTATCATCAAAAGTATGTACACATCTAATCATCATCAAAAGTATCTAGCATGTATACATCTATCATCAAAAGTATGTATACATCTAATCATCATCAAAAGTATCTAGCATGTATACATCTATCATCAAAAGTATGTATACATCTAATCATCATCATCTAGCATGTATACATCTATCATCAAAAGTATGTATACATCTAATCATCATCAAAAGTATCTAGCATGTATACATCTATCATCAAAAGTATGTATACATCTAATCATCATCAAGAGTATCTAGCATGTATACATCTATCATCAAAAGTATGTATACATCTAATCATCAAAATAAAGAATATAAGAGTCCTAAATCTAAATAATTCTAGGTAACTAAGTGCAGTAAATAGGTAACCTCATCATTGATGAGATAGACTTGTTATCGGATACTGCGCTACTCCCCCTTTCGAGGAGGGTTCTTCTGAACTACACCAAGCTTGTCTCGGAAGTGTTCAAACTTTACTCGAGACAGAGGCTTGGTCAGGATATCATCAATTTGATCCTCAGTGCTTATATACTCGAGCTTGATAGCTCCTCTCTGCACCATATCTCGTATATAGAAGTATCGGATCTCTATGTGTTTTGACTTATCGTGGAACACAGGATTTTCAGTCATCTTAATGCAGCTGTGATTGTCACACATAATCACAGTGGGATCCATTTCTAAGTCAAACACTCCACATAAAATCTTCTGAAGCCATACTGATTCACAGCTGGCATAGTAGACAGCCATATAATCTGCTTCAGCAGTACTAACAGCCACACTAGATTGTTTCTTGCTGAACCATGAGATCATGGTAGATTCAAGACTATAACATCCACCTGATGTACTCTTTCTGTCTGAGACACTTCCTGCCCAATCAGAATATGAGTAACCATGTAAACGGAGTTCATGACCTCTAAGATAATATAGACCAAAATCTAAAGTACCTTTTAGGTACCTCACTACATGCTTTGTAGCTATTAAGTGAACCTTTCTAGGTTCTACTAGATACTGACTTACGGTATTTACAACAAAGCATATATCTGGCCTAGTATTTGTTAGATACATCATTGGCCCAATGATTTGTCTATATAGGGTTAGGTCCACTAAATCCGATGAGTTATTAACTAATAACTTCAAGTTGGAGTCCATGGGAGTGGCCATGGCTTTACACTCCAACATATCAAATCTTTTTAGAAACTTCACAGCATACTTACCTCGATTTAAAAGATTCCTTTTGGATCATGCCATACTTCTAGACCTAAGAAGTAGTGCATTAATCTGAGATCTTTCATTTTTAATTCTGTAGCCATTTTCATGATCTATTTCTCATTCCTTGTCAGAAAGAGATCATCGTCACATAATAATGGTATGATAGGTTTATCATCCACAACCTTTAGGTAAAGGTTAGGATCAGCTTTACTTCTGGTAAAGCCCAAGCTTTGTCATGAAGCTGTCAATTGTCCATTATTCACACTCTGCATTGAGTGATCTTCTGCATATCTATCTGTGCCATCTCTCGTCAGATGGGTCTACTAATATGAGCCTCAAAGTCATTCGAACTCTATGATGAGTTTCTTCTTGCATCCATGTCATATGTGTATAGAAGCCATATTCAACCTTGTAGCAAAGGTTGAGATCCACATCACCCATGATGATCATTAAGCTCATCAAATGACTACCGATCCTGGGTACCTATATAGAACCTGATTCACACTTCTTCTTTAATTACATCATTAAGAGAATGGTCTTATCTAGTCCCTTGGAGCAAAACATCTCATCATGATTCTCTTCCTCTTTCTAAGATAATCTCTTAACCACAAGCTTTCTATAGTGTGTTTGATTTGTAAATATTTTGTTGAACATCCATCGCTTGTTCAGAGCTCATCATTCATCGTGATCTTTCCTACAAATCAAAATTAAGTACATGATTAGTAATACTTCATAATCATCAAATCATATTGACATGATAACCTATTATGCATACAAATATCATTTACATAGTTATGCAACTATTTTGACCAATACTTTGGCACAACACTTTCCTATATCTTGTATGCATACAGTGGCTATCTAGATGCCTTCCATCTCTACCAGAACATACTATCGAGAGTGTGCACAGCTCTCGGCATGTCAGCAAAGAGGTTTCATTCTAGACAAGCAACAATGGAATGTTTGTCCAACTTGTCAATCATATGCACATTAGTAGTATACTGTTCAATGCTCTATGAATGTTTACACTCAGCATTATATATTATGGGAATACAAATATGCATACAACCTATTATAGGCAATATTATTACTGTTTCAAATAACAACTCAAATACTTATCTTTTATGTTTGTGTGCTTGATCTTCTGTATGTCTTTTGAATTTCTATTCATTCTGTACCACTGTGCATGCCCAAGAGTCATCCTCATGATCTCATACACAAACATATACTCATTACTATATTCTAAATGCTATCAAAACATTATAGTACTAAATAATCTTGAAAATGTATAGTCATGATTATAGTTAATAAACATTAGTATTCAAGATTTCAGGGAAGTCTTCTTTTACTCATGCATATCATCAATCAGGATAAAGGATATAATATGCATAATCCCTTGATTACTAACTTTATGAATAAGCATAACCAATCATTCCAAGTATACTTATATAGGGGATCCTAACACAAGGTAAGATTCATGGGAAACATACCTGGATTAGTATACCTACTTGGTTATGTACAACATACCTAAACAATCTCTTCAATGATTTAGAGATCCTGAGCTAGAACCTGCATGTCTCATAGGTTAAGCATAATATAACAAAGTCATACATACCTCGTAAGTAGAACAAAGATTGTGGATGAGTCTTTGTCTTCATGTTTTCATGGTCATGGAACCTGATTTGTGATGTACTTGTATCTTGTTAGCGGACAACATCAACCTCACACAACATCATAATGCATTAGTACAATCATAAGTGCCAACACCCTAACCAATGAATATCTTCTATCATGCATTCATAATTTTGTTAAGGTGATACAACAAATCTAAAATCAAGATTGTACTAACCGTAATAACATGAAGACCAACATACCATAAACTTAATCATGAACAAATATCAAAACATACCTCGATGAATCATACCTGTCGAGATCGCTTGTAATCTTCTTATGTAAAGCCTTTAGCCTCATCTCCCTCTGAAATATGAACTCCTTCACTTATGCAGGTGACCAATCCATCTTCTTCTAGGATTAACCCTATCCACTTGAGTTGCAAGAATTTGACCTGGAGCTGGATATGGGTTTGTCAGAGAAACCCCAAAAATTCAAACTTTGAATTTCAAACTTCCGAAAGGATAGAAATATGCGCCTTGATGAGCTGATCAAACTGATATATTTAGAATTTGAAAACTGCAAAGTTTCACTCCTAAATTTTGCCTTTGAAACTTTAGAATTCCCTGGACGTGACCCTGAACTGGGGTTTGATGAATCCCACTCTTCTGCCCAATCAAAATGTTTGATCCAAAGCTCTAAGCTTCTATTTTTCTGAGGAGCTTCCAGCCATGGTCACAGATTTCAAAAATTCCCATTTTTACAGAAGCCCTAATTTTCCACTTTTCTGATCAAAGTCCCGAACTAGGGTCTAATCAAACCCGGCCTTCTGCCCAACCAAAAATTCTGATCTTGGTCTCTAAATTTTTATTTTGATGAGTAGCATCCATCCGTGGTCTCCGATTACAAAAATTCCAATTTTCTCCAAAGCCCTAAATTCCGGAAGCCATGAATGAAGGTACCAAAAAATAATTCTGTTTTGACAGAAATATGTACCTGAATGTTTCTGGTGTAACTCCGAAATTTTTGATCCACAGGGTCTGAACAAGTTTCCTGAGATAGCCTGACCTGTTATCTTTCCATCCTGACAGGTCTGACCTCAATTGGATTCTCTGAGAGAGAGTTATGCCAAATGTCGCAACGTGACCTGTTTTGGGATAAAACAGGAGAGTGAACTTGTACGGCGTGCCACATGTCACTATTTTAACTTCAGCCTCTGAAAAGGTTTCCTAAGATATATCGGCCTGTTACCTTTCCATCCTAATAGGTATGACCTCAATTGGACTCTCTGAGAGAGATTTATGCCAAATGTCGCAACGTGACCTGTTTATGGGATAATACAGGAGAGCGCACTTGTACGGAGTTCCACGTGTCACTGGTTCAACTTCGGCCTCTGAAAAAGTTTTCTGAGATATTACAAACTGTGTACTACCTGTCACTTTTTACGAAATTTCATTTGGAGCTTCCTATCCCAAGATATGACCTTTTTCCCAAGGTCACCTGATTTTGACGTAGATCTGGAAGAGGCAGAAACCCTATATTGTACAGATCATAAATCACAAAGTACAACGAATTAGAGGTTTTCCTTTGGACACAAGGTACCTGGAGATTTAATATTCGTCCTGTAACAATTTCAGATCCGAAAACTTCGCCAAAACGGATTTATAGTGAAAGTGCTACGATGACTGGTTTTTGCTATATAAAACCCTAGCCTTCAAATTGTCGTAAGTAAAGCAAGTGTCGTTAGTGCCATACCTTGTCTTCCTTCAGGTTAGCTCTGATACCATGTTAAAATTCAATATGCTAAGACAGAAAATAGCAGCATTACATTCCATTTCACAATAATAGCATATACAGGATCACTGAAGAAACAACAAGCACAGCATAAACACAAGAGACAAAGATTTATCCTGGGAAACCCTCATGGGGTAGAAAACCCAGCAAAGCTTCCTCAATATAGATGACCAGCAATATACAAAGATGCAAACCCTGAGCATAAGCTCCTTCTTCTCCATAGCAGACCTCTCCTCCACAAGTGCGCCTTTCTCAAGTGAGAGTGAGTGTGTCAAATGAGGAACACACCTCCTCTATTTATACACTTCACTGATATGTATTTTACACAAGTACACGTAGGCTCGTATTTAACCAATGGGTTAAATACCCCACTACAACTAACTGGGCCGACCCCTCTAGGGTGGTCTAATAACCCTTTGACCCACATAACACATAAAGGGCCGACCTCCACTAGGGAAGTCTAATAACCCGAGTTACCACATTCTGACGGAGGAATAAACATCTCCGGATATACAATAAGATCTTCACGGAGGAATGAAACATCTCCGGAATAATAAAGTACAATTATAATATTCTTTGAAGTTACAATATCTCAACACAAGGGCTATGGGATAGCCAGTTACTTGATCTGATATATTGAAAAAAAAACATGTTTGTACAGTAAACCTTAGCAGCCAAAAATGATGATACGATAACACAAACTGATAATCCCGATAGCAGCAAAGTATGAGTCGATAAGGGCGTAGGCCAAGTATGTTGAGAGGAATGGATGTGTTTCCCACCCTATGTTTCCATGAGACCCGAGGTCGTGGGAGGGTCGTGCTGAGACATGCTCCCCATGTTGTTGTGATGACGATGGTCAGATGCCTGCTAGGGGAGGATAGGTCTGTTGTTCAGCCGACGCTATCGCTCTCAAGTTCTATGTGGTCAGGTCGGTGAGTCCGACATCCACTTTTGTACTAGCAGAGGAAGGATCGGGAGGATGCAGGACGTAGGTTATGATGGGAGGATGTGTTAGTTAGTACTGTCGAGGGTTGGGTATTCCTTGATTATGAGTTAGTTGTAGTAGGTACCCTTCCTTGTACATGATTGATTAAACTAATGTAAACATAAAGATAATGATGTGAAATCATAAAGAATTAAATGTTAAATAATTCAGGATGTTATAGTAATTGTACTATATATATTATGCTTGTTCTTCTACATGGGGGTAAATACTACTATTAGTTAGCAGGTATGCATAGGCGGGATGGGGTTTGTCTATAGTACATTTCTGATCTGTGCATACGCTGGCCATGCATGCACACATTGCACATGTACACTAATATCGATACACAAACACTTAACATATTGAATAAATGTATAAGTTGTCATAAGTAATTATGTTAATCATGCATTGATCGAATTCAGATAATGAATATAAAGTTATTTAAGATGTGTAAAACAAGTCAATTAAGCTATGTATTACTTGTTGGTAAACATTGTGATAAGCAAGTGAGACAAGTGTCGTCAGCTAACATTGTCATCTGAGAATTGTTGTAAATAAGGTAATGGTAATGTCTAATTAATTAGTAAGATTGTTTAAACCCTTAAGGGTGCTTTGTTTAGAAGAACGAGGATACTATGTAGATGTTAGGGTACTCATGTGATAAACAAATGATTTAAAAGACATTTTTATTAAATTCACCATTTATTATTACTTTGTGGTGATTTAATTAATATTATTACTTAATTAATGTTATTTTAATAATATTACTATCCATGTCATAACAATTGCAATATAGGTAAATATTAAATATTGATTAATAAATGATTAGAGTGTGATTATTTCCATTACTAAGTTAGACATAATGGGATAACAATTTTGGAATGGATGTGATGTGATGGAAAATGGTTTATTACTATTTAATGATTCAATACGAATCTTAGAATTTAAATCTCAAGATAAGTTATCTTGATGGATGAGGTGGACCATTAAGACACACCATGTCCAAGTTGAAAAGGTCAACTATGTATATAATATTTTATTAATTACACTAATAACATTAAATACAAAGGTGGTGAATAGACTTGTAATTAATAAACCTTGTCCCGAATGGATAACCTTTGGGTAATGACTCCCACCGTAATAAATACTTACGACCATCAATCAAAATCAAATAAATTTACTATAAGTGTAATTGATTATTCAGTACATTGAGTGTGAAAAATACATTTTTATAATGTAACGTGTATGAATGAACTAAGGGAAAGGAGTAAATGTTTGAGGGGCTCGAAAGGGGGAGTTTGGGGCAGTGGCGTAAGCCCAAGGTCTTCTCGAGGAAGGAAATGTATATAGGGGGAGAAGGTTGAAGGTAAAGGGGGGGATAGCTTGAAGTGGAGAGAAAGGTTTTTTGAACAAAAAAAGGTTTGAGAATAGAGAAAGGTTTTAAGAACCTAAGTAAATACTGCTCTCGGGATTATCAGATTGTGAGCTCGGGGGCTTGGAAATCCTTTGATTTCCAAGGGCCAGCAAGATAATAGCTGGTTGGTAGGGTGGACACATCATCTTGGCTGACTAAGAGAATATAAACATAACCTGCTACGACCTACGGTCTACTAGCATCAGCATCAGGTAATTTCCTTGATTATTTATTTTATTTGATTATTATGTTGAAACATACTCTGAATCCTACATATACCTTGCTACTTACTGAATTAGTAATGTGAAACATATTCTTTTGCTGAAAACAAATTGTTGAAGGAAAATATTGATATGTTAGTTTATTTTTAAATACGAATGTATGATTATTAAAGACAAAACGGTATACTAAATGTCATTTAAAAGCATAGAATTTTCATTAGAAATTTACTCACATATACCTGAATAAGTTAATACATAGAAAAGTAACATAGAAGATGACTTAGGGCTCTGTCGAAAAAATAGAGCACTACACTTGGTATCAGAGCAAGGTTCAAACTCTCGAAGCTAATGGCCTACAGGAAATAGAAACTAAGCATCACTAAGCAAAAATATCTGTAAATCTATGTAGAACTCTATGCAGAAATCCGAAATCAATGTTCAAGATTTTCCAAACCTTCTTCCCTAATTTATGTAACAGTAGTTTATCTGCACAAACATAAAAATCAGAAATAGTCAGTTACATATATATATATATAGCCATAGAGTAAGAATTCTGTAAATTTTATAAGAAAACAAGAAGACATTGCATATTTGGCATAAGAAAACAAACATAAAATTTCAGATTTAAGGAGGCCACTACAATCATTATTTTAAATTAATTCAGAGAATTATGTTTAAAACCTTAACATTCACCATACTTAACCCGAACACGACCATCTATGAATTGATTTTGTTTATCTATATTCCTAATATATACATCTCTTAATCATGGATTTCAAAGACATTTACAGTCATGTATTTGTTTTGTTTAACCATTTTATGGATGATGTGAGAATATAGTTCGTAATTCACACTAAATTTTCAAAGGTAATTGATTTGTTTTACCTTTTCACGGCATAAATCTGGGTATTTCAATACCTAGCGTGATCATTAGTAAAGATTGTTGCATTGTTCTCTCTATCTAAGCATCTGAAATGTCTAGCAAATAAAAATATATATATATATATACTGTAGGCTACTCGAATTTAGAGATAGCATAATTATTTTCTGTGTAAAACTTAGTGGAACCTAAACCAGGCTGGCTGATGTAGCAGAACAGATTGAATCTTAAATCGTTTTAAGAACAATTCTAACAAAAGTATCAGATGTTAAGTTCAATAAAGGGGTGTAATATATATATATATATATATATATATATATATATATATATATAATTTCAGACTCTTAGCAAGAAGCCAAAAGCCCTATCCATAGATAACCAGACGTCCAAAAAAAAAGTAATAATAAAATTTTTTAACCGGATATTAAAGCAATTTAATCTTATTAACAGTCCAAACGCTTAAACTGTTAAGATTTAATATGCTAAGAAAAAAAATAGCAGCATTACATTCCATTTCACAATAATAGCATATACAGGATCACTGAAGAAACAACAAGCACAGCATGAACACAAGAGACACAGATTTATCCTGGGAAACCCTCATGGGGTAGAAAACCTAGCAAAGCTTCCTCAATATAGATGACCAGCAAATACAAAAGATGTAACCCTGAGCATAAGCTCCTCCTTCTCCATAGCAGACCTCTCTCTCATAAGTGTGCCACTCTCAAGTGAGTGAGTGTGTGTGTAAAATGAGGAATACACCTCCTCTATTTATACACTACTCCGACTTGTCTTTTACACAAATCATGTAGGCTCGTATGTAACCATTGGGTTAAACACCCCACTACAACTGACTGGGCCAACCCCTCTAGGGTGGTCTAATAACCCTTTGACCCACCTAACACATACAGGGCCGACCCCCACTAGGGAAGTCTAATAACCCAAGTTACCACATTCCGACGGAGGAATAAACATCTCCGGATATACAATAAAATATTCACGGAGGAATGAATCATCTCCGGAATAATAAAGTACAAATATAATATTCTTTGAAGTTACAATATCTCAACACTCCCCCTTAACGAGAAGGATATTATAACAACATCTGCATGAGCAAGGAGTCATCAACGTCATACATGATACATCTATAAATCATTGGAATCTTTCTCAACATCATCAGTAACTCAAGCAGTTACTGGAACATCAACATCTTCAGTACTGAGTCTTTATCTTCTGCACCACTCGAACAGCTACAACAACATCAACATCTGGATCCTCACAATCATCAGCATCGTCATCATACGATCATCAGCATCGAGATCATCTCGATCTACAGTATCTGTATTATCATGATCTACAGCATCTGGATCATCTCAATCTATAGCATCTGGATCATCTCGATCTATAGCATCTGGATCATCATGTTCTATAGCATCTGGATCATCTCGTTCTACAGCATCTGGATCATCACGATCTACAGCATCTGGATCATCACGATCTACAACATCTGGATCATCTCGATCTACAGCATCTGGATCATCATGATCTACAGCATCTGGATCATCACGATCTACAACATTTGGATCATCACAATCTACATCATCTAGATCATCTCGATCTACAAAATCTGGATCATCACGATCTACAGCATCTGGATCATCACGATCTACAACATCTGGATCATCTCAATCTATAGCATCTGGATCATCATCTCGATCTACATGATCAGCAACATCATCATCTAGATCAACACGATCACCAACATCCTCATCTAGATCATCAGTATTAGTATCCACACCAATACAAGTATACACATCATCAATACAAGTATACATACAAGTATCCTCATCAATACAAGTATCCTCATCAGTCATAATAGCAGCATACCCTGTAACACACATGATCATATTATAGGATGATCAATCCTACTCTCTTTAGGACATAGGTCCATGGATGATATAATCCAGATCAAGTTCCAGGATGATCAATCCTTATCACTTTAAGACAAGTCTCATGTCTAGGGATGATGCAATCCCATCACGTACATTTTGAACCCAGTTCACAGACGATGCAGTCCTCTCACGTACATTTTGAACCCAGTTCATGGATGATGCAATCCTCTCATGTACATTTTGAACCCAGTTCATGGACGATGCAGTCCTCTCACGTACATTTTGAACCCAGTTCATGGACGATGCAGTCCTCACGTACATTTTGAACCTAGTTCATGGACGATGCAGTCCTCACACGTACCTTTAATACAAGTCTCATGTCTAGGGACAATGCAATCCCATCACGTACATTTTGAACCCAGTTCATGGACGATGCAGTCCTCACACGTACCTTTAAGACAAGTCTCATGTCTAGGGATGATGCAATCCCATCACGTACATTTTGAACCCAGTTCATGGACGATGCAGTCCTCACACATACCTTTAAGACAAGTTTCATGTCTAGGGATGATGCAATCCCATAACGTACATTTTGAACCCAGTTCATGGACGATGCAGTCCTCACACGTACCTTTAAGACAAGTCTCACGTCTAGGGATGATGCAATCCCATCACGTACATTTTGAACCCAGTTCATGGACGATGTAGTCCTCACACGTACCTTTAAGACAAGTCTCATGTCTAGGGATGATGCAATCCCATCACATACATTTTGAACCGAGGTCCAAGGACGATGCAGTCCTATCTTCAATTCTCGGAGACATCAGTCTACGGATCAATTCTGGGACCTAAGTCCGGGGAAGATACAATCCCCTACCTGTTCATTCGAGACTTCATTATCGGAGACCCAGTCTACGGCTCAATTTTGGGACCGAAGTCCGGGGAAGATACAATCCCCCACCTGTTCATTCAGAACTTCATTCTCGGAGACATCTTGTCTACGACTCTCTTTAGGACTGAAGTCCAGGGATGATCCAATCCTCACATGTCCACCAAGGACTTCATTCTTGAAGATAGACGTCTACGTCTCTCTTTAGGACTGAAGTCCATGGATGATCCAATCCCCTCATGTCCACCAAGGACTTCATTCTCGAAGACATACGTCTACGGCTCTCTTTAGGACTGAAGTCCAGGGATGATCCAATCCCCTCACGTCCACCAAGGACTTCATTCTCGAAAACATACGTCTACGGCTCTTTTTAGGACTGAAGTCCAGGGATGATCCAATCACCTCATGTCCACCAAGGACTTCATTCTCGAAGACATATGTCTACGGCTCTCTTTAGGACTGATGTCCAGGGATGATCCAATCCCCTCATGTCCACCAAGGACTTCATTCTCGAAGACATACGTCTATGGCTCTGTTTAGGACTGAAGTCCAGGGATGATCCAATCCCCTCATGTCGACCAAGGACTTCATTCTCGAAGACATACGTCTATGGCTCTCTTTATGACTAAAGTCCAGGGATGATCCAATCCCCCTTCTTTCTCAGAGACACCTGTCTACGGTTCCTTTTAGAACATGTGTTCAAGGATGATGCAATCCCCTTGTCACCTTAGACCATGTCTAAGGACCATCCACCAACCTCTCTGTCGGCATCACCAATATAGGTATCCACATCATCGACCTCACTGTCGATGCGGGAAATCTCATCATAAGTGATTACATCGCTCCCCCTTTCGAGGAGGGTCCTTCTGAACTATTTTAAGTTTGTCTCGAAAAACTTTACTTGAGGTAGAGGTTTGGTTAGTACATCGGATCGGTAGAGGTTTGGTTAGTACATTGGTAACTTGTTACAAATTCGAACTTTAAATTTTTTTCTGCACCATATCTTGTATATAGAAATGTCAGATCTCTATGTGCTTTGACTTATCATGGAATATTGGATTCTCTGCCATTTTGGTACAACTCTGTTTGTTACATAGGATCACAGTTGGGTCCATTTTTATGTCAAACAATTCTGAAGCCATACCGCTTCACAATTAGCAGAGCAAGCAGCCATATATTTTGCTTGTGCTGAGAGCCACACTAGATTGCTTCCTGCTAAACCACGAGATCATGGCTGATCCCAGACAATAACATCCTCTCGATGTGCTCTTCCTGTCTGATACAATTTCTTCCCAATCAACATTTGTGTAGCCATCTGAAGTCATGATCTCTAAGATAACATAGATCAAAGTCTATTGTATCCTTTAGGTACCTCATCACATGCTTTGCAACTAACAGGTGAACACATCTAGTTTCTACTAGATACTGACTCAAGGTGTTCATAGCAAAGCATATATCTGATCTAGTATTCGTTAGACACATCAATGACTCAATAATTTTTTTGTACAGAGTTATATCCACTAACTCTGATGAGTCATCCTCTAACAGCTTCAAGTTGGAATCCATGAGAGTGGCCATTCCAACACATCAAGTCTTCTCAAGATTTCTCAGCATACTTTCCCTGGCTGAGAAAGATTCCTTACGAGCCTTGCCATACTTCTAGACCTAGGAAGTAATGCATCAATCAAAGATCTTTCATTTTCATTTCTGTAGCCATCTTCTTCTTTCTTTTCATGATTTGTTTCTCATTCCCTGTTAGAAAGATATCATCTACATACAATAATAGTATGATCCATAACCTTAAGGTAAAGGTTAGGAACAACTTTACTTTTGGTAAAGCCCAAGATTATCAAGAAACTGTCAATTCTCCCTTTGTGACTGAACATCATTCACACTCTGCATTGAATGATCTTTTGCATATCTATCTGTGCCATCTCTCGTTAGATGGGTCTACTGATATGAGCCTCAATATCATTCGAACTCTGTAGTGAGTTCCTTCTTGCATCCATGTCATCTGTGTATAGAAACCATATTCAACCTTGTAGCAAAGGTTGAGATCCACATCACCCATGGTGATCATTAAGCTCATCAATTGATTATCGATCCTGGGAACCCATACAGAACCTGATTCACACTTCTTCTTTAATTACACCATTAAGACAATGGTCTTATCTAACCACTTGGAGCAAACATCTCATCATGATTCTCTTCCTCTTTCTAAGAGAATATTCTAGACACAAGCCTTCTATAGTGTGTTTTATTTGTAAATCTTTTTGTTGAACATCCATCGCTTGTTCATTGTTCATCATTCATCATGATCTTTCCTACAAATCAAAATTAAGTACATGATTAGTAATACTTCATAATCATCAAATCATATTGACATGATAACCTATTATGCATACAGATATCATTTACATAGTTATGCAACTATTTTGACCAATACTTTGGCACAACACTTTCCCATATCCTGTATGCATACAATGGCTATATAGATGACTTCCATCTCTACTAGAACATACTATCGAGAGTGTGCACAACTCTCAGCATGTCAGCAAAGAGGTTTCATTCTAGACAAGCAACAATGGAATGTTTGTCCAACTTACCAATCATATGCATATTAGTAGTATATTGTTCAATGCTCTGTGAATGTTTACACTCAGCATGATATATTCTAGGAATACAAATATGCATACAAGCAATATCATTTACTATTTCAAATAACAACTCAAATACTTATCTTTTATGGTTGTGTGGTTGCCTCTCGCTTGATCTTCTATATGTCTTTTGAACTTCTATTCATTATGTACCACTGTGCATGCTCAAGTGTGCACTAGTGTCATCCTCATGATCTCATACACAAACATACATTCATTAGTATATTATAAATATTATCAAAACATTATAATTCTAAATAATCTTTGAATATGTATAGTCATGATCATTAGTATTCAGGGTTTCAAGGAAGTCTTCTTTTACTCATGCATATTCTTGTTTGATCATAGTACTCTTCTGCTTAGTTAAATCATCAAGATAAGAGACATAATATGCATAAACCCTTGATTACTAACTTTATGAATAAGCATAACCAATCATACCAAGTATACTTATATAAGGGATCCTAACACAAGGTAAGATTCTAACTTGACATAGGAAAACATACCTGGATTAGTATACCTGCTTAGTTATGTCTAACATACCTAAACAATATCTTCTTTGTTCTCTTCAATGATTTAGAGATCCTGTGCTAGAACCTGCATATCTCATAGGTTAAGCATAATATAACAAAGTAATACATACCTTGTAAGTAGAACAAATATTATGGATGAGTCTTTGTCTTCATGTTGTCATGGTCATGGAACTTGATTTGTCTTTCGTGATGTACCTGTATCTTGTTAGCAGACAACATCAACCTCATACAACACCATAATGCATTAGTACAATCATATAGCCCTAATCAATGAATGTCTTCGATCATTCACATGCATTCATACTGTTACTAGGGTGATAAGACAATTCTAACATCAATCAAGATTGTACTAATAAATAATATGAAGACAAACACATTATGAACTTAATCAAGAATCAGATTTCAAGACATACCTGAACCTACTTAAGTCATACCTGTTGAGACTTCTTGTAGTCTTCTTATGTAAGGCCTTAGCCTCAACTCCCCCTGAAACTTGATCTGGAGCTTGATTAGGGTTTGCTAGAGAAACCCTAAAAATTCAATCTTTTACTTTCACACTTCTGAATGGATGGAAGGATGTGTCTTGCTGAGCTAATCAAACTAGCATACTTCTATTTTGAAATCTCCAAAAATTTGACCCCTCAAAATTGCCTTCGAAACTTCTGGATCTTCTGTATAGGATCCCAAACTAGGGTTTGATGAAGCCCACCCTTATTCCCAATACAAAGGTTCGATCCAAGGCTCTAAAGTCTTATTTTTCTGAGGATCTTCCAGCCATGGTCAAAGACTTCAAAAATTCCACCTTTTGCTGAAGCCCTAATTTTCCATCTTTCCGATCAAAATCCCGAACTGGGGTTTGATCAAGCCCGGTCTTCTACCCAACCAAAAAATTCGATCTTGGTCTCTAAATTTTGATTTTCCTGAGTAGCATTCATCCGTGGACTCCGATTCCAAAAATTCTAACTTTATCCGAAACCCTAAATTTTGGAAGCCATGAATGAAGCTGCTCCAAAAATAATTCTGTTTTGACAGAAATATGTACCTAATTGTTTCTGCTGTAACTCCAAAATTTTTCCTCTATAGGGTTTGAAAACGTTTTTTATGGTAGCCTGACCTGTCATCTTTCCATCCTGATAGGTCTGACTTCAATTGGATTTTCTGAGAGAGAGTTATGCCAAGTGTCGCAACGTGACCTGTTTATGGGATAAAACAGGAGAGCGAACTTGTACGGTGTGACACGTGTCACTGGTTTAACTTCAGCCTCTGAAAACGTTTCCTGAGATATTACAGTCTGTGTACTACCTGTCACTTTTTACGAAATTTCATTTGGAGCTTCCTAGCCCAAGTTATGACCTTTTTTCCTAGGTCACCTGATTTTGACTGAGATCTCGAAGAGGCCAAAACCCTAACTTGTACTGATCATAACTCACAAAGTACAACGAATCTGAGGGTTCCCTTTGGACACAAGGTACCTAGGGGTAGAAAACCCAACAAAGCTTCCTCAATATAGATGACCATCAAATACAAAAGATGTAACCCTTAGCATAAGCTCCTCCTTCTCCATAGCATACCTCTCTCTCATAAGTGCGCCACTCTCAAGTGAGTGAGTGTGTGTGTAAAATGAGGAATACACCTCCTCTATTTATACACTACTCCGACGTGTCTTTTACACAAATTATGTAGGCTCGTATTTAACCATTGGGTTAAATACCCCACTACAACTAACTGGGCCGACCCCTCTAGGGTGGTCTAATAACCCTTTGACCCACATAACACATACAGGGTCGACCCCCACTAGGGAAGTCTAATAACCCAAATTACCACATTCCGACGGAGGAATAAACATCTCCGGATATACAATAAAATCTTCACGGAGGAATGAATCATCTCCGGAATAATAAAGTAAAAATATAATATTCTTTGAAGTTACAATATCTCAACATAAACCACTACACCAAAACTACCCAAAATGACCAGAAAAGTGGTCCTCAAGTGAAACGTCTTCCAGGCGCAAACCACTACACAGACAGCATAAATTGCTGCAACAAAGAGTACTCTTATTTGAAAATCACTCATATATTGTGTGTGATCAAAATCAACTATATTTGCAAGCACGAATGATCATTGTTATTATTCATTCATTTCCTGAAATTTGAACAGCAGGATCTATAACCTAGGGCAAATTCGATTTTGTCATTTAAATAAATACTATTCAGTAAAATAATAGTTTATTTTTTTTCATTTTTAAACCAAGCCCCGAGAGCAAAGGATCCTTGATCCTGATATAAGGTAGAAACAGAATATAAAGAAACCAAAATTCAATATGTTGATTATGATCCCCAAATTTAAAATAAGGCATCCTGCATCCTGCATAAACAATGAGAGAATAAACTGGTCATTTCACACAAAGCTTATCTTAATATAAACAAACCAATAGTACAAATTGTTCCTTAGTGGCTGTGTTCTTCACTCGTACGCCCCTAAGGAGAAGACCACAATCGGTTCGTTGTGCCAAATCAACAATTTTACTCCCATTTCCTCCTATGCTACTGTTTTCGGCTCAAGTGGCTTCTTTCGCTGTACAAGATTTTCCAATCCCAATTGGGTCACAGCTAAAATGCATCACCATCCGCGGAAGCCATTCCTGTTAGCTACACAAACTGAAAATGGTGCGTTTGAACTCAATTACGAGCCTGGCCCTATGGATAATATCTTTCTCTTCTTATTCAGGAAAAAATGGCCAAGGTAACATTCATTTCACTCATTTTTTTCAATACGAGACTAATTGATTTCATGGGGAATATTTATAAGACAGAATGCTTGTTCTGCATACTTGTTGGGAAGCTTAAGAAACAAGGGAGAACCTAGGAAACGATCGTGGAGTTGGTATGGAAACAATAGGTCGAGGCTGCTGGTCCCTATCATTATCCATAGAAGGATGAAATAGCTCACAACGCAGGTATGTTTCAGCAGTCCCTATTAGCCATAGACAACCAGTTCCTCCCTATAGAGCACTAAAGTTTAGAACCATATAAAATACATACAGGGTGTGCCCCAAAAGGGGGTTCTCAATTGCTTGCACTCTCAACAAGAGTGATCGATTCCAACTATCAAGAGAATGCACCTAGTAAACAAACTATCATCAATTATCTACGAGAGGGAGAGACCACAGGCACCTTGACTTCTCCACCTACCAGGACTGTCAATGGAAGTTATACAGACCGATTCATTGAAAAAAAAAAATTACCATCTAGTTTAGTTGGTACAACCGAAGCTCAGCACCGACAGCTTCGCCAGCAACAAGCTGCCAAGCCGAAGGGATACCGCGCATGATATTTCACCCAAGCGCTGAGTGCAAGAGAATTCTTTCAATTTAAAATTATTAAGGCTATTCTTCATCCCAAAGGCCACCCATTTAAAAAAAAAACAGGGAAGGAGCGCTGTCTCAAAGCTGCAAAAATATTTTAATGCAAAAGCAAGAAAGTAAATACGGCTAAGACTGGAAACGATGCAGACAAATCCAATTCTAAAGGACGATTCAATCTTACACCACAAGTCTGAAGCCCAACACACAAGCATCTAGAAGAGTCCACAAGGAGAGCCGCGGGTCCATAGCTCAAACACCCAGCTAGCATAAATGCCGGGCAGATTAGGAAATGAGAAATACCTGTAACAGCCTCCTCAGGCTTGTGCCATTGCTTCTACCATAGAAGCTGGATCAAAGTCTCCTTCCTATCTAAAACCCTAAGGGAGCTCCCATAGAGCTGCAGAGCTAAAACTCCAAGAGAGAGGGCGGAACTGGCCGCGCCTTGGGGATTGACCCTATTTAGGGTTTTCCCACTCTTGCATGGCGGTGGACTGACAAGAGGAGCCACGTGTCCACACCTTTTGCATAGCCGAGGATCGAGTGAAAAGGCCTAAGTGGTCGATTGAATTTGCCTTATTTATTTTTATTTATTTTATTTAAATTTAGTTTTAGTTAAATTAAATTTCGTATATATTTATATAGTTGTTATAACCTATGTTTTGTTAAGAATTAAAATTTAATATTAAAAATATAAAGTTACTCATAAACTTTAATTAAAGAGTTGATCATAGATTTTAAATTATGAGGTTCATTATAGTGAGAAACATATAATATTAATAAGGTTAATAATTATGAGATTAATAAAGATTAAGCCCTAACGTTTAGAATTAAATAAATGTTAGGGTTGATGCAAAATAAAATGTTATTCCAAATGTCCATTTGAAATTTGTAAATCGAGGTTGATGTTAAGAATATTTAATTGACCAATATCAATGGTTCTAGAGTTTAATTTGAACCGGTGGAATTTATGTAGGGATCTTTAGTAGATTTAGTGTCGGGTGGCCTCAAAATGGTAGGATTGAATCGCCCTGAACTATAGCTCATTTCGTGAAACACATCTATTTGAAAATCAACTAGCACGCTCCTTAGAAGCTAACGATGTGATGTTTTACTCCATGAATCAGGATCAATCATGGTAACAACACGCAGAGGTCAAGGTCAGGGTCAAGGTCGACCACTGCCACCACCGCCTCCACCATCGTCATCACCGCCAACACCGCCACGATCAACCTCAACGCCTGAAATGCAAATCATAATGAGGTCTTTGGAGGCTATTATGACCACGTTGAACAGGCAATTGGAAAGGGCCGTCGAGGTGGAAACCACTCAAGTGAGTTGAGAGAACTCTGAAAGGGCACATGGCCCAAGAAAGGAACCGCTTCAGGACATATCGAGGGAGTTGCAAAAGATAAAGGTTCCATATTTTTCAGGAGGACGACCCGGTAAGCATGCCGAAGCATGGATGGAAGGCATGAAGAGATGCTTTGCATTGAATGAGTACACATCTAGTTCCAAGGCTAGGATGGATGTCTTTCAGCTTAAAGGTGATGCTTTGAATTGGTGGTCAGATATCGAGAAGCAGTTGCACCTTACTCCTCTTACAACTTCTTGGGAACTGTTCGAGGAGAGGTTCCACAAGAAGTATTTGCCAAATTATTACAAGGAAGAACAGGTAGGTGCACTCCATGCCTTAGTATAGGGAGACAAGATGGTGGAGGAGTATGAATCTCGGTTTATGGAACTAGTAATATATGTTCCTTACCTAGATGCAGATGATTGTCAGGTAGAGCGTTTTGTGTATGGACTTAACTACAAGATTAGGGCTGATGTGCGGATGTGGAAGCCAACTTCAGTTGCCATGGCAGTTTAGTATGCTCGTTATGTAGCTGATATGTCAGATGGAAAAGGGGGAAGTAAGTTGACAGGAACCAATCAGTATGTTTTAGGGAAGGCCTCACATCCTTACTTCAGGGGAGGACAATCTAGACCTCCTCCTTACGGTAACAGTTCACACTGAGGGGTAATACTTCAGTTAACTCAGTCTCATGGGCATCATCCACAACCCACCTGTTAAGTCAGTATTGTGTTTCTTCAATTTTGGTTTGATTTGTCCTTTTTGGTTTTATTGCACTTTATTTTAAGTCATTTATTTTCTTTAAATTTTGATTTCTTCCTCTTTAGTAAGTTTCCCTTAGGATTTTATAATATTTTGGACTTGTTTTTGGTGTTTTTAGATTTTAAATGCTTTATATTTGTTGATGATGAGGGGTTTTAAAAGTTCATTATATCAATTACAAAACTCATAAAATCCTAATCTAAGTGAGAACAGGTACAATCATAACCCTGATAGCCTCAAAATCCCATACAAATTGATAAAAAGTGGTTTAAAAGCCACAAAACAGTGTTGAGACTTTCCTGTAGCGCTAGACAAAATTTTAACAAAGGGCGCGCTACAAGAATATCACGTTTTTCCTGTTTTGAGTGATTGAAGTCAAATGCAGACCGCGGGCTGATGGAGAGGAATTTTTGAAAACTGAAGGAGGTTTTTGTTCCTAAGATACCCATCTACAAAAACCTCTCTCAGTTTTGCAACAGCTATCAAGGATTGAAAGATTCAGTTTAATCTTTGCAGCCTATTTTCCAGGGATTTTAAAGATTTAATATTTTCCTGTTTTGGTGTTCATCTTGCGGGGAATATTCTGATTGACTGGAGATGAATTTTTAAAAACCAAGAGAGGTTTTTGTCCATCACGGACCCATTTACAAAAACCTCTCTCAGTTTTTACACAGGTGTCACCAATTGAGAGATATGGAAGCTTATTTGACACCTATTTTCCAGAAATTCGCCATATTTGCCAGGAATCCGATTTACTATTTTTAGTTAATTAGTTGAGTTAGTTAGTTAATGTAACTGCTCAGTGGTTTCAATTTCGACCTAATGAAGGGGAAATAGAACCACTTCTTTGTAATTATAAAAGAGGGACAAAGGGTCATTGAGGGGGTTCGAATTTTTGGAGAGCTAGAGGAGGTCTGCAGACTGTGCTTTCATCCAGACTTGTTCACTGCTAAGTATTGCAAACTCTCATATTGCATTTTTGATGAAACTATGAATATATGACTCCTTATTCCACCTCTGATATGTGTTGGCTTCATTTTAAACTTATGCAGTTTCTTTATTGACAATTTCATTTCTGGTTTTATGTATGATTTCCAGTAAGTGCTTGTCTTTTATTGAATGAATTTCAGTGCAATCTTTTGGTGAATTTCTGAGATATATGGACATCTTCATGGATTAATGTATGTGATTTAGTTTTTACTTATTGTTGAATGTATTCCCTTTATGCTCTTGAAGTTTTCTTACCAAAACCTACAAAACAAAACCCTAAGAACCTAGTTTGGATTGATTTTATTCTTGAGATTGTGTTGGCTTGTTACCTTAGCCTTAGTAACAATTTCTGACACAAACATCTTTGGCGCCGTCGCCGGGGACGAAGCTGAAGCATATCTTCCCTGGGATACTCATCATTTTTCCTGGTTTAAGAGGTGGACTTGAACCAGCACTTTGAAGGCTATATTTTCACCAAAAAAGTCACACTGGCTTCTAAAGGCATTGGGACCAGGAATAAGCCTGTTTGTCCAATAAATCTGGGTGTGACAGACCCTGAGCAGATTCTGAAAATAGCTAACAAACTCAGAAAATCCAAATCTTTGCCAACTTGTTGTGATTCTCATCAGTTTGGCGAATCACTAGACCCAGCTGACATTTCACCGTGTATAAAACCTATCCTCTCTGAGAGCAGTTTTCAGGTTTTCACTAATCCCAAAAGTTTCTTGAAGGCTAAAACCTCTTCTCCTGATAGAATACCAATATTTCAGCTGAAGCTAGGAAAGAATACCTTTCAAAAAGGACCCAGTCAAACTCCTTCCTTTTCAAACCCTAATTTGAAACTTCAGTCTACACTTCAGTCCACAATGGCAGCTCAAAATCCACCTATGGATATGATGGACAGAATGGTAGCAGCTAGGTATGCACCATTAGTTTTACCTCAGCCTCTACATCCTTTGCCCGGAGGTGATTATCAGAAGTATATGCCTAGATTTAATGGTCAAGGGGAAAATACTGCTGAGGAACATTGGGAAGCTTTTATGAGTTATGCTGACAATCAGAATATTGAAATGAAAGATGTGTGGATGAGGGTTTTTGTTCAGAGTTTAGATGGGGATGTAAGAAAATGGTTTAGGGAGTTGCCTGCTAACTCCATTACTATTATTGAAGAACTCCATCAGCTTTTCATGAGACAGTGGGGAGACACTAAAGATCACACATACTACATAACTGAGTTTGGAGCTCTCAGAAGAAAGAAAGATGAGACTGTTGCAGATTTTTCCAAGAGGTTTAATAAGATGTACAGTAGAATTCCAGCAGAAATTAAACCTACTGAAACATCAGCTAAGTTGACATATGCCAATTCCTTTGATCATGAATTTTCCTTATTACTCAGAGAAAGGAGACCTATCACCCTGCTGGACATGCAAGATGCAGCCCTAGAGGTAGAGTCTAATTTGTTAGCTTCAAATAGACTTAAAAATGAAACATCTCAGCAGCTTTATGAAAGAAAAGGAAAGAAAGAAGCTGTCACAGCAGGCTCTGCTTCTCAAACTGCTGAAGCCAAAATAGATGAGATGGCCAAAATGGTTAAAATCCTCACTGCAAAGTTAAATAAACTCGAGCTTGAAAAGAATTCTGCTAAACCCGCTCCAGAAGCTCAGAGGAATCCAAATAACCAAAATCAGTTTAGAAGACAATTTGCCCCTAGATTCATGCCAAGGGAAAGAAGAAATAATGACATTCAGCAAGAAAGGAGAGAAAATGAAGATCAAAAAGTGCCCCCACCTTTTCAAAATAATCTAGTTGATGAAGAAGAAATTGATCAGCAGTTGCTTTTTGAAGAAACTGAGACTGATCAGGACATGAACCACATTGGAGATAAAATGTTTACAGGCTTCGTTACTGAAGAGGATTTTCTAAATTCTGAATATTATGATGCTGATTTATATGAGGTTGAAGATGATTTGGAATGTGAAAAGACTGCTATAAATGCTGCTACCAATAAGAATGGAGTCAAGAAAGTTATTAATCTCAGAACTGGACCAAAACAAGTAGTTCAAGCTCCTAAGAAGAAAACTGTTGTTCCTGCTCCAGTTATTCGTGATAAACCAACTGTTGATCCTGTAGCAGAAAAGAAACAACCTGCAGAAAAACCCAAGAAAAGTTCAGAAATTGAAGAGGTAAACAAGTCAAGTCAACATTTTAGTTTGGAAAATGAATTAGGAAAGCTCAAAATTCCTGTGCCATTTTCTGAGCTTATAAAAAATCCATCATACAAGAATACAGTCTTGAAGGTAATGAATATGCAAAATAATCAACCAGTTTCAGATACAGTTAACTTGCAGGAAGAAAACCCTAGAATTTTCATTGGATCAGCTCTGGCTGAGAAAACAGAAAATGAAGCTGGTGCTTCTCCTCCATTCTATGTTACCTTGACTGTACACGAGCAGATGATTCATAATTGCCTGCTAGATTCAGGAGCATCCCATAACTTGATGCCAAAAGCTGTGATGGAAGCCCTGGGCCTTAATGTCACCAAGCCTTACCATGATTTATATGCCTTTGACTCCCGAGCTGTAAAGTGTCTAGGAGTGATTAAAGATATGGTTGTCAGCCTTGCTCAGTTGCCAATGAAGAGTGTCATAATGGATGTTGTAGTGGCTGATATCACCCCAAAGTTTGGTTTGCTTCTTTCAAGATCCTGGGCAAAGAAGGTTGGAGGAACCTTACAGATGGACCTTTCATATGCCACTATTCCTGTTTTTGGTGGAGAGAATAGGAGACTCTACAGAGAAATTCAGTTTGCATACATTGTCATAGATGATAAGAACCCCACTAATCATCCTTTGTTTTCTGTTGACAAAGACCTTGGTTCATGCATATTACGGTTTAGTGAAGAGGAGAATTCTGCTGGTCTGTTACAAGTACAAAAAGAACAGCATGTAAAACGCAGCAGAGAATACAAAGATGTATTGTGGCAGTTGTACTTTGATGGATCCTCGTGCAAAGAAGGTGCTGGAGCTGGAGTTCTGCTCATTTCTCCTGGATGTGAGACAATCAAACTCATGTATAAGCTGGAATTTGTCACTACTAACAACACTGCTGAGTATGAAGCACTTTTACTGGGATTGAAAGCTGCAAAAGACTTAGGCATTCAGCAAATTGCTGCATATGGCGACTCCGAGTTGGTTGTTCAACAGGTGAAGAACAACTATCAAGTAAAGCAGGGTTTGCTGAAAATTTACAGAAATAAGGTATGGGATATGATGGAAAATTACTTCATAGCATTTAATATTACTCATATTCCAAGGAATCATAATGAAACAGCTGATTCATTGGCTCTAGCAGCCTCATATTTCAGAATTCCTAAGACTACTCAGTTAGGGTATCCTATAGAAGTGAGGTACAGGCCTTGTGTACCTGATAATGTTAAGCATTGGAGGGTCTTCGAAGATGACATTGAAATCAAGAAATTTCTTGAGCTAACAGATGAGTTTGCAAATGCTCAGATTGATCAGGATGAAGGAAAAGATGAACCTTTAGCATTATCATTCAAAATTTCTCAGAATACTCCTTGCTATGATGAAGATATTAGGGTTCCAAGACAAGAATTCTGTGATGAATTAGACTCTATCCCTTTTGGTTTTGATATTAAATTTGATGAAGGCCAGGCTGTTCAAAAATTTTCAGAAGTTGCTTACATTCATGGTTATGATAAATCTGCTGTTCAAAATCATTTTGAAGATGGTCTAATTTTTAATAAATATGATGATGAAATTGAAAAGAAAGACCCAGAAATCTGTGAGGAGTGTGATCTGTTACAATCTGATCAGCAGATTCAAGAATGCATTCAGTCTATTATCCTTGAACAGCAAAAGCCAATTCCTAATAGTCATTCATTTGAAGACAGTGTGGAAAAGGAGGTTCAGCTTATTAACATTATTAATGATACTATCCAAAAAGATCCAGAGCAAATTCAGGCTGATCCAGATGTCTTTTATCGCCAATGCCTGATTGATATTCATGGAACAAAATATTCTTATGGACAGCCTGTCTTTTTCATAGAGCGGGAAGAGGTAACTCATGGAAATTTTTATGATCCAGTAGCAGATTATTTAGAGTCAATACCAGGTTATAAATCTGTTATTTCAGAGACACTATTTGATGAAAGTGGATATAAGTTGTTAAATCTCTGCTCTTCATGTTTTCCAATATTTCTGATTATATATATATTTGGAGTTGGAAACCAGTTTTGGTGGGTTGATCAAATTCTTTCTTGGTTACATTGGAAATGGGGTTTCGAGTTGATTCAGTAGATGGAAGGTTCCTCAGAGAAAGAGAGTTGATTTTCATTGTACATGCCGGTGTGAGTGAGATTGAATAAAGACTCCATAGCCCAATGGAAGTTTGCAGGTAGTTAGATTGAAGACAGAAGGCACTAGTCTACAGGTTCTTGAAGCCTCACAGGGAGGACTTCATCCCGCAGCTGGAGCCAGATGTTAAGTCAGTATTGTGTTTCTTCAATTTTGGTTTGATTTGTCCTTTTTGGTTTTATTGCACTTTATTTTAAGTCATTTATTTTCTTTAAATTTTGATTTCTTCCTCTTTAGTAAGTTTCCCTTAGGATTTTATAATATTTTGGACTTGTTTTTGGTGTTTTTAGATTTTAAATGCTTTATATTTGTTGATGATGAGGGGTTTTAAAAGTTCATTATATCAATTACAAAACTCATAAAATCCTAATCTAAGTGAGAACAGGTACAATCATAACCCTGATAGCCTCAAAATCCCATACAAATTGATAAAAAGTGGTTTAAAAGCCACAAAACAGTGTTGAGACTTTCCTGTAGCGCTAGACAAAATTTTAACAAAGGGCGCGCTACAAGAATATCACGTTTTTCCTGTTTTGAGTGATTGAAGTCAAATGCAGGCCGCGGGCTGATGGAGAGGAATTTTTGAAAACTGAAGGAGGTTTTTGTTCCTAATATACCCATCTACAAAAACCTCTCTCAGTTTTGCAACAGCTATCAAGGATTGAAAGATTCAGTTTAATCTTTGCAGCCTATTTTCCAGGGATTTTAAAGATTTAATATTTTCCTGTTTTGGTGTTCATCTTGCGGGGAATATTCTGATTGACTGGAGATGAATTTTTAAAAACCAAGAGAGGTTTTTGTCCATCACGGACCCATTTACAAAAACCTCTCTCAGTTTTTACACAGGTGTCACCAATTGAGAGATATGGAAGCTTATTTGACACCTATTTTCCAGAAATTCGCCATATTTGCCAGGAATCCGATTTACTATTTTTAGTTAATTAGTTGAGTTAGTTAGTTAATGTAACTGCTCAGTGGTTTCAATTTCGACCTAATGAAGGGGAAATAGAACCACTTCTTTGTAATTATAAAAGAGGGACAAAGGGTCATTGAGGGGGTTCGAATTTTTGGAGAGCTAGAGGAGGTCTGCAGACTGTGCTTTCATCCAGACTTGTTCACTGCTAAGTATTGCAAACTCTCATATTGCATTTTTGATGAAACTATGAATATATGACTCCTTATTCCACCTCTGATATGTGTTGGCTTCATTTTAAACTTATGCAGTTTCTTTATTGACAATTTCATTTCTGGTTTTATGTATGATTTCCAGTAAGTGCTTGTCTTTTATTGAATGAATTTCAGTGCAATCTTTTGGTGAATTTCTGAGATATATGGACATCTTCATGGATTAATGTATGTGATTTAGTTTTTACTTATTGTTGAATGTATTCCCTTTATGCTCTTGAAGTTTTCTTACCAAAACCTACAAAACAAAACCCTAAGAACCTAGTTTGGATTGATTTTATTCTTGAGATTGTGTTGGCTTGTTACCTTAGCCTTAGTAACAATTTCTGACACAAACACCACCAAAGCCAAGGGCGTAAACAAGGAAGTTCCTATAGAGGATCAAGGGGTTTTAGAGGACCCAGGGGAAGGAACTCATCTCAGAGGATTCCTCCGAGCAACATGCAAGCCCCTCCCAATCTATCTTGTTGTGGATGCGGAGGTCCTCCTTTCCAGCGAGACTATCCCAAGGGTCAGTCAAGCAGCAGGAACAGGGAAGGAAAAGAACCCATGGATAGTTTGGGTAACAGTCATCGGATTCATGCAGCGGTTCATAACCACCAAGCAGAACATCAGTCTACCGTAGTAGAATCCACTGGTAAAGTAAACAATGTCAAACTTAAAATTTTGTTTGATCCGGGAGCAACTGATAGTTTTATTTCACCATTTGCATTAGATAAATGTGGGTTGGCAGCCTACAAGCACGATGATTTCAAACTGGTTGAAATGGCTTCAAGAGCTAAGCAAACAATAGGTCTTAAAGTGAGGAGTTGTGAGGTTGACTTAGAAGTATGCACTAAGTTGGATGCTTATGTCACCAATTTGGGGAATTATGACCTCATTGTTGGCATGGATTGGTTAGAAGGCCATAGAGCTTTCTTAGAGTGCTATGCAAAGAAGGTGTTGTGCCTCGATGATGAGGGAAGGACAATTCAAATCCAAGGCTTGAAGAGGAACGTATCCCTCTGTTTCATCTCTATGGTGAAAGCTAAGCGGTGCCTCAGACAAGGATGCCAGTTGTTCGTAGTGGAGGCCATGAGCGATAGTAAAGGACCTTCCTTGAATTCTTACCCAGTACTTTCCGAGTTCAAGGATGTCTTTCCGAAGGAATTGCCACGACTACCTCTAGAAAGAGAGCTCGATTTCACAATCGAACTAAAACCTGGTGCAGAGCCTATCTCAAAAACTCCTTATAGAATGAAAACTCCAAAGCTCCGTGAGTTACAGATCCAGTTAAAAGAGTTGCTAGATTTGGGACTGATTAGACCTAGTATCTCGTCGTGGGGAGCACCAGTGATCTTCGTTAAGAAGAAGGATGGATCTCTGCGACTGTGCATAGATTACAGATATTTGAACAAAGCCACAGTGAAGAACAAGTATCCCATACCAAGAATTGATGACCTCTTTGATCAAATGAAAGGTGCGTTAGTCTTCTCAAAGATTGATCTACGATCAGGGTATCACCAGTTGAGGATTAAGGAAGGCGACATTCATAATACTGCCTTTCGAACTCAATTTGGGCATTATGAGTTTGTAGTGGTACCATTTGGTTTGACCAATGCTCCAGCTGTATTCATGAGCCTCATGAATGGTGTCTTCTGAAAATACTTGGACCGCTTTGTTCAGGTCTTCTTAGATGATATTATTATCTATTCTAAGAGCGAGAAGGAGCATGAGGAACACTTACGGTTGGTCTTGACATGCTTAAGGGAACATAAACTTTATGGTAAATTGTTAAAGTGTTCCTTCTTCCAAAAAGATATTCACTACTTGGGGCACATCATCTCAGGTGAAGGGATCTCTATAGACCCGGAAAAGGTAAAGGCCATTGAAGATTATCCAATTCCAAGGAATGCTCATGAGGTGCGCAGCTTCATGGGGTTAGCAAGCTATTACCAGAGGTTTGTGGAAGGATTTTCTAAAATTGCAAAACCTATTACCACCTTGCAACGCAAGGGAATCCGGTATGAATGGACCGATGAATGCGATGTTGCTTTTACAGAATTAAAGAGATTGTTGACAAGTGCACCGATCTTGAGGGTACCAGACATGGATAAAGATTTCATGGTATGCACCGACGCCTCGAAGAAAAGACTAGGAGCTGTGTTGATGCAGGAAGGCGGGGTAATAGCTTATGCATCTCGAAAGTTGAAACCTCATGAGGAGTAGTATGCCACACATGATCTAGAATTGACAGCAGTAATGTTGGCACTAAAATTATGAAGGCACTACCTAGTTGGTAGAAGCTTCACCCTTAAAACAGACCATCAGAGCTTGCAGTACATCTTTACCCAAAGGGATTTGAATGCTAGGCAAAGGCGATGGAGTGAGTTCATGAGTGAGTATGACTTTGGTATCTCTTACATCAAAGGAAAGGAGAATGTGGTGGCAGACGCTCTAAGCCGAAGACCGAGACTTTTCTCCTTAATTCCCTTGAAGGTTGACTTGAGGGAAAGAGTACTAGGACAACTATTGGGCGATAGTTGGTACCTAAAAGTAACCTTAGCTATTCAGAATGGAAAGGAACAGGAATTGAAGTATGATGGGTACCACCTTGAGGAAGATGGATTGTTGCGGTATCAGGGAAGGATGTATGTTCCTAAGGAAGGTGATATCAGGGAAACAATCCTTAGAGAGGCCAATAGATCACATTAATGTGCGCACCCAGGGGTGAAAAAGATGTATACTGACATAAAGAAACTCTTCTTCTGGCCAGGTATGAGGATGGATGTAGTGGATTTTGTTTCTAAGTGCCTTGAGTGTCAACAAGTTAAGGCAGATCATCATCACCTGGCCAGTCTCCTACAACCGCATGATATTCCTATGACTAAATGGGAAGTCATTTCCATGGACTTCGTTGTAGGATTACCACTCACATCTATGAGACATAATGCTATTTTGGTGGTAGTCGACGAACTTACCAAAAGCGCTCACTTCATTCCAGTCAGAGACACCTATGATGTGACAGATGTGGCAAGGGTATTCATAAATGAGATTGTACGTCTTCATGGAGTTCCTAAAAAGATAATCTCTGACAGAGACCCTAAGTTCACCTCCAGATTTTGGACAAGCATGTAGTCAGCATTAGGGACACAGTTGAACTTAAGCTCAGCTTATCGCCCTGAGACAGATGGACAGACAGAGAGGGTGAATCAAGTGATGGAGGACATGCTTAGGATGTATGTTATTGATCAACAGACACAGTGGGAGAAATATCTTCCTTAAGTGGATTTTGCATACAACAATAGTCATCACAGCTCCATTGGTATGCCGCCATATCAAGCATTGTATGGGAGGCCGTGCAGGACACCACTCAGTTGGGACAGGTTAGAGGATCGAGTTTTAATTGGGCCTGAATTGATTCAGGAAATTGAGGAGCAAGTGTTACAGATTAGGCAGCGGTTGAAAGAAGCGCAGGATAGGAAAAAGAGTTACGCTGATGCACACAGATCAGATAGAAGTTATGGAGTAGGGGACCGTGTATTTATTCACATCAGACCAAATAAAAGTACCATTCGGTTTGGGAAGGGTACCAAGTTGTCACCTCGCTTTATAGGTCCATTTGAGATTCTTGAGAAAATCAGACCAATTGCTTATCATCTTGCGCTGCCACCCCACTTGCATAAAACTCATAATGTATTTCATGTTTCTGTATTACGACATTACATAGTTGATGAGACTCACAAAATTCATTGGAAGGAATTGCAGGTCTCGGACGAGGGAACCTTCAGGGTCGAACCATTACATATACTTGATCATAGGGTTCGACAGCTCTGTAGTCGCCATGTGGACCAAGTTAAGGTCCAATGGGACAAGTATAGCCTAGGGTCTGCTACCTAGGAGGATGCAGAGACCATACGTCGATATTTCTTCTCACTATTTTGACCATGACTTCGGGACAAAGTTTCCCGAAGGGTGGGTGTATGTAACACCCATATTTTGATTAGGCATATTTATCAGTTAGACACACCATACTTTATTTTGTTATATATTCTGTTGAACTCAACTCGACTGAGTAAACTATATTACGATATGATGGACCTCATTATATGATGTTAATTTGTTTTATGATTTCACTATGATTATGATGTTACTATGTTATGTGGTTACGATCTCATAATTATCATATGATTTCTTTATTTTACGATTATAGTATATGTTTATATGTTTTCATTAATAAGATGTGAAATATATGATTCGGTACGTGGATACCATCTTCTTGTATGAATTATTGAAGTGTTATATGTCATACGCATCTATGATGAACTAAAGAAGTTACATAAAATAAAAAAAATTTGATAACATGGATCAATTGGCGATCAATGGGAAATGCTTTCTATAAATTTGTATTTTGCGAAATACTAACCTACAGGACACAAGGGCTATGGGATAGCCAGTTACTTGATCTGATATATTGAAAAAAAAAAACATGTTCGTACAGTAAACCTTAGCAGCCAAAAATGATAATACGATAACACAAACTGATAATCCCGATAGAAGCAAAGTATGAGTCGATAAGGGCCTAGGCCCAGTATGTTGAGAGGGATGGATGTGTTTCCCACCCTATGTTTCCATGAGACCCGAGGTCATGGGAGGGCCGTGCTGAGACACGCTCCCCATGTTGTTGTGATGACGATGGTCGGATGCCTGCTAGGGGAGGATAGGTCCACTATTCAGCCGACGCTATCGCTCTCAAGTTCTATGTGGTCAGGTCGGTGAGTCTGACATCCACTTTTGTACTAGCAGAGGAAGGATAGGGAGGATGCAGGACATAGCTTATGATGGGAGGATGTGTTAGTTAGTACTGTTCAGGGTTGGGTATTCCTTGATTCTGAGTTAGTGGTAGTAGGTACCCTTCCTTGTACATGATTGATTAAACTAATGTAAACATAAAGATAATGATCTGAAATCGTAAAGAATTAAATGTTAAATAATTGAGGATGTTAAAGTAATTGTACTATATATATTATGCTTTTTCTTCTATATGGGGGTAAATACTACTATTAGTTAGCAGGTATGCATAGGCAGGATGGGGTTTGTCTATAGTACATTTCTGATCTGTGCATACGCTGGCCATGCATGCACACATTGCACATGTACACTAGTATCGATACACAAACACTTAACATATTGAATAAAGGTATAAGTTGTCATAAGTAATTAGGTTAATCATGCATTGATCGAATTTAGATAATGAATATAAAGTTATTTAGGATGTATAAAACAAGTCAATTAAGCTATGTATTACTTATTGGTAAACATTGTGATAAATAATTGAGACAAGTGTCGTCAACTAACATTGTCATCTGAGAATTATTGCAAATAAGGTAATGGTACTGTCTAATTAATTAGTAAGATTGTTTAAACCCTTAAGGGTGCTTTTTTTAGAAGAACGAGGATACTATGTTGATGTTAGGGTACTCATGTGATAAACAATGATTTAAAAGACATTTTTATTAAATTCACCATTTATTATTACTTTGTGGTGATTTAATTAATATTATTACTAATTAATGTTATTTTAATAATATTACTATCCATGTCATAACAATTGCAATATAGGTAAAATTTAAATATTGATTAATAAATTATTAGAGTGTGATTATGTCCACTACTAAGTTAGACATAATAGGATAATAATTTTGGAATGGATGTGATGTGATGGAAAATGGTTTATTACTATTTAATTATTCAATACGAATCTTAGAATTTAAATCTCAAGATAAGTTATCTTGACGGATGAGGTGGACCATTAAGACACACCATGTCCAAGTTGAAAAGGTCAACTATTTATATAATATTTTATTCATTACACTAATAACATTAAATACAAAGGTGGTGAATAGACTTGTAATTAATAAACCTTGTCCCGAATGGATAACCTTTGGGTAATGACTCCCACCGTAATAAATACTTACGACCATCAATCAAAATCAAATAAATTTACGGTGAGTGTAATTGATTATTCGGTACATTGAGTGTGAAAAATACATTTTTATAATGTAACGTGTATGAATGAGCTAAGGGAAAGGAGTAAATGTTTGAGGGGCTCGAGAGGGGGAGTTTGGGGCGGTGGAGTAAGCCCAAGGTCTTCTCGAGGAAGGAAATGTATATAGGGGGAGAAGGTTGAAGGTAAAGGGGGGGATAGCTTGAAGTGGAGAGAAAGGTTTGAGAACAAAAAAAGGCTTGAGAACAGAGAAAGGTTTTGAGAACCTAAGTAAATACTGCTCTCAGGATTATCAAATTGTGAGCTCGGGGGCTTGGAAATCCTTTGATTTCCAAGGGCCAGCAAGATAATAGCTGGTTGGTAGGGTGGACACATAATCTTGGATGACTAAGAGAATATAAACATAACCTGCTACGACCTACGGTCTACTAGCATCAGCATCAGGTAATTTCCTTGATTATTTATTTTATTTGATTATTCTATTGAAACATACTCTGAATCCTACATATACCTTGCTACTTACTGAATTATTAATGTGAAACATATTCTTATGTTGAAAACAAATTGTTGAAGGAAAATATTGATATGTTAGTTTATTTTTAAATACGAATGTATGATTATTAACGACAAAACGATATACTAAATGTCATTTAAAAGCATAGAATTTTCATTAGAAATTTACTCACATATACCTGAATAAGTTAATACATAGAAAAGTAACATAGAAGATGACTTAGGGCTCTGTCAAAAAAATGGAGTGCTACAGTCCAGCAAGTCCAGCTCCAATTTTCTATAACTCAGCACCCTGAGCTTTAATTCCTTCTGATAGTGCAGAATGTTATGCTGCTCTTCTTGGTCTTTTGCTCTGACAAGAACTTCAGAAAATGAATTGACTCCATGATAGATAGAGTCATTTGGTATGTTCTCATGCACATAGTCTATCTTTACATGGGTTTGTTTTAGATGTGCATCGAATAACTTCTTGGGGTCGTGCTTTCTTTTAGTAGCACATCCCAATTTGAAATTAACCAATTGGTCACCAAGGGTGGCTGCCCAATTGGAGGTTGGGATGACCAATGACCCAAGGTCACTTGATTCCCCAAAGCATCATTGAAAGTCCGGCTTTTGACACTAGCATTCTCTATTATCCACTTCACTGCGTCTATATAGTGTAATATAGCAGGCCGTGTAGCGATAGCATGAATCTGAGAAGCCCTAATCTTCTCATAAGCGGGCCTATCAAATTCTACCTGTGAGAGGTCATCGTTGTCGAAAATATCATAAATTCGAGACCAATCCATTTGATAAGTCTCGGTGACCTTTCCGCTGGTATCAGAGAAGATACCAAAGTTGGGGTCTTTGGTTAAAGTACCCCCGAGAATGGCCCTAGACTGGGTACTTCGTGACATAGTGGCAAACTTCGTAATTTCTAACAAAATAAAGAAAACAAAAATGAAAAGCAACAATCATAGACAGCCAAAAGACCAACCGAAAAAAATGGAATGACAGCAATCCTACCTGTGATAACTGAAAATTGGCAATTGACTGAAGGCAAGAAATCCGCGGTAAAATCATCTCAACGGATTAATTCGGCGAGTAAAAATGATAAAGAAAAGTAAATAAAAACCTATATTTATCAATTTACCCAAATTAAATCACGGCCGTAGGATTAAGAGAAATGGACGGCTGAGATTGACCGATGCAAACTGTGGGATCGGGTTCAAAAAAAAAAAAACATATTATTTACCACTCCCGAAAGCCGAAAACTGAAACTGGTGGGTTTCGGGTTTCGAGTTTCAAAAATACGACCAAATTAAAACCAAGTTTCCGAAAGCCACAACCCGAAAGTTGCCGGTTGCGGGTTTCAGAATGCAATTGAATACAATGTTAGAAAAGAATTTCTGAATCTCGAAACGCGACAGTGTCAGGCTTCAGGTTTCGGGTTTATTAAAACTCACAAACAGAGATCCTGGATCCCGAAACGCGACATCGTCGGGTTTCGGGTTTTGGGTTTATGTAAAACAAACTTCAAAAAGAAATGAAATTTCGCACCTGCAACTTTCACGTTTCGGGATGACAAAAATCCCAAAATGAAAATAGCAATTTCCCACACCCAAAACTTTCAGGTTTCAGGTTTCGGGTTCTCCAAATGTTGGGTTTCAGGTTTGCCAAGAGAAATGTCAAAATAGTCAAAATTTAAAGAGTTTGCAAACAAAACACTTAAAGAAACCCGGATCAAGCAGTGAAAATGAAGTACGGGTACATGGGTAGTAATGTTTAAAGACATCTAAACCGAAAATCATATTTACAAAGAGAAACTTACCCATATAGCATCAAATTGATTAAAAATGGGGCTCTCGTGCTTTAGCTAAGCATGGGATCTATTGTGGCCACAAAAAGACTACAGCCGCAATCGCAGATCATGCATGTGGGGGCCATAGTCACGATCGCATATCGCGGATGTCTAGGCCATAGCCGCAGTCATAAATCATAGTTGTCCAGGCCATAGTCACAATATTGGATTGTGGCTGTGGAGGCCACAACCGCGATCCATGATCGCGGCCATCCCCTCGAAACCCGCGATCCACACCCCTCGTGGACTGTAGCACCCTCCCTGAGGACCCACTACCCACCCGAATCGAGAAAACATTAAAGGTAGAAGTTCAGTAAAATACCTGCAACTCGCAGAAATAAAATCGACCGGTTGGATCGCCGAGAAATGCCAAATCCGCTCTGGCCAACCACACTCTCCTGTTAAAGTCAACCACACAAATGACACTTGCCATTATGGGTCCACTTAATATTTATAGACAGTTGACTTTTTCTTGATTCGGCCATTTTGGATCCATACGAAGTCCATTTTCCAAACCATTTCCACCACTCGAATCAAAACGATGAGACCTTCAGAATGGTCGACTTGATTTCTCGTTTTCTCCGGACCCCTTTTTTTTGGAATTTTTTCCATGCACCTCCCCATCTCGATTTGCATGCCACATCGGCTGTTTTCAATTTTTAGCATTCCTTATATCATCGGATTCAATTTTGTGAGCCCATGATGATGCTTGAGATCATTTCTCACTCTCACCCCCATATTTTTCAGGCATTTTTCACCAACCCCTAGTCTTCTCAGTTTGCGTGCCACCTTGGCCGTTATCCATTTTTGACATTTTTTTTATCACCGAATTCAATTTTCCACACTTTTGATGATGCTTGAGATCATTTCTTGCTATCACAGTCACCCCTCTTTTGACATTTTGTCTCTCCACCGTGCAACCGCGGTCTGCGATCCACATCAGCCGCCATCACTTTACACTTTATTTGACATGGTAAGCATATCCATGAACTTTCCACTCCTTTCATACTGTAGTTATTTCGATATTTTTCCACCATTCACCATCCCACAAGGAGGCACCATCAGTGTTCCCCCCCAACCCTCGTTCTTGGTTCTCATCGATGTCCCTTAATTGAACACTCTCTCCTAGCTTGACCATTCCTATTGTTCGGTATAATTTTACCCCTTTTTCGGGCCGGATAAGTCCTTTACGAAAAAGGCACTTAGGGAGTTTCTGTTAAGCTCTTTTCTGACTCCTAAAAGAATGAAAAGATCATCGAGCAATATTGCTTCCTTTCATGCTTGTTAAAGTACCTGAAAAGGCATCTATCTGGTATAAGTTTAACCCTTTTCCAGACCTGGTAGACTAATTACGAAAAAGGAATACTCTAGTCACACTGGTTAGAAGAGTTTTTCATTGCATCATTTTATGCTTTTTCGAGCCTTGGAGACTAACACACGAAAAAAAACCCCCCTAGAGTCTTCTTATTACTTTTAGACTCTCTAAAAATGAAAGCAACCATGAGCATGCACCATCCTAGGCTCGTACAAATCCACATGATAATACCGTTCCATTATTTCAGAGTCTTCTTATCGCTTTCAGACTCCTTAAAATTGAAAGCAATCATGAGCATGAACTATCCTGGGCTTGTATAAATTCACATGCCAGTACCATTATGAGAACACTTCTATCCCTTGTTCCAGCTCCTTAAACCATGAAGAAGGCCCCACCAGTGTCTCTCGGCACTATGATCACTCATCTTGGAAGCACCCCCCATTAAGGTCGCCTTTGTTCAAAGTATTTTGTGATATACCATCCTTTGAGTCTCCTATCATCCTACATAAAATTGAGTATCATGTTGATGTATATGTAACTTCGGAATGTATTTCATATATATATTTATTCTACTCCTGTAGAGATGTATTATTCCTCTTTACGGAAGTGTCGTCATTTGTATTGACACGTGTCACAAGTGTGTTAACTTGCCGATGGGTTATTAGACCACCATGTGTGGGGTCGGCCCTGATTATTGTAACTAGGGGTTATTATACTTAAGTAGACAAGTTAGCCCCATAAGTATTTTAGGCAGGTCAGACAAGTATAAATAGAGATCGGGATACCTCTATTTAGATCATCTCATTGCTCACTCTTCTATCACTCGAAAAGTGGCGCACATTGGAGGAGGAGGATTAGCACATAGGAGAAGTCTATATCTTGTACTTGGGTTGTACTTTGGTTGTACTATTGCTCTATGTAGCTAGGGTTTTACCCCTAGCTTGTGCAAATGAGCACCTACTAAGGAGAATGGACTCCCTAGTAGCAGTTCAGTAAATGTAAATTATTAAACTAAAACTGAAATATAAACTAATCTAAAACACATGCATGAAACATAAAGAACAAAATATAAATAATGGTTTTGTATTGATATTACCTCCAATGTGGAGGTTGGTGAAGCTCTTGCAATGTCCAAGAGGGTTGCTCCAAGCTCCAATGTGCTCCTTCTCTTTCTCCAATAGTGGAAATGGGCCAAAAGGGGCTCTCAAGGTGAAAGTGGCTCAATGGTGAGCTAGGGTTTCAAGAGAGATTTTGGCAAAGTAAGGGTATACTTGATTGCGGATGTGAAATAAGGGATCTCCATCACCTATTTATAGTTTTTTGGTGGTGGAGTGCTGACCCAGGGTTTTGGGAACCATATGGTTTAAGGCAGCTGTATAGGGTTTTTTCCTCCTTTTCCTCATTATTTTATATTTTTATTCCCTTTTTAGAGGGATTTTGCTATTTTTGGAGGAAAAGGGGGTTTTTTAGCCTTTTTGAGGCTTTTTTAATGGTTTTGTGGCCTTTTGGAGGCGTTTTAGGCCGTTTGGAGGCTTTTTAGTGGGATTTTTAGGGTTTTGAAGGAAAATATGGTAGGAAAATGGACAAATGATCCATGTAATGAGGTAGATGAGGTAGTGAACACTTTTTGGATGTTAACAGATTGCCCCCTGATGTACAAGGGCAGGAGCTCATCGTATGGCTGATGGACATCATAAGTCATGTATGGTTTTCCTGGGGTGTGGAGAGAAGAGAAGAAACAAACTGAAGCCCGGAACAACGATCCTGAACAAACTGCAAGAACTAAAAGTACATAACCTCAATAATGGATGAGGAATCATCTGATCATATGGACGAGGCGGGCATTCCCATGCTCATATCAGGATATAACATAATAATAACAATGGGGTCCAAAAATTGGGGACCTGACATATACATGACCTCAAAAACTGAATGAGGAATAATCTCAATATATGGACGAGGCGGGCATACCCATGCTCGTATCAAGATACATAAAAAGAACTGTGAGGCCCGAAAAGAGGGACCTGTAAGATACATAGAGAACCACTGTGTACATCATAAGAGTCCAGAGGGGACACAAATCTGGGACATACTGCTGGGATGACTATATCTGAGCTGAAGAACTGATACACTGGAACAATCAACAGTGCTACTGAGTGTGGTACCAAAGGAACGGATGGGCTGCTGGACCAGAGTGACAAGGGTCATACTCTCAATGGTACACTGAACTGGAACTGATCGGGGACTGAACTGGGTACTCAAGGAAGCATAGAACTGGATGGCTTCCGAATACAATCGCCAACACAGCCCGGACATCCACGGGAACATACAACTGGGTGTTCCGAAGTGACTCACCAATGTGCTAGAGTCGGGGGAAATCTGGGGTCTTCGACAAATAATGGTAGGTATGTAACCCTACGTGATTCTCGACGATGCGATCAAGGTGCTGAAGTCGAGCATGTGAGAAACAACCACTCGGAGAGGCAATGATGACTCCTCTCAGAATGGTCCGTAGGCACTTACCACAGATGGTGATAAGTCCAAGGCATAGGGACCTCTGGTCCTATCCTCTGGAATAGAGGGGTTGTCGTCGACAGAGGGAGACCTACAACTATCAAGGCAATGATGTTTCCTGGACAGGAGCGCGAGGTCGAGAACTGAAATGTGATAGTACTGATGGCAGGACTGACCAAACTAGGAGGGAATAACTAGGCAAGTAGAGTGGGTGGACTCAAACTTCCTTTGTTCAGAGTATGATAATGGGAGTGATCGGGCAGCATATGAAACTGATTGAGGGGAAAGGGATCATAGCTGTATTGGATCTGGGATGGTGACTAGGCTGAGGGAGACTCAAACTGGGGTAAAATGGCAGGAGACTGCAGAATACTCTGAACAAAGGCGACCTGATTGGGGGTGCTGCCGAGTTGATCGATCATAGTGCCTAGAGGTACGGGATGACTTCTTCATGGGTTAAGGAACTAGAAGAAGTGAGTGTAAAATGGTACTGTCGTGTGGATTTATACGAGCCCAGGACAGTTCATGCTCGTGGTTGCTTTCAATTTTAAGGAGTCTGAAAGCGATAAGAAGACTCTGAAGAAATGGAATGGTACTGTCGTGTGGATTTTACTATCCCAGGACAGTTTGTGCTCGTGGTTGCTTTCAATTTTAGAGAGTCTGAAAGCAAATAAGAAGACTCCAGGGGGTTGCTTTTTCATATATTTAGTCTCCAAGGCCCAAAGAAGCATAAAAGGATACAATGAAGAACTCTTCTAGCCGGTGTGACTAGAGTATTCCTTTTTCGTAATTAGTCTACCAGGTCAGGAAAAGGGGTAAACTTATACCAGATAGACGCCCTTTCAGGTACTTTAACGAGCATGAAAGGAAGCAAGATTGCTCGGCGATCTTTTCATTGTTTTAGGAGTCAGAAAAGAGCTTAACAAAAAATCTCTAAGTGCCTTTTTCGTTAAGGACTTGTCCGGCCCGACAAAGGGATAAAATTATACCGAACAAAAGGAATGGCCAGGCAAGGAGGAAGTGTTCAATCGAGGAACATGTGTGATGACCAAGAACAAGGGTGGGGGGGGGACACTGATGGGCCTCCTTGCGGGGTAAATGGAATGGTGGCAAAATAACGAAACATTTGCAGTATGATAGGAGTGAATGGCTCATGTAAAAGTGTGGAACAATCCGATGGTGGCCGATGTGGCACGCAAACCGAGGCAGCAAGGTGTTAGGACACAATGTTGAAACTGTACCAGGTGAGCGCGAGAAATGATCTCAAGCATCATCACGAGCTCGGAAAAATGAATCCAGCGATATAAAGAGTGTCGAAAATGGATAACGGCCAATGTGGCACACAAACCGAGGTGACTGGGGGTGTTTTAAAAAACGAGGAAAAAATGACGGGGAAAAAATAATGCAACGAGATGATCTTCATGACGGTCTCGTCGTGCTGATTCCAATGGTGGAAACGGTTCGAGAAATGGACTCCGCATGGGTTCAGAATGGCCAAAACAAGAAAAAGTCAACTGACTATAAGTAGTGAGTGGGTCCAACATGACATGTGTCATTTGCACTATTTGACTTTGACTTGTGATCAGAGTGGACCAGATCTGAGGTGGCATTTCTGGACGATCCGACCGGCCGATTTCAGATTCGGGAGATACAGGTATTCCATCAAACTCATACCTGCATGTTTTTTAGGGTCGGGGGTTGGGTATTGGGTCCCAGGGTTATTTGTACGGTCCACGTGGGGTGGACCGCGAGTTTGGGGGACGAAACCGCTGTTGGTGACCGCGAGTTTCGGGGAGAACCACACAGTTGGGTACCGCGTGTTTCTTGGATGGATACGCGGTCTGGTACCGCGCGTTCCAAGGAGGAACACGCGGTGTGAAACCGTGGGGTTAGCCCTGACAGGCGCGGTTAAGAACCGCCACTGTAGGCCTGATAGCCACGGTGTGAAACCGCGGCAGGGAGCCCGAAAGCCGCGGTTTTGGGCCGAGCTATGAGGGTTTTCTGGGGGGAAGGGAGGGACTTATTTATTTGACATGGGTCTGATGAGTCTACTTTGTGGGATTTGCAGGATGCCGCAGGTTCTATGGAGAGAGCGGGAGATTCCTGACGAGATAGTGATGGTGATCCAAGGAGAGCGCCATGTACGATCAGTTCTGGGAATGTGCGGACTTTTAAAGTTCGCACAGGTACCCATGATACGGTCAGCAGCGTTGCTACTGAACCGACTGATTAGCTTCTGGGAGTCGGATATACAGGCTTTCTGAGTACAGGGTGAGAGGGTGGACCTCACCCTAACCGATGTATACTTTATGATGGGGTTGCCTTGTCTGGGAAGAGTGGCAGACACACAGCCGTAGGTTGCCGCGGACGTAGACATGGAGGACATGCTAGAGAGATACTGCGGTCCAGAGGCTAGAGTGCATAGGAATGCACTCCTGGTGAGGGACTTACAGGAGCCAGCAGTACAGGCTATGGCGGCATGCGTGGTTCGGGTATTGGGGTCCCAGTCACCTGAGAAGGTGTCTGGGGGCCAGATGCAGATGATAGAGCGTGTACTGGATGGGGTGTACTACGCATGGGGCCAAATGTAGCTGACCTGCGTTCAGCGGCAGCTGAAAACAGTGAAGGAATCTGGCAAAGGTTTTTGCTATGGTTCGTTCTTGTGTGCCTTCTTTATGGAGAGGGTGCCCACACTACGGCCGCGGGTGCCGATCTGAGCAGGAGGTTTGACAGAGCCACGGATGGTGCGGTGGGGCGAGATGATGCGTCGCCGTGGTGGCGGCGATGTTGGCAGGGATTTTACGCAGGAGTTGTACCTGCAGTGGCTCAAGATACCATTGACATTGGACGACTTCTCGTATAGGGACATGGACTACATAGGAGATCCAGAGGCTCCACGAGCGCCAGGACAGGCATGGGGTCCCGACGGTACGTATGTGTTTGCTTGCATGTTATGGATGTCAAGTTTTATAGATATGATAGTAGATTGATATATGGTTGCTAACATATGGGTGATCTACAGATGTGGGCCCGAGGCCACCGCCAGGTCATGTGGCACGGAGGGGGATTGTGGCCGTTCCAGCTCTGCCTGGGCGAGGAAAGGTCCGTCGCCACGATGCGGAGGGGATGCTGGAGTCGGTACAGGAATTACTAGACCGTTTGTTGGCGGGGGTGACCGACGAGGGGTGGCGGGATGTCGATCCGGACGTGGTTCAGTATTGCATGAGGGCACCCCGAGAGTTTAGATCCATAGCGATCCGGGTGGCGATCTTGGTGGACCGGGAATGGGCACAGGAGCCCGTAGGAGATGAGGACTTGCCGGAGGAGGAGAGAGGGGAGGACTCAGAGGCAGCCGATGCAGGATACGACTCTCATTAGGGAGTGCAGGGTACTCCCCCCGATTTTTTGTAGCTACGGCATGTATTTTGATGAGGCTTTAGGGATGTCTAGCCATTTTTTGTATAGCTGAGTACAGGGGTACTCAGGACATGTATAGCACTGAACATGTATTTTTTGATATATATATATATGCACGTGGATGCACCTTTTTGTATGATGTTGTTTAGTTGTACGCACGTGGATGCGCATTATGATTTGTGATATGTTTTACATTGCACGTGGATGCAAGTAGTATAGGATGTTGGGCACATGGATGCCCGTTGTGTATGTTATGTGATGTATTGCACATGGATGCAACACTAGGTATGTAGGACTAGGCACGTGGATGCCCCTATATATGAATGTGTTTGTATTTTTTATTGCACATGGATGCAAACGGTTATGTGATGACAGTCACGTGGATGCCCCTTGCAATCTTTTTGGGTTTTTATATATTTTTATGAGATGTTATGCATGATGGAAATTTTACATGGTATGATTGATGTGTCAATCTAAAATGTTGTTGGCCATTTGGTCTGCAACACTATTTTGAGCTCTTGGGACATGAGTGAATGTGATGGATTCAAACTGTCGGCTGAGTTGTTTTGTGCACAGGAATTTTCTAAAGAGGCAGGGATCACGCACCTGATAGTAGTTGTTGAGCTGGGAGACAAGCAGCTGGGATTCAAGGAACACATGGAGGTGACATATGCCCATCTGAAGGGCAGCAGTCAGGAGACCAGTCACAGCATCATACTCTGCCTGGTTATTGGTAGCAGCGCCTATACAGATTCCGTCGAGGTGAATCATTTCATGGGAAGGGGAATATAGGACCCACGCTGCGGAAGCCAGGTTGGGAGACTAGCGGATTGCTCCATCGATGAAGCCAGTATAGTGAGGTGGAAGATGGTCCATTTGTGGTCATGCAAAAAAAATGAGGAATGTAAGATCGCGGTAAAAAAGGTGAAAAACAAAAAAAAGAGCAAACTGTACAATGCGGACCAATGGGGCCATGAGTTTTTTAGGGATAAAAGCGTTTAAGGTACAACCCGTTACGCGGGTTGCGCAAAGGGTGACCTACAGAGTCGGCTAAGATGTATGCCCCCTTGCCGAGACAAGTCTGCACGATGTAAGGGCCTTGCCACATGGATTTGAACTTCCCTTTACTGGTTTTGTCATGGGCTTGGTCATAGGCGAGGACGAGGTCCCCTTCGTGGAAAGTTCAAGGGTGTACATGTTTGTCGTAACCAGCTTTGGAGCGGTTCTTGGAAGCTTCAATGGTCTGGAGAGCGGCACGATGGTCTTCATCGGCTTGTTCAAGTGATAGCAGACGTTGCTCGAGTGGGGAGGTGTCAGGGAGAAGCTCGACGGCGATTTGCAAGGCAGGTATCTGACACTCGATGGGGAGGACAGACTCTATGCTGTGAACTAAGTATAACGGGGTAAAACCAGTGGCGGTCTTGGTTGATGTACGATAAGCCCATAAGGCGGGGAAGAGCATGTGGTGCCAATTGGACTTATGTCGATCAACGGTGCGTTGAAGGATGGTTTTGAGGATTTTGTTAATGGCCTCTACTTGGCCGTTCCCTTGGGGGTAGTAAGCAGAGGAGTACTGATGTTCAAATTTGAGTAGGGTGGATAACTCACGCCAAACGACATCTTCGAAGTGTGAACCATGATCTGAGACTAACTGTTTAGGAACCCCGAATCGAGTGATAACATGATTAAAGAAGAAACGAGCAGGTGTGTCAGCGGTACAATTGAAGGTAGGCATGGCTTCGGCCCATTTGGTGAAGTAATCTACGGCAACAATGATGTATTTGTGGCCGTTGGCAGATGACGGTCTACATTCCATGAAGTCGATGGCCCACTTACAAAAGGGACCAACAGTGACGACTGCGTGTAACGGAGCAGGTGGTGTCCGGGCCTTGGGGGCAAAAAGTTGGCAGTTATGGCAATGCTTGACCGCAGTGATGCAGTCGGTGAAAAGTGTGGGATAGAAGTATCCGGTGCGGATGACCTTTTGGGCAGTGGCCATCCCAGATAAATGGCCACCGCAGGCACCGCTATGACAGTCGTTAAGGACGTATTCAGCTTCCTCGTGTGTAAGGCAATGACGAAGAATGGTGTCAACCCCCCGTCGGTAAAGGAAATTGCCTAAGAGGACATATCGAGAGGCTTGGTGACGGATACGACGGCGTTCATTACGGGTGACTTTGGGTCTGAAATTCTGCGTGCGCAGGTATAACAAAATATCACCGTACCATGGGTCATCGGATGAGATAGTGAACAAGTGATTGTCGGGTAACTCATCGGAGATTTGTGGGGCCGAGAGAAGGGAAGGTAGATCAGTGATGAGTTGGGCAAGCGCAAGGGATTTAGTGCTCTTAGGTGTTCGAAAAGTGAGGTCATATTCCTGGAGGATAATGACCGATTTAGCAACACGACCTTGCAGTAGTCGCCGATTTAGGAGATAGACCATGGGGTTGGAGTCAGCAACGACTTTGGTATGACTAAGATATAGTGTCGCAGTTTTTTGATGGAAAAGACCACAGCGAGAGCTAGTCTCTCCTCATATGGGTAACGTAGAGGTGGACCATACAAGGTCTTGATAACGTAGTAAATGACATGCTCTTGGTGAGAGACGTCTTCTTGAACCGAGACGTAGAGGATGAAGTCTTGAGAGAAATCCGGAGGGGAGATCAAGGGAGCTTGCGTGAGAGCTTTCTTTAGGGCTTCGAATGCAGCTTCGGCTTGCTCATCCCAAACAAATGGTATGTGGGTACGGAGGAGGCGTAAGAAACCGTGAACGGTAGTGGCGTAATCAGGGACGAAGCGTCGAAGGAAATTGGATCACCCCTGCAGACTTTGGAGCTGCCGGAGCATGCGAGGAGCGGGAAGGTCTAAGATGGCTTGGACTTTCAGGGGATCAACAGTAATTCCTTTCTGGGAAACAATGAAACCCAACAATCGGCCTGCCGGAACACAAAAGATGCACTTGTGTGGGTTCAAGCGGATTTGGTATTTGCGACAACGCAGAAAAACGTGCCGAAGGTCATTAAGGTGGTCTGATCGTTTTCGGGAATGAGCTGTAAGGTCATCAAGATAGACTAGAAGGATATGGACCAAGTCGTCAAAGCAATAGGTCATGGCCCGCTGGAAGGTGGCACCAGCATTTTTGAGGCCGAAAGGCATGACGCGATAGGCAAAGGTGCCCCATGGGGTAGTAAAGGCAGTTTTGTACTGGTCTTCCTTATAGATCTGAATCTGGTTGTATCCGAAAAAACCATCCATGAAAGAGAGGACTTCATGCCCCGCACACGCATCAATGAGCTGGTCAATAAATGGCGTGGGGAAGTTGTCCTTAGGACAAGCGCGGTTTAAATCGCAGAAGTCAGTACATACTCGGATGGTGCCTTGTTTTTTGTTAACGAGGGCGGGGTTTGAAACCCATGTGGTATAGGCAATAGGATAAATGAATCTTGCCTTGCGTAGTTTCTCAATCTCTGCTTTGATAGCTGGGAGATTTGAGGGATGAATAGGATGTTGTTTCTGACGGACAGGGGGTACATCAGGGCATGTGTCAATGTGGTGTTCTATAATGGCGGGGTCAAGACCGGGAATTTCGGTATAGGACCAGGCAAAGACATCACGGAACTCTCTGAAGAGGTTAGTGTATTCCTCAATCTCTTGCTTACTGCAGAAGGCTCCTAAAGTGATGAGTTCAGGGGCACTCCCAGGGGCAGCGATATCAATTTGGATGACAGGGGAGATGTTAGCCATGTTACCTTCCTCGAAGGCATCAGGAGCAAGAATAGGGTCCTTGAACCAGTAGACCTTTGTGGGAAGGAAGTCTTTGGATTCAACCGCAAATTGGGTAGCGGTGCTAGAGGAAGATGCTTCTGCGAAGAAATACGAACGATGGTGCATATCATCCCAGGGATACTCCGGGGCAGTGAGGGCCTCAAGAATCTCCTCATCAGTACGGAAAGTTTGGGCCGTCAAATCAGTTGACGTGGGAATGGTAGTGGAAGAGATCATGTAAATGGTGTTGACCTCCGTGGATGGGGGTGAGATCGGGGGGTGAATCTCCTCAATAGTGGTAGGTGCCGTCTCAAGATCCAGATTGTTCATCTCATAGAGAGCCGCTCTGTAATCTGGGAGATCGGGACAATGATGTGAGTAGTGCCCGTAAATACCGCATATAGCACAGGGGTGGTTGGTACGCAGGGATTTATCTTTGGGCTTGGGGGTGGGGTTTAGTTCGACAATCGGGATGTTGGGGTCATTGTCGAGCATCTGCATGTGCTTCTGTAATGCTGGTAACTGTGGACACTGATGAGTCGCATGGCCTAACTCGTCGCACAATGAGCATTTGGGAGGAGCACGAAATACTGGGGGGTTTTTTACTGTCTTGGGAGGTGGTACATCAGTGTAAGGTTGGGGACCTCTACCCCCAGTGGGTTTGGGAGTAGGGGGAGGAGTCATGGAGGACGAAGGGGTAGAGACACCGGGGGGTGGCTAAGTGGTAGTAGCCATGGGTTGCACCGGTTGGAGGATGACATCTGGTGTCGGCGGGAGAACGGGAGGTGAAAGATACCATATGGGTAATCCCAAGGTTAACCTAGGGAGGCTAAGGGTAGCCATAACCAGGGTGCTTACTACTCCCGAAGGAGGGACTAGGAAGGGGATTGTGTAATGTCCCCATTCCAATAATTTCATAGTAAGACAATCCCATCAATCCTACTAGTTTCCTAGGTTGGATGGGCACATGTGGAATGGTAATAAGGAAGCAAATAAATGATGTTTAGACATTAGAAGGGTTCAATTATTTAATAAATATAGTGAATAAAGAAATTCAAGAGAAATCATAGGTGACAAATGGTTTTGGAGACATATGGAGGATGTGGGACCCACACTAGCTTGATTTTTCATAATACATGGTATCTCTCTTTTGCAAATTCGAATTAATGGGAATGTGAACACTCTTGGGTGAGTTGGTAAGTCATAACACATGTCATTGAGCATATTAGGTCGAATTGGGAAGCATTGGTAACCTCCATGGAAGATAAAGAGTCAAAGTGGAAGTTTGTGGACACTTGGGCTAGATTCCCTAGCCCCTATGACACCAATGATGGAGCATCTATGACAACTATGACAAATTGCAGACCTGACCTCTGACATCTGACCAATATGACATGTCAGCCCCAAAAATAGGCTCAAGGAAGTCAAATTTGGGAGTTGGAGAAGCCAAAGAGACTCAAAATCGAATTTGGGAGAAGATGGAAGGTTGGAACTAGGAGACAAGTGGCAAATGTGGAATAATTCCTAAATGGAAATCTATTGAATCTATTGAGAGGATTTCGACCCTTAGAAGGCTAATGTTGGTTATAAAATGTAGAAATGAAGTATGAGAATGGCTTTTGATGATTTGAGAAAAATTGCATTTGTGAAGAGAGAGCTAGTGGATGACTAGTTTCTTGCCTTAGCCAATTTCGAGGGTGAAAGATTCCCATCCAAGTTGGTGTTTGGAGAGGCCACTCAGGTCTTTCATGGTGCTTTAATGGAGTTTGTATTTGCAAGTAGAAGCTACAGGAAGTTTCATGGTTTGGTTTAGTGCAGCACTTTCTCTCCACCGTTTCCAGTTTTGAAGGCATATTCATGCTCCTTGAGGGAGGGCGTTTTTGGTGAGCACTTGTGCTTCTTGAGAGAGCTTCTCATTATATATTTATGATTGTAATAGATTCATATCCTCTTTTATTCATATTCAGAAAGTCTCAGGTCGAAATACCCACTGGTTGTATGCAAAACTATTGATTAATGAGCAAACAATGTCCATTTCCCCAATGCATTGATGTATGACACTATAATGTTGATTATTTCGAATGGATGGATGATTCTCTGATATATTTGTGATAAATATAATGCCATGGATGTCTTCTACAATTTTCATGTACTGTACTTGAGCATTTGAAGCATTTTTACTCAGTTTAGTTGTATTGGGAGATGAAATAGTGCCATTTCCCCAAGGGTCGAATTGGGGGTTTTTGCTGTTGAATGTGAGAGAGTTAGAACAGTAGTAAAAATCAATTAATGGTGCATATGAGACCTAAATAACATACTTAACACATTATATACCTCTGTTCATAAATTTGTGGGAGTTTGGAGGCATTTGGAAGGCCATTTTCAGTGTTACCCGGGGGGGATTTGATGCATAAATTACTAGTCAAAATTACCTATATTGATCAGAATACAAATCAAGTTTGCAGCAGTATTTGGAGGTCCATAAAACATCCCTGAGCCTGATATTCAAGTCTAAATACCATTAATACACTCATACAGAAGATTTGGGAGCATTTGGGATGATTTGGAGGTCAAAACAGTTAAACTAGTCAAAGGTCGAAATTGGGGAAAAAGTTGAAAAATTGGCATTTTAATAAAATTTGAAAAAGGGATATTACAAGTGGTATCAGAGCATGGTCTTGGCACCTGATGGTATTAACAAGAATCCAAACAAATAAAACACCACCCTTTGAATCAGTAGTTGAAGAAGTTTTGGTTGAAGAAGAGATAGTAGCAGAAAAAGAGTTTTTTTCTAAAACAATGGGTAGAGAGGAGGAGGAAAAATTAAGACATAAGGAGGAATTTATTGAAGCCTTAAAACCATGTTTTGAAGGACTTACCATGGTTATGCTAGATATGAATAAACAAATGATGAAAGGTTTCGAATTGTTGGGTAGCCAACTTTCAGGTAAAGGGATGATAGGAGATAATAGTGGTTCACACTCAGGGGAAAAGATGAAAGGGAATGAGCATATTTTCTCAAGTACAGGACCTCATAATAGACCTGATGAATTTCAAAGCACACAAAGGCATACTGCACCTAAATTTCTCACACCCAAAGAAGAGCCCAATCTTGAATTGGATTACAAGAAACTAGTAAATGATTGGAATGATTTGAATGAAGAGTGTAAAAGAGGTGTACCACTCAGTGACTACATTGATGCTATGAAAAAGATTAAAATGAAGGGAGACAATAGGAGTCCATTCCATAACAAAGAATTGAATAGTGCTATTGGAAAAATGTCACTTCCTACTTTTGATGGTTCTTCTCAAAATTCTGCTAACACTTGGGTGCAAAAATTGGATGTATATTTTCATCTGAATCCTATGTTGGAAGAGGATGCATTAAAAATGGCCATTTTGCATTTGGAAGGAGATGCCAATGAATGGTGGTTCTATGGTTTGAAAACCTTGGGTCATGATCAGGTTAAAACATATGGAGAATTTGTTGATAGGGTACTAGAGAGGTTTGAACAAAAAGATCCAGAATTGCCTTTCAAGGAATTAGCTCAATTGAAGCAAACTGGGACACCTACTGAATATATGTTGGACTTTCAAAAATTATCAGTCAAGGTGGCTGATGTATCTATGGGAAGGTTGGTATTGCTATTCACTGAAGGTTTGGTTGAACCCTTAAAAGGTTTGGTCAAAGCCCACAAGCCAACTACATTAAAAGATGCAATGAGCTTGACTAGGGATCTCCAAAATGTGCTTCCTAGAACAAGATTTCCTCCCAAGCCTGACTTCAGAATTGAAAAGAAACCTTGGCAAAGAGATGCACCTGATAAGAAGCCATGGCAAGAAGATGAATATGGAAAGGATAAGAAAGAGGAACTAAGCAGGGAAGAGCTCAGAAGGAAGAAATTGTGTTACTCATGCTTCCAACCATGGGTACCTGGACTTAAATGTGCTAAAGGAAAGGCCCAATTCATTGAAGTATTTTGTGATGAGGGATATGAAGGGGGCATGGAGGAAGAAGGAAATAATTCAGCCCAAGAAGAAGGATATACTACAGCAGAAGAAGGGAAACCAGAGGTGAAGCATCCCTCTCCCACCAAAGTAACAATGGTAGTACTTTCAGCAGTACCTCGCTATCATACTATCCGATGCAAAGGTATGGTATAAGGACAAAGAACTTCAGTTTTGGTAGATGGAGGAGCCACCCATAACTTCATTGATGCAGAGATGGTGGAGAAAAGAAATATACCTATTGAACCATTTGATGGCTTCACAGTTGTCATTCCCGGTCACAACACAATGGAGTGCAAAACATGGATTCCACAGCTGCAAGTCACCGTAGGTAACTATACTTTTGTTGATAGTTTTTATGTGGTTGATATTGCTGATACTAATATTGTTTTGGGAGTGCAATGGTTGTATTAAATAGGAGAGCATACAGTAAATTATAAAATTCCTGAAATGAAATTCCAAGATTCAAAAGGAGTACTAAGGATTGTGAGAGGGCAACACACCTATCCGAATCAGGTAGTTTCTTCCCACAGCATGAAGCACCGGAATAGAAATATTATGGGAGACATTACTCATGGAAGGCCACATGATAGAGGAGGGACAAGTTTGCAGCATGGTAAATTGAGATTGCTTGAGGGCAAGCAATCTTGGGTGGGGAGGACTGTAATGTCCCCATTCCAATAATTTCATAGTAAGACAATCCCATCAATCCTGCTAGTTTCCTAGGTTGGATGGGCACATGTGGAATGGTAATAAGGAAGCAAATAAATGATGTTTAGACATTAGAAGGGTTCAATTATTTAATAAATATAGTGAATAAAGAAATTCAAGAGAAATCATAGGTGACAAATGGTTTTGGAGACATATGGAGGATGTGGGACCCACACTAGCTTGATTTTTCATAATACATGGTATCTCTCTTTTGCAAATTCGAATTAATGGGAATGTGAACACTCTTGGGTGAGTTGGTAAGTCATAACACATGTCATTGAGCATATTAGGTCGAATTGGGAAGCATTGGTAACCTCCATGGAAGATAAAGAGTCAAAGTGGAAGTTTGTGGACACTTGGGCTAGATTCCCTAGCCCCTATGACACCAATGATGGAGCATCTATGACAACTATGACAAATTGCAGACCTGACCTCTGACATCTGACCACTATGACATGTCAGCCCCAAAAATAGGCTCAAGGAAGTCGAATTTGGGAGTTGGAGAAGCCAAAGAGACTCAAAATCGAATTTGGGAGAAGATGGAAGGTTGGAACTAGGAGACAAGTGGCAAATGTGGAATAATTCCTAAATGGAAATCTATTGAATCTATTGAGAGGATTTCGACCCTTAGAAGGCTAATGTTGGTTATAAAATGTAGAAATGAAGTATGAGAATGGCTTTTGATGATTTGAGAAAAATTGCATTTGTGAAGAGAGAGCTAGTGGATGACTAGTTTCTTGCCTTAGCCAATTTCGAGGGTGAAAGATTCCCATCCAAGTTGGTGTTTGGAGAGGCCACTCAGGTCTTTCATGGTGCTTTAATGGAGTTTTTATTTGCAGGTAGCAGCTACAGGAAGTTTCATGGTTTGGTTTAGTGCAGCACTTTCTCTCCACCGTTTCCAGTTTTGAAGGCATATTCATGCTCCTTGAGGGAGGGCGTTTTTGGTGAGCACTTGTGCTTCTTGAGAAAGCTTCTCATTATATATTTATGATTGTAATAGCTTCATATCCTCTTTTATTCATATTCAGAAAGTCTCAGGTCGAAATACCCACTGGTTGTATGCAAAACTATTGATTAATGAGCAAACAATGTCCATTTCCCCAATGCATTGATGTATGACACTATAATGTTGATTATTTCGAATGGATGGATGATTCTCTGATATATTTGTGATCAATATAATGCCATGGATGTCTTCTACAAGTTTCATGTACTGTACTTGAGCATTTGAAGCATTTTTACTCAGTTTAGTTGTATTGGGAGATGAAATAGTGCCATTTCCCCAAGGGTCGAATTGGGGGTTTTTGCTGTTGAATGTGAGAGAGTTAGAACAGTAGTAAAAATCAATTAATGGTGCATATGAGACCTAAATAACATACTTAACACATTATATACCTCTGTTCATAAATTTGTGGGAGTTTGGAGGCATTTGGAAGGCCATTTTCAGTGTTACCCGGGGGGGATTTGATGCACAAATTACTAGTCAAAATTACCTATATTGATCAGAATACAAATCAAGTTTGCAGCAGTATTTGGAGGTACATAAAACATCCCTGAACCTGATATTCAAGTCTAAATACCATTAATACACTCATACAGAAGATTTGGGAGCATTTGGGATGATTTGGAGGTCAAAACAGTTAAACTAGTCAAAGGTCGAAATTGGGGAAAAAGTTGAAAAATTGGCATTTTAATAAAATTTGAAAAAGGGATATTACAGATTGTGTGGATAGGTGTAACACCAATGTGGCTAGGTACCAGTGGTGGTTTAGGAAACAAGGGTGGCTGATTGGTAGTTGTTTGGTTATCGTGGGAGAGGGTACATAAGTCAGACACTTCGGGGGTAGATGATGGGGGCGGAATGGATTGGAAGGTGGATGTCATCGACGGGTCTGAGTAAACTCCAGGTCCCAAAGAGGAAACAAATGAGGTAGCAGCGCCACTGACCGGTTGTTCCACCATGGGGCGAACATTTTCGGGTGTAGCGGGAGCATTTGGATCGTAGTAAGTAAGTTGGTTGATCTTAACCACGCGTCCATCATGGGGGAACATCATTGTACGAAAGACAGAGGAAGAAACCGCTCGCATAGCATACATGTAGCTGCGACCGAGTAAGAGGTTGTAATCAAGGTGGGCGTTGATGACCTCGATATCGATGAGGACGGTTTTACCACCTAACTGGACAGGGACATTGGCTAGGAGACCTTGGGGCTGAGCCGAACGACCCTCGTAGGCGCGTAACGCAGTGGTGGACTGCTGGAGGGTAGGGGATCCCAAATTCTGCCATACAAATGTAGCCATAACGCATGTGGAGGCACCCTCATCGATGATGCATCGATGGATGACAAGATTCCGAATGAAAATAGAAACTTGGAATGCTAAGGTGGAAGGCAGGCGTGGTTCGGACTGGTCCAAATCAAATGCCATCAAATTCGAATCATTTGGGTCAATAGCCCCAATGGCTGAGAGCAAAGTCTTGTGCTGGGAAGGGCAATTCTTCAAGACTTCTAACGCAAACATGGCTGCGGGAGATTGGGCTAGGTCGTCTACAATGTTGTAGTTTGATGCAGCGCGCGCATTGGGGTTGTTGTTGATACGGTGAAGTGGGAAACAAGCTGCTTTGGAAGCGCCCTCGACCGGAGGGGGAGGGATACGTAATGCTTGATCAGTGGGATGAGCATTAGTGGTTTTATCAGTGGGAGGAGCTTCAGAGGTGGAGCCATAATGGTTCCGGCGAGTCTGAAGGTTGACATCAGCGAAAGACATCATCAACAAGTGGTGGGTACCTGAGTCAAACATGGGTTGATCAGGAGCGGCGTATGTGATCTGTTGTTGTTGTTGGGGTTGTGCGTTGGCTTGAGGGGGGGCCAACGGCTGAGTGTTCACCACACCTTGGGTTGGTGAGGGGTTTTACAGCACCAAAGGAGGCTACTGAGGTTGTGGGGGGTTGGGCTGTGCTTGAGGAGCTGCATGTCCTTGGCGATGGGCATCATCAACCCAAAGTTGTCGAGCTCGCTCCAAATGTGGGCAAGTATGTGTGTAGTGGCCATAGACCCCGCAGATAGAACAAGTATGGTTCATTCTCAAATTAGGGTTTTTAGCCTGCTTGGGCGGGCGATCAGGGTTTTGGTTAGCGGGGGCTGCGTTGTTGTTGTCTGGGGGATTAGCCGGTTGACCACCTTGGTCTGTAGGTTGGTTGTTCCCACGATTACGGCCCTTGCCGCAATTTTGTTGGCCCTGGTTGCGTTGGTTGTTCTGGTTTTGCTGCGGGTTGTTTCGGGCGTAAACTTGCCCTTGAGCAGCAGGTGGGTTTTGAGGTTGTGCAGGTGCAGGAGAAGGCTGCGGTGGATGATAGGTAGGTGGAGGCTACGCAGGTGCAGAACCTTGAGGAGGTTGCTGATATGTCTGCAGAGCAGGTTGTGGGTTGGCCGCAGGGGCTGCCTGTGGCGGGTAATAAGCTGGTTGGGCTTGGGAAGGCACAGGAGCTGGTGCAGCCTGCTGGTGGTAATAAGCGGGTTGGGGCTGAAAAGGCACAGGAGCTGGTGCAGCCTGCTGGTGGTAATAGGGCTGAGGTGCGACCGGGGGGTTATAAGCAGGGGGCGGGGTGCATGACCGAAGCACTGAGGTGGACAGGTGGGCCCATGGGAGTGATGGTGATGTGTCATAGGAGCATATGAGTTGGTAGCCCCAGACTGTGAGGTAGCCCGTGAAAGGTCGGGGCCCGGGGTAGGACGTGCTATGGAAAAGGGTTGGGGATGTGAAGAAACATGACCAATGATGCCATCTGCAGCGTGGGATGCCCCCGGCGCATCGTGATGGGAAGACTTGCCGCGAGGGGCGTCAGGTATAATGGTATACAGGTAACCCGACTGGGTGTAAATGAGGTCGAACTGTTGTGCCTTAAGGATGGCCTCTTCTTCAGACTGTGGTCTTTCGGAAGCTACATCCTTAGCAATAACAGGAAGAAGGGACTTGAGGAACCAATCTAGGAAGATACGGTCGTCTAATTTGATCTTGCATAAACTACGGCGTCTACGCCACTCATGAATGTGGTCCGTGATGTGGGTAGCCGTGTTTTGTCTGCAAGATAGGAGGATCTCAACACCCGCGTCATAGCGGACAGGTAACTGGAAGAACTGCAGGAAGGTTGAGGCAAGGGAAGTAAAGGTGGCATGGGTCCCGTGGGGTTGCTCGATATACCACTTGGCTGCAGAGCCAGTGAAGGTGCGTTGTAACAGACGGAGGCGAATAGAGTCATCCACTATGGAGTTGGAGGAACACCATAGATGGAAGGACATGATATGGTTTTGTGGGTCCTCACCTGCCTTTCCCTCGAACTTAGGGATGTCCGAGGGGAGCTTGGTGGGCATATGAGGCCACGCAAGGTCGTGTCGGATAGGGTCGTTGGTCAGTCTGGCTAGATCAGGTAGGTTGAGGCTAGCCATGAATGGTAGACTGGAAGAAGGATGTGACACAGGAGTGGGTTGGACCAAGTTGGGGCCCATGCCCCCAAGTAGAGGGGCAGGGTTGGGAATGTTGCCCCCAAGTGGGGGAACTAAGGTAGTATAGGATGGGCCTGCACCACCATGGGTAGTGTGAGTCACTGGTGGAGTGGTGGTATGGATGCCAGCTACGGGAATAGGAATGGTGACCGGGATGGTGGATGTGGCCCCCATCCAGGGCATTCCCAAAGCAGGTGTGGTAACTGGTGTAGTGGTGGATGTGCCACCAATGGTCCCTACAGTGAAAGGAGTGGAAGTCGCACCAGCCATGGGGCTAGTAGGGGCAGTGTAAATAGGGTTCTCAGACTCTTCTTCAGAATCAGAGGTAAAGTAAGGGGCGTCAATATCTGGTGACGAAGTCCTATGCCGTTGACGAGTGGAGTCAAGTGAAAAGGCTCTAGATCTGTGATAAGTGGTATCAAGTGATGATGATCTGTGGCGATGACGTGTGGTGTCAAGTGAACCGTGCTGTGGGGGCTCGCCCCTGAGGCACCGAGAATGTCTCGGGGACTCAATGGTGACAGATGGTGTCGAATCTCTGTGGGTTGAGGTGAGTAGAAAATAGCTCAAAAACCCTAATGCAACCGAGTGTGCAGAAGGAGAGCTCAAAAAAAAAGGCACTCAGGCCAACAACCAACTCAAAACACCCACTGTAACAACTGTGCTACAATAGGTGGAGTGTCAACAAAGTTGTCAGAATACCAACAAGCAGCAGGTTTCCTAAAAATAAAAAATGGTGAACTCACTAGACCAAAGGGAGGTAAGGGAGCATGCAAACACCTAACTAAAATTATTCTGACTCAACTAGACATATCCTCTGCAAGGTGATGAAATCCAAGTCAGACAATATGAATAGGAAAGCCAAGTGGCTAAGATGTCCCCCTACCGGGAGGGACACCGGGTAGTCAATCCTAGAAGAATGGCAACTAAGATACCCCGTTCATGACACGTCCAGAAAGGTGAATCTGTCGTTTGGTTCGTTTACCGCAATACCCCTATACAGGGATATCCCGTGAACTGCGAAAGGTAGCCCTTCGGTTACTGAATGTAGTGCGGTATTCCACTCAGGCCTCCGGAACCAGTCTCCCGACTTCAACCCTCCTAAGGGAGAGGCCCTCTAATAAATTGGTCGTGACCGTGCCAAAAAGTACTAGGGGATTTTGGTTCCCTATTTGGACAACAACTATGTCTCAAGTGTAAGTAACCAAGGGGTGTTATTGGAAGCCTATCCCCCCGATCCTACCTAACTCCAAAGATTCTTTTGTGTTCCCCAAGTGGGGTTAGAATATTGATCGAGTTAGATAGTTTTTTAAGGCTCACTTGAATTATGTGACAGAGTGTGTGCTCGTGAGGTAATGATGAACCCAAGTAGAAAGTGCCACTAGGGAGGACAACTTTCTATCTAGCAATAACAATATAGAAATGAACTTTTTAAAATGCACAATTTTCTTTTTCCAATGTAAAATGCTGAAAATGTAAAAATGATTCTGTAAATGAAACAGAAATAAAAACTGCAGAAAAATGCTGTAAGGAAGGGTGGTTGCAGTAGGACAGAGGGCGGTGCTGGTGCAGAAAATAGTGCAGCAAAGTTCTGGGCTCAAAACTGGGAAAAATGCAGAAATCAAACCGCGGGTTTGTGGCGAAACTGAGCAGTCGGACCGCGGGTTTAAGGGAAACAGGTGTGGACAGGACGCCGGTTTTTGGCAGACAAACGCAGTCGGGACGCAGCAAAAGGGCTGAAAGTCGCAGTCAGGACGCGGGAAAGACGCCGAAAGGCGCCGGCGGGTTGCGGGAAAAAGGGCCGAAAGCCGCAGGCGGGACGCAGGAAAGACGCCGAAAGGCGCCGGTGGGCTGCGGGAAACTGGTTGAAAGCCGCAGGCGGGACGCCGAAAAGACACCGAAAGGCACCGGCGGGTTGCGGGAAACTGGCCGAAAGCTGCAGGAGGGACGCCGAAAAGATGCCGAAAGGTGCCGGCGAGTTGTGGGAAACTAACCGAAAGCCGCAGGTGGGACGCCGAAAACAGGGAAATAGCCGCAGTTAGACTGGATCAAACAGGCTAATAGCCGCGGCCGAATCGCAGGTAACAGACTGAAATATGTCGACAGGTCACCGGAAACAGTCTGAGAGTCGCGGTAAGGTCGCAGGTAAGTGCCTGAAAGACGCGGTCGGCGTGCGACTGTGGGGGGGAAAAAAACGCGGTATACGACGGCCGAAAGGGACAGCCGAACAGCAAAAAAGATTTAAAAATTGTAACCAGAAATTCAAACTTAGGGGAGTCGCCAAAACTGTAGCTATTGTTTTACCCCTAGCTTGTGCAAATGAGCCCCTACTAAGGAGAATGGACTCCTTAGTAGCAGTTCAGTAAATGTAAATTATTAAACTAAAACTGAAATATAAACTAATCTAAAACACATGCATGAAACATAAAGAACAAAATATAAATAATGGTTTTGTATTGATATTACCTCCAATGTGGAGGTTGGTGAAGCTCTTGCAATGTCCAAGAGGGTTGCTCCAAGCTCCAATGTGCTCCTTCTCTTTCTCCAATGGTGGAAATGGGCCAAAAGGGGCTCTCAAGGTGAAAGTGGCTCAATGGTGAGCTAGGGTTTCAAGAGAGATTTTGGAAAAGTAAGGGTATACTTGATTGTGGATGTGAAATAAGGGATCTCCATCACCTATTTATAGTTTTTTGGTGGAGTGCTGACCCATGGTTTTGGGAACCATATGGTTTAAGGCAGCTGTATAGGGTTTTTTCCTCCTTTTCCTCATTATTTTATATTTTTTATTCCCTTTTTAGAGGGATTTTTCTATTTTTGGAGGAAAAGGGGGTTTTTTAGCCTTTTTGAGGCTTTTTTGATGGTTTTGTGGCCTTTTGGAGGCGTTTTAGGCCGTTTGGAGGCTTTTTAGTGGGATTTTTAGGGTTTTGAAGGGAAATATGGTAGGAAAATGGACAAATGATCCATGTAATGAGGTAGATGAGGTAGTGAACACTTTTTGGGTGTTAACACTCTATCTATCTCTGAGGAAGTTGTGGGGTTTTTCACCTTAGGGTTTTCCCCACAGAAACTGTATGTGTCCATTGTCTCTTATGCTTTTGTTTATTGTGATGCTTGACATGCTTGATATGATTGTTATGCATTGATATACTATACATGTTATTCTCTTAGTAAATATCCTAGAGCATATTGAATTAATGCTCAAAATCTAACATGGTATCAGACCTAGCATGAGAAGAAGACATTATGCAAGTGGGGAAGCTAGGGCTTCTTGTTTTTGGGTTTCTCTCCACATATTTTGGAAAAGTAATATGATAGATTGATTCTCCTCTGCATGGTGAATCTATCTGTCCAATTAGAATTCAATTCTGAGTTATTTCAATTTTGGCCCTAAAAATTAGGGTTTCCACAAAATTAGGAATTTCTGAAATCTGAAGACATAGCTGGAAGATCCTTGGAAAAATAGAAGTTTAGAGAGTTGGATCGAGATTTTTGGCTGGGTAAATCGCCTGAAAACTCAAACCCTAATTCAGGGCTCTCCTTAGTGAATCCGAGAAGACTAAAAGACATTTCTGAAGGGTGAAACTTTGGAGATCTGAATTTCTGAATATACTAGGCTGATTAGTTCATCAAGTCACATCTCTCCATCCTTTCAGAAGTTGGAAATTCAAAATTTGAAATTTTAGGGTTTCTCTGACAAACCCTAATCCAACACCAGATCTAGTTTTCAACAAACCAAGTGGTAAGACCTAAATATTTTCTATTTCCATTTGAAGTACTCTTTAATATGTCTCTCCACACCAAGCTTGAGGACAAGCTTGAAGGGGATGATAACTTCCGAGCATGGAAGTATAGGATTGGGTTAATCCTCAAAGAAAATGAGTTGGACACATATAAGTGAAGAGGTCCCTGTCCCAGAGGGAGAAGAGGATAAGGCTCTTCACAAGAAGAACTTGGTCAAGGCAAAGAGGATCATTGCTGATTCTATCAAAGATCATCTCATACCCCATGTGTCATCCCTAAAGACACCAAAGGAGATGTTTGATTCCTTGACCAAACTATTTGAAGGTAAGAACATAAATCAGAAGATGACCCTGAGGAATCAACTGAAGAATATCAAAATGCAGAATGCAGAACCTATGCAATCATATTTCTCAAGGGTCTCCCATATAAAAGAACAACTTGAAGTTGTGGGTGAAGATATAGAAAATGGAGAAGTGGTAATGACCACTCTTAATGGCCTTCCTAGGTCATGGGATTCCTTCATCCAAGGAATTTGTGCTAGGAAGAAACTCATCACATTCAGTAGGCTGTGGGAAGAATGCTCACAAGAAGAAGCTCGAATTGTAGCTCGAGAAGAGAAGATGGGGAATGAAGATCAAGCTCTCACAGCACACTCCAAGAAGTATGATGATAAGAAGGGACATCACCACAGTAAGAAAGAAAAGCACAACCATCAAAATCAAAGAGGTAACACCAAATCTCGAAGACATATGTCCTATGCTCGTTGCTATACATGTGATGAAAAGGGACACTATTCCAGAGACTATCCCAGAAATAAGAAAGATGGTTCTCACAAGAAGAAGAACTTCAAAAGAAAACATCATGCCCATGCCGCAGAGGATGATGAACCTCCCGGGAAGAGGGATAGAGAAGATAGTGAATATTCTTCAAGTGATGAAGAATATGTTTTGATTTATGCTCTCACTGGAACCATTACTCATGGAAGTAATGATTGGCTTATAGATAGTGGGGCTTCTAAACACATGACAGGATTCAAAGAATCCTTTGTGAATCTATCTGAACATGATTCACCCCACAAGGTGAAACTTGGGGATGACTACCAGTATCCAATAAAATGGAGTGGTGAAGCCTCCTATAAACTAGACTTTGGAAAGTCTATGAAGATGAAAGATGTACTTTATGTTCCAGGTCTAAAGAAGAATCTACTCTCCATATCTGCAGTGGATGCAAAAGGCATGAGGGTTTCATTTGTAGATGGCCAAGTTCTAATGTGGCCAAAGGGAAAGACTATAGATGATGCAGTTGTGATTGGAGAGCAAAAGGGAGGACTATACAAATTGAAGGGCCAACCAAAACAAGCCATGGTCCATGACTCACTAGAGCCAAGTGAACTTTGGCACAGAAGGCTTGCACACATGCACTATAGGGCATTACCAATTGCAAGAAAAGCTATAGAAGGTCTTCCTAAAATACAGACAAAGCATGAAAGAATTTGTAAAGGTTGTGCAAAGGGAAAGAACACAAAGAAGACATTTCCAAGCAGTGAAAGCAAGGCAAAAAGAATCTTGGAAATTATCCACTCTGATGTTTGCAGTCTGATGTCATCCATTTCTTTGAGTGGGTATGTGTACTATGTCTCCTTTATTGATGACTTCTCTAGGAAGACTTGGGTCTACTTCTTGAAGAACAAAGATGAAGTGTTTAACAAATTCAAGGAATTCAAAGCCTTGATAGAAAACCAAACTGACATGAAGATCAAGATCTTGAGATCTGACAATGGCGGAGAATTTACTTCAGGAGACTTCAAGAAGTTATGCAGTGATTCAAGGATCAAGAGGGAGTTGACTACTCCTTACAATCCATAGTAGAATGGGGTTGTCGAGAGGAAGAATAGAACAATCATGGAAATAGCTAGAGCAATGCTCCATGACCAAGACTTACCTATGCACTTATGGGATGAAGCAACAAGGACAACTGTATATGTGTAGAATAGAACACCCCATAAGATACTTGACAACAAAACACCAGAAGAAGTGTTCACTGGTAAGAAACCAGAAGTTAGCCATCTCAGAATATTTGGTTGTCCAATATACACCCACATCCCAAAATAAAAGAGGTCAAAGTTGGGTCCTTAGGAAATAAGGGTATATTCGTGGGTTACAGTGAAATATCGAAAGCTTACCAAATCTACTTCCCTGGATTCAAGAAGATCGACATCAGTAGGGGTGTAACATTTGATGAAGGTTCAGCATACCCCAAATCAAGAAAGACACCTATTGAATACAACGAAGAACGTAGAATATCCAAAACACAAGACACCACTATGAATGAAGCAATTCCTGAAGAAGATCAAGAAATAGAAGATCCACAAGAACCTGTGGACCCACCTCGTGAGAAGAATCCTCACAAGAGGAAACCAACATGGGCTAGAGAGCTCATCCAAGATGCAAAAATATTTGGCATTCCAGAAGAGAAACACATAGAAAGGAAAAGAACAAGATCACATACCAGCTATGTTGCTTTGCTCTGTGACATTATGGATAAAGAACCTTCTAGTTATGAAGAACCTGCAGAAAAGAAAGAATGGAAGGATGCTATGATCGAAGAATACCAATCAATTATGAAGAATGATGTTTGGGATGTGGTCCCAAGGCCATATGGGAAGTCTGTGGTGACTTACAAATGGATCTATAAGATCAAACACGCTACAGATGGCAGCATAGAGAAATATAAAGCTAGGTTTGTAGCTCATGGCTTCTCCCAGAAAGAAGGGATTGATTATGAAGAAACTTTTGCTCCTGTGGCCAGATACACTTCCATTAGATAAATACTTTCTCTGGCTGTAGTGATGAAATGGAAGGTACACCAGATGGATGTCAAGACAGCTTTCTTGAATGGTGTAGTTGAAGAGGAAGTGTATGTGGAGCAGCCACTCGGGTTTGAGACACATGATAGAGGAACACATGTGTGCAAACAGAATAAAGCCCTGTATGGTTTGAAAGAGACACCCAAGACCTGGTATGGAAGGAGAGATGGCTTCCTATCCAGTTTGGGATTTACCAAGAGTAAAGCGGATTCCAACATTTACTACAAGGTTGTGGAAGGAAATCCAGTGATACTACTATTATATGTGGATGACCTGTTTCTCATAGGTAAGGATAGATTGATTGCCGACACGAAGAGGAAGATGACTGTCGAGTTCGAGATGAAGGACTTGGGTATGATGCAATACTTTCTTGGTATGGAGGTGTGGAAGAGTGCAGATGGAATATTCCTTGGGCAAGGGAAATATGCAGTAGATATCCTGAAGAGGTTCGGGATGATGGACTGCAAGGCCATGGCCACACCTATGGAATCAAACCTAAAGCTTCTGTGTGATGCTTCTTCTGAGACGGTTGATGCTACTATGTATCGTCAGATGATTGGGTCCTTGATGTACCTAACGAATACGAGACAAGACATTTTCTTTGCAGTGAACACCTTGAGCCAGTATCTAACAGATCCGAGACATGCTCACCTGATAGCTACAAAGCATGTTCTGAGGTACCTGAAAGGTACAGTGGATTATGGGCTCAAGTATGAGACAAATCAAAAGTTTAACCTGGAGAGTTATGTTGATTCGGATTGGGCAAGCGGTTCCATTTATCGAAAGAGCACTTCGGGGTGTTGCTTCAATATGGGATCAGGTGTGATCTCTTGGTTTAGTAGGAAGCAGTCCTGTGTGGCACTGAGTACAATCGAAGCAGAGTATGTCACATCTTGTTTGGCTAGCTGTGAGGCAGTATGGCTTAGGAAGCTACTGTCTTATTTGTTTGATCTTCAGTTGAGTGCTACTTGTATATATTGTGACAACTAGAGTTGTGTGAAGTTGTCAGAGAACCCAGTGTTCCATGACAAGTCAAAGCACATTGAGATCAAGTTCCACTATATCCAGGATATGGTGTAGAGAGGAGCAGTGAAGCTCTTGTATGTTGCGACAGAAGAGCAGAGAGCCGATGTGTTGACCAAGCCGCTTTCTAGAGTGAAGTTTGAATACTTCAAAGGGAGACTTGGTGTACTTTAGATCGAGATGCCTTCCAAGGGGATGTGATGAGTCCGGAGACACAGATGCACACGGTCTGTTCTGACATGGTGGCAGGTTAGTCCTCCCATGGTCGTTGATGTAAGTGTTGGGGCCATTCCGACATGGTGGTAGTTTATTCCTCCCATGATCGTTGATGTAAGTGTTGGGGCCGTTCTGACATGGGTTAGTCCTCCCATGGTCGTTGATGTAAGTGCTGGGGCCGTTCCAACATGGTGGCAGGTTAGTCCTCCCATGGTCATTGATGTAAGTGCTGTGAGCCTTTCACATGGTGATAGGTTAGTCCTCCCATGGTGAGTGTAAGTGCTGTGTGTGTGCATATAGGTTATGCTCCATGGGTTATGTGATGATCTAAAGACATTGATGTGACAGTATGGTACACAGGTTTTGTAGAGGCATATGATCAGTCCTGAGATGCTCTTACAGGTTTTGTAGAGGCAGTGTAATCAATCCTGAAAGATCTTGCGGGTTTTGTAGAGGCAGTGTAATCAGTCCTGAGGTGTACCTACTTGATTGCTTTCTTGCAGAGATGATGATGATCAAGATGATCATGTCATGATGTACATCAGGTTGATACTCTGTGGTTGTGGACAGGTTGTGCAGTGGAATGTAAAAGATCCCGGGAGATTCGATAGGTTGGGTTGTGTGCTCATAAAAGGCCTGGAATTATCTTGCGAGGTTTTACAGACACATGTGATGAGTCCTAAGGATTCCACAGTATGACCAGTGATGATGAAGACCTACAGGTGGTGGGCATGCATCCAACATGAAAAAGGGATGGCTCTGTAGAACTTCCTATGACGAGTAGATTCAGAGATTGGACGAGATAGCAGTAGCTATGACGATGATGATGATTTGATGACGATGATCCAGAGAAGAAGACTTGTGCCAGATGATCTGTGTCGAGAAATACCTTCCTAGTTAAGAGGGAGTGTTGATGTATATGTAACTTTGGAATGTATTTCATATATGTATTTATTGTACTCCTGTAGAGATGTATTATTCCTCTATACGGAAGTGTCGTCATTTGTATTGACAAGTGTCCCAAGTGTGTTAACTTGTCGATGCGTTATTAGACCACCATGTGTGGAGTCGACCCTGATTATTGTAACTAGGGGTTATTGGACTTAAGTAGACAAGTCGGCCCCATAAGTATTTTAGGTAGGTCGGACAAGTATAAATAGAGATCGAGATATCTCTATTTAGATCATCTCATTACTCACTCTTCTATCACTAGGAAATTGGCGCACATTGGAGGAGGAGGATCAACACATAGGAGAAGTCTATCTCTTGTACTTGGGTTGTACTTTGGTTGTAGTATTGCTCTATCTATCTCTGAGGAAGTTGTGGGGTTTTTCACCTTAGGGTTTTCCCCATGGAAACTCTGTGTGTCCATTGTCTCTTATGCTTTTGCTTATTGTGATGCTTGACATGCTTGATATGATTCTTATGCATTGATATACTGTACATGTTATTCTCTCATTAAAGATCCTAGAGCATATTGAACTAATGCTCAAAATCTAACATATCCCTCGTTACAATCACAATCCCTGGTCTTTTAAAAGCTATGATCCCCTTCCCCCAAGTCAGTGTCACATGTTTCCCAACAACCCCACCATCATACTCTGAACAAAGGAAGTTTGAGTCCCCCTACCCAATAACCCATGTTTCCTACCCTCCCAGTATGTCAGTTACACATCCAGTCCTATCATCTCTTGGTTATCTACCTTGTGTGCCTATCAAGGAAACATCATTTCCTTGCTGGTTGCAGGTCTCCCTCTATCGACGACAACCCATCTATTCCAGAGGATAGGCCTAGAGGTCCCTGTTCCTTGGACTCATCACACCATTTTTAGTAGAGTCCTTAGTGCCTCTCCGAATGGTTGTTTCTCACGTGCTCGACTTCAACACCTTGATTGCACCATTGAGATTCGTTCAGGGTATACATCCCTTAAGTTATTGGTCGAAGACCCTGGACTTCCCTCGACTCTAGAACATTGGTGAGTCAATTTGGAACACCCCATTATATGTTCCCATGGATATCTGGGTTCCGTTGGCGATTGTATTCGGAGGACACTCACTCAGATGCTTCCTTGAGTACCCAGTATAGCTACAGTCTAGTGTACCATTGAGGGTATGACTCCTCGTCATTATGATCCAACAATTCATCAGTTCCTCTGGTACCACACTCAGCAACACTATTATTACTCCTGTGTATCAGTTCCTCAGCTCAGACATGGTTAGATTAGCAGTATGTCCCAGATTTGTGTCCCCTCTGGACCCTTGTGATGTACACAGTAGTTCTCCATGTATCTTTTAGGTCCCCTTTTTTAGGCCTCATTGTTATTTTATATATCTTGATACGAGCATGGGTATGCCCGCCTCATCCATATATTGAGATTATGCCTCATTCATTGTTGAGGTCATGTATTTTCAATTTTTGTAGTTGCTTCGGGACCACTGTTCCGGTCTCCAATATGTTTCTTCTCTTCTCCACACCCCAGGAAAACCATAAAAGACCTATGATGTCTATCGGCCATACGATGAGCTTGTGCCCTCACACATCAAGGGGCAATCTATTAACACCTAAAAAGTGCTCATTACATCATCTTCCTCACCACATGACTCATTTGTCTATTTTTCCCACAATCTTTGCCTCCAAAACCTCAAAAAACCATTAAAAAGCCACCAAAAGGCCAAAAAAACCCCTTTTTTTCCCCAAAAATAATTTAAATTTCCTCAAAAGATAGCAAAAACCCTTTAAAAAGGCTCTAAATTCCCAAAAATCAAATAAAATGGAATAAAAAATATAAAAAAAAGAGGAAAAAGAGGGAAAAAGGAAGCAAAAACCCTAAACCATTGACCTAAACCATATGGTGCCAAAAACCATAGGTCAATACTCCACCACTAAAAACCTATAAATAGGTGATGGAGGCTGCCCATTTGATATCCACAATCTATCCTATCCTCACTCTGCCAAAATCACTCTTGAAACCCTAACTCACCATTTGAGCTAACTTCCCATTTGAGTAACCCTTTTGGCCCACTATCCAAACACCTTGGAGAAGGAGAAGGAACCCATTGGAGCATGGAAGCAGCCCTCCTAGACTACTGCAAGAGCTCCAACAACCTCCATATCTGAGGTAAATGTAACTTTGATCATACCATAATACAAAATAAAAATTTTCTATTATATTGTCATTGTCTTTTTATTTCTGTTGATGCACATGTTAGCTTAGATTTTACTTTGTTTTACTGTCATGTTTTACTGTTTTACTGAACTGCTACTAAGGAGGCCCTTCTCCTTAGTAGGTGCTCATTTGCACAAGCTAGGGTGAAAACCCTAGCTACAAGGATGTTGCTTCCAATAAACATTTTCTCCAATCATATGTCTCTTTACCCAAATAGTTAATGAAGTTCCTCCAACATCAATTGAACTAAGCAAGGAGCAAGGAAAATCAAGAGTCTTCAAGTGACTCAAGTGAACATCATAAGTGCATCCATGAATATATGTATCATCATAAGGTAACAAAATATGCTACTACAAATGTAAAAAATGAGGTGCTCTAGTCATGTCATCATCAAAAGGAGAGGTATGAGTTTCACACTCCTCATGGGGCACCATCAAAAATAAACCTTTCACCCATACTTCATTAGGATGAATGATGCAAAATATGGAAGTGTAGAATGTAGGAGAATGAACCAACTCACCAAAATGATTAGAAAGTGCAAAAGTTTCCTCATGTGAATTCTTCATAAGGGTAGGATCATGCACCTCCATCAAAAGTGCAAAAATTTCCTCATCGGTTGGTTCCAAAGTAGTGGGATCATACACTCCAAAAATTGTGTCACCATTTCCAAGAGGAAACTCAAATTCCTCTCCCACCACATCAAGTGCTTGGATCTCATCAATCTCCTCTTCAAACACATCAAGCAAATGCAAATATCCATGTTTCTCATGATCTTCCATGTCCTGAGAATCCCTCATGCAATCCACCATCTAAAAATTTGAAACATAGGAGGAAGAAAAAGTATATTGCAACCTTTCAAGAAGTTGCTCATTTTGAATTTTGAGTTTATGATTATCCTCATCATTCTTCAAGTATGCACCACATAAAAATTCATTAAACTCAACCAAATTATTTCTATCAAAAGGCAAAGATATGAAATTACCTTTGAGGTTGCACATTTCTCTTTGTTTCCTTTCCAAGGTAGAATGTGTCTTGAAATGATCTTCAATACTTTCAATAGAACCTTCTTCATGCTCATGTGATGTCTCTTCATATTTTTCAGAGTCACTTGGGAGTGACTTTCGATCCTCTTCATGTACTGCTTCTTCTACTTCACCTATTTCAGAACAAGGTGGTTCATGGGTATCCTCTTTTTCTCCTTCAAGCAAGATGATTCATATTTCCCCTTGGTTTCCTTAAGATCAATATATTTGGAATATCTATTTTTAAATGGATTCTTATTACCTTCCTTCATCTTGATCTTGTTTGAGACAATGAGGTATTGATCAAATGGTAGGATGTTTCTACAATCTTCACTTAAATTTTTTCATTCGATTAGAAGTTCTTGCACATAAATTGGAGTATTAATATTTTCTTTGGAATCGATAAATTTAGGTGTAGTAGGCCTTGGTGTTCTCTAAAATTCATTTACTCTATTATGGGGTCTTGTGCTTGAGAAAATATGCTCATCCATTGGTTTCTTTTCCTCGAAAGAATAACTACTGTTGCCTCCTATTACCCATTTGATCCCAAGTTGGCTAGCCAACAATTCGAATCCTTTCATTATCTGATTGTTCATGTCTTCAAATAGGGATTTCATGAGTTTCCTATAATCCTCAATATCATCTGAGGTTCCCTTTTCATCCCTAGCCATAGTTTCCGCAAAAAATGCTCTTATTTTCCTACTTTTTTGTCTTCAAAAAAAGAACTTCTTTTTTCAATATCTAATGGTGTTTCCTGACTTATTTTCCTCGTGAATATTATACCAAATTAGGTGGCAATATCATGCTCTGATACAACTATAATTTCCCTTTTTAGAAATTTATTAAAATGGTGAAATTTTCAACTTTTTCCACTAGTTCGACCTTTGACTAGTATTGGTCTCTTGGTCTCCAAATGCTCCCTAATTGTTACATAAGGTGTATGGATGATATTAGGACATAATTATGAGTTTCATGGTTTCTTTATATTCTTCAATAGGCTTCTACAACTCTCCTTTAAGTTCTAGCCAAAGTAAGGAGTTTGACTAGCAATTTCTTTTTTACTAGTATTGGTCTCTTGGTCTCCAAATGACTCCAAATTCTTGTATAATGGGTCTGAACGAATTTGAAAGGTATTAAGACATATAAAATAGTTTTATGGATACTTAAAAACTGTTAAATCACTTCTGCAACATTCATTTACAATCTGGACAAAGTAGGGAAGATTACTAGTAATTTCGAGCTTCAAATCCCCTGAGGGTAGTGGACAAAGATGGCTTCCCAAATGCCATTAAACCCTTCCAAATTTCTGAACAGAGGTATGGTACTAATAATTGGATTTAATTATCTTCCCAATGTATCTTTAATTATTTCTTATGGCCTTATGAAACTCCTTAAAATCATATGTTTATATGCAATATTTCACATAGGGGGGAAAGCCAGTTATTTTCACCATGACTTATAAAATTCAAATTTGAGGTGCTAAGGGATTATGATATATTAATGAAACTTCTTCATAAATTTAATAACACTCCATACATCAACAAAATCATAGATATGATCTCATAAAACTCGAAATAATGTCTCTTCAAACTCCAACAACAAGATCTAGGGGAAATGACATCATTTATGCATTGTTTGGTAATTTTACATAACTTCACTAGGTATTTTGACCTGAGAGTATCATTAGAAGTTAAAAAAGAGTATATGTATCTTATTACAAAGATATGGGGCCTCAATAGCTACCCCAAAGAGTTCATCACCTCAACAAGTGTGCCTCTTCTCAAGGAGCAAGAATATGCCAAGAAATGGAAGAATGGTTGTAGAAGCAAGCTGAAAGAGATGTGACTATGAGTGTTATCGGACAATCCACTCAAGCGGACATGATCCGGATCTCCCTATATCAAAGTGAGTCTAGAACAAATAGAACATACTACAAGTGCATTTCCTAGATCTACTTAAGGATCAAGTACTAGATGTCTTACCTTTTTACTACGCAATCCTTTCTCCCGAATGTTGATCCACATCCCACAGTCATCAAATCCAAGCTGCAAGACCTATCAAGACAAGAAACAAGAGAAACCAATAAAATACATCTATACAATAAGCGATCTAAGTAAATAGTTAAGCAGGTAAACTACTCAATATCATTGCACACGAGAACAATATTGGTGGAAAGCATTTGTATTACTACAAATAGAGGAGTACATAATAGAGATATAGAACCAAAACTAAGGCTTAACATTGTAGCCCTTCTCCGACAAAGCCGATTTCCATATCCTTCCAAGGAAGTATGAGTTCTCCAATAGGTGAGTGGAGATGTTCTAAGAGAGATTTCACCAGCATGTAGATACCATAGTCTTCCTCCCTTTGGGATGGGAGTGAACCTCACTTATATAGGAATAAGTGGATAGGGTATGGATAGGATAGGTTGAGAGATGGTACGAGAGAGATAGGGGATCCTCCCAAAGAATTAGGGGTCCAGTACCAGCTCCCTTAGAGGTCAGGAATAAGCCCCTAAATGAGCAAGTTTCAAGGATCTTGAATAAGCTACTTTTGCCCATTAACTAACCTCGTCGCACCTTGTAGTGGAGCAAGCTATGAAGTCGCATGTTTCTAGTGTGCAACCTGCGATGACCTCTAAAAATATTGTAGAACCGAGTGCAAATCCTCCCAGGATGATTACTTAGTCTAGGTATCTTCAGGGGTGTATACGGTGAATCTTATGATGAGTAGATTTTGGGTGTAACAATGAGATGCACTATAGCTTCAACTTGTAACAAAAGAATCCATTAAATCTCCAAATTAAAGTTCTGAATGGCCTTTCCAATTACCAAATAGGATGGGAATCTTTCACCCTCGAAATTGGTGCTAAGGCAAGTAGAGTATCACTCCAGTAGCTCTCCTCTCCAAATGCAAAATACAAATTAAAAAATGATCAAAAGCTACCATCCTTCTTTGTTATTGTCTTTTATAAACTTATAAGGTCCTCCATGGGTCGAATTCCTCCCAATATCTTCATGCCAACTCAAGTTGGGAATAGATTCCCAAGTATGGCACTTGTCCTTCCAATTCTAGCCCTCTCCTTCTCCAAATTCGAATTGGTGTCTCTTTGGCTTCCCTAACTCACTTGCGTGCCTTCTTGGAGGCTATTTTTAGACGTGACTTGTCATATATGTCAGATGCCAACCTTCATGTCTGATTTGTGTCATAGGTTTCATAGAATCTTCATCATTGTTGTCATAGAGCTACGAAATCTATTCCGAGTGTATCACTAGCTCCAAAATGCCTCTTCCTCTTCCATGGGAGTTACTATTCCACTCCAATTTGACCTTAATTGATTCATGCAAAGTATATTGAATTCCAACTCATCCCAATAACCTTGGGGTTCTTATGGATTATAAGTGACAAGAGGAAGATGCCATGTGGCATAGAAAATATAGCTTGTGTGGGTCCCACATCCTCCATGTGTCTTCATGATCAATTGCCACTTTGATTTTCCATTGTATTTATCTTGTTAGCTCCTTTATTAAATATTTATGCCATTCTAATTTTCAAACATCATTTATTATCCCCCTTATTTCAAATCCCAAAGCTTCCACCCCCAACCTAGGGAACTAGTAATTTTCCTCCATGGCAGTTCATCTGGATGGGTATATTACAACTTTGAATTTGGAATTTATCTTAATGTGACCCACCTTGTCCATTTGGATCTAATTTCACATTATTACTAACTTGGACTTTATTCTTGGCATTTATTTGAGCATTAGCACCAATTTAACAAACTCTCATGAGTATGGCCAAAGGGCTTAGGCCATTGTGACCCAATGCAAAATTTTGGGACATGACACCAAGCTAATGCATTTTAAATTTTCTAGGGAATTTCATGAATTTACTATCATACAAAAGGACAAGGTATCCTACCTGAAAGAATTTGTGCCTGATATGGTGATCATGCCATGCTTTTTCTCTGTTCTTCTACACTTGCTGGTGAAAGCCTGCAATGAAGCGATCTTCCTCCAATCCGACCAAGTGTAGAATACTTTCTTGCAATGTCTCCCCATCTGCCATGTCTGTGAATACAACAATTCTTAAGCTTGGTACAATATACTCCATCGGCATCACAGCTTCCTATCCATTGGCCAACCTGAAAGGTGTATGGCCTATCAGTTTCTTCCAAGTTGTTCTATATGTCCATAATACAGCTGGTATGAACAGATCCCAATCATCTATGTTTGTGTTACATACTTTGGTCATCGCATTTTCAAGCACTTTGTTAAATGCTTCGACAGTTCCATTTGCTTGTGGATGGTGTTAGTTTTTCATAATTTACTTCAATCTGATCTAGGATCTTAACTGAGAAAACAACATGTACAACATATCTATAGCATATCAATCATGGATACAATAATGCAAGCACACAAGAGACACAGAGTTTACTTGGGGAAAACCATAAAGGTGAAAAACCCCAATAACTTCCTCAGAGATAGATAGAGCAATGATACAACCCAAGCATAAGAGATAGACATCTCCTAGCAGCAGCTTCTCCTCCTCCACAAGTGCGCCACTCTCTAAAGAGTGTGTGTGAGAATAGAATGATGAAATAGAGTGCCTCCCACACTCTATTTATACTTGACATGACTTGCCTAATAACCTTTAATAGGTTGGCCATAACTTAACCACATAACATAATGTTGACTGGGCCGACACCTAATAGGGTGGTCTAATAACCCTTTGACCCACATGGCCGACCCCCAATAGGGTGGTCTAATAACCCTTTGACCCACATGGCCGACCCCCAATAGGGTGGCCTAATAACCCTTCGACCCACATGAATTATACAAGGCCAACCCCAACAAGGTGGTCTAATAACCCATCAAGTATAAGTTACGACACTTACAATATAAATGACGACACTTTCGTATAGAGGAATAATAACATCTCTATAGGAATACAAACACTTCCATATAGAGGAATAATACTATCTCTATAGGAGTACAATATACGTATATGAAATACATTCCAAAGTTACATATACATCAACACTCCCTCTTAACTAGGAAGGTATTTCTCGACACAGGTCTTCTAGCACAAGTCTTCTTCTCTAGATCATCGTCACTGGATAATCGTCATCAAGTCATCATCATCATCACTACTGCTGCTATCTTAATCAATCTCTGAATCTACTCGTCATAGGAAGATCTATAGAGCCAGTCCTTTTTCATACTGGATGTAGGCCCACCACCTACAGGTCTTCATCATCACTGGCTATACTGTGGAATCCTCAGGACTTATTACATGCATTTGCAAAACCTCGTAAGAGCATTCCAGGCCTTTTACGAGCACACAGCCCAACCTATCGAATCTCCCAAGATCTTTTACATGCCACTACACAACCTATCCATGACCACAGAGTATCACCCTGATACTCACCATACATCATCCTGATGTACATCATCACATGATCATCCTGATCATCATCATCTCTGCGCAGCAAGCCATCAAGTAGGTACACCTCAGGATTGATTACACTGCCTCTGCAAAACCTGCAAGATCTCTCAGGACTACAAGACTGATTACACTACCTCTGTGAAACTTGTAAGAGCATCTCAGGACTGATCATATGCCTCTACAAAACTTGTGTACCATACTGTCACATCAATGTCTTCAGATCATCACATAGTCCACAGAGCACAACCTAGATGCACACACACAACACTTACAGTCACCATGGGAGGACTAACCTATCACCATGTGAAAGGCTCACAACACTTACATCAATGACCATGGGAGTACTAACCTTCCACCATGTCGGAACGGCCCCAGCACTTACATCAACAACCATGGGAGGACTAACCTGCCACCATGTCGGAATGGCCCCAGCACTTACATTAACGACCATGGGAGGACTAACCTACCACCATGTCGGAACGACCCCAACACTTACATCAATGACCATGGGAGGACTAACCTGCTACCATGTCGAAATGTCCCTAGCACTTACATCAATGACCATGGGAGGACTAACCTGCCACCATGTGGGAATGGCTCGTGTGAATCTGTGTCTCCGAACTCATCACTTCCCCTTGGAAGGCATCTCGATCTAAAGTACACCAAGTCTCCCTCTGGAGTATTCAAACTTCACTCTGGCAAGCGCCTTGGTCAACACATCGGCTATCTACTCGTCTGTCACAACATACAGGAGATTCACTGCTCCTCTCTGCACCATATCCCGGATATAGTGGAACTTGATCTCAATGTGCTTCGACTTGTCATGGAACACTGAGTTCTCCGACAACTTCACACAACTCTATTTGTTGCAATATATACAAGTAGCACTCAATTGAAGATCAAACAAATCAGATAATAGCTTCCCAAGCCATACTGCCTCACAACTAGACGAACAAGATGCAACATAGTCTGCTTCGGCTATACTCAGTGCCACACAGGACTGCTTCCTGCTAAACCAAGAGATCACACCTAATCCCATACTGAGGCAGCACCGCGAAGTGCTCTTTCGATCAATGGCATTGCCTGCCCAATCCAAATCAACATAATCCTCCAGGTTAAACTTTTGATTCACCTCATACTTGAGCCCATAATCCACTATACCCTTTAGGTACCTCAGAACATGCGTTGTAGCTATCAGGTGAACATGTCTCCGATCTGTCAGATACTAGCTCAAGGTGTTCACTACAAAGCAAATGTCTGGTCTCGTATTCGTCAGGTACATCAAGGACCCAATCATCTGACGATACTGTTGGCTTGGTTTTGCAACCAAGCTTAGTGCTATGGGCACCTGCTAACTAGTAGCAGCAGTTTCAATAGAAATAAATAACAATAAACTAAATCTAAACTAAACTAAACTAGCATGTGCATTTTGAATTAAAAAAAAACAAGAACAAGAAACATAAGAAATAATTTTTGTATTGAAAATGGGGGGCAAGCAAGTGCTTGCAATAACAATACCTCCAAGTGATGAAGGTTGTTGAATAGCTCCAATGGTGAGCAGCTCCAATCTCCAATGGGTCCTTTCTCCAAGGTTGCTATAATGGCCAAATACTCAAGGGAGATTTTGGCAGCATGAGGATAGGAATATGGATGGATGTGAAATGAGGAGTCCCTACCACCTTTTTATAGGTTTTGGTGGTCGGGAATACCATTTGTGGTTTTGTGGAAACCAATGGTATTGACCAACATGGTTTAGGTACTTTTCCCTCCTTTTTTCTTTTTTGAATAAAATTAATATTTTTATTCCCTTTTTAATATTTTGGGAATTTGGACCCATTTTGAGGGTTTTTTATGCTTTTTTAGGAAAAATAATCTTTTTGAGTGGGAAAAAGGGGTGTACTAAGGTCTTTTGGTGACCTTTTGTTGGCTTCAGAGGCTCAGATGGTGGAAAAGTGGACAAATGAGTCATGTGAATAAGGAAATGAGCTAGTGAGCACTTTTTAGGTGTTAACAGATTGCCCCCTGATGTGTGAGGGCAGGAGCTCATCGTATGGCCGATAGACATCATAGTTCTTTTGTCTTTTTTCTGGGTTTTAGGGAGGAGAAGAGACCGTTTGGAGATTGGATCCGCGGACCTTGGAAGCTGCAAAAACAAAAAATATTAAATGGCCTCAATATGAATGAGGAATAATCTCTGATAATGGATGAGGCGGGCATACCCATGCTCGTATCAAGACATATACATAACAATTAGTCCCAAGAAGGGGGATCTAATACATAAAAAATATATTGGTACATCATAATGGTCCAGAGGGGACATGATTTTGGGATGTACTCATGATCATGGCATGACTGATCTCAATAACTGATACACTGGAATGACTGTTGAACTGCTGAAACTGAAGGTGTCCAACATCTGTAGGGACGCAATGACTATGAGCCATCTCTGGGAAGTATATGTGACTGTATACTCAAGGGAATATAAAACTGGTGTACATCTGAATGCTGTCGCCATGCGCAACCTGGATATCTATAGAAAAAGTGTAACTGGTTGAATCCATAGGTAGACTCTCAAATGTGGAGGAGTCAGGTGGCATCCGGGGTCTTTGACTACTAACTGAGCGGACCAATACCCTGTGCGAGTCTCAACGATGCGATCAAGGTGTTGAAGTCGAGCATGTGAGAAACAACCATTTGGAGAAGCACTGAGGACTCTTCTCGAAATGATTCGTAGGCACTCATCATAAATGGTGATGAGTCCAAGACACAGGGACCTCTAGGTCTATCCTCTAGAATAAATTTGGTTGTCGTCGACAGAGGGAGACCGGTAACTAAAAAGGAAATGATGTTTCCTTGATAGGAGCGCGAGGTGTAGAACTGAAATGTGGTAGCACTGATGGTAGGACTGACATACTTGTGGGGATGGGAAGTAACTGAGGTCATATAGTGGGTAGACTCAAACTTCCTTTGTTCAGAGCATGATGATAGGTTGACCTGGCAGCGTAGGGAACTGACTTGTAGATGTGGGTATCATTGCTTTTAAGGACTGAAGGGTGTGTATTGACTCTGGGGGGGAATCAAGATAATGGGAGCTGTCGAGGGGTTCTCAGGGTGACATACTGCAGAATACTCTGAACAAAGGCGACCAAAATGGGGAAGCTACCATATGAGTAGACATGATCTGTTGTGGCACCGAGAAGCACCATTGGGTCCTTCTTCGTAGTTTTAATGAGCTCCAAGAAGGGATAAAAGTGTGCTCTGAAATGGTACTGTCATGTGGTTTTTGTGAGCCTAGGACTGTTCGTGCTCATTGATGCTTTCATTTTTAAGGAGTCTGAAAGCGATAAGAAGACTCTGCAGTGGTTATGACTACTGTCCTGTTGGTTTTTACGAGCCCAGGATGGTGATTGCTCGTGGTCGCTTTCATTTTTAGAGAGTCTGAAAGCGGTAAGTGGACTTCATTGGTGTTTCTTTTTCGTCAGTTAGTCTCCAAAGCCCGAAAAAGCATAAAATGATGCAGATGGAGAACTCTTCTAGCCGATGTGACTAGAGTATACATTTTTCGTAATTAGTCTACAAGGTCCAGAAAAGGGGTAAACTTATACCAGGTAGACGCCCTTTCAGATACGTTTAGCGAGCATGAAAGGAAGCAAGGTTGCTCGGCGATCTTTTCATTGTTTTAGGAGTCAGAAAAGAGCTTAACAGAAACTCCCTAAGTGCCTTTTTCGTAAAAGGGATTTCTCGGCCTGAAAAAGGGATAAAATTATACCGAACAAAGAGGGATTGATGGGAGCATGAAAAGGTCTCAAGCGTCATCATGTGTGCGGGATACTGGATCCGGTGACATAAAGATTGTCAAAAGGGGGCTGTGGCCGTTGTGGCACGCAAACCGAGGCAATGAGAGGGCATTTTGAAAAAATGGCGAAAAAGTATGGGCGTGAGAGCGAGAAATGATCTCTACAATAATCACGAGCACGGAAAACTGAATCCGGCCATATAAGACTCACCAAAAATGGACGTCGGTCGATGTGGCACGCGAACCGAGGCGATGAAGGGGCATGGGAAAAATGCCCAAAAAATCTGGAGGTGAGAACGAGAAATGATCTCAAGCATCATCACGAGCGTGGAAAACTGAATCTGACGATATAAAGACTGTCAAAAATGGAGAACGGTGGATGTGGCACACAAATCGAGGTGACGAGGGGGCATGGGAAAAAATGCCCAAAAAATCTAGGCCTGAGAGCGAGAAATGATATCTAGCATCGTCACGAGCGCGGAAAACTGAATCCGGTGATATAAAGTTTGTCAAAAATGGACGACGGCCAATGCGGCATGCAAATCGAGGCGACGAGGGCGCCCAAAAAATGGTCAAAAAAATGGACCTGATGAAAACTGGAAAAGGAAAGAACTGTCATGAAGTTCTCCAAAGGACGGTGGGGTCCATGCGGCTTACTATGGGTAAAATCGTTTGAGGTACAACCAATTGCGTGGGTTGCGGAGGGGGTTGCCTTCTGAATCGGTCAGAATGTATGCCCCCTGTCCGAGGCAAGTGTGTATAATATATGGGCCTTGCCACATGGACACAAACTTTCCTTTCCCGGTTTTGTCAAGAGCCTGATCATAAGCGAGGACAAGGTCCCCTTCGGAAAAAGTTCTTGGGTGGACATGTCTATCATAATTCAATTTGGATTGGTTCTTGGATGCTTCCATGTTTTGAAGGGCTATGCGCCAATCTTCATCGGCCTGTTCCAGGAGTAGTAAGCATTGTTCAATTGGGGCAGTGTCCGGTAAGAGCTCAACGGCCATATGTAGGGTTGGAATCTGGCACTCAATGGGGAGGACAGATTCGACACCGTGAACTAAGTGGAAAGGGTTAAAACCGGTGGCATTTTTAGTCGATGTGCGGTATGCCCATAGTGCCAGGGAGAGCATGTGGTGCCAATTTGACTTGTGTTTGTCTACAGTGCGCTGGAGGATGGTTTTCAAAATTTTGTTTATCGCTTCGACTTGGCCGTTTCCTTGGGGGTAGTAGGAAGAGGAGAAATGGTGTTCAAATTTCAGTAAGGTGGATAGTTCTTTCCAGACGGCGTCTTCGAAGTGAGAGCCGTGGTCTGATACAAGTTGCTTTGGCACTCCAAAACGTGCGATAACATGGTTGAGGAAGAATCGTGCAGCGGTTTCGGCTCTGCAATTGTAAGTTGGCATTGCCTCTTCCCACTTGGTAAAATAATCTATGGCCACAATAATATGTTTGTGACCGCTGGCTGACGTGGGATTGCAATCAAGGAAGTCAATGGCCCATTTGTAGAATGGTCTGGCAGTAACGACTGGATGAAGGGGGGCAGGTGGGGTTCTTGCTTTAGGGGCAAAAAGTTGACAATTTTGGCAATGTTTGACTGCTGTGATGCAATCAGTAAATAATGACGGCCAAAAGTAACCTGCACGAATGATATTTTGGGCGGTGGCCATGCCGGAGAAATGGCCTCCGCAAGCACCGCTGTGACAATCATTGAGGACTTGTTCTGCCTCACTATGGGATAGGAAACGTCGTAGGATGGTATCAACGCCGCGTCGATAAAGCACATCCCCTAACAAGAGGTATTAGGGGGTGTGGTGACATATACGACGGCGTCCGTCACGATCGATGTGGGGTCGTAATTTCTGCGTGCGGAGGTAAACTAGGATGTCACCGTACCATGGGTCGTCAGACGAAATAATGAAGATGTGGTCGTCAATCAGATCTGTTTGAATAGCGGGTGATGAAAGAGGATGGAAGGTCAGTGATCAGATGGGCAAGCGCGAGGGATTTGGTGCTCTTGGGAGTTTTGAAAGTGAGGTCATATTCCTGGGGGATAATGACCCATTTAGCAACACGGCCTTGTAGGAGCCGCCGGTTTAGGAGATAGACCATAGGGTTGGAGTCGGCGACGACCGTGGTATGACCGAGCAGAATGTAGTGTCATAATTTTTGGACGGAAAAGACTACAGCTAGGGCTAATCTTTTCTCGTATGGGTAACGTAGGGGTGGGCCATACAAGGTCTGACTGACGTAATAAATGACATGTTCTTGGTGAGAGGCATTTTCTTGGACCAAGACTCCGGACACAGCATGTTCAGATGCTGAGACGTAAAGGGTGAAGTCCTGAGAGAAATCCGGAGGGGAGATCAAGGGGGCTTGTGTGAGAGCTTTCTTGAGGGCTTCGAATGCCGTGTCTGTCTGCTCATCACAAACAAAGGGTATGTGGGTGCAAAGTAGGCGTAAGAATCTGTGAACTTTGGTGGCGTAATCAGGCACGAAGCGACGAAGGAAATTGGACCGCCCTTGCAAACTCTGGATTTACCGAAGTGTGCGCGGAGAGGGAAGGTCTAAGATGGCTTTGAATTTCAGGGGATCAATAGTAATACCATCCTAAGAAACAATGAAACCCAACAAACGGCCTGCAGGAACGCAAAAGACACACTTGTGTGGGTTCAAGCGGATTTTATATTTGCGACAACACAGTAAAACTTGTCGGAGGTCGTTAAGGTAGTCTGATCGTTTCCGGGAACGAGCTGTAAGGTCATCAAGATAGACCAGCAGGATGTGGACCAAGTCGTGAAAACAATAGGTCATGGCCTGCTGGAAGGTGGCACCAGCATTTTTGAGGCCAAACGACATGACACGATAGGCAAAGGTTCCCCATGGGGTAGTAAAGGCAGTCTTATACTGATCCTCCGTACGAATCTGAATCAGGTTGTATCCGAAAAAAACCGTCCATGAAAGATAGGACTTCATGTCCCGCACATGCATCAATGAGTTGGTCAATGAATGGCGTGGGGAAATTGTCTTTGGGACAAGCGCGGTTTAAATCACGGAAGTCCGTGCATACTCTAAGGGTGCCCTATTTTTTGTTGACGGGAACGGGGTTTGACACCCATGTGGTATAAGGAATATGATAAATAAATCCTGCTTCGCGGAGTTTCTCAACCTCGGCTTTAACAGCGGGGAGCTTGGAAGGATGAATGGGTCACTGTTTCTGACGAACGGGGGGGACATCAGGCCATGTGTCAATGTGGTGCTCTATAATGGCGGGGTCAAGACTAGGCATTTCGGTGTAGGACCAGGCAAAGACATCACGTAATTCTTGAAAAAAAAATTTGTATGCCTGAGTCTCCGCTTCAGCGCAAGATGCACCCAGTGAGATGAGCGCAGGTTTCCCAGGTGTGGTGGAAATATCAATTTGTATTATGGGGGAAATGTTGGACATGTTCCCTTCTTCGAAGGCATCCGGTGCTGGGATGGGATCCTTTAACCAATCGACCTTAGTGGGCATGAAATATTTCGATTCAACGGATAGCTGGTCAGTTGCCGTGGATATCGACCCCTCTGGGAGGAAGTAGGAGCGATGATGCATATCGTCCCAAGGGTAGTCGGGTGCAGTGAGTGTTTCCAGAATTTGCTCGTCAGTATTGAAGTAGTCAGACCAAAAACAATATTACATGGCCTCAATATGCAGGATTTCTAATACTGGAAAATGTGCTATGTGGGCAGAAAATACAGTAAGAAATTAATTTTTTAAACGATTCGGCCGAATGAAAAAATTAGCATCATGGGTTTTAACAGAAAAGCCGCGATGGACCGCGCGGGTTTCTGTCGCATAGTCGCGATGGGCAGCGCGGCTTTTTTCCGCGCGGTTCACCGCGGCTTCGCGGACATTTAGCGCGTTGCACATCGCGGCTTCGCGGACCTTTTCCGCGCTGCACATCGCGACTGTGTGACAAAATCCCACGCTGCACATCGCGGCTTCGCGGTCAAAACCCGCGCTGCCCATCGCGACTGTGCGACAGAAACCCGCGCGGTCCATCACGGCTTTTCTGTCAAAACCCGCGATGCTAATTTTTTCATTCGGCCGAATCGTTTAAAAAATTAATTTCTTACTGTATTTTCTGCCCATATAGCACATTTTTCAGTATTAGAAATCCTGCATATTTTACAGCCATAAAAAAAATTTTACTATTTAGAATGCACATGTGAAAAAGTCTTTTTAAATATTTTCAGAAATTGAAAGAAGGATTTCATTGCATTTTATCTAGATTAAAATTTTTGCTATTTGCTTCTTTAATATTTTGCCCATAGCAATTGTTGAAAACGAAATCCATTTATTTCGTAAAGAAGTTATATTATTTGCTTTCCTATTTGAAAGATCGTTTGTTTTTTGAATAGTCTTTGCAAAGCATTTAATTTCCATTGATTGAAAAAGTCATAATATTTGCTTTTTATTTCAAAAGATCCTTTGTTTTTTGAATACTTAGCATTTACTTTTTCAATTTCAGTTTAAAATATCACACGTGCACCCACTCTAACACTAATTTTAAACTGAGCCTTAAAACTTACCCTAATTTCAACCCACTTTAAACCCCACTTGGGGAACACTAAAAGAACTTTGTAGCTAGGTAGTATTGAGGGGATAGGTGTTACAATAACACCCCTCAGTTATTACATCTGAGACATAGTTGTTGTCCATTAGGGAGCTAAAATCTCCTAGTACTTTTTGGCACGGTCACAACCGGTTTATGGGAAGGCCTCTCCCCTAGGAGGGTTGAAGTCGCGAGGATGGTTCCGGAAGCCTGAGTGGAATACCGAAATCCATTCAGTAACTGAAGGGCTACCATTTGCAGTTCTCGGGATATCGCTGTATAGGGGTATTGCGATCAAGGACCAAACGACAGATTTACCTTTTCTCGACATGTCATGAACGGAGTATCGTAGTAGCCATTCTTTAGGATTGATTACCCGGTGTCCCTCCCGGTAGGGGGATATCTAGCCGTTGACTCAACACTCAATATTGTCTGACTTAGATTTCATCACCTTACAGAGGATATAGTTTGTTGATTCACAATACTTTTAGTTAGTTGTTTGCATGATTCAGCCCACCTTTGGTCTAGTTACACCTATTTTTTCTAGAAGTCATTTGCATGTTGGTACTCTGACCATTTTTTGCATCCCTCCACTTATTATAGCACAGCTTCTATAATAAGTGCCTTTTTGAGGTTGATTTTTTGGCCTGAGAGCCTTCATTTTCACTCCCCTTCTTGCACCCTTGGTTGCATTAGGGTTTTGAGTTTTTTATACATTACCATTTTTACACATACAGATTTTTACACAAAAACTTATTTTCTCACCATTGAGAATTTTAGACGCTCTCGTCGTCTACAGGGCGAACTCCCAGAGTTCATTTTACTTGGATTGCCACGTCACCAACGCCGAGCCTTATCCCTTGACTCGACACATCGTCGGTCAACCAGACAGTCATCCGATTTTGACACGCCTCACTTCACATCTGATTCTGAGGAAGAACCCAAAAACCCCACTATGCTTTTCCCAACCAACCATATGGCTGGAACACCATTTGACCCACTCTTTACCAGCACCATAGGAGAGACATGCATAGACCCTTCTACTGTAGTGCCATCCATGGAAGCAACCACCCCCCTGGGTATGCCTAATATGGGAAACACTCCACCCTTAGGAATGCCCAACACAGGGCCACCTCCTATTATAGGAATCCACAACACAGGGCCACCACCTGTTATGGGTATGCCCAACAAAGGGGTCACACCCCCTCTGATTCCCACAACCCAGATTCCAAGAATCACCACTACTATTCCTAACCCAAGTGTAACCCATGTTGCACTTGGAAGCGCTGGCCCACACCAGACCACACCTATTGGAGGACATATACCTTCAATCCCTAGCATACCTTTAGGCGCTACTGGACCCCTACATCATACCACCATGACTAGGCATGTCCCAGTCCCAGTCACCACATGTGCTATCTTACCGTACATGGAAAGTCTGAACTTTCCAGACTTAGCCAGGCTCACCAATGATCCTATCATACACGATCCTGCGTGGCCTCACATGCCCACCAAACTCCCCTCCGACATCCCTAAGTTTGAGGGAAAGGCAGGTGAGGACCCCCAGAACCATATCATGTCTTTCCATCTATGGTGTTCCTCCAACTCCATAGTGGATGACTATGTCCGCCTCCGTCTATTACAGCGCACCTTCACTGGCTCTGCAGCCAAGTTGTATATCGAGCAGCCCCATGGGATGCATGCCACCTTTACCTCCCTTGCCTCGACCTTCCTGCAGTTCTTCCAGTTACCTGTCCGCTATGATGCGGGATTTGAGATCCTATTGTCTTGCAGACAGAACACAGCCACCCACATCACTGACCACATTCATGAGTGGTGTCGACGCCGAAGCCTCTGCAAAACCAAGTTAGATGACCATATCTTCTTAGATTGGTTTCTCAAATCCCTCCTCCCTCTCATTGAGAAAGATGTGGCATCCGAATGACCATAGTCTGAGGAAGAGGCCATCCTCAAAGACTAACAGTTTGATCTCATTTACGCCCAGTTGGGTTATCTGTATACCATTATTCCAGACGCCCCTCGCGGTGAGCCATCCCAACATGATGCGTCGGGGGCATCCCATGCCGTTGATGGCATCATTGGTCGTACGGCCTCGCATCCCCAACCCTTTTCTACTGCACATCCTAGCCATGGTCCCGACCTTTCACGGGCTACATCTCAATCTGGTGCAACCACTTCATATGCTCCCATGGCACATCACCACCATACCCATGGACCTTCATGTCCACCTCAGTTTTTTGGTCATGCGCCACTTGCATACGCCCCCCCAGCTACACCTCAACCAGGGTACTATCCACAGCAAGCTGTGACAGCTAGACCAACACCTCCAATAGCTCAGGGTTACCAACAACCGAAGCAGGTAACTGGACCACCTCCAGCCCCGCCTGCTTATTATGCACCACAACCTGCTCCCGCACCTGCGGCGAACCAAAATCCTCCCACTGCTCAAGGGCAATTTTACACACAGCACAACCAGCCCCAACACCAAAACAACCAGTGCAACCAAGGTGCGCAACAGAACCGTGGTATAGGTCGTAACCGCGGTAATAACCAACAACATCAGCAAGGTCCTCCACCTCCCAATCCTCCGCAGAATAACAATGCTGCTCCTCCCAACCGCAATCCGGATCGGAATCCCAATCAGCCTAGAAATAATAACCTCAGAACAAACCACCCTTGTTCTATTTGCGAGGTCTATGGTCATTACACGCATTCTTTCCCACATTTGGAGCGAGCTCGGCAACTCTGGACCGACGATGCCCATCATCAAGGGCAAGCGGCTCCTCAGCCGCCACCCAACTCTCCACCACCTCAACATCAACCTTTGGTGCTGCAAAACCCCTTTCCAAACCAGGGTGTAGTGAACACTCAGCCATTAGCTCCCCCTCAGGGCAACGTGCCACCACAACAGATCATTTATGCAGCCCCTGATCAACCCATGTTTGATTCAGGTACTCACCATTTGTTGATGATGTCAACTGCGAATGCCAACCTCCAAACCCATCGGAACCAATATGGCTCCACTTCTGACGCCCCTCCCATCGACAAGAACACTAACGTTAATCCCACAGATCAAACGTTACGTATACCTCCGGCTCCACTTGATGGCGCTTCCAAAGCACCTCGCTTCCCACTTCGTCGCATCAACAATAATCCCAATGCTCGGGCTGCGTTGAATTACAACATCGTAGATGACTTAGCCCAGTCTCCTGCAACCATGTCTGCTTTAGAGGTCTTGAAAAACTGTCCTTCACAGCGCAAGAATTTGCTCTCTGCCATTGGCGCCATTGACCCCAATGATTCACAACTGATCGCATTCGATTCAGACCAGTCCGAACCATGACTGCATTCCAATTTAGCGTTTTAAGTTTCTGTTTCCATTCGGAATCTTGTCATCCATCGGTGCATTATCGATGAAGGGGCCTCTACTTGCATCATGTCCACATTCGTTTGGCAGAAGTTGGGATCTCCTACTCTCCAGCAGTCCACCACTGCGTTGCGAGCCTACGACGGTCGTTCATCTCAACCCCAGGGTCTCTTACCTAACGTCCCCGTCCAGCTCGCAGGTAAAACCGTACTCATTGACATTGAGGTCATCAATGCCCAATTGGACTATAACCTTTTACTTGGTCGCAGCTACATGTATGCCATGCGGGCGGTTGCCTCATCAATTTTTCGTACCATGTAGTTCCCCCATGAGGGACGCGTGGTCAAGGTCGACCAACTCACCTACTATGATCCCAAGGCCCCCGCCACACCTGAAAATGTTCTCCCCATGGTTGAACAACCGGTTTGTGGTGCAAATACCTCATTTTTTTCCTCCGTGGGACCCGGACTTTACTCCGACGCGCCGATGACTTCTACTTTCTAGGCCATTCCACCACCATCACCGGAGACCCACGTCGCTAACCTCTGCACTCTTTCACAAACACCCGGTAATCAACCCTCCTTGTTACCCAAACCACCATTGGTCCCTAATCACATTGGGGTTACACCCATTCACACAATCCCCTTTCTATTTCCTCCTTTAGGTGTAGTAAGCACCCCGGTTATGGCTACCCTTAGTCTACCCGGGTTAACATTGGGATTACCCGTGTGATATATTTCGCCTCCCGTTCCACCGCCGACACCAAATGTCATCCTGCAACCGGTTCAACCCATTATCACTTCTACCCAACCACCTCCTAGTATCAATACTCCTTCGTCATCGACGAATCCCCCTCCACTCATCAGGCCCACTGGGGGCGGAGGCCCACAACCATACACTGCGGTACCCCCACCCAAGGCAGTTAAACCTCCCCCCGTATTCCGTGCTCCTCCCAAATGCTAGTTGTGTGATGAGTTAGGCCATCCAGCCCATCAGTTCCCACAGTTACCTACATTATAGGAACACATGCAAATGTTGGACGATGACCCCAACATCCCGGTGGTCAAACTCGATCCAAATCCCATGCCTCGTGATAAATCACTGCATACCAACCACCCATGTGCGATATGCGGTATTTACGGCCACTACTAACATCATTGTCCTGACATCCCAGATTACAGAACAGCTCTCTATGAGATGAACAATTTGGACCTTGAGACGGCACCCCCTACTATCGAGGAGATCTACCCTCCCCCATCATCCTCATCCGGAGAGATTAACACCATCTACATGATCTCTTCGACTACCACTACCTCATCACTCGATTTGACCACTCAAATCTCCCGCAATGATGAAGAGATTCTAGAGGCTCCTACTGCCCTTGATTATCCCTAGGAAGACATGCACCATCGTCCATACTTCCTCCTGGAAGAGACTTCATCCACCACCGCTACCCAATCCGCGGTTGATTCCAAAGATTTCCTTCCTACTAAAGTCGACTGGTTAAAGGATCCCATGGCCGATATTTTTCCCGTCATCCACATTGACATCTCTGACCCACTTGGTGCCCTTCATACCATTACATTAGGAGCCTCCCACAGTGAGCATGAGATCGGAGAATACCAACAACTGTTCCAAGAATTCACTGATGTCTTTACTTGGTCAGATACCGAAATGCCTGGCCTTGACCCCGCCATTTACACGATCTCCACTGGATACCCCTCTATCCGGTCGGCCCCTTCCATTGATCCCGTTCACACACATGTTCCACTCTGTTACGTCGGTTTCGTCGATGGTGCAAGCCGTTGGTCCCCCAATCTAGCCTCCACAGCTTGGGTAATATATTCCCCTTCGCATGAGTTGATCCACGTCGACGGCGTGTGTTTGGGTGCCGCTACCAACAACCAGGCTGAATATGATGCCGTGACCGGTCTCTTGGCCACAACTATCCAAATGAACATACGTCACCTTAACGTTTTCTTGGACTCACAACTCCTAGTTTCCCAACTCAACAATGATTACCAGGTACGCGATCCCTGTCTGTTCAGAAAATTTTTGCGCACTAAACAAATGATTCGGCAGTTTGAATCCATTTCATTCACACATGTCCCAAGAAACCTCAATAGTGTAGAAGACCATATGGCCAACAATGTACTTGGCTGGCACACCAATCGCATCATACCATAAACAAATAATGCATCCACGTGCATAACATGTGCCTCCACGGGCATATATCAAAAAACAAACAGTGCATCCACATGCATACCATGTGCCTCCACGGGCATATACCAAAAACAAAATGTGCATCCACGTGCATAACATGTGCCTCCACGGGCATACAGAAAATCAAACATGCCTCCACGGGTGAACGTAAAGACAACAAGTGCATCCACGTGCATACACAACTATATACCAACATCAAATATATACATATATATACATCCTCGTATAGTCAGAACATGTTATAGGTGCCCTCAGCACCCAATATACAAAAAATACATCAGCCGTACAAAAAGAGCTTCCCCATATGCTCATCAGCATTTGGGGGCAAATACATATCATCTAGTCATGAGGGTCCCTGGGCTCCTCTGGCGCCTCCTCTATTGGCCCCGCCGGATCATGGCGAGCCCGAACTCTCCGCTCTGCTTGCCCCGCTGGATCATCCCATAGATGGATCCTCCTCTCAGCCGGACCTGTCGGGTCATCCCGAACACCATCCCTGTGCTCGGCCACAAAAACCGCTGTCCTCAACAGGAGCGACCGCCACTCAGGCGGCGCACCGAAGCAACGCTCCACGACGTCTCGGTCCAGGTCTCTCCAGCCATCCTTGGGGAGTCCAGCTAGAATCATGTCAAATGTGTGTCTGACACCCTCAATGGCATCATCTCGAGGGCCAACCCCTCGCCCACGAGCCACAAACCCTCCACCACGTGGAGGTGGTACCACTGCAAGTGGATGAGCGACCACCGTCGCCCGCCCCCGACGAGCCACGTAGTCGGCCGGTGGTATAGGCCCAACATCTGCACAATACAAATAAACCATCATATACACATCTAACTATAATCATAAACAAATCACATGATATAGTATAAAACAAACCACAAAACATACCGTCTAAACCCCAGGCCTGTCCCTGGGCTCGAGGCATCTCTGGGTCCCCTCGATAGTCCATGCCAGCATACGGGCAATCCTCAATCACCAGCGGCATCTGCTCCCACTGCTCATATACCTCCTCCGTAAAGAACCCGCGCACACCACCACCGCCTCGAGGCATAATATGCCCCCACCACACCATGCGCGGCTCACTCACCAGAACATCACGAATGGGCACCCGTGGTCGTAAGGTCGGCACCCGCTCGAAAAAAAAACAACATAGAAAGGAGGCATAACAGAACTCTCCTCCCTCTCGAGAGCACTTGTCCAGATCTCTCCGGACACCTGCTAGAAACATCTGAGCCCGTGCATAATATGTCCCTCGAAGCACAGAGTCCACCATCATCGTTTGTCCCCCGGACAAACGATGTGGCGCCGCAGCACCCAGCACTCGCAGCACACCTGCCCCAACAGCCCTCATGTCCCACTCCCGTAGTGATCACAGACTCAAGGCACTGTTCTGCAAGATGGCCCCATCAACACAAAAGGTCTGTAGCAAATCCTCCATATCAACACTTGGCGGGATCCTCGGCAGAAGATCTCACACCTCCCCCAAACAAGGCAACCCAATCAGAAAATATACGTCTGTGAGGGTGATCTCCAACCTCTATCCCCCAATCATAAAAGCACCCTTAGCGGGCACCCACCAACTCACCAACTTGTTCAGGAGCCGTCTCACTGAACGCATTGGTGGGATCTGAGTGACCTTCAAAAGTCCACTCACCGCTAGAGTCTGCCGGACCCCCGGATCAGTATGAATCTTCTCCATCAGATCATCATCGATCTCCTGCTCTCACCATGACGACAACAGTCTCATCAACATCCTGCCAAAAAATAGAAGAAATTTTTAGACCCAACAAAAAACTTTTGCAAAAAAATACCATCGCGGATTTTCCATCAAAAGCCGCAATGATCATCGCGGCCTCCATGCAAGAACCCACGATGAACATCGCGGAAATTTCCCAAACAGTCGCGATGAACATCGCGACTATCTCCCATGAACTCGCGATGAACATCGTGGGTTCCAACCTCACAGTCGCGATGAACATCGCGATTGTCAGCCTAAAACCCGCGCGGTTCATCATGAGAAGAGACCCAAAACCCGCGATATTCCACGTTGGAAGGTGAACGTGGAATTTCACGGCCTTCGGGGGCCCGCCGCCAAACAAAAAAGACATAATTGAAAAGGATAAGGAAAATAGGGTTTCCTGAAACTTGCAGAATCAAAAACCAACGGTCAAATCTCCCAGAAATCGAGAAAGAGCTCTGACTGCTCTGCCAAACTCGCATGTAACAATGACACGTCATATGGGCCCCATGCCCTATTTATAGAAATTCCACCATTTTTCAAACCGCCATTCCGGTCTCATACGACGTCCGTTTCTCAAACCGTTGGTACCATTGGAATCAGCGCAGCAAGAACTTCATGATAGATTTTTCTTTTTCCTGTTTTCATCAGGTCCATTTTTTGACCATTTTTTGGGCGCCCTCGTCGCCTCGATTTGCATGCCGCATTGGCCGTCATCCGTTTCTAGCAAGTCTTATATCGCCAGATTCAATTTTCCGCGCTCGTGACGATGCTAGAGATCATTTCTCGCTCTCACGCCTAGATTTTTCGAGCATTTTTTCCATGCCTCCTCGTCACCTCGGTTTGCATGCCACATCCGCCGTTCTCCGTTTTGGACAAGTCTTATATCGCCGGATTCAGTTTTCCACGCTCGTGATGATGCTTGAGATCATTTCTCGCTCTCACCTCCAGATTTTTTGAGCATTTTTCCCATGCCCCCTCGTCGCCTCGGTTCGCGTGCCACATCGGTCGACGTCTATTTTTGGCGAGTCTTATATGGCCGGATTCAGTTTTCCACGCTCGTGATTATGCTAGAGATCATTTCTCTCTCTCACGCCTAGATTTTTTGGGCATTTTTCCCATGCCCCCTTGTCACCTCGGTTTGCGTGCCACATCTGTTGTTCTCCATTTTTTACAGTCTTTATAACGTCGGATTCAGTTTTCTGTGCTCGTGATGATGCTCGAGATCATTTCTTGCTCTCACCTCCAGATTTTTTGGGCATTTTTCCCATGCCCCCTCGTCGCCTCGGTTCGCGTGCCACATCGGCCGACGTCCATTTTTGGCGAGTCTTATATGGCTGGATTCAGTTTTCCGCACTCGTGATTATGCTAGAGATCATTTCTCGCTCTCACGCACATACTTTTTGGCCATTTTTTGAAAATGCCCTCTCATTGCCTCGGTTTGCGTGCCACAACGGCCGCAGCCCCCTTTTGACAATCTTTATGTCACCGGATCCAGTATCCCGCACACATGATGACGCTTGAGACCTTTTCTCGCTCCCATCAATCCCTCTTTGTTTGATATAATTTTATCCCTTTTTTGGGGCCGAGCAATCCCTTTTACGAAAAAGGCACTTAGGGAGTTTCTGTTAAGCTCTTTTCTGACTCCTAAAACAATGAAAAGATCGCCAAGCAACCTTGCTTCCTTTCATGCTCGCTAAACGTATCTGAAAGGGCGTCTACCTGGTATAAGTTTACCCCTTTTCCGGACCTTGTAGACTAATTACGAAAAAGGTATACTCTAGCCACATCGGCTAGAAGAGTTCTCCATTTGCATCATTTTATGCTTTTTCGGGCTTTGGAGACTAACTTATGAAAAAGAAACACCAATGGAGTCCACTTACCACTTTCAGACTCTCTAAAAATGAAAGCGACCACGAGCAATCACCATCCTGGGATCGTAAAAACCAACAGGACAGTAGTCATAACCACTGCAGAGTCTTCTTATCGATTTCAGACTCCTTAAAAATGAAAGCACCAATGAGCACGAACAGTCCTAGGCTCACAAAAACCACAGGACAGTACCATTTCAGAGCACACTTTTATCCCTTCTTGGAGCTCATTAAGACTACGAAGAAGGACCCAATGGTGTTTCTCGGTGCCACAACAGATCACGTCTACTCATATGGCAACTTCCCCATTTTGGTCGCCTTTGTTCAGAGTATTCTACAGTATGTCACCCTGAGAACCCCTCGACAGCTCCCATCATCTTGATTCCCCCCCAGATTCAATACACACCCTTCAGTCCTTAAAAGCAATGATACCCACATCTACAAGTCAGTTCCCTACGCTGCCAGGTCAACCTATCATCATGCTCTGAACAAAGGAAGTTTGAGTCTACCCACTATATGACCCCAGTTACTTCCCATCCCCACAAGTATGTCAGTCCTACCATCAGTGCTACAACATTTCAGTTCTACACCTCGCGCTCCTATCAAGGAAACATCATTGCCTTGTTAGTTTCCAGTCTCCCTCTATCGACGACAACCAAATTTATTCCAGAGGATAGACCTAGAGGTCCCTGTGTCTTGGACTCATCACCATTTATGATGAGTGCCTACGAATCATTTCGAGAAGAGTCCTCAGTGCTTCTCCAAATGGTTATTTCTCACATGCTCGACTTCAACACCTTGATCGCATCGTTGAGACTCGCACAGGGTATTGGTCCGCTCAGTTAGTAGTCGAAGACCCCGGATACCACCTGACTCCTCCACATTTGAGAGTCTACCTATGGATTCAACCAGTTACACTTTTTCTATAGATATCCGGGTTGCGCATGGCGACAGCATTCATATGTACACCAGTTTTATACTCCCTCGAGTATACAGTCACATATACTTCCTAGAGATGGCTCATAGTCATTGCGTCCCTACAGATGTTGGACACCTTCAGTTTCAGCAGTTCAATAGTCATTCCAGTGTATCAGTTATTGAGATCAGTCATGCCATGATCATGCGTACATCCCAAAATCATGTCCCCTCTGGACCATTATGATGTACCAATATATTTTTTATGTATTAGATCCCCCTTCTTGGGACTAATTGTTATGTATATGTCTTGATACGAGCATGGGTATGCCCGCCACGTCCATTATCAGAGATTATTCCTCATTCATATTGAGGCCATGTAATATTTTTTGTTTTTGCAGCTTCCAAGGTCCGCGGATCCAATCTCCAAACGGTCTCTTCTCCTCCCTAAAACCCAGAAAAAAGACAAAAGAACTATGATGTCTATCGGCCATACGATGAGCTCCTACCCTCATATTTTCCAGTATTAAAAACAAGAACAAGAAACTTAAGAAATAATTTTGTATTGAAAAAATGGGGGGCAAGCAAGTGCTTGCAAGAACAATACCTTCAAGTGATGAAGGTTGTTTGAATAGCTCCAATGGTGAGCAGCTCCAATCTCCAATGGGTCCTTTCTCCAAGGTTGCTACAATGGCCAAATACTCAAGGGAGATTTTGGCAGCATGAGGGTAGGAATATGGATGGATGTGAAATGAGGAGCCCCTACCACCTTTTTATAGGTTTTGGTGGTGGGGAATACCATTTTTGGTTTTGTGGAAACCAATGGTATTGACCAACATGGTTTAGGTACTTTTCCCTCCTTTTTCCTTTTTTGAATAAAATTGATATTTTTATTCCCTTTTTAATATTTTGGGAATTTGGACCCTTTTTGAGGGTTTTTTATGCTTTTTTAGGAAAAATAATCTTTTTGAGTGGAAAAAAGGGGTGTACTAAGGTCTTTTGGTGACCTTTTGTTTGCTTCAGAGGCTCAGATGGTGGAAAAGTGGACAAATGGGTCATGTGAATAAGGAAATGAGCTAGTGAGCACTTTTTAAGTGTTAACAGATACATCGTAGCATCAACCAACTCAGAAGAAGCATCACACAGAAGCTTCAAGTTCGATGCCATAGGTGTGGCCATGGCCTTGCAGTCCATCATCCCGAACCTCTTCAGTATCTCTACAATATACTTCCCTTGCCCAAGGAAGATTCCATCTGCACTTTTCCACACCTCCATACCAAGAAAGTAGTGCATCATACCCAAGTCCTTCATCTCGAACTCGGCATCCAGCTTCCACTGCGTGTCGGCAATCAATCTATCTTCACCTGTAATAAACAAGTCATCCATATACAAAAGTGGTATCACTGAATTGCCTTCCTAAACCTTGTAGTAAAGGTTGGAATCTGCTTTACTCTTGGTATAGATCAAACTGGATAGAAAGTTGTCTATCCTGTCATACCAAGTTCTGCACATATATGAATTCCCGTCATGTGTCTCAAAACCAAGTGGCTGCTCCACATACACTTCCTCTTCGACTACACCATTCAAGAAAGTTGTCTTGACATCCATCTGGTGTATCTTCCATTTCATCACTATACTTAGAGCAAGTATGGATCTAATGGAAGTGTATGTGGCTACAGGATCAAAAGTCTTTATGCTACCACCTGCAACATGCTTGATCTTGTAGATCCTCTTGGAAGTCACCGCAGGCTCCCCTTCAGGTCTTGGGACTGCATCGCAAACATCTTCATGATCGACTTGTACTCCTCGATCATAGCATTCTTCCCAGATCCTAGGAACTTCAATATCTTCAATATTTTCAATAGATAACTTTGTTGTTGAACAAATGTTGTAGTCCTTCTTTTGTAGGTGATGGTATATGATCTTTCCTACACACCAAGTTAAATTGCATGATTAGAAAACATCTCACAGTTTTAAGAAAAAATTCTTACACATAAAGAAATATGTCATACAATCATGCAATTATCTTAGCCAATGCTTCAATACAACATTTATACATATCCCGTAACTTTCTAGATGCCTTCCAATCTCAACTAGAACATTGTTAAGAGTGTGCACAACTCCCAACATGTCAGCAAAGAGGTTTCATTCTATATAAGTAGCAATGGAATGTTGTACAGTGCCATAGGCCACTTACCCATGTGTTATAGGTCAAACTTGCACCTCTCCGTCCGTGATCACCCTGAGCTGCTGATCACACAAAAGGACAACTTGGATGGAGGAGCATGTTGACCTTTGATGATATGTCAACTCATTCCATTTCCTGAAAATACTAGAAATGCCCGCCAACAGACTGGCGACTCCACTGGGGACATAGAGTTTTTGGATTTAGGAAACCTTGTTCTGGTGTGTCTTCTCAGATTGTTTTGACTTCTTTGATGTGTCAAGAAACTTTTTAGGTATCCCTTTCCTGTTTCTTACATGCTTTCATCAGTTTTTGATACCTTCCAAAGTCAATTTTCAAGCCTTTGAGATATGAGCGCTACTCTTCTATATATACAGTAGCGCCCATACGCTACTGTGCTATATATACAGTAGCGCCCATTTCAGTAGGGGCGCGAGTTGCTCTACTACACAGTAGAGTACACTTTCTGTAGCATTCCTTTTTGTCTTACTTGTGTTTTAAAACTTTTGGTGATTTGCTGACTGTGCTGTAGGATCCCTTTGATGGTTGCATGAGGTTTTTAACCTTTGGTCAAGTCATAGAACCTTTCCTTAAAGTTTTTTCCATTTTTTAAACCGCTTGTTGACCTTTGGAACTTTTGGGACTTTTTATTGACTTTTTGAAGACTAGGGAGTGTTTGGTGTTGAGCACTTCCACTTTTTTAGACCCTGACTACCTGTTGCTAGCTTACAAACCTGCATACTCCTGTATCTGTTGTTTGTGGTGACATTGTCTGCTCTCTACTACTCCCATCCTTTGTTTTAGGGTTTGGTCCTTGGTAGAGCCTCTAGGGTGTCATTTTTTTTGTCAAGTTTCATTCTTCCTAGACTCATTGTCTTCTGCTGGTTACAAGTGCTTTTTAAACAGCTGTAGGCTAGTTTCATCTCTGAGTTTCTTTGTGTTAGTAGGGCAGCTTGCTTGTCTACTTGTGCTTGGCTTTGTGGTCTTGCTAGGGCTAGATACTTTAGGCCAATCCTTTTGTATTTTTCTATTTTGTTTTCTTCCACTTTGTTCTCAAGTTTATAGGCTTTTTCTTTGTAAAAAACCTGTAGATCAAGTCTTTTTCGAGCTAGGGTTTCGACAGCTATAGGCCTAAGAACTTTTAGCCATACTTACACCCATTGCATAAAAAGTTTTATTTGGCTTTCCATTTTTGCATAGTTCTTTTTCGTTTATTGAAAAAGCAAAAAAAAAAATGGTATTTTAAGCTTAAGTAGAACTTGTTTCGATTGTTGCAAAATAGCTTAGTATAATTTCAAAAAAGAAAACAAAAAATTTTAAGTAGGTTTGCTTAGATTTTCAGTTTGGAAAGAAGTAGATAAAAAAAATGAAAAGAGCTTTGTTGTAGAAAGTTTGAATTATATTTGCACTTTTGTTTTCTTGTTATAACCACGCTCACACACCCACTACCCTTTTTGAGTAATAACAGCCCTAAAATTTACTAATAAAATGAAATAGAAACATTTTTCTTTTTAGGGTACACTACACCAACTAGTTTTGGTTAGGATCTTGGGTTTAAATCACCTTAAACCACCCAAGATCACACATTGCGCAAAAATCGTAGTGAGACTATCATAGGTAAACCCACCTCACTCAAAATTTGCCTGGTATCTATGCAGTAGGTCATTGCGAGATCAGTTTGTGGGAATACTCCTCCTACTTACTGTTCGAGCATACGCCAGGGTCGGATTGCGTATGGGGACTCTTTTGAGTTTCGGGCTTAGCTACCCTGCACACGCTTTCTGATTCGATCGGTGATTGTTCCCCCAGGAATTTTCGGTGTTGTGGTATCCATAGTATCTGACTCTAGGTTCATACATAGGTGACAGCAGAGGGTATCTCTATTGTACCTAAGACAGACGTGGGAGGAAACCCCTTGCAGGTCTTTGGGAGGGTGGTTGGGTGATTCCAGTGCTTGCACCCTTAGTAATTGTATTGTGGACCCCGGGTAACTTCCTTTCTTCCTTCGTTGATCTGTTCTGGGCCCTCATCATCCCAGACTCTTCTCCGGAAGGCAACTTTGTTTGACTGGTTTGTATACTTAGGAATTTTTTTAGTTGGTGTGTTGTTTTCCCCCTAGTTGTAGTGGCCACTAGGTTCTAGTCTGTTATTTGATATTTTTAATCACGAAGAATCATCAAATCTGTAGATCGAGAAGGATTCAAAACTTTCCACCAGTTAGAACAGAACCTATACAGCCGGCCAGACGACAGCGGGTAAACCCCGGTATTTCTTCAGAAATTACCTCTGAAATAGAATTGCTTGAAGAAATCCTTGTAACAGAAAACCTTGAAATTGAGGTTCCTGAGGAACCACTACCAGGTACCACAGATCAGCAACACTTTAGTACTGTTGAGGTGGAAGATCTTACTTCCGTGGAGTATAGCACTCCTTTCAATCCTCCCTTAACTAATACTAGAATTCCGCTTCTGTCACCTGTTGGTTTCCAGCAGCCCCTTTTCAATGCATATCTTTCCTTTCCTAGACATCTGATGTCTAACTCAGGAGGTGAATAGGGGGTTCCCCAAACTCCCACTTTAGGTATGAACACCAGCACAATTAACCCTTCTTTTACTGCTACACCTAGTCAGGCACAAACCACATCTGTGCCTACTCCATCTTTCAGTTTCAACACTAGTACATTAGGTATGCCTAGTTTTACAACGATGGCATCTATTCCTACACCTACTGTTGGACCTAGCAGTACGGCCAACTGTGCAACACCTTCTGCTTCCCAACTGTTATATCAGATTCCTAGTACTTGGGTTTCCACTACTAGTATATTGTTCATCAATGAAACTATGCATAATACACAACCTAATTCTAGGAACATGATTATATACATTATTGAACAGTATTATTTAAACAATAAAATACGGAAGGAATGATAATTCAAATACTTATCTTTGTTTGTTTGTTGGGTTGACTCCCTCTCGGTCTTTTCTTCTTTTATGCAACTCCATTCTGATGTGGATTGTGAGAAGTGGCCAACTCCCTCTGAATATCTGCATCCTTGCAAAAACTACTGAAGTGTGCTCCTTCTTGATCTTTGCTTCCTTCCAGGAAACAACTGGAGTGTGCTCCCTCTTGATCTTTGCTTCCTTGCAGGAACAACTAGAGTGTGCTCCCTCTTGATCTTTTCTTCTTGGATTACCTGCCCTTGAACTTATATCCATCACTATGCATGCTTATTAGTATCATCATTGTGTTATCCTCGAGGTCTCATACATAATCACACATTCATTAGTATAATCTTAATACTATCAAAACACAATAATCTTAAACATGTATAGTCATGATCATTTCAAACACAAATAATAAACATTAGTATTCAAGGAATCTTATGGTTAGTCATATCATAAATTAAAGTAAGAAACATAATATGCCTAAACCCGTGATTACTCAAACCTATATTTTCATGACTCTTCTGGTTAGTCATATCATTAATTAAGGTAAGAAACATAATGTGCATACACCCATGATTATTCAAACCTATGAATAATCATTCTCAATCATGCCATGTATACTTATATAAGAGATCCTAACACAAGGTAGGATTCTAACTTGATATAGGAAAAACATACTTGGATTAATATGTCAGCTGGTTATTGTCTAACATACCCACATGATGTCTTCTTGTTCTCTTATGTGACTTGTGCTAGTAACCTTCATATCTCATAGGTTAACCAAGCTATACATACCTCGTAAGTAGATCTTCTATGTGATCCATGGCAATGGATGAACCTTTGTCTTCATGTCACCATGGTCATATGTTCTTGAACTAGAACATGATTTGTCTTTCTTGATGTACCTTTCATGTTAGTGGACAACATCAACCTCATACAACACCATAATGCATTAGTACAATCATAAGTGTCACCACCCTAATCAATGAATATCTTCTATCATGCATTCATAAGTTTATTAAAGTGATACGACAAGTCTAAATTTAATCAAGATTGTACTAACCGTAATAACATGAAGACAAACATACCATAAACTTAATCATGAACAAATCTCGAAACATACCTAGATGAGTCATACTTGTCGAGATTACTTGTAATCTTCTTATGTAAGGCCTTAGCCTCATCTCCCTCTGAAACAAGAACTTCTTCTAGCCTTAGCCTCAATCTACTTGATTTGCAAAAATTGGATCTGGAGCTAGATTTGGGTTTGTCAGAGAAACCCTAAAAATTCAAACTTTGAATTTCAAACTTCTGAAAGGATAGAAAGATGCACCTTTCTGAGCTAGTCAAGCTAGTATACTCAGAATTTGAAAACTGCAAAGTTTCACCCCTCAAAATTGCCTTTTAGATTCCCGAATTCACTAGGGAGGATCCTAAATTAGGGTTTGAGTTTCCTGGAGCTTCACCCAACCAAAAGATTTGATTCAAAGCTCTAAGCTTTGATTTTTCTGAGGAGCTTCTAGTCGTGGTCACATATTTCTAAAATTCCAATTTTTGCAGAAGCCCTAATTTTCCATCTTTCCCATCAAAGTCCCGAACTGGGGTTTGATCAAGCCCGGCCTTCTGCCCAACCAAAAGATCTGATATTGGTCTCTAAATTTTGATTTTGATGAGTAGAATCCAGCCGTGGTCTTCGATTACAAAAATTCCAACTTTCTTCGACCCCCTAAATTACGGAAGCCATGAATGAAGGTGCTAAAAAATAATTCTGTTTTGACAGAAATATGTACCTGATTGTTTCTGGTGTAACTCCAAGCTTTTCGATCTACAGGGTCTGAAACGTTTCCTATGATAGCCTGACCTATCATATTTCCAACCCCATAGGTCTGACCTCAAATGGATTCTCTGAGATATATTTATGCCAAGTGTCGCAACGTGACCTGTTTATGGGATTAAACAGGAGAGCAAACTTGTACTACGTGCCACATGTCACTGGTTCAGTTCCAGCCTCTAAAAACATTACCTGAGAAATTAAATTCCATGCACTACCTGTCACATATTACAAAATTTCATTTGGAGCTTCCTAGCCCATGTTATGACCTTTTTTCCAAGGTCACCTTTTTATGATTGAGATCTGGAAGAGGCAGAAACCCTATATTGTACAGATCATAAATCACAAAGTGAAACGATTTAGAGATTTTCCTTTGTACACAAGATACATGGGGATCTTATCTTTTCCCTGTACGGTTTTCAGACCCTAAAACCTTGCCAAAATTTATTTATAGAGAAAGTTCTAGGAGGACTGGTTTTTTCTATATCAAGCCCTAGCTTCGCAATTTCAACAAGTGTCATACATGCCATACCATGCCTTCTTTCAGGCTAGCTCTGATACCATGTTAGTTTTTCAGAATTTACTTCAATATGATCTAGGATCTTAACTGAGAGAACAACATGTACAACATATCTACAGCATAGCAATCATGGACACAATAATGCAAGCACACAAGAGACACAGAGTTTACTTGGGGAAAACCATAAAGGTGAAAACCCCAATAACTTCCTCAAAGATAGATATAGCAATGATACAACCCAAGAATAAGAGATAGACATCTCCTAGAAGAAGCTTCTCCTCCTCCACAAGTGTGCCACTCTCCAAAGAGTGTATGTCAGAATAGAATGATGAAACAGAGTGCCTCCCGCACTTTATTTATACTTGACTTGACTTGCCTAATAACCTTTACTAGGCAGCCTTAACTTAACCACATAACATAATGCTGACTAGGATGACACCCAATAGGGTGGTCTAATAACCCTTTGACCCACATGGCCAACCCCCAATAGGGTGGTCTAATAACCCTTCATCCCACATGACTTATACAGGGCCGACCCCAACAAGGTGGTCTAATAACCCATCAAGTCTAAGTTACGACACTTACAATATAAATGACGACACTTATATATAGAGGAATAATAAAATCTCTATAGGAATACAAACACTTCCGTATATAGGAATAATACCATCTCTATAGGAGTACAATATACATATATGAAATACATTTTGAAGTTACATATACATCAACAGATGGTACAGTGTACTCTTCTGATTATATATCTAAAATTATTCAGTCAACGCTTCAATGGTTATGTTCAGGAAATGAGTTCCTTTATCACTCATTAATATTTTTGGGCATCCAAATCTAGTAAGGATATTCTCAAAGATGAACTGCGCGGCAGTAACTACGCTACAGTCCTTTACTAGTTTATCTTCTTCCCATTTGGTGAGATAGTCTGTAGTGGTGATAATATATCTCGAACCAGTTCTCTTCCCTGGTGGGCTAATAGGTCCCACAAAATCAGTATCCCATTTATCAAAGTCTAGTAAATTCAGTTGCGGTGTTAATGGAATTTCATCTCTTCGCGATGGCTTTCTAGTTCTTTGGCACACATCGCAACTTCGGCAATGTCATTTTGAGTCTTTGTGGAGTGTAGGCCACCATAGTCCTACTCTTAATATTTTTTGTTCAGTAGCTCTTCCTGTGTAGTGACCTCTAGAAACTCTTGAGTGTGCATCAGCTAGTATGAATGCTTTTTCATGTTTTAGCACACATCTTCGCAGCAGTTCATCCGTTCCTAACTTGTATAGTTGTCATGCGTTGATGGTGAAGTTTGTTGCTTTTACTACTAACTGCTTCTTTTGCTGCGTAGTAAACTCTGTGGGTGCCAACCCTGTAGTCAAGAATTCTACAATGTCTTTGTAATAATCATCTGCGATCTAGATGGAAAATAAATGCGTGTCAGGTAGATTGTATTCAATATTTGTGGGTTCTTCTCCTGACTCAATTCTTGAAAGATGGTCAGGTCCTAGGTTCATGTTTCCTGGATTGACAATAATTTCAAAGTCATACTCCTGAAAGAGGAGTAACCCTATGCATATTCTCCCCCCTAACAATGGCTTATTAACCAAGTACTTTAGAGTTGAATGGTCAGTGTACATGGAGAAGTGCACACCTAGCAAATAGTGTCTGAATTTCTGCAGTGCGTACACCATAGCTAAACTCTCTATTTCTGTGGTGGTGTAATTCTTTTCTATTGAATACAACTTTCTACTTGAAAATGAAATAGGGTGATCAATGCCTCCTTCTCCTGGTTGTGCGAGCACAATGCCCAACGCTATAAATGAAGCATCAACATGTACATGAAATGGTTTATTACAATCTGGAAAAAACGAGAATCATCATAGTGACCATTTTATCTTTTAATGTATCCAATCCTTTCTGGCAATCTTCGGTCTATAGGAACTTCACTTTTTTCTTCAGAAGTTTCTCCATATGTGCAGTTATATGCACATAACCTTTGATGAACTTTCTGTAGTATCCTGTATGTCCCAGTGTGGTGCAAAGTTGCTTGACTGAATTTGGCGCTGGTAGATTCACAATGACTGCGATCTTCGCAGGATCAACCATCAGTCCTTGCTTGCACACAATGTGTCCTAGTAGAATTTCATAAGGAACACAGAAAACACTTTTCTTCAAGTTCAACGAGATTTGATGTTGTCTACATTTTGCTAACATCATTCTGAGGTTTTCATAGTGGTTCTTTAGTAAACCAAATACCGTCCAATCATCAAAGTATACTTCTAGGAACTTATGGATAAAATATTTGAATGCAGCAACAACAACTCTTGAAAATATAGCAGGTTCATTCTTCAAACCAAATGGCATAACTGTATATTGGAATGATCCCCATTCAGTAGAAAATGTAGTTGTATGTCTATATGCTAAGTCTGTTCTGATCTGATGGTATCCAGAGAATCCATCAGTAAATGAGTAGGACTCATTTCCTCCCACATTGTCAAGTACTTCATTTGTGAATGGAGTAGGAAATGGGTCGTGTAGCAAGGAATCGTTGAGCTTCCTGAGGTCTACATAGATTCTGATTTCACCTTTTGTCTTCTTATCCTGGATAACCATAGGGCTTATCCATTCTAATTCTTCCATTGGCTCAATGATTCTTGCATCAAGCATCTTATCGAGCTCTGCCTTCACTCTTTCCTTGTATCTGGGATTCAGTCGATAAGGTCTATGCTTGATGGCATTTGCTCCTAGCTTGAGAGGTATCTTCATGACTCCAAAGTCGCCCAAAATCCCTTTCATTTCAGAGAAATTTGTTGGAAACAAATCCTCCTACTCGCGCAGAAGGTCTGCGATCTGCCCGACCGTTTCTTCATCCCAGTAATCCTCGATAGATGTGAACTTTGGTTCTTCACTTGTGCCAATGTTAACTTTTCTTGTTTTGACAGGGCTGCTCAGATATGGAATTTCTAATGGAGGTCCTTCTACCTCACGCACTCCCTCCACTCAGGTATATTGATATTGTGCGGATCCTAGTCATCGTTATCCTATTCACCTGCGGTGAGGTTATAACATTCAAGGGCATGTTCTATCTGTCTTGCCCATTCTAGTTGTTGATAAATAGGTATGTGTATGTCTTCAAATATCTTGTCTTTGATAATCTACAGAGCCTCATTTATACTTAGGAAATCATCTTCGAAGCTGAAAGTTCTTTGGAAGTTCACAGTCATGATAGACTAGTCTGTTGTTCCTCTGCGAAGCTCTAAGTCTGTATACGAATTCTTTGGGATATGCTCTAATGTGTGCACAAACAGATGGACCCACTCTGCTTGAGGTCTATGTTCCCATGTTTTTTAACAAATATCTATGTGATCTCTTGGATTCGTTTGTCCATTATACTTTACTATTGTTAGCGCAGCTTGCAATGTGAATCTGATTTCCATCATGTGCTTGCACTGTTCCCATATTTTTAGATTGTCCTTATGGGCAGCCCACCATATAGAATGTGTAGCACGCAGTGATGAATCTAATGATGACAACTTATATTCATCTGGAATCACAGTATATTCTTTAAAAAATGCATGAATGCTACTTAAGCCATCATAGGTAGAGATTGGACTTACCTCTGCTCCAACCCAGCGTAGTGATTTTGTGATCTGTGCACATCGCCTGGAAGATAATTCATGCATTCTGCTTTGCCAATTATCCAATCCTCCGTTGGAGTCTGATATTCAAGAGCTATCACATCGCCAACTCAACGTTCCATTAGCCATAGGATATATGTAGTCGGCCTCATTCGCAGTCATCTTGTATATGCGATCAAGGTCTTGTGCTCTACATTCTTCTTGTATTGGTTCATTGTATCTTGGTCCTTGAGAAGGGTCCAAGGGTGCAATGAACCTAATATCCTGTCCCTCAAATATCATATGTTTCTTCTTCAAATTGATAATCACGAGGTTATCCATTGCCCGGTCTATCCCCAGTAATGCAGGATATGGGTTACTTCCATCGATGATCTCAAGAACCTCGAAGTCTGTTGAACTTCTTACTCCATCAATGTCCACAAGTACATTTGAGATTCTTCCAAAGGGAATAACTTTCTGTTGATTAGCTAGTCTTAGTTGGATAGGTGACCATGATAAACTTGGTTTCCCCATCTGTTACCATGTCTGCTTGGTCAAGACATTCACTTCTGATCCCAAGTCAAGGATGATCTGGTCCATTTCATAGTCCCTTATCTATGCACTTAGCATCATTTCTTGGCCTTCTCTCTTATGACTTTTTATATGATGAATTGCGGTATGAACAATACTCGTGCAACTACACTGTTCATAGTGGTTTAGTAAGTTTTGCAATTCCACTATGACATCTTTTCTTTTCAGTAAATTCATACAATTCCATAGGAACTACGCAACAAAAGTCACTGTTTCTGCTATGGTACATGTTTTATCATAAGCTACTGGCATATCCTTCATATGCGTTGTTTCACTTCGCAGTTTAATTCTTGGTGTCACAAGCTCTGATTCTTTGAAGGTATCCCTTGCTTCTACAAAGACTTCTTTGTTTCTGTCCAGATTGAAAGTAGGTGCTTTCCCAGTTGTTTTTCTTATCCAAACCCCTTCAGTCGATATCTTCTTAGCTTGGTGGTCTTCAGAAGTCGAGGCTTATGGTTCTTTATCTCTTCTTGTTGTAGCGCCACTTCACGTCACTGCATTAATGTTTGGATCTATAGTTCTTTTCTCTACTGCGATCATCTGCATGTTTGGGTTCTGCGCTTCTTGTCTTCTTTCTTACATCTTCACTTGCAATACTGGGAATTCCTCAATGACATGGTCAAGAGACTTACAGTATTTACATGTAGTACAAGGATTGGTAAAGACTCTGGATAGATGGCCAGGCTGACCACAGTTATAGCATATTATCTGACCTCTTCCTCTTCTTTGGCTAGTATTTCTTCCTCTTCCTCTGAATCCGCCGCATCCTCTATATGTTCCCTGATCATATAGTGCATTATCATTGTGCTACGGTGTTTCTTCTTTAACCCGATAAACATCATGCTTTCTTTCCATCATTAGCTCATATGCTCTATAGTTGGAATCATCATGGCTAACTGATTTACAGAATGTGCAATATAGGTTCTTGGGTGTTCGCACATACTTCTATATTAAGTAACAATCTTCAAGTTGATGTCCTCTACACCGAAAAATTTCACACCATGGTCCTTGCTGTTGATTTAGTGGATTTGGTGCTCCACTATCAATGTAATATTTGAATACTAGACAATGTTCTTTCGGGTGTCCTTATCCTTTGTATTTTGTACACCAGACCACTTCTCTGATTTCTTTTCCTTTCTTAATGTCTTGTAGTTGTAGTGTTAGGTTTGCTAGTTGGTTCTGGATCTGAGCCATTCCTGCACTAGTCTCTCCTATGGGCGAGGATTCTAGCTTCATGGAAATTTCCAAAGCTTCTGTCTATGAGGCAACATTCTGTTGCATCAATGGCAGTCTGATATGTGGCAACAACGCAGCTATGAACCACTCTTGGTGCTTTTGCAATGTTATGTCAAAGCTTACTTGGTCTAACAATGCTTTGAATTTCTAGTCAAATTACCATACTGACTCAGTTGTTTTCTGTGTAATCTCTTTTAACTCTGTGATACATTGTGATTCAGACTTAGGTTTCTTGAATTCTCTTAGGAGGGAAGCCTTGATATCTAGTAGGGTCCTATTCTATCCGGCAGAATATTTCATAAACCAATTCAAGGATCTTTCCGTGAATGTAGTGACGAGTTGTGCTTGCTTAACAGCATCATCCTGAACTTGCTTAACATTCCACATGGCTTCACAAAGAAACCAATTTTGCTTAGGGTAGTCTAGACCCGTTCCTTTGAATATCGGAAGTTTTATATCGTCGGTCATTCTCCTTCTAGGAGGTGCAGTGTTCTGTGCGGTGTTAGGGATACTACTGCACGGAATGTTTTGAGTATTCATGCCTGCAATGTTACTACTATTGATGTTCTATGGATTAGCAGTATTGTCAACTGGAGGATTATGTGGAGTGATAGGCTGATAGGAAGCTACTAGAGGTTCTGTCTGGATATCAGTCTCAACTTGGAACTCAGTGTTTATGCGAAGTTCATGTTCATTAGGGTTCTTTTCTACACTAGACTTGTATCTTTTACCACTTCTTGATATATGAATATGTTATTCGGTATCCCTATGGTTAGCTCTGAACAATACGGACTCAAAACAACTAGGGATCTTACTGCATTCTTAAAACACCTTTTTCTGCTAGCAACATTTTAATGTATAGGCTTCAATTGTTCAGTTACTTACCTCTGAATCCTTTGAAGAAATATGCCGCTGCTGCACTGTAGCAATTCAGTGTGTCCACGGCGAATTATGTCATGTAGCCTTCTAATATGCTATCCAGCTAGAATTCTACTGCTCTTGATATTGGGATATCGACTGCTTTAAGTCTCTGAATGAGATCTAGAGTCCACACCATAGGTTCTCCTCCCTGATAACAAGTTTTGTTTTCTACTAGTCTCAACAACCACTCGTATAGATCGTTGCTGAAGGCTGCAAAGGAAATTTTGTAAATGTCAGAATATAGGTATCTCTGCAACCATTCTTCGCCAGAGAAGCACATATGTTTGTTCTCCTTTCTTGTAAACTCCTTCTATGTATTTTCTACCCAGTTCTGTATTTCTATCCTCTTAGCATGCCAATATTCTGAACACATTACCAGTTCAAGCGCAGAAATGGAACCATTTGTTGGCTCATCTACTATTCTTTTAACTTTTCAAGATAAACCCAGGTACTGTGTGGTTCAGGGAACCAACAAAACCCCTTTTCGCCGGCCCTTTCGGCAGCAGTCTGCGAGCAGACTGAGGTATCACCCGAGGCAAAGTTATGGGGAGGTTGTAGAATCAAGTTTCCAAAACCAAGAGATGCGCGGTTCAGACTGGCTTGCGGAGCGAATATTCTTCTCCTGCAGCTTTCCGGATATTAAACAACGTGCTACAGGACTTGCGCTGCGGAAGAACCAAGTAGACAAGGCAGTTGTGCTACCTAGGACTATGCGGCTTGACACTTAGACACTTTCAGCACTCATCAGATCTGTGCAACTATGTAACTTATGCCTTATCCATACACATTACTTATATTATTCTTCATCTGATGTCTTCTACAATCAAATATGCATACATTCATAAGCATTTGCCGCCTCTATATCTGACTTAGAGCAAGATCACTTAGACTTTAATCTTGTCATTCACATTCCAGGAATATAGATAATAACACAAACATGAAATAATAACCATGCATAAGCAAACAACACATTCAAATAAATCTCATCACACAACACAAGATTTAATGTGGTTCACCCCCAAGATGGGAGCTACGTCCACAAGAACTGTTGTTTATTATGATTGGGAAGGGCTCAACGGTTCTAGTTTGTGCACTCAGTTGTATCCTCTCTTCTCTCTTCAATGGGTCTCTACACACATAGCTGCAAAACCTCTCTACAATAGTCTCTCAACAGAGATTGACAAAACTCAACAACAATCAACGATTAACCCAAAAAAGATTAACCTTCCCTTTACAAAAATGCCCTTTTTATAGATCATGCCCGCAAGTCACGTCTTTACATTCATGATGGGCTAAAGCAAACCCCAAGGCACCCAAAATGGTGTAGTAACCCCACTAAACAAATCTGTCAGGCTATCCTTCTGCCCTGTCTCTGGCTTCTGGCATCTTCTAACTATGTGTGGTCATGTTGCTTTAAACCCTTCTACTAGACACATGTCGGCGGGTCGCTTTCATCCCATTGTTCCTTCTCTAATGGTTTTGTGTGCCCAGTTCACTTAGTGCTACCTTTGCTCGTGCGACCGGTCGCTTTCCTTCTTCGCCACTCCATACCCCCCTCTTTGGAATCTCAGAGCATCTTCCCCAAAATAGATCACCAATCGATCTTACTGGAACTTATACTGTTTTCTGTCCAAAACTCTGCCATGCTGGATCTTTGCGGAGCTGGCACTGCACAACACTGGATCTCTACAGCGCTGGAACTTCGCAGCACTATAAATTTTACTTTGTCTATGTTGCGCTGCGCTGTAACTTCACGGCTCAAAAATTGTCTTGTCCAAAAATGTCTTAACTTGGGCCATGCTCAACATGATCCAATTCATATCTTTTGTTTTCATGGACTGTAACGATCTTGAAAGGGCCCATCCACAAGTTGTCAAATTTCCCATGTTTATCTCTTTCTTCCCTTCTAGCATCCCACTTCAAAACAATATCTCCATGCTGAAAATCTCAAGCAATGGCCCTCCGATCAAAGGTCGCTTTAATCTTGTCCTGATGGATTTTAGAGGACTCGTCCAACTACTCCATGACCTATTCAACCTCTATCAGCTGATGAATTCTTCTCTCCATGTCATTCGGTTCTTTGTTTTCTGGTTGTAGTAGTTTCATCATTGGGAGACCCAACTAGATTGGGAGAACTTCTTCTTTTCCATAGACCAATTGAAATGGTGAAGTGCCTATAGCTCTCTTAACACTAATCGCGTCTTCCCATTATTAATGCAAATTTTAGTTGGGAGTCTCGGGCCCTTTTGTTCACAATGAGCATTTTCTTGATAATAATCACCAGGATTTTGTTTGAGGACTTAGCCAGGTCGTTTCCCTGCGGATAGTACGTTGTTGAGTGAATCAACTCAATGTTATAATTCTGACAAAATCTCATCATCTTGTAGGATTTAAAAGCTTGAGCATTGTCTGTAATGATTTTTCTTGGGCAACCAAATCTTGCCAAACTATTTTCTTCTAGGAATCCTTTTATGACCGTGTCATTGGCATTCCTCCTGGGGATTGCTTCCACCCACTTTGTAAAGTAATCGATGGCCATAAGAATCCATATGTGCTGGCCACTGGAATGAGGGTTTATTTCTCCAATAAAATCAAGGCCCCATTGTTGGAAAGGTGATTCTACCCTGATGGGTTTTAGGGGTAATGGTTTAATGTTTTGGTTTCCAGCGAATAGTTGACATTCTTTGCATGATTTGAAAATGTTGTTAGCATCAATGAATAATGTAGGCCATAAGTACCCATCTCGTAGGACTTTATAAGCAGTTTCTCTCCATGCATGATGTCCTCCACACATTCCTTTATGAAAATCTATCATTATTCCTTTTGTTTCTTCTTCAACGATGCAATTAAGCAGAACATCAAGTGGATCCTTCCAGAAGAGATATCCATCTAGAATACAATACTTGATAGCTTTGAGTTTAAGAGACCTCATTTTAGACTTATCTAGACGCGGCGTACATGTGAGGTGTTGTAGATAATATACTATGTCCCTATACCAGTCAGACCCAATAAAATTCTCAGCAACATTATCGAGAAGGTTTTGCTGACCATCTCCTTCCTCCTGACTAGGAAGTTGAACAATCAGATTGATTTCAAGAGCTTGGTAATTCCACTCAGCTAGGATTTTGGCTAGACCTTGTCCCTTCACCAATTTGGTAGGCTTGATTTCCATGTCATACTCCTAGATTTTGGAGATCCACTTTCCCCTCCTTCCTTCGCTATCGGGTTGACAGAAGATGTCTTTGATGGTACTTCCTAGGACATATGCGATGATCCTGGAATGCAACACATAATTAATAAATGACTTGAGGGCTTTGACAAGTGCATAAGATTGTTTTTCCATTGTGTTGTATTTGAACTCACCGTCCCTCAATGCTCGGCTAAAGAAAGCAATGGGATTCTCGTTCCCTTCATGATTTTTCTATAAGAGAACTGTTGCAATAGTAATCTCAAAGGAAAAGGAGAATATAAGAAATTCTCTCGTATAATCAGGGTTAGTCAAGACAGGTGATTCTCCTAGGGAATTTATTTTTTTAAAGGAGTCTCTCGCAGCGGTGGTCCATTTTAAGTAAACATCATTTCTTAGCATGTCAGTAATTTATTTCATTATTTCAGCGAAGTTAGGAATAAATCTTCGTGAAAAATTATTTTACCAATAAAAGACAGTATCTCCTTTTTATTCCTTGGGAGTTCAATAATTTTGATAGCGGATACTCTATATGGGTCTATTCTCACACAATCTTTGGAGACAATGTGACCCAGCAACTTTCCCTCTGTCATTGCAAAAAAGGATTTTTTAGGGTTGAGAGAGAGGCCAAAGTTTCTGCATTTTCTAAAGGTCTGCTTCAGATGTTGAAGGTGGTATTCATTATACTTTGAAAATAATGTCATGTCATCTAGATATATCACAATAAATTTGTCCTTCTCACCTATGAATGCTATATCCATGGTCCTTTGGAATGTTGCACTGACATTAATGAGACCAAAAGGCATTTTATCATACATAAAAGTTCCCCATGGTGTAGTGAAGGCTGTCTTTTCCCTATCATATAGGTGCATAGCAATCTGGTTATATCCTGAGAACCCATCCATCATTAACACTCTAGTCAAACCAACTACCTTTTGTAGAATATGATCCATTTTGGGAAAGGGATAATTATCTTTTAATGAGCACTTATTCATGTTCCTGAAATCAACACATAGTCGGATTTCTCCATTTTTCTTTCTAACTAACACCAAGTTTTCCACCCACTCTAAATATCTTAAAGCATATATGATTTTAGCATCAAGAAGTTTCCTTACTTCTTTCTCGATCACCGGCAGCAAGATAGGGTTTACCTGTCTCAACTTCTTCTTTACTTGTTCAACATCTGGCTTCAAAGGGATCTTGTGTTGTATGATAGTGGTATCATAGGTTTTGAGGTCTTCGTACTTCCCTGAAAAAACTTCTACATAATATTTAAACAAGTCCTCATACCTTTTCCTTTTCTCGGTTGTAAGGGACTGAGATAGGTTTACGAACTTGGGTTCTTCCACGGTGCCTAGATTCACCTCTTGCACATCCTTAGTAGTTGGTTGTACTGCTGGCTTTACTGGGATTTTGTTCTTATCAAACAATTGTTCTATCGGAACCAATCCTTTGGGAGTAAAGTTATTCTTTAGTTGCATAATTTTGTGGCCAGCAATCTGTTGTGTGATCCCGGAGACTTTTCCATCTTCTGTTTGTAGAATTGTTTCTTCTGTCTCTCCGGAATTATCATCTACATCAGTATTTGAAAATTCACCGACAAGCTGTAAAAAGCATTTTATCTGTTGGTCATCTTCAAAGGCTTTCCAACTTTTTACGTTGTCGGAGATGGAGGGACGATATCGCATTTTGACCTCATACTTTAGCTTCGGCTTCTTGGGAGGCTTAAAAGAGCTTATTATCAAGGCCATTGCATCTTTCTATTGATTTCCTTCTCTGGGAACAAAAGTAATGTTGAAAGCATCAAAGAAATTTTCAATAAGGTCCTAGGAAATATTTCGTTATGTTCTGAGTCCTGGATTTTTATTTTGATAAATACTTTTAATTTGGTTTACCACTAGTTCAGAGTCTCCAAATACTGCCAATTTGGTGATTTTTAAATCTTTGGAAGCTCGGAGGCCGAGGATAAGGGCCTCATATTCAACAACATTATTGGTGGTATCAAAGTCTAACTTGTAGGATAAACTAACCTTGTCTCCTGTTGGTGATGATAATACTATGCCAGCTCCAGATTCTTCTTTGGAAAAGGCTCCATCAAAATAGAGTTTCCAGATCTGATTCTTATTATTTTTAGCAATGGGATCCACTGTTTGAGTTTGCATATTTTCTTCTTCGGCAATATTTACCAGCAATAATATGTAACAACCCATGTCTTCATCAGCTTCCTATATGGGATAATTCATAGGGTTGTCTTGATCACTTATCACATAGGAAAACATAGCTTCTCTATACAACCGTCTAGTCTCTCTAGCGAAAACGGGTATTGTAGCGTATTTCATATCCATCTGCATGGTGCCTCCCAGCTTTTTAGCCCAACTCCTTGATAGAAGCATGCCATATTTTTCCAGAACATCCGCTACCAATACATCCATAATTACGCTTTTGGTGTATATCTGAGCAAGAGTGACTACCAAATCCTTTATCATACCTATGCACTTCATCTTTCTGGAATCAAAACTATAGAGGTCATGATATGGCCTGGTGATCTCTAATCCCAGTTGTTCCATGATTACCTTGGGAATCAGATTATGAGATGCTCCAGAGTCCAGCATATAATTGTGAAGTAGTTTCTCATGTACATTCAGGGTAACATAAAACAAAGCAGTGAGATCTTCTTTATTATCGATGTGTGGGATGCATTGAAAAGTGGGGGCTTCATCATTTATATTTATGGAATCCCGTTGATCAATGTTTTCAACTATGTGTAACATTTTATCAATATGCCTCTATTACATAGGGTTCCTTATCAATTAATTCAAGAGGACAACTATTCTTAGTTTGTTCAACTCCTGTTCCAGGCTGAAAGAGGAAGGCCATTCTCTGGGATTTATCTCTTCTTTCTTATGGGGGCTTATGCATGTCTTAATTTGGCTATCGGGAACTGTGGCCTAGTTTGTTTTATATTTTGATAGGCCTTTTCTTTTTAATAGGGGGGGCAATTGCAGAAAATTAGCTTGAGATGACCTTTGTGGGGATTTCTTGGGGGGAATTCCACTCTGTCTATTTGCCATTTCTGGCATTGGTCTCAAGTCATACTTCCTTTGTGACCTATCTGGTTGGGTATTGAGAAAAAGAAGATAATCGCTAGGGAGATGATCACTTTATTGGGAGTTCAAAAGATCTGAGTTGGTCTTCTCATATGAGAGTGAGCTCTTATAATCATCTCTAGTGAGGTGCATAAGATAGGAACCTTCTTCCATCCAATTTAACTGTTCTTCAAATTCTTCATAAACTTCTTCCGCTAGAATTTAGTCCAAATTATTTTCATTTTCGTGGACAAGCGGCCTTAATGGTTGTTCATCGTTCCTCTTTTCTCTGTATTCCATTTGGGGATTGTAAGGCCTTCTGAACTACGTAGGAGGTCGACCCGGTGATTGTTTGTTAGGACTGCTACTTTCTAATTCCATTCTGGTAACTTTATTTGAAAGATTCTTGATAATGCGAGTCATCTCGTCAATCTATGCGTCTTGAGAGTATTTTATTTCTGAAGAGCCACCCTCTTCTTTGGCCTTTCCTTTGTCTTTTGGTTCGACATCATTGGTCATTTTTATCTTGCCTCCTGCCCTCATGTTTCCTTCGACGTCTATGGCGTCATCTTTCATTTCACTAAGTGAGAGCAGTCTTCTCTCTCTCAACGTGATGGAAGAATCTGAGGGGAAGGATGATGCATATGTGACTCAATCTACTGCTTCAGTAGGTCGAATGTCCTCAGGGATACTGAAATATACTTTGTTGAATCTCGCAGTAAATTCAATCACATTTTCGGAGTTGCTCTTCTTCAGGGCGGAGAATTCCGCCAAAAAATAGAGACTATCACATTTGACTCCCAACTTCTTGAAAAAGGTGGTTTCTAGGATCTCCATAGTGCTGATGGAGGCATTAGGTAGTGATCTAAACCATTTTTTGGCTTCTCCTTCCAACGACTGAGAAAAAACACGCATGAACACATCATCATGTTCGATCAGGATATTGTCAGTGAAATCTTGGAATCAATCTACATGATCTTCAACAGACATGCCCTTACTGCCATCATAATTTGGTACCAATTTCAAATAGTGGGTAGGCATATCATTCAAGGGCGTGAGTAACTACATAGGTCCATGTCATCTAGCTACCCATCTAGTCATTCTGGATTGTGGTGGGTCCTCCTCCTCCTCTTGGTCACATGAGGTGATTGGCGATTAGCTTCTTGGCCTGCAAAGAAATGAAAGATTTGGGTGGATTTGTATGAGTTGAAAATTCTTCGCTTATAGAATATTTTGAAAGCTAGGAAAATCACAAGGAGTGTGAGGGTTCTGGGGAGAAGGTTCTCTTTCATGGGTTTGGACAATGAATTCGAATTCGGGGAATTGAGGAGAAAATAGAGATGGGGAGAAACTTCGCCGATGGCATGGTGAAGTAGACTTATATTTTCCATGTCTATGTCTCCATGAGACTGAATCTTGTAAAGCCACAAATTATTCGTGGCTGGGGTTCTGGCAGGTATGTCTTCGTCCAGATGCCAGGTTTTCTACTATGGAGTTTCCAAGTGGATTACAACCTGCAACCTAGTTTCATCCACTATGAAATTAGGAGCATACAATTTTGTCGTTTTCCCCAGGGAAGATTTGTCTTCTTACTTGCGTTCCCTAGCAACGACGCCTAAAATATGTTAGTCCCAAAGACGTTTTAAGGTTGCTTTTAGAACTGTGCCTGGGCATCAATAAAATTTGCAGTGTTGTTTTGCTTAACCAAAATCACATTGACCATAAGATAAAACAAATAGCCAATATTGGAATAATGTGGGTTGTATTTCAATATGCCAATTACAAGAATTTGAATGAATTGGTGTTAACAGAATGGCACAAAACAAAGGTACTGTGGAGAGTAAATCTTTATTTTATGTTTGAGAATAACGTACTGCACCTAAGAGAGGAATTCAGTAGTTCTAACAAAACTGATTGCAAAACTAAACCTGAACAATATGAGGATATTATTCCTAGATAACCAAACATGAATACTTAATGCCATAATCATCCTAGGAACAACAATTTTAAGCTTGTAGCACTCATATTGAAAACATAATGAAATTCATAAATCATGAGTAATATGACAGAGGTGAATTAATAGGAGAAAAGAATACTAACTGGACATATCAAAAGTTTGAATCCATAAAACTCCGAGATCGATAAAAAATGATGTTCTTCTTTATATATTGATTGGACTGCAAAATATAAGAAGTTATACTTCTTACAAAAAGAGTCGACCATTGGCCATTCCCTATTCTACTATATATAGCCTTCACAGGCTTTACAAAATAAGTTGTTACAAAGAGTTTGTTACGTCCCAACGGCTTATGCAATTCTGTTTGTACTTTCCAACAAAGTCTGCTACACAAAATAGTCATACTGACTACTACTGACATCTATGACTACGACTGGAATCCATTCAGGTGGTGAAGCAGTACATCCTGCCGAATGGCCTAGGCGACCTCATATTATTAGCAGTGCTTCTTTACTGTTATGAGCTTAATAACCATCGGACCATTTTTTGGCTCCATGGAAGTGCTGACGTAGACACTTCACTATCATGTGTTGGTAAAAAAACCTTCATCATCTATCACTTCGACCCCATACAATCCTTTTTCTCTCGAACCTTGTTTTCAATGGGGAGAAGGTTCATCGACGTCACCAAGTTGTGAAACAGGACCTGATCTCTCTCTCAACAATCTGAACCGTTCAGGTACCACCGCTTCACAATTTGATCATCGTTTGGTGGGACCGACATTCCCCTTCCTTCCGTGCTTCTGCATTCAGAAGGTCAATTTCCTTTTCAACCACTGAAGTTACTGAACTTTCCTTAGACATCTTGGTTGAGACCTCAAAATTTTCCCACCTGAATGTCTGTGAATGTGCATCTGCGGGCTGCTCGTGAATGCTGGTCGTCCATGCCCTTAATGCTTCTTGTGTGCTTCTGCTGGAGATAAAATGCGCCATCAAAACCATGTATCCTCGCTGCTTAACTTGACAACTCTAGTAGACTCATACATTAAGCTTTGCACTCTGGACCCATGATGATTAAGAACTCCATGACTTGAAACTATGCAACTGCTTGAGTATTTATAGCCTCACCTGCTTGCTCTCTGAAAATAGAGTTATCCTTGGGTAATGATTACCCAACCACTCATCGAGATTTTGCATGATGGGAAAAGACTGCTCTTTGTACGGCAGTTGTAGCAGTAATGAGTGTTGAGAGATGCTGCTTCAAACCGGCGGCGGAGGTGGACAAGACCGTTTGGAGGAGTCTCTTTTGAATCATGCAGAGAATAGAGTACATCGAGAAGTCCTATGTCATAAACCACAAGTGGCTTTAGAACCCCCAAAAAGTAGTTTAGAGAGACCACTTTTAGGCCCCTGAACAATCTTGGAGCAGCCACGTGGAAGTAGCGGTTTTTGTTCCAGTGACCTATTGTGAGTGTTAAAATCCAAGCAATGTTATCCCACTGACACTTGGGTGATCGTTGATATTCTGATGAGTACTTCTCAATATCTACGCCAGGTGTGCGCAACTTTTGAGAGTGGGTCCTCTTTTCACACGGCCCATCTGTCTGGCGATTCGTGGCCTAAAAACCACCATGGTGACTTAGCAGTTTCAAGGCCCTGAAAAGGTTGTTCGAAAAAACTGCTTTTAGGCCCCTGAACGATCCTAGAGATGCCACGTGGAGGTAGCACTTTTGTTCCAAGGACGTGCTGGGAGTATTAAAATCCGAGCAACTTTATAATTCTGAAGCATGGGTATCCGTCGATGCTTCCTCATTACTTCCTCGAGACATGTAATCTGCCAGTGCAGCTTTATCAAGTGGACCCACCTGTCTTGGCAACTTTAGATATTTCATCATTCGTGTGATTATTGCTAAGATTCAATATGCTAAGACAGAAAATATCAGCATTACATTCTATTTCACAATAATAGCATATACAGGATCACTAAAAGAACAACAAGCACAACATAAATACAAGAGACACATATTTCTCTTGGAAAACCCTCATGGAGAAGAAAACCCAGCAAAGCTTCCTCAATATAGATGACCAGCAAATACAAAGATGTAATCCACAACCATGAGCTCCTTCTCCTCCACAGCAGATCTCTTCTCACTTATGCGCTATTCACAAGTGAGTGCAATGTGTGTTAAATGAGTAACACACCTACTCTATTTATACACAACTCCGACTTGTATTTTATATTAACTAGGTCATCCCCAACTTAACCACTGGGTTAAACACCCCATTACAACTGACTGGGCTGACCCCTCTAGGGTGGTCTAATAACCCTTTGACCCACATAACACATACAGGGCCGACCCCCACTAGGGAAGTCTAATAACCCAAGTTACCACATTCCGACGGAGGAATAAACATCTCCGGATATACAATAACGTCTACACGTAGGAATGAAACATCTCGAGAATAATAAAGTACAAATATAATATTCTTTGAAGTTACAATATTTCAACACTCCCCCTTAACGAGAAGGATATTATAACAACATCTACACGGGAAAGGAGTCATCAATTACATCATACATGATACATCTATAAATAATTGGAAGCTTTCTCAACATCATCAATAACTCAAGCAGTTACTAGAACATCAACATCTTCAGTACTAAGTCTTCATATTCTGCAACACTCGAACAGCTACAGCAACATCAACATCATCATCTAGATCCTCACTATCATCAACATTGTCATCACACGATCATCAACATCGTCATCTAGAACATCACAACCACAGCATCATCATCTAGATCATCACGACCACAGCATTGTCATCTAGATCATCATGATCAACAGCATCATCATCTAGACCATCACGATCACAGCATTGTCATCTAGACCATCATGATCAGCGTCGTCATCACACGATCTGCATCATCATCATCATCACATGATCTACATGATCATCATCAACTAGATCCTCTCGATCAACAGCACAATAGCAGCACACCCTGCAACACACATGTTCTATTTAAGACACCATATCATGTCTAGGGACAATGCAGTCCACTCATCAACTTAGACAAAGTCTAAGGACCACTTCTCAGAGACATATGTCTATGGATCAATTCAAGGACCGAAGTTCGGGGACGATACAATCCCCTCACTCTCGAATACATCTGTCTGTGGATCAATTTAGGACTGAGGTCCAGGGATGATACAATCCTCTCACTCTCGAAGACATCTATCTGCGGCTCACTTTTGGACCGAAGTCCAAGGATGATACAATCCCCTCACTCTCGGAGACATTTGTCTGGGGCTCAGTTTAGGACTAAAGTCCAGGGATGATACAATCCACTCACTCTCGAAGACATCTGTCTACGGCTTACTTTAGGACTGAAGTCCAAGGATGATACAATCCCCTCACTCTCGGAGACATTTGTCTATGACTTAGTTTAGGACTAAATTCCAGGGATGATACAATCCTCTTACTCTCGGAGACATCTGTCTACGGATCACTTTAGGACTAAAGTCCACGGATGACACAATCCTCTTACTCTCGGAGACATCTTTTTGCAGATCACTTTAGGACTGAAGTCCACGGATGATACAATCTTCTTATATCAACTAGGTACCATATACTGAACTCATCGTCAAAATAAGTAGCCTCATCATCAATACAAGTATCCTGACCAATACAAGTATACACATCATCAATACAAGTATCCATACCAATACAAGTATACACACCATCAATACAAGTATCCACACCAGTACAAGTATACACATCATCAATACAAGTATCCACACCAATACAAGCATACACATCATCAATACAAGTATCCTCACCAATACAGTATTCACATCATCGACCTTACCGTCGATACAGGAAATCTCATCATCAGCGACCATATCACTCCCCCTTTCGAGGAGGGTCTTTCTGAACTACACCAAGCTTGTCTCGGAAATACTCAAACTTTACTCGAGACAGAGGTTTGGTCAACACATCAGCAATTTGTTCATTAGTGCTCATATACTCAAGCTTGATAGCTCCTTTCTGCACCATATCCCGGATATAGAAATATCGGATCTCTATGTGTTTTGACTTATCATGGAACACTGGATTCTCTGTCATCTTGATACAACTCTGGTTGTCACATAGAATCACAGTGGGGTCCATCTCTAAGTCAAACAATCCTGATAATGACTTCCGAAGCCATACCACTTTGCAACTACCAGAGCAGGCAGCTATATATTCTACTTCAGCTGAGCTGAGACCCACACTTGACTGCTTTCTACTAAACCACGAGATCATGGCAGATCCTAGACAATAACATCCACCGAATGTGCTCTTCCTGTCTGATACACTTCCTGCCCAATCAACATCTTGTGTAGCCATACAATCTGAAGTCATAATATCCAAGACAACATAGACCAAAGTCTATCGTACCCTTTAGGTACATCATCACATGCTTTGCAACTATCCGGTGAACACATCTAGTTTCCACTAGATACTGACTCAAGGTGTTCACAACAAAGCATATATATGGCCTGGTATTCGTTAGATACATCAATGACCCAATATTTTGTATGTACAGAGTTACATCCACTAACTCTGATGAGTCATCCGCTAACAGCTTCAAGTTGGAATCCATGACAGTGGCCATTCCAACACATCAAATCTTTTCAAGATTTCTCAGCATACTTTCCCTGGTTGAGAAAGATTCCTTCTGATCCTTTTCATGCTTCTAGTCCTAGGAAGTAATGCATCAATCCGAGATCATTCATCTCGAACTCTATAGCTAGCTTCTTCTTTCTTTCCATGATCTGTTTCTCATTCCCTTTCAGAAAGAGATCATCCACATACAATCATAGTATCATCCATAACCTTAAGATAAAGGTTAGGATCAACTTTACTCTTGGTAAAGCCCAAGCTTGTCAAGAAGCTATCAATTCTTCCTCTGTGAATGAACATCATTCACACTCTGCATTGAATGATCTTCTGCATATCTATCTGTGCTATCTCTCGTCAGATGGGTCTACTGATATGTGCCTCAAGATCATTTGAAATCTGTGGTGAGTTCCTTTTGTATATAGATACCATCTTCAACCTTGTAGCAAAGGTTGAAATCTGCATCACCCATGGTGATCATTAAGCTAATCAAATGACTATCGATCTTGGGTACCTGTACAGAGCTTTCTTTAATTGAATCCTGAGATTTTTCTCGATTCGCACTTCTTTTTCAATCACACCATTGAGAGAACAGTATTTATCTAGCTACATGGAGCAAACATCTCGTCATGATCCTCTTCCTCTTTCTAAGAGAATCTTCTAGCCACGAGCCTTCTATAGTATGTTTGATTTGTAAATCTTCTTGTTGAAAATCCATCACTTGTTTAGTGTTCATCATTCTTCATGATCTTTCCTACAAATCAAAATTAAGTACATGATTAGTAATACTTCATAATCATCAAATCATGTTGACATGATAACCTATTATGCATACAGATATGATTTACATAGTTATGCTACTATATTGACCAATACTTTGGCACAACACTTTTCCATATCCTGTATGCATACAATGGCTATCTAGATGCCTTCCATCTCTACCAGAACATACTATCGAGAGCGTGCACAGCTCTCAACATGTTAGCAAAGAGGTTTCATTCTAGACAATCAACAATGGAATGTTTTTCCAACTTATCAATCATATGCATATTAGTAGTATACTGTTCAATGCTATATGAGTGTTTACACTCAGCATGATATATTCTCGAAATACAAATATGCATACAACCATTACAAGCAATATCATTTACTATTTCAGAGATTCAAATAAGAACTCAAATGCTTATCTTTTATGTTTGTGTGGTTGCAACCTACTTGATCTTCTATATGTCTTTTGAACTTCTATTCATTATGTACCACTGTGCATGCTCAAGTGTGCACTAGTGTCATCCTCGTGATCTCACACACAGACATACATTCATTAGTATAATATCAATATTATCAAAACATTATAATTCTAAATAATATTGAATATGTATGGTCATGAACATTCAATACATGGGTATCTAAGATCGTAGCACAAAGTAGGATTTTAACATAGGAAGACATACCTGGATTAGATACATGCTTATTTATTTCTAACATACCTAAACAATATCTTTAGTCTCTTCAATGATTTAGAGACCTTGTGATAGTAACCTACATACCTCATAAGTTAAGCATAGTAGAAATAAATCATACATACCTCGTAAGTAGAGCTTCTAAAGACTATGGATAAGTCTTTGTCTTTATGTCATCATGGTCATAGAACTTGATTTGTCTTTCTTAATGTACCTGTCTTTTGTTAGTAGACAACATCATCCTCATACAACACCACAGGTGCATTAGTACAATCATATAACCTTGATCAAAGAATGTCTTCTATCATTCTCATGCATTCATACTTTTACATTAATCAAGATTGTACTAACCTAAATAATATGAAGACAACCATATTATGAACTTAATCAAGAATCAGATTTCAAAACATACCTGTATCTTCTTAAGTCATACATGTCGATATTTCTTGTAGTCTTCTTATGTAAGGCCTTAGCCTCATCTCACCCTGAAACTGGATCTGGAGCTCGATTAGGGTTTGTCAGAGAAAGCCTAAAGATTCAAACTTTGACTTTCACACTTCTGAATGGATGGAAAGATGTGCCTTGCTGAGCTGATCAAACTAGCATACTTCAATTTTGAAATATCCAAAATTTGACCCCTCAAAATTGCCTTTGAAACTTCTCGATCTTCTCGACAGGATCCCGAACTAGGGTTTGATGAAGCCCACCCTTCTGTCCAATCAAAAGGTTTGATCCAAAGCTCTAAACTCTTATTTTTCTGAGGAGCTTCCAGGCGTGGTCACAGACTTAAAAAATTCCAACTTTTGCAGAAGCCCTAATTTTCCACCTTTCCGATCAAAATCCCGAACTGGGGTTCGATCAAGCCTGGTCATCTACCCAACCAAAAAATTCGATCTTGGTCTCTAAATTTTTATTTTGATGAGTAGCATTCAGCCGTGGACTCCGATTCCAAAAATTCCAACTTTCTCCGAAACCCTAATTTTCCACAGTAGTGATGATTCAAGAATGAAGGTGCTCAAAATCCAAATCTGTTTTGACAGAAATATGCACCTAATTGTTTCTAGTGTAACTCCGAAATTACGAATCCACAGGGTCTTAAATTTCTTCCTGTTATAGCCCAACCAGTCCTCTTTCCAACCCCATAGGTCTGACCTCAATTGGATTCTCTGAGAGAGAGTTCTGCCAAGTGTCGCAACGTGACCTGTTTATGGGATAAACCATGGGAGCGAACTTGTACGGCATGCCACGTATCACTGGTTCAACTTAGGCCTCTAAAAACATTACTTGAGATAGTACAGTCCGTGCACAACTTGTCAATTTTTACGAAATTTCATTTGGAGCTTCCTATCCCACGTTATGACCTTTTTTCCTAGGTCACCTGATTATGACTGAGATCTGGAAAAGGAAGAAACCATAACTTGTATTGATCATAACTCACAAAGTACAATGACTCAGAGAGTGTCCTTTGGACACAAGGTACATCGGGATGTTATCTACGACCTGTAAAGGTTTCAGATCCTGAACCTTCACCAAAATGGATTTATAGCTAAAGTTCCACGATGACTAGTTTTTGCTATACAAAACCCTAACCTTCAAATTGTTGCAAGTGAAGTAAGTGTCGTAAGTGCCATACATTGCCTTCCTTTAGGTTAGCTCTGATACCATGTTAAGATTCAATATGCTAAGATAGAAAATATCAGCATTACATTCCATTTCACAATAATAGCATATACAGGATCACTGAAAGAACAACAAGCACAGCATAAATACAAGAGACACAGATTTATCCTGGGAAACCCTCATGGGGAAGAAAACCCAGCAAAGCTTCCTCAATATAGATGACCAACAAATACAAAGATGTAATCCACAACCATGAGCTCCTTCTCCTCCATAGCAGATCTCTCTCTCACTTATACGCTATTCACAAGTGAGTGCAATGTGTGTTAAATGAGGAACACACATCCTCACGGGGGGTTCAGTCGGTGAACTTGTTACATAGCACGATCGTTCACATGATATTAAAGAATATCCCTAATTTTACTAAATATTGGAAAATTCCTCCTAAAATTATATTGTTGAACCCCCCCTCCCAATATGCCTTTGCAATTAACAAAACCCATATTTTCACTAGATACTATATGTATCCATTTTTATCAACCAATTTTTAATACACCTTTATCTCATATTATCAATTTGTAACAAACAGGAGCCCTAACACATCTTAGTATAAGCAAACTTGATGCTAAATAAAATAATAGTATAATGTTAATAATGATCCCACCAGGATTGCAGGGGTGATTGATCAATTTGTAGCATTGAATAGTGGAAGACCTGATAAAATAGTACTGGGAAGGAAAAATGCATAAAAGGAAACCCAGTCAAGAGATCAACATAACAAAGAATGTAAAAGGATGATAGTCCAATAGTTAGTGCAATGCTTAGAAAAGATGAGAATTGCAGATGTTTCACACCACAACTTGTCAATCTACCAATTTTATATCATGTACAAATATAAGTATAGCCATAGAGAGCTCATGTTTTCTATAAACTTAATAAGTTAAACTCCATAAAAATGCAAAATTGAAACCCTTTCGTGGATGGACTCCCCTACCTTCTTATCAAAACAATCATCATTGATGTTTGAACCCAAATGAACATAGCAAAATTCCTCTTAATTTCCAATAACACCATATGATCATGTGCATAACTTGGATTTGGGTCATTCACAAGATGCATTAATGAATTTCCTCCACTTCGTCTACATTCATTCTTGCAATCAAGGGAATTAACAAAATTTAGTTACATTTTCTTAGGTTATATCTAGTATTTTGTATCTTTACAGGAGAGGGAAAAATCTCCATTGTTAAGTTTCAAGCATGCAATAGTTATAAAGATACACATATGGTGAAATGTATATGATACCATTTCATGGTAACGATAACACATATGGTATGTAAATAAGGATTTAGATTTTCACCTATGTTCATGTCAGTTTCAGTACAATATTAATGCATTTCATATAAGAATTGAAATTACAATTATGAATGTGCCAAATATAACTCAATCTAACAACTATTCCTAACTGATGTGAAAATGTTAAAGAATAATACAAAAAGTTGAAAGAAATAATTAGTCAAGAAAGATTGATCTAACTTTTCTTGGTTTCAGTGAGCCAAGAAAGATTGATCTCACTTTTCTTGGTTTTTATGGACCAAGGTTTGATTGAATCTCGATACCCACCTAAACCCCAACGTAAAAAATGAAGAGTTATATCTTTTACTCAAATGCCTACAAAAAATACAATACAATTGTTCAAATCTGGAACTCCTAATTATCTAGATCTCTTAACTTAAAGATGAAAAACAATATAGCATCAATTCAAACCAAGCCTAAATAAGCTTTAAATGAGTATTTCTCAAGGCTAGTAATCCAAAGAGACTTCCATTGATATTATCATTGGTACACTATTATCATATTTATGAAAAACGTAGGATCATAAGTAATATAAAATAGAAATGGAGGGTCCTTAAGTTTTAGGTGGGTATGAATTGAGCGCATGATTTGGAGGTATGAATCCATCCCAGGATTTGGAGTTTATTCCTCATCCCACCCAAATAAAATAACCCCCAATATTTATATTATTATGTCAAATTTAAAAAACCCCTTGACCCCTTAATACAACCCAATATATTTTTGAGTTTTTTAAAAGTATTCAAACCCCCAATATGAATGGACGTGATATGATATTTCCTCTCTAGTGAACCCCCCATGCACATCCTCTATTTATACACAACTCCGACTTGTATTTTATATTAACTAGGTCGGCCCCAACTTGACCACTGGGTTAAACACCCCATTAGAACTAATTGGGCTGACCCCTCTAGGGTGGTCTAATAACCCTTTGACCCACATAACACATACAGGGCCGACCCCCACTAGGGAATTCTAATAACCCAAGTTACCACATTCTGATGGAGGAATAAACATCTCTGGATATACAATAAGGTCTACATGGAGGAATGAAACATCTCCGGAATAAAAGTACAAATATAATATTCTTTGAAGTTACTATATTTCAACAATTATAAACCATGATGACAGACCTTGGATGCTTTCAGGACTCCAAAAAAAATGGTTATAACCAGACCGCCTTCAAGGCTTTGAAGTACTTTGAAGCTGCCATGTGTTCGTGGTGGTTTTTCATCAGGGGCGGTCTGAGCTGGGTGAACGCCGAGCATTTGGGGGTCCTGACCGCACCATACACTGCTAATTTGTGAATAGCCCTTCTTCTAAGCTTTAGCTACATCTGACTATCACCATGGTGTGACTATTTTCAACTTTGTCAGCACTATTATTGCTCCGTACTTTCCTTTCTCAGCTTGGTGTATCCTAGAACTGCCTTCAGCAGATCGTGCTGAGGATATTAGTAGTAACACCTACAACCGTTCTGGGTAGTTGAGGAGGTTAATGGCAGTTAAGAAGGTGGTTCGGACCAGGACAAGTGTCACCAGAGGAGAAGGTTTTGCATGCACGTTCAGGGTGTGGTCGTAGCAGAGGTTTTTTAGACAATTTTTGACAATCTTGTAACACTAAAAAAATCCACTATGACCTCCATAAAAACATCTTCTACCATTGGCGGAGGTCATAGTGGAGGTTTTTTTGACAATGTTTGCCAATCCTGTAACACTAAAAACATCCGCTATGACCTCCGCTACAGGGCCTTTTCCTTGTAGTGCACAAAGTGTTGGGGGCAATGCTTTTCTAAGGGGGATGGAGCATTATGATCCTTCCTAGGGGTCTAATGGAGAGATGGACAACCCATTAGAGTAATAATAGTGGAGGCCATTCAATATAAGGTGGACTATGTCCAATACATTTGTTATTACTAAATAACCCCCACCATGGTAGCTATTGGATATATGTAATGGGACCTCATTAAAGAAGGTCCATTAGGTAGTTAGTAGTTTGTTATGGTTAGATTTTCTTGTGAATTGTAAATAAGGATGGAGTCCTCCTTATGAAAGGCGTGGAAGAATAATATAATTGGAGCTTAGCTCTTGAAAATATACCCAACTTTAAGAGGAAAGTGAACGTGAGTGGGTTCCTTCCATGAAATGTTCAATTGTTTAAGGTGTTGCTCTATCATAAATGTTTTGATATTAATATAATATTTATCATTTCTATGTTATTATTGGGCATCATATAGGTGGTAATGTTTTTAGATTTACAATACATACAACACACTAAACATAGACATTGTGTATATGGGATACTTTTGTAAGATTACACTTTTGGCCAAATTTGACATTCAACTTAACATTCTTAGACTTTTATGTCATCAACAATCACAATATTATTAGACTTGTAACATTAAATCTTTATATAAATTAATAAAATTTATATTTTTTAATATTATTTTAAAATTAACATTAAATATTTATATAAATTAATAAAATTTCTATTTTTGTCATATTATTTTAAAATTAAACGAATAGATTAAAATAAACACTTTATAAAATGTCAATTATAGTTTGGAGGAATGAATTATCCTCATGTAGTGTAGGATTTCAATGACATATTTAGTTTTAGGTGCTTTTCACTGTATATCAATGACTTTTATTTTAACCTTTATCATTTTGTCCTTTCACTTAGATAAGTCCTTTTTCTTTTATATCTATAATTTTTATTTTATCTTGTATCATTTTATTCTTTAATTTAAATTTTTCATGTTTTATTCAAAAACTTATTAATCGTTTTTATCTTTACATTTCATATATCAATGACTTTTATTTTATCTTTTATCTTTTTTCTTTTCATTTAGATTTTTCTTGAACATTTAGTATAGGTTTTTATTCAAAGACTTATTAATTGTTTTATCTTTAGCTTTTGCATTTGACATTTTAATGTAAATTGATTTTTAATTTTGTTATTATTAACATTTCATGTTATATTTTAAGTAGTTCTATTATCTTATCTAATTTTTTTTATTCTTTCCTTTGAATCTTTAAAGTAGTTTCATTATTTTATCTAATTTTTTTGTCCTTTTCTTTAGATCTTCATGTTTTTATTGGGCCAAGACTTTTCAATTATTAATATTTTATATTTCACATATCAAAGTGAAATTCATTTTTAATTTTGTTGTTATTAACCTTCCATATCATTTAAATGGTTTTGCAATTTTATATTTTTGAAAGCCATTTTTTTTTCACTCTAATTATTTGTAAAATTCTTTTCTTAATAATATGAAAAAAACAAAATAACATCACCACTAAATAACTACCTTTAAATTTTAGATAATTCACTTATTCTTTATATCATAGGAATAAAAGACTTAACCAACCATGAACACCATAGTAGTAATAATGGCAATTACGTCAATGACGAATTGGCCAACTCCTATTGGGCCAATTCAAATTATTTCTAACTTAAATATAAATTTCTTGCTAATTTGGTCCAAATCGTTGCGTGTTTAGACGCGTTCCACTTTATAATGAAGTTAAAGTCACACTCACGGATTATAAAAAAATCATTGTCCACGATCGGCTAAGATTACTTTATTTATTAAGTGAACACTAACCAATCAGACGGTAGGATAGACTTTGGTCAACAAATCTCATCCCGACGAATTCACAAGAGGCAACCATTTACAAAATCATTGCCAGCTATATCTCAAACCACGGCGAAGCTGTGGGAATAGGCATGTGGATCTGAGCCCTGAGTGGCGGAGAATGGGGTTAGTAGCACCCGGGTCATACTCAGAGATAATATTATTAATAGGACCGAAGACTTCAAAGTTTCTGGCAACAACCATTCATCAGAGCTCATAGGCTGATTACTCCAAGCATTCAGCAATGGCTGGATATGAACAGCAAGAGAGCTCTAACATGGAGTCTCAAGGATTAATCGCCATGGACGGCTCCGTCGATCTCAAAGGCAGGCCAGTTCTCAGGTCCAAAACTGGAAGATGGAAGGCTTGTTCCTTCCTTGTTGGTAAGATTATGCAATGCAGTGGTTTCTCTCACTTACATGCTCTCTACTCACGAATAAATACAAATATGTTTGTTAGAAGGGATTTCTGGATTCACTGTGTTGAAAGTTCTGAAATTCGTATTTAAAATCAGCTATAAGGAGGAAACAAAATATTTCTTTTTCTCTTTTTCTGTCATTATTTTCTTGCCAAGTTGGAATGAGTGACATTTCTGGTTGGGAATTCGAAATTGGTGATTAGTTTCTTTTTGAGAATCGGTAATGATTTCTTGGGGATTGACGGATGCTGCTGTTTGAATATTACAGCGTACGAGGTCTTCGAACGGATGGCTTATAATGGAATTGCCTCCAATTTGGTGACTTACCTAACAAATAAGCTGCATGAGGGAACCGTGACTTCTTCAACGAATGTCTCTAATTGGTCGGGTGCAATTTGGATGACTCCGGTTTTGGGTGCATATATTGCAGATACTCACTGGGGACGCTATTGGACTTTCACAGTGTTTTCATTTGTTTATATACTGGTCTCTCTCTCATTCCATCCATTGTTGACTAACTAAACACTTTCTTTTTACTAATAAGTTTTGATATTTGGAATATAAAATTCGCTGGGTAGATGATGTTTGTTTTCTACCTGTGGTTCGAAATAATGACATAAACTGATTTCAATATTCTTTGGTTTTATAGCGGTGTGATTTTATTTCTGATATTTTTTGGGATCAAAATTAATTAGGAATAATGACATAAACTGATGTCAATCTAAAATTCATTAGTTTTTATAGCGGTGTGATTTTATTTCAGATATTTTTGGGGATTAAAATTAATTAGGGACAAAATTTTAAGGGATATTTTTATAGCTGTATAATTTTTGATATTTTTTGGGTAATTTTTAGGAACTAAATTTAACCAATTAATTATAATATTTTTTTTCAAGAAATAAATTAACTATTTAATCATTTTTACTACCATATTTACATAACATAAGTTGCACTACCATTTAAGCTAACCGATACTTCTCCATTTTTTTTTTATCATTAGAGCATACGAACCTCACATCAGTAAAATGCCCTGCGGGGCAAAAGCCCCGGGGACAACGAATTTCCAACAGGCCAACGAACAACAGTCCAAACATCACTTATGTAGTTATCTATTGTATTTGATGCAGGGAATGGTGATTTTGACATTAGCCGTTGCATTGCCGTCTCTGAGACCACCAGCGTGCAACTCGGACTCCAACTTATGTGAGAAAGCTTCCAAGTTTCAGATTGGGATTTTCTACTTTGCTTTGTACGTTATTGCTGTGGGCACTGGCGGTACCAAGCCCAACATCTCCACCATTGGTGCAGATCAGTTCGATGAATTTGATCCCAAGGAGAAGCTTCAGAAGGCCTCTTTCTTCAATTGGTGGATATTTAGTATGTATTTGGGAATACTGTTCTCAGGTAGTTTTCTGATATATATCCAGGACCGTGTGGGATTCACTGTGGGTTATGCGATTCCCACGGCGGGATTGATTATATCTGTCGTACTATTCTTAATAGGTACTCCATTTTACAGACACAAAAGTTCGGAATGGGAATCCATTCAATCGGATGGCGCAGGTACTTGTTGCATCAGTTCGGAAATGGAGAGTGAAAGTACCTTCGGATCCCACGCTACTGTATGAAGTGGACCCCAAAGAGTATGTTGCTAAAGGCAGGTTCCCCATTTCTCATACTCCGATTTTGAGGTGAGTCTAACCATCTGCAATTTTCATTTTATTAAAAATAAAAAAATAAAACAAAGAAATACTATAATTCACTGTTGCATAAAAACACAGAAGATAAGAAGATAGATATTAGCTTAACAAAGTCGTATGGCTGCTTAGATCTTGGAGGATCTCGGGTGGGGAATCAGACCATTTGCCGGTCATGTGTTCGTTGGAAAGGGAAAAAAAAACCGGAATCTCCATTTAAGTTTAACCCTTGCTGGCTCTTATGTGAAGATTTTAAATAGATGATCAGACTTAACTCGCAGGCTTGTGATGACACTTCTCCCATTCAGTGTGATGCTCAGTTTGTAAATAATCTCAAAGCTTTGAAGGGTATTTCTGTGGTATGGTCTTGTAACCATAGAAAGTCTAGGGATGCTAGACTCAAAGGGTTGGAGACTCAAATTATGAACCTCTATGATCATCGAGTAGGGGCACTGCGTGGGGAGGAGTATGAACCTCTATGATCATCGAGTAGGGGTTCTGCGTGGGGAGGAATTACAGGGGTTGGCTAAGTTGGAGGATAGTAGGAATAATGTATTTCGGGAAAGGGATGCCCAGGTCAGAATGAAGAGTCGGGCTGTTTGGCTGTCATTAGGGGATGAAAACGCAGCGTTCTTTCACAAAATGGTTAGCCATCGAAAGAGGTTAAATACTATTTGGGAACTGAAACAGGACTCGGGGGAGATTATCAGTGGCTTCAGCAATTTGGCTCAGGAAGGGGAAGGGTACTTTAAAGAGCTTTTCATTGAACCGACAAGGGACAATTTGCAGGACATTGTACAGGTCGCAACAAAATTTAATCGTTGGGTTTCAGATGAGGATAATGATCTTTTAAATGCTCCGGTTACCAAGGAAGAATTGATGTTTTCACTAAATCAATCCAAGAAAGAGAGAAGCCCGGGTCCGGATGGATGGACATCCGAGTTCTTTCAGAATTTTTTTGATCTCCTGGGCAAGGATCTGCTGAGGGTGGTCGAGTTGAGCAGAATTTCTGGTAAGGTTCTACCCTGTATAAATTCTACTTTTCTGGTTTTAATACCCAAAAAGGACGTGGTGGGATCCTTTGAGGACTTCCGGCCCATCTCATTATGCCACGCCCTTAACAAACTGATTTCTAAGATTATAGTTGGAAGACTAAAGTCAATTCTGGCTTCAAACATTACCCCCGAACAGTTCTGTTTCCTACCGAACTGAAGCATCCATGAATCAATTGGGAGTGCACAGGAGTGCCTACATACGATTAAACTCATAAATCTTTCAGCTAAGGTTATGAAGGTTGACCTCTCAATGGCATATGACAGAACCAACTGGCTCTATGTTAGGTTGGTACTTCTTCAAACAGGATTTTCACTAAAGTTTGTAAACTGGATCTGGGGGTGCATTAAGTCTGTAAATTACGCTATTCTGGTTAACGGAGCTGCCACCAACTTTTCACTCCCACTAGAGGTTTACGACAGGGATGCCCCTTGTCACCTTACCTGTTTTCGATTGTGACGGACGGGCTCGGTAGAGTTATCAACGAAGCTCTTGCAAACAACCATGTACAAGGTTTAAGCTTCGGTGAGTTAAGAGTTACTCATATTTTTTTCGTTGATGATGCTTTGTTCTTTCTTGGGGATTCTGAGGCAGAACTAAAAGCTTTCAAAGATATGTTCTGGCTCATTAGTTCTGTGACAGGTATGCTCGTCAATCTAGGTAAATCCGCTTGTTGTTTTAACCTCTTAAACAAGGAACAATTGACAGTCTCGTAGGAAATTTTTTTCGATGGATCAGCTTCCATTGAGTGAGGGCTTCCTGTATTTAGGTTTTCATCTGAAACCTAACCATTATTGTTTTGGTGACTGGAGCTGGATGATAGCAAAGGTGGAAAGAAGAATCAATTTCTGGTGCAATAGCTTCATTTCTAGAGGAGGGAAGTCGGTTATAATTCAAGCAGTGCTAAATGCGATTCTTGTCTACTGGGCGATCATCGCTAAAATTCCTAAAGGTGTTCTAAACGCCCTTAGGAAACTCATTTATGGTTTTCTATGGAAATGTAGCTCAGAAAAAAACATACATTGGTCATCCTAGGTCTCAATAGAAAATCCCAAGGAGGTGGGTGGGTGGGGCTTAAAGGATCTATCTTCTTTTGGCACGGCTTTGGCTGCTAAATCCGTTTGGCAATTCATCTCTGAGACAGGGAGGTGGCAAAAAATTTTAAAGTATAAATATCTAGGAGGTAGGTCTATACTAGATTGCATTCGGGACCCTCGAAAGTCAAGCAGGGGGGATCCTTGTGCTAGAGGGCGATAGTGGCAGCCTTTCCGGTGATTGGGGATCTTTTGGCATGGGATGTGGGAGACGAGAGGGTGGTCCGACTTGGCAAGGACGCTCTGACAGGAGTTAAGGTTAATAGGGAGCTACCTCCAGCTCTAATTTGTTAGATTTTCACAATTTAATTCAAGATTATCTAGGATCTTATTTGAGAGAGTAACTTGCACAACAATTCAAACACAATAAGCAAGAGACACAAAGCATTTCACTGGGGAAACCATAAAGGAGAAAACCCCGCAACTTCCTTAGAGATAGGATGAGAAACAATACAATAAACCCCAAAAGTAGAAATGGTATCCTGCAGCTTCTCTCTTCTTCACTTGTGCGAACTTGTCATCCTACTCACTTATGCGAACTTGATGAGTGAGTGAATGAATAAATAGAGAGGAGCACTCTCTCTATTTATACTTTACTTTCACTTGACTTTAACCCTAATTGGGACGACTTCTCCTAGGAGAGTCTAATAACCCTCTACCACTTAACTCAGGGCCGAATTCTCCTAGGAGAGTCTAATAACCCTCTACCACTTAACTCAAGGCCAACTTCTCTAGGAGAGTCTATTAACCCTTCAAGTACAATAATAACTTTCCCGATCGGAGGAATAAACCTCTCTGTCGGGAGTACAATAGTAACATATGAATACAATATAAAATATACAAGTGAATACCTTCTAAAGTTACAAATACAATAACACTCCCTCTTAACTAGGAAGGTATTCTCTTGACATAGTTCATCAGCATAAGTCTTTGCCACTGGATCGTCATCAAAGATGGATCATCATCAAAGTTGGATCACCATCGTCACTGATGTTGCTATCTCAACCATCAATCTCCAATCTACTCGTCATAGGAAATTCTGCAGAGCTAGCCCGTTTCCATGTTAGATGTAGGCCTAGAATCCATGTAGGTCTTCATCATCTCTGCGAGCAATCCCTCAAGTAGATACATCTAAGGACTTATTATATGTCACTGCAAAACCTACAAGATCTCCCAATACTGATTATATGCCACTGAAAAACCTGAAGGAGCATCCCAGGACTTATTATATTCCTCTGCAAAACCTATGTACCCTACTGTCACCTCATCACCTTTAGATCATCTCATCGTGACACGGAGCACAACCCAGATGCACATCACAATGTCTCCAGTATGGGAGGACTTTCCTACCACCATACGAGACCCATTCTACCAACATGCGAGGACTTTCCTACCAGCATGTGAGACACAACACTTATATCAACCGACATGGGAGGAATTTCCTTTCACTATTCGGGAAAGGCTATAACACTTATGTCAACGGCCATGGGAGGAATTTCCTACCACCATGTCGGACTAGCCCCCATCCCTTACATCTGCACCATGGGACGACTTTCCTAGCACCATATGAGAATGGCTCAGCCCTTACATCTACACCGTAGGAGGACTTTCCTACTAGTATGTGAGAATGGCCCAGCCCTTACATCTACCAACATAGGAGGACTTTCCTACCACTATGTGAGAATGGCCCATGTGCATCTGCGTCTTCCGTACTCATCACTTCCCCTTGCAAGGAACCTTGATCTAAAGTACACGGCCAAGCTTCTCTCTGAAGTATTCAAACTTCACTCTAGCTAGTGGCTTGGTCAACACATTAGCTATCTGCTCATCTACCACAACATACTGGAGCTTCACTGCTCCTCTCTGCACAATATCCCTGATATAGTGATACTTGATCTCAATGTGCTTCGACTTGTCATGGAACATCGAGTTCTCAAACAACTTCAAACAACTCTGCTTGTCGCAATATATACAAGTCGAATCCAACTGGATATCAAACAAATCAAATAGTAGCTTCCTCATCCATACTACCTCACAGCTAGCAAAACAAACTACGACATACTCTGCTTCAGCTGTACTCAGTGCCAAACAGGACTGCTTACTACTAAACCAAGAGATCACACCTGATCCCACACTGAAGCAACACCCCGAAGTGTTCTTTCTATCCATGGCACTGCTTGCCCAATCCAAATCAACATGACCCTCCAGGTTAATCTTTTGATCTGCATCATACTTCAGCCCATAATCCACCGTACCCTTTGGGTACCTCAGAATATGTTTTGCAACAATCAAGTGAACATATCTCGGATCCGTCAGGAACTGGAAAACACAACAAAGCAAATATCTAGTCCCATATTCGTCAGGTACATTAAAGATCCAATCATCTGACGATACATCATGGCATCATTTGACTATGATGAAGCATCACTTAATAGCTTCAGTTTCGAATCCATACGTGTGGCCATGGCCTTGTAGTCCATCATTCAAAACCTCTTCAGGATCTCTACTGCATACCTCCCTTATTCAAGGAATATTCCATCTACACTTTGCCACACCTCCATGCCTAGAAAATAGTGCATCATACCCAAGTCCTCCATCTCAAACTCGGCAGCAAGCTTCCTCTTCATGCCAGCAATCAACCCATCCTCACCTGTCACAAACAAGTCATCTACATACATTAGGAGTATCACTGGATTCCCTTCCTCAATGTTGTAGTAAAGGTTGGAATCCGCTTTACTCTTGGTAAAGCTCAAGCTAGTCAGGAAGTTGTTTATTATGCCGCACCACATCCTGGGTGCCTGGGTGTCATGTGTCTCAAATCCGAGTGGCTGCTCCACATACACTTCGTCCCTTACTACACCATTTAAGAATGTTGTCTTGACATCCATCTGGTGTATCTTCCACTTCATTACTGCAGCCAGAGCAAGTACTGATCCAATGGAAGTGTATCTGGCCACAGGTGCAAATGTTTCTTCATAGTCTATCCCTTCCTTCTGGGAGAAGCCACGTGCCACAAATATCGCCTTGTGTTTCTCTATGTTTCCATCTGCAACATGCTTGATCTTGTAGATCCACTTGGAAGTCACCATAGACTTCCCTTCTGGTCTCGGGACCACATCCCCAACATCATTCTTCATGATCAACTGGTACTCCTTGATCATGGCATCCTTCCATTCCTTTCTTTCTGTCACTTCTTCATAGTTGGTAGGTTCCTTGTCAATGATGTCACACAACAGGGCTACATTCCTTCTGGAGCACCATCTCTCTCTACATATTGAATTTCTTCTCATACCCATGTTGGTTTCCTCTTGTGAGAATTCTTCTCATGTGGTGGATCTACAGGTTCCTGTGGGTCTTCCATCTCGCGTTCTTCATGATATTCTGGATTTGATTCATACATTGTTGTGTTTCGGATCCCGAGATCTTCTGGTTCTTCAATGTCTTCAATAGGTAGCTTTCTTGATCTTTGTCGCTTGAAACAAATCTCTCTTGTAGGTGATGGTACATGATATTTCCCACAAGACAAGTTCAATTGCATGATTGGAAACATCTCATAGTTTTCAAAACAAATTCTTACGCATAAAACATAGGTCATACAGTCATGCAATTATCTTAGCAAATGCTCAATACAACATTCATCCATATCCTACAACTTTCTAGATGCCCTCCATTTCTACCAGAACATTGTTAAGAGTGTGCACTACTCCCAACATGTCAACAAAAAGGTTTCATTCTAGATAAGTAGCAATGGAATGTTGTACAGTACCACAGGCCACTTACCCATTACTTGCATATTAGTAGTATCTTGTTCATTAATTCAACTTTTCTAACATGCATAACACATGTCCTAAATCTAGGAACATAAGTATGTACATGACTAAACAATATCATTTAAGTAATCACACATACAAGAAATAATAATTCAAATACTTATCTTTGTTTGGTTTTTGGGTGGACTCCCTTTTGATCTTTGCTTCCTTGCAGGAACCACTAGAGTGTGCTCCCTCTTTATCTTTGCTTCCTAGTCAGAGCTACTGGAGTGTGCTCCCTCTTGATCTTTGCTTCCTTTCCAAAGATGCTGGAGTCTTCGATAGTGTACTCCTTTCGTCTGCACCTTAACCAATGCTGAGAGGTTCTTCCATAGAGCATTGATCTTTATTTGTTTTCTGGAGTCCAACTCTATAGGAGCTTCTCCTACTCCTTTCATGGAATACTGGAAGTCATCTCTAGCTTCACCTTATGAGGTGGAACCCATGTAACTGGTTACCTTCATTACAATACATATTCTTCATCACTTGAATAATCTTCACTTTCTTCTTTGGTTCTCTTTCTTGCAGCTTCATCATCTTCCGTAGTGTGAGCATGGTGTCTTTTCTTGTTGGAGCCACTTCTGTTTCTGGGACAATCTCTGGAGTAGTGTCCCTTCTCGTCACATGTATAGCACCGAATGGTAGATACATCTCTTTAGGATATTCTAAATTTCTCCCTCTGATTCTGGTGGTGGTGTTTTTCCTTCTTACTGTGGTGGTGCTCCCTCTTTTTATCATTCCTCCTGGAGTGTGTTGTGAGAGCTTGGTCTTCATTACTCATCTTCTCTTCTCGAGCTACGAGTCAAGCTTCTTCTTGTGATCATTCCTCCCACAGCCAACTGAATGTGATGAGATTCTTTCTAGCACAAATTCCTTGAATGAAGGAATCCCATGACCTAGGGAGACCATTCAAGATGGTCATCACTATTTCTCCATTCTCTACATTTTCTTCCATGGCTTCAAGTTGTTACTTGATTTGAGAAACCCTTGTGAAGTAAGACTGGATGGTCTCATGATCCAGGAGGATATTGGTGGCCACCTTCCTATTCCACTTGGACCCCCACCAGTGTTTCTTTCAGTTTTTCAGTTTCCTTAATAGTAGCACAATTTCCTATTTTTGGCAGTTTTTGGGTCCTAAACTTCCGGAGCCGTTTGGAGGCCCTAAACGACATTTTTTCGGCATTGAATGGTTGAGCAAAAATGAATATTGGGCATCTAAACTTTTCGCGTGTTGGACTTGATGTTTTTCGACCCTTTTTGCAGTCCCTGAATAGATCTTTCTAATGAGGTGTCATGTGTGTCAAACGGAGGTAGTATGCCAAAGTTACAACCCCGGGAAATTGATGTTACCCAACGGGGCCCATAGTCTGGCGTTTCACCTCCTAGGGTTAGGTTTTTTGGATGTGTAGGGTTTCCATTGTTTCTCAATAATATATAGGCCTTCGAGCCTCATTGTAAGGTAGACATAGGCATGTAGCCGCCACATCTCTTCTCAGAGATAAGCTACTAGCACTCTAGCCAGTTTATTTCCATCCAGTATGTAAACAAGTTTTAGTTCTCTGATTAATGAAACGAAGTGTTATTTCCACTGCATCTATGTTTTTATGGATATTTGTGTATTCTGTTGCGTTTCTGCATAAATTCGGATCAGTGGTATCAGAGCAAGCTGCTCTCTCTTGATCCTTCTTTGCATGTCCCCAACGAGGGCAGGGTATAAGGAATTAGGGCTCGATCTGGTTGAACCTTTCAAAGATCAGCCTCGCAAACCCTGTCGGCCGCCCATGGGGGATGAAAAGAAAGACGAGGGCGCAGAAGATCCTATGAAAATGTTGCTCGAGGAGGCCCTTGAAAAACAAAGGAACGCGATGATGGATAACTTCTCCCAGAGCCTTCAACGAATTCCCACTGGAAGTGCATCTGCATCTAGCAGCCACTCTGGAGGCGCAACCCCTTTTAAGGTACAAGTAAACTTTGACATTCCCATATTTGATGGCCGAATAGATGCAGATGCCGTAGATAGATGGTTGAATCTATTAGAGGGATATTTCTCAGTTCATGAATTTTCCGAGCGGGAAAAAATTACTTTTTCACTACTCAAAGCCGCCCCCCATGTCAAGGACTGGTGGGAAACCTACTGTGAGAGAAAGGACGAGGAGGAACCCTCTCTATTCTCGGTCGTACCCACTTGGAATTATTTTCAAGGCGTCGTAAAGGAACAATACTATCCCATGGGGATCTATGAGGACAAGTACATACAATGGACTACGCTCTGGCAGCAAAGAGATCAAGATGCGCGTGAGCTGACGAATCTATCCCATACCCTGCACACCAAGTTAGGGAATCAAAGATTCAGAGAAACCTTTGGTACTGAAGTACCTTAGCTGTCTACATAGATACATTCAGGAGAAAATGGAGTTCCTCGACATCTCGTCGCTTGGTACGGCATACTGGTATGCTACCAAGATTGAGCGAAAATTCAAACAGAAGAAGCGAGACTTTGGATCTGCGAATCCAAAGCAAGCGAAAGGTGCTCCCAAACCGTAGAACCAAGGACAAAGCCAAGGCATGGTGACTCAAGACAACTCATCAAAGTCGCAAGAAAAGAGAAACACTGCGAAGCCGAAGAAGGAAGTAGGAAAGTGGTGTGAGTTCCATAAGAGCGCCACTCACAGCACAAGCGAGTGACGGGCCAAGCAGTCACTGGTGGCCGAGATAAAGGCTTCTGAATCATATGTATACTCTGACACTGAATCATAGCCCAAGAAGTTGAACGACAAAGGGAAGAAGATTATCGATGCAAATCCCAACGCCACCGTTGCCACCAGGAAGATCCAAATGGAAGAACTAGAAGATTCAAGGGAGGAGGAGCGTCTTTTCCACTCCCAGATGTGGGTAAAGGATTCCCCGCTACAGTTCATTGTCGGCAGTGGGAGCCAAAAGAACCTCATACCAGCAGCGGTTATGAAGCGATTGGGATTTCCGACCATAGCACACCTGCAGCCATACACCATCGGGTCGCTTCACTAAGGACAGGATCTTCGCGTCAGCTAGCAGTGTCGCCTTCCCTACAGCATCAAGCCCTTCATCGATGAGGAATTATGTGACATTGCTCCTCTTGATGTTTGTGATGTATTATTAGGCCAACCATACTTATGGAAGCGAGATGTTGTGTATGAGTCCCAACCTCGCGTTGTTATTATTACATTGGAAAATAAGTTATACAGGATACCAGAGGTACCACCGCCTGTCGCTATCTCTTTGGTTACTGCAAAACAATGCAGTAAGCTCATTTCCAAAACCAGGAAATTTGTTTCTTGATGATCCACCCTTAGGGAAAGAAGAGGATCGTTGCCACGAACTCCAGATAGGGCTCCTCCGCACGGAAAAAACAAATGGACAAGGTCATGGAGGAGTACCGGGACATGTTCACCTCACCCACATGGGTACCTCTGCACTGTCAGGTCAAGCACCCCATTGATCTGACCCCAGGTGCGTCGCTGCCCAATAAACCGATCTATCAACACTATGTGCTAGAGAACAATGAAATCAAGAGGCAGATTCAGGAGTTGCTGCAAAAGGGCAACATCCGGCCAAGTTCATCTCCCTTTGGGAGCCCGATCGTGTTGGTACAGAAGAAGGATGGAACTTGGAGACTCTGTATTGACTATCAAGCACTGAACAAGATCACTGTTCGGAATAGATACCCGATCCCACAGATTGAAGACCTCCTGGACCAACTTAAAGGGGCGAAATATTTTAGCAGGATCGACTTACAATCCGGGTATCACCAGGTCCCGATTGAACCGACCGATGTGTGGAAGACTTCCTTCAAAGCCAAGGAGGGTCTCTTCAAATGGCTGGTCATGCCTTTCGGGCTGACAAATGCTCCTGCAACCTTCATGAGACTGATGGACAACATCTTGAGGCCATTCACCAACTCATTTGTGGTAGTGTACTTCGATGACATCCTGATCTTCAGCCAGACTTGGGAAGAGCACCTCCACCACATCCGATAGGTCCTCCAAACACTGCGGAAGCACAAGTTGTGTGCCAATTTGGACAAGTGCACTTTTTGCATGACCCAGGTTCAATATCTGGGATACATTATTGATGAGTGTGGGGTGCATGTGGATCCAACCAAGATCCAAGTCATTCGAGATTGGCCAGCCCCAACCACTCTAACCAAGCTTCGCAGCTTTCTTGGTCTTGCTAATTTCTACTGCAGGTTTGTGTTGGGTTTCTCTCATATCACTTGGCCCTTGAGTCAAGTCACCAAGGGAGGAGCGAAAGCAAAATTCTTCTGGATGGGAACCCAACAGAAGGCGTTCGTAGAGTTGAAACAATGCCTCTGTTGTGCCCAGTGCTCACATTACCAGACTTGCAACAACCATTTGAGATCGAGACAGATGCCTCTGACTATGCTATTAGGGAAATCCTTACTCAAAAAGGGCATCCAGTGGCATATCATAGCAAGACACTATCCGACATAGTCCGCAAATATCCCACTTATGGAAAAGGGATGTATTCCATTGTATAGGCTTGTCGACAATGGAAGCATTACATTTTGGGGAAGGAAACGATCATCCACATAGACCACCGACCCCTGCAGTTTGTATAGACACAAGGAAATTTACAGAACAATCGCCATTAGAAGTGGTCACATATCTACAACAGTTTCACTTGAACATCAAGTACAAGAAGGGAAGCACCAATAATGTTGCAGACTACCTCAACTAACCACCGATCATGGACATAACCACTGTGCTCAACTCTTGTGGGCACGAGACTTTTGATTGGTTGTTTCTCTACAAGAGAGATCCAGATTTCAGCCACACATACAAAACGCTCTTGGCGGGAAACCAAGTTCCAAATTTTCACCTTCAGGATGCACTACTATGTCACATGGGACACCTTTGTGTTCCTTCAAGCGAGTGAGCCAAGATGATTTGGGAAGCGCACTATAGTCGGGTCGCTAGGCATTTCGGGGTCGAGAAAACAGTGGCAGCACTGCAGAAGTATTTCTACTGGCCTAACCTTTGATAGGACGTCAGGAACTACATTTGATCCTGCACTGCCTGCAACATTGCCAAACCGTCCATCAAGAAGCAAGGCCTCTATACTCCATTGCCTACCCCTAGTCGAGCGTGGGAATCCATCTCCATGGATTACATGTCGGGCCTTCTTTCTACTAAGCACGGAAACAACTACGTGTTCGTGGTCGTTGACAGATTCTCAAAGATGGCCATAATGGCAGCCTGCAAGAAGAATATCACAGCAGAAGCCACTGCTAAACTCTTCTTTGAACGAGTGTGGGTACACTTTGGGATCCCACAGTCTATCATCTCAGATTGGGACAGCAGGTTCCTTAGTAAATTTTGGTCCAGCCTATGGTCAATGCTCGACACCAAGCTTGCAAAGTCCACAGCTTTCCATCCCCAAACTGATGGCCAGACAGAGTTCGTCAACAGGATGATCGTACACATTCTGCGCATATACAACTCAAATCATCCATGCACATGGGATGAGAGCCTCCCCTATGTACAACATAACTATAACCGGGCTCTCCACAACTCAACTACCCACAGCCCCTTTAAGGTGGGCTTGGGATTCCAGCCACTATGTCCCATTGGCGTAGCCATGCCATTTGCAGCTACTCAAGCTGATTCAGCTCATGTCCAGTCTGAATTTTCCAAGGAGAACAGCTTCATTCAGCGCATTCAACACATTCACGAACAGGTTCATGACATATTGGACCGAGCCAATGCTAAGTACAAGCAGCGGCATGATCAACATCGGGTGCAACACAACTTCCAGGTGGGCAGCAAAGTATGGCTACATTTGTAGAAGAAGTGCCTCGCTGGACCCCACCACAAGCTTCGCCCATTCTGATATGGGCCATACACCATCACCCAGGATGTCAGGAAAAATTCCTTCGAGCTCAGTATTCCACCCTTCCTTGGTCTGTACCCAGTGTTCAATGTGGACCGCCTTCGAACCTACTTTCCACCTCTACTCGACAAATCTGACGTGGCAGAACAACTCACACCAACAGAGTTAAACCCAAACTGCATGGAACAAGCCACAACTGATCAGATTATGGACACACAGATCAAGAACACCCGCCAGCACAAGATCTAGCTATATCGAGTTGTCAAAGCCGACCAACTCCTTCACGAGGGAAAGTGGCTCACCAAGGACCAAGTTCAGCAGAAGTTTCCTCATCTCATGGAGGAACTCAATGCAATGGGGACCATTGCTTCCTAAGGGGGGAGGAATGATCCAGAAGGATATTGGTGGCCACCCGCATATTCCACTTGAACCCCCACTAGTGTTTCTTTTAGTTTTTCAGTTTCCTCAATAGTAGCACAATTTCCTATTTTTGGCAATTTTTGGGTCCTAAACTTTTGGAGCCGTTTTGAGGCCCTAAACGACGTTTTTTTGGCATCAAAGGGCCGAGAAAATATGAATACTATGCGCCTAACCCTTTCATGTACCAAACTCAAGAAGTGCCGACCCTTTTTGCAGTCCTTGAATAGATCTTTCTAATGAGGTGTCATGTACGTCAAACGGAGGTACTATGGCAATGTTACAACCCCGAGAAATTGATGTTACCCAACGGGGCCCATAGTCCGACGTTTCACCTCCTATGGTTAGGTTTTTTGGATGTGTAGGGTTTCTATTGTTTCTCAATAATATATAAGCCTTCGAGCCTCATTGTAAGGCAGACAGAGGCATGTAGCCGCCACATCTCTTCTCAAAGATAAGCTACCAACACTCTAGCCAGTTTGTTTCCATCCAATATGTAAACAAGTTTCAGTTCTCTGATTAATGAAACGAAGTGTTATTTCTGCTGCATCTGTGTTTTTATGGATATTTGTGTATTTTGTTGCATTCCTGCATAAATCCGGATCATCTCTGCATTTGTATCTTCACATTCTTCAACTGGTTCCGCAATGTCATCTCCTAATTTATATTCTTTCCTTCAAATAACTTGGTCAAGGAATCAAACATCTCTTTAGGTGTCTTTAAGGAAGACACATATGGTATAAGGTGATCCTTGATAGAAGCATCAATAATCCTCTTGGCCTTCACCAAGTTCTTCTTGTGTAAGGATCTAGCCTCATCTCCGTTTGGAACTTGAACTTCTTCATTTTTGTAGGTGTCCAATTCATTCTCTTCAAGGACTAGTGAAATCCTATACTTCCATGCTCGGAAATTATCATCCCCTTCAAGATTATGCTCAAGCTTGGTGTGGTGAGACATCTTTAATGAGAACTTCAAATGGAAATACAAGAGATTTAGATCTTACAAATTTGAGATGCCTAGGTTGGATCTAGAGCTAGTTAGGGTTTGTCGGAGAGACCCTAAAAATTCAAACTTGGAATTTGAAACTTCTAATTAGACAGCTAGATGTTCCTTCTCAATGAGAGTTGTCGAATGTTCTCACTTCCCTAAATCAGTGAACATAAACCAAAAAATATGATGCCCTAGTTTTCCTTTGGCAGTAGTGACGGGCTAAAAAATGAAAATCCTCATAATTGAATTCTATTTTCATGGGAAGATTTGCATGGACGAGGCAAGTATGTTGGTCCACTTGGCTTCTAAAGATTCCAAAAATTGACCCCTGAAAATTGACTTGCGAATTTCGGATCTGCAGTTTCTGGCTTTTTTTGGTTTTCTCGTTTTCTGGTCCAGAGTCAAACTAGGGTTTGACCTATCCCGATGTTCAACCCAACAAAAAAATTCGATCTTGGTCTCAAAATTTCGGTTTTGAGGAGGAGAACAATCTTGTACTGAAAGCACTCCAAAATTCCTCTTCTGTGAAAAGCCCTAATTTCCTGTAGGAGTGACAGGCCAAAAATTGAAAATCCTCGGAATTGATTTCTGTTTTGATAGGAAGATGCGCCTTCCTTAGTTGAGTTAGCCTAGCCTCTTGCCCTTGATGATCTGTGGAAAGAGATCCAAAAATTAAGAATCCCTAGCTTCCGCAGTTGTAGAGTGTCTTCTTCTCAAGTTAGCTCTGATACCATGTTAGACTTTCAAAATTTAATTCAAGATTATCTAGGATCTTATTTGAGAGAATAACATGCACAACAATTCAAACACAATAGACAAAAGACACAAAGCATTTCAGTGGGGAAACCACAAAGGATAAAACCCTGCAACTTCCTCAGACATAAAATGAGCATCAATACAATAAACCCCAAAAGTAGAAATGGTGTCCAGTAGCTTCTCTCTTCTTCACTTGTGCGAACTTGTCCTCCTACTCACTTATGAGAACTTGATGAGTGAGTGAATGAATAAATAGAGAGGAGCACCCTCTCTATGTATACTTTACTTTCACTTGACTTTAACCCTACCTGGGCCGACTTCTCCTAGGAGAGTCTAATAACCCTTCAAGTACAATAATAACTTTCCCAATCGGAGGAATAAACCTCTCCGTCGGAAGTACAATAGTAACATATGAATACAATATAAAATATACAAGTGAATATATTCCGAAGTTACAAATACATTAACATAATTAAGTTCTTGTCAGATAGGGGCTTCACCTACTTAGCGGACGTGGCAGACAGTGGAAGGGGTGCTTTATTACCACAGGCCTGGAAAACAACTTTTGTTTTGGGGATACCTAACATATGGACATAGAACTAGAATGGATGGATTGGGGACATTACCAAAGGGTTTATAAGACTGCGAAACCAACCCGATACTCTGAAATGGAAAGGCAGTGAGGTAGGAGGAGAGTATTCAGTTCAAGATGCTTACAAACTGATATGGGACTGTCACGTCCCCACTTTGACCCTTGTAATATTTTGGGTTATAATGTAAATATTGTATGCGTATTATGTATGATTCCTAGCGTGGAGCTCAAGGCCAAGGCCCCGCTAGCGAACGCTCGACCCAGAAGAGGCAAGGATTTGAAATTATGCTACCCATGTACTAGTGAACCATGGGAATTGTAAATATGCATCTTAATATAAATGCCCACAACTAGCTATGCAATGCAACAAGAGATGGGGGCATGACATTATAAGGAAATTGGGAGGGAAAACATTCAAACCCTTGGAGCGAATCAATCCAAGCCAAGTGTCAATGAGAGAACCAATCAAACCCTCAATTACCCATGTTGACTTTTGTACCCAATCATTGATTTCTCCCAAGAGTTGGTTGAGGTAGTTAATTCCTTGGGGAATGGGAGGTATGGCTATCCAAATTCGAGTATGGGAAAGCCACCTTGCATGGAAATTTGTTTTTGGCTTCTTGGGCAAGGAAAGAGCCATGAATTGCTCCCCAAGACATTACCCATTAACCAAATTTTCCCTCTCACGAGTTTGGAGCTACCTGGGTGTTTTCCTCACTGGTTTTATTGTTTTTACCTTCATTTTCCTAATGGGGAAGGGTGTTTTTGTTGTGTCTAACAGTGGAGAAAAGAGTAAAACGATTTTGGGGATTTTAGAGGCCGTTTTGGCCCATTGTATGCTCATACATCTGTGGGACAAATCGCTTTTCTTCCTTGGGGTTGGATTCCTCTTCCCACAATCCGTTTTTGGTGTGCCTACGTTTTGGGAAAACCCCTGTCCATCTAGTTCCTAAGTCCCACTGCTGAAAGTGTGTTCCAGAGCCCATATCTAAGTTTGTATCTAAGTTTGATGTGCAAGAAAATGTTGGGTTTGAGATGGGTATCCATTGCTTTGGGCTGTGCTATGCTTGAGGGTTCCCTTTTCCTTGTACATATCATGCCCATCTCGGGGGTGGTCTGTGAGTGCTGAAAGAATACAGGTTGGGCAGAGACCTATGGCTGGGAGGAATGTTGCAGTGACATAGCTAGTTGTTTGGGACAACATTGCATCAAGATGAGTATTTTATTGTGTATTTACTTCTGCAAATGTGTTAATTTGTTGACTGTGTTAAAAAGAATAACAGTCATGTAATATGTGTGTGGATGAGTTCATTTCTGCTTTGCATGTTTGTTTGATTTCCATCTGCACACATCTCTTTTATGGCTGTGAATCTAATGAATATGGCTCAGTTTATGAAAAGCGCCATAGATTGGCATCATGTTCCCTCCCTTGCCTTGGATGGATGGGTGGGTACGTGACAGGGACAGCCACATTCAGGATTGTTGTTGGTGGTGGCACAAACTTTGGAAAACTTTTGCGCCACACAAAGGAAAGATTTTGATGTGGCTAGTTTTAAATAAGAAGGTTCTCACCTGGGATAAGTTACAGACACAGAACTTTCATGAGCCTGGCAGGTGTAGTTTGTGCTGCAACGTTGAGGAGGATGCTGCGCATATTTTTAATGATTGCCCCATTATCCAGAATGTATGGAAAACAATCAGCACAGGTCTCTCCTTAGCAAATCTCAGAGAGAGTGGTTCATTGGAAAGATCACTTAAGTGCTGGTATGAAGAGCAGGGTCTGAAAAGTTTGAGGTGCATTCCTTATCTCGTGATGTGGTTTATATGGATAGCTTGGAATGCTTCCATTTTTGAAAATATCCATCATCCGGAGGTTTATGTTTCTATCCAAGTTTTGTCCACCTATAAATTCTTTATGACAAAGGATAAAGAGCATAAGGACAGGGTTGTATCAGAGATATTTGTGGGAGAGGACGAGACGGTTAGTTTTTTGATGGGGCCTGCTCGAATGGTACCTGTAGCTTTGGAGGCACTTTAAAAATTAATCAAGCTGATTCAATCTTCCTTTCAGCTAACAGAGAAATTGGAACCAACAACAAGGCGGAGGGGCTGGCAGTGCTTTTCCTGCTTCAAGTGGCAAAAGAAGCTAATGTGAATATAGTGAGGATTTTTGGGGACTCGACATTATGGATTAATCACATGAAGAAGGATGTTCACATCAAAAATCTTGGGCTGAAAAATATAGGGAGGACCTTGGAAGTTATAGCTTCTACCTTCAACAAAACCATATACACACATGTTTATAGTGAATCAAACGAGGCAGCCGACGCTCTCTTAAAAAAAGGTCTCCTTCTAGAAGAAGGAAAGGTTCAGCTTACCTCAGGAAGGAATGGAAAATAAGATACTAGTTGGAAGACTCTTGATTTCTCGTCTAGTTAAAGAATCCATATTTTTGAATTTCTGAATTTTTGGACAAGAAGGTTTATCTACAGTTTTATGTAATTATCATATATCTGTTGAAGTTGAACAAATGGATCATTCTGTGATGCGAAAACTGTTTTGGTATAAGCTCAATATCGTGCAAAAGCTATTTTGGTATAAGCTCAATATCGTGCAGGAATACACCTGTGATATGTATTCTCTGGATTTTATTATAAATAAAGAAAGGTACGATTTTTTATTTGGAAAAACAAAAGCTTAACAAAGTCGTGAAAATCCACAGCCATGTATATGAAATTCATTTAAATAATACTACGTTTTGGCCGACTTTGACCTTCAACTTAGCGTGTTAGACTTTTGCATCACCAAATTCTAACTCACAATAACACATTTTTATGAAATCCGTTCGAATGATAATGTCATTCAACTTACTTTTGAACGCCCAATGCACATAGACGCATATAAAATCCATTTCTAATTAGCGTGCCTACACTCTATACAGCCACCCACTGCAGAAAAACGTGGATATCAAATTCATTTGAAAAACTTGCACTTTGACCGCTGCTTAGACTCTTCTATTATCAATAGTCACAATCGTCAACACTATTAGAGAATCGACCAAAATGGGACTTTCAACATTAAGCAGTTTCTTTAATCTTCTTAATCTCCTTGGTTTTGCAGACTTTTTAAAACTTCAGCTCACTATTCTTGGCCATCCTTTTCTGGATTGCCCATCCAACGCCATGGACTGAATTTTTTTGCTGTTGGATGGGCAATCTAGATAAGCTGGATGGCCAAGAGTAAGAGTACTGAGCTGAGTTGAAATTATAAAAAAATTGAAAAACTCAAAAAACTGGTTCGGGTTGGTTGACTTTGCTCCATGTTTATTAGATGAATAAAATCACAAAACCACAATGGGGATAAACTCAATACTCTTTATACGTTCACTCTTTATAATACATTCAAAGCTTCCTTTATAACTTCCTCTTCTTCATCTTACGCTTTTCCAGAATTTTCATGGCTACCATGTCTCTTTTAGCTTTCTTTAATACTTTCTCGTCTCTTCTTGTTCTAAAATTTCCATAGCTTCTAAACGTCTTCTTCAGCATTTATATATTTCATTGGTGTGCTGTCACAATCATTCCATTCTTAAATCTTTGAAAAATGTTATCGTCCTTCTAATGTTGGAATGATAAAAGCATAAAAATGGGTTTGAAAAGGGCGGAATGTTTATGCTTGCACCATCATACAGGCAATTTTTATAATCACAATAAACTATATCATTTAAATAATCCTCTCTATCTATGATAATAAATTATATAACTAAGTGATCCTCTATAACTATTGTATTTTATGTCACAACCCAATTAATCCTTTATATATTTTATCTTAATTTTGTATTAGTTTTCTTCATTAAACTAAACAGCTAACATTATCAATTCCATTTGCAAACAATGACATCTCAGCATGTTAGGGGTGGCCTAATAACATTATCAATTCCATTTGCAAACAATGACATCTCAGCATGTCAGGGTGTCCTTTATGAATTATTTGGGACTACTGTGGAGAATAGTAGAAGGGTTGCCTCCATGAATTACTCCGGACTCCAGTAGAGAATTGTAGAATGATCCTTAACATATTAAAATTCATGAAGAAAAACATATTAAAATTATAAATTTTAGTTTTTCAGACAAATCAATTACTTGAAACTACAAAACCAGAATCAACGCAAACGTTCTCCGTCTATGTAATGTACACATCATTAGTATGAAAAACAGAAATAGAGGATCAATTGCTTGGAGCATTGGAATAGGAATGCCATCCATGTTTATACAAACTTTTATCATATAACTCTTTTTTCCTTTTTATTAACCCTTGCAGATTTTTGGACAAAGCAGCAACAATGGATGGTTCAACCAGTCGATGGAAGCTGTGCCCGGTAACCCAAGTAGAAGAAACGAAGCTTATGATAAAAATGCTCCCAGTTTGGGTTGCTAATTTCATACCAAGCACCTTGATTTCCCATGTAACCACACTATTCATAAAGCAGGGAATGACACTAAATAGGCATATGGGTCCCCACTTTCAAATTCCCGCAGGTTCCTTCACAACATTTCTTGCATTGTCAATGGTCATTTCCATTATAGTGTATGACAGAGTCCTAGTAAGGATTTTCAGAAGATTCACAGGGAATCCCAGAGGCATCACAATCCTACAGAGGATGGGTATTGGCATCTTCATTCATATGTTATCCATGGCAGTGGCCTCCGCGATCGATGTGAAACGGATGAATGTTGTGAAAGAACACGGTCTTGAAGGTGATAGTAAAGCAGTATCTCCTCTCACCGTTTTCATTTTGCTTCCTCAGTTTGTTCTGGGAGGCATAGCAGAAGCCTTCCTTGAAACAGCGAAGTTAGAATTCTTTTATGATCAAGCCCCCGAGAGCATGCAGAGCATAGGAACTGCACTCTATGCTACTACTTTCGGGTTTGGGGGTTTTTTGACTACATTCCTTTTGAAAGGTACAACTAGGGTCAGTGGACGAAAGGGCCACACCAGCTGGTTTCTAAACAATCTGAATGCATCTCGTATTTACTACTATTATGCCTTCATGGCTATTCTTTGCTTTATAGATTTTATTTTCTTCGTAGTTGTCTCTCGGTATTTTGTGTACAAGAGAAAAACCAACGAAGCATTCAGCAACCACAGGCATGTCCATCCAGGTACACCAACGGTGGGTAGCCATGGGCTGCCTGTGGATATCACAGGCCCCGCAAATGAGATGGAGATGGTGAATGCAAGTGAAAAACATTGATCAGCAAGGAAAATAGAAATGCCCCTCCCTCGCTGGAGGATGGGGACATGCTATATGTATTTATCGACCCATAACCTTGTATCTGCTTGGTTATGATTATTTAGTGTGTGTAGATTACAACTTATTCAGCTTGTATGTTTTTCTCAATTAATGTGTTTTAAAAACCTATGTTCTTCATTTTGACGTGGTTCATTCCATGTCTACGTCAATATCAAATTGAATTTACTAAGCCGTTTACACTTTTTATAAGTAGTTTTAAAAATCTCAAGTTAGTTGTTTAAAGGTAGTTTATTTGCTAATGAACTTCGTTCCACGTGCTAACCATTTTTATTTTATTATACCATTTTATTTTATCATGTTACAATGGTTTCAGTATTAACAAAAAGTTAGCGTTAATCTTAACCTTTAGTCTTGAGAATGCTCAAGAACATAAAATTATGTTTATTTTTATGAATTATATCATTAGTAAAAGTAAACATAACCAAAAGTGACAGGAGCTATCGAACCATGAAATTCTTTGACTACGAACTCTATAAAATGAAAACGAAAACCCTAAAACGATTTATTGGTTATTTGTATAATTTGAAAGGTCAAGAGAAGAGGAGAGGTCGTTGTATTTCCACTTAACTTAAAATTTCTCCTTAAAATAAATATTTCATTCTAATCTTGCCGTTTCTAATTCCCAACCCTTACCCTTGAGCCTCACCTCAAAATAAATCTTTCATTCTAATATTGCCTTTTCTAATTCCCAACCCTTGAGCCTCACTCCGTGAAGACCCAACCTTTTCTAATTCCCAACCCTTGATCCTCACCCCGTGAAGACCCAAAACAGATGTATATGCTGCGTATCCTTTCAGCTTATTCACAACCATATCTCCTCCTTAGCTCCCTAACAATCCTTGCTAAGGGAACAACTTATTTATATACATTTATCTATGATAAATCATTAAAAATTATAACAAAGACAGACAAGCAATGGGCATCTTGTGAGTAAAATAAACCAGAATATACTGTGAGACCTAAAACTCATATGCCACCAAAAACAGAAAGAGACACATAGCACACATTCTATTTCATTAATCATTCCTCAAATAAAATTACAAATGTCATATTTATACATAGACAGGGTATTTTTCATGGTGATTGGAAATCTCATTGGGTCAGAATTTATTACAAACACAATGACAAATGCATCGGAGAAATTGTCCTCCAATTGAACCATCAGACTTTATGAGAGGTGCTCCAAAAATGCACCTCCAAAACTAACTCTGATACAATCCTCTACATGACTTCCACGTGTCACATTGTGATTAGCTGGTAGGCTATGCCTTTTGTCCTTCTCCATCAGACCTTGTGGTGACCCCTTTTTACAACTCTGATGCTGAACTCCACAATGCTAATGTTGTTATATAAATTTCCCTCCTGCGGACTCATGAGAAATCCCTTGGATGTCTTTCCTTTAATCCAAAACAAATAGGGATGGTAGGCCAATATGTTTTCCTCTGTAGATCCAAAACAATCACATACAAAACATGAGAAAAGAGGGAAAAAGGAATAACTCAGCTTAGCATAGATGAGCTCTCTTGATGAGTATTTCTGGTTGATGTAGATTTGGTTGACTTTGCTCTAGCTCCAATTGTTAATAAACCTACACACATAAACAAGAGATAACCTTCATCAAAACTTTTGCATAAACATGTATAATATATGCATGCAATTGAAATAAAATATTAGATCTATACTAGATCTAAGTCAATCTATTCTAGGGGAGACCAAATCCACCATCAACATGACATATATCTAATAGATCTAAATCATACATCCATGAAAATACTCTGATGTGGAGAGAAAAATCATCTCTCTCTCTCTCTCTCTATATATATATATATATATGTGTGTGTGTGTGTGTGTGTGTGTGTGTGTGTGTATACATACATACATACATATATATATATATATACATAGACATATATATATATATACATATATGTATGTGTATATATATATGTATGTATGTATATATACATATATATATATATACACATACACACACACACACACACACACACATATATATACACATACATATATATATATATATGTATATATACATACATACATATATATATACACATACATATATGTATATATATATATATGTCTATGTATATATATATATATATGTATGTATGTATGTATACACACACACACACACACACACACACACACACACATATATATAAACAAGAAGTAGATCACTTTATACCTTGAATCATGATGCAAGCCTCTTCCAAACTCCTTGCTCCAATCCTTCCTTGACTCATGCACAAAGGGATAACCTCCAATGAGAGAAAATTGATCCACTAGCATAATAATTCTCTCTCAAATCTCTCCCAACGGTTATCGATTTCACTATGGATTTCAATAGTATAATAATAATATGCCCATATTCCTTGTGAGAGGAATAGGGATCTACTATGGAATCCATGAGCATAATAATGGATGAATGGATGAATGGAGGAAGATAACGAAAATAATATAGACTCCTAGGTCCTCTCACATTTAGGTAGGATTGAGGGTTCCTACGTTAACACATGTGGATCCAACTCATTTTCTCAAATTTTCTTAACAAATAAGGAAATAATGAGGTTTCTAGAGGTTATCATTCCCCATAATGGAATAAGAAGTGACATTATCCCTCCCGATAGTGGTGTAAGGAGTGATAAACTTAGATTATTACCTCTTATTAATGCTAAAGGAGTGATGGGGCTCATTTTTATTAGGAAAATCAATTTCAAGGGTTAGAAAGGTAGTGTTTGACTATGATAAATAAGATATGTCTCCTCCAAGCTCTAAGGTTGGAAAATAAGTGTATAACAACTGTCCCCTAAAGTGTGAATCGGGTCAAAAGAGAAATTCAAGGCCAAAACACTTTATAAATAATAATATATTAAGGACAAGATTTGGAGATCAAGGAGCCAAATTGGACTTGCAATCAATCATCAACCAAGTATATATATATCATCCCTGAGGTAAGCATACCCATGCTTGAAAAAAGAACTACAAAGCCTAGCCACCAACACAATACATTGCAGATCCATGTAATAAGATGCTAGAGCATGACCACGAATAAGTACACAGTGGATCCATGCCATAAAGTATCATAGCCACAATTGAATACAATGTTGATGTATGTCATAGTGTTTATTAAGAAAACATAAATGGTCCACATAGTACTCAGAAACATACTACATGGTTGATCCAGGTGGATATTGGTGGCCACCCACCTTTCCAACTCGCTCAAAAAAGTTTTATGGTAATTTTGGTATTGTACTATTTTTAGCAGTTTTTCGGGTCCTAAACTTTCGGGGCCATTTTGAGGCCCTAAATGACCTTTTTTGGCAATTTGGTGGGCCAAATGGTTGCCTACGACATGCATATCGCCCAAGTCAAAAGTTGTAAATCTTGGATAGACCTTTCCAACGGGCTACCGAGCGCCCCAAACGGAGATCATATGCAAAAGTTACGACACCGGGAAGTTGATGTACTAACTTACCCAAACGGGGCCCACATGACTTTTGGCACTTCATCTCCTAGGGTTAGGTTTTTGGATGTCTAGGGTTTTTGACATTCCTGTTTATTGTAAAAGGCCTTGAGAGCCTCATTGTAACCATCTTCTTGCGAAATGAGCACAGCCGTCACATCTCTTCTCAGAGATAAGCCGCCACCATTCCAGCAAGCTTGTTTTTCGCTGCATTTTTACAGTTCTAGCTTATTTCCTTATTGAATAGAAAACCACTTTTACTGTATCTCTGTTATTTTGTGTTAAGCATCTGATAATAATCTGTATTCATTTCATTCTGCTCATAAAATCCGGATCAGTGGTATCAGAGCGGTCTGCTCCTTGTCGTCTTAATGCATGTCCCAAACGAGGCCAGGGTAAAAAGAATTGGGTCTCGAGCTTGTTTCTCTTGAGGACAAAAGCTCTCGCACGCCCAAGCGACCTCTCATGGAAGGAGAAAAGAAAGATGGCGGGACAGGAGATCCTATCAAAATGTTGCTTGAGGAAGCCCTCACGCAGCAGAGGAACGAGATGATGGATAATTTCGCACAAATCCTTCGGCGACTACCAACAAGCGACGAATCTTCATCGAGCGTAGGCGCCGCCCCCTTCAAGGTACAAATCAACTTCAATATCCCTATATTTGAAGGACAGATAGATGCAGATGTTGTAGATAAGTGGTTGAATCTACTAGAAGGGTATTTTTTAGTCCATAACTTTTCGAATAAAGAAAAGATTACTTTTGCGCTCCTCAAAGCTGTTCCCCATGTCAAAGATTGGTGGGAAACATTCTGCGAGCAAAAGGACACAGAAGAAGCCTAATTATTTTCAGTCACGACCACCTGGGAATCCCTCAGGGATGCTATTAAGGAACAATACTACCCTGTTGGAAGTTATGACGACTTGTATACCAAATGGACCACACTGCGACAAGAAATAGACCAAGCAGTGCCAGTCACAAATATCTTCCATACCTTGCACACCAAGCTGGGTATCAAAGATTCAGAGCGACATCTGGTGCTCAAGTATCGCGGTGGTTTGCATAGATACATCCAGACTGAAATGGAATTTCTGGACATCTCTTCCTTGGGCGCGGCCTACCGATATGCCGTCAAAATCGAGCAGAAGCTCAAACAAAAGACACGGCAATTTGGGCCTGGGAACCCTTCACAGCAAAAGACAGGAAAGGGCGGCCCCAACCCACAGAATAAAGGACAGAGCAAAGATGGACAGTATCAGGACAACCAGTCCAAGCCACAAGCAAAGAAGGACACCGGAAAAACAAAGAAAGATACCGGGAAGTGCTGCAACTTCCATAAGATCCCTTGGCATAACACTGCTGATTGCCGCTCAAAGCAGTCACTAGTGGCCGAAGTGAAAGCATCTGAATCAGATGCGGGTTCTGACTGTGAGTCTGAACTAGAAAGGGGAAGATGGATCATTGACGCGGAACCCAGTGCCACCATTGCTACCACCAAGCTCCAGCCTGATGAACCAGACGAGCCAGAAGAAGGAGAACGCCTCTTCTATTCACAGATGTGGGTAAAAGGCACCCCGCTGTATTTCATCGTTGATAGCGGTAGCCAAAAGAATCTCATCTCAGCAAAGGTCGTCAAGCGCCTGGCCCTGCCGACAATGCCGAACCCACAACCCTACACCATTGGATGGCTCGGCAAAGGAAGCGATCTCCGCGTCAGCCAACAGTGCCGACTGCCATACGGCATCCAGCCCTTCAAGGACGAGGTATTGTGTGATGTTGCTCCTCTCAAAGTTTCAGATGTTCTTTTGGGCCAACCTTATTTATGGAAACGTCATGCTATATATGAGTCTAGGCCTCATAGTGTTATTATTTATTTGAACAGGAAATTGTACAGGATACCCGAGGCAGTCCCTCCTAGTGCTATTTCCTTGATCTCTGCCAAGAAATGTAGGAAGGTCATCTCTCAGACCGGAAAATTTTTCTTCTTCGTGATTCGCTCTCAGAGTGAAAGAAAGATCGCAGCCACATCCCGGACCTCCACGACCGATCTATCCACACAACAGAAGGAAGTGGATAAGGTGGTGGAAGGATACTCAGATATCTTCTCCTCTCCGACAGGGGTACCACTGCACAGCCAAGTCAAGCATCCCATCTATCTGATCTTAGGCGCACCGCTACCCAATGGGCCAGTCTATCGCCGCTCTGTTTTGGAAAACGAGGAGATTAAGAGGAAGATCAAAGAATTGCTCCACAAGGGGCACATCCGTCCCAGTTCATCACCTTGTGGGAGCCCAATCGTGCTGGTGCAGAAGAAAGATGGCACCTGGTGACTCTGCATTGATTACCGGGCCATGAATAAAATCACAGTTCGTAACGGGTACACGATTCCCCGAATCGACGACCTCCTTGATCAGCTCATGGGGGCCAAATACTTCAGTAAGATTGATCTGAAGTCTGGCTACCACCAGGTCCCAATAGAACAGACAGATGTATGGAAGACTGCCTTCAAGTCGAAAGAAGGTCTTTTTGAATGGCTGGTCATGCCTTTTGGTTTGACAAATGCTCCAGCAACTTTTATGAGGATGATGGACGATATCCTATGACCTTTCACCAAAAATTTTGTAGTGGTGTATCTGGATGACATCCTCATCTATAGCAAGACTTGGGAGGAACACTTGCAGCATATTTAGTAGGTTCTGCACACCTTGCAGAACCACAAACTATATGCAAACTTGGAAAAATGCTCCTTCGGCATGGGCAGGGTCCATTACTTAGGCTACATCGTTGATCGACATGGTGTGCATGTGGATCCAGCCAAGATCCAGGTCATTCGTGACTGGCCATCACCAACCACACTCACTGAACTTCGGAGCGTCTTGGGCCTCGCCAATTTCTATCGCCGGTTCGTGCGGGGATTCTATCATATTGCATGGGCCCTCAGCCAAGTGACCAGGGGTGGTGGTTAGGCAAAATTTGTGTGGGGCCTGTCCCAACAACAAGCCTTCGATGATTTGAAGAAGCGTTTGTGCTCATCGTCGCTACTCTCATTACCGAACCTGCAACATCCCTTTGATATCGAGACAGATGCTTCAGATTATGCTGTGGGTGTCGTTCTCACTCAACACGGCCACCCCGTGGCATATCATAGTGAGACACTATCATATGTTGTCCGCAAGTACCCTACCTATGACAAATAAATGTACTCCATTGTACAAGCCTGCCGCTAGTGGAGACATTACATTCTTGGGAAGGAGACAGTCATCCACACTGATCACAAGCCGCTATAGTTCATGCAGACCCAAGGTAAATTGAAGAATGACCGCCATCAGAAGTGGTCAACATATTTACATCAGTTCCACCTCAACATCAAATATAAAACAGGGAGTACCAGCAGAGTTGCTGACTGCCTCAGTCGACCTCTAGTCGCGGCCCTTACCACGGTGCTAGACTCTTGTGGCCATGAGACCTCCGGATGGCCCCACCTCTACGAGACAGATCCTGACTCCTCACATCCACCAAGAGGGGAAACGACTGTGTTTTCGTGGTTGTAGATCGCTTTTCCAAGATGGCGATTCTAGCCGCTTGCAAGAAGAACATCACAATAGAAGCCACTGCCAAGATCTTCTTTGAACATGTATGGGTACATTTTGGGATCCCACAGAGCATTATCTCAGACCGTGACAGTCGGTTCCTCAGCTCATTCTGGTCAAGCCTCTGGTCACTGCTGGATAGCAAGCTCACCAAATCCACTGCCTTCCACCCCCAGACCAATGGACAAACGAAGGTCGTCAATCGGATAATCGTACATATCCTGCGCATGTACAATTCAACACACCCCCGCACATGGGATGAGAGTCTCCCCTATGTCTAACGCTAAGTACAAGCAGCGCCATGATCAACATCGGGTGCCACATAAGTTTCAGGTGGGCGACAAAGTTTGGTTGTATCTGCAGAAAGAACGCCTTACACGGCCCAATCGAAAGCTTCACCCACTCCGTTATGGGCCATACACCATCACCAAGGCGGTGGGTGACAATGCTTTTGAGCTCAACATTCCCCCCTTCCTTGGTCTGCATCCAGTCTTCAACGTGTCTCTCCTTCGGCCATATTTCCCACCACTATTAGACACCTCAGAGATAGCAGAGAAGTTGACATCAACAGAGCTCTACCCGAACTGCCTACAACAAGCATCCAGTGATCATATTGCACACAAACAGATCAAGGGCACTCGACATCAAAGGATCCAGCTTTATCGAGTTGTCAAAGCAGGGCAGCTCCTGCACCAAGACAAGTGGCTCACCCGAGGCCAAATTCAGCAGAAATTTCCTCATCTGATGGGGGAACTCAATGCAATGGAGATCATTGCTTCCTAAGGAGGGAGGATTGATCTAGGTGGATATTGGTGGCCACCCACCTTTCCAACTGGCTCAAAACAGTTTTATGGCAATTTTGGTATTGTAATATTTTTAGCAGTTTTTCGGGTCCTAAACTTTCGGGGCCGTTCTGAAGGCCTAAATGACCTTTTTTGAAAATTCGGGGGGCCAAATGGATGCACTCAGCATGCTTTCGTCCCGAGTTGAAAGTTGTAAATCTCGGATAGGCCTTTCCAACGGGCTACCGAGCACCCCAAACGGAGATCGTATGCAAAAGTTACGACCCCGGGAAGTTGATGTACTAACTTACCCAAACGGGGCCGACATGACTTTTGGCGCTTCATCTCCTAGGGTTAGGTTTTTGGATGTCTAGGGTTTTTGACATTCCTGTTTATTGTAAAAGGCCTTGAGAGCCTTATTGTAACCATCTTCTTGCGAAATGAGCGCAGCCGTCACACCTCTTCTCAGAGATAAGCCGCCACCATTGCAGCAAGCTTGTTTTCCACTGCATTTTTACAGTTCTAGCTTATTTCCTTATTGAATAGAAAACTAGTTTTACTGTATCTCTGTTATTTCATGTTAAGCATCTGATAATAATCTGTATTCATTTCGTTCTGCTCATAAAATCCGGATCAGTGGTATCAGAGCTGTCTGCTCCTTGTCGTCTTAATGCATGTCCCCAACGAGGTCAAGGTACAAAGAATTGGGTCTCGAGCTTGTTTCTCTTGAGGACAAAAGCTCTCGCATGCCCAAGCGACCTCTCATGGCAGGAGAAAAGAAAGATGATGGGATAGGAGATCCTATCAAAATGTTGCTTGAGGAAGCCCTCATGCAGCAGAGGAACGAGATGATGGATAATTTCGCGCAAATCCTTCGGTGACTACCAACAAGTGACGCATCTTCCTCGAGTGGAGGCGCCGCCCCCTTCAAGGTACAAATCAACTTCGATATCCCTATATTTGAAGGACAGATAGATGCAGATGCTGTAGATAAGTGGTTGAATCTACTAGAAGGTTATTTTTCAGTCCATAACTTTTCGAATAAAGAAAAGATTACTTTTGCGCTCCTCAAAGTTGTTCCCCATGTCAAAGATTGGTGGGAAACATTCTACAAGCAAAAGGACACAGAAGAAGCCTCATTATTTTCAGTCACGGCCACCTCGTAATCCTTCAGGGATGCTATTAAGGAACAATACTACCCTGTTGGAAGTTATGATGACTTGTATACCAAATGGACCACACTGCGACAAGAAAGAGACCAAGCAGTGCCAGAGTTCACAAATATCTTCCATACGTTGCGCACCAAGATGGGTATCAAAGATTTAGAGCGACATCTGGTGCTCAAGTATCGCGGTGGTTTGCATAGATACATCCAGACCGAAATGGAATTTTTGGACATCTATTCCTTGGGCGCGGCCTACCGATATGCCGTCAAAATCGAGCAGAAGCTCAAATAAAAGACACGGAAATTTGGGCCTGGGAACCCTTCACAGCAAAAGACAGGAAAGGGCGACCCCAACCCACAGAATAAAGGATAGAGCAAAGATGGACAGTATCAGGACAACCAGTGCAAGCCGCAAGCAAAGAAGGACACCGAAAAAACAAAGAAAGATACCGAGAAGTGGTGCAACTTCCATAAGAGCCCTTGGCATAACACTGCTGATTGCCGCTCAAAGCAGTCACTATTGGTCAAAGTGAAAGCATCTGAATCAGATGCGGGTTCTGACTCTGAGTCCGAAAAAGAAAGGGGAAGATGGATAATTGACATGGAACCCAGTGCCACCATTGCTACCACCAAGCTCCAGCCTGATGAACCAGACGAGCCAGAAGAAGGAGAACGCCTCTTCCATTCACAGATGTGGGTAAAAGGCACCCCGCTGTATTTCATCATTGATAGCGGTAGCCAGAAGAATCTCATCTCAGCAGAGGTCGTCAAGCGCCTGGCCCTGCCAACAACGCCGCACCCACAACCCTACACCATTGGATGTCTCCGCAAAGGAAGCGATCTCCACGTCAGCCAATAGTGCCGACTGCCATACGGCATCAAGCCCTTCAAGGACGAGGTATTGTGTGATGTTGCTCCTCTCGAAGTTTTAGATGTTCTTTTGGGCCAAACTTATTTATGGAAACGTCATGCTGTATATGAGTCTAGGCCTCGTAGTGTTATTATTTCTTTGAACAGTAAATTGTACAGGATACCCGAGGCAATCCCTCCTAGTGCTATTTCCTTGATCTCTGCCAAGCAATGCAGGAAGGTCATCTCTCAGACCGGGAAATTTGTTTTCTTCGTGATTCACTCTCAGAGTGAAAGAAAGATCGCAGCCAGATTTTGGACCTCCATGACCGATCTATCCACACAACAAAAGAAAGTGGATAAGGTGGTGGAAGGATACTCAGATATCTTCTCCTCTCCGACCGGGTTACGTCTGCACTTCTAGGTCAAGCATCCCATCGATCTGACCCCAGGCACACCACTACCCAATGGGCCAGTCTATCGCCGCTTTGTGTTGGAAAATGAGGAGATCAAGAGGCAAATCCAAGAATTGCTCCACAAGGGGCACATCCATCCCAGTTCATCACCTTATGGGAGCCCAATTGTGCTGGTGCAGAAGAAAGATGGTACCTGGCGACTCTGCATTGATTACCGGGCCCTGAATAAAATCACAGTTCGTAACCGGTACCCAATTCCCCGAATCAACGATCTCCTTGATCAGCTCATGGGGGCCAAATACTTCAGTAAGATTGATCTGAAGTCTGCCTACCACCAGGGCCCAATAGAACAGACAGATGTATGGAAGACTGCCTTCAAGTCAAAAGAAGGTCTTTTTGAATGGCTGGTCATGCCTTTTGGTTTGACAAATGCTCCAGCAACTTTTATGAGGATGATGGACGATATCCTATGACCTTTCACCAACAATTTTGTAGTGGTGTATCTAGATGACATCCTCATCTATAGCAAGACTTGGGAGGAACACTTGCAGCATGTTCAGCAGGTTCTGCACACCCTGCAGAAGCACAAACTATATGCAAACTTGGAAAAATGATCCATCGGCATGGACAGGGTCCATTACTTATGCTACATCGCTGATCGACATGGTGTGCATGTGGATCCAGCCAAGATCCAGGTCATCCATGACTGGCCAGCCCCAAACACACTCACTAAACTTTGGAGCTTCTTGGGCCTTGCCAATTTCTATCGCCGGTTCGTGTTGGGATTCTCTCATCTTGTATGGGCCCTCAGCCAAGTGACCAGGGGTGGTGGTAAGGCAAAATTTGTGTGGGGCCTGTCCCAACAACAAGCCTTCGATGATTTGAAGAAGCGTTTGTGCTCATCGTTGGTACTCTCATTACCGAACCTGCAACATCCCTTTGAGATCGAGACAGATGCTTCGGATTATGCTGTGGGTGCCGTTCTCACTCAACACGGCCACCCTGTGGCACATCATAGTGAGACACTATGAGATGTTGTCCGCAAGTACCCTACCTATGACAAAGAAATGTACTCCATTGTACAAGCCTGCAGCTAGTGGAGACATTACATTCTTAGGAAGGAGATAGTCATCCACACTGATCACAATCCACTACAGTTCATGCACACCCAAGGAAAATTGCAGAATGACCGCCATCAGAAGTGGTCAACATATTTACATCAGTTCCACCTCAACATCAAATTAAAATAGGGAGTACCAACCGAGTTGCTGACTTCCTCAGTCGACCTCCAGTTGCGTCCCTTACCACGGTGCTAGACTCTTGTGGCCACGAGACCTCCGGATAGCCCCACCTCTACGAGACAGACCCTGACTCCTCCCATCCACCAAGATGGGAAACAACTGTGTTTTTGTGGTTGTAGATCGCTTTTCAAAGATGGCGATTCTAGCCGCTTGCAAGAAGAACATCACAATAGAAGCCACTAGCAAGATCTTCTTTGAACGAGTATGGGTACATTTTGGGACCCCACAGACCATTATCTCAAACCGTGACAGTCGGTTCCTCAGCTCATTATGGTCAAGCCTCTGGTCACTGCTGGATAGCAAGCTCACCAAATCTACTGCCTTCCACCCCCAGACCGATGGATAAACGGAGGTCATCAACCGGATGGTCATACATATCCTGCGCATGTACAATTCAACACACCCTGGCACATGGGATGAGAGTCTCCCCTATGTCCAACATAGCTACAACCGAGCCCTGCATAGCTCAACTGGCCATAGCCCCTTTCAGGTGGGGTTGGGATTCCAACCATTGGGCCCCATGGATGTTGCACTTCCCCTTGCGACCACCTCGACCGACTCGTCCCCAGAAGCTGACAAAGCCGCCCGGTTCATTGAACGGATCCATCATATCTGCCAACAGGTTCAGGATATTCTACAGAAGTCTAATGCTAAGTACAAGCAATGCCATGATCAACATCGGGTGCCACATAAGTTTCAGGTGGGCGACAAAGTTTGGTTGCATCTGCAGAAAGAACGCCTTACAGGGCCCCATCGAAAGCTTTTCCCACTCCGTTATGGGCCGTACACCATCACCAAGGCGGTGGGTGACAATGCTTTTGAGCTCAACATTCCCCCCTTCCTTGGTCTGCATCTAGTCTTCAACGTGGCTCTCCTTCGGCCATATTTCCCACCACTATTAGACACCTCAGAGATAGCAGAGAAGTTGACACAACAAAGCTCAACCCTAACTGCCTACAACAAGCATCCAGTGATCGTATTGCAGACACACAGATCAAGGGCACTCGACATCAAAGTATCCAGCTTTATCGAGTTGTCAAAGCAGGGCAGCTCCTGCACCAAGGCAAGTGGCTCACCCGAGCCCAAATTCAGCAGAAATTTCCTCATCTGATGGGGGAACTCAACGCAATGGAGACCATTGCTTCCTAAGGAGGGAGGATTGATCTAGGTGGATATTGGTGGCCACCCACCTTTCCAACTGGCTCAAAACAGTTTTATGGCAATTTTGGTATTGTACTATTTTTAGCAGTTTTTCGGGTCCTAAACTTCCGGGGCCATTTTGAGGCCCTAAATGACCTTTTTTGGCAATTTGGGGGGCCAAATGTTTGCCATTGGCATGCATTTGGCCCGAGTTGAAAGTTGTAAATATCAGATATACCTTTCTAACGGGTTACTGAGCGCCCCAAACTGAGATTGTATGCAAACGTTACGACCTCGGGAAGTTGATGTACTGACTTACCCAAACGGGGCCCACATGACTTTTGGCGCTTCATCTCCTAGGGTTAGATTTTTGGATGTCTAGCATTTTCGACATTCCTATTTATTGTAAAAGGCCTTGAGAGCCTCATTGTAACCATCTTCTTGCGAAATGAGCACAGCCGTCACATCTCTTCTTAGAGATAAGCCGCCACCATTCCAGCAAGCTTGTTTTCGGCTGCATATTTACAGTTCTAGCTTATTTCCTTATTGAATAGAAAACCACTTTTACTGTATCTCTGTTATTTTGTGTTAAGCATCTGATAATAATCTGTATTCATTTCGTTCTGCTCATAAAATCCGGATCAGTGGAATCAGAGCGGTCTGCTCCTTGTCGTCTTAATGCATGTCCCCAACGAGGTCAGGGTACAAGGAATTGGGTCTCGATCTTGTTTCTCTTGAGGAAAAAAGCTCTCGCACGCCCAAGCGACCTCTCATGGCAGGAGAAAAGAAAGATGACGGGATAGGAAATCCTATCAAAATGTTGCTTGAGGAAGCCCTCACACAGCAGAGGAATGTGATGATGGATAATTTCGTGCAGATCCTTCGGTGACTACCAACAAGCGACACATCTTCCTCGAGCGGAGGCGCTGCCCCCTTCAAGGTACAAATCAACTTCGATATCCCTATATTTGAAGGACAGATAGATGCAGATGCTGTAGATAAGTGGTTGAATCTAATAGAAAGGTATTTTTCCGTCCATAAATTTTCGAATAAAGAAAAGATTACTTTTGCGCTCCTCAAAGCCGTTCCCCATGTCAAAGATTGGTGGGAAACATTCTGCGAGCAAAAGGACACAGAAGAAGCATCATTATTTTTAGTCACGACAACCTGGGAATCCTTCAGGGATGCTATTAAGGAACAATACTACCCTGTTGGAAGTTATGACGACTTGTATACCTTATGGACCACACTGCGACAAGAAAGAGACAAGGCAGTGCCAGAGTTCACAAATATCTTCGATACCTTGCGCACCAAGCTGGGTATCAAAGTTTCAGAGCAACATCTGGTGCTCAAGTATCGCGGTGGTTTGCATAGATACATCCAGATCGAAATGGAATTTCTGGACATCTCGTCCTTGGGCCAGGCCTACCGATATGCCGTCAAAATCGAGCAGAAGCTCAAACAAAAGACACGGCAATTTGGGCCTTGGAACCCTTCACAGCAAAAGATAGGAAAGGGCGACCCAAACTCAAAGAATAAAGGACAGAGAAAAGATGGACAGTATCAGGACAATCAGTCCAAGCCGCAAGCAAAGAAGGACACCGAAAAAACAAAGAAAGATATCGGGAAGTGGTGCGACTTCCATAAGAGCCCTTGGCATAACACTGTTGATTGCCGCTGAAAGCAGTCGCTGGTGGCCGAAGTGAAAGCATCTGAATGAGATGCGCATTCTGACTCTGAGTCCGAACCAGAAAGGGGAAGACGGATCATTGACGCGGAACCCAGTGCCGCCATTGCTACCACCAAGCTCCAGCCCGATGAACCAGACGAGCCAGAAGAAGGAGAACGCCTCTTCCATTCACAGATGTGGGTAACAGGCACCCCGCTATATTTCATCGTTGATATTGGTAGCCAGAAGAATCTCATCTCAGCAGAGGTCGTCAAGCGCCTGGCCCTGCCAACAATGCCGCACCGACAACCCTACACCATTGGATGGCTCCGAAAAGGAAGCGATCTCCGCGTCATCCAACAGTGCCGACTGGCATATGGCATCAAGCCCTTCAAGGACGAGGTATTGTGTGATGTTGCTCCTCTCGAAGTTTCAGATGTTCTTTTGGGCCAACCTTATTTATGGAAACGTCATGCTGTATATGAGTCTAGGCCTCATAGTGTTATTATTTCTTTGAACAGGAAATTTACAGGATACCCGAGGCAATCCCTCCTAGTGCTATTTCCTTGATCTCTGCCAAGCAATGCAGGAAGGTCATCTCTCAGACCGGGAAATTTGTCATCTTCGTGATTCACTCTCAGAGTGAAAGAAAGATCACAGCCACATGTCGGACCTCCATGACCGATCTATCTACACAGCAAAAGAAAGTGGATAAGGTGGTGGAAGGATACTCAGATATCTTCTCCTCTCCGACCGGGGTACCTCTGCACTTCCAAGTCAAGCATCCCATCGATCTGACCCTAGGCACACCGCTACCCAATGGGCCAGTCTATCGCCGCTATGTGTTGGAAAATGAGGAGATCAAGATGCAAATCAAAGAATTGCTCCACAAGGGGCACATCCGTCCCAGTTCATCACCTTATGGGAGCCCAATTGTGCTGGTCCAAAAGAAAGATGGTACCTGGCGACTCTGCATTGATTACTGGGCCCTGACTAAAATCACAGTTCGTAACCGATACTCGATTCCCCGAATCGACAATCTCCTTGATCAGCTCATGGGGGCCAAATATGTCAGTAAGATTGATCTGAAGTCTGGCTACCACCAGGGCCCAATAGAACAAACAGATGTATGGAAGACTGCCTTCAAGTCAAAAGAAGGTCTTTTTGAATGGCTGGTCATGCCTTTTGGTTTGACAAATGCTCCAACAACTTTTATAAGGATGATGGACGATATCCTATGACCTTTCACCAACAATTTTGTAGTGGTGTATCTAGATGACATCCTCATCTACAACAAGACTTGGGAGGAACACTTGCAGCATATTCAGTAGGTTCTGCACACCCTGCAGAAGCACAAACTATATGCAAACTTGGAAAAATGATCCTTCGGCATGGATAGGGTCCATTACTTAGGCTACATCTTTGATCGACATGGTGTGCATGTGGATCCAGCCAAGATCCAGGTCATCCATGACTGGGCAGCCCCAACCACACCCACTAAACTTTGGAGCTTCTTGGGCCTCGACAATTTCTATCGCCGGTTCGTGCTGGGACTCTCTCATATTGTATGGGCCCTCAGCCAAGTGACCAGGGGTGGTGGTAAGGCAAAATTTGTGTGGGGCCTGTCCCAACAACAAGCCTTCGATGATTTGAAGAAGGATTTGTGCTCATCGTCGGTACTCTCATTACCGAACCTGCAACATCCCTTTGAGATCGAGACAGATGCTTCGGATTATGCTGTGGGTGCCATTTTCACTCAACACGGCCACCCCGTGGCACATCATAGTGAGACACTATCAGATGTTGTCCGCAAGTACCCTACCTATGACAAAGAAATGTACTCCATTGTACAATCCTACCGCTAGTGGAGACATTAAATTCTTAGGAAGGAGACAATCATCCACAATGATCACAAGCCACTACAGTTCATGCAGACCCAAGGAAAATTGCAGAATGACCGCCATTAGAAGTGGTCAACATATTTACATCAGTTCCACCTCAACATCAAATTAAAATAGGGAGTACCAACCGAGTTGCTGACTTCCTCAGTCAACCTCCAGTTGCGTCCCTTACCACGGTGCTATACCCTTGTGGCCACGAGACCTCCGGATGGCCCCACCTCTACGAGACAGACCCTGACTCCTCCCGTCCACCAAGACGGGAAACGACTGTGTTTTCATGGTTGTAGATCGCTTTTCAAAGATGGCGATTCTAGCCGCTTGCAAGAATAACATCACAATAGAAGCCACTGCCAAGCTCTTCTTTGAACGAGTATGGGTACATTTTGGGATCCCACAGACCATTATCTCAAACCGTGAGAGTCGGTTCCTCAGCTCATTATGGTCAAGCCTCTGGTCACTGCTGGATAGCAAGCTCACCAAATCCACTGCCTTCCACCCCCACACTGATGGACAAACGGAGATCGTCAACCGGATGGTCGTACATATCCTGCGCATGTACAATTCAACACACCCCCGCACATGGGATGAGAGTCTCCCCTATGTCCAACATAGCTACAACCGAGCCCTGCATAGCTCAACTGGCCACAGCCCCTTTCAGGTGGGGTTGGGATTCCAACCATTGGGCCCCATGGATGTTGCACTTCCCCTTGCGACCACCTCGACCGACTCATCCCCAGAAGCTGACAAAGCCGCCCGGTTCATTGAACGGATCCAGCATATCCGCCAACAGGTTCAGGATATTCTACAGAAGTCTAATGCTAAGTACAAGCAGCGCCATGATCAACATCGGGTGCCACATAAGTTTCAGGTGGGTGACAAAGTTTGGTTGCATCTGCAGAAAGAACGCCTTACAGGGCCCCATCGAAAGCTTCGCCCACTCCGTTATGGGCCGTACACCATCACCAAGGCGGTGGGTGACAATGCTTTTGAGCTCAACATTCCCCCCTTCCTTGGTCTGCATCTAGTCTTCAACGTGGCTCTCCTTCGGCCATATTTCCCACCACTATTAGACACCTCAGAGATAGCAGAGAAGTTGACACAACAAAGCTCAACCCTAACTGCCTACAAAAAGCATCCAGTGATCGTATTGCAGACACACAGATCAAGGGCACTCGACATCAAAGTATCCAGCTTTATCGAGTTGTCAAAGCAGGGCAGCTCCTGCACCAAGGCAAGTGGCTCACCCGAGCCCAAATTCAGCAGAAATTTCCTCATCTGATGGGGGAACTCAACGCAATGGAGACCATTGCTTCCTAAGGAGGGAGTATTGATCTAGGTGGATATTGGTGGCCACCCACCTTTCCAACTGGCTCAAAACAGTTTTATGGCAATTTTGGTATTGTACTATTTTTAGCAGTTTTTCGGGGTCCTAAACTTCCGGGGCCATTTTGAGGCCCTAAATGACCTTTTTTGGCAATTTGGGCGGCCAAATGTTTGCCGTTTGCATGCATTTGGCCCGAGTTGAAAGTTTTAAATCTCAGATAGACCTTTCTAACAGGTTACTGAGCGCCCCAAACTGAGATCGTATGCAAACGTTACGACCTCGGGAAGTTGATGTACTAACTTACCCAAACGGGGACCACATGGCTTTTGGCGCTTCATCTCCTAGGGTTAGGTTTTTGGATGTCTAGCATTTTTGACATTCCTGTTTATTGTAAAAGGCCTTGAGAGCCTCATTGTAACCATCTTCTTGCAAAATGAGCATAGCCGTCACATCTCTTCTCAGAGATAAGCCGCCACCATTCCAGCAAGCTTGTTTTCCGCTGCATTTTTACAGTTCTAGCTTATTTCCTTATTGAATAGAAAACCACTTTTACTGTATCTCTGTTATTTTGTGTTAAACATCTGATAATAATCTGTATTCATTTCGTTCTGCTCATAAAATCCGGATCAGTGGAATCAGAGCGGTCTGCTCCTTGTCGTCTTAATGCATGTCCCCAATGAGGTCAGGGTACAAGGAATTGGGTCTCGAGCTTGTTTCTCTTGAGGAAAAAAGCTCTTGCACGCCCAAGCGACCTCTCATGGCAGGAGAAAAGAAAGATGACGGGATAGGAGATCCTATCAAAATGTTGCTTGAGGAATCCCTCACACAGCAGAGGAATGAGATGATGGATAATTTCATGCAGATCCTTCGGTGACTACCAACAAGCGACGCATCTTCCTCGAGCGGAGGCGCCGCCCCCTTCAAGGTACAAATCAACTTCGATATCCCTATATTTGAAGTTCAGATAGATGCAGATGCTGTAGATAAGTGGTTGAATCTACTAGAAAGGTATTTTTCTTTCCATAAATTTTCGAATAAAGAAAAGATTACTTTTGTGCTCCTCAAATCCGTTCCCCATGTCAAAGATTGGTGGGAAACATTCTACGAGCCAAAGGACACAGAAGAAGCCTCATTATTTTCAGTGACGACCACCTGGGAATCCTTTAGGGATGCTATTAAGGAACAATACTACCCTGTTGGAAGTTATGACGACTTGTATACCTTATGGACCACACTGCGACAAGAAAGCGACAAGGCAGTGCCAGAGTTCAAAAATATCTTCCATACCTTGCGCACCAAGCTGGGTATCAAAGTTTCAGAGCAACATCTGGTGCTCAAGTATCGCGGTGGTTTTCATAGATACATCTAGATCGAAATGGAATTTCTGGACATCTCTTCCTTGGGCGCGGCCTACCGATATGCCGTCAAAATCGAGTAGAAGCTCAAACAAAAGACACGGCAATTTGGGCCTGGGAACCCTTCACAGCAAAAGACAGGAAAGGGCGGCCCAAACCCAAATAATAAAGGACAGAGAAAAGATGGACAGTATCAAGACAACCAGTCCAAGCCGCAAGCAAAGAAGGACACCGGAAAAACAAAGAAAGATATCGGGAAGTGGTGCGACTTCCATAAGAGCCCTTGGCATAACACTGCTGATTGCCGCTGAAAGCAGTGGTTGGTGGCCGAAGTGAAAGCATCTGAATGAGATGCGCATTCTGACTCTGAGTCCGAACCAGAAAGGGGAAGACGGATCATTGACGCGGAACCCAGTGCCGCCATTGCTACCACCAAGCTCCAGCCCGATGAACCAGACGAGCCAGAAGAAGGGGAATGCCTCTTCCATTCACAGATGTGGGTAACAGGCACCCCGCTGTATTTCATCGTTGATAGTGGTAGCCAGAAGAATCTCATCTCAGCAGAGATCGTCAAGTGCCTGGCCCTGCCGACAACGCCGCACCGACAACCCTACACCATTGGATGGCTCCGCAAAGGAAGCGATCTCCGCGTCAGCCAACAGTGCCGATTGGAATATGGCATCAAGCCCTTCAAGGACGAGGTATTGTGTGATGTTGCTCCTCTCGAAGTTTCAGATGTTCTTTTGGGCCAACCTTATTTATGGAAACGTCATGCTGTATATGAGTCTAGGCCTCGTAGTGTTATTATTTCTTTGAACAGGAAATTGTACAGGATACTCGAGGCAGTCCCTCCTAGTGCTATTTCCTTGATCTCTGCCAAGCAATGCAGGAAGGTCATCTCTCAGACTGGGAAATTTGTCTTCTTCGTGATTCGCTCTCAGAGTGAAAGAAAGATCGCGGCCAGATCCCGGGCCTCCATGACCGATCTATCCACACAACAGAAGCAAGTAGATAAGGTGGTGGAAGGATACTCAGATATCTTTTCCTCTCCGACCGGGGTACCTATGCACTGCCAGGTCAAGCATCCCATCGATCTGGCCCTAGGCGCACCGCTACCCAATGGGCCAGTCTATCGCCGCTCTGTGTTGGAAAACAAGGAGATCAAGAGGCAGATCCAAGAATTGCTCCACAAGGGGCACATCCGTCCCAGTTCATCACCTTGTCGGATCCCAATCATGCTGGTGCAGAAGAAAGATGGGACCTGGCGACTCTGCAATGATTACCGGGCCCTGAATAAAATCACAGTTCGTAACCGGTACCCGATTCCCTGAATCGACAACCTCCTTGATCAGCTCACGGGGGCCAAATACTTCAGTAAGATTGATCTGAAGTCTAGCTACCACCAGGTCCCAATAGAACAGACAGATGTATGGAAGACTGCCTTCAAGTCAAAAAAAGGTCTTTTTGAATGGCTGGTCATGCCTTTTGGTTTGACAAATGCTCCAGCAACTTTTATGAGGATGATGGACAATATCCTACGACCTTTCACCAACAATTTTGTGGTGGTCTATCTGGATGACATCCTCTTCTACACAAAGACTTGGGAGGAACACTTGCAGCATATTCAGCAGGTTCTGCACACCCTGCAGAAGCACAAACTAGATGCAAACTTGGAAAAATGCTCGTTCGGCATGGATAGGGTCCATTACTTAGGATACATCGTTGATCGACATGGTGTGCATGTGGATCCAGCCAAGATCCAGGTCATCCGTGACTGGCCAGCGCCAACCACTCATTGAACTTCGGAGCTTCTTAGGCCTCGCCAATTTCTATCGCCGGTTCGTGCTGGGATTCTCTCATATCGCATGGGCCCTCAGCCAAGTGACCAGGGGTGGTGGTAAGGCAAAATTTGTGTGGGGCCTGTCCCAACAACAAGCCTTCGATGATTTGAAGAAGTGTTTGTGCTCATCGCTGGTACTCTCATTACCGAACCTACAACATCCCTTTGAGATCGAGACAAATGCTTCAGATTATGCTGTGGGTGCCATTCTCATTCAACAAGGCCACCCCGTGGCATATCATAGTGAGACACTATCAGATGCTGTCCACAAGTACCTTACCTATGACAAAGAAATGTACTCCATTGTACAAGCCTGCCGCTAGTGGAGACATTACATTCTTGGGAAGGAGACAGTCATCCACAATGATCACAAGCCATTACAGTTCATGCAGACCCAAGGAAAATTGCAGAATGACCGCCATCAGAAGTGGTCAACATATTTACAGCAGTTCCACCTCAACATCAAATATAAAATAGGGAGTACCAACCGAGTTGTTGACTGCCTCAGTCGACCTCCGGTCGCGGCCCTTACCATAGTGCTAGATTCTTATGGCCACGAGACCTCCGGATGGCCCAACCTCTACGAGACAGACCCTAACTCCTCCCGTCCACCAAGAGGGGAAACGACTATGTTTTCGTGGTTTTAGATCGCTTTTCCAAGATGGCGATTCTAGCCGCTTGTAAGAAGAACATCACAATAGAAGCCACTGCCAAGCTCTTCTTTGAATGAGTATGGGTAGATTTTGGGATACCATGGACCATTATCTCAGACCGTGATAGTCGGTTCCTCAGCTCATTCTGGTCAAGCCTATGGTCATTGCTAGATACCAAGATCACCAAATCCACTGCCTTCCACCCCCAAACCGATGGACAAATGGAGGTCATCAACCGGATGGTCGTACATATCTTGTGCATGTACAATTCAACACACCCCCGCACATGGGATGAGAGTCTCCCCTATGTCCAACATAGCTACAACCGAGCCCTGCATGGCTCAACTGGCCACAGCCCCTTTCAGGTGGGGTTGGGATTCCAACCATTGGGTCCCATGGATGTTGCACTTCCCCTTGCGACCACCTAGGCCGAATCATCCCCAAAAGCTGACAAAGCCGCCCAGTTCATTGAACGGATCTAGCATATCCGCCAACATGTTCAGGATATTCTACAGAAGTCTAATGCCAAGTACAAGCAGCGCCATGATCAACATCGGGTGCCACATAAGTTTCAGGTGGGCGAAAAAGTTTGGTTGCATCTTCAGAAAGAACGCCTTACAGGGCCCCGTCGAAAGCTTCGCCAACTTTTTTATGGGCCATACACCATCACCAAGGCAGTGGGTGACAATGCTTTTGAGCTCAACATTCCCCCCTTCCTTGGTCTCCATCCGGTCTTCAACGTGGCTCTCCTTCGGCCATATTTCCCACCACTATTAGACACCTCAGAGATAGCAGAGAAGTGGACACCAACAGAGCTCAACCCTAACTACCTACAACAAGCATCCAGTGATCATATTGCAGACACACAGATCAAGGGCACTCGACATCAAAGGATCCAGCTTTATCAAGTTGTCAAAGCAGGGCAGCTCCTGCACCAAGGCAAGTGGCTCACCCGAGGCCAAATTCAGCAAAAATTTCCTCATCTGATGGGGGAACTCAACGCAATGTAGACCATTTCTTCCTAAGGAGGGAGGATTGATCCAGGTGGATATTGGTGGCCACCCACCTTTCCAACTGGCTCAAAACAGTTTTATGGCAATTTTGGTATTGTACTATTTTTAGCAGTTTTTCGGGTCCTAAACTTCCGGGGCCATTTTGAGACCCTAAATGACCTTTTTTGGAAATTTGGGGGGCCAAATGGTTTGCATTGGCATGCATTTGGCCGAAGTCGAAAGTTGTAAATGTCGTATAGACCTTTCCAACGGGCTACCGAGCACCCAAAATGGAGATCATATGCAAAAGTTACGATCCCGGGAAGTTGATGTACTAACTTACCCAAATGGGGTCCACATGACTTTTGGCACTTCATCTCCTAGGGTTAGGTTTTTTTATGTCTAGGGTTTTTGACATTCTTGTTTATTGTAAAAGGCCTTGAGAGCCTCATTGTAATGATCTTCTTGCAAAATGAGCGCAGCCGTGACATCTCTTCTCAGAGATAAGCCGCCACCATTCCAGCAAGCTTGTTTTCCGCTGCATTTTTACAGTTCTAGCTTATTTCCTTATTGAATAGAAAAACAGTTTTACTGTATCTCTGTTATTTTGTGTTAAGCATTTGATAATAATCTGTATTCATTTCGTTCTGCTCATAAAATCCGGATCGGTTGTATCAGAGCGGTCTGCTCCTTGTTGTCTTAATGCATGTCCCCAATGAGGTCAGGGTACAAAGAATTGGGTCTCGAGCTTGTTTCTCTTGAGGACGAAAGCTCTCGCACTCCCAAGCGACCTCTCATGGCAGGAGAAAATAAAGATGATGGGAGAGGAGATCCTATCAAAATGTTGCTTGAGGAAGCCCTCACGCAACAGAGGAACGAGATGATGGATAATTTCGCGCAAATTCTTCGGCGACTACCAACAAGTGACGCATCTTGCTCGAGCGGAGGCGCCGCCCCCTTCAAGGTACAAATCAACTTCGATATCCCTATATTTGAAGGACAGATAGATGCAGATGCTGTAGATAAGTGGTTAAATCTACTAGAAGGGTATTTTTCAGTCCATAACTTTTCGAATAAAGAAAAGATTACTTTTGCGCTCCTAAAAACCGTTCCCCATGTCAAAGATTGGTGGGAAACATTCTGCGAGCAAAAGGACACAAAAGAAGCCTCATTATTTTCAGTCACGACCACCTGGGAATCCTTCAGGGATGCTATTAAGGAACAATACTACCCTGTTGGAAGTTATGACGACTTGTATACCAAATGGACCACACTGCGACAAGAAAGAGAGCAAGCAGTGCTAGATTTAACAAATATCTTCCATACCTTGTGCACCAAGATGGGTATCAAATATTCAGAGCAACATCTGGTGCTGAAGTATCGCGGTGGTTTGCATAGATACATCCAGACTGAAATGGAATTTCTGGACATCTCTTCCTTGGGAGCGGCCTACCGATATGCCGTCAAAATCGAGCAGAAGCTCAAACAAAAGACACGGCAATTTGGGCCTGGGAACCCTTCACAGCAAAAGATAGGAAAGGGCGGCCCCAACCCACAGAATAAAGGACAGAGCAAAGATGGACAGTATTAGGACAACCAGTCCAAGCCGCAAGCAAAGAAGGACACCGGAAAAACAAAGAAAGATACCGGGAAGTGGTGCGACTTCCATAAGATCCCTTGGCATAACACTACTGATTGCCGCTCAAAGCAGTCACTAGTGGCCGAAGTGAAAGCATATGAATCAGATGCGGATTCTGACTCTGAGTCCGAGCCAGAAAGGGGAAGACGGATCATTGACGCGGAACCCAGTGCCATCATTGCTACCACCAAGCTCCAACCTGATGAACCAGACGAGCCAGAAGAAGGAGAACGCCTCTTCCATTCACAGATGTGGGTAAAAGGCACCCCGCTGTATTTCATCGTTGATAGCGGTAGCCAGAAGAATCTCATCTCAGCATAGGTCGTCAAGCGCCTGGCCCTGCCGACAACGCCGCACCCACAACCCTACACCATTGGATGGCTCCGCAAATGAAGCGATCTCCACGTCAGCCAACAGTGCCAACTGCCATACAGCATCAAGCCCTTCAAGGACGAGGTATTGTGTGATGTTGCTCCTCTCAAAGTTTCAGATGTTCTTTTTGGTCAACCTTATTTATGTTAACGTCATGCTGTATATGAGTGTAGGCCTCGTAGTGTTATTATTTCTTTGAAAAGGAAATTGTACAGGATACCCAAGGTAGTCCCTCCTAGTGCTATTTCCTTGATCTCTGCCAAGCAATGCAGGAAGGTCATCTCTCATACCGGGAAATTTGTCTTCTTCGTGATTCGCTCTCAGAGTGAAAAAAAGATCGCAGCCAATTCCCGGGACTCCACGACCTATCTATCCACACAACAAAAGCAAGTGGATAAGGTGGTGGAAGGATACTCAGATATCTTCTCCTCTCCGACCGGGGTACCTCTGCACTTCCAGGTCAAGCATCCCATCGATCTGACCCCAGGCGCGCCGCTACCCAATGGGCCAGTCTATCGTCGCTCTGTGTTGGAAAACGAGGATATCAAGAGGCAGATCCAAGAATAGCTCCATAAGGGGCACATCCGTCCCAGTTCATCACCTTGTGGGAGCCCAATCATGCTGGTGCAGAAGAAAGATGGGACCTGGGAACTCTGCATTGATTACCGGGCCCTGAATAAAATCACAGTTCGTAACCGGTACCCGATTCCTCGAATCGACGACCTCCTTGATCAACTCACGGGGGCCAAATACTTCAGTAAGATTGATCTGAAGTCTGGCTACCACTAGGTCCCAATAGAACAGACAGGTGTATGGAAGACTGCCTTCAAGTCAAAAGAAGGTCTTTTTGAATGGCTGGTCATGCCTTTTGGTTTGACAAATGCTCCAGCAACTTTTATGAGGATGGTGGATGATATCCTACGACCTTTCACTAAATTTTTTTTAGTGGTGTATCTGGATGACATCCTCATCTACAGCAAGACTTGGGAGGAACACTTGCAGCTTATTCAGCAGGTTTTGCACACCCTACGGAAGCAAAAACTATAAGCAAACTTGGAAAAATGCTCCTTCGGCATAGACAGGGTCCATTACTTAGGTTACATCATTGATCGACATGGTGTGCATGTGGATCCAGCCAAGATCCAGGTCATCCGTGACTGGTCAGCCCCAACCATACTCACTGAACTTCGGAGCTTCTTGGGCCTCACCAATTTCTATCACAGGTTTGTGCTGGGATTCTCTCATATCGCATGGGTCCTCAGCCAAGTGACCAGGGGTGGTGGTAAGGAAAACCTTGTGTGGGGCCTGTCCCAACAACAACCCTTCGATGATTTGAAGAAGCGTTTGTGATCATTGCCGGTACTCTCATTACCGAACCTACAACATCCCTTTGAGATTGAGACAGATGCTTCAGATTATGTTGTTGGTACCGTTCTCACTCAACACAGCCACCCCGTGGCATATCATAGTGAGACACTATCAGATGATGTCCGCAAGTACCCTACCTATGACAAAGAAATGTACTCCATTGTCCATGCCTGCCGCTAGTGGAGACATTACATTCTTGGGAAGGAGACAGTCATCCACACTGATCACAAGCCACTACAGTTCATGCAGACCCAAGGAAATTTGCAGAATGACCGCCATCAGAAGTGGTCAACATATTTACATCAGTTCCACCTCAACATCAAATATAAAACAGGGAGTACCAACCGAGTTGTTGACTGCCTCAGTCGACCTCCAGTCGCGGCCCTTACCATGGTGCTAGACTCTTGTGGCCACGAGACCTCTGGATGGCCCCACCTCTACGAGATAGACCCTGACTCCTCCCGTCCACCAAGAGGGGAAACGACTGTGTTTTCGTGGTTGTAGATCGCTTTTCCAAGATGGCGATTCTAGCCGCTTGCAAGAAGAACATCACAATAGAAGCCAGTGCCAAGCTCTTCTTTGAACGAGTATGGGTACATTTTGGGATCCCACAGACCATTATCTCAGATCGTGACAGTCGGTTCCTCAGCTAATTCTGGTCAAGCCTCTGGTCACTGTTGGATACCAAGCTCACCAAATCTACTGCCTTCCACCCCCAGACCGATGGATAAACGGAGGTCGTCAACCGGATGGTCATACATATCCTGCGCATGTACAATTCAACACACCCCGGCACATGGGATGAGAGTCTCCCCTATGTCCAACATAGCAGCAACCAAGCCCTGCATAGCTCAACTGGCCATAGCCCCTTTCATGTGGGGTTGGGATTCCAACCATTGGGCCCCATGGATGTTGCACTTCCCCTTGCGACCACCTCGGCCGACTCGTCCCCAGAAGCTGACAAAGCCGCCCGGTTCATTGAACGGATCCAGCATATCCATCAACAGGTTCAGGATATTCTACGGATGTCTAATGCCAAGTACAAGCAGCGCCATGATCTACATCGGGTGCCACATAAGTTTCAGGTGGGCGACAAAGTTTGGTTGCATCTTCAGAAAGAACGCCTTACAGGGCCCCATCGAAAGCTTCGCCCAGTCCGTTATGGGCCGTACACCATCACCAAGGAGGAGGGTGACGATGCTTTTGAGCTCAACATTCCCCCCTTCCTTGGTCTGCATCCAATCTTCAACGTGGCTCTCCTTCGGCCATATTTCCCACCACTATTAGACACCTCAGAGATAGCAGAGAAGTTGACACCAACAGAGCTCAACCCTAACTGCCTACAACAAGCATCCAATGATCATATTTCAGATACACAGATCAAGGGCACTCGACATCAAAGGATCCAGCTTTATCGAGTTGTCAAAGCAGGGCAGCTCCTACACCAAGGCAAGTGGCTCACCCGAGGCCAAATTCAACAAAAATTTCCTCATTTGATGGGGGAACTCAACGCAATGGAGACCATTGCTTCCTAAGGAGGGACGATTGATCCAGGTGGATATTGGTGGGCACCCACCTTTCCAACTGGCTCAAAATAGTTTTTTGGCAATTTTGGTATTGTACTATTTTTAGCAGTTTTTCGGGTCCTAAACTTCCAGTGCCATTTTGAGGCCCTAAATGACCTTTTTTGGCAATTTGGGGGGCCAAAAGGTAACCCTCACCATGCATTTGGCCCTGTTCGAAAGTTGTAAATCTCGTATAGACCTTTCCAACGGGCTACTGAGCGCCCCAAACGGAGATCATATGCAAAAGTTACGACCCCGGGAAGTTGATGTACTAACTTACCCAAACGGGGCCCACATGACTTTTGGCGCTTCATCTCCTAGGGTTAGGTTTTTGGATGTCTAGGGTTTTTGACATTCCTGTTTATTGTAAAAGGCCTTGAGAGCCTCATTGTAACCATCTTCTTGCGAAATGAGCGCAGCCGTCACATCTCTTCTCAGAGATAAGCCACCACCATTCCAGCAAGCTTTTTTTCCGCTGCATTTTTACAGTTCTAGCTTATTTCCTGATTGAATAGAAAACTAGTTTTACTGTATCTCTGTTATTTTGTTTTAAGCATCTGATAATAATCTGTATTCATTTCGTTCTGCTCATAAAATACAGATCAATGGTGCTACTCCAAATCCAAGGTCTTCGTCTAAACCCCAATGGTAGGATTCTACAACATGTGAATAGACTATGTGATGTTGAATATGTGAGAAACCATCTGATTATCAATCATTGATGAGACCGTTAAAAAATGTGAGGAAAGCCACCAATTATGATAATTGGCCCCAAGGTACCTAGTACAATCTAACAAGTGTGAATAGATGAATTAATATCAAACACTCATAGAATCATTTAAGCAAGAGTCGGTATGGTAAACACGTTGTCAAATGCAATGATACCTACCACTAAGGACTCCAAGATCCACTTTCTAGCTGAGTAGTTGGCATCAATATGAAGGAATCCATCGAAGGAGGGACTTAATGTATCCCCCATCAATCAACACGACACATGTATTGAGAGTAAAGGTGAATAGATAGAAGTATGGAGCAAAAATGACATAGGGATGGCTGACACAGAAGGTCAATGGGACTGAAAAATGGTCAACTTAGGCTAACTTCCCTTGAACATATAACACAACAACCAAGTGACTAGGCAACAAAGACTCAAGAACACCATATGAACCATAGTGCTATGATGAAAGAGGCATCAAAGCACCCTCCTTGGTCACTGGAAGAGGAACCGATCAAAGAAGTACTATGACTCATGAGGATGGTATGGCTCAAAAGGAAGCTATAACCCAATTGTAAGCAGGGAAATTTTTAGGGGCAAAATTTCTCCAATTGGCTATTTTTGGGTATTTTTTTCAAAAAATAAATTCATTATTTGGTCATTTTTAGTCTCTAATATCGCCTATATTTACATAAAATATTTTTTATATCATAATATTCACCAAAATTTATACTTTTCAGTATAAAATTGTATGTTTCATATTTATTATTCTCCTACCTATCTGTATATATGTTTTTCTCATTCCAAAATTATCGTCTAGAATACTATACTAAAGTATACTATTATAATCCTTAAATAATACCCTGACTATAAGATAATGATGCGAACATGTGCCATGTTAAAGGGTGATTTATTGGACTATTGCCACTTCTTGAGATAGATAATGATCCCCCCTTTCTCTTTTTAAATATCTTTTTCATTTTTGAATGAACTCGAAAAAGAGATGGAAGTATGCTTGATATTATTTTTTTTGTTAAAGTTTAAGGAGTCCAATAAGGGGTAAAAGTGTACTTGATGCAAGTGCCTTTTTCATTTAGTTTTAATGAGCCCAGAAAAGGGATAAAAGAATACTCGAAATAGTGTCTTTTTCATGGTTTAACGAGAATGGATAAGAGATGAAACTAAGCTCGATAAATGTATTTTTGATGTTTTAATGAGAACAAAAAAGAGATAAAAATATGCTTGTTAAGTGTCTTTTTCATGGTTTAACAAGCACAAAAAAAAGATAAAAGTAAGCTCTTTTGGAGAGAATGAGTGGTATAGTGGGATGTTAATTTCCATGGTTGTAGAAAAATATGTTTGATGAGTGATGCAAAGATGGAAACATGTGAAATAAATTTGACTCAATGTGACTATTCTCTCCATGGGTAAGGGCAACATTAGATGGAGGCAATGTGAGGTATCAGGCAATAGGTCGAGTGCGAGTGTAGTAGTTAAGGTAAGATATGTGACAACAAAGTGGTGAACAATGAGACATGTGCGATTGAGCAACTGAAGATGTTATCTCCCCAAATAAATTTGTCGAGTTGATCATTTTTAGATGATAGGATTTCATTTGAAAATTCATTTCTCAAATTCTTAAGGCTCATTGTTGATAGCTTTATGCATGTAATAAAGTTTGAAAAGCATTAGATTGGGTTTTTAGTTCAAAATTTTCAAAAGATTGGTTTCGGTAGCTAAGCGCTATTTAAAACAGTTCCTAAGCTACCGAAAGCTCTACTTAGAGCTTTCGACAGCTTAAACGAAATTTTCAGGGCTCTCCTAACTACCGAAAGTGAAATTTTGAAATGAAAGCAGATCAGATAAGAAGATACCCATGCACCCAGCATTGACAGTGAAAGAGGTGTCAAAGATCGTGTAAAGAAGCAAAGGGCCATCCATGAATATTCACCATTTGTACTCAGCGGGTTTGAGAAATTTCTTTCATAAAATGCTTCCAATGAAAACACAGATTTCAGGAGTAGATGATGGAGAAGGAGAAATCACTTGGTCACGCTCTGCTTGATCTTTTCACAAATAAACCATCAATGGTTCATTAGCTACCGAAAACCCAGCTTTCGGCAGCTTACATAATGGAAGACAAAACTCTTCAGCTACCGAAAGGGAAAGGAACATGTGAGGTATAATGGAACAGTTTCGGTGGCTTAGGCGGACAAGGCGATGGTTCATTAACTACCAAAAACAGAGCTTTCGATAGCTTACATATTTGGACTTTGGCTTGCCTAGCTACCGAAAGCTAAAAAACTGTACAGAATGTTACCATTTTTGCATAGATTTGATTTTTACTGATCCAAATAGCTCAAGGGTAGTTTATAATGTTATATAATGATTAAAGGCATCATGATAAAGGTTCTGTTCCAGATTTAAAGGTGCCAGCAAGGTGGAGAAGATGAAGGATATTTACTGAAATTGATCACGTTTTTACTGTGAAAGGTCATCATTTTCAAATGACGTTTCTGAGCGACTGTAGGATCATTTTTCAAAATGCCCAGAGGTTTTTCTTCCTAACATGTCAGAGAAAAAGAAAATATCTCATTTTTCCTACAGGTGTCACAGATTGGGAGAATCGAATCCGTCACTGAGCCCCAATTTTCAGATCCTAGAATCTGCCTGTTTGACACATGTTTTTGAAATGTAGATCTCGGGAAAACCAAAACGAGTTTCAAATATCTGAGAGAGGTTTTTTCTCACAAAAAATAAATTCACAATAACCTCTTTCATTTTATACACAGGTGTCACATAGTAGGAGAAATGAACCCATCTCTGAGCCTCTTTTTCAGTAGTTTCAGCAAAAGTGGCGTTTTTACTGTGCAGAGTCATCATTTTCAAATGATGATTCTGAGCGACTGGAGAACCATTCTGCAAAACGCTCGGAGGGTTTTCTTCCTAACATGTCAGAGAACAATAAACTCTCTCAGTTTTCCTATAGGTGTTAGATATTGGGATAATCGAATGCATCTCTGATCCTCATTTTTCAGCAGTCTGGCCAATTAAAAATGATTTTCCTGGTTTGTTGAAAAACGGTTTTGGATTTTCCACCTGGAGTAAATTCGACCCAGCTTCTTAGGATTTGGGGAGAGGTTGTAAATGCTATAAATACCGTAAATCATGTAGAACAAGGGTTGGAGTTTGGGAGTTCTACTAGGCTGCTACTGTAAATAGAGACATTTTCTTAATATATTGAACTTGCAGCTTCTTTCATTGATGTGATCAGATTTCTTGTCTCTTATCTATTTATGCTTATGAGTTGAATGAATTTATTTGTATATGCTTATCTAATCCATAAGTGACTGTCATCTCACTATCAAATTATTTGGCAAAGGATCATAAGTTGTTATACTAGTTTCTAGACCCATCATACTTATTGTTTTATATGTGTATGATCTGGTTTAGGTGATTAGTTTATGTTCGACTTGATACACAACTTGTCTGATTGCATCTCTCGAAGGCCTGGTAGTGTTTGATATCCCTAGACATCCTTGAATACACAGTCCAGTTAGTTAGATTTTCATCTCGATCCAACCCCACACTCATTATTTAGTGAACCATTACAAGAATAGTTAAGTTACCAGGCTCATTCCCTTCACAGTCAGGGAAAGACTCATGGAGTGATAACAAATTGGCGTCCTTGCTGGGGAGAGGAGATTGAAGCTATTTTCCCTGGGAGAGTGACATAGATCCGACTTTTGATGGCAGACAAAGGGAGGACAAAGAAATGACTGTATCATCTTCCTGGCGACTCCACGATTAAAGAATCCACTGGGGAGGAACGGTTGACAGAAGATGAAGAGACTAAATTTTAAATCCAGGTATCAAGTCATTAGTCTTGTTCATGAACTTTTGTTGTTCTTTATCAGCTCTTTCATGCTTTTCCCTTCACATATAAAGAGGATTATCTTATGTTTTGTTTATTCCGATGATCATCAACCTACCTTCATATACCCATCTTTGAAAGAGGAAGGTTTGCAGCCTCCTTGATATTAATTCCATATCTTTACCTCAGCCTATTCCTAAAGAAGAGTTCTGCATTCAAATTCCTTCTAAATTTGAGCATCTGTGTAACCTTGAAGAAATCAAAACTGATTCAAAACCCATGCGGAGCTCAGCACTTGTTGCCATAACCTTTGAACCTTGTCAGCAAATTGCTATCCATCATGATCATCCCACGGCCTTTCAAATCAAAATTAGGATGAAGATGTTTAAGCCATTAAAACTGCCCTCTCATCTTCATTCTTATCCTCTTGACTGTTATGAATATCTCCCTTGGTTTTCTGGAGAGAATCAAGCCTCAGCTGAAAGGCACTTGGAATCTTTTAAAGATTTTATTGACCATTTTCAGATTGTTCATGAGGATGTAATCATGAGATTTTTCTCTAAATCATTGATCAGAGATGCTGCTATATGGTTCAAAAGTTTAAGAGTTGACTCCATTGGCTCTTGGATAGAATTCACTAATGTTTTTATGAAACATTGGGGTGAACATAAATCACTAGATTCTTACCTTGCTAATTTCCATGCTTTGAAGATTGAATAGAATGAAACTTTGTCTACTTTAAATCGAAGATTTTGCAGAATCGATCATGGCATGCCATCGCAGATTAGGCCCACAGAGACAGCTGCCATGATATATTATGTGATCGGATTGCATTCAAAATTTTCTCTTCTTCTGTTAGAAAGAAGGTCTTCATCTCTAAGGAGCTTGTTTGAAGATGCTCAAGAGGTGGAGGAGAACATCCATGCTTCTAGAAAGATCCAAGAGAAGATTGACTTTGAAGACTTGCATGCACAACAATAGGAAGATTACAAAAGTAACAAGTCTGAAGCAAATTTGGAACAACAGCAAAAAGAATGTCACTACATTTCAGGTTTAGAGCAAGAAAGCAGTGAGTATGAAGCAGAGTTGGAACAATAACAAATACATGAGCTCACTTCAGATTCAGAATCATATTCTTGATTGTTTGCAGAGTAATCCCGGGACAAGTATGAGTCTGAATTTTATGATCAGTTTGAAAACCAGGATGAGACTATGATAACTGATGATTGTATAGGAAATTATATGTTTTCAACTGATCTTTATGCATATGATGTAAACCTTGTTTTATTATCCTCTCGTGAGCACTATTCTCAAAAAGAAACTTTAACGATTGATGATCAGGATTAGATCATAATAGAGAAAGAAGGTGATCAATTTTCTGGTAGAGAAGCAGTCATTGAAGTGCAACAGCTTCTCGAAGATCAACAAGTTTCTGATTTCAGTTTCAAAGATCCAGTGTCAGCATTCATGGACTTATACTTTTCAGAGAACCTGAAGAATTCATACTTCCTTAGCTTGCCTTTGTTTATGGGTAAGTATGGTTTCCAGAATGAGTTCTTATCACTGCTATTGCATTTCAAACGTCAACTACTAATCAGTGATAAAGATGAGATTTCTTCACTTTTAAAGTTGTTTGGATGGCTGTTATGGAAGTCAGCATTTACTTAACCAAATTGCAGAGTTGGTTAGAGTAGTATAGGGTAGGAAATAAGCTCACTGCCTAAGCATTTCTTTCTTTATTTTGCAGCAATAGCAGTCATTTTTTGTGAATAAAGACAGCTCTTCAAAAATTTTCAAAGATTAGTTGCACAGGACAAATGACTCCATAGCCCAATGGTAAAGGCTACAGGTTTGCAAAGGACCAACTACACAAGCCAAATGACTCCATAGACCAAGGGTAAAGGCGACTGGAGCTACTGGGTTCTTGGAACCTCGCAGGGAGGTTTCCATCCCCGAGTAGGAGCCATATGTTATCTCCCCAAATAAATTTGTCGAGTTGATCATTTTTAGATGATAGGATTTCATTTGAAAATTCATTTATAAATTTCTTAAGGCTCATTGTTGATAGCTTTATGCATGTAAGAAAGTTTGAAAAGCATTCGATTGGGTTTTCAGTTCAAAATTTTCAAAAGACAGGTTTCGGTAGCTAAGTGCTTATTTAAAATGGTTCCTAAGCTACCGAAAGCTCTGCTTTCGAAAGCTTAAACGAGATTTTCAAGGTTCTCCTAGCTACCGAAAGTGAAATTTTGAAATGAAAGCAGATCAGATAAGAAGATACCCATGCACCCAGCATTGACAGTGAAAGAGGTGTCAAAGATCTTGTAAAGAAGCAAAGGGCCATCCACGAATAATCACCGTTTGTACTCAGCAGGTCTGAGAAATTTCTTTGATAAACTGCTTCCAATGACAACACAGATTTTAGGAGTAGATGATGGAGAAGGAGAAATCACTTGGTCACGCTCTGCATGATCTTTTCACAAATAAACCATCAATGGTTCATTAGCTACCGAAAACCTAGCTTTCGACAGCTTACAGAATGGAAGACAAAACTCTTCAGCTACCGAAAGGGAAAGGCACATGTCAGGTATCATGGAACAGTTTCACTGGCTTAGGCGGGCAATGCAATGGTTCATTAGCTACCGAAAACAGAGCTTTCGGTAGCTTACAGATTCGGACTTTGGCTTGCCTAGCTACCGAAAGCTAAAAAACTAGACAAAATGTTACCATTTTTGCACAGATTTGATTTTTACTGATCCAAACAGCTCAAGGGTGGTTTATAATTTTATATAATGATTAAAGGCATCATGATCAAGGTTCTATTCCAGATTTAAGGGTTCCAACAAGGTGGAGAAGATGAAGGATATTTACTGAAATTGATGGCGTTTTTGTAGTGAAAGGTCATCATTTTCAAATGACGTTTCTGAGCGACTGGAGGATCATTTTTCAAAACGCCCGATGTTTTTTCTTCCTAACATGTTAGAGAAAAATAACCTCTCTCATTTTTCCTACAGGTGTCACAGATTGGGAGAATCGAATCCGTCACTGAGCCCCAATTTTCGGATCCCAGAATCTGCCTGTTTGACACATGTTTTTGAAATGCAGATCTCAGGAAAACCAAAACGAGTTTCGAAGATCTGAGAGAGGTTTTTGCTCACAAAAAATCAATGCACCATAAACTCTTTCATTTTATACACAGGTGTCACATAGTAGGAGAACTTAACCCATCTCTAAGCCTCTTTTTCAGCAGTTTCAGTAAAAGTGGCGTTTTTACTGTGCAGAGTCATCATTTTCAAATGATGATTCTATGCGACTGGAGAACCATTCTACAAAACGCGCCGAGTTTTTTCTTCCTAACACGTTAGAGAACAATAACCTCTCTCAGGTTTTCTACAAGTGTCACAGATTTGGAGAATCGAACACATCTCTGAGCCTCATTTTTCAGCAGTCTGGCCAATTAAAAATGATTTTCCTGGTTTGTTGAAAAACGGTTTTGGATTTTCCACCTGGAGTAAATTCGACCCAGCTTCTTAGGATCTGGGGAGAGGTTGTAAAGGCTATAAATCCTAGAACTCATGTAAAACAAGGGTTGGAGTTTGGGAGTTCTACTAGGCTGCTACTGTAAACAGAGACATTTTCTTAATATCTTAAACTTGCAGCTTCTTTCATTGATGTGATCAGATTTCTTCTCTCTTATCTATTTATGCTTATGAGTTGAATGAAGTTCTCTGTCTGTGCTTATCTAATCCATAAGTGATTGTCATCTCACTATCTGATTATTTGGCAAAGGATCATAAGTTGTTATACTAGTTTCTAGACCCATCATACTTATTGTTTTATATGTGTATGATCTGGTTTAGGTGATTAGTTTCTGTTCTACTTGATACACAACCTGTCTGATTGCATCTCTCGAAGGCCTGGTAGTGTTTGATATACCTAGCCATACTTGAATACACAGTCCAGTTAGTTAGATTTTCGTATCGATCCAACCACACACTCATTATTGAGTGAACCATTACAAGAATAGTTAAGTTACCGGGCTCATTCCCTTCACAGTCAGGCGAAGACTCCTGGAGTGATAACAGAAGCTATGTAAGAAACTATACAAAAATATCAGGAACCCTTCGGGAAGGTTAGAATAATAAATAAAAGAGATAAAATGTGGCTCAATCTAGAGACATATAAGGACCAAAGAGGGTTCCTGGTGATAATAGTAATTAGTGCAGGGATTTGTCTACACTAGTTTAATATTTTGCTAAGAGATGGTGAATCTCTATGTTAGATATGAATAGATTATCACAAGTTTCTTTAAAATCTAGATTCATTCATCGATTAAGATAAGCAAATTTAAGATCTACAGCCATTCAAAATTTTAAATCCCACAATACAAGCAACATCTAAACATTATAATGGCAGAAACTTGAATTTATTCATAGTAGAACAATTGGGAAATATATCCTTACCATGGACCTAGGTGTGAATCCTTCCTCCAATGCCATGAGCTTCCTCTTTTTAACCTTTGCTTTTGAAGAATTCGAGCTCTTCTCCTTCCTTCAGAATCTCCTCAGCATGCCTTTGCTCCTTTTTGTGTCCTTTTACCATGCCTCCCATGCCTTTCTTATATAGCATTGGGAAATGGGCCTGAGGTTTCTCTTTTGAGTGGGATAATCCCCTTTCATGATTTTAGATCATTTTTACTTGAAAACCCACTTTTCAATAGTTTTTAGGCTTTTTTGCACGACTTAAGATGTTTTAAACACAATTTATGCATTTTAATGCATTTCTGAAAGAGGATTCGTCTCTGACTGAACATGTGTCATGAATTTCCTATTACGGGTGCATGGTAAACATATGTTGCTCCTTCACTTAGTTAAGGGTGTCATTTGATTGTTAACACCTGGCCCTGTAAAAATGTGGCATGGGCACGAAAATGAAATTGGTGTGCTAATCCATGATTCCCATGGAAGGTAGGCACTATCGTTTAAGTTATGATGTGCAAAAATTGAGGAATGTATAATGCCACATCTATATGAGATCAATCCTATAACATAACAATGGGAATGGTATTGGGTAAAATGCAATGTGCAAAAGTGGAAAAACCTATTCCTATATGCCGGCGATATAAATTACATACCATAAGTTAATGTCGCCAATAAAATCACATGTATTATTTGTCAATACGTAAAAAAATAGCCAAAACTATCTCGAAAAGAGATGTTAATAGGAAAAAAATAGAAAAATGGGAATAAATACACCTATATAATGTTTTTTTAATGGTTTATAATGTTTTTGGGATAAAATGGAAACACCACATGCAAGAAAAAGAAAATCGCACACCACACCAAAACATGATACATTATATACAAAGCACCATGTGGATTTGTGGTCTACATGTAACATTTTTTGTGAGAAAACCCATTCCCCACTTGCCTAGACTTCCCACAAAGAATGACATTCCCAACATGATTGACACTGGTTAGTTGGTTCTTCCTAACATGACTTGCAGAGGTTGGTGTTTTTACATCAGCATTACTAGTAGAGGCTAATGGGTGTCTCCACCATCTTGGTTTTATTCGCCTACAACTCCTCATGGTCTTTAATATGTTTTCCAAGGTCTCTTTTGAAATCACATGATGTGTCAAAAAAAGAGATGAGGGGAAAATGACATACAGAGTTGAAACTAGGATTTGTAAAATTTTCTCCACGATTTTTGTATTAAGGAGAGATGCACATTGGTGCATTTCCTCCCAAGGCTTCTCATTAAGATCCATGAATTCCATAATTGTGTCATCCGAAGGTAAGACAATGTTAAGAATATCATATGAAATAGGTGGAGAAGTGGCTCGAGAGGGAAATGAAGACTGATCAGAATCATCAACTAGGAGAGTGTTTGAAGTAGCTTCAACAATATAGGGTTTGATTTCCTAATAGGAAAACTCAACCACAGTGAGCAACATTTTATCTCCATAAGATTCAAATTCCGAATCTAGTGGTACCACACAGGCATCAAAAGAGCCAAGGGAAGAGTCAATCTAGGAAGTAATCATACAAAAGGGAGCAACAATAGTAGACGTATTGGGTGTAGGAAAAGCGAATGAGCCTATAAAAAATGATTCCTTAAATAAATTGGCACCAAGACTCTCATAATTTCTAATGGAATATCCCACAAATGGTACATTACTACTAGTGTTGGGATGCAAATTACGGTTACAGTAATCAAGAAAATCTATAGTAACTATCTTTCCGTAATGAGTAAAATGAATAATGGGAAATACCAATAAGGTACAACTTTCATTGCATAAAACCAACTACAACCAAGAAGGAGGTTACAATCCAATGGAGCATCAACCACTTCAACTTCAAGTGAAGCAGTTTTTTCTCCCAACTGAATGGTACAAGCAATGAGGATTCCTCAAGGGGTAAAAGTACATCCATCGAAATATTTCAAAGTGGTATTGTATTGAGCTAAAGTTGGAGATCCAATGGCTCACTAACAGGAAATGGACATAACACATGTAGAGACTCCTTCATCAATCACTAGGAGAAATATTTTTTTCTCACAGATGACTACTTGAATTTGAAATGTAATATGGTGGGAGAACCTAGGTTGTCTATGTTCCATATCAAATGTGACCAAACTTAATTCGTAGGGATCAATCCCACCAATTGATGACAACATCAATTTATGTTGTGAAGGAAAACTTTGCAACACTTTGAGACATGACATAACATATGGGGCTTGGGCCAAATTATCCACAATATTATAATTGTGGGTGGTGTTAGTCCTAAAGTATGTAACTATACTACTGGGATACAGAGTTTAGCCACCTCAAATCTTAAAATGTGGATTCAAAGATAAGTTAAGCAAGGTATTGAGGGACTGTACATAAACTGGAAGAGAACATAAGGCCTATGAAAACATCAGACTCTGAGAATAACAAGATACTGACCAAAACAAATAAATAACATAACACAATAACTCAAGATTAAATCCAATTGATAACATATAGGAAAATTGTTAAATTATACGTAAAATTTAAAAATACCATGTTCAAAAACACATTTTAGACACAGATCTCATGAATATTCATTCACCATACGAGAATTCATAATGATAACATCAACATGAAATATTTCAAAATAGTAATAGTTTAAAATAAACTACAGAACATCCAAGCTAAAAGGAAGATAAAATATGGCTCTTAAGATGTTGATGTATTTGTAACTTTGGAATGTATTTCATATATGTATATTGTATTCCTATAGAGATGTTATTATTTCTCTATACGGAAGTGTTTGTATTCCTATAGAGATGTTATTATTCCTCTATATGGAAGTGTCGTAACTTATACTTGATGGGTTATTAGACCACCTTGTTGGGGTCGGCCCTGTATAAGTCATGTGGGTTAAAGGGCTATTAGACAACCCTATTGGGGGTCGGCCCTGTCAGCATTATGTTATGTGGTTAAGTTAAGGCCGACCTAGTAAAGGTTATTAGGCAAGTCAAGTCAAGTATAAATAGAGTGCGAGAGGCACTCTATTTGATCATTCTATTCTTCTCTCACACAATTATTCGAGAGTGGCGCACTAGTGGAGGAGGAGAAGTTGCTGCTAGGAGGAATATCTCTTGTTCTTGGGTTGTATCATTGCTTTATCTATCTTTGAGGAAGTTGCAGGGTTTTTCACCTTCTTGGTTTTCCCCGGTGAAACTCTATGTCTCTTGTGTGCTTGCATTATTGTGTCCATGATTGATATGTTGTAGATATGCTGTACATGTTATTCTCTCAGTTAAGATCCTATATCAGATTGAAATTTATGAAAAGCTAACATGGTATCAGAGCTATCCTGAAAGAAGGCATGATATGGAATTTATGACACTTGTTGCACTTGCGAAGCTAGGGCTTGATATATCAAAAACCAGTCATCGTAGCACTTTCGCTATAAATCCATTTTGGAAAATTTTCAGGATCTGCAACTTTTATAGGTCAAATATAAGATCCCAATGTACCTTTTTTCCAAAGAAAAACTTATAGTTCGTTGTACTTTGTGCTTTATGATCTGTACAATCTAGGGTTTCTACCTCTTCCAGATCCCGGTCATAAACATGTGACCTATGACAAAAGGTAACAACATGGGCTAGGAGGCTCCAAATTAAATTTCGTAAAACGTGATAGGTAGGGCACAGACTGTAATTTCACAGGTAGAAGGTTCAAAGGCCAAAAGTGAACCAGTGACACGTGACACTCTGTACAAGTTAGCTCTCCTGGTTTATCCCATAAACAGGTCACATTGCGACACTTGGAATAAATTTCTCTTAGAGAATCCATTTGAGGTCAAACCTGTGGGGTTGGAAATATAATAGGTCAGGATACCACAAGAATAATTTTTGAACCCTATAGATTTGAAATTTCAGAGTTAAACCAAAAACAATCAGGTGCCTATTTTTGTCAAAACAAAATTTGATTTTGAGCACCTTCATTCATGGCTCCGGGAATTTAGGGCTTCGGAGAAAATTGGAATTTTTGTAATCGGAAACCACGACTGTATGCTCCTAATAAAAATTGAAATTTAGAGACCAAGATCAAATTTTTCGGTTGGGCAGAAGGTCGGGCTTGATCAAACCCTAGTTCAGGACTTTGATCGGAAAAGTCGGAAATTAGGGCTTCTACAAAAATGGGAATTTTTAAAATCTATGACCATAGCTGGAAGCTCCTTGGAAAAATCAAAGTTTAGAGCTTTGTATCAAACTATTTGGTTGGGTGAAGCTCCAGGAAACTCAAACCGTAATTCAGGGTCCTCCCTAGTGAATCCGGAAGATTGAAAAGCAAATTTGAGGGGTGAAACTTTGCAGTTTTTAGATTCTGAGTATACCAGGTTGATTAGCTCATCAAGGCGCATCTTTCTATCCTTTCAGAAGTTTGAAATTTAAAGTTTGAATTTTTAGGGTTTCTCTGACAAACCCTAATCCAGCTCCAGATCCAGTTTCTGCAATTCAAGTGGATTGGGTTAATCCTAGAATAGAATGGATTGGTCACCTGCATAAGTGAAGAAGTTCCCGTTTCAGAGGGAGATGAGGCTAAGGCCTTACATAAGAAGATTACAAGCAATCTCGACAAGTATGACTTACAGGTATGTTTCGAAATCTGTTCATGATTAAGTTTATGGTATGTTTGTCTTCATTAAGGTTAGTACAATCTTGATTAACTTTAGACTTGTCGTATCACCTTAATAAAATTATGAATGCAGATATTCATTGATTAGGGTTTTGACACTTATGATTGTACTAATGCATTGTGGTGTTGTATGAGGTTGATGTTGTCTGCTAACATGAAAGGTACATCAAGAAAGACAAATCATGTTCTAGTTCAAGAACATATGACCTTGGTAACATGAAGACAAAGTTCATCCATTGTCATGAAGATCTACTTACGAGGTATGTATAATTTGATTCTACAATGCTTAACCTATGAGATATGCAGGTTACTAGCACAAGTCATTGAAGAGAACAAGAAGACATTGCTAGACATAACTAGCAAATATGATAACCAGGTATGTTTTTCCTATATCAAGTTAGAATCCTACCTTGTGTTAGGATCTTATACTATTGTATGGTTGATAATGATTATTCATGAAGTTAGAAATGTAGGTAATCAAGGGTTTATGCATATTATGTCTCTTACCTTGATTGATGATATGACTAACCAGAAAAGTCCTTTGGTCAAATAAGAATATGCATGAGTAAAAGAAGTATTCCTTGAAACCTTGAATACTAATGTTTATTATCTGTGTTTGAAATGATCATGACTATACATGTTTAAGATTATTGTGTTTTGATAGTATTGAGATTATACTAATGAATGTATGTATGAGACCTCGAGGATAACACAATGATGATACTAGTAAGTATGCATAAGTGATCAAGCATGGATATAAGTTCAAGGTCATGTAATTGAGGAAACAAAGATCAAGAGGGAGCACACTCCAGTAGTTCCTGCAAGGAAGAAAATATTGAGAGTGATCCCACCCTACAAACCAAACAACGATAAGTATTTGAATTGCCATTTCTTGCATATTTGTTTGTTTAAATAATATTGTTCAATGATGTATATGCTTATGTTCCTAGACTTAGGGTGTGTATTATGCATATTAGAATAATTGCATTGATGAACAATATACTACTAATATGCATGTGATGGGTAAGTGGCCTATGACACTGTACAACATTCCATTGCTACTTATCTAGAATGAAACCTCTTTGCTAACATGTTGGGAGTTGTGCACACACTTAACAATGTTTCAATAGATATTGGAAGGCATCTAGAAAGTTACAGGATATGGATAAATGTTGTATTGAAGCATTGGATAAGATAATTGCATGATTGTATGACATATTTATTTATGTGTAAGAATTTGTTCTGAAAACTATGAGATGTTTTTTAATCATGCACTTTAACTTGATTTGTAGGAAATATCATATACCAACACCTACAAAAGAAGGACTACAACATTTGTTCAACAACAAAGTTATCTATTGAAGATACTGAAGATATTGAAGTTCCAGGATTCGAGAAGAATGCCATGATCGAGGATTACCAGTCAATCATGAAGAATGATGTTTGGGATGTAGTCCCAAGACTTGAAGGGAAGTCTGTTGTGACTTCCAAGTGGATCTATAAGATCAAGCATGCTGCAAATGGTAGCATGGAGAAATACAAAGTGAGGTTTGTAGCTCGTGGCTTCTCCCAGAAAGAGGGATTAACTATGAAGAGACTTTTGCACCTGTATCTAGGTACACTTCCATCAGATCAGTACTTACTCTGGCCATAGTGATGAAGTGGAAGATACACCATATGGATGTCAAGACAAATTTCTTGAATGGTGTAGTTGAAGAGGAAGTGTATGTGGAGTAGCCACTCGGTTTTGAGACATATGACAGGGAGTCATGTGTGTGCAAGTTGAAGAAAGCCTTGTATGGATTTAAGCAAGCTCCTAGGACTTGGTATGGGAGGATAGACAACTTTCTATCTAGTTTGGGATTTACCAAGAGTAAAGTGGATTCCAACCTTTACTACAAGGTTGAGGAAGGCAATCCAGTGGTACTACTTTTGTATGTGGATGACCAGTTTGTTACAGGTAATGATAGATTGATTGCCGACACAAAGAGGAAGCTTGCTGCCGAGTTCAAGATGAAGGACTTGTGGATGATGCACTATTTTCTAGGCATGGAGGTGTGGCAAAGTGCAGATGGAATCTTCCTTGGATAAGGGAAGTATGCAGTAGAGATACTGAAGAGGTTCGGGATGATGGACTGCAAGGCCATGGCCACACCTATGGCATCGAACTTGAAGCTTTTGTGTGATGCTTCATCTGATTCGGTTGATGTCACTATGTATCATCAGATGATTGGGTCCTTGATGTACCTAACAAACACGAGACTAGATATTTGATTTGAGGTGAACACATTGAACCAGTTCCTGACAGATCCCAGAGGTATTCACCTGGTTGCCGTAAAGCATATTCTGAGGTACCTGAAGGGTACAATTGATTATGGGATCAAGTAAGATGCGAATCAAAAGTTTAACCTGTAGGGTTATGTTGATTCAGACTGGGCAGGCAGTGCTGCAGATAGGAAGAGCACATCTGGGTGCTGCTTCAATATAGGATTAGGTGTGATCTCTTGGTTTAGCAGGAAGCAGTCCTGCGTAGCACTGAGTACAGCCGAAGCAGAGTATGTCGTAGCTTCTTTAGCTAATTGCAAGGTAGTATGGTTGAGGAAGCTACTGTTTGAGTTATTTGATCTACCATTTGATGCTACTGGTATCTTTTGTGACAACTAGAGTTGTGTGAAGCTGTCTGAGAACCCGATGTTCCACGACAGGTAGAAGCACATTGAGATGAAATATCACTATATCAGGGATATGGTGCAGAGAGGAGTAGTGAAGCTCTTATATGTTGTGACGGATGAGTAGGTTGCAGATGTGTTGACGAAACTATTGGGTTCAAGAAATGCCCCTTTTGGCCACCTTTATTACATCATTTTGCCCTGATTCCATCCTACTTTCATGAGCTATATCCATGTATTTCCCAGATCAATCAATGATATTGACAGGTATAATTTGTTATTGCCTTATTTATTTTTATGCCTAAGATTGTTAAAGATTATGGATTTTAGTCCTTGGTTTATATTGATCTGTGTGATTCCATTTAGCCAAGATCTAAAGCGCAGGTGTATCAGCCCAGCAGTGCCAGCTGTTACTCCTCAAGCACTAGATCCTCCTACTCCAAGGGACAGTGCATCCTCCATGCAAGCTCCATCAGATCCCCACTGTAACAGATCCCATTAAAGCAAAGTCTAGCTACGACAGACAGGTGGTGTTCCAGCTGCTGAGTCCATCGATTCATTAACTATCGAAGTAACATCATCTTTTGGAATTAACAACCCTGTTTAATACGCTGTATCAGTTAGCTGTAACTCCGCAGCATGAAGATCATAGATCTTCATTGCTGCACAATTTTAGTGGATCTGAAACTGTATTTCCTTTGTATAAATTCCAGAAGGCTTTCGTAGCCGGGGGTTGGACAATCATTACTTGTGTAAGATGTAATAGAGAATTGAGACTCACGATATTCCATTAATAATATGAGAGCAAAGTTCTTCACTTCTGTGTTTTAATTAGCTGTGACTCTCGGCCTCTCTGTTAGAAGGCCAGGGCCTGCCTTCTTACAGAGATAGCCGATTTAAGTAGGTAGAGTAGTTTAGTTTTACTTCTGTTGTGTGGTGTGGAATGATTGAAGACATTATTGGTAGCTGTAACAGAGATTAGCATTCCTTTCTGGTAATTTATAATTGCATCTTGAAATAGCTGTAACAGAGTGGTGTGACAATCGACTGTGTAGGATAATTTACTTAATTGCATGTGTGTTTTAACTAGCTGTGACAGCCAAATTCAATTCAAATTATCTTCTAGTTGTTCATGCTTTCTAGGATTTCGAGTAATTATCAATTAGAGTTCAAGCTTGTGTTTTAATTCTGGTTGCTGTTGTATCTTCAATTGCATTCATAAATTAGACAATTAATGGTAGAATTATAGTAGCCACTGGATAGATCATTTTGGTAAAGATTGAATGCTGTAGTTTGATAATTATAGGATTTAACTTCTTGCAAAAGTAATCTAGTTTCATTTCATCATTAGATCATTAACTTTTTGGATTGATTTCTGTAGGGAAGTTGTTTCATTTGGATTCTTAGGTGTGTGAATTAGATTAGTGTTCTTAAGGAATGAATTGGATGAACACATAGGTAGGATCATCATTTACACTCAGGAAATCAATTGCTTGATCTGTTTATGCATAGACTGTGCTTATTGCCTTTGAAATAAAAAGACCTTCTTGGGTTGACAATTTATATTGACCATTCTATGTGTTAGCTTTAATTAACTGACATATAGGGTGACCAATAGAAACCACTAGCCAGAGTGAAGTTTGAGTACTTCAGAGAGAGTCTTGGTGTTACTCATATTGATGACACTTCGAAGAAGAAGTGATGGACACATTTGCAGGAGCCATTCCAAGCATGGTGAGAGGAGGATCCTTCCCATGGCTGTGGATATAAGCGTTGTGTGATGAGCATCAGGACGATGCTCTAGGTACTGCTTGGTATGATCAGTTCGATCATGTATATGTATATGCATCATGTTGGATGCTTGGTATGATCAGTTGGATCATGTATTGTTAACACCCAAAAAGTGCTCACTACCTCATCTACCCCATTACATGACTCATTTGTCCATATTTCCTACCATATTTACCTCCAGAACCTTAAAATCCCATTAAAAAGCCTCCAAAAGGCCACAAAACCATTAAAAAAGCCTCTAAAAGGCCAAAAAACCCCTTTTTCCCCCAAAATAATCCAAAATTCCTCCAAAATAGCAAAAACCCTCTAAAAAGGGAATAAAAAATATAAAAAAAGAGGAAAAAGAGGGAAAAAGGAGGAAAAAACCCTATACAGCTGACCTAAACCATATGGTTCCCAAAACCATGGGCCAGCACTCCACCACTAAAAACCTATAAATAGGTGATGGAGGCCCCTCATTTCATATCCACAGTCAAATACACCTTTACTCTGCCAAAATCACTCTTGAAACCCTAGCTCACCCTTGAGCTACTTTCACCCTTGAGTGCCCCTTTTGGCCCATTTCCAACCTTTTGGAGAAAGAGAAGGAGCAAAGCTAGAAGCTTGGAAGCAACCCTCCTGGATTGTTGCAAGAGCTCCACCAACCTTCACATTGGAGGTATAATTAATACAAAAACCCTTTTTATTATCTTGTCTTTTCTATTTTTATGCACATGTTTAGAATAATTACCATTTTACTGTATTGTCTTTCATTTAATGTTTTTTTGAACTGCTACTAAGGAGTCCATTCTCCTTAGTAGGTGCTCATTTGCACAAGCTAGGGTGAAAACCCTAGCTACATGTATATATATATGCATTATGTTGGATGCTTTTTATGATCCGTTGGACCATGTATATGTATATGCATCATGTTGGATACTTGTTATGATCAGATGGATCATGTATTCGTATATGTATCAGGTGGATACATTGTATGATCAGGTAGATCATGTATGATGATATGTATGAGGTAGATACTTGGTATGAATTAGGTGGATACATTGTATGATCAGGATGATCATAGATGACGAGCTTCAAGATGTTGCTCAGATGATATGCATCAAAATGGTGCAGTGATAATGATCAGGATGATCACGTATGATGAGTATCAGGACGATGCTCTGGATGATAAGCATCAGGATGACGCTATGATGATTATTAGGATGATCATATGAGATGATATGTATCATGTGGATACATTACATAATCAGTTGGATTATGTGTGATGAGTTCCACAAACACATATTCACATGAGCTTTTCGGACATGGTTGTAGATGTGTTCTCCCATGGTCACGATGTAATTGCTGGGCTTTTCCGACATGGTGGCAGATGTGTTCTCCCATGGTCGTGATGTAATTGCCAGGGCCATTCGAGCATGGTTGTAGATGTGTTCTCCCATGGCTGCGATATAAGTACTGGGCCATTTGAGCATGGTTGTAGATGTGTTCTCCCATGGCTACGATATAAGTGTTGGGGCCATTCGAGTATGGTTGTAGATGTGTTCTCCCATGGATGCAATATAAGTGCTAGGGCCATTCGAGCATGGTTGTAGATGTGTTCTCCCATGGCTACGATATAAGTGCTGGGGCCATTTGAGCATGGTTGTAGATGTGTTCTCCCATGGCTGCGATATAAGTGATGGGGCCGTTCGAGCATGGTTGTATATGTGTTCTCCCATGGCTGTGATATAAGTGTTAGAGCCATTCAAGCATGGTTGTAGATGTGTTCTCCCATCGCTGCGATATAAGTATTGTTCCATTCTCACATGGTTGTAGATGTGTTCTCCCATGGCGTAGATATAAGTGTCGGGCCTTTCACGGATGGTTGAAGTGTGTCTTCCCATGCTGGTGAATGTAAGTGATGTGTGATGTGCATCTGGGTTGTGCTTCGCGAATGATGTTATGATCAGTATGATCATGAGTATCAAGATAATACTCTGTGGTTGTGGACAGGTTGTGCAGTGGCATGTAAAAGGTCCTGGGAGATCCGATAGGTTGAGCTATGTGCTCGTAATTAGTCCTGTGATGCTCTTGCAAGGTTTTGTTGATGCACATAATAAGTCTTGAGGATTCCACAGTATGGCCAGCGATGATGAAGACCTATAGGTGGTGGGCCTACATCCAGCATGAAAAAGGGCTGGCTCTATAGAACTTCCTATGACGAGTAGATTGGATATTGATTGAGATAGCAGCAGTAGTGACGATGACGATGATTCGATGACAATGATCCAGTGACGATGATCCAGAGAAGAAGACTTGTGCTAGCAGATCTGTGTCGAGAAATACCTTCCTAGTTAAGAGGGAGTGTTGATGTATTTGTAACTTCGGAATGTATTTCATATATGTATATTGTATTCCTATAGAGATGTTATTATTCCTATATACGGAAGTGTTTGTATTCCTATAGATACGTTATTATTCCTCTATACGGAAGTGTCGTCATTTATATTGTAAGTGTCATAACTTATACTTGATGGGTTATTATACCACCTTCTTGGGGTCATATAATTCATGTGGGTTAAAGGGTTATTATACCACCCTATTGGGGGTCAGCCCTGTAAGCATTATGTTATGCGGTTAAGTTAAGGCCGACCTAGTAAAAGTTGTTAGGAAAGTCAAGTCAAGTATAAATAGAGTGCGGGAGGCAATCTATTTGATCATTCTATTCTTCTCTCACACACTCATTGGAGAGTGGCGCACTATTGGAGGAGGAGAAGCTACTACTAGGAGGACTATCTCTTGTACTTGGGTTGTATCATTGCTCTATCTATCTTTGAGGAAGTTGCAGGGTTTTTCACCTTCCTTGTTTTCCCCGGTGAAACTCTATGTCTCTTGTGTGCTTGCATTATTGTGTCCATGATTGATATGCTGTAGATATGCTGTACATGTTATTCTCTCAGTTAAGATCCTAGATTAGATTGAAATTTCTGAAAAACTAACATAAGATATGATATTAATCCCAGCATTAGTTACAGGTCTCAAAATGAACAAACTATATGACTTAATCTCTCAAAAAATATTGTCACGACCCTCATATCAGTAACCCCTTCTATTATCTAACTCTTTGCATTTTATAATTAAACAATGTCCTAAAGGTAGTTTTTGAGATCCACCATCTGAGGATCGAATATTTCCCAAATAGTTACAATTTAACAAAATAATTAAAACATAAATTACATTGAATTCACGCCTTTGATTTATCAAAAACAATCCTAAAGATAGATTCTAGTGGTGATTCCACTATTAATTAAGGAACCTACTGATTTAAAAAGATGAGCCAAGGTTTATGAATCTTTTTATATAATCTCGAACCTTTGATGACTATTCAAAACAAATTTGAACTTTGAACAATCCTTCTTCGATTTTGTGGACACATAAATTCTTTGAAAACCCAAGATTCATTCATACACGATGTGTTTCTTCATCCAACAAAGCCAATCAATCAAAGGCCTGAGATTTCTTTTGCAATCGTGAACATTCTCTTTGCATGACACAAAGTCTCTCTAGAAGATCCTCATTCTATATTGTGAGTTCTTTGTTTCTTTGTTGAGCCACCTTTCTTCTGTTAACTTCCTCTTCAGCTACCTGGACCAATTCTTCATAGTTTGTGTTTATCTGTTGAAGGTATTTTTTGAACATTTGATTTGTGTATATAATCCCATCATTTGACTCATTTAAATGTGCATTCTGTGTTTTATATTGCTGAAGTTATTTATGAGGATTCTCTATGTTCACTTCTTCCTTAAAATGAATTTATGTGATATTTTAGGATTAGGGTCACTCAGCAGTAGAAGACCTCACTAAAACTCACTCAAGAAGTGCAGAAAGAAGAAGAAGAAATGGAGATTCAATAATCACTCATACACAAGAAATGACAAAAACTGTTGTATCATACATCAGTTGTGAGATGGCACTCTGTAAAGTGAATAATAACTGAATACAATCAAATGGATTCGAATTCCACTAAGGTCATTGATCCAGGTCATGTCCAGGAAGCACGGGGGGGACAACAGTTTGACTGAATGAGTTGGCTCTATTATGGCGGATGTTTAATAAACAAAATGACCAAAAGCAGGATTATGCAATACAGATAAACACAAATACATACAGACAATATGCATGAATGCGAACTGTTCTTCTATTAGATGTAAACAGATAGCTTTATTGCTAAAATTGTTGTATGTTACAATATTATACATGCTTATATAGAATTCTTAGACGTTTGGGTGCTTTCCCATTACATTCAGTTACAAAGAAGAAGTTAGAATGGTTCAACTGTTCAACCGTTACAGTCGACAGGAAGACAGAGAGACAGTCTGTTGAAGTTCGATAGTTGTTGGTTGCATGTTGATGTTGATTGCCGATGTTCTGAACTGTGAGGTTGCTGAACATGTTGAAGGTACAGAACATGTTGCAGTATCTCGAAGTTGATAATCATCGGAGTTGTGTTGAAATCGAACCTATCGAAGTTGTCAAAGTCATGTCGCGTCGAAACTTGTCGAAGTTGTATCAACATCGATGACTTTCCAACTATGCTGCGGATCAGACCTCCTTTCTTAAGAAACAATGGACCCCATTGTTTGCTCATGAAGGTGATGAAACTTGTCGATCACTTTAGTAGAAGACTACCACTTTCCTTGAGATGGAAGCTGGCCAGCCTTGGCAATCTGAAACAAGGGAATTGTGTTCATCGTTGTAAGGCGTACTCATCGTCCCACAATGGTGTCACAAGGAAGAGGCTCCTGAACATCTGGATGGATGTCTTCGGGTGCTGCTATTGAGAAGTCATTCTGTTCCAATAAGGGTGCATGGTATGGTCGGAGGATATCCATATTGAAGACTGGATGCAGACCTAGGCGAGCAAGAATGTCGAGCTAGAAAGTGTTCTTGCCAATCTGTCAAAGAATACTGTATGGACCATATCGCAAAGGTTTGAGATTTTTGAAAGGACCAATGAACTGCTCCTTTTTAAGATGTAGCCAGACCTTATCCCCAATTTGGAATGTATGAGGAATATTATGCTTTTCATGTTGGGCCTTAGCTTTCTCGTTTGCTCTGTACAACATATCATGTGCTTGCTTCTGCATGTCACAAATCTATTCTCAAAACTTGACTGCTTTATCAACTTCTCGCTGGTTGTGATATGTGTCGAAGTTTGGCTATGTGGAGGAGCTGGTCAAGTTGATAGGAGATGAGGGTTGAAATCCATAACAAAATTCAAATGGACTCTTTCCTGTAGAGCTGTGCTGAGCACGACTGTAGCTGTGCTGGATGTATGGAAGAATTTCATCCCATGTTTGTCGATGCTGGTGATTGTACATGCAAAGCAGTTGTACTACCAAGCGAATCACAAATTTCGTTTGTCCGTTGGTCTGAGGATGGAAAGATGTCGGCAATGAGAGTCGTGTATCCAACTATTTCCAGAGGGTCTTCCAAAAGATGCTGACGAACCTGGCATCTCGGTTGGAAATGATGGTTGTGGGTAAACTAAAGTGTTTCCAAACATGTGTAAAGAAGAGTTGAGCGGTCTGCTCCACTGTCATGGTCTTCTGACATGGTATAAGAATGTCCATATTGGAAAATCGGTCAAATACTACTAATATCACGTCATGTTGATGTCTGGTAGTAGGATAACCCGTCAAGTAGTCCATAGAAATAGATTCCCATGGTCGAATAGGAGTTGGAAGAGGTGTGTACAATCCGTGTCGTTGATTAGGTGGCTTTGCAATGGTGCAAACCAAGCATGATCGAATGTACTTGTTGACATCAGATTTAAGTGTAGGCCAGAAGAAACACTTCAGCAGAATAGCAAGAGTCTTTGCTACTTCAAAGTGTCCTGCAGTCTTGCTATAGTGCACGTCCCAGATGAGTTGTTGTCGATGCTCACCGGTCGGTACGAAAAGATGTACAAGCTTGTATAGAAAGGTGTCTTTCAAGAAATAGTCGAAGTCTAACGTCGATGACTTGTCAGTCTATAATTGTCGGTAGACTGTTGAGAAGTCATTGTCTCCCTTGTACAACTGTGGCCAAGTGGTTGTTTCATATCCCTGCATACTCAGCATTGTCAAAAGGAGTGTAATGGGTGGTCGACTGAGGCAATTGGTGGCGGTGTTACCTTTACCTTTTCAATACTTAATCACCAACTATAATTTTTGTAGGTAATTAATCCACTTGATTTGTCGGTTTGTCTGCAACTTTGATTGTGTTGGAGCGAACTGTAGAGGCTTATGATCAGTGAGAATTACCATTTCCTTGCCAAGGATGTAATGCCTCCATTGCTTGAGAGGTTGCACAATGGCGTACAGTTCTTTTTTGTACGTCGAGTATCTTCTAACTGTGTCGTTAAAAGTCTCAGAATGAAAAGCGACTGTGTGACAAGACTGAGCGATCATTACGCCCAAGGCATAGTCTGATGTGTCCATCTCAATCTCAAAGGGCTGAGGCAGATAAGGTAATACAAGTACTGGTGAAGTGCAGAGCCTGTGTTTGAGCTATTCAAAAGCTGCGTGTTGTGTTGTTGTCCATTGGAAGAAAGTTTTCCCGTTTCCCTTCGACAACTGATTCAAGGGCCAGGCTATGTGATTGAAGCTGAGTATGAATCGTCAATAGAAATTCGCCAAACCAAGAAAAATTCTTAGTTCTTGAATGGTTCTAGGAATGGGCCAATCTTTGAGGATCTGTACTTTTTTCGGGTGGACGTGAATGCCTACAGAGTCAATTACATACCCCAAATATTTGATGTTGCTCATCGCAAAAGAGCACTTGTCCATGTTTAGATAGATTCGATGTTGCTGGAGAGTGTTGAGGACCTGTCGAAGATGTCTGACATGTTCTTTCCATGATCAACTGAAGATCAATATGTCGTCAAGATAGACAATAACCCATTTGTCGATGAAAGGTCGAAGAAGGTTATCCATATGTCGCATGAAGGTCGCAGGTGCATTGGTTAAGCTGAAAGGAATGACTAACCATTCTAACAATCCTTCCTTGGTCTTGAAAGAAATTTTCCACACAGCTGAGGGATGAATTGGAATTTGATGGTATCCCGACTTGAGGTCAAGCATAGTAAATAATTTAGCACCTTTCAGATAGTTGATGAGCTCGTCTATCCATGACAGAGGGTACCGATTCTTCATCGATATTTTGTTGAGAGCTCTGTAGTCGATGCACGTGCGCCAAGTCCCGTCTTTCTTTAGAACTACGACGACTGGAGTTCTACAAGGAGAGGAACTAGGTTGGATGTGACCTTTGTTGATTAATTCTTGGATTTGTCTGTGAATCTCTTCATTTTTTAGAATGGATCTTCTGTAAACAGAGGCGTTAGGAAAAGAAGAACCGGGAACAAGTTCAATTGAGTGTTTTACTTGACAATGTTGAGGTACTCTGTCTAGAGCTTGAAAGAGGTTCTGGTACTCATCAAGAATATGATCAACTTGCTGCTTCTGTCGAGAACTGCATTGGTCGATGACTCGACTTGCTGCAGTCTTCTTAGAATGTTGACTTGCTGCAGTCTTCTTAGAATGTTGCGTCTTGATCATGATTAATGCAAAATTTTGAGCATGATTGATGAGCTTCTTTGTCTATTTGGCAGATATCAGTACGGCCGTTGGTGTAGGTTGACACTCTAGTATGCTAAACCATCGATTTCAGATTCTGACAATCACCTTCTAGGGCCGTGATTGATAAATTCCATGTCTATCCCAAAGGTAAGGTTTCCCAAACAGGGCATCGGCTATGGAGAGTGGTGCCACATCACAGATTACTTCATCTTCAAAAGGATTTCTGAAGTAGGTGAGTTTGCATTGTCGAGTGATCCGTAGTTCTTGTCCATCCTTCATCCAATTGATGTTGTAAGGCTGAGGATGCAGATTGGTAACAAGACCTAGTTTCTTCACAAGTTCTTCAGAAACAAATTTTTTCTGGCTCCTGTTGTCCACAACCAAATGTAATGGGTTTTTATAGACCCATATCCGTGTATGGAATAGGCATTCTCATTCCTCCACACCAACGATAGTCGAGGATGATGGAGTGGTTGAGGTCAAAAGGGTTGTTGTGTTTGGATCAAATTCTTCCACTGTCTTGTCGAACGTGTCAGAGGTCGTACTTTTGTCAAAAATGTCTTCCAAGCTTTGCATTTAGATGTATCATGCCAAGATTAGTGGTGGTAATCGCACCATTTTCTGGTCGACGACTTTTTGCTATGTTCCCTCTTGTGAAAAGGCTTCTTTTCGTGCTTTGGATTTGGTGGTGTTGGTTGATAAGATTTCAACTTGTCAAAGTCAGCTGGTGCCTTCTTGTCGGCTGGTCATCCTGATGTCGACTTTGTTGCGAAACATGCTTTTCCTTTCTGCTTGGTTTCCAGTTTGCTGGCATAGTGGAAAGAATCCGCAAGCGTATTGACAGTCAGAAATTCCATCTCCTGCTGAATGTACTGGGACAATCCGCTAACGTACTTCAGAACAAGAAATTTCTCCTCTTCTTAGACGCCAAGTATTTCCATGAGTCAGTAGAACTCGTCGGTGTAACTCTCTACTGATTGGTCTTTCCATTTCCTTAGCTGCTGCCACTTCTTATACTGCTGCTCGAGGTATTTAGGCAGGTAAAATTCCTTTCGGATTTGTTCGACGAATTTATCCCATGTGTCGATGCGTTCTCCACTTTTCTCCATTTTTGTCAAGAAGTTCTCCCACCGACAGTGCATGGAGGTTGACATCTTTAAGGATGCAATGGTGACTTTTCAACTTTAGAGAGTTGGTTTACAATGTATAGGATTCCAATGGTTGCACCCAATTTTCGATGGATTCCGCGTCAATCTTACCTTCAAGATTCGGTATGTCGAGATTCATTTGCACTTTGAACGGGCTGATTTTATCGAAGTGAGTTCTCGTCAAGGATCCTACGGATTCTAAAGCGAATTGCAAGAGAATCTCATTGAACTGGGAAAACATTTCAGTCCGTTGTCGAGATAGAGATTTCTCAATAAGTTGTGTTGTCTCATCGGCTGCATGTCTATCCTCTGTTTCTTTTGTCATCTTTGGATATCGCATCTACTTGGATTGTTGAGATTGCAAGCAAGTTTGATTCCGCATATGTCAGATAACTTCGAGAGGAGTGTATATGCAGAATTTAAGCACGAACAAAACTGAGTGATCTGTTACCAATGATCCGGGTCATGTCCAGGAAGCACAAGGGAGACAACAGTTTGACTAAATGAGTTGGCTATGTTATGGTGGAAGCTTAATAAATAGAATGAGAAAAAATAGGATTACGCAATATAGATAGACACAAATACATATAGACAATATGCAGGAATGCAAACTGTTCTTCTATTAGATGTAAACAGATAGCTTGATTGCTAAAACTCCTGTATGTTACAATATTATACATGCTTATATAGAATTCTGAGACGCTTGGGTGCTTGCCCATTACGTTCAGTTACAAAGAAGAACTTAGAATGGTTCAACTGTTCAACCGTTACAGTCGACTGGAAGACAGTCTGTCGAAGTTCGACAGTCGCATGTCGATGCTGATTGTCGATGTTGCGAACTGTGAGGTTGTTGAACATGTCAAAGGTGTAGAACGTGTTGCATGTTCGGGTACATAGGGTACTACCAAAGGACCGAACACCAAGAGCAACCACTTCATACAAATAGATCACAGATCAACACACCGATGTTTTGACGTGGTTTAAACCCTCTTGAGGGAAGCACTCCACGGCCCTGGCCAAATAGCTTCTATGGGACAATTTATTATGAAAAGAAAGAAAGTTACAAATGAGCTTCTCATAATCAATCAACTAAACAATGACCCTCCATGCTCTTTAAATAGAGATCATGGACCAATAGGGTGTTAAGCCACGGATCATGGTTAGGTTTGATCTAAGAGAAGTTGAACCGTTGGATCACTCTATGTCAGGAACATATCGTGACAGTCGGATTAAGTATTTACAAATGCATACTAATGCATACTAAAGAAACACATTATCCCTAACAGATATATTACACAAGTTGATCTTAACTAACTCCTAAGTGTCTAAATATCCTAACATCCCCCCTTAAGAACAACTTGGGATAGGATTGAAGGATTTACAAAAGTGACACTATTAGGAGAAGGAAGGAGGCATTAGAGCCTATCCCCACATAATGACAAGTTCCTGAACTCCTAACATAGATCGAAGTTTAGAAAACATCACTTCTGTAAGAGACTTGGTGAAGATGTCTGCAACTTGATCATCTGTAGGGCAAAAGATCACTTCAAGAACATGATCATGAATAAGATTTCTGATGAAGTGCATATGTAGCTCAATTTGTTTGCTGCATTGATGTAGAATTATATCTTTGGCAAGCTTGATGGCACTTTGATTGTCGCACCAAAGTGGAGTAGGCTGCTGCTGCTCGAATCCAAACTCTGAAAGGATCTGTCGAAGCCATAAAGCTTCCTAACTGGCATTAACTGCTTCTCGATATTCTGCCTCTGTTGAAGAAAGAGCAAGAGCTTGTTGTTTCTTACAAGCCCAAGTAATAGGTCCAGATCCAAGACCGAAAACATAACCTGCAGTAGACTCTCGATCATCAGGATTGCCAACCCAATCTGAATCAGTGAAACCAACCAACAAAGGTTTCCCCCCTGTACTGTAATGAATCCCAAACTGAACTATACCTCGAATATATCGAAGTATTCTTTTAGCTGCTTTCCAGTGACTTTCATGAGGTGTCTGCATATAACGGGCAACATGAACAATGGAAAAGGAAATGTCAGGATGAGAATGAGTCGAGTATAAGAGACTACTAACAAGCTGATGATATAAAGTGGCATCGACTTCAGGTGAAGTACAAGTGGCAGAAAATTTGACTCCAAACTGGAAGGGAGAAGGGGCTGGTGTACAATCTTCCATGTGAAAGCGACGAAGAAGGTCACAAGCATACTTAAACTGAGAAAGAAAGATTCCTTCTTTGGTTTGCAGGACTTGGAGACCAAGAAAATAATGCAAATGTCCTAAGTCTGACATTTCAAAATTTTGTTTAAGACTCGATTTCACATGGGTTATAAGCTTAGGGTCACTACCAGTAAGAATAAGGTCATCAACATATAGAACAAGTATGATGAGATGGTTTCCTACTTTCTTGGTATAGACATTGGGGTCAGAATGGCATCTAGAAAAACCAGTGTCAAGGAGAAAGCTATCCATTTTGGCATACCAAGCTCTAGGAGCTTTCTTAAGGCCATATAAGGATTTCTTAAGGCGGCAGACAAGGCTAGAGTTATTCTGAACATAGCCAAGAGGTTGTTCCATGTAAATTTCCTCCTGTAAATCACCATGTAAGAAGGCATACTTGACATCCATTTGATGGAATTCCCAGTTGTGTAAGGATGGAAGGGAAAGAACAAGGTGGATGGAGTTCATTTTTGCGACGGGAGCAAAGGTTTCATTGTAGTCAATCCCTTCAACTTGGGAAAAACCTTTGGCAACTAACCTTGCCTTAAGCCTTTCAACACTTCCATCTGATGCATACTTAGTTCTGTAGACCCATTTACATCTGACAAGTTTTATTCCTTTTGGAAGAGGTACAAGATCCGAAGTATCGTTCGCCATTAAGGAACGATATTCTTCATCCATGGCTGCATCCCAATCTGGATTCCCTGAAGCTTCTGTAAAAGTTTCTGGATCATGATTCTCAGAAACTTGATCCAAAAGAGAAGAGGCTCGCTAAAACTGAGAACGTGTTCGACATTGATCTCTAGGATCACCGTCAAGATCACCAGCTGCTTAACATTTTGAACGGACCCATCGAGGAAGCACTTGTGCTGGTGCAACTGGAGGAACATGAGCAGGAGGAGGTGGATTTTTATCCTCACTGTCATCATCAGAAACTGGAGTTGGAAACCTGTCAAGGAAGTTGGGAGAAGAAGAAGAAGGCACAAATGTCGAATCAGGCTCGCAGGCCAAGGATGGCACAATCGTCGATTTAGGCTCGCAGGCCAAGAGATTTTCATCAAATTTAACATCTCTTCTGATGATTATATCATGAGAATGTGGTTGAAGAAGTCTATAACCTTTTACATCTTCAGAATATCCAACAAATATGCACTTTTCACTTTTAGGCTGCAATGCTTTCCGTTTTTCATCCGGAATGTGAGCCCATGCTTCACTACCAAACACACGGAAGTGACTTACATCATGTTTAGTTTTACTCCATGCTTATTCCGGTGTTATACCTTGTAATGCTTTAGTGGGGGTGTGATTAACTATGTAATTTGCACAATTTATGGCTTTAGCCCAAAATTGAAGACTTAGTCCCTTAGATTGGATCATACAATTAGCCATTTCTTTTAAGGTGTGGTTCTTCCACTCAGCTACACCATTTTGTTGTGGTGTATATGGAACAGTGTGCTGTTGTTGGATGCCTTGTGTTATCACTCAGATTTTATCCCAGTTGGAAAAGAATAACACCTAAGGCAACTTATTTCAAACCAAACTTTAGGTAGAAAACTTAGCCATTTTTTCCACGAGAGAGGGCTCTCTCACAAGATATATGTAAAGCCTAAAAATATATAGAAACATGCTCAAAATTTCTCAAAATGATTTACTTGGTTGAAAAGGAAACAAGAAACATTGGGTATGGAGTCAACTTTCAAATATCTAACGTGCCAGCAAGAGATTTATACCAAATAGATTTTCACAGAGGCAAGATAGCAACCATATCACAGTCAATTTTATTTTGCAGGTGGTATAGAAAGAAATAATGATAATCCATCAACAACAGGCATCTAACTAGGATGAATCCATTGTCAACTTTGGAGAAATAATGGATACTTAAATGTGATAAAACGAGGCATAACCAGTATGAATCCCAATTTATTTCAAACGTTCATTTAAGCATAGAAGAGGAACACAATGGAAGATATAACAAAGAAAGTAAACATGCACATATAGAGATGAGGGAAAAGATAGACTATAAAAATGATCAACACATGAATCTCTGGTCTCCAAAGATAGGTATTTCCACTGTATGGCTTTTTATTATTCTATCAAAATATGACTTCAAAACTTATTGTCTCTCAAATAGTTTCCAACCCTTTAAAAAATGATTCTCATTGTCTTTTATACAAAATTCGAAAGAAGCTTGACATAACTGCTTCTTTTAACTAGTAACTGAAAATGTCTTAACTCGAAAGATAACTGTCTTTAAACAATAGATAACTGTCATTAAACAATATTACAAATTTTTAAAATAAAAACATCATTTTTGCCACTTGGCAAGAATTCTGAATGTATCTTCATGAATGGACAGAATATCTTGTCCTTCCATATTTATCCACATTTCCATTGGTTGACCGTGGGTAGATCATAACTGGTCATTTCCTTCACCAAGACTTGCATTTCAAGGTGACCTGCATAAGAAACAAGAGGAAGATTCTCACAGATTGAGATCAACATATTTAAAATTTCAAAGTCCTCTGCAATTTTCTCCATTAAAATCTTTCCAGTAAGCATATGATCCAAATGCTGAAACTTTTTGTGATCCATTCTTATGTCAAATAGTAACCTCTTATATTCATTTGGAGGAATCAATTCATGCTTTTCATCCCAAAAAGCAGGGAATCCTTTGTTTATTAATTTTTCAAATCACTTATTAAACTTTATTACTTCCTCTCGTATATCTCCAGCTTTAACTTCAACATTTTCAACATGTGAATATTTTCCCAAAATTCTTCTAGCCCATGTAATGACTGAAATTCTATTCATTATATTCATTGCTGTCAAATATGCTTCAATTAAACTATTTAGGAAAGTTATTGCCCTTTGCGCTATTTCTTTTGGTTTTCTGTTTAAATTCTCTCTGACTGCTCTGTAACTTTCAAAAGCGTCTTTGGCCACTTTTTCTTTGATTCTCATATAATCAAGATAAGGTCTTAATTTTTCAACTTCCTTTATAATTTGATCCCATACCATATGCTTGCAACATTGCATTGTAGCTTGTCCTGTTACATGAGCTGCCAAACCTTTCTTATTATCAGACAATTCCTGATTACTTGTTTGCAAAGTTTTAATTTCCTTATCCTTTGTTTCATTTTCTTCTTTTAGCTTCTGTACTCCAATTTTCAATTCTTTAATCTCGACATCTTTCAGACTTACCTGGGACATGGCTTGTAAGAGACTGTCCAATCCAATTTTATCTTCATCTATACCTGCATGTACCTGTTGCTGACCTAATTCTGCTAACTTTTTCTTTATTTCTTCCAATTGCTCTTCCAAACAAATCTTCTCTTTTTCCCAATGTACTTTTTCTTTGGTGAGCTTCAACATTTTTGCAGTAATATCTTTTAATTCATTTGATAGCTCTTCTTTTTCTTTTTCCAGTATTGTTAGTTCAACTCCTTGGATAAGCAAAGTGTCTGGGATTTTCAGCTTCCACCTTAACATTTGAATTGTGTCATCCTTTTCTTTGAGTAAATTTGCTGCTACATCTCCCTCTTTGTTTATCAAATCTATTTGCAATCTTTTTATTTGCTGCTGTCGAGACTTATTTTCTGTTTTTTCTTGTCTCAACTGATTATTTAATTTACATACTAAAATTTTCAACTTGTCTACCTTTAAGATCGCTCCCAACTAATCTGAGTATATAACCTCTCCTGTTTGTCTATGTAAGAAAATTTTATCTGGGGCATTGATTTTTGTTAGATCAACTTTCATCTCTGAGATCTTATCTTTAATAACAACTGAAAATTTTAAAGAATTTTCTTTGACATTTCTGCTAGTAAATAAACTGACTTCTGTGTTGGATATATTCCTAACCTTTGGAAATAAGTGACTGGTTTGCCAAGAGTATTCCTGTTTATTTTGACTGTGCTCATTAAATACATTCATCAGATTGTGTGGTTTATTTACATCATCTTCTACCGGGGATTCTTTAATACTGTACTCATTTACCATGACCTCTAGTATTTTGACTTCGGTTCTTCCTTCCTCTTCTGAAACTGCCATTAACTCTTGTTGCTCATCCATTTTTAATTTTTTTACTTCTTCTGCTTCATCACTTTCAATGTTGACTACGTCTTGTATAGGCCTTTTAAACCCTACCATTGCAGTATTCATCATGCTTTCTGCCTCTGTTGTTGTATCTGTCAATATCATTTCTTTATCTTGAGAATCTGGAATGATTTCTTCCTTGTAATCCAACCAATTTGTCCTATCAGACATTCCCTCAATCACCTGATGATTCAACGCTTTGATGCGATGATCCGTTCTCCGTTTTGATATTATGTTTAACGGATCATATTCAATAGCCATGTCTGTCTCAAATTCCATATCTTTCAATAATTTTTCTATATAAATAGCAGCGTTTTTGTTCTTCACTGTGAATGGGCCAAGTGTGAACGGATACTTGATATCTGTTGCTTGTTTGAAAAGCAAGAAATTATTATCTTCAACAATTAATTGGATACTTGAAATCTGTTGCTTGTTTGAAAAGCAAGAAATTATTATCTTCAACAATTAATTTCTGCCTAAGGAACTCCAAGGCGAAAACCCTTAAGGTAAGAAACGTCGGTAAAACATAGGGTTTATGTTTGGAACCATATAACCTGATCACTGTAGTGTCTTTTGACAAGAACCAATTTCCTACAATGTATTCTGCACTTAATTGCATACATGCTTGCATTTCTGGTAATACTCTACGAAATCTTTCACCAAAAATCATTCTGTAAATTTTTGAGAGCATATAATTTATGTAATTAAACATATTATTTTCCAATAACTTTGTGAAAATGATTTCAGGGAATTGTAAATTCTTCATGACTGGCCATCATGATCATTTTCATCAAAAATGACTGAAATCTGAAATGTCTGAGAGTAGGGAAATTGACCATTTGGTCATGGATCTTTTCAGCCAGGAATTCTTCAAAGTTAAGTCGAGGAATTTGATGTTCATCAATACCTGGTGGAATTGTGTAAAATTAGTCACAGCAGATCTAATGAACAAGTAAATCAATCACAACAGATGAACATAGAAAATATGGTGCAAAACTGTGCAAAACATGCAGCAGTGCTCTCTATCCCAGAAAGGGTGAATGAATTACAATACAAACTGTCACAATGAACAGAGCAATTCGAATTGCCTAAGGAGGTCATTCAAATCACTGAATCGAGTAGCTTGACTCTATCTAGGAGTCCTCATCAATCATCGGTGTTGCTCATCAATCACAACAACCAGTCATCCAGGTGTCAAGCTGAGTCTAACTGATCATAATAAATGTAACTGAAGTGTGTAGCACTGATATAGGATCTGGAGGCTCAGTGGGGGCATATGGGAGGCTAACTGGAGTCAGAACAAGTCACCTAATCGAACTGGAGGTCAATCGGAGGTGAAACAGTCAGTCAGGAGTGAAATCAATCAGAATCGGAGCTAACTGAATGTAACTGGAGTGAATCTGCAGTGGTAGGTGAACAAGTGTGCCCTTCTCTGTCAGTAGGTGAGAAGAGGGCGCCTTTCAGCTTGGGAGGGCTAAAACTCTGTGGTAAGTGGCTCCCGGGTGCTAGAAGAAGGTGGATAAGGTGCTGGAGGCATCAAACTGGTGACTGGGCTGCATATCCTGAAATAGATCATGCAAGATCCTGAAGTAGATATGTATCCTGAAATAGATGATCCTGAAATAGATATGTATCCCGAAATAGATGATGGATATCCGAACACCCCCCCTCAATCTAGACTATGATGTGCCAACTAAAATAATGTGGGGCCCTGGTAACTAAGACCAAAGGTCACCCCAATACAATAATCCAAAAAATGCTGAAAATAAACTAAGTGAGGAAAGAGGGAAAACCCAGTGGGAAGAAAGCCCCCCCTCAAGTCTAAAGCATAATAATGAATCAATCTGTCTCCACCATGATGGAACTCACCCCCAACAGTGAACGGAGGTAAGAGAACTTCTTCTCAGTGAAGCTCTTGGTGAAGATGTCTGCAATTTGCTCATCAGTAGGGCAATATTGCAGAATGATGGTGCGGTCGTGCACCAACTGTCGAATGTAATGCATATGAATCTCAATGTGTTTGGTCCTCTGCCGCTGAACTGGATCTGTGGAGATCTTGATAGCACTTTGATTGTCACAAAATAGGACAGTCGAAGTAGTGCCACCAAAACCAAACTCGGAAAGAATACCCTGCAACCAAACTGCCTGAATGCAGGCATTGACTGCCCCTCGATACTCTGCCTCTGCTGAAGAAAGTGCAATGGCTGCTTGCTTTTTGCTGGACCAGCAAATAGCACCATGACCAATCATGAAAACATAACCGGAAGTGGACTTCCGATCAATGCTATCACCTGCCCAATCTGAATCAGTAAAACCAATGAAATCTAGCTCAGAATCTGCAGCATAATGTATGCCAAACTGTCTCGTACCTTGCACATACTGCAAGATCCGCTTGGCTGCTCGCCAATGAAGCTCATGTGGCTGCTGCATATATCTTGACACGGCACTCACGGCATATGAGATATCAGGCCGTGGATGTGTCAAATAAAGTAGTGAACCAATCAACTGTCGATACATACTGCAATCTGCAAGCGGTGTGGAATCTCCCTCCTCAAGACTGATTCCTGAGAGGAATGGGAATGGGGCTGCCTTACATTCAGCCATATTAAACTTCAATAACAGGTCGGAAGCATATTTTTGCTGAGATATAGTGATCCCATCGAAATTTTGAGCTATCTCCAAGCCCAAAAAGTGACTCAGCAAGCCCAAATCGCTCATGTCAAAAGCTAGATTTAGGGCAGATTTTAGCTTGTTTATTGAAGTAAGTGTGCTACCAGTAATAAGCAGATCATCAACATAAAGTACAATAACCAACAAATTACCTTTAACTCGCTGAAGATAGACATTCGGATCAGATTTGCATCTTTGGAAATTCTGAGAAAGAAGGAAGGAGTCCATCTTTGCGTACCAAGCTCTTGGGGCCTGTTTTAACCCGTACAAAGACTTCTTCAATCTACAAACCAATGATGGATCTGATGTATAACCCTCTGGCTGCTGCATATAGACCTCTTCAGCAAGGTCTCCATGTAAAAATGCACTCTTCACATCCATGTGATGCACCTCCCAGTGCTTGGATGCGGCAATAGCTAAAACAAGGCGGATGGAATCCATCTTTGCAACCGGTGCAAAGGTCTCTGTGTAGTCCACTCCTTGGACTTGGGAAAAACCTTTTGCCACCAACCTTGCTTTATATTTGCTGATAGTGCCATCAGCAGCAACTTTAGTACGGTAGACCCATTTACACTTCACTAATTTTCTTCCAGGTGGAAGAGAAACTAGCTCCCATGTATTGTTCTTTTGAAGAGAACTGTACTCTTCATCCATGGCATCTTTCCATCTCGGATCTCGATGGGCTGAATAGTATGATTGGGGATCTGAACCAGCCATCAAATAACAAATCTCAGGAAGAAATGGATCAGCAATAGAAAGAGCCATACCTGCCCTTTGAAAGTCTCCTCTTGTGCGTCTCGGATCAGCAGGATTTCCAAGACTAGAACCAGCAGATTGTAGAGTATTTTGGGCCCACTTTGGTAACTGAGGGGGATCTGAATGGTCGGATTCCGAACCTGATATGTCATGATCATCATATGCTGCTACAATATCAGAAATATCAGAACTCATACCTTCACTATCGCTGCTCGAATCTACTTCTGGTGAAGGCGGTGAATCGGCAGTTTTCTCCTCAACTAGTTGCAATTCTTGAAGCGGTTCTTCAAACTGCACACTGCGCTCTATGAATATCTTTTTAGATCTGATATCCATGGGTTTATATGCTTTTGATTCTTCCCCATATCCTATCAATATGCACTCGATACTTTGTGGATCCAAAGCTTGTCTCTTCTCAGAAGGAATTCTAGCCCATGCAGTAGAGCCAAAAACTCTCAAATTTGACACATCCGGTTTGTGACCAAAGAATGCTTCGAAAGGAGTCATACCTTTCACGGATGAATGTGGAACTCGGTTCTGTATATATGCAGCAACATTGATTGCTTCAGCCCAAAGATTTGCAGCCAAACCTTTTGATTCAATCATGCATGTAGCCATCTCTTTCAGTGACCGGTTTTTCCTTTCCGCTACACCGTTCTGCTGGGGTGTGTAGGGAACTGTATGTTGGATCTTGATTCCGCTTTGGGCACAAAGTTGCAGCAACTCGGACTTGATATATTCCCCACCATTATCAGATCTAAGAGCTTTGATCTTTCTCTCAGTGGTGGTCTCAACAGAAGCCTTAAAATCCTTGAATTTTCCAAGCACTTCTGACTTGTTTTTGAGAAAGAATACCCATGTAAAGCGGGAAAAATCGTCAATAAATGTCAAAACATACCTTGAACCATTTAATGACATATGGGGCAGCGGACCACTGATATCAGAATGGATCAATCCCAAAATAGTAGAGGCTCTGCTAGCCTTGCCGCGGTCGAATCTGTGCTCGGGGTGCTTCCCAATAATGCAACCGGTGCATATTCCCTTCGAGGAACGGAGTTGTGGAAGCCCATCAACCATGGATTTATTTGATAGCAGCAGCAAATACTTATAATTTAGATGTCCAAATATTTCATGCCAAAGCCTACTAACCTCATTACCATGTGTGCGAAGAGCAGTGGGCTTTGCAAGCGGAATAAAGTGCGAAAACTCATAACATTTAGCAGTGTGGTTTGCCTTTCCAACCGCAACTAGTCTTCCACTTTTGATATCAGAAATTTCAACTGTATTAGGGCTGAATGTGACTTTCTTTGGATCACCAGTATGTGTCATTTGATACACAGAAAGGAGATTCGAAGCTAAGGAAGGCACATAAAGAACATTCTGAAAGCATCCATGTTCTACATGAATCGTACCTTTGCCCTTTGAAGAAATTTTTGAGTCATCTCCCAAATGGATGGGGATGGAGCTGTTTGGATCGAATGAGGAAAAAGAATCAATATTTGCAGCCATATGATTTGATGCACCCGAATCTATCAAGAGAGTGGGCTTCGAAACCGTTGCCATGAGTGCTTGTCCTCTTTCATGATCGTCATTCCGATCCTTCTTCCTTGCACCGTCAGGAAGAGTTATGTTGTTCTTTTCCAAAAGGAGGGCCATTTGATCTATAGTCTTCTTCATACATGAACTTTCGGGATGAAAGCCACGGTTACAATAAGTACATTTAGATTTTTGGTTACCTTCTTTGCCCTTTTGCTTGGATTTCGAACTGGATGGTGCATCCGTTTGCTTGCCTTTGTCTTTTTGCTTGTGAGGCTCGAATTTGGGCTTCTCCTTCTTTAGCTTTCCTTTACCATTCGAGATCTTGGGTCCTTGAACAAATAGGGCTGAATCTTTGGAGCTTATGGACCCCATTTGAATCAACTTGTCATGCTCTTTCGTAACGGACTCAATGAAGGCATTCAAGGTAGGCATCTTCCAATTCGGGGTAGTTAGCCGACCGGAATTGAAAGTGGAGACAAATACCGAATAATCTTTCCCAAGCTTGCTTAGAATGGAGAGGATCAACTGTTTATCCTCTTTGATAACACCACTGTTCTTCAATTGCAAGTTCAAGTTCTTGAATTTTGTGAAGAATTCATTGATGGTCTCGAAATTCTCAGGATTGAGGCCAATCAATTCATTCTCTAATTGAAAATCCCTAAGCTCATCCTGCTTGCCGAATAGTGTCTCAAGTTGCTCCCATATGGATTTTGGAGTCTTCAATCCGCTGAGATGGAAGTGAAGATCCTTGGAGATGGAGAGACAAAGAAGACCGTAGGCTTCATCAAGCTTGTTGTAGTGTTTGGTTCTTTCTGCTACATTGTTTGGCTCCAATTCAAGACCAAGAGTGACTCGGTAGTAACCTTTTGAACGTAATATGATCTCCATATCCTCTTTCCAATCAAAATAATTGAATGGGGTGAGGATAGGCTTTGAAGAAGAGTATTCCATTTCAAGGATTGAGTCAACTGTTGAAGAGGAAGCTTGCATGCAGACTAGAGCGAATGGAATTGCTGTAGAAAGGCTTGCATGCAGAAGGTAGCGAATGCAATTGGAGGAGACAATAAACCTGCAAATCACATCAAAACAACCACAATAAGGTCGAACAATCCACCCTTTGAGAGTTGCATCACACCTGGGATTGGATTTCAAGCAATGTTGAATAGGTCCAATGTATCAGATCCAGGAATTATGTGGTAACTCAAGCTTCTGGAGTGGTATTGGAGTATTTTTCAAGCTTTGCATGCACAGGAGCGAATGCCCTTGAGATATCTCATGCCAAACTTTTTGCAATTTTTAGCAATTCAGTCAAATCTTCTTGTATAAACACCTGTAGAAAAGAGATCTTGTCCCTGCAATGGCTCTGATACCATGTAAAATTAGTCACAGCAGATCTAATGAACAAGTAAATCAATCACAACAGATGAACATAGAAAATATGGTGCAAAACTGTGCAAAACATGCAGCAGTGCTCTCTATCCCAGAAAGGGTGAATGAATTACAATACAAACTGTCACAATGAACAGAGCAATTCGAATTGCCTAAGGAGGTCATTCGAATCACTGAATCGAGTAGCTTGACTCTATCTAGGAGTCCTCATCAATCATCGGTGTTGCTCATCAATCACAACAACCAGTCATCCAGGTGTCAAGCTGAGTCTAACTGATCATAATAAATGTAACTGAAGTGTGTAGCACTGATATAGGATCTGGAGGCTCAGTGGGGGCGCATGGGAGGCTAACTGGAGTCAGAACAAGTCACCTAATCAAACTGGAGGTCAATCGGAGGTGAAACAGTCAGTCAGGAGTGAAATCAATCAGAATCGGAGCTAACTGAATGTAACTGGAGTGAATCTGCAGTGGTAGGTGAACAAGTGCGCCCTTCTCTGTCAGTAGGTGAGAAGAGGGCGCCTTTCAGCTTGGGAGGGCTAAAACTCCGTGGTAAGTGGCTCCCGGGTGCTAGAAGAAGGTGGATAAGGTGCTGGAGGCATCAAACTGGTGACTGGGCTGCATATCCTGAAATAGATCATGCAAGATCATGAAGTAGATATGTATCCTGAAATAGATGATCCTGAAATAGATATGTATCCCGAAATAGATGATGGATATCCGAACAAATTGTACTCATTTTATACAAAATTCTTAACTGAAACTCAGTTACATACATGTCTATGTCGAACCCTAGGATTAAAGCCAACAATGTCAGAACCAGCTGGGTATTTTCATCAAATAAAGTGACATCTATAGGGTAAGGGATATCTAAAATGTTTGTTTCTGGTTTAAGACACGTAGATAAGAACTTTTCTCTATTATATTGAAGGGTTTGGTGATACCATTCAATAATAGAGGTTTCAGAAAAACTTTCAGACTTGAGGGTTTGGGAAAATTTATTTCTAGGGCTTTGATTACGACGACAGGCTCTATTTTACAGACGACTCTGGTTTTTCGACTGTCTAAAATAGTTCTTTCTTCTCTGGAATAATTATCAGCACACCACGACACAAATTCTGGAAAAGACAGGATTTAGTCCGGGCAAAAGGCTAACAAGGATGACTGGTGGACTCTGTGTATGTCTATACCTTCTTCTAATAACTTAGACAACTTAATCTTGACTTCAGCGACCGGTAATCTGATTACGGTATCGTAAATGTCCCCATCTCTATCTTCTAGGGATTCTTTGGCTTTAAAAACATCTATATCATGCACAGTTTCCATTTAAATCGTTTCTACAAAAAATTTCCTTTAAAATATGTGAGCCAGGTCACCAGACCCTACCTGTACAGACACGTCTTTATCCTTCTGTCTCAACTACCGATCTCCACCGGTCTTCAGAGCTTCCAGGAACAATGACACATAGACAAAATGTCGTTATTTGAAAACCCTTTTGTTTTATATAAGCTCTTTTTCTTAACTTTCTGGTAGATTTCCGAATGTACTTTATTTCCAGCTGTTGATCACATGCTTTTTTATTTGAGCCATTAGATCTTGTGCCTCTTTATTTCCCATGGTGGTATCCGCTATCCCAATAATGGTTTTCCTTTCCGGTTTTAACTGTGTGCAGATCAACCATTTTCTAACACCTGTTAAAGTGGTTTAATTACCGCAACCACTCTTTCCTTTATTGAGTGTGCACTTCCCATGATGCAGATGAATCTCGTCCTTGGATTTTATGCCAATGTATATCGTCCATCTGATTTATGTCAACATATGGCGTATTCCCTTGTGCCTTATGCATCTGCCACATGCTATGGCCTACGTTTACCCTGTATTATCTTTTGGTGGTTCCGCACGATGCAGTAGTGGTTTGTGATACCACTATCATGTTGATGCGGGGCAGTAATAATGCAACACGTACTCCAGCAGTATTATGTCCGCAACCACTCACCATTGTTTGCAAACGAACTTTTGGGCGGTGCGGGGATCCACGATAGCCGTTGATCTTTTCCTTCGTCATCTCTGCTGTTGGGACTTCGCTAAGATTTAACCTTCTCAATAATTTCCTTCGGACTATTGCACTGGTAGGTTTTTGCTTTGTTGATTTTGTATTATAACCCTTCATTCAACACATCTTTAGTAAATTTACTTCTTTTGGGTATTTTTGACAAACCTTTTAGGGTTTCTTTGAATATTTCAAATATGGTGTCAACAACTGGCTCCAACTGGGGATGCTATCCTCGCCGTGAGGTAGCAAAGAACATCGTAGACCAAGTGCCTGATCCATTGGGCTGCATTCAAACTTTTCTGCAAATCAAGCTTCATATCATCATTTTTTTTTTTTTGGTAATGCATGGTAAAGGAAAATATATACACTGTACAAAATTCTCTTTCACCTCTGTCCTTTAAGAGAGATAATGTTTGAGGTGTCTACCATTTACTGGTCCTCCAAGAAAGAATTCTCCATTGCAATTTTTAAGGGTGAATGCATTTTCTCCTTGGTATCCCGCAACAATATATGGACCTTTCCACAAATGCTCAAACTTCCCATGGTGATCTTCATTTCTAGAGTCCCACTTCAAAACTAAATCATTTATCTGAAAATTCCTTTCATTAACCTTTCTGTCAAAAGTTTTTTTTATTTTCTCCTGATGCATTTGGGTTTTATTGTATGCTTTTTCTCTAACTTCATGTAATTCTATCATTTTATTTATCCTCCTCTGCATATGATTTGGTTCTTATTCGACTTCTTGTAACAATTTCATAACTGGAAAACCCAAAAAAAAAGGAAAAATTACCTTTGTGCCATACACCAACTGGAAAGGCGAAGTGCCAATTGCTCTTTTTGTACTGATTCTATCTGCCCACAAAGCATATTTTAATTTAGTATGCCAAGCCCTCTTGTTATCTTCTAGCAACTTCTTTATGATCCTCACTAGACTTTTATTTGAAGATTCAGCCAACCCATTTCCTTGTGGATAATAAGCAGTGGAATGATTTAAATGTATGTGATATTTGTGACAAAAATTTATCATCTTTTTTTATTTGAAGGCTGGAGCATTATCTGTCACTATCCTTTTAGTACAACCAAACCTGGATAAGATGTTTTCTTCTAAAAAGTTCATTATCACTATTTATGTGGCGTTTCTCGTTGGAATGGCCTCAATCCATTTCGTGAAATAATCTGTAGCAGTGAAAATCCACTTATGCTGCCCTGAGGAATTTGGGTTAATCTCGCCAATGAAATCTAACCCCCACTATTGAAAAGGTGTTTCAACTGAAATAGGTTTCAAAGGAAATGGTAATAGTTCTCTTTTCCATAAAAAATTTGACACTCATGACATTTGGTCACTTCTTTATATACATCCGAATACATGTTGGGCCAATAAAAACCAGCTCAAAGAATCTTGTTCAGCGTAGCCTTCCATGAATGATGTCCTCCACACATGCCTTTATGAAATTCCACCATAATATGCTGCGCTTCATTCTCTAATAGACAATTCAACAAAATACCTCTTGGATCTTTCCAAAATAAATTCCCATCTAATATGCAGAACTTGGCTGCTTTCAACTTCACTGATCTTGCTCTGGTTTTTTCCATATTTGCAGGTGCTTGAAGATTTTGCAGAACATACACAATGTCCGCATACGAGGAAGATAAAGAGAAATCTTCAATTACTTGGCAATTTGGAATAGCTTCTTTTGAAATTTTGGAAAGAAAATTCATACCTAGAGAATCCCAATTTGTCTCCGTCATCATTTTAGTCAGACCTTGGCCTTTTATCAGCTTTGTAGGCTTAATGTCGAGATCATATTCCAATAATATTGCTATCCACTTTTCTCTTTTTCCTTTGGGATCTGGCTAGGTAAGAATATATTTCACTGTTGCTGTTGGAACATGTGCTATTATATGAGAGTGCAATATTTATATCCTGAAATCCTTCAATGCTTTCACTAAAGCATAAGCTTGTTTCTCCATAATCTTATATTTTAATTCTGCATCCCTCAGAATTTTACTGAAAAATTCAATTGGTTGTTCCATACCTTCTTGATTCTTTTGTAACAATACTCCAGCTACTGTGTGCTTCTGATGCATAAGTAAACATAATGAAAGCTTTTGAATAATTTGGACTAATTAACACTGGTGCTTCAGTCAATGCCCTTTTAATATCAGCATTTCAGATATGTTTCTCAAAATTTCAGCAAAACTAGGAATGAACCTTCTTAACCAATTTGCCCTTCCAATAAATGACTGAATTTCCTTCTTACTTCTAGGGATTCCGACCTTCTGTATGGAAGATACTCTCTCTTGGTTAATCTTGATGCCTTCTTTTGATATAATGTGTCCCAACAATCTTCCTTCTTCCATGCAAAAATGAGATTTCTTTGGATTTAAAGAGATCCCAAACCTTCTACATTTCAAGAAAACTCTTTCCAGATGTCTCCAGTGATCAGCAACATTCTTTGAATATACAGTGATGTCATCCATGTATACTACCATGAATGTTTCTCTTTCATCTACAAATGCAATATCCATGGCTCTCTGAAAGGTTGCCCCTGCGTTCATCAAACCAAATGGCATTTTGGCATCCATAAACATTCCCCATGGAGTAGTAAAAGCAGTTTTCTCCTGATCTTCTGGATGAAATTTAATTTGATTGTAACCTAAGAAACCATCTAACATAGAAATTCTTTCAGCTCCTACAACTTTCTGCAAAATATGATCCATCTTCGGGAGTGGATAATTATCTTTCAAAGAGACGTTGTTCAAATTTCAAAAGTCTACGCACAATCTTATTTCGCCATTCTTTTTCCTTACTGGTACTAGGTTAGCCAACCACTTAGAAAATCTCAAGGATACGATTATCTTAGCATGAAACAACTTTCTCACTTCTTTTTCTATTATTGGAAGAAACTTGGGATTTATTCTTCTCAACTTCTGCTTAAAAGGCTTTTCATCAGGTTTGATAGGAATCGTATGCTGTATAACAGAAACATCATATTCGTTCAGGTCTTCATAACTCCAGGCGAAAACATCTGAAAATATTTTCATCACTTCCACACTTTTATTCTCTTCCTTTCTTGGTAGTTTCTTTGAAAGATTTACTAATTTGGGATCTTCTTCGGAACCTAAATTGTAATCTTTGACATCCTCATGTTTAGGTTCTACTTTTGGATTTTTCACCACGTCATTTTTATCAAACAATTTTTCTAAAGGAATCAAACCTCTAGGGATGACGTTATTCTTCAGCTGAATTATATCCTTACCTCCAATCCTTTGCTTGAACTTTTCTATTTCTTCAGGGGAATCTTTTTCATCTGGACCAGCTTCAGCATCTTCTGCATCAATAGACCTATAATTGAATTCATTTGTCATCTCTAAAAAGCGTTTAATTTGCTGATCATCTTCAAAAACCTGTCAGTGTTTGATATTGTCTAGGATAGATGGTCTGTGTATAACCTCAATATCATATTTATTTTTAGAAAAGATAGGGGTTTTGAATGCAGCTCCAGCAGTGGCCAAAGAATCTGCTACAGTGTTATTAACTCTGGGAATTGAAGCAACATCATGTTCATCGAAACAGTTTTCAATAAATCCCACACTTCATTCCTGTATGTCCTCATTTTAGGATGTTTGGTCTGATAAATAGCTTTTACCTGATTTATTACTAACTCAGAATCTCCAAACACTTCAATTATTTTTGCTTTTAAATCTCTCAATACATTCAACCCTAGAATCAAAGCTTCATATTCTGCAACATTGTTTCTACATTCAAAATTCAATTGATAAGAAAACATCAAGAATTCTCGATTAGGTGTGATTATCCATACTCCCGCACCAGCTCCTTCTCTGCTCCTAGATCCATCAAAATGCATTTTCCAAGTTCCTTCTTTTCTAATTTTTTCTCTTAATAGTCTTTCTTTTTCATTTTCTTTAGATTCGATTAAATCCATCTTTTCTTTGGATTCAACATTATTGTATAGAACACATGACCCCAAATCTGTGTCTACTGCATATATGGCATGCTTTTTAGGTTCTTTTAAGTCACTTACCAAATAAGAAACCATTTTTTCAGCATATAATCTTCTGTGTACCCCTAACACTGGAATAGTAGCAAAAGACATATCCATCTGCAAAGTTCCTTTTAACTTCGAAGCCCATGATCTAGACAACAACATACCAACTTTTGCTAGAATATCAGCAACCACCATATCCATGAGGATACCTTTGACTGGTATTTTACTGAGATTGACTGTCAAATCTTTAATCAACCCTAAACATTTAACTTTCCTTGAATCAAAAGAGAATAGTTCATCATATGGTCTTGTGATCTCCAACCCCAAAGATTCAACTACATGTTTCGGCATCAGGTTATGAGAAGCTCCCGAGTCTAACATACAATTATGCACAACTTTATCATGAACGTTCAAATCTACATAGAAAGGAGAAATATCCCCAAAACTATTATCTTCCATTCTTAAACCCAGACAAATATCAGGAGCATCATTATCCAATTCCAAAGTATCTACTTCCACTGGATTTTCTACTTGCATCATCTTAAAAATTTGTTCCTTGTATTCTTTATTTTTTAATATCTCATTGAAAGGTACAGAAATCTTGACTTTCGACATTTCACTTTGTATATTGAAAGGAACCAAATTTTTATCAACTTCTTTTACTGAATCTTTCTTGTTATCTGAAATCCCTTTTGGCACATCTTCGTTTTCTTTTCTTCTTGTTTGCTGCTCATTCTGATTGGTGGAGGGTTTATCTATAGATCCTTTTGATTTACCCATTGACTCTTTTCCTTTGTCTATTATAACGTCTCTATTTCTCAGATTTATCTTTCTTTGAAGATCGTTTATAGCACTTTGGTAACCAATCTGGTATTGATCAGTTTCTGTCTCCAAATTACAACATTCTCCTTCTGCAAGGAACATATCATGTTCATGTTTAGTCAGATAGAATTCTGAATCAAAACTGCCACAATGGTGAATGTCACTTTCAGCCATCTCAGCTTCAGCTTCCCTAGCAATATAATTTTTAGGAAAAGGAGGTCTGACTGAATCTTCTTCTACATTCCTTGGATTCCTCTGATCTCTTGTCCTTATGGGTGGGACAAAGGTGTTAGAAAAACAGGATCGCAGAGCAATAACAATAAACAGAAATGAAAATATAATCACACATACACATTACAAGAGAGACACAGATATATCGTGGTTCACCCAACTTGGGCTATGTCCACACTGAATTTGCCAGTCCTTATTATTATTACCGTCCAGCAAGTTGAATGGATACAACCTGCAGCACAACCGCTGCACTTCCTCTTCTCTGTTGTACAGTCTCTCTCCAGATCTCAAAGATCTTTACAATGCATAAAACATAATACATCAACCCTAGCCGTATTACAATGTCTTTCTTTTACAAGGGAAATACAATGGGAAAATACCACGGGATACCCAAAACCATGGGCCCGCAAAACAGCTGGTGAAAACAACACCAAAAATTTTCTTCGGGGGCGTTGCCCCTGAACCCCCATTTCTCGGGGGCGCTGCCCCCGGACCCCCCAGCCAGGGGGGATGGGCCCCCCCACACCCCCCCGCTGGGGTGAGTGTATAGTCCACCTACATATCATATAGAACTGGGGTACAAACACAGCTGATACAATATCATCTATGAGACTAGAAGATCTGGCTCCACAACCAACAATCTCCCACTTGGAGACTGATCACAACAACTCCACCGCTGCTGCACTTGCTGGAGTTGGACTTGGAAAATTTCTCCTCTTCACCTTCATGCTAGAAGGCCAACTGAAACCGAGCACGAACTCAGTTTCTCTCTGGTCACTACCTTTGTGAACATGTCTGCAGGATTTTGGCTAGTATGTATCTTTTCCAACATTAACAATTCATCTTCCAGAACAGAGCGTATGAAATGGTACTTGAGCTGTATATGTTTAGTCCTGGAATGGAATGCTGAATTCTTTGCAAGGTGAATGGCACTCTGGCTGTCACTATACAATATGATATCCTTCTTCTTCTTACCCACTTCCTCCATAAACCTCTGCAACCAAATCATCTCTTTATTAGCCTCTGTAATGGCAACATACTCTGCTTCTGTTGTTGAAAGTGCAACAACCTTCTGTAGTTTCGAAATCCAGCTTACTGCTGTTCCACCTACAGTAAACACATACCCTGTGGTACTCCTCCTGCTATCCTTGTCACCTGCCATATCTGCATCAACATATCCCTGTAGAACAGTGTCTGAACCTCCAAAACATAATGCCTCAGTGGTAGTACCTCTCAAATACCTGAGAATCCACTGTACTGCCTTCCAATGTTCTTTACCTGGATTGTTCACATATCTGCTCACAACTCCCACTGCATGTGAAATATCTGGTCTTGTGCACACCATGGCATACATCAAGCTGCCAACTGCTGATTGATAGGGAACCTTGGACACGCAATCTATTTCTTCTTGTGTCTTGGGACACATTTCCTTACTTAGACTGAAATGGCTAGCCAAAGGTGTACTTACAGGTTTTGCATTCTGCATTCTGAACCTATCCAACACCTTTTGTATGTACTCACTTTGAGACAATGTCAATTTGCGATTTTTCCTGTCTCTCATTATTCTCATACCAAGGATTTGCTTTGCAGCACCCAAATCCTTCATCGCAAATGAATTATCTAGCTTCCTTTTGAGTACATTTATATCCTGCATGTCAGACCCTGCAACAAGCATGTCATCCACATACAATAACAAGATAATATATCTTCCATTGTCTAGCTTCTTGAAATAAACACAGTGGTCAGAATGACATCTACTATAACCTTGTTCTGTCATAAACCTGTCAAACTTTAGATACCATTTCCTTGGAGCTTGCTTCAAGCCATACAAGCTCTTTTTCAACCTGCATACCAGATCCTCCTTACCTTTGACTTCATACCCTTGTGGTTGCTGCATATATATTTCTTCCTCCAAATCCCCATGGAGGAAGGCCATTTTTACATCTAACTGTTCAAGATGCAAATCTTCTACCGCCACTAGACTTAAGATAGTCCTAATTGAAGTCATCTTAACAACAGGAGAAAATATTTCATCAAAATCTATACCTTTCTTCTGTGCAAACCCCTTTACAACAAGTCTGGCTTTGTACCGCTTCTTACCTCCTTCTTCTTCCTTCAACCTGTAAATCCATTTGTTTTGCAATGCTCTTTTACCAGCAGGCAACTTAACCAAATCCCAAGTCTGGTTTCCTACCAATGAGTCCATCTCCTCATTCATGCCTTGCTCCCACTTCTTTCTAGTTTCCACCTGCATTGTTTCTTCATAACTTTCTGGTTCACCAGAATCAGTCATCAATAAATAATATATTGAAGGAGAGTATCGTTCAGGGAGTCTACTTAACCTGGTATATCTTCTTACAGTTGCAGGAGTTTCAGGTACTTGCTGCTGCTCTTGATTTTCTGGCACCTTCAGAACTTCATTTTCTTTAACTTCATCAAGCACTATGTACTCTGTGCTTTCCTTTTCCTGTTTCTTTCCCTGCAACTGATCTTTATACATGACCTTTTCATTGAATATCACATCTCTACTCCTGATGATTTTGTTATTTTCATAATCCCATAAACGATAACCAAATTCATCAACCCCATATCCAATAAAGGTACATTTCTTGGATTTAGCTTCAAGCTTTGTTCTATTTTCTTTATCAATATGGACAAATGCTTCACAACCAAACGTTCTCAGAAATGAGTAGTTTACCTTTTTATCTGTCCATGCTTCCTCTGGAATACCACCATCCAAACCACTTGAAGGTCCTCTGTTTATTAAATAAACATCAGTATTTACAGCATCCACCCAAAACTGTAAGGGCAACCCTGCATGCAGTCTCATACACCTTGCACGCTCCATGATTGTTCTGTTCATCCTTTCTGACACACCATTTTCCTGTGGTGTTCCTGGGACTGTCTTCTCTCTACGAATCCCATGGTATGAACAGTAACTATCAAACTCCTTGCCGCAGTACTCACCTCCATTATCAGATCTGAGACACTTCAACCTTTTTCCTGTCTCATTCTCAACCAAAGCTTTCCACTTCTTAAAAGTAGCAAACACATCAGATTTCTGTCTAATGCAATAAACCCAAGTTTTTCTAGTTGCATCATCAATAAATGTAACATAATAATGAGAGCCACCAAGAGATTGTACCTGAGCCGGTCCCCATACATCTGTATGCACAAGCTCTAATTTTTCATTCTTCTTCTGTTTGCCAACCCTGAGAAATTTGACTCTCTTCTGTTTTCCATAAACACAGTTTTCACAGAATTCCAAACTTACCTGCTTCAAATCCGGCAGCAACTTCCTTGAGTGGAGAATCTGCATCCCCTTCTCACTCATGTGGCCAAGCCTATGATGCCACAATGTTGTATCTATTCCTGTGGAAGCTAAAGAGATAGAATGGTCAGTATTATGAGGACATAAATACAACGTACCTACTCTGTCTCCTTTTGCTATCACCATTGATCCTTTAGTGATCTTCCACCACTTTTCTCCGAACGTAGATAGACAGCCGCCATCTCCCAACTGCCCTGTTGAGATCATATTTCTTTTCATAGCAGGAATATGCCTAACATCTTTCAATAGCCAATCAGTTCCATTCTTAACTTTTATCCATACCTTACCCATTCCAACAATTTTACATGGCTCATCATCACCCAATAAAACATGTCCAAAATCGCCAGGAACATACTCATGAAAGTATTTTCTATGGGGTGTAGCATGACGTGAAGCTCCTGAATCTACTACTCAATAATCACTAGTATTATCTAATGCAAGAATCAAAGCATCTTGTAACACATCACCTGCTACATTTGCTTCCTGGGTAGTTTATTTCTGTGCATCTCCTTTCTTCTTTAGAGATTTGCAGTCTTTCTTCAGATGTCCTTTCTTTCCACAGTTCCAGCACTCTATCTTTCCCAGTCTGGACTTGGATCTTCCCGTTTTAGACTTTCCACGATTACCTTGGCTCTTTCCTCTCTCCTTTTGTCTTCCTCTGCTCTCCATGGTCAACGCATTACCTGATGTCTCACCTGTGCTTTTTCTTTGCATTTCCTTGCTAAGAATAACACCAATAACATCATCAAATTTCAAGTTGTTTGAACCAGATACAGAGTTACTTACAGCCATGACCAAGCTATTCCAGCTTTCTGGCAATGAACACAAGATTAGAAGAGCCCTAACCTCATCATCAATGTTCGCACTTACAGAACTTAGCTGATTTGTAACCGTATTAAACTCATTTAAATGATTAGTAACAGATCCACCTTCAGACATCTTCATATTAAATAAACGCTTCATTAGAAATACCTTGTTGGAAGCCGAGGGTTTTTCATACAGCTTACCCAATGCTTTCATCAAACCCTCTGTTATCGTTTCTTTTGAGATATTGAAAGCCACCGACGAAGCCAGGCTCAACCGTATTGTTCCCAGAGCCTTTCTGTCAAGAACCACCCATTCTTCGTCCTTCATAGTCGTCGGCTGCTTTGCTTTTCCTCCCAACGGTAGGAATAGATCCTTCTGGTACAGATAGTCCTCCATTTGCATCTTCCATAACCCGAAGTTTTGGCCGTTAAACTTCTCGACCTTAAACTTTCCTTCTTCTGCCATTGCTCCCACTCGAACCAGAAACCCTAGCTTCCTGCGGCTTTAACTGCCAAATAGACCTTTGGCTCTGATACCAATTGTTAGAAAAACAGGATCGCAGAGCAATAACAATAAACAAAAATGCAAATATAATCACACATACACATTACAAGAGAGACACAGATATATCGTGGTTCACCCAACTTGGGCTACGTCCACACTGAATTTGCCAGTCCTTATTATTATTACCGTCCAGCAAGTTGAAGGGATACAACCTGCAGCACAACCGCTGCACTTCCTCTTCTCTGTTTTACAGTCTCTCTCCAGATCTCAAAGATCTTTACAATGCATAAAAACTATTACATCAACCCTAGCCGTATTACAATGTCTTTATTTTATAAGGAAAATACAATGGGAAAATACCACGGGATACCCAAAACCATGGGCCCGCAAAACAGTTGGCGAAAACAGCACCAAAAATTTTCTTCGGGGGCGCTGCCCCCGGACCCCCCAGCCAGGGGGGATGGGCCCCCCCACCCCCCCCGCTAGGGTGAGTGTATAGTCCACCTACATATCATATAGAACTGGGGTACAAACACGGCTGATACAATATCATCTATGAGACTAGAATATCTGGCTCCACAACCAACAAAAGGGTCTCCTAAAATTAGGGTTTCTGATTTGAGGTTCTGTTTGTTATCTATTCGGAGCTTTGTTATCCACCACTTACCTGTCTAACAACTTCTCCATAGTTTTCATCATTGCTTCAAATTTTACATCTGTGGAAGAGGAAGAAGTTGTATTTTGATTATCTTCTTTACTTTTCTTTCGGTCTGTATCTCTATGCCGCATCTTGCCAGAAGCCATCATATTAGCTTCAACTTCCACTGCATATTTCATCATTATTGCCAAAGTGGTAGATCTTATTTCCCTTAATGTGCATGAAAAATCACCTTCAAAAGCATCTGCATAATATAACTTGGCTGCTCCTACTGGAGGTTTTATGTTTGCAGGGATAGAGTTATAAACTTTCATAAATCTGGCAGAGAATTCTTGAACCGACTCAAAAATTCCTTTCTTCAGATTGTTATACTGTGTCAACATCTGTGAAGGATTCTTCTGGTCTTCCCATCTTTTGATAAAAAGAGTTGTGAAAGCCTCATAATTAGCAATTGATCCTGCAGCTAAAGCTCTGAACCATTTTTTGACTTCGCCTCGTAGGATTTGAGAAAACAACCTCATTTTTGCATCATCATGATCCACTTATTCTAAATCAATGAAATCACTAAAGTTATCAACATGTTGTTGTGTTGTAAAATTACCATCATCATCAAAAGTAACGATTCTCTGTCCATAATTTTGAGGCAAATCGTGTAAAGCAGTGGGCAAAACCAATGGGGCAAATATAGCAGCCATGGGTGGTGGATTATAAGGTGGAACAATCACTACCTGTTGTTTTATAAATTTATGACTTTGCACAAGTATTCTTTGGGCCTTGGATATTTTGGAACCATCCTTTTTAGATTTTTGCAAATTTTTCCAGACAGATTTTAAAGAATAGTCCCACAAACTTTTTCGATCAACGTTTCTTTCTTTCAAATCAGAATCTGATTTAGTTCTAAACAAAACTTTTTCACTTGAACCAATATTTTCTTTCTCAAACATATTTTCTTGAAAAGAAGGGAATATATTCGAAAACTGAGGAATACCTTCTTTTGTCTTGCCTTTTCCTTTATCCGTCTTGAGGAGCTTTTCTGGATTGTCCACGCCTGAGAAGAACTGTGAATCGGGATTTCTTCTTATAGCCACAATGTCTATTTCCGAATACCTTCAAAAAACCTTGAAATTTTTTCACAAGTGAAGTCGCCAGGGCAATATCTACAACCAACTTTTAAAACTTCAAACTTCCTTGCCCAAGAAATTTGACCTTTCTCTGTCGCTTCTCCCAGGGAAAATTTCACTTTCGTTCCCCGACAATGGCGCCAAAATGTTATCACTCAGATTTTATCTCGGTTGTAAAACAATAACACCTAAGGTAACTTATTTCAAACCAAACTTTAGGTAGAAAACTTAGCCATTTTTTCCACCAGAGAGGGCTCTCTCACAAGATATATGTAAAGGCTAAAAATATATAGAAACACACTCAAAATTTCTCAAAATGATTTACTTGGTTGAAAAGGAAACAAGAAACATTGGGTATGGTGTCAACTTTCAAATATCTAACGTGCCAGCAAGAGATTTATACCAAATAGATTTTCACATAGGCAATATAGCAACCATATCACAGTCAATTTGATTTTGCAGGTGGTATAGAAAGAAATAATGATAATCCATCAACAACATGCATCTAACTAGGATGAATCCATTGTCAACTTTGGAGAAATAATGGATACTTAAATGCGATAAAATGAGGCATAACCAGTATGAATCCTGATTTATTTCAAATGTTCATTTAAGCATAGAAGAGGAACACAATGGAAGATATAACAAAGAAAGTAAACATGCACATATAGAGAGGAGGGAAAAGACAGACTGTAAAAATGATCAACACATGAACTTCTGTTAGTTTGACTTCGGTTCTTCCCTCCTCTTCTGAAACTGCCATTAACTCTTGTTGCTCATCCATTTTTAATTTTTTTCCTTTTTCTGCTTCATCACTTTCAATGTTGACTACGTCTTGTATAGGCCTTTTAAACCCTACCATTGCAGTATTCATCATGCTTTCTGCCTCTGTTGTTGTATCTGTCAATATCATTTCTTTATCTTGAGAATATGGAATGATTTATTCCTTATAATCCAACCAATTTGCTCTATCAGACATTCCCTCAATCACCTGATGATTCAACGCTTTGATGCAATGATCCGTTCTCCATTTTGATATTATGTTTAACGGATCATATTCAATAGCCATGTCTGTCTCAAATTCCATATCTTTCAATAATTTTTCTATATAAATAGCATCATTTTTATTCTTCACTGTGAATGGGCCAAGTGTGAACGGATACTTGATATCTGTTGCTTGTTTGAAAAGCAAGAAATTATTATCTTCAACAATTAATTTCTGCCTAAGGAACTCCAAAGTGAAAACCCTTAAGGTAAGAAATGTCGGTAAAACATAGGGTTTATGTTTGAAACCATATAACCTTATCACTATACTGTCTTTTGACAAGAACCAATCTCCTACAACGTATTCTGCACTTAATTGGATACATGCTTGCATTTCTGGTAATACTCTAGGCAATCTTTCACCAAAAATCATTCTGTAAGTTTCTGAGAGCATAAAATTTATGTAATTAAAGATATTATTTTCCAATAACTTTGTGAAAATGATTTCAGGGAATTGTAATTCTTCATGACTGGCCATCATGATGATTTTCATCAAAAATGACTAAAATCTAAAATGTCTGAGAGTAGGGAAATTGACCATCTGGTCATGGATCTTTTCAGCCAGGAATTCTTCAAAGTTAAGTCGAGGAATTTGATTTTCATCAATCCCTGGAGGAATTGTACTCATTTTATACAAAAGGCTTAACTGAAACTCAGTTACATACATGTCTGTGTCGAACCCTAGGATTAAAGCCAACAATGTCAGAACCAGCTGGGTATTTTCATCAAATAAAGTGACATCTATAGGGTAAGGGATATCTAAAATGTTTGTTTCTGGTTTAAGACACGTAGAAAAGAACTTTTCTCTATTATCTTGAAGGGTTTGATGATAACATTCAATAACAGAGGTTTCAGAAAAACTTTCAGACTCGAGGGTTTGGGAAAAATTTATTTCTAGGGCTTTGATTACGACGACAGGCTCTATTTTACAGACAAATCTGGTTTTTCGACTGTCTAAAACAGTTATTTCTTCTCTGGAATAATTATCAGCACACCATGACACAAATTCTGGAAAAGACGGGATTTGGTCTGGGCAGAAGGCTAACAAGGATAACTAGTGGACTCTGTGTATGTCTATACCTTCTATTAATAACTTAGACAACTTAAGCTTGACTGCAACGACCGATAACCTGATTAGGGTATCGTAAATGTCCCCGTCTCTATCTTCTAGGGCTTCTTTGGCTTTAAAAACATGTATATCATGCACAGTTTCCATTTAAATCGTTTCTACAAACAAATTTCCTTTAAAATATGTGAGCCAGGTCACCAGACCCTACCTGTACAGACACGTCTTTATACTTCTGTCTCAACTTCCGATCTCCACCGGTCTTCAGAGCTTCCAGGAACAGTGACACATAGACAAAATGTCATTATTTTGAAAACCCTTTTGTTTTATATAAACTCTTTTTGTTAACTTTCTGGCAGCTTTCCGAATATAATTTATTTCCAACCATTGATCACATGCTTTTTGATTTGAGCCGTTAGAACTTGTGCCTCTTTATTTCCCATGGTGGTATCTGCGATCCCAATAATGGTTTTCCTTTGTGGTTTTAACTGTGTGTGGATCAACCATTTTCTAACACCTATTAGAGTGGTTTAATTACCGCAACCACTCTTTCCTTTATTGATTTTGCACTTCCCATGATGCGGATGAATCTCATCCTTGGATTTTATGCCAATGTATATCATCCATCCGATTTATGTCAACATATGGCGTATTCCCTTGTTCCTTCTGTGTCTGCCACGTGCTATGGCCCACGTTTACCCTGTATTATCCTTTGGTGGTTCCGCACGGTGCTGTAGTGGTTTGTGATACCACTATCATGTTGATGCGGGGCAATAAAAATGCGACACGTACTCTAGCGTTATTATGTCTGCAACCACTCACCATTGTTCGCAAACGAACTTTTGGGCGGTGCGGGGATCCACGATAGCCGTTGATATTTTCCTTCATCATCTCTGCCGTTGGAACTTCGCTAAGATTTAACCTTTTCAATAATTTCCTTCAGACTATTGCACTTGTAGGTTTTTGCTTTGTTGATTTTTTATTATAACCCTTCATTCAACACATCTTTAGTAAATTTACTTCTTTTGGGTATTTTTGACAAACCTTTTAGGGTTTCTTTGAGTATTTCAAATACGATGTCAACACCTTGTTCAGTGCAGAAAGTAGTGAACTTTTTGTTAACATATTCTCCTCCATTTTCAGATCTTAACTTAATAATTTGATGACCAGATTATTTTTCAACAAGGTCCTTGTAGGCCAAGAACATGTTAAATACTTCACTTTTAAGTTTGAGGAAATAAACCCAAGTGCGTCTGATGTAATCATCAATGAAAGTTAAGAAATATTTGAAACCAGAAAAGGAAGCAGATGGAAGAGGCCTACACAAGTCACTATGCATAAGCTCCAAGGGAACTGAGGCGTGCCAAGAGGGACGTTTGTCAAAACTGTCCCGATGATGTTTTCCAAGTACACAACTGGAACAAACACCATCCCTGCAAGATACCATCGGAAGACCTATCACCATATTGTCTTTACATAGTTGTTGCAATGAACGGTAATTTAAGTGACCAAATCGCTCATGCCAAAGTTTGCTCAATTTATCACTATGAGCAACAAAAACTGAAGGGAAAGGTGATGACTCAAAGTTGTTAAACTTGTACAACCTGGTAATATCATCAACAATTCTGGTAGCTAAAACCTATTGAGGATCTTTAAAATCCTTGATTACAACTTGGTGAGGTGTAAAGGTCAGAGTTTTACCTTCACCAGAATGAGTGATCTGATAGACTGATAACAAATTGCAGGAAATTCTTGGAACACATAGTACATCACTAAAATGACCATTATTTACTGGAATTGTTCCAGCTCTTACAACACTTAGAGATCTATCATCACCAACAAATATTTGTTTGGTGTTACATTCATGCATAGTAGAAAAGATGGCTTGATCCTTAGCCATATGATAAGATGTTCCAGAATCAATGAGCCATTCATTTGAAGTAGAAGAAGAAGATGCATTATAAGAATAACCAGAAGCACAAAGTGCATGTCCATGAGAGGCATATTCTGAAGGTGAATCTAGGATGATGTGGTGCTTCTTTATTTGCTGCTTCCAAGGCTGCCATCTTCTTGAAACACTTAGATTCATCATGATTATCTTTCCCGCAATAGTTGCAATGACGCTCAGTCTTCTTACCTTTTGGCTTGGATCCTTTGTCATTTTTTAAAGGAGTTGAATGAGAGGGTTTTGGACCCTTGTTTGACTTATTATTGCAAAAATTTTGTTTCTTGGGAGGCTTGGACTTTTTTTTCTATTGGGACAATAAGGCTTTCCCAGATGTATTTGCATTGTTGATTATTCCAAGATGAATGAGTTTATCTTGCTCTCTAATCAAGGAATCACAAAAGGATTCAAGACTGTGCTCTTGATAGATAGCTGCATTCGAGGATTCTTTCATGGAGTAAAATGTAGATACAAAAACAGAATATGCAGGTCCAAGTTTGGAAATAATATGATAAATGCATTGTTTGTCTTCCCTCTTAATCTTACATTCTGCACATAAGAGTTTAAGAGTTTTGTACTTAGATAAATAATATTGAATGCATGAAAAGTCACTTGGATTTAAAGAAATCAACTTGTTTTCGAGTTGGTGACCTCGAATTTCATTGTGTTTACCAAACACAGATTCCAACTTGTCCCAAGCAGCATCAGGTTCATCAATTCCAGATATGTGGAATTGCAAATCAGTAGAGATTGACATCCCAATCAATCCACGAGCTTCGTCACATGTATTTGCGCATTTTATTTTCTTATCATCATCAGCGGGTTTGGTTTCTTTCCCTGAGGTAATTCTGAAAAGTCTCCTACTTCGGAACATCCTCCATACGAGATTTCCATGAGAAATAATTGGAACTGTTAAGTAGAATATCACAAGCGGCGGCCATATTTGTAAATTAATGGCTATAAAAGTAGAAACCAGTAGTCTGGATGTGAAGATCTCAAAAAAATAGGCGGTTTAAAAAAAATGACATTGAAAACTGACTCTGTATGATGAAGTTATGCTTGAACAAAGACACTGGTGAAGATGTCCCCAATAGTGACGTGGCAGCTAGAGAATGTCCAGCAAAAAAAAGAACCCCCCTCTTCCCAAGATGAACCTTTTGACAATCACTTTACAAGAAAGTTGCTTTAAGTGAACCACTTTTGTAAAATAAGTGATTTCACTTTTACAATGATATTACTTTTAAATAGTGCAATAATAAAAAAAACTTAAGTGACTCACTTGTATTTTTATTTTTTATTATTTAAGTGAGATGCACTTTTACAATAAAGTAACTTTAAAATAGAAATTGCATGCACTTTTTCTTTTAAAAGTAACTTCCTAAGACTTGAACTCAAGACCTATTAAGGAATAAAGCAACTTTGAACCAAGTGAGCTAGATTAAAAGGTATGTATTTTTTTTTTTTACTCTTCTTGCTCGGTTTGCGTGCTTTCCCTTTTTCCTGCAAAAACAAACCACCAATCGAAACAAAAAAAAAAATTTCCACACTTGTGGAGTTAGATCTCGTTAGCTTTCCCGGAAAGTCGACATTTTCTCTCTGTTTCTGATTTGCCGAGATCGCGCAAGGTGCACGAAAAAGAGCATATGCAGCTGCGAAAAACCCTTTCCCTTTTTGTTTCTGATTTGCCGAGGTCACTCAAGGTGCATGGCAAAGAGCATACGCAGATGGGAAAGCAACAATCCGAACCCAAAAAAAAATATAACAGTAAAAAAATGATAAAATATGAGATTTTTTCTTTTAAAAACAGAAAATACAAAAAATGCGTCACTGTAACATTATACCTTCAGATCTGATGAAATACGCGTTTCTGGAGCAACCGAGAACCGTTTTCGATCAAACGAAAACTATTTCCTAATGGAAACGACGATACGGAAGCAATGGAACACCTCCCATATCCCAGAAATGCACAAAAATACTAGAACTAGAAACCCTTTCGAGTTTCAGCAACAACAGTTCAAGATCTAGATCATAACTGGAAGCGGCTCTTCATAAAAGCTCTGATACCATGTTCGAGTACACAGGGTACTACCAAAGGAATGAACACCAAGAGAAACCACTTCACACAAACAGATCACAGATCAACACACCGATGTTTTGACGTGGTTTAAACCCTCTTAAGGGAAACACTCCACGACCCCGACCAAATAGCTTCTACGAGACAATTTATTATGCAAAGAAAGAAAGTTACAAATGAGCTTCTCATAATCGATAAGCTAAACAATGACCCTCCATGCTCTTTAAATAGAGATCATGGACCAATCGGGTGTTAAGCCACGGATCAAGGTTAGGTTTGATCTAAGAGAAGTTGAGCCATCGGATCACTCTATGTCGGGAACATATCGTGACCGTCGGATTAAGTATTTACAAATGCATACTAATGCATACTAAAGAAACACACTATCTCTAACGGATATATTACACAAGTTGATCTTAACTAACTCCTAAGTGTCTAAATATCCTAACATCGTAATATGTCGAAGTCGAGACTCAATGGAGTTGTGTCGAAATCAAACTTATTGAAGTTGTCAAAGTTGTCGAAGTCATGTCGCGTTGAAACTTGTCTAAGTTGTATCGACATCGATGACTTGCCAACTATGATGCAGATCAATCATTCAAATTCTCCTCAATGTGTGGCTTGGATAGCATTGGAGACATAACCCAAACCAGTGGCATTAGTCACAATAGTCAAATAGTTAGTCAAATGAGTCTAACTGAGTCTAAATGAGTGCATGGGAAATAATCTAGGGAAGGAGACTCCAATGTGGGTGCACGAGGAGCTGTCAATAGTCAGTATAGCTGATCTAGTCTCTCTGGAGGTCTATCTAGGTGGTTAAGTTAGTTAAACTAGTAATCATTTCTCAAAACAAGGAGCAGATCCACTAATCATGGAACTAACTGAATTAACTCCTAAATAGGTGGAAGAGGGTGAACTTGTACTCCAGTGATGAAAAAAAGGTCGCATATGTGGTTAGGAGGGATAGAACTGAGTAGAAAAAGGTTTCCGGGGGCTGCAAAATAAGAACTAGGTGCTGGGAGACTACCATACTCCTGACTGGATGCATGCAATTGCATGCAGATGATTGGATGCATGCATAATTGCATCCAAGAATGAAAAATATAAAATGATGGTGAGAATATTCCAACACCCCCCTATAATCCAAACTACAAGGAACAACCGAAATGGTAGGGCCCTGGTAATTGAGACCAAAGGTCACCCTGTATAACAATATAAATAAATAAAGTGAGGGAAGAGGGAAAACCCAGTGGAAAGAAAGCCCCCCCTCAATATAGACCTTGGTAGGATGATCAATCATGTACATCAATCACCCCAAATGGTCAGTGGACTTCTCCACCGAAGAAAGATCTATCGACAAGAAATGGATCTGTAATGTGAGAAGGATGAAGCCTTCCATTCTGAAAATCAGATCTGGTTCTCCTTGGATCAAGTCGATGTCCAACAAGATCTCTGAAAGATCTAAGAGTAGTGGTTTCCCATCTAGGAAGAGGAGGATCTGCAAGCTGTAGATCTGGATCTTGGTCTTCTATTCGCTCATCTTCATTAATAGGTTCTATATCTCCAGGTTCTTGTGGATCTGGATCTAGCATTCTCTCAAAAGGAGTTATCTTCCTCTTGGGAAGAAGTGTATCATCCTCCAAAAACATGTGCTTGAGTTCTCCAACAATGGATGCAAGTGAATCTGGAGGCTTTTTGAACTTGCTCTTCCTCCCAGGCATGGTGAGAACAAATCCAAAAAATATAAAGATCATTATGGAGCATGTGACTCGAAGCAACTAAGGTAGAATCAACTCCATGAATTTGTATGTAGTTCTTTGATATATCCTTTGAACCGACATAGGTGAGATCATAACCAAATGAACTAATACATGATGGTGATGGTTTGGACTTCAAATCAGATCCAAGAGTTCATAGATGGCTTCTTATGATCTCCTTTGAACCAGCAGGGGTGATATCAAAACCAAAATCAAAAGGATATGCATGAGACTTGAAACCAAGTGAATGATGGTGTCTTCCATCTTTTATAAAACTCCGAAAACGTGTGCCAATGACCAAATAGGAGTTTATAGGTAGCATTTGATGAGGGAAAGTGAATGCATCACCTCCAAAATACTCAGTAGATCATCATATTGCACATCAACAAGCTCATGGGAAGTAGATATTTCAAAGGTCTCTTCAACCTCTAGAGTAGTAGTTGACATATCTTACTCGGAATTTGAATTAGAAAATGGACCAACTTCATTAGTCGTGATGGACCATTTTGCAATAGTAGATCCTGATATCATGTCTTGGATTTCGATTTCATTTTGAACAACTTCATCATGGGAGATGATGGAGGCCGAATCATGAATAGGGAGAGCACTTGAGGCAGTACTGCTGGGATTGTTCTCCAAATGGCTAACATCATCGTCTTCCTTCTTTCCAAATAATCTGTCTAATCTTTTCCAGTTATCACTTGGATGTTCTGTAGGATCAATGAGGTATTCCATATTGGAAAGCATAGCAGTACATATTGCTGCTGAGGCTCTGTCAAAATCATCTAGCCAATCTTCTTTCTATTCATAGGAAGAAAAATCTCTCTTAACACCAATACACATATCGAAAATACCATATCTCTTCAGGTATGCTATCATCTTTGGTTTCCATTCTTCATAGTTTTATGAAGAGAGAGAAGGAATTGCTTTCAGATTCATGGAAGTTGTTGAATTCGAATGTACTGCTCCAAATTCAAAAAAATAGCTGCAACTGTAGAATTGTTGTAACTGCATAGAACTTTGAAACTACTGCTACTACAGAAAAATTCTAATAACCTTCAAAAACAATGGAGATCCATGGTAGTTGTTGAATTCGAATCTGTTGAAGATGGATTCGAATGATGGAATAACCTACAAAACAATGAAATTGTTGATGGAGATATGTTGCAATTTGAATTGAACACTTCCTTAGGACAATGAGCACATGTGATTGGATCCTTCACACCTGTCTAGACCTCACTAGATTGCTCCAGTGAATTCAAGACAATTGCACCAGGAATTGCTGTGGAAATCGAGAGGCTTGTGGTGCTTAATGAAAGAGAGATGCTCAAAGAATTGTTGCAACTGCTGCAAATGTTGCTACTACAATTCTAATAACTTCCTCTAGCTCTTATACCATGTGATATTTTAGGATTAGGATCACTCAGCAGTAGAAGACCTCACTAAAAATCACTCAAGAAAGTGTAGAAAGAAGAAGAAGAAATGGAGATTCAATAATCACTCATACATAAGAAATGACCAAAAATGTTGTATCATACATCAGTGGTGAGCTGGCACTCTGTAAAGTGAATAATAAATGAATACAATCAAATAGACTTGAATGCCACTAAGTTCAGTCGAATTCTCCTCAATGTGTGGCTTGGATAGCATTGGAGACATCACCCAAACTAGTGTCAATAGTCGCAGCAGTCAAATAGTTCGTCAAATGAGTCTAACTGAGTGCATGGGCACTAATCTAGGGAAGGAGACTCCAATGTGGGCGCATGAGGATCTGTCAGTAGTCAGTATAGCTGATCTAGTCTATCTAAGTGGTTCAGTCAACTAAACTAGTAATCAATGCTCAAAACAAGGAGTAGATCCACTAATCATGGAACTAACTGAAGTAAATACTAAATAGGTGGAAGAGGGCTCACTTGTACTCCAATGATGAAAGCAAGGGCGCATCTGTGGCTAGGAGGGATATAACTAAGCAGAAACAAGCTCTTGGGGGTGCAAAATAAGGACTAGGTGTTGGGAGACTACCATACTGATGGCTGGATGCATGCAATTGGATGCATATCCATGAAAATGACTAGATGGATGCATAATTGCATGCAGGCATGCAAAATATAAAAATGATGGTGAGAATATTCCAACACTTTCATCTACAGGTTTTTCTATAGGATGATCCATCTCTGCTGCAACCTCTTGTCTGCTCGATGATTTCGCCAAATCCTATGATTTACACATTATTCTTTTTCTTGAAAACCTACAGGATATGATTCTACTTCATCTTCTAAATCCTCTATCATGACATTCCCTTTAACTTTGCGTGAAAGTTTTGGTAATTTCCTAAGGCCTTCATTAATCTTCTCAAAAACCTTAGTCAACATCTCTTCTCTCTTTTTAGATTTTTGGTCCTCCTCATCTAAGGAATCCTCAATTCCAATCACAATTTATTTCTTAATTTTAGGGTCAAGAAGAGTTCTCATATTAAGACATAGTTTGTTAACAGCTCTAGTTTTTGGCCTCCATTTAATAGTTTCAGGCTTCAAAATATAACTATTAAACATTTTAGAATCAATGAAAGAATGCTCAAACATACCTTCTTTCTTAGATGTTGATTTTTTTCCAACTTATTTAAGTAACTCAAGGGTGCCAATTACTTCCTTTTCTTTCCTTATACATTGTATGTTATCTCCAAGAGTTGAAATTCCCTGACTTTCAATGGTCTCCAACATATTGTCTTTTATATGTGCTTTCCCTTTGTCAATTTCTACTGGTGTTTGCGAATCCATCTCTTCCACTACAGGATTGGAATCTGAAACACATTATTATTTTCCTTCTGGAACTTTCTCCTGTATATATTTTCACCTTGATCCTTATTAAGAGGATGATTTAATATTTTCTTGGAAGTTTCAAGTCATTTCCTCTTCTTATCATTCACCCTAACTTCGCCTTCTTCAATTATTTCTTGCTCAAGTTTAAATCCTAACGAGAATAGAAAGTGCAACCATGACCTGTTATGCTTCTTTAATTCCTATAGGACTACTAACTTCACCAAGCCATGATGTAAAATGCTACGTCTGGCATGTTCAGGGTGATTCTGAACCCAAGTTTCCATCTTGGAAAGGATTTTAAGCAGGTAATAGGGTAAATTTAACTTTTTAGTACCTACAATATGGACTAGGAACCTTCAATGATACATATAGACTATGGAAAATCTCCTCATTCAGAAAGTTCATCTGAATGCCCTTACTCTAGTTAGGGTTTTTATGTTGAGGAAGGAGAAATTGATTATAGTATGCATTGACTGGTTGTTTTTTAAACCACCTCCCACACTCTGGGATTACACCAATTGCAATGGAGATTGACTCTTCGGTCAGTTGAAGCTCAAAACCATAAATATCCACGACTTAACCTTTAAATTTCATAGAAAAATGCTCTGTAACTTGAACATTTTAACCTTGTATCCTTTTGCACATGCAGAACCAACCTGCTTCTTTCAGCTTTTGAACAAAGTGTGGAAGTTCCTTAGTCCATTCCATATTTCCTGGTTCGAATATCATTGAATTTCCACTCAGAATGCTTGCCATTTTCATCTTTCTAGGCACGTATTGAGGAGACTAGATAATATAATGCAAAGAAAAGCCACCTTCAACGGGTATTTCCTTCAAAGCAGAACAACTTCATCAAAGATTAACTTATGATAGAAGATTTGTACTCAGAACATGGTACTTGCATATCGGGAGTAACCCATGATCTTTCATCCAATCAAGCATTAGTGTAAAACATAGTTATAATGAACTGAAATAAAACGATGGAAGAATACACAATAAATCCTTAAAACAAAGAAAAATGACACTCTTTTTCATAATCAAGTCATTTTCAAAGCCTTTATACAAAACCATTACTTGAAGTGCATTTCAATAAAATATGTCATATCGTTCATTTTTTCGGCAATGCGCATATGAAGAAAGATGATGTTTTGCGCTACCAGAATGTCCAAAATATTAAAATGTCCTTTAAAGAATTTAAAACTCATTGCTTGGTCTGAATTTAAACTTGCCCGACTACTCAATACATACAAATGTTCAAAAGAGATTATACAACACTAAAAGCCGGGCTAAAGATTAACATTTGAACTTCAAATGTAATGCAATTGAAAACAATAAATATTCAAAAACTATACTACTTAATGAGGTCAAAATCAAGTCAAAGGGTAACTGGACTGGAAGGAAAAAAGGGTAAAGAAAAATAGGATAGCATATTTGGGACTAACATCTAGGTCCATCTAGGGGTGGCATTTTTCTTTTGAGATGATAAGAACAATAGACCAAGTGCCATCCACATTCACTATCATCTTGATAAAATTGAAAATGATCATTTTAACTACATATCCATTGGGATGGAATATTATTTAACAAACTTGAAAACACACCGACATTTACAATGAGGTTAGGTTACCCATGACCTTAGTAAAAGTGGAAATGTTTAAGAAATTGCTCATTAATTGGGCTTGCAAGTTCTTCTCTGTTTAGGTTTTGTAGAGCGAATTTGTTATTTCACAAAACCTTTGCAATCTTAAAGGGACCAAACCATAAGTTATGAAAGTTCCCAATATTTTCATCTTTTCGTGCATCCCATCGAAGAACAAATCCACCAAGAAGAAAAGTATATTCTTTAGTATTTTTATCGAACATTTCCTTAACCTTATCCCTGTGTGTCTAAGGCTTTTTACCAACAATTCCCTTTCCTGCTGTACTGCAATCAGCTGATAAATTCGCCTCTGAACTTCATTTGGTTCTTCCATATTATCCTGCATAAACTTCATTACTGGTAATCCCAATTGAACTAAAGAAACAATTTCAGTGCCATAAACTAATTGGAAAGGAGATGTACCAATAGATTTTTTGGTTGTTACCCGACCTGCCCAAAGAGCATATTTCAGTTTAGTGTCCCATTCTCTTTTATTTTGAAATAACATTTTTTTAATCTTATTAATGAGACTTTTATTTGTTGATTCTTCCAAACCATTACATTGAGGGTAATAGGGTGTGCAATGCTTGAGTATTATGTTATACTTTTTAGAGAAATGCATCATGGCGCCTCATTTAAATGCTGTAGCGTTATCAGTTACCAATTTTTTGGGACATCCAAACCTACTCAAAATATTTTCTTCTAGGAATTTATTGATTAGTTTATTAGTTTCCCTCCTAGTTGGAATTGCCTCTACCCATTTAGTAAAAAATTCAGTAGCTACTAAAATCCACTTATGTTGTCCACTCGAGGGATGAGAATTTCACCTATGAAATCTAGCCCCCACTATTGAAAGGGTGCATCTACTGCAATATGTTTTGAGGGAAAAGAGATAATTGTTTGCCTACCTGAAAACTTTTGACATTCAGCACAAGTTGTTACTTGGGCATACACATCAGAGAATAAAGAGGGCCAATAATAACCTGCCCTCAAAATTTTAAAGGAATATCTTTCCAATACCTATGTCCCACACAAGAAACTCCACGCAAGTTTGATGTTATCATATCATATTCATCTTTATTAAAAAATGTAAGAATCAGTCTTCCACGATCCTTCCAAAACAAAGTTTGATCTACTAAACAATATTCCATAGCCTTAAGCTTTAATGATTGGCACTTTCTCTTGTCCAAATCTTGTAGGAATTGTAAATATAAAATAAAGTAAACTATATCTCCGTACCAAGATGAATCAGCATACCTGCTATACATTTTTCCTTTGTTTGATTCTGTATGTAGTTCTGGTTGTGCGGATTGATTCAAGATATAGTTCAATCCCAGATCTTCACAATTGGAATCTGCTAGAAGTCTGGAAATTCCTTGTCCCTTAACTAACTTTGTAGGCTTAATTTCGAGATCATATTCCATAATATTTGTTATCCAACACCCCCTTTTCCCCTCATTGTCAGGTTGTACAAGAACCTCTTTTATTGCAGCATTAGGCACATATGTTATGATATTTGAGTGCATAAGGTAAATTCTAAAGAACTTAAGTGCTTTAACTAAATCATATGCTTGTTTTTCAATTATGATATACTTAAGTTTAGATTCTCTAAGAGTCTTAGTGAAGAATGAGATGGGTTGTTCCAAACCTTCTGAATTCTTTTGTAATAGGACTGAAGCAATAGTGTCTTTAGACATGGAAGAAAAAGTTATGAATTCTTTAGACAAATCTAGACTTAGCAGCATTGGAGCTTTAGTGAGGGCCTGTTTTATATTTTCAAATGATGATCTGGCTTCGGCTGTCAATTTTACCTCCTGATCCTTCTTAATCATTCCTGTAGTTTTCTTAATGATTTTTGCAAAATTAGGAATGAGCCATCTTAGAAAATTTATTTTCCCACTGAAGGATTGGATTTCTTTCTTGTTTCTTGGGATACAAATATTTAAAATAGATTTAACATGGTTAGGATCAATTTTGATACCCTCAGCTGAGACTATATGACCCATAAGCTTATCTTCTTACATGGAGAAATGATATTTCTTTGGGTTCAATGATAACCCAAACTTCCTGCACTTAAGAAAATTCTTCCTTAAATGTTTAAGATGTTCATCATTAGACATAGAAAAATCAATGCTTCCATTTAAATATATGACTACAAAACTTTCCTTTTCCCCAACAAAATCTATGTCCATATCCCTCTGGAAGGTTTCACCCGCATTCATGAGACCAAATGGAATTTTGTCATACATGAACATTTCCCAAGGAGTAGTAAAATATTTTTTTCTCTGTCATCTGGATGTACAGTAGTCTGATTGTATCCAAAGAAGCCATTGATCATGGATATTCTATGGGCACCTACTACTTTTTTAAATATTTTATCAATTTTGGGGAGTGGATAATTATCTTTAAGGGAACATCTATTTAAATTCTGAATGTCCACACAGAGCCTTATTTTTCCATTTTTGTTACGAAACGACACTAAATTAGCTACCCAAGTAGAATATCTAAGGGGACCAATAATATTTTCATATAAGAGCTTCTTTACCTCTTTTTCAATGACTAGTAGCAATGTCGAATTCATGCACCTCAAATTCTTCCTGAAAGGATTTGTATTTGGCTTCAATGGAATCTTGTGCTAGATGATTTTGGTGTCATAGGTATTCAAATCCTTATATGACCAGGAAAAAATATCTACAAACTCTTTCATCAAATCAATATACCTCCTTCTCTATTCATCTGATAGTGCTTCAAACAACTTTATCATTATGGGTTCAACAACAGTTCCTATGTTACAACTCACCACATTCTCTTCAAATGACTACATAGTAGGCTTTAACAGGGTATCATTAGAAAAAAACCTTTCTAAAGGCACAAAACCCTTTGGGGTGAAATTACCTTTCAGTTCAATAATATCATGGTTTCTAATTCAATTTTGGAAAGAAGAAGAACTATCACTTGCCCCAGTATCTACATCTCGATCAATCTGTGATGTAGAAAATTCACTAGTTAGTTCTAGAAATTTCTTAATTTACTTATCATCATAAAATACTCGCCAATGATTGACATTATCTAGAACTAATGGTCTATATGACCTCAATTGGATATCTGGGATGAGGCTGTTTGGGTACCTTAAAATTGTTGGCTACGAATGCCGAAGCGTTAGCTATTTGATTATGGTATCTAGGAATAAAGGATTTATTTGTTAAAATTTGCTTGAGTTTTGATATTTAATTATTTTAGATGCAGAGACTTGAAGCAAAGATACAATTCAATCCATGAAATTCATACAACCATAACACAAGATATACCCTGGGGAAAATCCTCAAAATTATGAGAACAAAAACACCAGCAATTCTTCTCAGTATAATATAATGGATAGCAGAGAATGATTTATTTTACAACATAGACGATTGCTTTCAAAATATAAGAGATCACCAAAAACTCTTGATGAAGATACAAAAGAAATAGAGAAGAGAGATCAATCAAATGTGTTCCTAGCACAACAATAACAAGCATGGACAATACCCTACACAAAGAGAAGTGCCTTGCCTTTAATGGAGAAGATAATTCGCTTCACATTGGATTCATGAATCCCATATAACATATTTATACATTCTTATCTTCTATTTTAACTTCTAACTTTAGGATGAACTCGCCCTCAAACTAGATGTATTAATATTGCATGCAGAGGTGCGCCCCACTTCTCATGTTGTGCTTTATCTAAATGAGATGTCACTTAGGATTAACTTGCCTCTTAATTGAAAGATTTCCCACTTAGTTAGGTGTCTAAATTAAGTGTCGACATGCAAGTGTCACAACTCATGTGTCATCTTTTAGTTTAACATACGTGTCGTCATGCAATAACACTTATTTAACTCGATCTTCTTTGTTGTCACTTAGTTAACTCTGTTGACCGAAGTGTCGTCTTTTAGTTTAACTAAAGTGAAAACAATTTACTTAACTAGTCCTTCTTATTTAACACTTACATAACTGAAATCATGTTGATTGATTTACTTGAAGTGACCACTGTGAATTCTTTAGTTAACTGAGACATATCGTTAACCGATGCTTTAACTAAAGCATTGATGCTTAACTTAAGCTTTATAACCGAAGCTTAACAATTCAAGTTCTCTTTAATTAGGTGAAGTGTTTTCATGGGAAATTTCGAATTCTCTTGATATCTATGCTTTATATTTTATTTCTTTATCTTTTACTGCATGGTCAATATGTGCTAACTTTAATTATCCATCACATCACATTATACTAAGAATAATTATCGGATGTTGTGATCATATTATATTATTCCGGACCAAATGATAATATGCTAAAGTAATTCAATTTAGAGGTGATCAATCTCTACATGAGACTTAATAGCAATCTGGTGATCATGGTTATTAATAAATCACACAACATTAAATGCCTTTAACAAGTAATGCATTACCTTTATACGGAATGTCCACCTCTATACGGGAGGTCCATATCATGGATACCTTTATACGAAAGGCTCACATGATAGTCATGACTTGACACACATAAGTCTGGATCCTTTTCCAACAATACTTTACCACATCATTACTTTGATCAAGTACCTATATACGAGAGGAATAACCTTTACATGGACGGAAATAAAAGTGCTTACCTCTATATGGGAGGATCAATCTTGGGTACACAATATTGGTTTGGAGAATGTCTCCTGATGCTGTATATTTAGCAATATTAAACGATGAAAATAAACCATCGTAGATCCAAATCCTAGGCTCTATTAAGCGCTAAGAGGGATCAAATATCTCGAGGTGCAAACCTCTCCTTGAATAGCTCCTTGAGTGCAATACCTGAGCCACCTAATCCTCAGCTCGAATGTCTCTAGTTTAAGTCTCATATTTAATTTTTACTTTGTATTATTCTCTGTATTAAAAGTAAAAAGTAAAGTCTCTAGTTTAAGTCTCATTTACTTTTTACTTTGTATTATCCTTTTTTGTTTATGGCTGACACAATATTTACCGCCTAATCCTAAGCTCTAAAGTCTCTAGTTTAAGTCTCATATTTACTTTTTACTTTTTATTATTCTTCTTTGTTTATGGCCGGCAATATCGACAAACACTCGACTCACAAGATCTGCCTCATACAAATTTTGTTTATGGATGACAATATTGACAAACACTCGACTCACAAGATCTCCCTCATACAAATGCTATTTATAGCCAACAATATCGACAAACACTCGACTCACATGATCTCCCTCATACCCGGTTGTAGAGCGCCTCTCGGCGCAATTATCAATAAGGTCCCAAAATTCGTTTATGTAAACCTTCAACAATTGCTACTTTACCTGATATGCATTTATCACCCACTAAACAACTAGTTTCAAATCACCAAAAACAACTAATTCCTGAATATTCAAATATTTAGCGGCCCTTAAACCCAATATTAGAGCTTCATACTCAACAATATTATTTGTTGTTCGAAATTACAGTTTGTATATTAGAGTAATTACCTCATCAATTGGATAAATCAACAAAATTCCTACTCCTGCTCCTTTGGATGATGAACCATAAAAATACATATGCCATAATGTATCTTGCACTTCAATACAATGATGAAATGGAACTTCTTTCTTCACTTGTACAGTACCTGTGACTTCATTCTTCAAATGTAAAATGCATGATCCAATATCTTCTTGTATTGCATAAATTGGATGATTTGTGGGATTTTCATGATCACTTACCAAATAAGAAAGTTGTACTTCTTTGTACAATATTCTCTACTCTCTTGCAAACACCGGAATAGTGGCATAGGAAAGGTCCATTTACAAAGTACCACCTAATTTTTTTGACCAAGATCTTGACAAAAGTATCCCGAATTTCGGTACAATATCAACAATCACAATATCCATCATCAAATTTTTTATAGGAAGTTGTGTGAGACTGACCACAAGATCTTTTATCACTCCAAGACACTTGACTTCCTATGAGACAAAAGCATATAAATCATTATATGAATTGGTAATAGTTAACCCAAGGGCTTCCATAACATCTTTGGGCATTAAATTGTGGGAAGCACCAAAGTCTAGGAAACAATTATGTAACATCTTATCATGAATGGTTAGGGTGATGAAGAAAGGTGGAGGAAAATTAGATTTTTCATCTGATTTGGGACCAAAAATGATAGTGGGATGTTCATCCTGCGAATTGATAGTATCTACGGAAACATGACTAATCTGTGAATGGATAAGCTTAAGGGTATGACCGATTCTTCATGAGTTCAATTAATGGGACATGTACCTTGATTTTACTAATTTCATGATAAAAATTTAACATAGAAGAAGCTTTTCCTATTTCTTTAGTCTCTACAGATTTATCTTTATTAACCTGTTGACTTTGCTTCTTATCTGAGGTATTCATTGGTACTGGATTAACATGAGAAATTATCTTTTTTCAATGACTTTGGGGAACTTGTTTAGTCTCATATATGAAATCATAATTCCTTTGTGAAGCAGTATGATAAATGTTTTTCGATCAGATTGGATTTGAAATGTTTTTCTCAAAATTGTCAGTACCCTGATAAAAAACCATTGAATGTTGGTAATCAGATTTAGTTAGATAGCCACATGAGGATCCACCTTCAATATGGTTCATGTCTTGTTCTTGATATTTAATATCTATTTCATATATTTCTTTGATTTCATCAACCATATTGTTTTGAAATGTGGGTTGTATCCTTTGATCATCATTGTTTCTCCTATCTCTTGGAAAAAACCTTGGATTAAAAGGTCACCTGAACTGATTTTGGTTTCAATTTTCCCCTTCCTGAGATGGTTTATTTTTGGTTTGGAATTTATTTTCTAACTCTAATCTAGTGATATTTGATGAAAGATTCCTAATGAGTTTTGTCATTTCATCAATTTGGTTATCTGCTAGTTTCAAACCTGAAGTAGAAGGCCCTACTTCTTTCTTTTTCTTCTTTTCCCCATCCTGATATCGTGATCTAGACTTGAGTTTGTCTACTGCCAAAAGATTAGATTATACCTCCAAGGCATTACCTTACATGTTCACTAAGGTTGTGGCTCTCCATTCCCTTGGCAATAAAGAGAATTTGACATCAAAGGCATTGACAAAGGTGTTTTTGCTGATGTTTCAGTTGGTTTTATTTCTATAGGAATATTGTTATACATCTTATTAAACCATTTTGAAAAGTCCACCATTGACTCATTTGTTTTCTTCTTCAAAGCCCCAAATTCTGTTATGTAGAAACATAATCCTTTGTATCCCCCCACTACTTCATAAAGTCTTTCTCTAATGCATCTATCCCATCTATGGAATTAGGGGGAATCTCTCTAAACCACTTCCTAAATTCTACGTCCAAACTTTGTATGCAAACACGCATCCACACATCCTCATATTCAATGTTTTGGTTGTCAGCATAGCTGTAATAAGCATTTAAGTTGTATTCAGTAGTAAAATCACGTTGTCCATTGAACCTAGGAAGATACTTAAGGTAATCACCACAAGGAAGTGCATTGAGAGGGCATGGTAAACCTAAAGTGGCATATCTAGTAGCAACAATTGTGTCCATTTTGCTGGGTGGGGCTCCTTCTCCTATTCCCACCATGACTAAAGAAGACATTGCCATTGGTGTAATTGATAAAAAATTTAAGTTTATTGGTAAGAGGAGTATAAGGTGTAACAACTAGGTTTGGATACCTTAAATATTCAAATTCTAGGAAATTAGGAATTTTCTCCCTATTTTCCTTATATGATAAGGGGTTATTAAATACCTTAAAATTCCCCCCATAACTTATAAGATCTACTGCTTGATATTCATGGATCAAGGCTGACAGGAGTTGTTTCCAATCCTTCTCTTATTCTGATGATAAAATTCCTGAAGTGTTGGATTTTATACTGTTCATTAAATTTTCAAGATAGACCCAGGTTCTGCGTGGTTCAGGGAACCAACAAAACCCCTTTTCATCAGCCCTTTCAGCAACAGTCTGTGAACAGATTGAGGTCTCACCCGAGGTGAAGTTATGGGGAGGTTGCGGAATCAGGTGTCCACAACCTGGTGATGCACAGTTCAACAGATTGGTGGATTGCATGAAGTTCCACCTACTTCACGGTTAATGCTTATGCTATCGTGCACCTAGGTACTATGCGCTACGGAATGGCTACTCGACAATAGGACATCGCAACTGAAGACTGTACTACCTATTTACAATCACACATCTTTAGTAATATTTACTTAGTGTAAATTGTGCATTCAACAAGCATACTGAACTGTGTATTCTATGGACTTATGTAATATAATGAACTACGATGCAACTGTGCACTTTCGATGTTGCGCTTTGAGGGAATTACACTTACACAAATTGCGCTAAGTTAGTGTTTACCCAATACTCATGCATTCATCTTATTTGGAAATAATTGTACATTCAACATTGACACATACATGCTCAACACTAAACATATTATTCCCATCATTAATTCTTACAGAGAATGCATACAAAAGCAAAGATACATTACTCATAAGCAAGAAATTAATCATTCAATGAAAACAAATACACATTCAATCACACAACACAACAATTTAACGTGGTTCACCCCCAAGATAGGAGCTACGTCCACATGAACTGTTGTTTATTATAATTGGGAAGGGTTCAACAGTTCCAGTCTATGCACTCAGCTACAAACTCTCTTCTCTCTTCAATGGGTCTCTGTGCACACAACTACAGAGCCTTTCTACAATAGTCTCTCAACAGAGATCGACCAAACTGATCAATAACTGAAAACAAAGATTAACCCTTTCCCTTATAAAAGATTCCCTTTATATAGATTGTGCCCATAGGTCACATCTGTTACAATGAATGTGGGCCAAAAACCCTAAGGTTACCCAAAACTGGTGCAGTTACCCACCGAACCTGCCTGTTGCAGTCGACAGCTTCTCCATGTGCCTCTGGTCGCCTTGCTGGACCACTTCAGGCTCTAACAACCTTCTAACAACTGTAAAACTAGTTCCAAAAGCATCATGGCGTGTCACTTTCCTCCTCTTTATCCTTCCTGTCATTGTCAACCCATGGCTTAGCGTCCAATGTTTTTTTGCCACTCTCACTGAAAGGTCGCTTTCATCTTCCTCCATGTTGCTCCTTACCCAACTGTCAGGAATCCTGGAGTCACTTACCCAAAATAGGTTGCTTTCAACTGCTTCGACCTTTTCCCAAAATAGTTTCTACGCTGGCACTGCACATCAGCATAATTAATTTGTGAGTCGATTTTGCACTGCTTACTGTGCATATCTGACTACGCAATCTGAACTACGCCCTCGACAAAACTGTGCCATCTAAACTTCACAGTCCGAACTGCGCAACTTTCCAAAATTACACTTCATAAAAAATATGCCAACTTGTTCCATTCCAAATAGAACCCTAACACTTACTTGTTGATCGTCCCCAGTCCACTTGGCTCTTGCTCCTAGTCCTCTAGAGTGCTCAATTTCTTAGTGCATCCCTGAAGCGTTGCGCTCCACTTCACAACTTCTTCCTTTGTGTCTTGCTCTAAATCCTTAACAGTCTCTAGCATCTCCATAGAGACTTCTTCCTGAGAAAACTCTTGGAATGTCTTCTCCATGGTGCAGAGTTCCTGCAATTTTTCCTCAATCACATTAGTGAGGGCGATTGCCGCTTCTTAGACTAGTTGTAGTCTCACCAATGTCTCACTCTCCTTATCGCTCAAAACTTTCAGTTCTTTTGTTAAGTTCTTGACTTACACGAACTTTTTCATTTTCTCCCTTGGCATAATGTCTTCATGGCCGTGTTCATGACGTCCAATTCTCCCTGGCGCTAAGGAAAGTCATCCCAACACTTCTGTAGGGCAGGCTCCTCCTGCAGCGTAGTCCATAGCTTCGTAGCTTCTTCCAGCAAATCTTGACATTTGGATATCTCAGCAAAGATAATCTCTGTGGAATCTTTTAGTGCTCTGACTCTTTCTTACCCCATATCCGGTGGTGTAGTAGGTGGATGCTGGGTTGCGAGGTTAGTAACCTCTTCCTTGTGGGCGATCACCATCTCCGCCATCTCTCCTTTCAAATCGTTGATCACCTTGCCAATTTGTACTATAGTATATTCTATCTCTAGCTGCACTTCGCATTCAGGTAACTGCGCGCAGATAGTAGCAACTATCTCTTGCAACCTTCGTCTCTTTTCCTGTGCCTTGGTGAGTTATGTGGTCTTATGCACACATTCCTATGCTAGTTGTTTGTGCTTCTCCTTCAGGTGTACATTCTGGTTGTAATAGATGATGTCTCTATCTCTTATCTCCTCAACAACCCACATATACAGATCGTGTATCCCCTCAATAGGTATCATGCCAATGTTAATGTCCAATGCTCTACTTGCTTCGCACCTTCAACCATCTCCTCATTTGGAAAAATAATGTTCACTGGTTGCATTCTTACTAGATGGGGCTTCATCATCAAGGCCAGTGGCCTTCTCCTTCATGTACTAGATTCACTAATCTTACCTTCCGACTCAGGTTCTCGGATGAGGTCTTGGTGGGCTTGGTCTATCTTCGCAACCATAAGCTTTAATTTTGACAGGTCTTGGTTCAACTGCGCTTGCACCTCTTCATTCTTACTATCTTTTGTGGTAAGCGTCTCCTCTAGGTATTCGTGAAATTTCAAAGCAATGTAGTTGTAGTCATCTTCGTGCAACTTCGCTTCTGGATTCTCTTTGGTTTCCTTACTTTCCTTTCTTGGTCCTTTTTCTGGTACTTAGCTTTCAGGTTCCTTTCTCTTCTCCCCTGCTTGCACTTCAGTAGTGTCTTTGTATGTTACCTCTTCAATGATTGGAACTTTAGGATTGATTTCCTCTGATGTAGAATGGAATTCTAGTGGCACATCCACCTTCTACTCTGCTGGCCAGTCTTCAATGGATTTCTCAATCCTCTTCGCATCCAACTGGTAATCCATAGGAAACGAGACTAGGTTCTGTTTCTCAGCCCTTGGCTGAATGCAAATCGAGTGCAAATCAACCTTAAACAACATCTTCTGAAGAAACACTTTTGCTGTCTCTTTTGAAATGCGTGGAGTGCACAGTATTACTTCGCACAGCTATTCGTAGTAACTATGGAATTGCTCATTGTTCACTTGCTGTCTTTCTGGCTACGCATTTTCCCACATATTAGCATACTTCGCAGCCCGACAATATCCCGTTATCATTGGAAAATTGTGCTGATAATTTGGCTTCTTCCAGCCTATGAAGGCAATCAATATCATTAACCATGTGTAGTGGAATGCGCTGCCCGTCTCTTAGGTTTCCCGCACATCCTCTAGGAATTTATTCAAGAGATAATTGGCCCAATTGTATGGGTGCCAATCTTTTTCCTTCGTAGTGAGAAGAACTATTGTGGTCGACACTTCCATCAGTCTACACTTTCGCAAAAGTCTTCCTGTGAGTAGCTGGACAGTGAACTTTGTGTCTTTGTCTTCAATCCCATTAGTGACAAAGCCTTGTTTCCCCTTTATCAAGTGGTATTCATCCTTCATTTGTTTTGCGAGCTCTTTGTCCTTTGTTTTTCCCACAATCTCATATTTGGGGTCATCACCTCGCTTGCTGAGGTGAGTAATGTTGTAGATGAGGTCAATAGTAATATCAATTTTCCGATCAAGACAGAGGAATCCCTGGTGCGTGCACGATATCAGAGTGCACACAACCGCTGTACATTCTAGACTTCGCTCAAAGTGAGGTATACGTAGGAGATGCAGCACGCCTGAGGGCGACAACTGTTTAGCCCAATCCTATGGAACAATGAGGGGTTTTCCTCACTTTGCATCCTCCTGTCGTCACATGTACTGATCATCTTGAAACTGAGGATACTTTATTTCTTGTAGGTCTTTTGCTTCTAGTAGATTATGATCTACGAACTTATAGGTTTCTACTTTTCCCAGTAGGTTCCCTTGAATCTCCACATCATTGGAAATCGACGAAACCGGAATTCCATACTGCACATTCTTGAATAGCGTAACTTGCAGCGTGTCGAGCTTCCTTGGTGGGATATAGACATGTGTAAGGTGGATCATGCTATTCCCTGATGACAATGGTGGTCTAGGATTCATATTTCCTTGTGCCTTCAACTTCTCAGGTTCCTTAAGGGGTCCCTTATCCTTTTGCTGCATACTTGATGTGTTCTAGGGTGATCTTCTTGATGCTAAACCTTTTTCTGAAACAAATTCCTTAGGGGGTGTTTTCATCAACCCCTCCAACCCGGAGCGTTTAAAATCCTTCACAGCCTGCTCGACTAATGATTGTTTAGACATTCACCTAGGAGTTGTTCTATATTCCCTTAATATTGCTTAGCACTATCCTGTTAACAACTGAAACTGTTATCTATAGAAAATTTGAAACTTACAGTAAAAATCTGCGAGTCTGGTCTTCGCAGTATTTATAGGTGCAGTTAGGCTTAAGACGCACTCAAAAATGGCTAGATAAGTATTAAAAGTCATTATAATTTGCCAAATACGGTGAGGATCTTGTTCCTCTCCTTCATTAAATTCATCAGAACAGCTAAATTCGCGTTAAATGCACAAGCGAGCGTCGATAAAATCATTGTATAATGGCTAGTTTTTCGACCGACATTTCAATGGCTAGTTTCTGCAAACTGCACTGACAGCTTGGACAAAATATTTTTGCATAGTTCCTCTTCATACTTGTGCTCTTCCATTTTTAACTTCGCAGTTACGCTTTCAGTTCATGATTTGGGTTGCAACTTCTGGTGTACACTTTGCATCTGTCCTGTTTCATTTGATGTACGCATCTGTATTTTGAACTTCGCAATTGTGCGCTTCTACTTCCTTTTTTTTTCTTCTACGCATCCTCATTTCAGTGAGGGTTCTATGAAGTAAGATTATCCTAGTAGGGTTTTAGTCTACTTCCATTTATCAGGCCTGGTAAGTTTTCTCTAGCTAACTGGGATGCGCCACCGTTAGTAACATACATAACAATATATGGCCCAAGCTAATGCATTTCAAATTTGCAAGGAACTTTCATGAAATTACTATCATACAGGAGGACAAGGTCTCCTACCTGAAACATTTTGTGTTTGATATGGAAATCATGCCATGCTTTTTCTATGTCCTTCTGCACTTGCAGGTGAAAGCCTGCAATAAAGCGATCTTCCTCCAATCCAACCAATTGTAGAATACTTTCTTGCAATGTCTCTTCATCTTCCATGTCTGTGAATGCAACAATCCTCAATATTGGTACTATATACTCCATAGGCATCACAACTTCCTGTCCATAGGCCAACCAGAAAGGTGTATCACCTGTCATTTTCTTACAAGATATTCTATATGCCCATAGTACAGCTGGTATGCACAGATCCCAATTGTCTTTGTTTGTGTCACATACTTTGCTCAAAGCATTTTCCAACACGTTAAATGATTCAACAGTTCCATTGGCTTGTGGATGGTATGGTGTACTCTTCTGATGATATATATGAAATTATTCAATCAACGCTTCAATGATTTTGTTGAAGAAGTGAGTTCCTTGGTTACTCATTAATATTTTTCGTCATCCAAATCTGGTAAGCATATTCTCAAATATGGTGACTGCGCGGTAGTAATTGCGCTATAGTCCTTCACTGGTTTAGCTTCTACCCATTTGGTGAGATAATCTGTCGCGGTGATAATATATATCGCACCAGTCCTCTTTCCTGGTGGGTTAATAGGTCCCACGAAATCAATTTCCCATTTTTCAAATGCTTGTAAAGTCCGTTGCGGTCTTAACGGAATTTCATCTCTTCATGATTGCTTTCCAGTTCTTTGGCACACATCACAACTTCTATAATGTTCTTTTGAGTCTTTGTGGAGTGTATGCTACCATAGTCCTGCTTTTAATATCTTCTACGCAGTTTCTCTTCCTGCATAGTGACCTACAGACACACCTAAATGTGCCTCAACCAATAAAAATGTCTTTTCATGTTCTAACACACAACGTCACAACACTTCATCTGGTCCTAACTTGTATAGTTGTCCTGCGATGATGGTGAAATTTGTTGCTTTTGCTACAAGCTACTTCTTTTGCTACATAGTAAACTCTGTGGGTGCCAATCCTGTAGTCAAGAATTCTACAATGTCTTTGTAATAATCATCTGCAATCTGGATGGCAAATAACTACGCATCAAGTAAATTGTCTTCAAGATTTGCGGGTTCTTCATCTCACTCAATTCTTGAGAGATGGTCAAGTCCTAGGTTTAGTCTTCCTAGTTTAATAATAATTTCAAATTCATACTCTTGAAAGAGTAGAAACCATCTGCATATTCTCCCCCCTAACACTGGCTTATTGACCAAGTACTTCAGAGCTAAATGGTCAGTGTATATGGAGAAGTGCACACCTAGCAAATAGTGTCTGAATTTCTGCAGCACGTACACCATGGATAAACCCTCTATCTCTGTGGTGGTGTAACTCTTTTTGGCTGAAGATAGCTTTCTGCTTGAAAATCTAATAGGGTGATCAATGCCTCCTTCTCCTGGTTGAGAGAGCACAATTCCTAATTCTATAGATGAAGCATTGACATGTACATGAAATGGTTTATTCCAATCTGGAAAAATTAGGATAGGCACAGTTACGATTTTCTCTTTTAATGTATCCAATCCTTTCTGGCAGTCATCAATCCATAAGAACTTTGCTTCTTTCTTCAGAAGTTTCTCCATATCCATGGTTATCTGCACGTAACCCTTGATAAAATTTCTGTAGTGTCCTGTATGTCCCATTTTAGTGCGAGATTGCTTTACTGATTTGGTGCCGGTAAATTCACAATGAATGCGATCTTCGAAGGATCAACCATCATACCTTGCTTACACACAATGTAGCCTAGTAGTATACCATAGGGTACACAGAAAATACATTTCTTCAAGTTCAATGAGATTTGATGTTGCCTACACTTAGCTAACATCATTATGAGGTTTTCATAATGGTTCTTTAGTAAACCAAATACAGTCCAATCATCAAAAGAGACTTCTAAGAACTTATGGAAAAATTTCTTTAATGCAGCCACAACAACTTTGAAAAATATAGCAGGTGCATTCTTCAAACCAAATGGCATAACCATGTACAGATATGAGACCCATTTAGTAGCAAATGTAGTTTTATGTTTGTCTGTTGAGTCAATTCTGATTTGAGGGTATCCATGGAATCCATCAGTGAATGAGTAGGCCTCATTTCCTCCCACGTTGTCAAAAACTTCATCTGTAAATGGAGTAGGAAATGGGTCATGTAGCGAAGCATCATTGAGCTTCCTGAGGTCCATGTAGATTGTGATTTCCCCTTTTGTTTTCTTATCCTGGATAACCATATGGCTTATCAATCCAATTCTTCGACTGGCTCAATGATCCCTGCATCAAGCATCTTATCAAGCTCTGCCTTCACTCTTTCCTTGTATCTGGGATTCATTCGATAAGGCCTCTTTCTAATGGGATTTGCGCCTGGCTTGAGAGGTATCTTCATGACTCCCAAGTCGCCAAAAATGCCTTTCATTTCAGAGAACTTTTTTGGAAACAAATCCTGATACTCATGCAGAAGGTCTGCGATCTGCGTGAACATCTCTTCATCCCAGTAATCCCCAATAGATGCGAACTTTGGTTCTTCGCTTGTGCCAATGTTAACTTTTCTTGTTTTGACAGGGTTGCTCAGATCTGAAATTTCTATTGGAGATCCCTCTACATCGCGCACTCCCTCTGATTTAGGTATATTGATATTGCGCGATCCTCCTCATCGCTCTCCTCCTCATCTTCTTCATCTGCGGAGAGGTTATAACATTCAAGGGCATATTCTATCTGTCTTTCCCATTCTAGTTGTTGGTTCACAGTTTCTCATCTATCATTAAATATCTTCTCTTTGTTGACCTTTAATGCCTCGTTTATACTTGGGCATTTATCTTTGAATATCTTTTCTTTGATAATCTGTAGAGCCTCATTTATGTTTGTACAGTCATCTTCAAAGATGAAAGTTCTCTAGAAGTTCACAGTCATGATTGACCAATATGTTGTTCCTCTGTGAAGCTCTGCATCTATATAACAATTCTTTGGGATTTTCTCTAATGTGTGAACAAACAGATGGACCGATTCTGTCCGTGGTCTATTTGTCCATGATTTTGAACAAGTCTCTATGTCATCCCTTGGATTTGTTTGTCCATTATACTTTACTAGTGTCAGTGCATCTTGCTGTGTGAATCTGATTTCCATCATGTCCTTGCACTGATCCCATGTGGTCAGACTCTGCTTATGCACGACCCACCATCTAGTAGGTGTAGTGCACCATGCTGAATCTAATGCTGATAGCTTATATTCATCTGGAATTACAGTATATTATTTAAAAATTGAATAAATGCTAGTCAAACCATCAAAGGTAGAGATTAGAATTACCTCTGCGCCAACCTAGCGTAGTGATTTTGTGATCTGTACACATCGCCTGGTAGATACTTCGTGCATTCTGCTTTTCCAATTATCCAATCCTGCGTCAAAGTCTGATATGCAAGAGCTATCACAGTGCGAACTCAATGTTCCATCAGCCGTAGGATTGATGTATCCAACCTAATTCACAGTCATCTTGTAGATGTGATCAAGGTCTTGTGCTCTACATTCTTCTTGTATTGGTTCATTTTATATTGGTCCTTGTGAAGGTTCCAAGGGTGCGATTACCCTGATATCCACCCCTTCAAATATCATCTTTTTTCTCTTCATATTGATAATCATGAGGTTATCCATTGCCCAGTCTATCCCCAGTAATGCAGGATATGGGTTACTGTCGTCGATAATATCAATAACCTCGAAGTCTGCCAAACTTCTTACTCCATCAATGTCCACAAGTACATTCGAGAGTCTTCCAAATCGAATCACTTTCTGCTAATTAGCTAGTCTCAACTGGATAGGTGACCATGATAACCTTGGTTTCCCCATATTTTCCCATGTCTACTTGGTCAAGACATTCACTTCTGATCCCAATTCAAGGATGATCTAGTCCATTTCATTGTCTCCAATCTGTGCACTTAGCCTCGTTTCTCGGCCTGTTTTCTTATGACTTTTTATGTGGTGAACTGCACTATGAACAGTACTCGTGCAACTGCAATGTTCATAGTGGTTTAGTAAGTTTTTCAATTCCACTAAGGCATCTTCGCTCTTTAGTAACTTCATACAACTCCATAGGAACTATGCAAAAAAAGTCCCTATTTTTGCTGAGGTATATGTTTGATCATATGCTACTGGCATATCCTTCATATGCTTTGTTTGACTTCTCAATTTGATTCTTGGTGTTACAGGTTATGATTCTATGAAGGTATCCCTTTCTTCTACAAAGACTTCTTTGTTTCTTTCTAGATTGAAAGATGGTTCTTTCCCAGTTGCTTTTATTATCTAGACCCCTTCAGTAGGTATATGCTTATCTTGGTGGTTTATAGAAGTCGAGGCTTCTAGTTTTTTATCTCTTCTTGTTGTAATGCCACTTCACGTCACAACATTAATGTTTGGATCTCTAGTTCTTTTCTCTGCTGTGATCATTTGAACGTTCAGTTTCTTCCCTTCTTGTCTTCTTTCTTGCATCTTCGCTTGCAATACTGGGCATGCCTCAATAACATGGTCAAACGAGTTACAGTATTTACATGTAGTACAAGTATTGGTACAGTCTCTGGATAGATGGCTAAGCTTACCACAATTATAGCATATTGTTTGACCTCTTCCTCTTCCTTGGCCAATATTTCTTCCTCTTCCTCTTCCTTGGCCAATATTTCTTCCTCTTCGTCGGAATCCACCACGGCCTCTATATGCGCATTAGTCATACTGCGCATTATCATTGTGTTGCAGTGTTTCTTCTTGAACTCTATAAACATCATGCTTTCTTTCCATCATTAGTTCATATGCTCTACAGTTGGAATCATCATGGCCAACTAACTTACAGAATGTGCAGTATAAATTCTTGGGTGTTCGCACTTATTTCTGGATCAAGTAGTAATCCTTTGGCTGATGTACTCTACATCGAAAAATTTCACACCATGGACCTTGCTGCGGATTTAGTGGATTTGGTGCTCCACTATCAATGTAATCTTTGAAAATTGGATAGTGTTCTTTCGGGTGTCCTTCTCCTTTACATTTTGTACACCAGACTTCTTCTTTAATTTCTTTTCCTTTCTTAATGTCTTGTAGTTGTAGTGTTAGGTTTGCTAGCTGGTTCTGGATCTGGACCATGCCTTGGCTGGTCTCTCCTATCGATGTCCTCTACATCAAAAAATTTCACACCATGGACCTTGCTACTGATTTAGTGGATTTGGTCCTCCACTATCAATGTAATATTTGAAAACTAGACAGTGTTCTTTCAGGTGTCCTTCTCCTTTACATTTTCTACACCAAACTTCTTCTTTAATTTCTTTTCCTTTCTTAATGTCTTGTAGTTGTAGTGTTAGGTTTGCTAGCTGGTTCTGGATCTGGACCATGCCTTGGCGAAGCCTCTAGCTTCATGGAAATTTCCAAGGCTTCTGTCTGCGAAGCCACCTTCTGTTCCATCAATGACAATCTGATATGTGGCAATGGCGCAGCTATGAACCACTCTTGGTGTTGTTGCGGTGCGATGTCAAAGCTTACTTGATCTAGGATTGCTTTGAATTTCTAGTAAAATTCCCATATTGTTTCATTAGTTTTTTTATTAATCTCTTTTAGTTCTGTAATACATTGTGACTTGGACTTAGGTTTCTTGAATTCTCTTTAGAGGGCAGCCTTGATATCCGCTAGAGTCCTATTCTATCCGATAGAATATTTCATAAACCAATTCAAGGCCCTACCCTGAATGTAGTGATGAGTTGTGCTTGCTTAACAACATCATCTTGGACTTGCTTGACATTCCAGATGGCTTCAAAAAGAAACCAGTGTTGCTCAAGGTCTTCTAGACCCGTTCCTTTGAATATAAATAGTTTTATATCATCTTTCATTCTCCTTCTCGGAGGTGCAGTGTTTTGTGCTACGATAGGGATACTACTATGCGGAATGTTATGAGTACTCACTCCCATGATGTTACTACTATTGACATTTTTTGGATTAGGAGGCGCAATATTCTCAACTGTAGGATTCTGTGGAGTGATAGTCTGATAGGTAGATACTGGAGGTTATGTCTGGCTATCAGGCTCAACTTGTAATTCAGTGTCTATGCAAAGTTCATGTTCCTTAGATCTCTTTTATGCAGTAGACTTATATCTTTTACCACTTCTTAGTGTATGAATGTGTTCTTCTGTATCACTATCGTTAGCCTTAAACATTACAAACTCAAAACAACTAGGTATCTTACTGCATTCTTAAAACACCTTTCTCAGCTAAAAGCATTTTGATATATAGATTCAGATTGTTCAGATACTCACCTCGGAATCCCTTGAAGAACTCTGTCTCTGCTGCGCTGTAGGACTTTAGGGTGTCAACAGCGAACTTTGTAACGTATCCTTATAATATGCTATCCATCCAGAAGTCTACTTCTCTTGAGATCGGACTATCGACTTCTTTCAGTCTCTTAAAGAGATATGGAGTCCACACCGTAGGTTCTCCTCCCTGAAAACAATCTTTGCGTTCTGCTAACCTTGACAACCAATCGTATAGGTCATTGATGAAACATGCAAAGCAAAGTTCATAAATGTCCGCCCACAAGTATCTCTGCAACCACTCTTCGTAAGAGAAACGTGGATGCTTATTATCCTTTCTTGCAAACTCCCTTTCTGTCTTGTCTAGCCAGTTCCATATTTTTGTCTTTTCTAGATGCCAATTTTCTGAACAAATCACCAGTTCAAGCATGGCAACGGAACCATTTGTTGGCTTCTATATTGTTCTTTAACTTCTCAGGATAGACCCAGGTTCTGCACGATTCAGGGAACCAACAAAACCCCTTTTCACCGGTCCTTTTGGCAACAGTCTATGAAAAGACTGAGGTCTCACCCAAGGCAAAGTTATGGGTAGGTTGAGGAATTAGGTTTCCACAACCCGGTAATGCGTGGTTCGATAGACTAGGGGACTGCGCGAAGTTCCACCTACTTCGTGGTTATCGCTTATGCTATCACGCACCCAGGGATTGCATGCTACGGAATGGCTACTCGACAACAGGACAACACAACTGAAGACTGCACTACCTCTTTAACAATCACACATCTTCGACAATCTTTACTTAGTGTAAATTCTGCATTCAACAAGCATACTGAACTGTGTATTCTGCGGACTTATGTAATATAATGGACTATGATGCAATTGCGCACTTCTAGTGCTATGTTTCGAGGGAATTACACTTACACAGACTGCGATGACTTACTATTTACCCAATACTCATGCATTCATCTTATTCGGAAATACTTGTACATTCGACATTCACACATACATGTTCAACAATTAACTTATTATTCCCATCATTCATTCTTATGGAGAATGCATACAAAAGAAAAGATACATTAATCATAAGCAAGAACTTAACCATTCAATAAAATAAAATACACATTCAATCACACAACAAAGCGATTTAACGTGGTTCACCCCCAGGATGGGAGATATGTCCACAGGAACTATTGTTTATTATAATTGGGACGGGTTCAACAGTACCAGTCTGCACACTCAGTTGTATACTCTCTTCTCTCTTTGGTGGGTCTCTATGCACACAGCTGCAGATCCTTTCTACAATAGTCTCTCAACAGAGATCGACCAAACTGATCAATAACCAAAAATGAATATTAACCCTTTCCCTTACAAAAGATGCCCTTTATATAGATAGTGCCCTTAGGTCACGTCTGTTACAATGCATGTGGACCAAAAACCATAAGGTTACCCAAAAATGGTGCGGTTACCCACTGACCCTACCTATCGTAGTTGACAACTGCTCCATGCGTCTCTTATCGCCTTGCTCAACCGCTCTAGGCTCTAATGACCTTCTGACAGCCACGGAAACGGTTCCAACTCCATCATGGCATGTCGCTTTCCATCCCTTTAGCCTTCCTGTCTCTGTCAACCCGTGGCTTAGCTTCCAATGGTTTCTTGCCACTCTCACTGACATGTTGCTTTCATCTGCCTCCACGCTGCTCCTTACCCAATTGCCGAAAATGCTAGAGTCGCTTACCCAAAATAGGTCGCTTTCAACTGATTCAACCTTTGCCCAAAAAATTTGTTGAGTTGTCACTGTGCATCAGCATAACTTCATTGTGCCTTGACTTCACACTGCTTAGTGTGCATATCTGACTATGCAATCTGAACTGCGCCCTCGAACAAAATGTGCCATCTAAACTTCGCAATCCGAAATATCCAACTTTCCAAAATTGTACTTCATAAAAAATGTGCCAACTTGGGCCATGCCCAACAATGAAGTACAATTTTGGCAAGTTGCACAGTTCGGACTACAAAGTTCAGGTGACACAGTTTGGTCGAGGGTGCAGTTCGAATTGCGTAGTCTGCTATGCGCAGTAAGCAGTGCAAAGTTGAGGAACAACATAATTATGTTGATGCACAGTGCCTCGATTTTGCACTGCTTACTGTGCATATCTAACTACACAATCCGAACTATGCCCTCGACAAAACTGTTCCATCTGAAATTCGCAGTCTGAACTACGCAACTTGCCAAAATTGTACTTCATAAAAAATGTGCCAACTTGGGCCATTCCCAACATGAAGAATAATTTAAAACATAATATAACTCTTCAATCTTTGGAAGGAGCGAAGATTGAACCTCTGTAAGAGAACTAAGAAGTTTCCTCTGTCGAGCTCTCGCTTCCCTAATAAGCCTCTCGGGATCAAACTGAGGTGATATATTTGGTGAATGAGGATTACCTCTAGTTCCAATCCCTTTGGAATCCATAACTTTTTACTGAAATATGGGTGAAAAATCTAGTCTATCAAATATACTGATCTTGTTCACCATCAAAATTAAAGCAAAAGATATTGATACCCGAGGAAATTAATTCACCTTCGATCCTCGGAAATAGTGCCAGAATATGTTAGTCCTAAATTCTGTAACTAGACTACTGGGATACAGAGCTTAGGCACCTTAAATCTTAAAATTTGGATTCAAGGATAAGTTAAGCAAGGTATTGAGGGACTTGAGGTAAAATAGAAGAGACAATAAGGCATCTAAAAACACCAGACTCTGAGAATAATGAGATACTGACCAATACAAAGAAATAACATAACAAAATAAATCGGGATTTAAAATCCAAATGATAACATATAGGAAAATTGTTCAATCATACGTAATATTTAAAAATACCATGTTCAAAAACACATTTCAGACATAGATCTCATGAATATTCATTCACCATATGAGCATTCATAACGATAACATCAACATGAAAAATTTCAAATCAATGATAGTTTAAAATAATCTGCAAAACATCCAAGTTAAAGGGAAGCTAAAACCTGGCTCTTAAGATATGATATTAATATCAACATCAGTTACAGGTCTCAAAATTAACAAATAATATGTCTTAAGATATCCAAAAATATTCTCACTACCCTCATATCACTAACCACTTCTATTATCTAACTCTTTACATTTTATAATTAAACAGGGTCCTAAAGACAGTTTTTGAGATCCACCATCTGAGGATTGAATATTGCCCAAAATAGTTATAGTTTAACTAATATGCATCGCAGTTGCCAAGTCATCGACATTGATACAACTTTGACACGACTTCAACTCGACATGTTATCTCCTACAGTTTCTGAACTCGACACAACTCCGATGAGTCTCGACTTCGACACACCTCAACACATTCGCAACTTCGACATGTTCAACAACCTCATAGTTCGCAACGTCGACAAGCAGCATCGACATGCGACCAGTGACTATCTAACTTTGACAGACTGTCTCTCTAGCTTCCAGTTGACTGTAATGGTTTAACTGTTGAACCATTCTAACTTCCTCTTTGTAACTAAACATAACGGGAAGGCACCCAAGCATCTCATAAATCTATATAAGCATGTATAATATTGTAACATACATAAATGGATAAAAGACAGTTCGCATACCTGCATATTGTCTATGTGTTTTTTTGTTTATCTGTGTACTATAATCCTGCTTTGCTCATTCTGCTTATTCTTAATTTCTTCTGAAGTAACAGATCTGACTCATTCAGTCGAACTGTTGTCCCCCTCGTGCTTCTTGGACACATCCCGGATCATTGGTATCAGAGCACTCGGTTTCATGCCTAAGTTCTGCGTATACAATTCTCTCGAAGTTACTCGACTTATGCCAATTCAAACTCGCTCGCAATCTCAACAATCCAAGTAGATGCTACCTCGAAAGATGGCAGAAGAAACATATGATAGACATGCAGCCAACGAGACAACAAAACTTATTGGGCAAGCTTTGGCTCGACAACAGACTAAATTGTTCTCCTATGTCAACGAGACTCTCATGCGATTTGCTTCGACATCCATAAGATCTTCGACAAGAACTCACTTCAACAAAATCAATTCTTCAAAGTGCAAATGAATTTGAACATACCGAATCTTGAAGGTAATATTAACGCGGAATCCGCTAACAATCGGGTACTACAATTGGAATCCTATTACGCTGTGAATAAACTCTCAGAAGCTAAAAAGATCACCATTGCATCCTTAAAGATGTCAACCTCCGTGCACTACTGGTGGGAGAACCTCTCGACAAAGATGGAGAAAAGCAGAGACCCCATCAACACATGGGATAAATTCGTCAAACACATCTGAAAGGAATTTTACTCACCTAAATACCTCGAGCAGCAGTATAAGAAGTGGAAGTGGCTAAGGAAATGGAAAGACCAATTAGTACAAAGTTACACCAACTAGTTCTACCGACTGATGGCTAGACTGCGCGTCCAAGAAGAAAATAAATTGCTTGTTCTGAAGTACGTTAGTGGATTGTCCTAGTACATTCAGTAGGAGATGGTATTTCTGACTATCAATACACTTGCATATTCTTTCAACTACGCTAGCAAACTAGAAACCAAGCAGAAAGGAAACGAACGTTTCACGACAAAGCTGACATCAGGACGACCACCCGAAAAGAAGGCACCAGGCAACTTCGAAAAGTTGAAATCTTCTCAGCCGACACCGCCAAATCCAAACCACGGTAAGAATCCTTTTCACAAGGGGGAATGTAACAAACTACCACCTACCATAAAATGGTGCGATTAACACCACTCAACTTGGAATGATACATCTGAATTCAAAGCTCGAAAGACATTTTTGGCAAAAGTGTCGACCTCCGACGTGTTCGACAAGACGGGGGAAGAATTTGATCCAGACGCAATGACCCTTTTGACCTCAACCACTCCAACAGCCTCGACTATCGTCGAAGAGGAGGAACGAGAGTGCTTGTTCCATATACGGATATGGGTCTAGAGCAACCCATTGAATTTGATTGTAGACAATGGGAGCCAGAAGAAATTCATTTCGGAATATCTCGTGAAGAAACTAGGTCTTGTTACCACTATGCATCCTCAGGCTTACAACATCGGTTCGATGAACGATGGACAAGAACTTCGGATCACTCAACAATGCAAGCTTTCCTACTTCATAAAAACTTTTGAAGATGAAGTACTCTATGACATGGGACCACTCTTCGTAGTCGACACCCTGTTTGGGAAACCTTACCTCTGGGATAGACATGGAAGTTATAACTCACGACCTTAGAAGGTGATTGTTAGAATTTGAAATCGATGGTTCAGAATACCAGAGCGTTAACCTACACCGACAGTTGCATTGATATCTTCCAAACAAACAAAGAAGCTCATCAATTATGCTCCGAAGTTCACATTAATCATGATTAACCCGCAACATTCTAAGAAGACTACAGCAACGAGTCGAGTGACCTACCAATGCAGTTCTCGACAGAAGCAGCAAGTCGATCATTTTCTCGATGAGTACTAGAACCTCTTTCAAGATCTAGACGGAGTACCTCAACATTGTCAGGTAAAACACTCCATTAAAATTTCTCCTGGTTCTTCTTTTCCTAGCACATCTCTTTACAGAAGATCCATTCTCGAAAATGAAGAGATTCACAGATAGATCCAAGAATTAATCGACAAAGGTCATATCCAACCCAACTCCTCTCCTTGTGGAAGTCCAGTCATTCTAGTTCAGAATAAAGACAAGACTTGGCGCATGTGCATTGAATACAGAGCTCTCAACAAAATATCACTGAAGAACCGGTACTCTCTTTTGCCAATAGACGAGCTCATCGACTGTCTGAAAGGTGCTAAATTCTTTACTAAGCTTGACCTCAAGTCTGGATATCATCAGATTCCAATTGAGCCCTTATATATGTGGAAAAATACTTTCAAAACCAAGGAAGGATTGTTTGAATGGTTAGTCATTCCTTTCAACTTAACCAATGCACCTACGCCCTTCATGCGACATATGTATAACCTTCTTCAACCTTTCATCGGAAAATGGTTTATTGTCTACCTCGACGATATATTGATATTCAGTCGATCACGGGAAGAAAATGTCGGGCATCTTCGACAACTCCTCGACACTCTCCAACAACATCGACTTTATCTTAACATGGACAAGTGCTCTTTTGCGATGACCAACATCAAATATTTGGGGTATGTAAGTGACTCTACAGGAATTCAAGTTGACCTAGAAAAAGTACATATCGTCAAAGATTGGCCAATTCCTAGAAGCATTCAAGAACTAAGAAGTTTTCTTGGTTTGGAGAATTTATATCGACGATTCATACTCAGCTTCAGTCACATAGCCTAGCCCTTGAATCAGTGGATGAAGGGAAATGGGAAAACTGTCTTCCAATAGACAACAAAACAACAAACAACAAACAACTTTTGAACAGCTCAAACACAATCTCTACACCACACCAGTACTTGTGTTACCTGATTTGCATGAGCCCTTTGAGATTGAGACGGATGCATCGGACTATACCTTGGGCGCAGTGATCATTCAGTCACTTTTCATTCCGAGACTTTTAATGACACAGTTAGACGATACTCGACGTACGAAAAAGAACTCTACGCCATTGTGAAATATCTCAAGCAATGCTGGCATTACATCATTGGCAAGGAAATGGTCATTCTCACTAATCATAAGCCTCTATAGTTCTCTCCGACACAATCAAAGTTGCAGAAAAACCGACAAATCAAGTGGATTAATTACCTACAACAATTCCAGTTGGTGATTAAGTATCAGAAAGGTAAAGCTAACGTCGCTGCCGATTGCCTCAGTCGACCACCCATTACTCTCTGTTTGACAATGATGAGTATGCAGGGATACGACATGACCACTTGGCCACAGTTGTATAAAAACGATAGTGACTTCTCAGCAGTCTACCGACAATTCCAGACTAAGAAGTCGTCGACCTCAGACTCTGACTATTTCCTGAAAGATACCTTGTTGTAAAAGCTTGGACAACTTTGTGTACTGACCGGTGAGCACCGACAGTAGCTCATTTGGGACACGCACTACAACCAGACTGTAGGACACTTTGGAGTAGAAAAACCACGTGCTATTCTGCAGAAGTATTTCTTTTGTCCTACACTTAAATCCGACGTCAAAAAGTACATTCGATCATGCGTGGTTTGTGCCATTGCTAAACCACCAAATCAACGATCGGGATTGTATACACCTCTACCAGTTCCTAGTCGACCATGGGAATCTATTTCTATGGACTATTTGACGGCTTATACTGCTACCAGACATCAGCATGATGTGATCTTAGTAGTAGTCGACCGATTTTCCAAGATGGCCATTCTCATAGCATGTAAGAAGACCACGATAGCACAACAGACTGCTCAGCTCTTCTTTACACATGTTTAGAAACACTATGGTTTACCCACAACCATTATTTCCTACCGATATGCGAGATTTGTTAGCATATTTTGGAAGACCCTCTAGAAATTGCTAGACACACGACTCTCATTGTCGACAAATTTCCATCCCCAGGCCGACGGACAGATGAAAGTTTTGAATTGCTTGGTAGTACAACTTCTTCGCATGTACAATCAGTAGAATCGACGCAAATGGGATGAAATTCTTCCATATATCCAGCACAGCTATAATCGTGCTCAACACAGCTCTACAAGAAAGAGTCCATTTGAATTTTGTTACGGATTTCATCCCTCTGCGCCTATCGACTTGATCAGCTCCTTAACACAACCAAGCGATACCTACTACAGCCAGCAAGAAGTTGATAAAGTGAGTCAAGTTCAGAGATCAGATATGCGACATCCAGAAGCAAGCACGGGAAATGTTGCATAGAGAAAGTGAGAAAGCTAAGGTCCGAAATGATAAGCATTGTATTCCTCATTCAGTCCAAATTGGGGATAAGTTCTGGTTACATTTCAAGAAGGAGCGCTTCACAGGCCCATTCAAGAAGCTCAAGCCTTTGTGATATGGTCCGTACAGTATTCTTCTACAGATTGGAGAAAACGCTTTCCAGCTCGACATTCCTGCATGCCTGAATATGCACCCAGTATTCAATGTCGATCTACTTCGACCATATCATATACCCTTGTTGGAACATAACGACTTGTAGACAAAATAACCCAAAGACATCCATCCAGATGTTTAGGAGCCTCTTCCTTGCGACACCATTGTGGGATGACGAGTATGCCATACAAGGACAAACACAATTCCCTTGATTCAGGTTTCCAAGGCTGGCCAGATCCCATTTCGAGGAAAGTGGTACTTTGTTACTGAAGTGACCGACAAGTTTCCTCACCTTCGCGAGAAAACAATGGGGTCCATTTTTTCTTAAGGAAGGATGTTTGATCCACAGTGCAGTTGGTAAGCCATCGACGTTGATGCAACTTAGACAAGTTTCAACTTCGACGCGACTTCAACTCGAGATGTTATCTCCGATAGGTTCTGCACTCGACACAACTCCGACGACTCTCAACTTCAACACACCTCGACACACTCACAACTTTGACATGTTCATCAACCTTACAGTTTGCAACGTCGACAAGCAGCATCGACATTCGACCAACGATTGTCGAACTTCGACAGACTGTCTCTCTGGATTCCAGTCGACTATAACGGTTGAACTGTTGAACTGTTCTAACTTCCTCTTTGTAACTGAACGTAACGGGAAGGAACCCAATCGTCTCATAAATCTATATAAGCATGTATAATATTGTAACATACAACAATGGATAGAAGCCAGTTCGCATACCTACATATTGTCTGTGCGTATTTGTGTTTATCTATGTAGTGTAATCCTGCTTTGCTCATTCTGCTTATTCTTAATTGCTTCCACAATAACAGAGCTGACTCATTCAGTCAAACTCTTTTCCCCATGTGCTTCCTGGACACGACCCAGATCATTAACAAAATACTTAAAACAAAAAATTATATTTAGTTCATGCCTTTGATTTATCAAGCACAGTCCTAAAGATAGCTGCTAACTATGATTCCAATATTAATTGAGACACCTATTGATTTCAAGAGATGAGCCCGGGTTTATGAATCTATTTATATAATATCGATCCTTTGATGACTATTCAAAACAACTTTGAACTTTGACCAATTCTTCTTCTATTATGTGAACACATAAATTATTTGAAAAATGAAGATTAATTCTTACACAACGTGCTGCTTCATCCAACAAATCCAATCCATCCAAGGCTTGGGATTGCTTTTGCAATTGTGAACATTCTCTCCACATGACACGAAGTCTCTCTAGAAGATCCTCATTTTCTTTTCTGAGTTCTTTGTTTCTTTTTTGAGCCACCTTTCTTCTCTTAACTGCCTCTTTAGCTACCTGGACAAATTCTGCATAGTTTGTGTTTATCTCTTGAAGGTATTTTCTCAACATTTGATTCGCCTGCATAATCCTTTCATTTGACTCATTTAAATGTGCATTTTTTTGTTTTATATTGCCGAAGTTCTTTCTAAAGATTCTCTATGTTCAAATATTCCTCAAAATGACTTTCATCTATAGCTATTTCTATATGATGATTGATATCTGCTGCAACCTCTTGTCTGTTGGATGATTCAACCAACTCCTGTGTATTTACACATTCTTATTTGCCTTGAAAAACTACACGATATGGTTCTACTTCATCTTATAAACCCTCTATCATGACATTCCCTTTAACTGTGTGTTAAAGTGTTACACCAAAATCTCTTCATCATTAGATATGTATCCTTGACTTGTACTAATTCCTAGAGCATTAGTGCTAAACTGATTGAAGAGAAGGACTTGGCACGTTTTTTCCTCACGTTGTCACACTGACGCACCTTGCATATTGATAAGATGCGTTAGGTCCTTGACGACGCACTTTGCACATTGAAAAAGTGTGTCACGGACACAGTTTTCCTTTGCTTAGCATGCATCACTATTCAATGTCGTAGGTTGCTAGTTGATAAAGTGCGTCACTATTAGTTGGGAAGGAAAAAGAGAAGCTTCAGGAGCCTTCTAAAACAAGTATCTTCGTGGAGGCTTATCCCTATAAATCATTGAAGGTGGCAGTCGAACCCCTAACTTCTTGGGATGATCCCTTAGCCTTCTCCATCAAATCCTCAACTCCTTATATCCTCTTTGGCATATATATACAAGATTCCTCTTCATGGTTAGCGGGAGGATGAATTAGAGCACCCAAAATTCTGGAGAAATTCTGCTTGGGTTGAAATCCCTTTATCCATTGGATACAAGGTTGTATATTCAAGGAAAATATTAGTTGGAAGTGTTGGAACATTTAAAAACCCACTCCATACTTAGGATATATTTTATTAGTCATATAGATTAATTTTCCTAGGTGTAGAATATGTAGTTGGCCTACTTTTGTCTTTTATGCCTCCATATGCCATCCTATGTCACAAAAATTAAATTGAATAGATTCTGGATAATATTTCCTTGGATTTTGTATGATTTTATTCCATTCCTGAATTAGAAAGACACTTTCCTGATTTAGACAACTTTATCCTATTTTTTCTACTTTCTAGTGGATAAGGTAAAGCTAGTTGACTTGGAAACTCTCTCCACTTGACCAATTCGACCTCCACCACTTTATTCTCTCCTAAAGTCATCATTACATTCCATTTACACCACTCATGAGCTTCCATACCATATTCAACCAATTAATGAGCCTTTAGAATGTTTTGGAAAGTGCTTTTGACACCTAGGGGGTTTTTATGCTTTTAGTAAGCCTTAATTTTTATGCTTTAGACATTTCTTTTAAGGCATTCTATTTTCTCCCTTGATCTGTATTATATATTGTATTCATATTGATGAATAATACATGAGATGATATTTCCATCAATTGAGTTCCTTCTCTTATGTTTCTGTCTCAATATTTCTTCTTCTTATTGTTGCATATATTTGAATAATTCTTGTGAGGAATTATTTGATTCAATATTCTTGGCTATTAGAATTATTTCATGGTATTCAACCTATATATAATTCTCACATAGTATCATATCCTTGGGATCTCTTGATTAAATTAGTCTTCCAGTATAATATTTCAAAGAGTTTGTTTTGCAAGTACTAAAGATCAAATGGCAGAAATTTCTTCAATACATACAGTTGTTGAAGATGAAGAATTCCATATATCTCTCTCTTGTTCTCCCATAAGTATTCTACTCTAAATTATGAGAAAGATAAGCTAGTTTATGCTCGATAATATGAAGACGTTCTTGAATCCTCTCTTTCGCATGAGTCTGCTGGTGTGCAAAATGATGATCTTCTCAATGTTTTGGAGGTTAGATCATAATTTGGAGGTGATGTATTCGCCCTCCTTGATCATATACTTATTATGTAATTCTATATTATCATTGGCACATGTTCTCATAGTTTCACTGAATATGGAGGACACTACCATTCGCTTGGGTTCAAGTCTCAGGCATATTTTGGTGGTTTTGGTTTTGATATCACCCATGTCGGTTCAAAGGAGATCTCAAGGAACCTTATATCAATTCTTGGAGATGATTTAGCTTCCACTGATCATAAGTTCAAGTTTCAAGAGAAATAATATCTGATTGGATCCGATCCTACCTCAATTGGTTCGAACTTCAAGTTCCAGAATGGTCTACATATTCATGGATTTGTTCTCTTCAAGAGCAAGTTGAGAGAGCCTCCAGTTTCGCTTTCATCAACTGCTGGAGAATTCCAACACATGTTTTTGGATCATGATCCACTTCTTCCCAAGAATAATATTCCTCCAGACATCTGATCAAGTTCACACCTACTTGAGTTTGGATCAATAACAATTTTGGTGTGCACATGTCAATTTTTTAGGGAGGGTTTTATTCCCATGAGGTTTTCCCTATTTCCTCAGTTTACATGGGCATAATCTTTTGTATTGGGGTGACCATAAGCCTTTTTGCTTGGGCCCTATATTTCTGATATTTTACTCACATATAGTCAGGCTTAAGAGGGGGTGTTGGAACATTTAAAAACTCATTCCATACTTAGGATATATTTTATTAGTCATCTAGATTAATTTTCCTAGGTGTAGAATATGTAGTTGGCTTAGTTTTGTCTTTTATGCCTCCATATGCCATCCTAAGTCACAAAAGTGAATTTGTATAGATTCTGGATAATATTTCCTTGGATTATGTATGATTTTATTCCATTGCTGAATTAGAAAGACACTTTCCTGATTCAAACAACTTTATCCTGTTTTTTCTACTTTCTAGTGGATAAGTTAAGGCTAGTTGACTTGGAAACTCTCTCCACTTGACCAATTCGACCTACACCACTCTCTTCTCTCCTAAATTCATCATTACATTCCATTTACATCACTCATCAGATTCCATACCATATTCATCCAATTCATGTGCCTTTAGAGTGGTTTCGAAAGTGCTTTTGACACCTAGGGGGTTTTAGGCTTTTAGTAAGCCTTAGTTTTTGTGCTTTAAAACTTGCCTTTAAGGAATTATATTTTCTCTCTTGAGATGTATTATATATTGTATTCATATTGAGGAATAATACATGATATTATATTTCCATCAATTGATTTCCTTCTCTTATGTTTCTATCTCAATATTTCTTCTTCTTATTCTTGCATATCTTTGAATAATTCTTGTGAGGACTTCTTTGCTTCAATTATCTTGGATATTAGAATGATTTAATGGTATTCAACGTATATAGAATTATCACAGGAAGAAATTTCAATGTCAAGGAAATGGTTGTAATATCCTCTTCTCTATATTCATTAATACAACAATATATTCTCTTTCCATAAAGATTTATTGTGAATTGTAGATCTTTAGAACTTGTTTCCTTGATCACTTGTTTAGGTTAACCAATATTACTTGTTGCTTTCACTTTTGTTTCCTCTTGTTTTCTCTATGTTGTTTTGCAGCTAGGCATTGAATATCAAATAAATAAAGGAGAGACTACTCCAATTTTACAATGTGAGTAACGTTCCCTATTGTTGTACTTTGATTAATCTAGGAAAGTGTTTATATTCTATCGTGATTTATTCTAGATCTAAACTATTTATATTAGGGCGATCGGTTGGTGTCTGCACCAACGAATTTATATGCAAAAAATATTGACGACCATACTGGAGAGATTCCATAGAACCTCCATCAATATTGCTACCATGTTCACGCCTTTTCAATTGATATACGGACTGGAGGTAGTATTCCCTATTGAGTGTGAAATTCCTTCTTTGAAGCTAGCCGTCCAACTCCTACCAAAGACTACTGTTAAGGAAGAGAGATTATTATACTTAGAAAGACTCGATGAGACTCGCCGTGATGTTTCTCTGGCCAATGAAGTGCACAAAAAACACATCAAATCCTAGTATCATAAATCTATAAAACCACGCATCTTTAACAAGGGTGATTTGGTTTTGACATATGACCAAAAACATGATAAAATGGGGTCAGGTAAACTCGATTCCATGGGGCATGGGTCATACATTGTAAAGTGTGTTTTCAAAAAAGGATCTTATGATTTGGTCGATTATGACGGAATACCCGTAGGGGAGCCTCAAAATGGGCTCTACCTAAAACGGTACTATGCTTAGGTCATCCTACACCAATACTCTGTATATATTGCATATAATGTTTGTTTGATTTGGTGTGACACTTTCCTTTTAGTGTGTTAGGTTCTCATTCCAATTATAACTACTTATACCATATTCTTCCTGCATGTGCAAATGGAAACCTATTATGTATTCGCGGATGGCACTAGCCATCACACCCAAAACCTCGCTTCAGCAGTCTGGATACTTTATTCCCTTGCTGACGAATTGAGATTTCAGGTGAAGTTTTCTTAGGTTATGCAATTAATAATGTTGTCGAATACCATACAGTTATTGGATTATTAACGGACGCTTCTTCCCATGGAGTGAGCTGTATCGTTTCTCACCTAGACTCCTAGCTTATAGTCTTTCACTTTAACCGAATCTATGCCATCCACGATCCTACATTACTTCGCCTGTTTTGGCGAGTACATCTCCAAGAAATATCTTTTGAGTTCATCCAATACAAACATATTCCACAACGTATTCACATGGAGCTATGAAGAAATGCCCAAGATCGATTTTGCGATCGTTTTCCATGAGATCAAAACCTATCCTGATGCAAAACCTATCCAAAAGAAACTCCGTCGAGTACATCCTCGAAAGAATGTGACAATTAAAGCATAAATTGAAAAGTTGTTGAGAGTTGGTTTCATTTATCCTATCCCCTTGACATATTGGGTGTCTAATATCATTCCTGTCACAAAAAACTGAGGAACCAACATAGTTTGTGTTGATTACAGGGATCTAAATAAGGCTTGTCCCAAGGACAATCACCTTACCCCTTTTATCGACCAAATTATTGATAATGGTGCCTGTAGTGTCATCTTCTCATTCATGGATGGATTTTCGGGCTATAATCATATTGAGATCCACCCAGCAGATCAACACAAGACTGCATTCATCTGACCATCGGGTACATTTGCATACCGCAAATTACCTTTTGGACTAAAAAATGCGGGTGCCACATTCCAACGGGCCATGTCGTATTCCTTTTATGATATTAAGGATTTTGTGGATGCATACCTCGATGATCTCCCAACTCATTCCAATCATCATGACTTTCACATCGATATGGGCTCCCTTGTTTTTTGTCCATATCTCCCTTGTTTTCACTCTGTTTCCCTTGAAATTTTCGGGGAACCCCTGTCATCCCATTCTGCATATTTCATTCCTGAGGACCCTATCCCCAATTCCCCTTCCCAAATCCTGAAATCCCACATTTTTCTATTTTTAGGGTTTGCCATAACTTCCTCAGATTTCACCCAATCACCTTCAAATTTTACCACATAGTTCCTTTCTGAATTCTGCTTCTTTGTTCCCTTCTGCCAAATTTTCCCATTCTTTCACCCCGCTTCTGAAATCCTCATTTTTGCTTCCCTGTCTAGTCGATAGTGTCCAATACCTAGTCAAACCCCTATTACCCTTTAGATTTTTTCCCAAGTCTAGATTTTCCCTTACTGAAGCAGTTTTTGTTTTTGTTTTCCTACCCAGTCAAAAAAAAAAACTGCTGGTTATGGTTGTCACCCGTGCAAGAGCAAAAACCATGGAAGAAGCACTTGCAGCCATCGAAGCCAAACTCCAGGATCTGGATGAAAAATTTCTCGGCCTCCATCTTGAACATTCAGCTATGAACACCAAACGGCAGTCTGAGTCTTTAGCAGACAATGGGTTCTCTTCTTCCAGCAATTTTCGTGGTCCGAAGCTTGATTTTCCTCGCTTCAATGGTACCGATCCAACTGGATGGATCTATCGTGCAGAACAGTATTTCAGTCTGCATAATACTTTTGATGTCAACAAAGTTCCACTGGCATCCTTTCACTTGGAACAGGAAGCTCTTCAATGGTACCGTTGGTACATCAAGGCTTATCTAGAGCCCAAATGGTCAAACTCTTTCCAGCTCCTTTTGCAACGATTTGGTCCTAGTGCTTTTGATGACTTCACCGGAGCCCTCACTAAACTTTTCCAAATTGGAACTGTGAGAGAGTATCAAACCGAAGTTGAGAACCTAGCCAACCACACCAAAGGATTGTCTGATGACTTTTACCGGAGTTGTTTTATCAGTGGTCTAAAGGATGCCATCCGCTCTGAGGTCAAAATTTTCTATCCCAGCACAATGATGGAAGCCCTGGGGTTGGCTAAGTTAGAAGAAGATAAGATTGCAGCCCAACAACACTTGAAGCCCACTTTTGTTCCCTTCTGAAATATGGGTTCTCAACGACCACCTATACCGCAGGCTCCTTGACCGACTCCTATCAAGCGTTTGTCTGAAACAGAGATGCAAGCACGCAGAGAAAAGGGGCTTTGCTATAATTGTGATGAGAAATTCACTCGGGGACATAGATGTGTTCAGCAAAAGCTCTATCTCTTGGATGTGGAGTCTCTGGCTGCCTCTGAAATTGGTGACGAAGATCCATAAACACTGGATGTTCCGATCGACATTCAGGAACCGCCTATTGACCATCCGTCTCAAGATGACCAGCTAGAGATATCTCTCCATGCTTTAGCTGGAATCACCACCCCCCAAACAATGCGGGTCAGGGGTTACTTCAAGAAGCTTCCTCTTACAATTCTCATTGATTCTAGTAGCACTCATAATTTCATTGACCATCGGATCGCTAAACAAGCTGATTGTTTTATCCATCCTTGCTCCAACTTTGAAGTCATGGTTGCCAATGGGGGAACCTTACCTTGCAAAGGGAAGTGTCAAAATGTGTGTATCTCTATGGGAGATTATACCTTGCACTCTGACATGTTTGCCTTTCCCTTACGCGGATGTGATGTGGTTTTGGGCGCTCAATGGCTACGCACACCTGGCCCTATCTTATGGGATTTTGCTGAACTTTGGATGCAGTTTTCCCTCAATGGACAAAAACACACATTAATAGGATTACAACCAGGTTCAAGTCACAGAGCGGGTGGCAATGCCGACATTGCAGTGTTCGTCCGGGGCTTGTATGACGCAAAGGGGACACCACCGTATGGGCACACATCCAGCCCAGAGTCTGGACTGCGGAGCGTGGTGGAATGTTAAGATCCTAATGGACAGCCTTCACTAACACCTAGGGGTTTTGGTGTAACGGTTTGTATCATTTGGTATCAGAGCCTCCACCCAGGTTCAAGTCACAGAGCAGGTGGCAACGCCGACATTGCAGTGTTCGCCCGGGGCTCGTACAACACAAAGGGGACACCACCGTACGGGTGCACATCCAGCCCAGAGTCTGGACTGCGGAGAGTGGTGGGATGTTAAGATCCTGGTGGGCAGCCTTAACTAACATCTCGAGGTTTTGGTGTAATGGTTCGTGTCATCCAATTCAAATACCGTAATGGTGTTGAAACTCCAAAGGAGTTATGGAATCCAAAAGAGATATGGGCTCACCTGGATGAAATATTTGGCAGAGAGAATGAAGGACTTGGTCCCAACCCATTCGAAAGAAAACAAAGTGATGCATTCGTTCCTCTTGATGGTCTCTCAGATCATGCACCAGTATCATCTCTTATTGAAGTTGTTCACAAAGAACTTGCAGATTCTACACTCATTCTCAAACTTTCTTCTCTTTCTGTGACAGCTCACACTCTAGATATTGCAGAAGGTCCTAAATCCTCTCTTGCACTAGAGTCTATTGGTTTGAATCATGATCACATGATTATTTTGGAGGTCAAAACAGCTATTGAAGGTAATGCATTCACTCCTCCCCAGCTATCTCCTCTTTTATACTACTATATGATCATAATTCCATGCTTTCAAAAGGTCATTGAAGAATATGGAAATTTCCATTCGCTTGGAAATATTTCTCATGCATCTCATGGTTTTGATCTCACCCCTGTTGGTTCAAAGGATATCTCAAGAAACTGTGGCCATTCTCTTGGGATAATTTCTCAGGCATCTACTGGTTTTGATCTCACCTCTCATGGTTCAAAGGAGATCTCAAGAAACCATGATTCAAGTCTTGTATCTAAATTGGGTTCTAAGCAATCACTGCTTGGGATAATTTCTCATGCATATGATAGTTTTGATCTCACCCCTGCTGGTACAAAGGAGATCTCAAGAAACTATTTTTTAAGTCTTAAATCTGATTTTGATTTCAAGCAAACATGTAATAGTTCTTTTTGGCATAATTTCACCCATGGTGGTTTGAAGGAGAAGAGAAAAAACTATATGCACTTTCAAATATTTGATCCTACCTCAGCTGATTCGAATCACAGGTTCAAGGATCATTCTCATACTGCTAGATTTGTTCTCATCACATTCGAACTGAAGAGCAAGTAAAAACACATGCTTTTTGAGCATGATCCACTTCTTCCCAAGAAGAAGATACCTCCAGACATATGAACAAGCATCACACCTGCTTGAGTTTGGAGCATTTATTTTTGTGTGTGCCTTACAGTCTATTTTTTAGGAGGGGGTATGTTTCCCATGAATTTTTCTCACTTCCTTGGTCTATTGAATGTTATTATTCATTGTATTGGGTGACCTTTGGTCTTATTTACCAGGGCCCAGGATGGATTAAGGGGGGGTGTTAGGATATTCCTATACTCCATCCTAGTCCCACCGATATTTTGATCATTTACATTTTCAGTCATGCATGCACTTCTAGGGTTTGCATGCATCCCAGTCATCAGTCCAGCACCTATCCCTCAGTTAGCCAGCCCCCAGGAGCTTCTCACTATTCAGTTTTAGCCCTCCAGTTGCTTAATGCGCCCTTCATCCTTGATTTTAGGGAGCAACTCGCCCTTCTTCACCTTTGTCTTTAGTTTACACTTAGTTACACTCAGTTACACTTAGTTACACTTAGTTACACTCAGTTACACTCATTTACACTTAGTTACACTTAGTTACACTGAGTTACACCTACCAGAGTTAGTTTGACTGATGGTTGACAGTTACTTGAGCATTGATGACTCCACTGATGATGATGAAGACTTCCACTTGTGCTCCGATGATCATGAGGACACCTAGTTGTGCTCCGATGACACTCTATTGATCTTATGATCACTCTGAGAGGCTAATTCGAATTGCCACCTTAGGCATTCGAATCCTCTCTACCATTGTACTATTTGTTTGTCCATATTGTGATTAATTAACTAGTGTGTGTGAGGTATTATTGCTTCTATCTGAGTTCTACTGTACCATATTATTCTGTTGCTCATTATACTGTGTTGTTCACTCTTCTTCTATTTTCTTTCTTAATCATAATTACTCTTGTGAGGTATACATCATCTCTTAGATCTGCAGTGAGGATTTTCACATGTACTACTACTATAATTGTTTATTCTAACCGTATGTACCACATCTTAACTCGTCAAGTAATAGGGGGAAAATATTTTCGTTGTCTTGTGATTCTTCAAGATCTCGATCTACAGTATGAAAAGGCACAATAAAAAAAGTCATTAGTGTTCGCAGAGCTAATTTTAGATCTTCCCGTATTGATCAAGATTCGGATCCCATTGACTCTCTTCCCGATGAGTCATTGTTCCTAATCAGTACCTCTGATCCATGGTATGGAGATATCACCTTGTATATCCAAACAAAATTCTTTGGGCCTCACCTATCCCACAATGAACGTTGTTGTATCCGCCATCATGCCAAATATTATCTAATCATCAATGACACACTATATCGCTCTGGCATCAATTCAATCTGACGGCAATGTTTGACTCATGAAGAGGTCGAGCATGCCCTGAATGACTCCCACTCGGGGGCATGTTGTGGTCACCTCTCTAGGATGGCTACAACTCATAATATTTTATGCTCTGGATACTACTGGCAATCCATATTCAAAGATTCCATTGAATTTTTTAAGAAGTGTCGTTGTTTTCAGTTTTTACATTCCAAAAAGTGCACTCATCCTTCCCCTTTACATCTATTTATTGTCGTCAGTCCCTTTGCAAAATGGGGCATAGATTTCATTCACTCTAAGCCTACCTTGACCAGGGGAATGAATATGCGATTGTAGCTGTTGACTATTTCACTAAACTAGCCAAGGCTATGCCTACATATAATGAAGACGGAAAATCTGCCACACTCTTCATGTTCAATCATGTTATTGCTAGGTTTGGGGTTCCACGAGCCATTGTTACAGACCATGGCTCACATTTCCAGAACCAAGTGGTAACTAAATTTGTAAAATATCTATCAGAGTAGGATATAGATACTATAGATGCCTCACAATTGAAACATTTAACTTGTTATGCAAGACATAAGTGCATAATCAATTCTGGAAAAAAAAATGATCAAAACCAGTTACAAATGATAAAAAACCAGGAAAATAAATGATCAAAAACCAGAATTACAAATGATCAAATCTCAATGTTTATTAATTGTCCAACCCAGCAATGAGTTTGGATCATACTTATATAACAATAGGATAAAATCATTTTCCTGAGGAGGCTTGACAAGTGGATAGCTTAGATTAGACCCAAATCCCCCATAGGTAGACCAAGAGGCTCCCAAATTATCCCAAACAGTTACGAAATGGTCATATGAACATTGGGTGAGCATGGTAAGTGATGAATGAAGGTCACACATGTGGTGGATAAGGTTGGGTGATGGTTAGGTATCCAAGGAGAGGCCAAAACAACTAGTTTTGCGCCTAGATGACTAGATTCATTGCATGGGCGCCCTTAGTCAAACTCATATCCAAAAAATAGGGAAATAGTGCGCCTTAGGCCAAATAGTGGTAATAAATGTTGGATTTGGTCATAATGAAGGCGCCTTACATCTCAGATAACCAATTTTGGACCATAGAATGGTGGATAAGTCATCATTTGGCCTAACTAACTTCTAACAAGATTCTAACAACTTTGGGATGCAATAATTAACCTGTTTGGGACCAATTAATCAATAATGTGACTAATGAATAAGTTCCTAAGGTGTAATAATGCTCTTACACCGCCCATAAGCTATACTTATGTCAATATATCAACAACAGGCCCTGGCAATTAGGCTCAAGTCACCTTTTACAACAACAATGTTTATTTGTCCGTGTAACCAAGAAAAGAAGATGAATCACATGGGAAATAAAACCTCCCTGCTGTAGCTAGGGTTTTACCCCTAGCTTGTGCCAATGAGCACCTACTAAGGAGAATGGACTCCTTAGTAGCAGTTCAGTATATTAAACTAATAATGCAATAAACAAAACATTAAATTATTTCTAATACAAGCATAAAGCATAAACACCAAAATGAAAGAATGTCTTTGTATTGATGTTACCTTGAGTGTCAAGGTTGGTGAAGCCCTTTGCAGTGTCCAAGAGGATGCTCCAAGCTCCAAGAATGCTCCTTCTCCTTCTCCAATGTTGGGGATGGGCCAAAGGTGGCTCTCAAGGTGAAACTAGTTCAAAGGTGGACTAGGGTTTCGAGAGAGATTTTGGCAGAGTAAGGGTGCTTGTGATTGTGGATATGGAATAAGGGATCTCCATCACCTATTTATAGTTTTTTGGTGGTGGAGTGCTGACCCATGGTTTTAGGAAACACATGGTTTTAGGCAGCTGTATAGGGTTTTTTCCTCCTTTTCCTCATTATTTTATATTTTTATTCCCTTTTTAGGGAATTTTTGCTATTTTTGGAGGAAAAGGGGGTTTTTTAGCCTTTTTTAGGCTATTTTGATGGTTTTTTTGGCCTTTTGGAGGCATTTTAGGCCTTTTGGAGGCTTTTTAATGGGTTTTTTGGGATTTTTAATGGAAATATGGTAGGAAAATGGACAAATGAGTCATGTAATGTGGTAAATGAGCTAGTGAGCACTTTTTGGGTGTTAACAGATTGCCCCCTGATGTGCGAGGGCAGGAGCTCATCGTATGGCCGATGGACATCATAAGTCATGAATGGTTTTCCTGGGATGTGGAGAGAAGAGAAGAAACAAACTGGAGCCCGGAACAACGATCCCGAACAACTGCAAGAACTAAAAGTACATAACCTCAATAAAGGATGAGGAATCATCTGATCATATGGACGAGGCGGGCATTCCCATGCTCGTATCAGGATATAACATAATAACAATGGGGTCCAAAAATGGGGACCTGAAATATACATGACCTCAAACACTGACTGAGGAATAATCTCAATATATGGACGAGGCGGGCATACCCATGCTCGTATCAAGATATATAAACATAACTGTGAGGCCCGAAAAGGGGGACCTGTAAGATACATGACCACTGTGTACATCATAAGAGTCCAGAGGGGACACAAATCTGGGACATACTGCTGAGCGGATCATGTGTGAACTGCAGAACTGGTGCACCGGAACAATCAACAGTGCTACTGAGTTTGGTACCAAAGGAACTGATGAGCTGCTGGATCATAGTGACTGGGGTCATACTCTCCATGGTACACTGAACTGGAACTGATCTGGAACTGAAACTGGGTACTCAAGGAAGCATGAAACTGGATGGCTTCCGAATACAAACGCCAACGCAGCCCGGACATCCACGGGAACATACAACTGGGCGTTCCGAAGTGACTCATCAATGTGCTAGAGTCGGGGGAAATCCGGGGTCTTCGACAAAAAACTGATGGAATATAATCCTACGCGATCCTCAACGATGCGATCAAGGTGCTGAAGTCGAGCATGTGAGGAACAACCACTCGGAGAGGCAATGATGTCTCCTCTCGGAATGATCCGTAGGCACCTACCACAGATGGTGATAAGTCCAAGGCGTAGGGACCTCTGGGCCTATCCTCTGGAATAGAGGAGCTGTCGTCGACAGAGGGAGACCTGCCCCTATCAAGGCAATGATGTTTCCTTGACAGGAGCGCGAGGTACAAGACCGAAATGTGATAGTGCTGATGGCAGGACTGATAAACTGTGGGGGGACAACTGGGCAAGTAGAGTGGGTGGACTCAAACTTCCTTTGTTCAGAGTATGATAATGGAAATGATCTGGCAGCATATGAAACTGACTCAGGGGAAAGGGATCATAGCTGTAATGGATCTGGGGGAATAACTGGCTGAGGGAGACTCAAGCTGGTGTAACGTGGCAGGAGACTGCAGAATACTCTGAACAAAGGCGACCTAATTGGGGGTGCTGCCGAGATGATCGATCATAGTGCCAGGAGGCACAGGAGGGTACTTCTTCATGGGTTAAGGAACTAGAAGAAGTGTGTGTAAAATGGTACTGTCGTGTGGATTTTACGAGCCCAGGACAGTTCATGCTCGTGGTTGCTTTCAATTTTAAGGAGTCTGAAAGCGATAAGAAGACTCTGAGGTAGTGGAATGGTACTGTCGTGTGGATTTTACGAGCCCAGGACAGTACATGCTCGTGGTTGCTTTCAATTTTAGAGAGTCTGAAAGCAAGTAAGAAGACTCCAGGGGGTTGCTTTTTCGTAGATTTAGTCTCCAAGGCCCAAAGAAGCATAAAAGGATGCAATGAAGAACTCTTCTAGCCGGTGTGACTAGAGTATTCCTTTTTCGTAATTAGTCTACCAGGTCCGGAAAAGGGTTAAACTTATACCAGATAGACGCCCTTTCAGGTACTTTAACGAGCATGAAAGGAAGCAAGATTGCTCGGCGATCTTTTCATTCTTTTAGGAGTCAGAAAAGAGCTTAACGGAAACTCCCTAAGTGCCTTTTTCGTAAAGGACTTGTCCGGCCCGAAAAAGGGAAAAAATTATACCGAACAAAAGGAATGGCCAGGCAAGGAGGAAGTGTTCAATCAAGGTTTAGGAATGATGACCAAGAACGAGGGTAGGTGGGAACACTGATGGACCTCCTTGCAGGGTAGATGAAATGGTGGCAAAATAACGAAACATTTGCAGTATGACAGGAGTGAATGGCTCATGTAAAAATGTGGAACAATCCGATGGCGGCCGACGTGGCGCGCAAACCGAGGCAGCAAGGTGTTGGGACACAATGTTGAAATTGTACCAAGTGAGAGCGAGAAATGATCTCAAGCATCATCACGAGCTCGGAAAAATGAATCCGGCGATATAAAGGATGTCAAAAACGGGTGACGGCCGATGTGGCGCGCAAACCGAGGTGACGGGGGCATTTTGAAAAAATGCCCAGAAAATCTGAAGGTGAGGGCGAGAAATGATCTCAAGCATCATCACCAGCGCGGAAAAATGAATCCGATGATATAAAGTATATCAATGTTGATATTGGTCCTAGGTGTCGGGACACAATGTTGATATTGGTCCTAGTGAGAGCGAGAAATGATCTCAAGCATCATCACGGGCACGGAAAAATGAATCCGGCAGTGCAAATGGTGCGAAAAACGGAGGTCATAAGGACTCTGAAATGGTCAAAGGAAAGAACTATGCGTATCAAATCAAATCTACAAGTGATATGTGACCTCAAAAAATGGTTGAGATCACAAGTGTGAAAAAGTGAGCAGGGTTAATGATCTGCCCCCATGCTATGTGCATGGGGTTTGTGATTGTGGATCACATATGTGTGGGTTTGAACAATGGGTTCATTGGCGTGCTGAGATAAATGTGATGGGGAAGGTTCAAAATGATTGATCATGCCCCCTATCCCAGGGTCGAGGTGATCTATTATGCCCCTTGACTCAGAGGTGTCAAGTTGGTGTTCTATAATGGTGGGGTCAAGCCCGGGCAGTTCGGTATAGGACCAGGCAAAGACATCACGGAATTCTCGGAAAAGGTTTATGTAGTCCTCAATCTCTTGTTTACTGCAGAATGCTCCTAAAGTGATGAGTTCAGGGGCACGTCCTGGGGCAGCGATATCAAATTGGATGACAGGTGAGATGTTGGCCATGTTACCTTCCTCGAAGGCATCCAGAGCAAGAATAGGGTCCTTGAACCAGTCGACCTTGGTGGGGAGGAAGTCTTTGGATTCAACCGCGTATTGGGTAGCGGTGCTAGAGGAGGATTCTTCTGGGATGAAATAGGAACGATGATGCATATCATCCCAGGGATAATCCGGGGCAGTAAGGGCCTCAAGAATCTCCTCATCGGTATGGAAAATTTGCGTCGTCAAGTCGGTTGACGAGGGGGTAGTGGTTGAAGAGATCATATAGATGGTATTAACCTCTCCGGAAGGTGAAGAGTCTGGGGGGTAGATCTCCTCAATGGTAGGTGGTGCCGTCTCAAGATCCAGATTGTTCATCTCATAGAGAGTCGCTCGGTAATCTGGGAGATCGGGACAATGATGTGAATAGTGCCCGTAAATACCGCAGATGGCGCAGGAGTGGTTGGTACGTAGGGACTTATCTTTAGGCTTAGGAGTGGGGTTTAGTTCGACAGTTGGGATGTTGGGGTCATCATCGAGCATTTGTATGTGCTTCTGCAATGCGGGTAACTGTGGGCATTGGTGGGTCGCATGGCCCAACTCGTCACACAGCGAGCATTTGGGAGGAGCACGAAACACTGGAGGGTTTTTTACTGTCTTAGGTGGTGGTACAGCAGTGTAAGGTTGTGGACCTCTGCCCCCAGTGGGTTTGGGAGTAGGAGGAGGTGTCACGGAGGTCGAAGGGGTAGGGACCCCGGGAGGTGGGTGGGTGGTAGTAGCCATGGGTTGCACCGGCTGGAGGACGACATCTGGTGTCGGCGGGCGAACGGGAGGCGAAAGGTACCATACAGGTAATCCCAATGTTAACCCAGGGAGGCTAAGGGTAGCCATGACCGGGGCGCTTACTACTCCTGCTGGAGGAACTAGGAAGGGGATCGTATGGATCGGTGTAACACCAATGTGACTAGGTACCAATGGTGGTTTAGGCAACAAGGATGGTTGATTGTTAGGTGGTGGGATGTCATGGGACAAGGTACATAAGTCAGACATTTCGGGCGTAGATGATGGCGGAGGAATGGATTGAAAGGTGGAGGTCATCGGCGCGTCTGAGTAGACTCCAGGCCCCGTAGAAGAAACAAATGAGGTGGAGGCAGGAGAAACAGGTTGTTCAACCATGGGGAGAACATTTTCCGGTGCCGCTGGAGCACTGGGATCATAGTAGGTGAGCTGGTCAATCTTAACCACGCGTCCTTCATGGGGGAACATCATGGTGCGAAAGACAGAAGAGGCAACCGCCCGCATGGCATACATGTAGCTGCGGCCAAGTAGAAGGTTGTAATCCAATTGGGCATTGATTACCTCTATGTCAATAAGAACTGTTTTACCACCTAACTGGACTGGAACGTTGGGTAGAAGGCCTTGGGGCTGGGCCGAACGACCGTCGTAGGCACGTAACGCAGTGGTGGACTGCTGGAGAGGAGGGGATCCTAGCTTCTGCCATACAAATGTAGACATAACGCATGTGGAAGCACCCTCATCAATGATGCACCGATGGATAACAAGATTCCTAACGGAGACTGTAACTTGGAAGGCTAAGCTAGAAGGTAGGCGTGGTTCAGACTGGTCTAAATCAAACGCCATCAAATGTGAATCAGTTGGGTCAATCCCCCCGATGGCGGAAAGTAAAGTCTTGCGCTGGGAAGGGCAGTTCTTCAAGACTTCTAACGCAGACATGGCTGCGGGAGATTGGGCTAGGTCGTCTACAATGTTGTAGTTTGACGCAGCACGTGCATTAGGGTTATTATTGATTCGGCGCAGTGGGAAACGAGGTGCTTTCGCAGCGCCGTCTGTGGGAGGCGGAGGTATACGTAACGCCTGATCGGTGGGGTGGGCGTTAGTAGTTTTATCCGTGGGAGTGGCTTCAGAGGTGGAGCCATATTGGTTCCGACGGGTCTGGAGGTTGACGTCAGCGGATGACATCATCAGTAAGTGGTGGGTACCTGAGTCAAACATGGGTTGATCAGGGGCAGCGTAGGTGATCTGTTGTTGTTGGGGTTGCACGTTAGCTTGAGGGGCCAACGGCTGAGTGTTCACCACGCCTTGGGTCGGTAAGGGGTTTTGCAGCACCAAAGGGGGTTGCTGAGGTTGGGGGGGGTTGGGCGGTGCTTGGGGAGCCGCATGCCCTTGGCGATGGGCCTCGTCAACCCAAAGCTGCCGAGCTCGCTCCAAGTGTGGGCAAGCGTGGGTGTAATGTCCATAGACTCCGCAAATAGAACAAGGGTGGTTTGTTCGCAGATTGGGGTTTTTGGCCTGCTTGGGCGGGCGATCAGGGTTTTGATTAGCGGGGGCCGCATTGTTATTGTCAGGGGGATTAGCCGGTTGACCAGCTTGGTCTGCAGGTTGGTTGTTTCCCCGATTACGGCCCTTGCCGCGGTTCTGTTGGCCCTGGTTACGTTGGTTATTCTGGTTTTGCTGCGGGTTGTGTTGGGCGTAAACTTGCCCTTGGGCAGCAGGTGGATTTTGAGGTTGTGCAGGTGCAGGAGCAGGCTGCGGAGGATGATATGTAGGTTGAGGCTGAGCAGGTGCAGCAACTTGAGGGGGTTGCTGATAGGACTGCGGAGCAGGTTGTGGATGTGCCGCAGGGGCTGCCTGGGGCGGATAATAAGCTGGTGGGGCTGGTGAAGGCGCAGGAGCTGGGGCAGCCTGCTGATGGTAGTAAGGCTGAGGGGCGACTGGAGGAGCATAAGCAGGAGTCGCATACCCGAAGCACTGTGGTGGACATGAGGGCCCATGGGAATGGTGATGTGTCATGGGAGCATACGAGTTGGTTGCTCCAGACTGTGAAGTAGCCCGCGATAGGTCGGGGCCAGGGGTAGGACGTGCTATAGAAAATGGTTGGGGATGCGAAGAAACACGGCCAATGATACCATCTGCAGCGTGGGATGCCCCCGGCGCATCATGATGGGAGGACTCGCCGCGAGGGGCGTCAGGTATAATGGTATAAAGGTAACCCGACTGGGCGTAAATGAGGTCGAACTGCTGTGCCTTAAGGATGGCCTCTTCTTCAGACTGGGGTCTTTCTGAAGCTACATCCTTAGCGATGACAGGAAGCAGGGACTTGAGGAACCAATCGAGGAAGATACGGTCATCTAGTTTAATCTTGCATAAGCTACGGCGTCTACGCCACTCATGGATGTGGTCCGTGATATGGGTAGCCGTGTTTTGTCTACAAGATAGAAGGATCTCAACGCCCGCGTCATAGCGGACTGGCAACTGGAAGAACTGCAGGAAGGTCGAGGCCAGGGAAGAAAAGGTGGCGTGGGTCCCATGAGGCTGCTCAATATACCACTTGGCTGCAGAGCCCGTGAAAGTGCGTTGTAAGAGACGGAGGCGAACAGAGTCATCCACAATGGAGTTAGAGGAACACCATAGGTGGAAAGACATGATGTGGTTCTGTGGGTCCTCACCGGCCTTACCCTCGAATTTAGGGATGTCCGAGGGTAGTTTGGTAGGCATATGAGGCCACATAGGGTCGTGTCGAATAGGATCGTTGGTCAATCTGGCCAGGTCAGGTAGGTTGAGGCTAGCCATGAATGGCAAACTGGAAGAAGGCTGCGACACAGTAGTGCTATGGACCAAGTTGGGGCCAGTGCCCCCAAGTGGAGGGACAAGATTTAGGGTGGTGCCCCCAAGTGGGGGAACTGAGGTAGTGGAGGATGGTCCAGCACCACCATGGGTAGTGTGAGCCACTGATGTAGTGGGGATAGGTATTCCCGCTGTGGGAATAGGTACCGTGAGGGAAACGGTAGATGGTTGCCCCATGGAGGGCATACCAAAAACAGGTGTAGTAACTGGTGTAGTGGTGGATGTGCCACCAATGGTCCCTATGACAAATGGAGTGGAAGTCGTGCCAGCCATGGGGCTAGTAGGGGCAGTATAAATAGGGTTCTCAGACTCTTCGTCAGAATCAGAGGTAAAGTAAGGTGCGTCACTATCTGGTGACGGAGACCTACGTCGCTGACGGGTGGAGTCAAGTGACAAGGCTCTAGATCTGTGATGAGTGGTATCAACGGACAATGATCGGAATCTATGACGAGTGGTGTCGAGAGAACCGTGCTGTGGGGGCTCGCCCCTGAGGCGCCGAGAGTGTCTCGGGGACTCAATGGTGACAGATGGTGTCTAAATCTCTGTGGGTTGAGGTGAGTATGAAAACAGCTCAAAAATCCTAATGCAACCGAGTGTGCAGAAGGAGAGCTAAAAAGCAAGGCACTCAGGCCAACAACCAACTCAAAACACCCACTGCAACAGCTGTGCTACAATAGGTGGAGTAACAACAAAGATGGTCAGAATACCAACAAGCAGCAGGCTTCCTAGAAAAAGAAAAATGGTGGACTCACTAGACCAAGGGAGGTAAAGGAGCATGCAAACACCTAGCTAAAAGTATTCTGACTTAACTAAACATATCCTCTGCAAGGTGATGAAATCCAAGTCAGACAATATGAGTAGGAAAGCCAAGTGGCTATGATATCCCCCTACCGGGAGGGATACCGGGTAGTCAATCCTAGAAGAAAGGCAACTAAGATACCCCGTTCATGACACGTCCAGAAAGGTGAATCTGCCGTTTAGTTCGTTGACCGCAATACCCCTATACAGGGATATCCCGCGAACCGCGAAAGGTAGCCCTTCGGTTACTGAATGGAGTGCGGTATTCCACTCAGGCCTCCGGAACCAGTCTCCCGACTTCAACCCTCCTAAGGGAGAGGCCCTCTGATAAACTGGTCGTGACCGTGCCAAAAAGTACTAGGGGATTTTGGTTCCCTAGTTGGACAACAACTATGTCTCAAGTGAAATGACCAAGGGGTGTTATTGGAAGCCTATCCCCCTGATCCTACCTAACTACAATGATTCTTTAGTGTTCCCCAAGTGGGGTTAGAATGTTGGTTTAGTTAGGTACTTTTTAAGGCTCACTTGATTTAATGTGACAGAGTGTGTGCTCATGAGGTGTTGAACCCAAAAACAGAAGTGCCACAAGGGAGGGCAACTTCCAATCTATCAATAATGCTGAAATTGATTCTTTTAATTGGCAAAATTTTCTGAAAATAAAAATACTGAAATTTTAAAAAGATTCTGTAAAAGGAACAGAAATTATGTTGCAGAAAGGCTGTAAGGAAGTAGGCTGCAGGTGGGACAGAGGGCTGTTCAAATGCAGAAAATATTGCAGCAAGAGGGGCTGGGCTCAAAAACAGAAAAAGAGCAGAAATCAGACCGCGGGTCTGTGGCGGGTCAGAACAGGCCGACCGCGGGTTTGAGGGCAACAGCGGCGTTCAGGTCGCGGCTATCGGGCCAATAGTTGCAGTCGGGACGCAGGAAACAGAAGACAAGGCACAGTCGGGTCGCGGCTATCGGGCCAACAGTGGCAGTCGGGACGCAGGAACAATGGAAAAACAGACAGTCGGGTCGCGGCTAAAAGGCTAACAAGCGCAGTCGGGACGTCCGAAAGAGGCAAAAAACCGCAGTCGGGACGCGTGAACAAGGCCGAAAGGCGCAGTCAGATCGCGGCAAACAGGCTGATTAGCCACGGTCGGATCGCAGGTAACAGACTTGAATCCGCCGACTGAGCGTCGGAAGCAGTCTGAGAGCCACGGTCGGATCGCGGGTAAAGGCCTGAAAGGCGCGGTCGGGACGCGACTGTAGAGGAAAAATACGCGGTATGCAGCGGCCGAAAGGGACAGCCGAAAGAAAAAATTTAAAAACGGAAACCAGAAATTCAAAAACTAGGGGAGTCGCCAAAACTGTAGCTAGGGTTTTACCCCTAGCTTGTGCCAATGAGCACCTACTAAGGAGAATGGACTCCTTAGTAGCAGTTCAGTATATTAAACTAATAATGCAATAAACAAAACATTAAATTATTTCTAATACAAGCATAAAGCATAAACACCAAAATGAAAGAATGTCTTTGTATTGATGTTACCTTGAGTGTCAAGGTTGGTGAAGCCCTTTGCAGTGTCCAAGAGGATGCTCCAAGCTCCAAGAATGCTCCTTCTCCTTCTCCAATGTTGGGGATGGGCCAAAGGTGGCTCTCAAGGTGAAACTAGTTCAAAGGTGGACTAGGGTTTCGAGAGAGATTTTGGCAGAGTAAGGGTGCTTGTGATTGTGGATATGGAATAAGGGATCTCCATCACCTATTTATAGTTTTTTGGTGGTGGAGTGCTGACCCATGGTTTTAGGAAACACATGGTTTTAGGCAGCTGTATAGGGTTTTTTCCTCCTTTTCCTCATTATTTTATATTTTTATTCCCTTTTTAGGGAATTTTTGCTATTTTTGGAGGAAAAGGGGGTTTTTTAGCCTTTTTTAGGCTATTTTGATGGTTTTTTGGCCTTTTGGAGGCATTTTAGGCCTTTTGGAGGCTTTTTAATGGGTTTTTTGGGATTTTTAATGGAAATATGGTAGGAAAATGGACAAATGAGTCATGTAATGTGGTAAATGAGCTAGTGAGCACTTTTTGGGTGTTAACACCTGCAAAATGGACATGCGGAATATCTGGAAAATACACCAATATTCACCATGCATCACTCACCCCAAGGAGTGATCTAAGGTAAGTAAATGTCTTCTTAGTGAAACTCTTGGTGAATATATCAGGAGTTTGCTCAGCAGAAGGGAAATACTGCAATGTTGTGATCTGGTCATGCATCAAGCCTCAAATTTAGTGCTTGTGAATCTCTATGTGCTTGGTCCTCTATCTTTGTACTGGATCAGTGGAGATCTTGATTTTTATTTGATTATAACAACATATGACTGTGGGTGAATCAAACACAAATACAAACTATCCACGAATGCCTTGCAACCACACACATTGTGTAGCTGCATTCGCTGCTCCCCTATATTCAGCCTTAGCTGAAGATAAGGAGTTGGTGTTCTGCTTCTTTCTTGGCCAGCAAATGGGACCATGTGCAAGCATAAACACATAACCCGAAGTAGACTTCCGATCAAAACTATCACCATCCCAATCAGAATCAGTAAAACCAAATAGTTCAAGAGATGAACCCGCTGCATAGTGGATGCCAAAATGCTTGGTATCCTGTACATAATGAAGGATCCTCTTGGATGCCTTCCAATGGACATCATGAGTCTCTTGCATGTACCTTGAAATAGCCCCAACAACTTAAGACAAATCTGGTCGAGAGTGAGTAAGATATAACAAGCTCCCAACTAGTTGTCTATACAGTGAGCTGTCAACTAGTGGTGAAGAACCCCAATTAGTAAGCTTAACTTCAGAAAGGAATGGGAATTTTGAAGACTTAGATTCATCCATCTTGAAATTCTGCAGCATATCTGAATAATATTTGGATTGAGAAATAGAGATCTCATCCACAGTTTGATCAATCTCCAAACCCAGAAATTGTTTCAACAATCCTAGATCGGTCATGGCGAATGCACTGTGCAATGCAAATTTAACTGAGCCCAATTCTTTGGTGCAACTACCAGTAATCGAAATATTATCAACACACAATACAATGATCAATATCATGTCACCAACATGCTGTATATAGACATTAGTATCAGACTTACATCTCTCAAAGCTTTGTGACAACAAAAAATTATCCATCTTGGCATACCAAGCTCTAGGAGCTTTCGCGAGACCATAGAGGGACTTATTCAACCTGCAAACAAGTGTATGCTATGTAATTAATCCTTTAGGATGATGCATATATATACTCATCAAGATTCCATTCAAGAAATGCACTCTTCACATCCATGTGGTGAACCTCCCATCGCTTGGAAGCAACAATGTCCAAAACTAGCCTGATGGAGTCCATCTTTGCCACCGGTGCAAATGTCTTTGTATATTCAACTCCATGGACCTAAGAGAATCCCTTAGCCACCAAAATGGAATTACTCTTCACATCAGAACCATTAGATTCCCTTTTGGTCCTATAAACCCATTTACATTGCACTATTTTTCTCTTGGGACGAAGAGGGACCAAATCCCATGTTCCATTGTCATGGAGGGAGTTCATATTTTCTTGCATGGATGTTTTCCATATTGGGTCTTTTGAAGCCTCAAAATATGATTAAGGATCATATCCAACCATGAGAAAACATCTACCACTCATATTTGTATCACAAGATGCAAAAGCATTGTGAAACTGAGATATAGTTTTCCTAGGATCTTGAGGATCTCCTGCAACCTCACCAGCAACTCGTATGGTTTTCTCAGCCCACTTGGGCCTTGAGGGAGGTTGATAATAAGAATACATGTCATCATAATCATCATATATCTCAGAATCTTAAATATCATAAAAAGAACCATCACTTACATCATAATTAAGAAGAGGATATGAGCATTCCCCTTCACCTTGTTCTACAGCTTGCATGGGCTCTTGTTCTTCGAACTGGACACTTCTTTCAATGAATGTTTTGTGAGATGAGGGATCAAACAACTTGTATCCCTTTTCATCTTCTACATATACAACCATGATTGAATCCTTGCTTCTGGGCTGTGATTCCTTTCTCTTCTCTGGAGGTATTCTATCCCAAGCCTTTGAGCCAAACACCCTGAAATGAGAAACATTGGGCTTGTGGCCCATCCAAGATTCATATAAAGTCATTCCTTCCAAGGATTTATGTGGTGCTATGTTATGAACATATGAATCACAATTCATAGCTTCATCCCGTAGCTTTTTAGACAAATACTTAGCTTCCATCATGCATGTGGCCATCTCCTTCAGTGCTTTATTCTTGCGCTCTGCAACACCATTTTGCTGAGGTGTGTAGGGAAAATAATGTTTCATTTGGATGTCATAATATTCATAGAGCTTCTGATTGTCCTTATTGACATAATCTATTCCATGATCACTCCTCAAGAACTTCATGCTTCTCCCACTAAAGTTCTCCACATATTTTTTGAAAACTTTGAAACATTGAAAAACTTCAGATTTTTGCTTGAGAAAATACAACCAACAATACCTTGAGAAATCATCAATGAAGGTGAGCACATACTTTGAGATGACATAGGAGCGATTTGGGAGTGGAAAAATCATATCTGAATGCACTAAACCAAGAGGTTCAACATCTCTCCTTGCCTTCCCTTTCTCATACTTCTTCTCAGCATGCTTCCCAACAATGCACCCTTTGCAAGTGCCATTGGAAAATCTGATTGTTGGAAGCCCTTCAACCATCTCTTCTTTGCTCAAAGATTGAATATATATGTATTTGAGGTGTCCAAACCTATCATTCCATAGCTTTTTGACTTCATTACCATGTGACAAAATTTCATTTGGAGAAGAGTGCTCAATAAAATGTGAGAACTTGTACATCCTCGAATCATGGTCTACAACACTCTGCTACAACTTTGTCAGTCGAAACTTCTGAGATCTCCACATCATCTTGGGTGAAGATCACTCTCTTGGATGAAACAATATGGGTCATTTGGTATACAAAGAGTAAGTTTGTTTCAAGATCAGGCACATACAGTACATTACTGAAGTACCCATTTTCTAGTGAGATTTTCCCAATGCCTTTAGCATTGATTTCTTAATCATCTCCCATGAGAATGGAAGAACCATTGTATGGAGAAAGAGTAGAGAATGAATCTCTTGAAGAAGCCATGTTCCATGAGGTACTTGAATAAATGATGAAAGAAGAATATTCATAGGTACTAGGCATGAATGCATGGAACCTCTCCTTATCTTCAGAAACACCCTCTTTCTTCTTCAAACTTTATGGAAGAGGAATGTTGAATTTCTATAGGAGATGGGTCATCATGTCTATGGTTTTCTTCATGCAAGAACTCTCATGGTTCCAACCCATTTGACAGTAGCTGCATTTTGTCTTTTATTTCTTCTTTCCCTTGTCTTTGACAGGATCTAAACCCCCATCAATTGATTTGGGCTTCTCCTTGTCTTTCTTCTTCTATTGTGGTTTCGAACCCTTCGGATTTTGCTTGTCTCTTCCTTGTTTCGAATATCCAACAACAAGAACTTGATATTTTTTCTTAATGGAGCCCATAAAGACCAACTTATCTTGCTCTTGAGTTAGCATCTCCATGAAATTAGCCAAAGATGGCATCTTACAGTTTCTAACTGTGAGCTTTGTGGAGTGAAATGTAGAGACAAAAACTGAATACTTAGGACCCAAATTCGAAATGATGGACATAACCAATTGTTCTTCTTTATTGCCAATGCCACACTATTTGATTTGCAAGAACCATATCTTGAATTTGGTGAATAAGTCTTGGATGGAGTCGAAGTTGCTTGGGCTTAGTGAGATCAACTCATTCTCAAGTTGGTTACCCCTCATCTCATCAGTCTTCCCAAACAAAGACTCAAGCTTGAGCCATACTTCATTTGGTGTAGTTAGAATTTCAACATGAAACAAAAGGTCTCTCTAAATACTGAGACAAAGGAGGCCAAATGCTTCATCCATTCTGTTGAAGAACTTAGAATTCTCTACAACAGAGTTTGGATCAATCTCAATGCCCATGGTGATCCTGAAAAGACCCTTGGATCTCAACTAAATAACCAGCTTAGCCTTCCATTCTAAATAGTTGAATGGAGTGAGTAAATTTGGATGAGTTTTCTCCATCTTCTACTGCTTCTTGCACACTTGGTGACAATGGTGCACTTGAATACATGCAATAAATTCTCAACAATTAGGAGGGGATCTACACTAACAGATTCGAACTTTGCTTGATAGTGGTTGCATTTGGGAGAGCATCACACCTTGGATAGACTTCAATGGATTCAATGCAATGGTTCTAGGGACTTCTGTGGTTTCTCCATTGCTTCTGAAACACCACTAAAATAGTTTATTGGTTCGAATAATATCTCCAAGAGCTCTGATACGATGTAAAATATCTATCACAGTAGGATCTAGCTACTATAGATGCCTGTTACGGAGAAAAACTTCCTATGGTGTTGGCTATAAAATGTTGACCAGAGGTTTTATAAAGACCCAGGTTCTGCACGGTTACCTTAAACCAACAAAACCCCTTCGCACCGGCCCTTTCGGCAGCAGCCTGCGAGCAGGCTGAGGTCTCACCCGAGGTGTTTCTAATGGGGCATTGCGGACTCAGATGTCCACAATGAGTGATGAGTTGATGACTGTGACGAAGTTCGCGGCAACGCACCAGCTGTGTGCTATGAAGTTCGGACTGTGCGACGATGGTCAACACAATAGTCCACACCACTACCTTCCTCCTTACTGCGGGGCTTAATACTACTCTGCGAACACTACCGCTTGACTTCCTACACTTGGACCATTTGCAAAATACTTAAGGAAATGGGTTGAGTATCACTTATCCACTCAGTCATACACTTAACTAACTGACTACTTAATGCTCATAACACACAGTTAGAATGTTACTATGTTAAGCATAACTCTCAGGTGCAAAATAACTATTATACATTCATCGACCGCATCCATTCACATATGTAAACAACTTTCTCCATGCTCAAGCAGATAATAGATTCACTGTTCCTAGAAGAAAAGATAATATTAACCATACATCCATTCATGCAGACCTAACATATCATTCCATACTCTCTTAATGGCGAATGCATATGAAAGCCTTCTCATAACAGACTACAAGCTAATATTCAGACATCCAACTATAGAAATAGATAAATATAAACACACATATAAACATTCAGTCACTCAACACACTATTTAACGTGGTTCACTTCCCCGGATGGAAAGCTACATCCACAAGAACTGTGTTTGATATTAATTTTAAGGAAGGGTTTACAGTTCTTAGCCACGCACTCAGCTACAACTCTCTTCTTGCTCAGATAGGTCTCTGCGCACTCAGCTGTAGAGCCTTTCCAATGTTTTCTTGACTCAAAATATATTACAATACAATATGGTCATAATGACCAGCCTTTCTCTTCTTGAGCAACTAACCGACCCTCCCTATACAAAATTGTCTTCTTAATATAGATCACGCCCGAAGGTCATTTCTTTACAACATTGAAGACTCAAACCTTTAGGGTTTCCAAACCACTAAGGTCTCTCTGAACCGTCATGCAGGATTCTGGTATTGATTATGTTGTCGTGGAAGTCCTCCATGCCTTAGATCCATTGCTTTCAGCCTTTTTGTTGTGTGCACACCAGTAGGTCATCTACTTCGAGCCGCGCTTCCACTAATAGACTCATGTGACTGGATCATCTCCCAGTTGCTTTCCCTACAAGTCGTTCATCCTCTATGGGCCGCGTACAACTGGCTCAGCTCCAGTCATTATCCATCCACCGTTTTCCTCTTAACGGTCACGTACCCTGTTGCATGTCGAACTGTCACTTTCCCGTCCTGTCCTCTGCTTAACGGACTCATACAGTTGGACGCCTTCCTGATCTACTTATGCCCTCAACTCGGCATATTTCCATCCTTCTTACCAAAAGTAGACCACCACTGTTCTATCCACTATATTTGGCCATCCTCCATCCAATACACAACTTTACTGGCTCGACGTGGCCTACTAGCTTAAAAGCACTGAACCTATGCAGTGTTGATCTTCGCAGCATCCTTCAAACTCGGTACTATGCACAGCATCGCAGTACTCCCAAAACTTAGCCAAAATTTACTTCTTTTTTGAGGTGCGCTCAGCTCAGCTCCATCTAGCCTCAAAAACATTATAAAAAATGGCCCTATTGGGCCTGTCCCAACATGCCCCTAACACTTACATGTGGCTCATCCCCAAGCCACTTTCAATTTCCACCATAGGGTCATTCTCTCCAACCTGAGTAGTTAGTTTTGTTGCGAACTCGCTGTAGGCATTCATCAGCTCCTCCATTGTTTATTTGACCTCCTGCTCCACTTGCTTGACGGTCTCAAGCACTTCAGGCATTATCTCTTCACCAATTTGGGCTTCTACCGTGTCTTGGTTAGCGTGCAACTCTTTCAATTTGTCTTCTATGCGCTGCGACACCACAGAGGCATCTTCGAGGAGTGGCTGCGACTGATTGTCCAGCGTAGTCTCCTTTTCTCTTAAGATCTGTACTTCCTTCTTCAGGGTAGATATTTCTCTGAATTTCTATAGCCTGTCTCGTGCTGGTAGAGTCTTCACCTCTGCTTCCATGGCTTCCAGTGCAGTCTATTTCTCCTTCACCGCAGTCTTTGTCTGTTGCAGCCCTAGATTTTCTTCAAGGTCCGTGAATGCCTTCAAGGACTGATCAAGTAATCCGTGGCACTTCGCAACCTCTGCTGCGATGCTCTCTTCTGCTACTTAGTTAACTGATCCTGCGGTTTTAATTTTTTCTTGAGCAGATTGATATCTGCCTCATATAGGACTTTCTTGTCCTCCATTTCTGACTTTAGGGTCTGCACCCTATCTTCTATTCTGTAGACTATGTCCTCGGGATTATCTTGGATCTCTACACTCCTTCAATCTCTTCCGCAACAGAATTGATTGTAGCTTCCAGTTTCTATCGACACTGTTGTTCATCTCCCATCATCAGCATGGCGCGCGTGCTCAACTCCTCGAGCTACCTATTCACAGCTTGTAACTGAGCTTCTGCTTTCATCGACTGCACGGCTCTGTCACACATCTCATCACCCACCTACGCGTGAAAATAATGCAGAACAGGTAGTTGGATCTTAGCCAAGTCGAGCTCAACTTCATTGACATTTGTTGTGTCCAGAACCATGTCCTCCAACATAGGCAATGTTACGGCCATGGGGTCGATACGGAAAAGCCTCATTTTTACTGGCAGCGTGATAGTGAGTGGGGATGGTGCCTGCTGCAAAGCTCCTGCAGCCCCCACGATGCATGGAAAAGGTAGGTTGTTGTACACATACTCCATTTTCTTCATGAGCCCTTTCATTGTGATCCAGTTCCTCTGAAGGTCATCCTGTATGGCCTTATCGTGTTTCTCTTTTTCTGACATGAATTCTCCAAGGGTCTCAGTCACTTTGTCCACAATCATGTCATAATCGTCTTCTTTCATAACCGTATCCACGGGACCTTTTGTTGCCTTTTTCTTCTTGCTTGCCTTCGGCTGGGATGGGCTTTCTAGTTCTTTCCTCTTGCCTTTCTCCTTGTCTTTCTCTTCAATAATTGGACAGGGTGGAGGAATTCTTTCATCATCTCCGGAATCACTCGTGACGTCCAGAACTTCAACGCAGTAGTCGGCGGGCCATTCCTTCATGATCAGGTCGATATCTTCCTCCGTCATATTGTATTTGCTCGGGTACCACTGCGGCTTCTTCATGTTGGCCTTCGGAGAGATACACACACAGCTCATATCAGCGGTAAAATGGACAACACATATATATTTGCTAGTTACCTGCTTGGTTATTCTAGGTTTTCACGTGATGACATTGCGCAGTTGCATGTAGTACTGATAGAAGACTTCTTGGGTAGCGTGCTGGCGCTCCGGGTTGATATTTTCCTAGAGGTTCATGTACTTGACTCCTCTAGGATCTAATCTGTCAAAACTGGCGCCGACAAAGTCCTTCAGCTCCTTCCACCTGATGAATGCGATGAGGACAATCAACCATGTAAAATGGAAGTTCCCCCCATTCGATTAGATGTCATTGAGTTCCTCCATGAACTCGTTCAACAAGTACTGGCACCAGTTAAACTCTGTGCCTTCAGCTGCTACGGCGCCAAGCAGCACTGCGCCCACAGGCACGTCCGTCGGTCTTGTCGTCCTTAAAACCTTTGCTATGAGCAACTGTGTGATGAAATTTGTTGCTCTATCTTCAATGTCGTCTGTCAGGAAACCTCTCTTTCCCTTCACCAGCGAGTGGCTCTTTTTCATCTCGGCCACTGCTTCCTTCTCCTTGCTCTTCCCCTGGAAAAAGAACTTCGGATCCTGGCCGCGCTTACTTAATCCAGTAATGAGATGGATTAAGTCGATATTGATATCAATTTTCCTATCCATCCATAAATAACCTTGGTGGATTGGCGCCATCTGGGTGCGAACCATGATGTTCAGCTCGACCGACCTCTCAAAATGGGGTAGTCGCAACAGGTTTAACAGTCATGATTGCACCACAAGTGTTAACTAGCTTTCGGCCACAAGATTCAGCTGCCCTTTTGCATCCTTTTTCCAGCACATATATTTATCTCGTTCAAAATCTGGGTACTTGGGCTCATGCGGCTCGTCTTTCTTTACTCCCCAAAGGTCATAATCCTCCCATTTGCAGTCTGGGATCTTCCCCAATAGGTTGGTTGTAATTTCCAAATGCTTGGACACTAGTGACTGAGGGATATCATATTTGGCATTCTTTACTAACTTATACACAGGGGCATCCAGCGCCCGAGGTGAGATATAATCAGGGGTCATCTTCAATGGGATATCCTTCATGAATATGGGTTGCCTTGTGCTTGTCAAACCCGGCTTGGGATGCTTTGTTTGAGGCCCACTCATTGTTTCCTTTCCCTTATCCTGCATTGTCGGATTAATCCTTAGTGATTTGCGGGATCCTTGACCTTATTCTACGACGACCTTCTTAACTGGAGTTTTCATTAAGTGTTGAATCCCTCCGTGTTGAAAGATCCTCAGTGCTTCTTCAATAGTAAGATCTTGCTCTGTGTAGAGTGGTTCAGACATTCACTAATGAGATAGTGGCTATGGAAGATAGAATATAGATGACTACTAGCTCAAGGGATTAATCACAAGAAAATTCTAAGTAATCTGTAACGCCCGCGAGTCTCCAAGTGTTGTTATTTATAGGCGCAGCAGACCCCCTCCCGTGCCATTCAACGGCTAGATAGCCATTAAATGCGACCTCTGGTGACCAAATCCATCGGATCTTTCGGTCTTTTCATCCGTCAGTCTGTCTAGAACGGTTATCTTCCCTTTAAATGTTGAAGTGGTTGCTGCAACGGTCATCTTAACAGCTATTTTCTCAAAATCCATGCAACGACTATTTTTCTCTGAATGCTGCACCGAACTGTGCGGCAGACCATTTCGACTCCTGCGCAGTTGCTTCACGGTACTAATCTTTGAACTGTGCGGCTGTTTTTCCACTTTTCTCTTCCTAGTTCCTGCACAACTTCAGCAGTGTTGCGCTGCTCATACATTCTTTCTTTATGATACATGTACAGACTCTATACATTTCTAGTGCCCAATTTCAACTGTACTTGACACTTGAAATTTCTCCCCACATTTATCTTTTCGTATGCTGCGAAGCAGGACTATTGCGGTACAATTTAAGTATGCTTCCATTTATCATAATGGGTAGAGTATCACCAGCTAAAGTGGCTAACTGGACTGCACCACTGTTAGTGACATACATAACAATATATGGACCAAGCCAATGCATTTTAAACTTGCTAGGAAATTTCATGAACTTGCTATCATAGAGGAGGACTAAGTCACCTACCTGAAAGCATTTGTTCCTGATATGGCGATCATGCCATGCCTTTTCATGATCCTTCTGGACTTGCTGTTGAAAGCCTGCAATGAAACGATCCTCCTCCAAGCTAACTAAATCTAGCATTCTTTCATCTAATGCTTCGTAATCTACCATTCCGGTGAACGCAACAATCCTCAGACTGGGGACAATGTACTCCATTAACATTTTGGCCTCCTGTCCATAATCCAACTGGAAGGGTGTCTGTCCCATCAACTTCTTACAAGTTGTTTGGTATGCCCATAGAACAGACGAGATGTGCAGGTCCCAATCATCCCTGTTTACGTTGCACACCTTCGTCAGTGCGTTTTCTAGTATCTTATTGAAAGCTTCAACAGTTCCATTCGCCTGCGGATGATAAGGTGTACTGCAGTAATGCCAAATGTGGAACTCTGCTGTGAGGGATTCAATGGTCTTATTCAGAAAGTGAGTTCCCTGATCACTCATCAAAATTTTCAGACAACCGAATCTTGACAAAATGTCCTAAAAAATGAACTGCGTGGAATTACCTCCATTGCAGTCCTTTAGTGGTTTAGCTTCTGCCCATCTGGTGAGGTAATCCGTGGTAGTAATGATATACATCACACTAGTTCTCTTCCCTAGTGGGTTTATAGCTCCCACAAAATCAATTGCCCACTTCTCAAAGGCCTGTAAAGTCAACTACGGGTTCAATGGCATTTAATCTCTCTGCGACGGCTTCCCTGTCCTCTAACAGACATCGCAGTTCGTGCAATATTCCTTAGAATCTTTATGGATGGTAGGCCACCACAGCCCTGCACGCAATATATTCTGCGCGGTATCCTTTCCGACGTAATGACCTCCCGCGATCCCTGAATGCACATCTGCTAGTATATATGGTTTCTTGTGGTCGAGTACACATCTGCACGGGACTTCATCTGGTCCGAGTTTGTATAACTGACCTGCAATGATAGTGAAATCCGCGGTGCGCACTACTAGCTGCTTCTTCTACTGAACAGAAATTTTTTGCGGTGTCAGCCCTGTTGTCAGAAAATCAATTATATCCTTATAGTAATCATCTGCAACTTGTATAGCAAACATCTGCACGTCAGGCAGAGTGTCTTCAATGTTCGTCGTCTCCTCTCCCGACTCAATTCTAGACAGGTGGTCAGGTCCCAAATTCAGCCTGCTGGGTTTAACAACGATCTCAAAGTCATACTCCTAGAATAGCAACAACAATCTACATATACGCCCCCCTAACACTGGCTTATTGACCAATTATTTCAATGTAGAATGATCAGTGAACATAAGGAAGTGCGCACCAAGTAGAGAATGTCTGAACTTCTAAAGGGAATATACTGTCGCAAGTCCTTCCCGCTCAGTAGTGGTATAGTTCTTCTCCACTATCGATAGCTTCCTACTAGAAAATGCAATGGGGTGGTCAATACCCCCTTCTCCTGGATGAGCTAATACAATGCCCATGGAAATGCATGATGTGTCCACATGAACATGAAACGACTTTGTCCAGTTTGGAAAGACTAGGATCGGCACGGTAACCATATTTTCTTTAAGGGTGTCAAAACCCTATTCGCATTCCTCATTCCAAACAAACGACACGTCCTTCTTCAGCAGCTTCTCCATTGTTGCAGTGATCTGTGTGTAACCTTTAATGAACTTCCTGTAATAGCCTGTGTGGCCCAAGGTAGAGTGCAACATTTTAACTGAAGTTGGTGTAGGCAAATTTACAATGATGACAATCTTCGCAGGGTCCACCATCAATCCCTGCTTGCAAACAATATGTCCCAATAAAATTCCATAGGGCACACAAAAGATGCAATTCTTCAAATTCAATGATATTTGATGCTGGCGGCACTTGTCAAGCATCATCCTCAGGTTTGCGCAATGGTTCTTCAGCAAACCAAATACAGTCCAGTTATCAAAATATGCTTCCAAAATATTATGCATGAAATCTTTGAACGCCGACGACAACTCTGGAGAAAATGGTAGGTGCGCTCTTCAGACCAAACGGCATGACTGTATATTGGAACGACCCCCATTCTGTAGCAAATGTCATCTTATGCCTGTCCGCAGGATCAATCCTGATCTGATGATAACCGGAGAAACCATCAGTACAGGAATAGGCCTCATTCCCTCCAACATTGTCAAGTAACTCATCTATAAATGGAGTAGGGAATGGGTCATGCATAGAGGCATCATTAAGTTTTCTGAGATCAACACAAATCCTGATCTCTCCCTTCGTCTTCTTGTCCTGGACAACCATAGGACTGATCCATTCAGATTCCTTGACAGGTTCAATGATTCCCACCTCTAACATTTTGTCTGCGCGGACTCTCTCTTTATACCGTGGATTCAGTCTATATAGTCGCTGCTTCACAGGCTTAGCGCCTATCTTCAAAGGGATTTTCATGACTCCTAAGTCACCCAATATTCCTTTCATATATGTAAACTTGGTCGGAAATAGCTCCTGATATTCGTGCAAAGTGTCTGCAATCTCCGCGACAGTCTGATCATCCCAGTAGTCTCCGATAGATGCGAAATTCGGCTCTTCACTTGTGCCGATGTTCACCTTATGTGTCTTGATCAGTCCATTCATGTACAGGATTTCCAATGGCTGTCCTTCTATATCAGCACACCTTATGAATCTGGTATATTGATATTGCACGGATCATCTTCATCTTCTTCTCTTCCATTCTCATCATCTTCAGCTAAATTATAACACTCTATCGGATGTTCTTCATTTTCTTTCCATTCTGAGTGTATGTTTGCAGGACTGTCATCTGTGCCAAAGAATTCTTCCCATGACATATCTTCGTGAGGATAATATCCTCTGAATACACGTTCCTTGATTATCTGCAGTGCCTCATGTATCAAAGGGTTCTCATCCTCGAAGTTGAAATCTCTCTGGAAGTTCACAGTTAATGTATCTCAATCTGAGGTCTCCCTGCGTAACTCCAGGTCTAGATACCATTTCTTTGGAATATCCTCTTCCAAAGTATGCACGAACAAGTGCACCCACTCTTCAGGTGGCCTTTCTTCCCATGCCTGCGAACAAACTTCCACATGTTGGCTAGGATCTGTTTGCCCGTTGAACTTCTCAAAGGGTAAGGTAACCCTTTCTGCAAACCGAATCTACATCTTTGTTCTGCATTGATCCCAAGTGATCAATATCTATTTGTGCAAATCCCACCATCTAGCGGGTATGCCACGCAGCACCATATCCAATGCTGGCAACCTGTGCTCTTCTGCAACTACTGTAGTATAGTCTTGAATAAAAGTATAAACATTAGCAAAACCATCAAATGTAGGGATCGCTCTTACCTCCTTTCCAATCCAGCGCAGTGTTTTTGTGACCTGTGCGCACCTTCTAGATGACAATTCGTGCATGCGATTCTGCCAATTTTCCAGTCAAGCGTCCGAGTCAGAGATGCAGGAGCTATCACATCTCGAGCTGAGTGTACCATCCGCAGTAGGATTAATGTAATCCTCCTAGTTCGCAGTCATCTGGTATAGCCGGTCCAAGTCCTGGGCCTTAGATTCCTCCTGAATCAGCTCACTATATATGTCCCCATATGTAGGATCCAATGGTGCGATAACCCGCAGATGCTTGCCTTCGAATATCATCTTCTTTGTTTTCAAATTTATAATGGCCAAATTGTCAATAGCCCAGACAATTCCTAACAGCGCAGGAAAGGGCTAGCTATCGTCAACGATCTCGATGACTTCAAAGTCCGCATGGCTTTGTACTCCATCAATATCAACTAGAACATTGGTTAAGCGGCCAAATGGTATAACTTTCTCTTGGTTGGCCATTCTCAGCTGGATAGGTGACCATAACAGCTTTGGTCGACCCATTTGCTGCCATGTCTACTCGGTCAAGACATTTACTTCTGATCCCAGATCAAGGATAACTTCGTCCATTTCAAAGTCTCCCATCTGCATAGTGAGCCTCATCTCTTGGCCCGAACTCTTCTATTTCTTTATATGAAGTAGTGCGCCATCAGAAGTTTCTGCTTCTGTCTGTGGTTCGTATAGATTTATGAGCTTTTCCATCTCTGTTATCGCATTTTCATTTTTCAGCAGCTTCATGCATCTCCTTAGGAATCGCGCAACAGAGGTGCTAACATCTGCTGTGTGTCTTGTCTTGTCATACGCAACAGGTGTGTCTTCAACACATGGTACTTCACTGCACAGCGGGATCCTTGGTGATTTAGGTGCTGGTTCTCTGAAGGTATCCCGCGCGTCAACAAAAGCTTCTTTTTTCTTCTTCAAATCTAGAGCATGCATCTTTCCTGGAGCTTTTCTTACCCATATTGTTTCAAGAGGGCCCTGCTTCGCATGAGCTCCTGAAGTGGAAGCCTCTACTCCCCTATCACCGCCTGTCTCCATGCCACTGCGTGTGACTACTTTAATGCTAGGTTCCGCAGGTCTATTCTCTGCTGCAATCCACTGGATGTTTGGGCCTGGCGCGTCTGTCCTTCTTCGTTTCTGCATCTCTACCTCTAGCACTGAGAAATATTCTATAACATGGTCAAATGATTTACAATAATTACAGGTGGTGCAGGGGTTTACATAGTATTTGGATACATGACCTGTCTGGCCACAGTTATAGCAGATGACCCCGCCATGGCCTCTTCCTTGTGTCGGGCCGGTATTTCTTCCTCTACCGCGATATCCACCACCACGGCCTCTGTAGCCAGATTGATCATAATGCATGTTTTCTTGTTTTCGCTGGTTATCTTCTTGCACTCTGTACAAACCAATGCCTCTCATTGAATCCATGTCGTGCTTTCTTTCATTCATTAGTTCATAGGCGCAGCAGTTGGATTCATCATGTCCAATGGATTTACAAAAATTACAATATAGATTCTTAGGTGTCTTGACATATTTATGTATTAGGTAACAATCTTCAAGTCTATGACCGGTAGTTCTGCAGATCTCACACCAGGGTGCCTGGTTCTGATTGATGGGGTTAGGTGCACCACTGGCGAGATAGTCACGGTATAGGGGACAATGTTCATGGTCATGACCTTCTCCTTTGCAACTCGTGCACCAAATATCATGGCAAGGTTCATATCGTTGCTCTTTTCCATTCTTCATGCTCTGCAGCTCCAGTGTTAGGGTGGTAAGCTGGTTCTAAATCTGCGTCATCCCAGAACTAGACTCACCGATCGATGAAGCCTCAAGCTTCATCGCGATCTCTAAGGCCTCTGCCTATGACATAACCTTCTGCTGCATCAATGGTAATCTAATGTGGGGTAATGGAACTACAATGAACCATTCCTTGTGCTGATCCGCAGCTATAACAAATCTTACTTGGTCTAATAGGGTCTTGAACTTCTGATCAAACTCCCAGACTGATTCAGCCGGTCTCTGCTTGATTTCCTTCAGCTCACTTATACACTGAGATTCAGAATTTGGTTTCTTGAACTCTGCTATCAGCGCAGCTTTAATCTCTACCAGGGTTCTGGGCTGTGTGGTAGAATACTTCATGAACCAGTGCAGTGCTCTATCTCTGAATGTGGTAATAAGTTGGGCTTTCTTCTCATCATCATTCTGGATCTATCTGACACTCCAGACAGCCTCACAAAGGAACCAGTGTTGATCAGGATCTTCTAGACTCGTCCCTTTGAATATACGCAGCTTCATATCCATATGGGCCATGGCTCTAGGGGGAGGTGTAACAATCGAAGGGGCACCTTGAGGTGTGCCCTGAGGATTGCTAGGGTGTCGTAAAGGACTATGCGCAGTGAAAACAAATGGGCATATAGGGGTAGATGTACTAGGCTGTGTACTCGGCAGGGTTGGCTCTGCAAGTGGAGGATTCTGAGGGGTAAATGGGGGTGAGGCTTCATTTTCAATATTAGAAGGAATCTCACTATCTGCATCGAGTCCAGAGCCTCCAGGATTCGTATTGAACTTGTATCTTTTCCCACTTCTTAATTTGTGAGTATCTTCGTCGGAATCGCTATAAATGCTATTTACCATGACAGCTTGAAAATATTACTGCATTCTTAAAACACCTATCTCAGCTAACATCATCTTAATGTATAGACTGAGATTGTTCAGGAACTTACCTTGGAAATCTCTGAAAAAGTGTGCCTCTGCTTGGATGTAGGATTTGAGCATATCCACAGCAAACTCTGTGACAAAACCTTCTAGCATATGATCGACCCAAAAGTACACTGTGCGCATCAATGCACTGTCTATTGCTTTGAGATATGATATGAGCTCATGATTCCACTCTGTAGGGACTCCTTGAAAACAGGTTTTCTTTTATGTGAGCCACAAGATCCATGCGTGCAGCTCGTTTGGAAATGTAGCCTAGAAAATCTCGTGTATGTCGTCCAACAGATATCTATCCAACCACTATGTGTTACTTAGATGCAGATGTTTGTTCTCTTGTCTTTTAAACTCTCTTATGGTCTTATCCCACCAAGCTTGGATTTATGTCTTCTCAGGATGCCAGTTCAATGAACATTCCGGGAACTCTAACTCTTTGTCACTCATCATGACTGGAACTCATCACGGATTCTAGCACAACAATGGAACCATTTGTTGGCAATAAAATGTTGACCAGAGGTTTTATGAAGACCCAGGTTCTGCGCGGTTACCTTAAACCAACAAAACCCCTTCGCACTGGCCTTTCATCAATAGCCTGCGAGCAGTCTGAGGTCTCACCCGAGGTGTTTCTAATGGGGCACTGCAGACTCAGATGTCCACAGTGAGTGATGAGTTGATGACTGTGACGAAGTTCATGGCAGTGCACCGACTGTGTGCTGCGAAGATCGAACTGCGCGGCGATGGTCAACACCGCGGTCTGCACCACTACCTTCCTCCTTACTGCGGGACTTAATACTATTCTGCGAACACTGCCGCTTGAATTCCTACACTTGGACCATTTACAAAATACTTAAGGCAATGGGATGAGTATCACTTATCCACTCAGTCATACACTTAACTAACTGACTACTTAATGATCATAACACACACTTAGAATGTTACTATTTTAAGCATAACCCTCAGGTGCGAAATAACTGTTATACATTCATCGACTGCATCCATTCACATACATAAACAACTTTCTCCATGCTCAAGCAGACAATAGATTCACTATTCCGAGAAGCAAAGCTAATATTAACCATACATCCATTCATGTAGACCTAACATATCATTCCATACTCTCTTGATGGCGAATGCATATGAAAGCCTTCTCATAATAGACTGCAAGCTAATATTCAGACATCCAACTACAGAAACAGATAAATATAAGCACACATATAAACATTGAGTCACTCAACACACTATTTAACATGGTTCACTTCCCCAGATGGAAAGCTACGTCCACAAGAACTGTGTTTGATATTTCTTTTAAGGAAGGGTTCACAGTTCTTAGCCACACACTCAGCTGCGGCTCTCTTCTTGCTCAGATAGGTCTCTCTGCACTCAACTGCAGAGCCTTTACAATGTTTTCTTGACTCAAAAGATATTACAATACAATATGGTCACAATGACCAGCCTTTCTCTTCTTGAGCAACTAACCAACCCTCCCTATACAAAATTGTCTTCTTAATATAGATCATGCCCGAAGGTCATGTCTTTACAACATTGAAGACCGAAACCCTTAGGGTTTCTAAACCACTATGGTCACTCTGAACCATCATGCGGGCTTTGGGTATCGATTATGCTATCGCGGCATTCCTCCACGCCTTAGATCCATCGCTTTCAACCTTCCTGTTGTGCGCACACCAACAGGTCATCCACTTCAAGCTGCCCTTCCACTAATGGACTCATGCGACTAGTTCAGCTCCCACTCGCTTTCCCTACAGGCCATCCGTCCTCTAACGACTGCGTACAACTGGCTCAGCTCCATTCATTATCCATCCATTGTTTTCCTCTTAACGGTCACGTACCTTGCTGCACGTCGAACTGTCACTTTCCCGACCCATCCTCTTCTTAACAGACTCGTACAGTTGGCCTCCTTCCTAATCTGCTTATGCCCTCAACTCGGCATCTTTCCAGCCTTCTTACCAAAAGTAGACCACCGCTGGTCTATCCACTATATCTGTCCATCCTCCGTCCAGTAGACAACTTTACTGGCTCCACGTGGCCTGCTACCTTCGCAGCACTGAACCTGCACAGCGCTGATCTTCGCGGCATCCTTCAAAACTCGATACTGCACACAGCTTCGCAGTATTCCCAATACTTAGCGAAAATTTACTTCTTTTCTGAGCTGTGCTCAGCTCAGCTCCATCTAGCCTTAAAAACATTATAAAAAATGGCCCTGTTGGGCCAAGCCCAACATATGGCTTGGGGTAGACCACAACAGACAAATGAACTCAAGAAAATAAGCTCATTTCCCAACATATGCTATATAAATGTAAATGCATATAAACAACATAGAGAGCCTACCTCAATTTGGACGTTCAATGAAGAATTCTGTTGAGCTTTTGGATCACAACACTAGAACCTGCATCTTAGTCTCAACAATAAACGCAAACAAGTGCATATGATATATAAAAGATGTTAGCATATACAATATCATAATCCATGATATATATAAGCAAATGTACCCAATTGTAATAAATAATCATTCACAATATAAATGGATGAGAAAATGAGTATTTCTATTAATATGAACAAGAAGTACAAGATACAACCTCCTGTCAGCAACTCATCTGAACTACGAACTAGGTCCCTCCACTTGTGCCTCTGCCACTTCAATCCCCCATACATTGGAAAACTCACGAGAAAAAGAATGAATCCTTCACAACATATGAAAGAGTTTTGGAGGTGAACATAAATGGTTCACAACAACTAGGATCAATGGAAGTAGACTCAAGAAAGGAAAAATTTCAATAGAAATTCAATGCTCTTCTCTTTCTCCTCTCCTTCCATGCATAATGGCTCAATATATAACCCTACAAAGGAATGTGAAAGGTTGGATCAATTCGTTTCAAGATACATGGAGGGTCAAAGGTCACAATGGTTGCTTTTTGGAGTGAAAAAGGACATTTTACTCTCTTTTACCAATTAACTCGATGTATGCGGGATGTAATGGTGTAGCTTACGTATACGTGAGTTACATTGAAGCAACTCGCTTATAAGAGTAAAAATAGGGGAAAAGGGTTCCAAGAGGACCAAAAATGTGGTTCTGAGTCCATAAATGGATAATGGAGGCCAAGGAGTGCTAATGCTCACAAGGCAGAAAATTAAGGTGTAACACATGCCCCTTAATGTGTGAGGATAGAGAAGGTACTACGATGGCCGAAATACATTATAACTCTCAGAAGTGGAGTGATGGAGACACAAATGGCAGGAGTATCCCACTCGTCACAATACAATAGCATCTCTATGTACATATCGGTACAATACATAGCAATCTGATACAATGGCCATGAATAGGCAATATATAATGAATACATGTCGTGAATGGTCACAACCATGACCCATATAAAGTAAGATATGGTCTCCTACTGAAGAGGAAACAACTGATGCAGACTGATGGTACAAACTACTGATGTATGAGAACTACCTCTCATAGGTACAATCACAATCACAAGTAGCATATATGGAAGTCTAGGGTCTTCTAAACAAACCATCTACAGTGCATGTCCCATCAAGTGAATAAAGGCACTAATGTCGAACCTAATGTTACATCGTCTGATTGCTGGTAATTGATGTATACTGTTAGCAGACGCGAGATAACCCACCAATAATGAAAATGGGCATCAAGGCATTGAGTACATTCTTCAAAGTGTGAATAGAGGTGTTGAGGTCGAACACTCTGATGAATCCATCAATCAGGGGACATTAATGAATTCTCAACTGTTGATGGCGAGAGGACCTACCACTGATGACTGCAAGTCTCAAGGTACTCAATAGGACTCTAAATCTCGATTCCAGAATAAATGAGTTGGATTCGATGGAATGAGATCCACTCGAAGGAGGGAATTAATGGATCCCCCATCAATGAGTACGAGGTAGTAGCTAGGCTGAAATATTTGGAAGAACTCAGACGAATAGGCTAAACTAACAAAAAATCGGGTGCATCTCTTATGCATGTACAAGATTTAAGTAGTGCATGGAAGAGACCTCCTGAATAGCATCCAATGATGAATACTACTAACAGGAGCGAGGAAACCACCAATAGGGACAAATGGAAACCAAGGCACAACACGAATCCCAATGTGTGAATAGATATCTTGCTGTCGAACACAAGGGAAACCACTTAGTCAAGGACAAATTATGAAGTGTCACTTTCCAAGTTCAAGGTCACCTACCAATGATGAATAGGCCCAAGGTGCAGGGTGGAACATCATGTGTGATCGAACTGGACTCATGAGGGATGTCTGACATGCAATAGTCAAGAGATCTGTAGAGTGGCTGACTCTGGTTTCAAGACTTCCTTTGAACAAGAGCATGAGCAGATGGATAGACTCAGGAAGCATAGACTCAATACTGGACACTAACCATACTTTGAGATGCAAGAGGCATCAACAAAGGCTCCATAATGATTGGAAGCTTAACCAACTAGTAGAGTAAAATATCAGAAATGAGTACAGCTTCCTAAGGTCATACTAATATCCCAACCCATGGAGTGGAGATGAATGCTCTATTCGAAGGAGACATGACAACTTCCAATAGAAGGTAGTAAAATTTTCTCATCTGACTTTTTAAAATTATATGATTTTTTGGTCTTTTTCATATTACAAAGCTTGAAAAATAATAAAATTGCTTATGGTACAATGGTGAGGGAATGAGTGTAATAGGAAATCAAAATAGTCCCGAGCAATGGAACATAGCTATGCTCGATACAAGGAAGCATGTGCAGGTTGTGGACACTCGGGGGGGTGTTCCCTCTAGGTAAGGGTCATCAAGTTGCGAAGGATAAATTATAGCTCTGCGTGGCTCGGAAAGAAAAGTGCTCGGGCACATGGCTAATAACTAAGAAAGCGAGAGCTGGCACAAGGCTCAAAGGAAAGCAAGATAATGCAATGCATTCATGATGTGACATAAATGGAGAGTCCTTATGGAAGATGGACAGAATATAGATAAAGTAGAGTATGAGTCTTCATTGCAATGTCATGGCGGGACTACAAAGGACTCCCAATCCTAAGGAAGAGCAATTGCATGGGTGTCGTAAGACATAAAAAGGATCTAACTAGGGCACCCATGGTCGGACAGGACCTATCACCAAATAATGACACTTCTAAAGCATCATTAAGGTTCTGTGTCAGTTAAAAAGCGGGGTCGCACCTAAGGTTTATGAATATGGTCATAAGGTCATTGCAAAAATGTAGGCGAAATGATATCCTAACCAATATGCCAGTTGAATAAAATACTTTTCGAAGGCGTGAAAAGGTTCAAAACCCACTCTCGTCGCAAAAAACAGCTCAAAACGACACTTCAAGATGACATACTAGTCCAAAAAAGCTCAAAAATGGAAAAAAATATATAAAGGTGGGTTTGAAAAATTGATAAATAGTAAAAATATTTTTTTTACCACATCATTTTCACTTTTCACTCCACATATTGCATTTGGGTTGTTTTTACCTCCGATCTTCAATCGACGATTCCGGGAGCTAGGAGTGATGAAATCGCGAGCCATCTGGACTAGGTGAGAGCTCTCATCTTCCTCTTCAATTATATAGATATTAATTTGTTTTTTAATTATAAAATGTTATTTTTTTCCGTTGATATACACCCACGGTTCGTTGTATGCATCCTATAGATCATCAGGTCGCGTGGAGGGTTGGGTCTGCGCGAGCAAACTAACAGTAGCTCGTGTACACCCATGACTGTCCCAAAAATAGCTTGCATACAACACCGAGGGTAGTGTTTTTCACACACATGGGCACTAAAAATATCTTTGTTTTCTTCCATGATGGTTCTGGAATGGAGAGAAGGGAAGCATGGCTTCATTGATCAGGAAGTTCGCGATGATTTGGCCGCCCAACAAGCATTGCAAGCATGTGGTTTATACAAATTTTGGATAATCGGGGGTTTGAGGGCCCAAAACTGATTTCTCACTACGTTGCTCAATTACTAGGATGTGTAAGCACAACACTTTGTCTTGGATGGGAAACCACTTCATATGGAAGTGGAAGACATATTGTTGTTGGGCATTTCTACCCTATAGCAAGGAAACTAATGCTATCAACTTGGTTGGGGAGACAGGTAAGTGTATTGATGCTATTACAGAAACATTTACAAAAAGAAATAAGTTGTAGATTTAGGGAACACACCTTTTAACCGAAGTCTGATCCTGGCCTTGACTTGATCTCGCGTTCAACTTCCAAATCTACCTTTCCTTCAGCAAACCTGCAACAACAATACCTTTCTCAAAACATTTTGGGCAATATATAAAGCTTGAAAGAAACAAAAACAATGTTTAACATTCAGCATTGACCAAAATAGATCCAATTAAGATGCCATTTCATAACACATTCAAATTGGAACAAGAAAAACACTTCAACCTTTATTTGTCAAAAGTAGAATGATGTACAAGTATACCTGATCATGAAACAGGCTCCTGCAACTAGATTCTGGGCTCTGGCTCTGCTCTGGCTTGGCTGTCTTCAACATCAACTCCTCCAATGTCTTAAAGTTTCTCCATCAATTCATCCTCTAGATTCTCTAGCAATAATTTCTAACAAAAGCTAACCATTCTCCTTTAACCTTCTTTGTATTTATAAGTTTAAAGAAGCAGTTTGGGTCGATGGAGGAAGTTGGGGAAGTTAGGAAACTACCATCAACTAATCCTCCTCGATGAATTAATTTATTTTTTAATCATCTTTTAAGATGTACGCGACTCTTGTTCAGTGGAGTAGCGTATAGGGCACTACCCTAGAGCTTAACAACTAGCGCTCATTCAATTTTAAATGTCGAGCGCTGCATTGATGAGAAGGAGTAGCGTATACTTGGATATGGGCGCTACTATTATACACTGGAGTAGCGTATGGGCACTAGTCTCTTTGAGTAGAGTATCGCTCGTATCTCAAAATGATATTTTTTGTGTTTTTCTAGTAATGTCAGGAAATGGAATGAGTTGTCATATCATCCAAGGTCAACATGCTCCTCCATCCAAGCTGTCCTTTTGTGTGCTCAGTAGCTCAGGGTGATCACGGACGGAGAGGTGCAAGTTTGAACTATAACAGATGCCCCCTAATGTGTGAGGTCAGAGGGAAATGATGGCCGAAATACATTATAATCCAAAGCCAGAAGAGGAGCACAGAACCGCAGAAAACAAGTCACAAGAAAACTGCAACAAAGATCAAGGTCAGCGAGCAATTACATTTTTGACATCTTATAGATGTGTAGTGTGATACAACATGATCTCCGATACATAACAAGGAGATGTATATAAAGCATGGCCACTTGAAATACAAGCGTGGATCCATGTCAAACTGAGAGATCATAGCCATAACAACAAACTGGATCTATGTCTCATGGAGAGCCGAATATAAGTGAGGCTTAGTCTTGCGCAACTTGGGTGATAACGAAATGAGGTAATGTCATAAAAATCCCAAGGTCTTCATCCCACAATAACCCTAGGTAAAAACCCTGACCATGTGAATAGATGAGCTGATAGTCGAACATGGGGGGTATCGTTTGATTACTGGTCATTGATGTATACCATTAACAAACGTGAGGAATTCCACCGATAATGATGATGGGGTCCAAGGTACCAAGTACGATTCGCCAAATGTGAATAGATGCACTTGGAGTCGAACACTTGGGAATCCTGTCGAAGAAGAGACATTGATGTATTCTCATCATTCAACAGCGAGGAAAATTGCCACTGGTGACTACAATCTCCAAGGTACTAACCGAAACTCTAAACTTCAATCCCAGAATAATGAGTTGATGTCGATGGGATGAAGTCCGTTGGAAGGGAGGCCTTAAGGCATCCTCCATCATCCAACTCGAGGAACACTCAACTGGTAAGAGCTGATATGGAATAATATGTAACAATACTGACACTAGGAAGGCCGACACATGAGGTCAAGGTAAACTACAGAATGGCCGACACAGGGTATATCCTTCAACATTGAGCACGACACAAAGTGACTCAGGAAGTTTCTGACATAACGGGGTAAATAAGTCTGAAATGTAAGAGACATTAGCAGACCCTCCATATGGTTGGAAGAATAACCAACCGGGGGAGTAAATAACTCGGAGGAAAGGTTCACCCTGAGGTCAAAAACTAAACCCAACCGACAAGATAGACTCAAGTAGGTGCTGTGTTCAAGGATAGAACTTGACTGAAAACTGCCTTTGACAATGAAGATATGATATGTCTTTCCCGTTCCTTATTCTTTTTAGATAAAAGAATATCCTTCTTGTTGTTTTAATGAGTCCAAGAAAGAACGAAAACTCAATAGGTCCAACCATGTAAATAGTTTAAGGAGCCCATGGGAGGAAGACTCAGGACCTTCTTCATAATTTATAGAGTTTGAAGAAGAGATAGAAGATTACTCTATATGTACTGATCTCTGGATTTTAATATCGAGCCGAGATCTGTTTTTTAGTGGTGTGCTCTTTGTGCTACTTGTTTTAGTTTGCCTTAAAGAACTTCTTGTTCATTTGAGCGAGAAACTATGTCTAGCATTCCGGTGAGTGCCAATCAAGGTACCCCTATTCCGGGGGATCCTTGTGCTATTCCATTCATTGGAAACATTGGTGCTCCCTTAATGGCTACTCTGAATCTTCCTGGATTCACTATTGGGCTGCCGGTTTGGTTGTTTTCCACTCCGAATGCCTTGCATGCTCCTGACACTTCTTTTGTGAGCACCTCAAGTCAAGAGCATCAGAACCCTGTGCCTCCCTTGCCAGTAACATTTTCTCCTCCTCCTTCTACCTCATGTGGAGAAAGTAGAAATACTAGTAGCCAACAGTCTAACAGGAATAGACGGAGGAAGAATAGGAAGAAGATGCCAAAACAAGGGGGCAGCAACCCAGCCTCTGTGAGTCATGCTGGGGGCAAGCACTCTGCCTCTGCAAGTCATGCAGGGGGCACCTACTCATCCTCTGGAGGTCATGCTGGGAGAAAAATTTTAGTCACTGAAAATCATACTGAAAGTTTGTCTTCAACCACTGTTAGTCATGTTGAGGACACGTCATTGATCACTGCTAGTCATATTAATGACAAGTTACCAGTTCCTGTGAGTCATACTGGAGACACCAGATCAGCCACTGCAAGTCATGCTGAGGGAGTTGACATTGTCGACAAACCAAACAAACAGAAGCTTAAGTTCCCTTGTAAGTTTTGCGAGGGAGATCACCTTACTTACTTGTTCCCTGTACTTCCAGAAGTGCAAAAAGTGTGGTCCTTAGTTCAAAAGTCTTCTGCTTCTGAGCAACCAGCCTCTATGAATCATGCTGGGGGTAAGCTGTCAGCCAATGTTAGTCATGCTGAGAGTACTAACGTTGTAAAGGAGTCTAAACCTATAGGACGGAAACCAAAGTTCCCTTGTAAACTTTGTGAGGGAGATCATCTTACTCACTGATGCTCTGCCATTCCAGAGGCACGAAGAGTGTCGTCCATGTCTGAAGGAACTTCTGTTCCTGAGTTGTCTATAGATTCCCTACAGTCAGATCAACCTTTGGTTGATAAAGTGGTTGAACCAATGCAATCTTTGGTCGACCCCACTCTTCCTTCGGAGAGTGAAGTGATCGAATCGATGCAATCTTCGACCGATCCCATCAGTCCTTCGGAGATTGATGCACCTACTACTGAAGTCTTCTGCATTACCAGTTTGGATATTCCTGAAAACGGGGGCACTTCATCTGTGCCATGTGAACCCCTACCAAGCCCTAGGATTGTTTCCTTTGATTGGAATAGTCTAGCCGAGCCTCGTCTTCCTTCTTCGACACCTTTCCAGATAAAGGTTGATATCGGGAACCATACGGTTGACTGATGCATTGTTGATGAAGGTGCTTCTATTAGTATCTTATCCGCTTATGCTTGGAGAGATTTGGGTTTCCCCAATGTTATTCCAGCTACTAATTGGCCGTTGACCTTCGATAGAAGACCTAGTGAACCGTTTGGATTCCTCCGTCAGGCACCTGTTACTTTGGGTGGAAAAACAGTCTTAGTTGATTTTATGGTTTTAAAGGACCCTATGGACTTTGATATGATCCTTGGGAGTGATTACGTTTATGTTATGCATGTTGTGGTGTCTACATTTTTTCGTGTGATGCATTTCCCTCATAACAAAAACATTGTCACCATCGATCAGCTTGCATTCGTTGATCCTCCTTATTACCCAACTGTAGACCAGTCTGATCCCTTGTCATTAGGCACTACTATGTCACATGGGAATGTTGTGGCATATTGTTCCTTGAGTTCAAATACTACTAAGAAGAAGTCTCTGAATTCATGCTTACCTTCTCGGGACTTGGTCCCAGCTTTTGACCAAGTGACACCTCCATCTGAATTTTTAGATATGTGTTCTATCTGGGATGATATACTTCCTTCTGATGAGGTTTTCCTAGAGTCCATAGTACAGTATGCCATTCATTTGGATGTTGATCCAGTCGCAGTAATGTCCAGCCCCGTTTTGACCTTAAAGTCTGATCTTCCTACTATTGAGTCTTTGGACTCTCCTATAGATCCGCAAATCGGTGTTCCTGCCGAGTTTGATTCTGCTTCTAGAATTTTCAACTCCCGTGATGATGAATTTGTTTCTGCAGATTCCATCATGTCCTTCAACTTTGATCTTCATCCTGAAGTTGATCTTGTTGATTGTAAGTCCTCGGGCTTGGGTACCATAGAGTCTTCATTTGAAAACTCTGCCTTGTTTATGCTTGCTGTTGATGATAGTGAAGTTGAAAGTATTTCTACCACAGTGACTTGTATCGGGTCTTTCCTTACATATGTTTTAGATATGATCCTGGTACTAATGTTTCTTGGAGACAGGATTCTTAGCTGGATGTATACTTGCTTACTGGTCCTTTTCGAAACCTTGTGCAACCATGTCAGGTATATTCGGAACCTTGCATATAGGTTTAGGCTTCCCCGCTGTTATGTTGCATTTGAACCTTTTTCCATCCGAATTCGCCATAGGGTCGAACCTGTTGGATATTGGTGTGTTAGCCATCTCTTTATGCATTGTGCACCAGTCCGACAGCAGAGCCTACCTAACATGGGTCACCCTGGTCAGCACCCTTATGCCATTCTGGTGCCCATGCTGAGTTTTTCTCATAGGTTCGGGAGCCTTTTTAGATTTACCATGACTTTGAGAAGAAGCCTCATATCTTTCTTCCTCATATATTTCTGGCCATCCCTGATAAGGCTCCCATCTTTGTGTTCAAATTGCATATGCATCTATTATGATCCCGCTTGCGCTAATGAGCATGAAGCCAGCTTCCACACTTTTAGCCCGTTGTATAAGCCTCCATCTCTGATCTTGTTTCCGCTAAGCCCTGTATCATTTTGTCCTCACAATTTGACACCTTTTACCTAGAGGAGACACACCCTGAGTGTACTTATCTTGCTCATGTTCCTTGCATTAGGCATAGCTTTGTTCCATGCGCTTGGAGCTAGTTTTGCATGTCCCTGACACTCGTCTCCTCCCAAAGCGAGCATTCTTCTTTTACTTCGAGCTCGTTAAAAACAGTAAGTAGGTTTCGATCATTCTTCTGCCTTCACTTCGAGCTCGTTAAAAACAGTAAGTAGGTTACGAGCATTTCTTCCACCTTTCCTTCGATCTCGTTAAAAACAGTAAGGAGGCTATGAGCATTTCTTTCATCTTCACTTCGAGCTCACTAAAAACAGTAAGGAAGTTGTGAGCATTTTCTGTATCTCCTTTGAGCTCGTTAAAAATAGTAAGGAGGTCGTGAGTTTACTTTTCCGAACTCGTTAAACCTTTACGGAAAAGATCCCTATGGAGTTCTTTTAAGCCCTTTTCAAACTCCTTAAATACGAAAAGTTTGCCGAGCATAGTTGTCTTTTCGGGCTCGTTAAAATAACTGAATCGACATCCACTTAGGTATAGAATTACCCCTTTTCCGGTCCTTGGTGGATAATTTACGGAAAAGGTATACTCTAGGTATACTCTAGTATGAGCTAGAAGAGTTCTTCTTCCATCATTTTACACTTTTTCGGGGAAGGAGACTAACTTTACGAAAAAGGACCTTTGGAGTCGTCTTTAGGGTTTTCAAACTCTCGAAATGTGAAAACACCAAGCGAGCATTCACCTACTCGGGCTCGATGTGAAATCCACGAGATGGTTGATAGAGGACTGTTTAAGTTTTTCAACTCTATAAACAAGAAAACACCGCCGAGCACATACCAATCCGGGCTCGATATAAAATCCACGGATAGGTGTATAGAGGACTGTTTAAGTTTTTCAACTCTATAAGAATGAAAACACCGTCGAGCACAGACCAATCCGGGATCGATATAAAATCCACGGATAGGTGTATGGAGTTTTCTTCTAGGTTTTTCAGACTCCTTAAATATGAAAATACCATTGAGCATGCTTTAGTTCTTTGTCAAGCTTGTTAAAAAATGAAAAAGGAAAGGGAAGGGAAGAATGTTAAAATATCTTTCAATATGATGGCAGCAAGTCAGCTATCTCCTTGAACAAAGCACCTGTTTTGAGTCTATCAAACAAGTTGGGTTCCAGTGTTGGCCTTAGGGTAAACTTGCTCTCAGAGTTCTTACTCCTCCATTTGGTTAGTCTTACAATCATATGGAGAATCTGTTAATGTCTCCTACATTGCAGACTTGCGTCATGGTCCCTTTGTGTTCAAAGCTGCCTAAGTCACTCTTGTGTCGTGCTCACTGTTCAAGGATATAACCTATGTCGGCCATTCTGCAGTTGCCTTGACCTCATGTGTCGGCCATTCCTTGGTGTCAGTATGTTTCATCATGTGTTTAGTCCTACTCCAAATCAGCTCATACCTTTTGAGTGTCCCTCGTGTTGGATGATGGAGGATGCATTAAGGCCTCCCTTCCAATGGACTTCTTCCCATTGACTTCAACTCATTGTACTCTGGGAATGAAGTTTAGAGTTTTGGTTAGTACCTTGGGGATTGCAGTCATTAGTGGCAGTTTCCCTCACTATTGGATAGATGGGAATACATCAATGTCTCCTATCCGATCGATTCTTCAAGTGTTCGACGGCAAGACCATCTATTCGCACTTGTTTGAATGTACTAGGTACCTTGGGTTCCATTTTCTTTATTGGTGGACACCATCGCGTTTGTTAACGGTATACATTAATGACCGGTCATCAAACGATACCTCCCATGTTCGACATCAACTCATTTATTCGCATGGATAGGTTTGTACCTTGGGTTGTTTTTGGATGAAGACCTTGGGATCCTCGATAGCATCACCTCATTTATGTTATCGACCAAGTTGCGCAAGACTGAGCAACACTCTTTTTTGCTCTTGATGAGACATAGATCCAACTTGTTCTCTATGGCTATGTTCTCCAGTTTTGACATAGATCCACCTTGTATTTATGTGGCTATGTTTACACTTATGTTCCTCATGGATCCACGCTTATATTTTAGTGGCCATGATATATGCATCGGTATTTTGGATCATTATTGTATCCTCTTGGAGGTCATGTTCCACCATTTGAACAAGGACAATTACCCCAAGGATAAGTTTGTCTGACATTGCCTTTGCTTTCAGGTACTTCATTTGAGCCTATGATTCTTGGTTTCTCTGTTCCTCCATGATTCAACTCTTTTTTATTTATAATGTATTTCAACCATCGTTTCCCGTACTCCCTCTGACCTCATACATTAGGGGGTATCTGTTATAGCTTGAAATGACACCTCTCCGTCCGTGACGACACTTGCTTCCCTTGGTCGCATGACGACACTTCTTGAGATCAAGTTAAGTCACACAACAGGACATTTGTGGATGGAGGAGTCATTCAGGACACTAAAAATGGTTGAAATTACCTCATTCTTGACCCATTTGATGTATATGACCCTTAGGAACATTTTTCCATACCAAACCATCTCCTGAAAATGAGTAGAAAAGCCTGTTTTTGGCCATTTTTCAATATGAGCGCGACTCCACTGTTGAAATAGTAGTGTGTGTACGCGACTTTGTCTCATTTAAAGTAGCGCCCATTGCCATGTGTACGCGACTTTGTCTACTATAGAGTAGCGTACACCCCTGTTTTGGTCAAAATCTTGAAATTCGAGTAAGTTAAGTTGGTTGGGAAACCTCTTAAGTGGTTGTAACTTCTTTTCCTCTTCCTCACTAACTATATAAGGAGGGTAGAAGGGTCATGTGAGGGGACCAAGCCCAATTACAAAGTTATGCTGGAGGAATGGAGACCCTCATCCCCCTCTCTTGTGCTTCAGTTTTGGTAAACCCTAGCACAGTTGCTTAGAGGCTGGGATCCTTGGAGAAGGGAAGCAGGAGACCTTGAATCTAGGTTTCGTGAAGTGCCAAGCTTGAAGGAAGGTATAACTTTATGTACTTGCTTTCATTCATTAATAAAGATCAGACGTTCTTCTCTTTCCAAATATGACCTATTAATGTGTCTCAGATTTGATTACAGTTTGTTTACAATCTGATGTCTTCTTCTATTATGAATATCAGTCTTATATATGTAGTCAAATGTGTTTGAGAAAGGTATCAAGTTGTTTTGCAGGTTTGGGCATTTCGACACTGGATAAGCATTGAAGAGCGAGGGAGGCAAACCTAGGATCAACCTTTTGAATGAGGTGCCTACATATCTAAACCCTAATCTCTTCACTTATTTGTTATACTTTCATAATGCTTGTAAGTCTATCTTTATCACCGTAAGTTGGTAGTTTCTCCCCTGAACTATAGGTGCATTTTTTCCCACAACACATATATTTCATCACTGGTTTGTCTCGCTGAAGGGAGGTGGCAAGCCTCCGATATCGCATCGTAGGGGGTGGAGCCACTATTGTGACTATATTGACATGTACTACATTGCTAGAACCTAAAAAGTGGGTATCCAAATCCCCACCGAGGCTATTCTGAGTCTAAGCATGAAAAACCTTCTATGCGGCCGAGTGCCTAAGACCAACTGTATATGACTGGTGCACAACATTGTTGGATACCATGAAAAACCAGCTGATGGAGTGCAAAATAGGGCGAACCAAAAACTTCAGTTTTGGTAGCATATTGTGCAGCTTCTTCTTTGAGAGGGTGTCGGGCTTGAGTCTGAGGGTGGATGTCCCTCCACATAATCTCTGAGATCCTGTCCAGAACTGGTGGGCGGAGATATTGACACGGTAGGTGGTTGGCTAGCAAGCTTCCCCATATACTGATGAGGTTTTCCACTAGTGGCGGCGATAGGTGATCATCGTCAATGAATATCCTTATGAGGGGATTGATTTCAGAGGGGATCGAGACATACCACTCCCACCAGGGGCTGCATTTGGAGACATTGGTAAGATACTCTTTTTGAATATATAATTTTTTTTTTGTATTTTTTATTTTAAGTAAAAGAAAAAATAATTTGGTGTGATATCATGTATTGATGGTTGACTGTTTGCTCGCAGACTTGGGTCCACGGAGACCATAAGGATTCCCACAGCATCGGCGTAGGGGCAGGGGTGGAGAGGTATTTGGTGCAGTAGAAGAGCGCACATTAGAGACCGTACGAGTCAACTTGATTCGTATGACTACCAGGGTACCGATTATTGAGGTGGAGCATCTCCCAGAGGTGATGCAGAGACACGTAGTAGGGGTACTTGGCACATGGGTGTGATTACTCCAGCACATAGCCAACGTTGTGCATTATTATATACAGACACATCCTTCTGACGCAGCGAGGCCTCTCCGTAGAGCTTAGATGACATGGGACCTCATCATGTTTTGTATCGGATATGTATATTTGAGATCTACGAGCTTCAGTTTTGAACTATGACACCACATTTTGGACATATAATTTTGATAATGAAAACTATGAACTATTTCCGATTCCACTATATTATGTGTGTAAATGTATAAATGTTACATGTATGCTTCTTTTATTGATGTGACAAATTCCAATCTAGGACATAATTAGCGTATGCATCAGTTACATGATTAAAACATCTTAGAACATGAATGTATGTAATAAAAATGAATTGAATCTCCAAGAGTCTTACCCTTAAGAATATCCTTAGTAACGTAGGATCCCTCACACGGTACTAGCCATTAAACTGAGACACAATGAGTTGTGAATCCAGGCAGAATTCTAAAGACTAGATACCATGCGAAATGGCATCGCAAAGTAACTCAATAACAACACCGTACTTAGCCACATTGTTTGATGTAGGACCGAGACAAGTACCTCCTGAAGACACAATTTGATGGTCGGGTGAGTAATTAACCCATGTAGCAGAGGCTAGTCTTTGTGTATGTCGGCTGGCCCCATCAGCGGATCCTAAGAACACTGGAGATTCTGCTGACATCTTTCAACCAACATGAAGCGAATCAATGGACTCAAAAAATCAAAGGAAAGCTATACTATGTACATAATCTATACAATAGTATACAAAAGTATCAGCTCAAGCTAAAGCTCAAGCATAATACCGCTTGATCTAGAGCCCATTTATAGGCTCCTTCAGTGCAATCCCCTCATAATTTTCCAACTCATAGGATCCTTTCTCAAGGACACGCCTCATGATTTAAGGACCGTGCCACATCGGGTTAAAATTTCCTTCCCCCGGGGGTTCTTTAGCTTGGTCATAAAGGAGAACCAGGTCACCTTCGGCATACTTCCGGGGACGGATAGACCTATCATACTGAGCCTTGACATGACTTTTGTTGGGATCTATTACTATGGCGGAAATCCGATGTTGCTTGTCAAGTTGCTCAAGGTAGACTAAGCATTGCTCTACTTATGAAGTGTCAGGAAAGAATTCTATGGCTAGCTTCAAAGAAGGGATTTCACAATCAATCGGTAAGATGGAATCCACACCATTAACTAACTGAAAAGGAGAGAAATCGGCGGAAGTCTTTACTGTGGTTCGATAAGCCCACAAAGCAGGATACAACATAATGTGCCAATTACTCTTGCTTTGTTGGATGGTCCTTTGGAGAATGGCCTTAAGGGACTTATTGACTGCTTCAACCTGGCCATTCACTTGGGGATAATACGAAGATGAGTGATCTTGTCTAAACCCAAGATTAAGCAATAATTATGCCATCATCTTGTTTTGAAAGTGACTACCATGATTAGTGACAATCTCTTTCAGGATACCGAATCGAGCTATAATCTGATTGAATACAAAGTGGACTGTTGTTTCACCATCAAGTTTAATGGTCGACATTGCCTCAACCCATTTTGTAAAGTAATCTATGACCACTATGATGTGATGATGCCCCCCAGCCGAAGTTGGGTTGCAATCCATGAAATCAACCCCCTACTTGGTGAAGGGACTGACGGTGACGATGGTATGGAGAGGGGAAGGATGGGAACGTACATTCCGAGAAAACACCTAACAAGGGTGGCATCTCTTTACAACATTGACACAATATTTAAATATCGTAGGCCAAAAACAACCCTCTCGCAAGATACGTTGAGTCGTAGCAAGCTCAGATAAGTGACCACCACATGCCTCGCTGTGGTAGTCATTTAGAACTAACTTCGCTTCTTCATGAGTTAAGAAACGACGTGGGAGAGAGTCCTTTCGTCGGTGATACAAAGTGTCACTAACGATGACATAATCTTTGGCATGGTGTCTCACACGCCATCGCTCATCTCATGAAAAATGCGAAGGGAACTTCAAAGTCTAGAGATATATAATGATGTCTCCATACCAAGGGTCCGGCGACGAGCGAAGGAATAAATACTCACCAATGAAAGTGTCTTCATGGACCACTTCCTCATCAAGTCTAGGAAAATATGACATCAGCTCCTTGAAAACCAAGGACTTCACTGACTTCGCCGAGGAAAAATCGAGATCGAATTCCTAAAGGATGACAATCCATTTATTATACTCCCCCCCAATTAGACATTGTGAGAACACGAACTGAAATGGATTGACATGTGCTCTAACCGTGGTTTTCCTAAGCAAGATGTAGTGTCGTAATCTTTGGGCTACATGAACAGTTGCAAGCACCAACTTCTCCACGTGAGAATACCTTAGTTCAGTCTCTACTACGTTTTGACTAAGATAATAAATTACATGATCTTGAATCCTATCGTCCACCTGAACCAAGACCATACCAATTGTCTCTTGAGACGTAGCCACATAAATCAAAAAGTATCTTGCAAAGTCGGGTGGACTAAGAAGAGGGGCCGATACCAAGGATTTCTTAAGAGCATTTAAATACTGTTGGCCTCGCTGATTCCAGATAAAAGGGGTTTCCTTCTTCAATAATCACATGAAATCCTTAGTACGACTGGCGTAGTTCATGATAAAACGACGTAATAAAGTATCCCTCCCTTGGAAGATCTGAAGTTGAACCAAATTGTGCGAAGGAGGAAATCGAAGTATTGCCTCAACCTTCAATGAATCGACTCTAATACCTTACTTCGAGACTATGACTCTAATACCTTACTTCGAGACTATGAACCCTAGAAGGTGACTAGTTGTCACACCAAAGATGCACTTGTTCGGATTTAAACGAAAATTATAACAACATCTTTCGAAAACAAGACAGAGGTGACCTAGGTGATCCATTCTACTATGAGAGTGAGTAGTAAGATCATCTAGGAAATATTCCATTATACGCTTAAGATCGTGAAAGGCATAGGTCATGGCTCGTTGAAATGTAGCTCTGGCATTTTTAAGTCCAAAGGGAATTTTCCGGTATGCGAATATTCCCCAAGGACATGTAAACACAGTTTTATGTTGATCCTCGGGTTTAATTTGGATCTGATTATAGCTCGAAAAATCGTCCATAAACAAAAATATTTCGCTTCCTGCACACTCATCCAATATTTGGTCTATGAATGGGGTGAGGAAGTTATCTTTAGGACATGCTCTATTCATATCATGAAACTCGGTGCACATACAAATGGTTCCCTGCTTCTTATCCATAGAAATGACGCTGGATACCCATTCGGTAAGTCAAGGAACCAGGTAGATGAAACCAACCTTAAGCAGTTTCTCCACCTCTGCCTTGATGGAGGCTCCCTTCGTAGGATTAACAACACGAATACGTTGTCGAACAGGTTTAACATTGGGGTAAGTATTAATTTCATGTTCAAAAATACTATGGTCAATACCTGGCATATCTTCATATGACTAGGAAAACACATCCCGAAACTCTTTGAATAAATCAGTGTAAATACAAATTTCCTCAGGGGAACAATCAGCACCGATGTATACATTTTCGATTTTCTGGGAGTGCACAAGATGTTGATGGGGATAGTATGGGAAATATTAGCCATGTTCCCCTCCACATAAATTCCATGCGTTTCCAAAGGAACCATAGGGTGACTGTTGGCTATAACTGACCCAGAGGTTTTTTATAAGACCCATGTTCTTTGCGGTTTCCCTTTGACCAACAAAACCCCTTCGCACCGGCCCTTTCGGCAAAAACCTATGAGCAGGTTGAGGTCTCACCTGAGGTGTATCTATGGGGTACTACGGAATCAGGTTTCCATAGTAAGTGATAAGTTGCTTGGACGGACGTACTGCGCAACACAACAGGGGGTATGTGCTGCGAGGTGAGACTGCGCAGTGATGGGTAGTGCTGCAGTTCGCACCATTATGTTCTTCGACTGCAGGACTTCTACTAAAAATGCGAACAATCCGATTCAACTTTACACTTGGAGCACTCGGAAATGTTTAAGGTGTTGAACTGAGTATCACTCATCCACTCATTCAACTACTCAATCTACTTATTCGTCTATTCACTTGGTATGGTTACGATTTGAACATATTTCACTGATACAATCTAACTGTTATGCAATTGTTCTATTGCGCATACAAAAGTACTTAAGTAATCTCTTAGCACTTAACCAGCTAACTGATTCACTGTTCTCAAACATAAGCTGAATGTTCAACATTCATCTATTCATGTAGAACTTAACATATCATTTACATATCTCCTTTGATGGAAAATGCATACAACAGTTCTCTCATAATAGCATGCAAGGAAACGTCTAGACATTCATTTACAGAAAATACAGACAAGCATTCATTCATAAAACACAATCGCACAACGCAATATTTAACGTGGTTCACTCCCCCGGGTGGGAAGTTACATCCACAAGAACGGTTTGTAATATATATCTTTAAAAAGGGATGGGGACAACCATTCTTAGTCTGTGCACTCAGCTGCAGACTCTCCTTCCTCTCAGATAGGTTTCTGCACACACAGTTGCAAAGCCTTTACAATCTTCTCGACTCAAGGAGATTTTTCAATACAACAATCCAAGATTGTAACAACAAAAGTAAAAGTAACCCCATCCCATACAAAATTGTCTTCTTAAATAGATCATGCCCAAAGGTCATGTCTTTACAATGCTGAAGACCTAAACCAAAAACCCTTAGGGTTTACAAAACTATGTCTGTTTCCCTAAACTGGCTTCCTGGCATCTGGTAGCGTCTACTTCATCGTGGTGGTTCTCCACGTCTTCGTTCTGTTGCTATCTGCCTTTCTGTCGCACGCATGCCAATAAGTCTCTTTATCTGAACCGTTCACCTCTAACGATTTCTCCCACTAGGCGTGCCAAGTCGTCGCTTTCCCTGAGTTGTCCTTTCCTGAACAAACTCATGCATTGGCTGCCTTCCTGATTTGCTCGTGCCCGCCGCTCGGCACTCCTAGAGCATCTTTCCAAAATTAGACCACTACTGGTCCATCTGATACTTGCACCTGATCCTTGTCCAACACTCCGCTTTGCTGGCTCCACATGGCTTGACTGCTTCGCAGCACTACTTCCTCGTAGCGCTGGTCTTCGCGGTGCTTGCAATATTCAGATGCTGTGCACAACTTCGCAGCACCCTCAACACTTAGAAAAAATTACATCTTTTTCTGAGATGCATCGAGCTCAGCTTTTCTTGCTTATAAAAAAATGTTACCAAAACGTTGTCCCAACTTGGGCCCAACATGCCCATAACACTTACATGTGGCTCATCCCCGAGCCACTTGCTTCTTCGGTTGTCTCACTCAACTCAGCGATCAACAGAACTAATTTGGCCGCGAACTCATCATATGTACTGAAAAACTGTTCCACTGCTTCTCTTGTATCTTGTTCAACTTGTTGTACTGTCTCAAGTAGTGCTGGAGTTATCTCTTCTCGAATCTATCCCTGTACCTGCACCTCGTTGTTGCGCAGTTCGTTTAGCTTGTCTTCTGTCTGCTGCGACACTGCTGTAGCATCCTCTAGGAGTTGCCATGACTGATTATCCATCTCTGTCTCTTTCTCTCTTAATGCCTGGACTTCCTTCTTCAAGCCTGATATTTCCTTATACCTGGACAGCCTTTCCTTGGGTGGTAGAGCCTTGAGTTCTGCATCCAACTTTTCTAATGCGGTCTACTTTTCTTTTACCATGGTCTTTACCTGCACTAGCCCTTGATCCTCTTCAAGGGCGATGAATGCCTTTGAAACTTTTTCCAAGATATCCTGGCACTTAGCTATCTCACTCGTTATGCTCTGTGCGGTATCACTCATTGCTTGCTCTCTTAACTACAGCTCAGTTAATGGCGTCTGCGTATTCAGTTTTTCCTTCAAGGCTTCAAGCTCCACCTCATGGAGGATGTCCCTATCCTGCATCTCTGTCTTCAAATATCTCACCTTTTCTCTGATCCTCAAAACTGTGTCCTCAGGATCATCCTGGAGTTCTATACCTTCAATATCTTGGGCAACAATAGATTTGGTATCCTCCAATTGTTTCCGGCGGTCCTGTTCATCACGCAGCTACATGTCTGCGCACAACTCGAGCTGCCTGTTTACTGCGTGGAGCTCCGCTTGTGACTTCATCAACTCTACTATTCGTTCATGCATCTCCTCAACGATCTGCGTGTGGATAAAGTGTAAACTTGGCAAGGGGATTTTGTCCAAGTCGAGCTCTACCCGTTCGACACCCTTTGTGTCCAGAACAATCTGTTCTGTCATTGGTAAGGCAATAGCCAATGGGTCCACATGGACAATCCTGGTCTTAGCAGGAAACGTTATTGCTAGCTGCGGCGGTGTTTGCTGTGAGGTTCCTACTGACCTCCCTTCAGCTGCTGTGTCATGCGACAAGGTTAGGCTCTTCTGGACATCGTCCATTTTCTTCATGAGACCTTGCAGTGCGAGCCTAGTCTTTTGCAGGTCATCCTAGATGACCTTATCCTTTTTGTCTTTGTTAATCATGAGCTCCTTCATTTGGTCTGAGACCTTTTCTACTATCATCTCAAAGTCATCTTCGTTCAGCACTGTGTCGAACTGAGTCTTTGTGGCCTTCATCTTCTTCCGCGCCTTCGGCTTCTGCGAGGTTTTAGGCTCTCTCCGCTTTCCTGTTTCTTCAACAATCGGGCATGACAGCGGGATTGGCTCGTCTTCATCAGACTCTGTCTCAACATCCATGACTTCAACACGGAAGTCGGGATGCCAGTCCTTCATGAGGATTTCAATGTTGTCCTCATACATGTGGTAGTTACCCCCATACCATTCTGGCTTCTTCATCTTTGCCTTGGGTGAAATGAAAATACATCGCATGTTAGCCTGAAAATCAAGAATGTGAATGTACTTTGATGTTACCTACTTTGTGATGCAGGTTGTAGTGGTGATCACATCGCGCAGTTGAGTGTAATACTAATAGAAAACTTCAGTTGTCGCGTGCTGTCACTCTGCATTGATGTTTGCCCAGAGGTTGGCATAACAGAACCCTCTAGGATTGTTGGTTTCTGTAATGACACCCACATAGTCCTTTGGCTCCTTCCATCCGGAAAAGGTGATGAGGATGACCAACCATGTAAAGTGGAACTGTCCGCCATTCTCCTGGGTATCATTGAGCTCATCCAACAACTCATTAAGAAGATACTGACACCAATTGAATTCGGTTCCTTCAGCCACTGTGGCACCGAGTAGTACTATGCCCACAGGCACCTCTGGAGGCCTAGCAGTTCTGATGATTTTTCCTATGAGTAGCTGGGTAACAAATCTTGTCACTCTGTCTTCAATGTCTTTTGTGGGAAAACCTCTTTTCCCTTTCACCAATGCACGAGTTTTCTTCATCTTTTCGACCGCTTCTTTCTCCTTATTCTTCCCTTGGAAGAATAGCTTGGGACCCTTACCGCACTTGCTTAACCCTATGATGCGGTGGATTAAATCAATGTTTACATCGACATTTCTGTCGAGCCACAGATATCCCTAGTGGATTCGCGCCATCAATGTGCGAACCACCACATTCAGTTCTGGTGATCGATCAAAATGTGGCAACCTCAATAGGTTCAGCATCCCTGACTGAACGACGAGTGTCAGCTAGCTTTCGGCAACCAAGTTAAAAGTTCCCTTGGCATCCTTTTTCCAGCACATATACTGGTCAGGATGGAATTGTGGGTACTTAGGTGCATGGGGTTCTTCCTTTTGCACGCCTCGGAGGTCAAAATCTTCCCACTTACAGTCTGTGATCTTTTCGAGTAGGTTCTTGGCAACCTCTACATGTTTTGAAATCGGTGACAATGGGATTTCATATCTAGCATTCTTGGTCAATTTAAATACTAGGGAATCCAACGCCCGTGGTGATATATACTCGGGTGTCAACTTCAGGGGTTGCTTCTGAAAGACCGGTGATATTTGCGTCGTCTGGCCCGTTTTTAGAATCTTGCTTCATGGTGCAGTTACGTCTTTCCCTTTGTCCTACATGGTTGGGTTATGGTGAGATGATCTTCTGGACGCTTGACCTGGTTCAAGTACAACCTTCTTGGCAGGGGTTTTCATTAACTCTGCAATTCCCCCGTGCTGAAAGACTCGGATTGCTTCTTGAAGTGCAAGCTCTTCTTCTCTATTTGGTGATTTGGACATTCACTGGAGAGAGTAGGAAACTGTTTCTAAGATATGACTAAGGATTGCTAACACAAGAGTGAAGGCATGAAAATTCCAAGTGTCTGGTAACGCCCGCGAGTCCTTATGCGGTGTTATTTATAGGCGCAGCTGGGTCCTCCCCGCGCCTTCCAACGGCTAGATGGGCATTTAATGTAGTGTTCGTTGGAGAATTTGAGTGAATCCTTCAGTCCCTTCCGTCGTTAGTGTGTTCAGAACAGATATAGTTTCGTTAAATGCAAAAGCAGTTCATTGCAACGGTCATATAACGGCTATTTTTCTCAAAAGCAGTGTAATGGCTATTTTTCTGAGTCTTGCGCCGAGCTGAGCGGCAAGTCATTTACGATCATGCATAGTTACTTCACAGTGCCACAATTTTTAACTGCGTGGTTCCTTTTTCTTTTTTCTTACTTCTCCTCTCTTTTTTTTTTCCTTCCGCACAGCTTTAGCAGTGCTGCACGGTACACACATTGTTCTACTTATCATACATGTACATACTCCTTTACATTTTCAGTGTCCAATTTCAACTGTACCTGACACTTGTAAATGTCTTCCTCTGCTTATCATTCAGGATTCTGTGAAGCGGGGCTGTCATGGTACAACTTTAGTCTACTTCCATTTATCAGAGTTGGTAGGGTATCGCTAGCTAAATTGGATAACTGGACTGCACCAGTGTTAGTAACATGTATCACAGTATATGGACATCTTAAATTTACCAGGAAACTTCATGAATTTGCTATCATACAGGAGGACTAGGTCACCTAATTGAAAGCACTTGTTCTTTATATGGAGATCATTCCAAGCTTTCTCGTGGTCTTTCTGAACTTGCTGGTGGAAGCCGGCAATGAAGCGATCTTCCTCCAACCCAACGAGGTGTAGCAACCTTTCTTCTAATCCTATGAGGTCTTCCATCCCTGTAAATGCACCGATACTTGAACTAGGGACAATGTACTCCATTGGCATTATAACTTCTTGCCCATAAGCCAACTGAAAAGGTGTATGTCCTGTCAATTTATTGCATGTATTCCTATATGCCCATAACACAGAAGAGACACGCAGATCCCAATCATCTCTATTTACATTGCAGACCTTATTCAGTGCGTTATCCAGTATTTTATTGAAATCCTCAACAGTTCCATTCGCCTGTGGATGATATGGAGTACTGCGCTGATGACTAATGTGGAATTCCTTTGTAAGTGCCTCAATGGTTTTGTTCAAAAAGTGAGTACCTTGGTCACTCAACAAAATCTTCGGACAGCCAAATCTTGATAATATGTCTTTGAAAATGAATTGCGCAGCAGTACTGGCACTGCAGTCCTTTACTGGCTTTGCTTCCTCCCATCTTGTGAGGTAATCAATAGCAGTAATAATATACCTCGCACCAATTCTTTTCCCTGGTGGTTTTATAGGACCCACAAAATCAATTGCCCATTTCTCAAACGCCCGCAAGGTCAACTGTGGGTTTAATGGCATCTCATCTCTTCATGAAGGTTTCCCTGTCCTTTGACAGACATCACATTTCCTGCAGTGTTCTTTGGAATCTTTGTGGATCATGGGACACCATAGCCCTACGCGCAATATCTTCTGCGCAGTGGCCCTTCCTGCATAGTGAATTCCCGCGACCCCTGAATGCGCATCTTCTAGAATAAATAGTTTCTCATGATCTAGTATGCATCTGCATAGGATTTCATCCGGTCTGAGTTTGTATAACTGACCTGCAATTATAGTGAAGTCTGCGGCGCGCACCACTAGCTGCTTCTTCTGTTGGACAGATAATTCCTGTGGTTCCAGCCCTGTTGTTAAAAAATTAATGATATCCCTATAATAATCATCGGAAACCTGTATAGCGAATAGTTGTGCATCAGGCAGACTGTCTTCAATGTTCATCGGTTCTTCTCCTGACTCAATCCTTGATAGATGATAAGGTCCCAAGTTCAGTCTACATGGCTTAACAACAATCTCAAAATCATACTCCTAGAATAGCAATAACCATCTGCATATGCGTCCCCCTAACACTGGCTTGTTGACCAAGTATTTCAACGTAGAATGGTTAGTGAACATAAGGAAGTGTGCACCAAGCAAGTAATGTCTGAATTTCTTTAGGGAATATACCATCGCAAGGTCTTCCCTCTCGGTACTAGTATAGTTCTTCTCTACTGTTGAGAGCTTCCTACTCGAGAATGCAATAGGTTGGTCAATACCTCCTTCTCCTAGCTGAGCTAATATGATTCCCAAGGCAATGCATGATGCGTCAACATGGACATGAAATGGCTTCGTCCAATCTGGAATGACTAGAATCGGCATAGTCACCATCTTTTCTTTTAGTGTATCAAAACCCTATTCGCAATTCGCATTCCAAATGAATGGTGCGTCTTTCTTTAGCATCTTTTCCATTGCTGCAGTTATCTGTGCGTAACCCTTTATGAATTTCCTGTAGTATCTAGTATGGCCTAAGGTAGAGCGCAACATCTTGACTGAATTTGGTGTTGGCAAGTTCACAATAATAGCAATCTTTGCAGGGTCCACCATCAGTCCTTGCTTACAAACAATGTTCCCAAGTAGAATCCCATAAGGAACACAAAAAATACACTTCTTTAGATTTAACGAGATCTGATGCTGTCGACACTTCTCAAGCATCATTCCGAGGTTCGCACAATGGTTTTTCAATAGACCAAACATAGTCCAATCATCAAAATAGGCTTCGAGAAACTTATGCATAAACTCTTTGAATGTTGTGATGACCACTCTAGAAAATATGGCAGGTGCGTTCTTCAGGCCAAAAGGCATTAATGTGTACTGGAATGACTCCCATTCTGTAGCAAAAGTCATCTTATGCCTATTTGCTGGATCAATCCTTATCTGATGATACCCCGAAAAACCATCAGTAAAAGAATAGGCCTCATTCCCTCCAGCATTATCAAGCACTTTGTCCGTGAATGGAGTAGGGAATGGGTCATGCATGGAAGCATCATTCAGTTTTCTGAGGTCAACACAAATCCTGATCTCACCCTTCGCTTTCTTGTCTTGAACGACCATGGGACTAATCCACTCTGATTCCTCGATAGTTTCAATGATTCATGCTTCAAGCATCTTATCCAGCTCTGCGCGTACTCTTTCTTTGTAGCGTGGATTTAGTCTGTATGGTCTCTACTTTACAGGATTTGCACCTAGCTTCAAAGGTATTTTCATGACTCCTAGGTCTCCCAGAATGCCTTTCATTTCTGTAAATTTTGTCAGAAACAACTCCTGATACTCATGCAAGGTGTCTGCGATCTCTGCAACAGTATGATCGTCCCAATAGTCTATGATTGTTGCGAACTTCAATTCTTCGCTTGTGCCAATATTCACCTTCTGTGTTTTTACTAGTCCGCTCATATATGGGATTTCTAATGGACGTCCTTCTACGTCGCGTGCACCCTTCGATTTTGGTATGTTTATGTTGCGCAGATCATCGTCATCGTCTTCATTTCTATCATCGATGTCCTCAGCTAGGTTGCAACACTCGATAAGGTGTTCTTCGTGTTCCTTCCATTCCGACTGTAGGTGCGTAGGAATGTGATCTGCCCCGAAGAATTCCTCCAATGTCATATTTCTGTGAGGATAGTCTTCCCTAAATATGCGTTCCTTAATTATCTGCAATCCCTCATGGATCAGCGAGTTCTCATCCTCAAAGCTGAAGTCCCTCTGGAAGTTCGTAGTCAACATTTCCCAATCAGTGGTCTCTCTGCGCAACTCCAGGTCTAGGTACCATTTCTTTGGAATGTCATCATCCAACGTATGTACAAATATATGTACCCATTATGTGTGTGGCCTTTCCACCCATTCCCATGAACAGACTTCAATGTGTTGACTAGGATCTGTATTTCCATTAAACTTTTCAAACGGTAAAGTAACCCTTTCAACAAATCGGATCTGCATCTTAATTCTGCACTAATCCCAAGTGGTCAGTGTCTACTTGTGCGCATTCCACCATCTGGCGAGTGTGTCACACAGTGCCATATCCAATGCTACTAATTTGTGCTCATCTGCAATAGCTGCAGTGTATTCTTGGATGAAAGTATAATCATTAGCATAACCATCATATGTGGGAATAGGACTTACTTCCCTCCCGATCCAGTGCAGTGATTTCGTAACTTGCGCGCATCTTCTTACTGATACTTCATGCATCCGGCTTTGCCAATTTTGTAGCCCTGCCTCCGAATCAGAGACACAGGAGTTGTCACATATCCAGTTGAGTGTACCATCTGCAGTAGGATTAATGTAATCTTCCTGGTTCGCTGTGAGCTGGTATAGTCTGTCCAAGTTTTGAGCCTTGGATTCCTCCTGAATCGGCTCGCTGTATCTATCACCATCTACAGGATCCAACGGTGCGATGACCCTAAGATGATTGCTTTCAAATATCATCTTCTTTGTTTTTAAGTTGATGATAGCCAAGTTATCAATATCCCAGTCAATTCCTAGCAGTGTAAGAAAAGGCTGACTATCATCCACAATCTCGATAACTTCAAAGTATGCATGACTTTGGACTCCATCAATGTCGACTATCACGTCAGCTAACTGGCCAAAAGGTATAACTTTCTCTTGGTTATCCATTCTCAACTAGAGAGGTGACCATGACAACTTTGGTCGACCCATCTGCTGCCATGTCTGCTTAGTTAAGACATTTACTTCAGATCCCAGATCAAGGATGACTTCATCCATTTCAAAATCTCCTATCTGCGCGGTAAGTCTCATTTCTTAGCCTGTTCTTTTATGCTTCCTTATGTGATGTACTACGCTAGCAGAAGCCTCTATTCCGGTCTATCACTCATACTAGTTTATGAGATTCTGTAGCTCTACTATGGCATTTTCACTTTTGAGTATCTTCATGCAGCTTCACAGGAACTGTGCAACGGAAGTGCTGACATCCGTTGCAGTGCTTGTTTTGTCATAGCCCGCTGGCATGTCTTTAACATGCGGTGTTTCACTGCGCAACGGGATCCTCTGTGATTCTGTTGCTGGCTCTCTGAAGGTATCTCGCACATCGATAAATATTTCCTTGTTTTTTCGTAGGTAGAGAGTAGGTATTTTTCCTGGAGATTTCCTTATCCATACTGTCTCAAGAGGAGACTACTTTGTGTGAGCCTCCCCTGAGGTGGAAGCTTCTGTCCCTCTATCGAGGCCTGTCTAAGCGCCACTGCACGTGACCACATTGATGCTCGGGTCTACTGGTCTGTTCTCTGTTGCGATCCACTGGACGTTCGTGTTTTGTGCGTGTGTCCGTCTTCTTTTCTGCATTTCCTCCTCTAGCACTGGGCAATCTTGAATAACATGCTCAAATGATTTACAATAATTGCATGTAGTGCATGGGTTAACACAATCTCTAGATACGTGACCTGGGTGGCCACAATTATAACAAATGACGTGGCCACGACCTCTTCCCTGCGCCGGGCTAGCATTTCTTCCTTTACCGCGATATCCAGTACCACGACCTCTATATCCTCCTTGGTCATATTGTGCATTCTCTTGTTTCGACTGGTTATCTTCTTGTACGCGGTACAAGCCAATGCCTCTCATTGAGTCTATATCCCATTTTCTCTCATTCATTAGCTCTTATGTGCGGCAGTTGGATTCATCATGTCCAAGTAGTATACATTTTTAGGTGTTTTCACATATTTATGTATAAGATAGTAGTATTCAGTTCTGTGTCCTGTAGTTCTACAAATTTCACACCATGGGGCCTGATTTTGATTTAGTGGGTTGGGCGCACCACTATTAAGGTAGTCGTGGAATAACGGGCAATGCTCCCGGTCATGGCCTTCTACTTTACGACTTGTACACCAGACCTCATGTCTAGGTTCATACCTTTGTTCTTTTCCATTCTTCATGCTTTGCAGCTCTAGTTTCAGGGTGGTCAGTTGGTTCTAGATCTAAGACATCCCAGAACTAGTCTCACCAATCGGCGAAGCCTCTAGCTTCATTGTGATCTCCAAGGCCTCTTCCTGCAATGTAACCCTCTGTTGCATCAATGGTAATCTAATATGGAGCAACAACGTAGCAATGAGCCATTCCTTGTGCTGTTTCGGAGCTATAACAAAGCTTACTTGGTCTAATAGGGTCTTGAACTTCTGATCAAACTCCCAAACCATTTCAGTCGGTTTCTGCTTTATTTCTTTCAACTGGGTTATACACTGAGATTCGGATTTGGGTTTCTTAAACTCAGCCACGAGCGCAACTTTGATCTTCACAAGGGTTTTGGGCTGTGTCTGAGAGTATTTCATAAACCAATGTAAAGCTCTGTCCCTGAAAGTGGTGATGAGCTGTGCTCTCTTCGTGGCATCATCCTGGATTTGTCTTACAATCCATACGGATTCGCAAAGGAACCAGTGCTGATTAGGGTCTTCTAGGACAGTTCCTTTGAATATTGGGAGCTTCATATAAGTGTTTGCCATTGTTATATTAGGTGGTGGAGTGCCCGAATTAGTACGCGGCTGCTGTAAAGGGCTCTACGCAGTGAAAACAAATTGGCTTATCGGGATAGATTTACTGAGCTGAGTATTCTGCGGGGTGGGATGCGTAGCAGGTGGGTTTTGAGATAAAGGTTGTGCGGTCTCTGCAGCCGGTGGGTTCTCAGGGGTAAATGGTGGTGTGGCTTCGTTGTCAAGGTTACACGGAATCTCAGTATCACTATGGAGTCCAGGGCCTCCAAGATTCTTATTAAATTTATACCTCTTACCACTTCTAGGATTATCGGTATCTTCATCAGAATCACTATATATACTGTTTACCATGACAAACTTAACAATATTACTGCATTCTTAAAACACCTTTCTCAGCTAACAGCATCTTAATGTATAGACTGAGATTGTTCAGCAAGTTACCTTGGAATCCTCCAAAAAAATATGCTTCTGCTTGGCTATAGGATTTGAGTGTGTCTACAGCAAATTCTGTTACGAAGCATTCTAGCATATGATCGACCCAAAAATCAACTACACATGTAAATGGGCTGTCTATCGCTTTGAGCTGCGCTATGAGCTCAGGAGTCCACTCTGTAGGAACTCCTCCTTGAAAATAGGTTTTCTTTTCTGTGAGCCGTGAGATCCACGTGTGCAGATCGTTTGGAAATGATGCCCAGAAAATATGGTGGATATCTTCCCACATATATCTATCCGACCACTGTGTGTCAGATAGACGTGGATGTCTATTCTCTTGCCTTGCAAAGTCTCGTCTGGTCTTGTCCCACTAGGATTGGATTTCTGTCTTTTTAGGATGCCAGTTGTCATAGCCTTCTAGAAACTGGTATTCTTCGTCACACATCACGATTGGAACTCATCACGGATTCTAGAGTGGCAATGGGACCATTTGTTGGCTATAACTGACCCAGAGGTTTTCTATAAGATCCAGGTTCTTTCCGGTTTCCCTTTGACCAACAAAACCCCTTCGCACCGGCCCTTTTTGCAACAACCTGCGAGTAGGTTGGAGTCTCACCCGAGGTGTATCTATGGGGTACTACGGAATCAGGTTTCCATAGTAAGTGATAAGTTGCTTGGATGGACGTACTATGCAGCGCAACAGGGGGTATGTACTGCGAGGTGAGAATACGCAGCAATGGGCAGCGCTGCGGTCCGCACCACTATGTTCTTTGACTGCGGGACTTCTATTGAAACTGCAAATAGTCCAATTCAACTTTACACTTGGAGCACTCAGAAACATTTAAGGTGTTGAACTGAGTATCACTCATCCACTCGTTCAACTACTCAACTGATTATCCATCTTATTATTCATCCATTCACTTGGTATGGTTACGATTTGAACATATTTCACTAATACAATCTAATTGTTATGCAATTGTTCTATTGCGCATACAGAAGTACTTAAGTAATCTCTTAGCACTTAACCAGCTAGCTGATTCACTATTCTCAAACATAAGCTAAATGTTCACCATTCATCTATTCATGTAGAACTTAGCATATCATTTCCATATCTCTTCTGATGGAAAATGCATACAACAGTTCTCTCATAATAGCATGCAAGGAAACATCTAAACATTCATTTACAGAAAATACAGACAAGAATTCATTCATAAAACACAATCGCACAATGCAATATTTAATGTGGTTCACTCCCTCGGGTGGGAAGCTATGTCTACAAGAATGGTTGGTAATATATATCTTTAAAAATGGATGGGGACAACTGTTCTTAGTTTGCGCACTCAGCTGCAGACTCTCCTTCCTCTCAGATAGGTCTCTGCTCACACAACTGCAGAGCCTTCACAATATTCTCGACTCAAGGATATTTTTCAATACAACAAACCAAGATTGTAACAGCAAAAGTAAAAGTAACCCCATCCCATACAAAATTGTCTTCTTAAATAGATGATGCCCGAAGGTCATGTATTTACAATGCTGAAGACCTAACCCAAAACCCCTTAGGGTTTTGAAAACTGTGCCGGTTTCCCTAAACTGGGTTGCTGTTATCTGGTAGCGTCTGCTTCATCGTGGAGGTTCTCCATGTCTTCCTTCTGTCACTATCAGCCTTTCTATCGCACGCGTGCCAACAGGTCGCTTTCTATGAACCATTCATCTCTAACGGTTTCTCCCACCATGCGTGCCAAGCCATCACCTTCCCTGAGCTGTCCTTTCCTTAACAAACTCGTGCATTGGCCGCCTTCCTGATTTGCTCATGCCTGCTGCTCGGCACTCCTGGAGCATCTTTCCAAAATCAGACCACTAGTTTTCCATCCGATACCTGCACCTAATCCTTGTCCAGCACTCCGCTTTGTTGGCTCCACGTGGCTTGACTGCTTTGCAGCACTGCTTCCTCGCAACATTGGTCTTTGCGATGCTTCCAAAATTCGGATGCTGCGCACAACTTCACAGCACCCATGCAAGAAGTGTAACGGTATCTTCCTCCTTTGTCCTTGAAGAAGAGATATCAGTCTCTACAGTGACTTCTTGAATATCACGATAAGCAAGCTCATTTGCAGACAAGGACATAGCCATTCCGATGTGTGAAGAGTATCCCGACGAGGAAATCGTGGAGGATAAGGTCCATGAATCACCAAAATACGATGTCTGAAATTGTACAGGAGTCAACGACGAAGGGTTATCATCAGAGATGGTTCCTATAAAGGAGATTGGTGCAGAAAAATCGAAAGATCCCATCAAGGAGGAATATAAGCCTATGCCAACATTTCTAGTTTTCGATTGGGAATTTTCAATTTGAGGGACCACAGATCCTCGTGATGCTATGGAATTAAAGGATAGTTGATCGATTGTCACAATCTTTCCTTCATGGGGAACGAAAATAACTCTGAAAACGGAAGATACGATTGCTTTCATAGCGTAAATCCAATTCCGACCCAGTAAAAGGTTGTATTCAATGGGTGCATCAACTACCTCGACCTCTATAGGCACGGATTTCCCACCCAAGTGGACTTCAAGGGAGGGGAGAATACCATGCAGCTTTAAAGACCAACCATCAAATGTTGTAAGCAAGGTCGTAGACTTTGACAACGGGGGTGAGCCGAGAGCCTTCCAACAAGATAAAGACATTATTGAAGTAGATGCACCTTCGTCAACGACGGTATGCTTAACGATCATCTCTAAACACTTAACATGAACTTGGAAAGATACATGATAGGGTAACTGAGGCTAAACATCAGTAGTGTCAAACTTGACAACATTCAGGCTATCAGAATCGAGAGCTCCCAAAGCAGATAAAAGGGCATTCCTTTGCGAAAGACAAGCCTGAAGTACTTCGAGTGCCGACATAGCACATGGGGTTTGACCCAAATATTCCACAATTGAGTAGTTATTGGTGGCTTGGGCATTAGTATTATGTGCCAAGCACTTGAGGACACCTTTCAGTACCCGCGACATAAAATTAGGATTCTCAATATGCAATGGAGTCTAGGGTGGAGGGGTGTTGGGGCCAAGGTCGCAGCTATAGTAAAAGCTGCGAATTTTGGGAAAAAGCACGAGTATGGAAGGAAAGTGCTAGTTTTGGGACAAGCACTAAGTTTTGGGTAAGAAGGAGACGGTGCGCAGTACGGTGCCAGATGGATGATCTCAGCGCAGATCACGGACCGGAAATTGCGGAGCTCGCGCGCACGTCATCGAAGAATGAAGGTGGCTCAGCTACCATAATAAATAAGGCGATGGAGTAGAGGGCTCAGCTACCCTCATTTAAAGGCTTAGTACAGAAGTTATGGTTGCTCGGATCAAGGAGGAGCAACGGACCAGAGCATTGAAGGCGAAGGACGATCGCCCATACCCACAATCTGCGCCGGAATTCACGGAGCCTGCAGGAAGCGGCGACGTGACTGCAAGCGGCGCCTACAGTACACCTAGCCATGTGCGTGGTTAGGGTTTTTGGGAATCACTGTTGGGAAAGGCCCACAGTTTTGTAAAGGTGTGACCGTCATGGCCACCTATATATATGAATCATTGTAATGGGTAGAGGTTCCTTCAGTTCTTTCCTTTTGGAGAATTAGAGAGCTAGATGTTAGACTGTTAGAGAGCCAGTCTAAAGGATAGATCATGTGTTGATTATCCTTCACTGTATTTTCTACCCGGTGCGTAGAACTAGAGAGGAAATCGGATAGCCGAGGAGCTAATCCCTGATTTGCCAGACAGTCTGAGTCGACGTCTGTGCCTTTGTAATCTCCATAGAGAGGAGACAAGTTGAGAGAAGGGCTCCCAGCTGTGTGCGTGGAGTTTCCTGTAAGATCTAAGGCTGCAGCTGTGTGCGCAGCATATTGTATAACTCTATCATTTTCTGGTTAATATAACACTCCCGTGGACGTGGTTTTCCTCGAGGAGATGAGCTTCACTTATATCCTCTTGTTATAATGTTTGCGTGAATGATAACCATTTAGAGTTCATTATTTGTGTATGCAAGACTTCTGTCTTATCTTTATGACTGTTTGAGCGAGTTGGAAAGATCCCTTGATAGCTATAAGTGTCTTAAGTACTAAAGAAGTAGTAGCGCGCTGTCGCTGCAGCGAGCTAGGAATACGTTACTGCGCCGGATGCGAAGGGCAAGGAAGTATTTAGCGCGTCAACGCCAGGAATAGTTGCCTTCTGCGCTAGGGAGGAGAAACCGCGCAGTAGACCTGCCAAGGAAGGAATCCACGCAGCTGCCCCGAGCGGCCTGCGGGAAGGTCCGACCGCCGATTTCGCAGGAACCATTCAAGGAAGAGCTATCTCCGCGTCACCCAGGTTAAGGAAACCTGATTCCTTAACCCCCCATAGCCACTTCGGGTGAGACCTCGAGCTGCCGCGCAGCTCGTTGCCGAGAGGGCCAGTGCGCCAAGGGGTTTTGTTGCTGCGCTTCATTAAAACCCGGGTCTGCCCAGAAAAGCAGTCAACAAATGGTTCCGTTGCCGCGCGAATGAGACTTGTTATTTTGGCGACGCGCGAGATTGAGGAGTCAACAAATGGTTCCGTTGCCGCGCGAATGAGACTTGTTATTTTGGCGACGCGCGAGATTGAGGAGTCAACAAATGGTTCCGTTGCCGCGTGAGGGAGACCTCTTATTTCAGTGACGTGCGAGATTGACGCGCAACCTAGAGAAAGGAAGCAGCGAAACAAATGGTTCCGTTGCCTAGTGACCAACAAATGGTTCTGTTGTCTTATGACTTTTTGATCACATTACTTCCATGGCTTTGAACCCTGTTGATTGAGCCAACAAATGATTCCTTTGCCTTGCGACTTGTTGCTGTAAGACTTACTAGTTACGCGACATCTCAGATTGTTGCTGAAGACAACATAAGGTTCTGTTACACTGAGACTTGCTCAGTTAACAAATGTATTACTGGCATCCTACAGCTAAAGAAATTGGAGATTGGTTTGATTTAAAGGCTAAAGAGTTTGCTGAACAAGAAAATAGAAGCCCTACGCTTCAAACAGAAGATTGGTTACAGAAGTATATTTATGCTGACCTTTACGAAATTTTCTTTGTTACGTTTGCATTGGAGTTACACGCTTGGATAGCCAAGTTAGCAGATTCTAGACCTACGCTGCATGTTGATCGACCCGTCACGTGGACGCCTGAGCTAGTCAGTATTGTGACGCGGATCGACAATTCTGTTTCCCGCGCAGTAGACTTTTGGTTGAATAGTCTACTGGAAGGTTTCATTACCGAATTTGCAGTCGATACAAGCAAGAGTTTCAGTGAAGCTGAGAGGAGTTTCTTCCAAGTGCACAGAGGTAAGTTCTTAAATTCTCTGAACTTATGGATTAAAATGCTTCTGTATGAAAAAGGAAAGCTATGTATTGCTTCTGATGAATAGCATAGACAAGTAATGTCCGTAGATTCTGATAGTGATCCTGAAGTTATTGGTTGCACTCGTAGTGGAAAACGATATAAAGTAGGCCTTGACCAATATTCTTTTGAGTCTAGCCCAGACAATAGCCAAGTCCCTAGAGCAAGCCATATAGAAAGACAAGGGAGTGCTCATATCCCTTATTACCCCTTTACACCGCAAAAACCAGACGGAGCTCAGTATAATCCTACAGTAACACCTTCTAGTAGCCCACACGGTACTTCTAGTACCTCTGTACCACCTTTGTTTAACCATCCCAGAGGCACTGCTACAGTACCTCCACCTCAAACCCGTGCAAGAAGGATGGGTGATGACATGAAGCTACCAACTTTTAGAGGAACAGGGATAGAGGACCCTGAGCAGCACTGGTTCTTATGTGAAGCCATTTGGACAATTAAGCAAATTAATGACGATGCTGTTAAACTGGTTCAGTTAGCAACCACAATAAGAGAAAGAGCCTTGACTTGGTTCATGAAATACTCAGCATCACAGAATAGGACGCTTGCTGAGGTAAGAAATGCCATGATTAGAGAATTCAAGAAACCTAAATCAGAATCACAGTGTATAACAGAGCTCAAAGACATCAAACAGTTACCTACAGAATCAGTATGGGACTTTGACCAGAAGTTCAAAGCCTTGATAGATCAAGTAAGCTTCGAGTTTGCACCATAGCAACATAAAGAATGGTTTATTGCTGCACTGCTTCCACACATTACACTTCCCCTTATGCAACAGAATCTCAATACTCAGGAACAAGCTCTAGAGATGGCTATGAAACTAGAAGCTTCACCAATTGCAGGGACAAGCAACGATGTTGCGCATTTACAGAACCAATTAGCAAACTTAACCTTGCAAGTGCATGATATTAAGAAAGGCAAGGAGATCAAGGAAGAAATTTGGTGTACAAAATGTAAAGCCCAAGGTCATTCAAAGGACCATTGTCCTGTTTTCATAGACTATATTGCAACTGGAGCACCTAACCCTTTACCACAGGCACAAGGGCCTTGGTGTGAAATCTGTAGAACTAGAGGTCATAGACCACAAGAATGCCACTTACTTCAGAAATATGTACAAACTCCAAAGAATCTATATTGTAATTTCTGTAAATCAGTAGGTCATGATGAGAACAATTGTAGAGCATATGATCTTATGATAGAAAGAAAGCATGATGTCTATCGGGTACAAGCAGAGACACAAGGACCCACAGCAGGTCCACCTTATGACCAAACTCGGGACGCCCGAGCAGCAAATTACAGAGGACGTGGACGCACAACAAACTTTGGTCACGGAAGAGGACAGATCACTTGTTATAATTGCGGAGAACAAGGTCATTTTGCTAGGGATTGCCAAAATCCTACAACCCTCTGCAGGTATTGTAAATCTTCTGACCATATCATTGAAGAATGCCCTCAGTTACAGGCTAAGATGCAAGCAAAGACACCACAGGTAAATCAGAATATTCAGCTGATTGGAGCAGAAAAAAGAGAACCGGACCCTACAGTTAATATAGTGACACGCAGTGGAGCAACCACCGGTGCGCAAGAGATGGGAACGGGAAAACAAGCGACGCAATGGGTGCGCCGCGCTAACATTAAACCAGCCCCACTTAACCTGCAGAAGCAAAAAGAAGCATTTAAGCAAGCTCAAGAGTATTTCTCAGATCCGAGAGCTTCAAGTTCTGCCGCAATTCCGCAGAACAATATTAGATCGCAAGCGCTAAAACAAGACAACCTGGTGCAAGAACAGGCCACTACAGCTGGAAGGGCTGATGATGATGATGATGATGAGAAGCATGCACTAGGCAGTGTCCATGCATTCCTGCGACAATGTTTAAAATTGTTGCGCAATGAAAAAGCAACTCTAGAACTTCAACACCTGTTGGATCGGTGCCAACACTCTGCTTCGACGAACACACCGCAGCGTGCTATTCACCAGATTAGGAGTCACATTAGAACTGGAAAAGAGATGAGGCTTACAGCGCAGATTGGAGCATTTGAAATGGACGAAGTCATGTTAGATTTGGGCTCAGAAGCCAATGTTCTCACTATGCAGACATGGGAACAGATGGGAAGCCCTCAGCTTACAAGATCCCCTATCCAGCTAAGACTCGCAAATCAGCAACGAGTCTCTCCATTGGGCAGATTACCCAATGTACCTATTGATATTGAAGGAGTAAGAAGCTCTGCAGATTTTGAAGTAATCAAAATTATGGATGATAGTAGACCCTACCCAGCGCTGTTAGGAATAGACTGGGCATTCGATAATTTGGCTGTCATTAACTTGAAGAAAAGACAGATGACCTTTGAGGATGACCAGATCAGGGTCATCGCACCTCTTGATCCTATTCAAGGACCAAGATATATAGAACCCATTCGCGCAGAAGAGGAAGCGCGCCACATGGAAAGCTTGTACCAGATGACCACTAACCACAGTGACTATGTCAACCCCACAGCAGACGGCCATATCAGCTGGCGATGTGATAGCTCGTGCACATCAGATTCAGATGCAGGATTGGAAAACTGGCAGAATCGTCTACATGAGGTTTCTGCAAGACGTTGCGCCATGATGACTAAATCCATTCGATGGATTGGCACAGAATTAATTGATACTCCAACTTTTGATGGCTTAACTGAAGTAACTAAATTCATACAGGAATATGAACAAAAGCTTCCAGAACCGCAGCGCATACAGGCACTAGATATAGCATTGCGCGCTACACCCGCAAGATGGTGGATTGCGCACAAGGAGAATATTCATACATGGAAAGACTGTCGCAGATTGATACTGCGCAGATTTCAGGACACCACAGCCGAAGCGCTACGCAAATATGAAGGACAGAGTGACCCCAGGTCACACATTGAAGCATGTATTCAGCAATGGTCAGATATTACGGAAGATGAATGGGTTCACCAATTCATCCACACATTGGATACAATTCCAAGGAATTGGTATACTGAAACAGAATTGCGCAGAGGCACTCTTACTTGGGCTCTTATGATAGAAAGTTTTCAACTTACATTCAGCTTTGAGTCAGAGCATCCAAGTATTGATCAGGCTCTGAAGTGTATTAAAAAGAAGGTATTTGAACCAGGTCTAGTAACAGAATATTCCCAACCAGATTGGGCTGTCCAGATAGAACATGCCCTGGAATGCTATAACTTCACCACTGAAGATGAGGAGGACGATCCTCGCAACATCAATATCCCAGAATCAGAAGGGACGCGTAATATTGAAGGTCCTGAGCTTGATATTCCTGCCATCACAGAACACGTCAAGCTCAAGAAAGTTAACATTGGCACAGAAGCTGACCCAAAGTTTGCTTCTATAGGAGATTATTGGGATGATGAAACTGTTGCGCATGTTTCAGATTTATTACGTGACTACCAGGATATCTTTCCTACCAAGTTCACAGAAATGAAAGGCATCCTAGGAGACTTAGGAGTGATGCGCATACCTCTGAAACCAGATGCCAAGCCAGTAAAGCAGCGCCCATACAGGTTGAACCCGCGCTACAAAGAAAAAGTCAAAGAAGAAATTGATAAGATGCTTGCAGCAGGTATTATTGAGCCAGTAGAGGAAAGCGATTGGATTAGTCCTATGGTGGTCCAAGAAAAGAAAACGAAAGGTGAAATACGAATTTGTGTCGACTTGCGCAAACTCAATGATGCATCAGCGCACGATCCATTTCCCACTCCTTTCACAGATGAAGTACTTGATAATGTTAGAGGACAAGAGGCTTACTCCTTCACTGATGGATTCTCGGGATATCATCAGATCAGAATCCATCCGGATGACCGCCACAAGACTACTTTTGCAACTGAATGGGGCTCATTCCAGTATACGGTAATGCCCTTTGGTCTTAAAAACGCACCTGCTATCTTCTCTAGAGTTGTTGTTGCTGTTTTTAAAGAATTTATCCACAAGTTTTTAGAAGTCTATTTTGATGACTGGACTGTATTTGGTTTACTAAAGAACCATACTGCGAATCTGCGCATGATGCTAGAAAAATGTAGACAGCATCAGATTTCCCTTAACTTGAAAAAATGTATATTTTGTGCGCCCTTTGGTATTTTGTTGGGACATATTGTATGCAGACAAGGACTCCTGATGGATCCTGCGAAGGTTGCCATCATTGCTAATTTACCTGCGCCCAACTCAGTTAAGCAATTGCGCACTACATTGGGACATACAGGATACTACAGAAAATTCATCAAAGGATACGCAAGGATCACAGCGCCTATGGAAAGATTGCTGAAGAAGGATTCGAAGTTCCAATGGACAGAAGAATGCCAACAGAGCTTGGACACACTTAAAGAAAAGATGATCACAGCGCCTATTCTAGTTTTCCCGGATTGGAGAAAACCTTTTCATGTTCATGTTGATGCTTCTTCCATAGCACTAGGAATCGTGCTTACACAGTCTGGAGAAGGAAGTATTGACCACCCAATTGCTTACTCCAGCAGAAAGCTATCTACAGCTGAGAAGAATTACACTACTACAGAACGGGAAGGACTAGCTATGGTGTATGCCCTACAGAAATTCAGACACTACCTGTTAGGAGCTCACTTTAAAATGTATACTGATCATTCTGCTTTGAAATATTTGGTCAATAAACCAGTTTTAGGAGGAAGAATTTGCAGATGGCTACTGCTCTTTCAAGAGTATGATTTTGAGGTTATTGTAAAGCCAGGCAGATTGAATGCAGGGCCTGACCACCTATCCAGAATAGAGTCAGGAGAGGAACCTACGAGTCTGGAGGACAATCTGCCTGACGCACAGTTGTTTTATATCCAAGCAGCAGACGAATATTATTCTGATATTCTTGAGTTTCTCACTACCGGACAAGCGCCGGCTGAGCTTACAATCCAGCAGAAAAAGCAACTTGTTGTTAGAGCCGCAGATTTCACTTTGATAGCAGGCCAGCTTTATAAGTTGGGCCCTGACGAAATTTTGCGCAGATGTATCTTACCACATGAAAAGAGCTCTATCATCGCAGAAGCGCATTCAGGTACCGCAGGAGGCCATTTCGCAGGAAAGCCGACTGCGCAGAAGATATTAGCCGCAGGACTTTGGTGGCCGACATTGCACAAGGATACTAAGGAATTCTGTAAATGTTGCGATGTGTGCCAGCGCACAGGAAAACCCTCAAGGAGAGATGAAATGCCACTAAGACCCCAGATCACACTACGTGCTTTTGATAAATGGGCTATTGACTTTGTAGGACCTATTAACCCACCAGGAAAAAGAACTGGCGCAAGATATATCATTACAGCTACTGAATACCTCACCAGATGGGCTGAGGCGAAGCCAGTTAAGAACTGCGACGCCGCTACTGTCGCGCAGTTCATTTTCGAGAACATTATCACTAGGTTTGGATGCCCAGTGATCCTCATGAGTGATCAAGGTACACATTTCCTCAATGAGACTATAGAGGCCCTTACTGAAGAATTTCAAATTAATCACCATAAGAGTACACCCTACCATCCTCAAGCTAATGGTACGGTGGAAGCATTCAATAAGATTCTTGAGAATGCCCTGACAAAAATCTGTAATCAACAAAGAGATGATTGGGACATTAGAGTCACAGCTGTATTATGGGCTTACAGAACCACTTGCAAGAAATTAACAGGTCACACACCTTTCAGCTTGGTGTATGGACAAGAAGCAGTTATGCCCATGGAATACATTGTTCCCAGTCTCCGAATTGCGCAAATTACAGAAATGGCAGATCCTGACACTATGAATGAAAGACTTTCGCAACTGCTTTCCTTAGAAGAAGACAGACTTTTGGCCGGATTTCATCAACAGGTACAGAAGGCAAGACAGAAAGCTTGGCATAACAGGCACATTAAGCATAAGCACTTTGAAGAAGGAGACTTGGTACTCCTTTATGATAGTAAATTCATCAAGTTTCCAGGCAAGTTTCGTGTGCATTGGTTAGGTCCTTTTCAGATAATAAAAATAACAGACGGAGGCGCAGTACAGCTTGCAAAGCTGAATGGAGAACTACTACCTACAATGATAAATGGGAGTCGGCTTAAGCTTTATTGCGACGGCCACTCCGCCCTGTCGACATAATATATTACTCAAGAATGCAGATGCCCAGTGTAGTTGAAAGAGACATCGCATTCAGTCTACACGGAAGCTGCGACACACCCTCAGTTTCCAGCTTCCTGCGCAGTTCCTCGAAATATCCACGCATCCTGAATAAAAATTGCTTGAAGAGAGCTTATCGGTGCGCTCTGGCGAAGTTTTGTTTTTGGACCATGGAACTATCGCTCCTGCGGAGTTCCCTTTCTGTTGCCGCTTGAAAAATTTTATTTTTTTTTGTCATGGACCCATAGAGGCACAGTTTCCTAAGTTGAAATGACCCGCCGGAAATTTTGAATTACAGCAGTTATGTAGCCGCGTTTGAATAAATGAACGATAAGGCCGCTATTTAAGTCTAGCCGTTCCGACGGATTCGGCTTAATCTCCGAAAGATTTGCATTTAACTCAGGCGCCGAAAGCATTAGCTTCTCCCGGAAGGCTGTCAGAACCCGTCAATCACACTAAATGCACCGCTACGACAAGGAGGATAGCGTGTTGTCAACTCATCTGTAGCCGCCTATAGCTACGTTACCCCACTTGGTCGCATTTACTATCCCCGCTGGCTATAAATACCTCACACTTGTATCAATTTCGGGTTACTGTCTCGAGTTGCATAGTTGTGTTTGAAGACCCAAAGTATTGTTTTCAGAGCCGAGTGTGCAGAGTATTTCCCCTTGTTTTCAGAGTCTATACCCTACGCAGTTCCGCCATTTGCTGTCCAGAGTTTTGTTATTTACATTGGTTCACAACGGAGAACTTATCAACTGAAGAAGTGGTTCGTCAATTTCTGCGCCGAGGCTTAGATTTCGGCATGGCCACTCTGGTGACGGCTTCGACCTACGTACACCCCGGTGCTACTGATCCCAGAACATCCCCAGGCACAAGAGCATCTCAGCAGCAGCCGGAGGAACCTGTTCCAGAGCCGCTTGCGTCTATGGTGAACTATATTCCGCCGCGTCCAGATGATGCGCCGGATGTACAGATTCCGAAGAATGCAAAGTATCCAATTCCGCTACCCGCCACTACCGGCTAGTGTGCGGGTAGAAGGCCAACTATTGGGAAACATTCCATTGGTTAAATTCTCTGATTTTAACCTTGGAGACTATAAGACATATCCTCAGTTCCAGTTGGACCGATATCTGGATATCGTCCATAATCCCACCAGGCAGGTTGACGAGTTTGTCCCGAAGGGATTTGCAGCAAATCTTGAGCGCCCTGGACTCTTGAATTTGTTGAAGCTACCGCACTTTGGGTGTAGCAATGAAGTGAACGCAGTTGTTAAAACACTGCTATCCTGCGTTCATGGAGGTTACCTTTGGCTCGGGAGGCCAATTGATCTAAATGTTGATTTGATACCCCGCATCACCGGTCTATCTAAGGTTGGTAAGGATCCCAATATCCATTTTGTGGGAAAGGAGAAGGACCAAAAATTGGCTGCAAAGCTGGTCCAGAAATATAACTTGACAAGAGGAGGTCGGGCTTATGACCTCACGACAGTAGAAGATGAGGCACTTCGCTTCACAGGAAGTTTGCTTGCAGGCAGACTTCTCACCAAGTGCCGACCAAAAGAAGTTACTGGAGCTGTCGTAGAGCTCGCTATCGCAGCTGCGGAGGGAGAACAGTACAACTGGTCTCTCTTCCTGCTGAATTCTTTTTTGGCTGATTGCCTGAATGTGCAGGACAATGCAGGCCAATCATTCCATTTTTCGTGGCTTCTAATTTTATGCGCTCTCGTCGGGTGGAAGGAGCCCCCGAATACTCAGTTCCTTCCACGCCGCGCAGGAGAGGTTGCCGTCATGCGCTACATCAACCTCTGGGATTCCCCTAATCCCGCGAAGCGCAAGATGAATCGCGCTGTCTTTTGTGAGTACTACTATCTCCTCCGAGATACCATACAAGATATGCCAAGGCTGAGCGAGGAGACAGCCACATTGTATGAAGGCAAGTTGGCTTTTACTGCCGACATCCATCAACTCTACCTTCGGCCTTGCGACATTCCAGGTGACTGGGCGCTAGGTCTTTACAGGATGACCACAGAAGATGTCGAAGAAACCATTAAGTCGTGGTCGGACGAATGGAGAGCAGCAGCTGACATTGCACCTGCGATGCCACCCGCTGCTGCGCAAGAAAAGGATAAGGGCAAGGAAGCCCCTGAGCAAAGAAGCGATGAAGGCTCAACAGAACCAGCTACAAAGAAGCAGAAAGTGTCGCATCCCACTGAGGCCATTCCCTCGGAGGTCGACAAATACTTGAAAGAGCAATTTCGTGAGATGAGGAACATGCATGCTCACATCCGAAGTGCTCTAGACTTACAATTTGTAGAACTGAAAGGTCTCGCAGGAAGGATTGCGCAGACCCATGCGCCAGCATCTACTTCGCAGGCGCCACAAGAAATTCCAACTAATGAGCGAGTTGAAGAACTCACAGAAAGGCACACTGTTGTACATATTCCGCCTACCAGCATGACACTTCCAGATCCTCTAGCTGAACTACAGGTAAGCACAGTTGGACCTGTAGAAATAAATTTGTCTATGATTCCTATAGAAACCCTACAGCTTGTACAGGAGAAAGTTTCTCTTGAGTTGAGAGCTAGAGAGCTCTCTACTTTCCAGGCAAACCAACGACTGCAATCACAGGAGATAGAGCTGAAGGAAAGTCATAAGAATATCTCTGCGAAGCTTGCACTCTATGAGGCGCAAGACACCGGCATCAGAAACGCAATAGAAGAGATTGCCCAGGAATTGCCGGCTTGCGAGATTCAACCAGACCTCCCTCTGGTTGCAAAAGTTCAAATTATTGGAGGAAGGGTGAAAACCCTGGAGCAAGAAAAAGTTGCTATGGCTGAGGACCATAGAACCCAGATTGCTGAGCTAGAAGCTCGCATTGCTGCGCATCTTACGGATGATGCGCAGGTACAATTTGAAGCATTGAGCAGAGCTTCCACACAAATGAAAGACCGAGTACAGGAAGCCAAGAACCTGATGGACCAGGCTATGGAAGCATGGTCAGAGCTTGTAAACTTCCCTTTTAAAGTGGGACTATCAGAACAGGTGCAAGCTGCAGAACAGTCTCTCACTGTTCTGAATGAAGAAGCTAAGTCCTTAACAGGCTTGCCAAAGATGAAGAAAATGGGCGAAGTGCGCAAAATGCAGCAGCAACTGCACAAGCTCAGAACTGAAGATGAGAAGCTCACCAACAGCATTCAGCCATTCATGGATGAGTATGCTGAAATTGTTGGCCAGGTTGAGACAAAAATCAAAGAGATTACCGAGTCTCAGGAGATCATTGATACACTCACTAAAGACGAAGCGACCGCAGAAACAGTGCAAACAGCTGATGAGTGTATCGAGGAATTGGACTCCGCTATTGCGAAGTGGCAGAAAACATTCGCGAAGATTCAAGCAAAAGCAGATGCGCAAATCAAACAACCACGCGCTAGTGCGAGTGGCTCGAGGGCGAGCCACAAGTGAGTGTTGGGGGCCTGTTGGGGCCAAGGTCGCAGCTATAGTAAAAGCTGCGAATTTTGGGAAAAAGCACGAGTATGGAAGGAAAGTGCTAGTTTTGGGACAAGCACTAAGTTTTGGGTAAGAAGGAGACGGTGCGCAGTACGGTGCCAGATGGATGATCTCAGCGCAGATCACGGACCGGAAATTGCGGAGCTCGCGCGCACGTCATCGAAGAATGAAGGTGGCTCAGCTACCATAATAAATAAGGCGATGGAGTAGAGGGCTCAGCTACCCTCATTTAAAGGCTTAGTACAGAAGTTATGGTTGCTCGGATCAAGGAGGAGCAACGGACCAGAGCATTGAAGGCGAAGGACGATCGCCCATACCCACAATCTGCACCGGAATTCACGGAGCCTGCAGGAAGCGGCGACGTGACTGCAAGCGGCGCCTACAGTACACCTAGCCATGTGCGTGGTTAGGGTTTTTGGGAATCACTGTTGGGAAAGGCCCACAGTTTTGTAAAGGTGTGACCGTCATGGCCACCTATATATATGAATCATTGTAATGGGTAGAGGTTCCTTCAGTTCTTTCCTTTTGGAGAATTAGAGAGCTAGATGTTAGACTGTTAGAGAGCCAGTCTAAAGGATAGATCATGTGTTGATTATCCTTCACTGTATTTTCTACCCGGTGCGTAGAACTAGAGAGGAAATCGGATAGCCGAGGAGCTAATCCCTGAGTTGCCAGACAGTCTGAGTCGACGTCTGTGCCTTTGTAATCTCCATAGAGAGGAGACAAGTTGAGAGAAGGGCTCCCAGCTGTGTGCGTGGAGTTTCCTGTAAGATCTAAGGCTGCAGCTGTGTGCGCAGCATATTGTATAACTCTATCATTTTCTGGTTAATATAACACTCCCGTGGACGTGGTTTTCCTCGAGGAGATGAGCTTCACTTATATCCTCTTGTTATAATGTTTGCGTGAATGATAACCATTTAGAGTTCATTATTTGTGTATGCAAGACTTCTGTCTTATCTTTATGACTGTTTGAGCGAGTTGGAAAGATCCCTTGATAGCTATAAGTGTCTTAAGTACTAAAGAAGTAGTAGCGCGCTGTCGCTGCAGCGAGCTAGGAATACGTTACTGCGCCGGATGCGAAGGGCAAGGAAGTATTTAGCGCGTCAACGCCAGGAATAGTTGCCTTCTGCGCTAGGGAGGAGAAACCGCGCAGTAGACCTGCCAAGGAAGGAATCCACGCAGCTGCGCCGAGCGGCCTGCGGGAAGGTCCGACCGCCGATTTCGCAGGAACCATTCAAGGAAGAGCTATCTCCGCGTCACCCAGGTTAAGGAAACCTGATTCCTTAACCCCCCATAGCCACTTTGGGTGAGACCTCGAGCTGCCGCGCAGCTCGTTGCCGAGAGGGCCAGTGCGCCAAGGGGTTTTGTTGCTGCGCTTCATTAAAACCCGGGTCTGCCCAGAAAAGCAGTCAACAAGGGGGCTCATTCCCCATAGAAGGTTGTGGAGCTCCATAATCACGTGAGTGAGTAGCAACAAAAACCTTATATTTAACCATGTTTACGCATCCAAAAGTGTCATGGAAACACCAGAAGCCATATTCTGATGATGAGGAAGGGGATTTGTCAACACAGTTGGTATCTATGCAATGTGCTTTGATGATTCCTCCATACAGGGACACAGATGAGTAAGATGATCCTCAGAACAAAGTTTGCAAGGAAATTTCACCTTATGCTTTGGTTTTCGTTCCCCACCATCATTATTGCCATTCTGAAGAGGGTTAGCGTTCCCTTTTTTATTCCTATTGTTCTCACCCGTATGATTATTCTTCCCCTTCTTTTTCCAACCAGGTTGTTGGTTACTGGATGCGTTCTTCGATTTCATAGAATGTACATCCGACAATTGGGAGAACACGTATGAGGCAGAAGCCTGTCCAGGAGCATACTGGTTGAGAGACAGATTTTGCATCTGATTCATAACCAATTCTATGGGACGAGTACTTGCGGAACCAAAAATGCCATCAGCATGTAGTCCAGGAACGTGTGTGGGCTCATGTTGTGATCATGGTGCATCGGGTATAATGTCATACAGAATCCCAAACTGAGCATAAATCAATCCTAACTGTTGGGCTCTAAAAATGGCTTTTTCCCACCTTGTTCCTCAGCCATAATCCTAGACAATGAGATGTCCTTCGAAATATAGAGGAGCAGGGACTTGAGAAACCATTCTAGGAGAAATTCTGGAGCAATGTTGGCTTTCACTAACCTCTTCCATCGGCGCCATTCCTGAATGTGATCAGAGATATGTGTGGCCTTATCCTGACAGAAGGTGGACAGTATTTCGGTGCCAGTGTCGCAATGAACTGACAACTGAAAGTGATCTAGAAAAACCAAAGACAAATCATTGAAGCTCCTATATGTGCCCCCAGAGAACTCGACATACCATTTTGCCACTACCCCTTTAAGGGTGCGTTGAAATAGCCTCAAACAGATAGAATAATGGTTCATGGAATTCGAGGAGCACCATTAATGGAAAGTGGTGACATGATCACCTGGATCCTCACCCTTCTTCCCTTCAAACTTCGGAACATCGTAAGGGAACTTGCTGGGAACTAGGGTCCATGTGTAATCATGACACACTGGATCATTTATGAGTTTAGAAAGATCAGGAAATTTTAACCTAGCAAGGAATGATAGATGAGGCTACTAAGCTTGAGTGCAATCTCCCAAAAGAGACTGACTTTGCAAAACTGAGGGTGAGACTGTGTACATCGAAGTCGGCACCTGAGGTGCCGATGAACCCTGGTAGAAACTGTGACCATGACTAGAAGGATGATACGCTCTGACCAAATAAATGACCACATTTTTTGTCACGTGATAAATGACCCCTAATTTTCTACCAGTGGTTGCCAACTTAAAAGTATTCATTTACATGCGATTTTTGGTCCTTTTTTTTCATGTATCTCTCATTTTGTACTAGTGTAAGTTCACCATCATGAGTTAGCAAAGCAAAGAAGATTGGAAATTAGGAGAATAACTTTCTAGATGTCTCTTAGGATGTGTAGATATATTTTGATTTGTGTCTACTAAACATGTAGTTTTTCATGCTGATTAGAAGCTTTATTTTCATATTCACTCATTTCTACTTCAATAGTTACAATGTCAGTTTCTATTATACCTCCTTCCTTTGCATGGATTTTTTTATTAAAAATAACATCTCGAGTGACAATTAGCTTGTGTTTAGTAGGATCCCACTATCTATAAAGATTTATTGTATTATCATAACTGAGAAAAACTCATTTCCTTGACTATGGATCAAAATTTGACCTATTTTCTTTAGGAACATGAGAAAATGCACCACAACCAAAAATACAAAAATGCGAATAATCAGTTGGATTACCACACCAAACTTCCTGTAGAATATTTCCATCCAATGTAGTTCTAGACCTGCTCTGTTATTCTAATACACAGTTGTATTAACAACTTGTGCTCATAATCCATTATCTAATCTAGATGTCTTGAGTATGCTTCATGCATGCTCCTTAATTGTGTGATTCATCTTCTCATCCATGCCATTTTTCTATGGAGTATATGGAGTAGTCTTCTAGTTCTTATTTCCTTCTCGCACAAAAAAACTATCAAATTCATGGGAGCAATACTCTCCTCCATTATTCGATATGGGGCATAACATAGACTTTCCCAAACTTTTTTATACTAGTGCCTTGAACTCTTTTAATTTATCAAAGGCTTCTAATTTAGTTTTTAGGAATTACACTCACACTCTTCTAGTATAATCATCAGTAAAATTCAAAAAATATCTAGGACCATTTATAGACATAGTGGGGACTAGTCCAGATATATCATAATGAATAAGTTGCAAAAGATAAAAAAAATTACCAGATCGTGTAGTAAACCAAACTCTCTCTTGTTTACCAAAAATACAGTGCTTACATAAGTATAAATCACAAGAATTAGTCCAAGAAATCATACCTCAATCTTGCAAAATTTTCAAACCTTTTTTCATTCACATGGTCAATTCATCGATGCCACATCATCACCCAATCCACAACATTCCTTTAGTCTATTTATATTGCATGGTTTGTCACTGTATCATTGCATACAGGATAAAAGGTCCCATAAGATTGTCATTGTTGTCTCACAAGGGATCCTTTGCTAATTTTTCAATGATTTTCACCAAAGGTAATATAATACCCCATCTTAACCATCATCTTGATTGAGAGAAAAATATTTCATACATCTGGTACATGTCAACATAACACAACTTCCTTTCTCTAATATCATCCAACTTGATGTTAATATCCCCTCTTTCCATAATTTCTAAACTTGGATGATATTCACCCAAGTAGAACATCCCACCACTATAGGGTTGATATTTTCCAAACCAATCTCTATGTGGAAACATGTTGAAAGATGCGCCTAATTCCAAAACCAAATCATATAAAATAGATATATTGTTACTGAGATATAAAGACTCGTGTGTTTTTGTATCTTATGAATCTTCTATGCTAGCTTCACCTACTGGTCGATCTAGCTTTTCATCCTTCTTTTCCTTCTTCAAATGCCAACACTCCTTAATCAAGTTCCCTGGTTTACCACAATTCCATCACTTCCATTTCTGCTTGCATCCTTTGGACTTAGATCTAGACTATGATATCCCTTATTCACCCCTATAACTAGATTTCCCTCTCAAATATAGGGCTCCACTAGTAGAGTGATCTAGAGACAATTTTCACCTCAAATGTTTTCCTAGCAAAGAAGCCACCACATCATCAAAATTCAAAGTTCTTGATGATGAGTTGGTGATGGTCACCACCATATGATCCTTGGTTTTTTGAGAGGAAACATAGTAAAATAATCACGCTTTACTCATCCTCCACCTTTACACCAACTAAGAGAAGTTGGTTGATTAGGGTATTAAACTCATTCAAATGATATGCCACAGATTAACCCTCCTTTATCCTCAGATGATAAAGTTGATTTTTTAGGAAAACCTTATTTGTTGTTGATTTATTCTTAAATTGCTTCCTAAGTTTCTCCCAAAGGGATTCCATGGTTTTTTCTTCAGCAACATTGAACAAGACAAAGTATTCCAAGCAAAAATGAATTGTATGCACGGCCTTCCTATACAACTATATCGAGTCCTCATCTATCATGGCACTTGGTTTTTTCAGAACTCCTTTCAAGGCTAGAGCTTGGTCATTCTAAACCAATATTAAATCCCCCACCTTCATCTTCCATAGGGATACATTCTTTCCATAAAACCTCTCAATCTCCAAATTGGTTAAACCTTGTGTCATTTTTGTAGCACCCACTTGAAAAAAACCTATGCCTACAAGTCTTTCAATATCTAATACCAAATGTTAAAAAAATATAAAAACATAAGAAAACAACAATAACATTAGAACATGAGATTTACATGGAAACCCTGTTATGCACAGACAAAACCATGGGGCAGCAAAAGATTCAATATTTTGTTTTACTAAGAAGAAAAAGTACAATGCTTTATTCTCATATGTTAGAATTCCATGGGTCATGTCCCTTTATGAGTGTTTCAAAAGGAACCGAAATATATAGATAGGTCTAGACCGGTGGAATTGATAGTGAAGAGTGAATACCAAAGGAAAACATACTCCTCATACCATCACACACTTCCTCCTTAATGAAGGGCTGGCAATTTCAAATGGAATTTGTTATAAATCCAAGTGTAGGTGGGATAATGGGGATGTTTCTTGTTGTTGGTTTCCTTGGTCTAAGAGGGGCCTCTTTTATTCTTGAATTTATTGGTCTTTTATGCTCCAAATTATAGGTGCCCCCTCTCAATATGGTATCCAAGTATCAAATCCTCGTATACCACTTAGTAGAGATAATAAGTTATGACAACCATGCGTGTAATATTGTAGGTTCTTCTTCAATGTGTATTTGTGAAATTCCTATGTTTAGTGAATTTGCTTTGGCAAATAATTTAGACTGGGGTATATTATGACTTGAAAAGTTTGGGAGTTAGTGATTCCTCTATGTTCAATGATTATGTTTTAGTGAATATTTTTTAATGCGCCTTAGGGTTGTCTAAATGTGTTGAAGATTGGATTTGGGATTCTATCTACATTTGTGATTTTGGTGCACCCTTTGAACTTGGTTTGGTGTGGAAATCTGATTTGGTCACAGTATGGTTTAAATGCTCTAAAGAAGGAAAATAAGCTCTATCCTTCTAGTTTCTTTGGAGAATGGATAACATGGGAAACCATTCCCATAAAAAGAAATTCCCATTCTATGAAATTATTGGCATTCATCATGTCATGCATAGGTAAGAGGATCTTATCGTAGACAACCAAACACCCATTTTCTCGATTACAAGCAAAATGCATGCTTAAGAGGAGATTCACAAGAATGAATATGCAATGATAATGGAGACTATGCTTCAACATAAGAGGTAAATTCAATCCTTAGAGGTTGAATGCAACTTGCTTTATCATATAGTTATAAGTTTGAATAGGAGCTTGTATTTTGTTTCTTCTAAATACAGAATGTCAATGGATTCAATTCTTAGGGACCTTAAAGAAGAACAGATCATGCATCAATTGCATGAATATGAGGACAATGATGGTGTGAATAAATATTCTTAGCCTTCAACTATTGGTCAAGAGGAAGCTCACAACCATTATGTTTTCCATATGATTGGGTTTTTATATGTTTGCAAAGTAGGTTTAGTTCTCATTGTCTTTTTCAAGATCTATACTAGTAGAAAATCGTGTAAATCCTCCATGAAGGATAAGATTGCCTCAATTTTTTAGACAAATGAGGAACTATAGAATTTGGGGCAATCATTTTATTTTTGTATTGTTATGTTGATTAGTGAGGCTGCAACAAATTTCTAATATAAAATTAATAATTTTGTTTACACATAGACACACTTTAGTGTAGATCCACCTTAACCACATACTTATCAAACACTAAGAAGGATGACATATCTTGGATGTAGATTTTTGATCAATTAAGATGTATCTAGACTAGCTGTATTCTCACTTAACTCCATAAAAATAAGAGCTCACAACTTATTTAGAGATGGATATGTAAAGGTACAAGTTTGATTATTGTTAGGATATTTATACTTGCATTGTAACAATATTCTATGTAAACCCTAGAAATATTCATGGATGGAAAATGTGGTAAAGCATAGGCCTTGATTACAAATACTAACCTGATGGGATCAAGAGAGTCAAACCGGTGACCTTCTGAACTTTGGGGAAGAGATCTCACATCTAGTTCATGACCACTTAAGCTAACCCTTATGACTAACAATTCTCTTTTCATTTATTTATATGTATATACCTTAATACGAATAACTATCCAATTCAACATATCATAAATATAATCATTAAGTGGTGTAATGTATCAACAAGAGCTGATGATACACTAACTCAAACTCCTACCAGGCTTAGCTAAAAAACAATGAATTCGAAGGGCTAGTTTCACTGGAGGTAGTCCAGATCAAGCACTTTGGATGGGAGGAGTACTAAGATGATTGATAATACAATTTCAAAACTAAAAAGTGCCATTGATTGTTCGAAATCATCAAGGCTGAATTCTACTACAATGATTCTGGGAACCCCAACATATGCAAACTAGTATATCACCATTCTTTGACTGGAAGCTATAGGTGAATAGTTCTGACCTTAGGAGGCTAAATAAAATTAATTTACAGTTAATATACAATCAGGTTTCATTTCATAAAGTTAGAGAAAGTTTTGATGAAGTATCACAAAAATATGACAAAAATTGCTTGCTAGGATTGCACAACTAGTGAGAATTCAGGACTCCCAAATCGTCAATAAAGGCTCGCGAAATTATTATATGAGACTTGGAATATTACATATGACATATTAAGAAACTCTGGGAACAATAATTACTTAATTTGGATCAAGACTCATTCATTTATTAAATGCATTGTGCAAACTAGTCAAATTCTAGGAAAATCTAGAAGGGGTGGAGAAAACTCGGAATATTTCAGATTTATGCAATATTAAATGTTATGGAAGATATTAGAGGTTTATAATGACTGTAATTACATTAGATGTGAGCCAAGAGGCTTCTCAAAATATTACAAAAAATACTCTCCTCTTCAAGACAACAGTCAAGCACTGGAAATCAACAAGAAGCTTTGAGATTCGAACCATAGAATTCATGAGAATATTTTGAACTTCTAACCAACATTGGATCAACTATGGGACCTGCACTAAAACTCAATGATAATGGATGAATACCGTCATCCTCTCACAGGAAGCAGGGGCACATCACCCTGCTTTGACTAGGGGCACACCTGCCAAGTCTCTGAGGCACAATTTCTCTCATACCAATAATCAAACTGAAAAATGATGTGAAGGGGGTGCACACTGGTTTAGTTATAGAGAGAGGATGACTTGAGGAGCAAGTCTCCGTAGTTAATGCGCCCTCCATGAGCGGATAAGGAAAGCTAGCTTTCCTTCCTTTTTCCTTTTTCCTTTTTGCTTTGCTTTCCTCCATTTTCCTTTTATGTTTTCTTTTCCACTTTCAGCTTTGGCTTTTTCTCTTTTTTATTTCTTTTCTGATTAATCTTGCTTTTCTGAACTTTATTGATTTTCTGATTTATCTTGCTTTCTGCTTTATGCTGCTTTTCCTGAGCTTTTGTTGATTTTCTAATTTGCTCCATCATTCTTTCCTATTTCCTGATTTTCTAGATTTGGTTGCTTTCTCCTTAACTTATTCCCCAAGTCATCTCCAAGTCAACCTCATCCACTAATGCGCACTAGTGGAGCATTATCCTCATTTATTTATGATAAAATTATTAAATACATGAAAAATAAATATCCCAAGTGCATAATAAACTTTGGATAAAATTTAATTCACACTCCTAATTAATTAAATGCATGGAATTCAAAATTAACCCCAAGATAATGAAGTTGTCTCCTCAACCCAAGGGATTGGTTGGGTTAGGAACTTGATCCAATGTTCATTGTTAAGGAGACATGACAAGTGATAACATCTCTCATATTTAATTATAAATATACCTCACTATTTGTTGATGTAGTTAAATGGAGGAAATCTAAACCATTATGTAATATGATATCTATATTATTATTATTATTTAAATCAATTATCTAATAATATATAATGGAGAGATGATTTAATTATACCGTTGCCAAAGACGTGTAATCTAAATTACCCATCCAAAAAATGTAATGCTTTGCAATATAATTTATGTAGACATTTTAATGGTTTATGATAGAATTTATCCACACACTTTAATACTTTTTAATATAATTTATAAGTATGGGATACCTGATTTTTTTTTTTAAATGGTTGTTCACTGTTTGTTAGAGGGCTAGTCCATCGAAAGAATGCCAACACATGATATTCTAGGTAGAGAAACAAGGTATGGCCAGAAATACAATCATTGCAATAAGGGCTCAACAAGAGCATCATGTCACTTACAAGAGTTGAACCTGGGTGGGAAGGGAAACAATCATTCCTCCCAACCACCCAAGCTACAACCAATGGACTTATTTTTTTCTGGTCCACCGGGAGAATGCCAACACCTGCTATTCCAGCTAGAGAATCAAGATATGGCCAGGAATACAATCATTACAATAGGGGCTCAACAAGAGCATCATATCACTTACGTGGAGAGGATAACAATAATTCCTCCCAACCACCCAAACTACAACCAACTAATTATGGGATACCTAAATTTTATTTGAATAATAAATGTCAATTCCTTTTTGGGAATCATAATACTTAAATTTTCCAAAATAAGTGGTGTTAGTATCTTTCTCGTCAATGTAGCCTTTAAAAACGGTAAACCACCCATTAAAAAAATATAATTTTTTACATATAGCAAGTAATGTGTCACATTCTTCCCTTACAAGTAACCTAATTTGTTTGACTTTTTAAATTACTTGAATATAATAATTCATATAAGCTTTTGATTGTACACGAATAATGATTTCGTGATGATTATTGTTTGACTTTTTAAATTACTTGAATATAATAATTCACATAAGCTTTTGATTGTACATGAATAATGATTTCGTGATGATTAGGTTGGATGCTTGTTTTTTTAAAAATAACTTGAACCTAACATATTTCCGAGGTTATTAGTTAATCAAAACGAGATATTCGAAAAAATATTAAGAAATAGTGTAAGAGTCAAATTTGACAAGAGATTTAGATTTCAAGTTCCAATCCTATTCATAATGACTTAAATATATCTAATTTTTAATAAATTTTGATTTATCTATAACTAAATTTTTTAATTTTTTACTGCCCCATAAACTCTAAGCTTTTGTCGTTTAAATAATAACCATAAACAAGCTTTGTTGAAATTAAAACAAAATAAAAATAATAATAAGTACAAAGTTAATAAAATCATAATAACGCTCAAAGCTGACCTAAATATAATATACAAATGGATGATGGTGCCTTTTTCTTTTGACTTAGAACAATATGGCATGGTTGGACTGAATAGACAATACAATTATGCGATATCTAGTGCCTTTTTTACGTTGACTTTTTCTCTTTGGATTTACCATTATATATTGGTATTCTAATTTTGTGAGCTTTGAATGCCTCGTCCAAAGGTTTAACGAAAATTATTTCCCGTGATGTTTCGGTCAACTCGTCATTCGTTTTCAACTTTTTTTTTATTAATATAATGTTGTTTTTAAATAAATACAGTTATCACCGCCTTTGAGCTTATTTGGCAATCTCGCCGGCCCTTTAAGATCAACCACATATCGGAGTATCTTTTATAAAAAAGAAATGATCACGAACCTCTTAGTTTTGTGGGTATTTTATTAAGTTATAGTTGATATTCAAAAGAATAGTTTTTTACATCATTTGATCATTGATTTACACCTGAAAATTGTTAACGTGTTTATATAAGTTTGTCCCATGAGTAGCACTAATGTAGAATCAACGATTTGACAACCAAAAAAACAAAAAAATAATATAACTTAAATAACAATTACACATCAGACCAAAAAAAGTCCAATGACCACCGCAGAAAACAGAGTAAAGTGAGATATAAGAAAGATTCGAACAGTTCTAAGAGTAATAGAAAAGAACCGATCCCCTAGTGACTAGCTCGTTCCCATGCCATTCTTCGAAATGGATGATTCCTTCAAGTTAAGGCTCGTTATGACTTTATCTTGAAGTGGTAGGAAAATATATGAGACTCTAAGCCATCCTATCTATATGTGGTGAAAATAAAGTCATGTTTTAATTTAAAGAATGGGACTAAATCGATGGGTTTAGTTAAATCTACAACTTTTCCACACGAGATGAGTCTTTTTAACAATCCCATAATGATGAGATACTTAACTTAATAGAGAATCTAAATCTCAATGGAATCAAAATAATTTTGAGAAAATCTTCAAATTTTACATAAATTTGATATGGCGGAATGTTCAAATAATAATGGTTGTTTTTATTAGTTTTACTATGTTGGAGAGGGTCTTTGGAACAATTTTGGGAGTTGCGCATGGATGTGGATTGCGCGACAAGTCAGCCAAAGGACCAATGTGGGGAAAATGCGGAAGTTAGTTATAAGTAGTTGGGCACTTGTGTCCACATTAGTAATAGGCTCCTCCCATTTTGAAATGTATAAATATGTAAGGGATATTTGGGTTAAGGGTTGTTTGTCACTTGTTTTCATGGTGAATTTCTGTGTAGTTTCTCTTATGCCATGTAATGTTGGGGTATTTTTTGGTTCATGATAGAGATATGATGCGCAGTGCACATGTTTTGTAAGAATATTCTAGATGATAATAACATTGAAGTGAAGTTGTTTTGGAGCAAATATCTTATGTGTTTGATGTTATGGATGTTCTATTTATTCCTCGCGTGTATACTCCGTTTCTGTTATTGCTTTGAATGTGTTATTAGTTATTATGAATAAGTTGTATAGTTCTACGCATAAAGTGAATGTATGGGAGATAATTAGAGTGAATTCCTTTTCTCCCTTCAAAGCTATAGAAGCTTGGTTCCCGTAGTCCCCATAGATGCCTTGGGTGACACTTCATCTACTTGCACGTGATGCTGAAAGGGCTGGTATCTAGGGTCTTGTTGGTAAATTTAGATTAAAACTTAGGTTTTCCCACTGCGCGTGAACATACTGGCATAATCTAGGTTATGAATTTTAATGTATCTTTCTTTTTTTATGGATCTTAGTGAGATGGCACAAAAAAATTGAGTGTACCGAAATCAAACAAGGCTATTGTGAAGAACCTACAATAATTAATAATTAAAGCACACGATATAGCAAAAATAACAGGACTAAGAATCACTTTACCTTCATGGTACTTTCACTGGTCTCAACACAAACTTATATACTAAGTTTAGGTGCCAATACTATTATAGCTTGAAATGACACCTCTCTGTCCGTGACGACACTTGCTTCCCTTGGTTGCATGACGACACTTCTTGAGATCAAGTTCAGTCACACAACAGGACATTTGTGGATGGAGGAGTCATTTGGGACACTAAAAATGGTTGAAATTACCTCATTCTTGACCCATTTGATGTATATGACCCTTTGGAACATTTTTCCAGACGAAACCATCTCCTAAAAATGAGCCGAAAAGCCTGTCTTTGGCCATTTTTCAATATGAGCGCTGGTACACAGGCATGATAGTAGCGTGTATACCCTACTGAGCGTGACTCCACTATTATAATAGTAGCGCCCATTACCATGTGTACGCGACTTTTTCTACTATAGAGTAGCGTACACCCCTGTTTTGGTCAAACTCTCGAAATTCGAGTAAGTTAAGTTGGTTGGGAAACCTCTTGAGCGGTTATAACTTCTTTTCCTCTTCCTCATTGACTATATAAGGAGGGAAGAAGGGTCATGTGAGGAAACTAAGCCCTATTACAAAGTTATGCTGGAGGAATGGAGATCCTCATCCCCCTCTCTTGTGCTTCAGTTTTGGTAAACCCTAGTACAATGGCTTAGAGGTTGGGATTCTTGGAGAACGGAAGCAAGAGATCTTGAATCTAGGTTTCGTGAAGTGCCAAGCTTGAAGGAAGGTATAACTTTATGTACTTGCTTTCATTCATTAATAAAGATCAGACGTTCTTCTCTTTCCAAATATGACCTATTAATGTGTATTAGATTTGATTACAGTTTGTTTATAATCTGATGTCTTCTTCTATTATGAATATCAATCCTATATATGTAGTCAAATGTGTTTGAGAAAGGTATCAAGTTGTTTTGCAGGTCTAGGCATTGCAACACTGGATAAGCATTAGAGAGCAAGGGAGGCAAAGCTAGGATCAACCTTCTGAATAAGGTGCCTACATCTCTAAACCCTAATCTCTTCACTTATTTGTTGTACTTGCAGAATGCTTGTAAGTCTATCTTTATCACCGTAAGTTGGTAGTTTCTCCCCTGAACTATAGGTGCATTTTCCCCACAACAGAATGGCGACTCCACTGGGGAAAGCCTAACTGCTTAGGGTTATCCAAGGTCATTTCTTCAGTCTTGTTTGATGGTCTTTGTTCATTTTCTTGATTAGGATCAGTTAGTAGGCTCTGTTTGACCCTCCTTGGCTCTTATAGACCCTTCCTAGCCCTTGCAAACCCTTCTGGACCCGGGTGTGGTGGTTTAAACCCCATTTTTCCAACTTTTTCCACTTGTACGCTACTGTTTGTACCACACAGTAGCGCCCATACGCTACTTTTCCTCTACATAGTAGCTCCCATCCTGCTATGGGCACTAGTTTCCTTCATACACAGTAGCGCTCAAAATCTGGGTTTGATTTTTTTTGAGTTTTTGGGTTGTGGACCCAAATCTGGGGGATGTGGCTACATTTTTTGGGGTCCCTGATGACCTTAGGTCTGTGTTAAACCACTGTAAGTGGTCTCCCATTCTTGTACTGATCCTACATTCATGATTTGAACCTCTTTTGATCAATTTGGGCTTGTTTGGAAAGTCTTGGGTTTTGTTGGTCCAAGTTGGGGGGTTGTGGACCTATTTGGTGTTTTGTACCCTAATTTGAGTCTGATTGAACTTGTTTGTCCCATTTCCACTAGATTTGAAACCTCTTGAGTCTTCTTGACCCTGTTTGTATCTATTTGAGTGAAATTTCTCTTTTAGGTTGGTTTCTTATCCTCCCTTATGCTTTTAGTTTTTCTTTTGTAGTGAAAGCTCAAGTGTTTTGGCTGTTGTTCAAGACCTTGTTTGCATTGTTTACATGCAGACCTGACTTTACCAAATCATACTTCTTAGTAGGTCATTTGCTTCGTTTGGGTCTAAAAGCAATTTTTGTACCCTTTTCCCAATGTTTGGCATGCTTACATCAATAAGAATTTGAAAGTCATGTTTGGTAGCTTTTATTGTTTCATAAAGAGAACCTGAAAGTTTCTTTGCTTTGCTTTGATAGTAGGTTAGTTTTAGTTTTGTTTCTTACCTTAAAAAGCATAAAGAATTTTGATTTATCTTCTTAATAGAGTACCTTGCAAGTGGCTTAAAAGATTTTAGAGTGCTTTGCATAAAAAAGAACAAGTTTTCTTTTGCATACCTAGTTGCTTGAGTAGCTGCATTCTTAGGTTTTGAGTTTATTTTTGTACATTTAGACTTTATTTTTACCTTTTTTGCATTCGAAAGATTAAAAAATGGCATTCTCACATGCATTCTAGATTAGAATTTTAAGACTTGCATTGAAAAGAAAAAGATTTGTTTGGTGGTAAATATTTCATTTTCAATCTCTATTATAACCACTCTCACACACCCACTACCTTTTTGAGTAAGCAAGTAACCTTTAAAATGAACTCTAATAAAATGTACTAGTAACATTTTCTTTTATAGGTTACACTACACCAACTAGTCTTGGTTAAGATCTTGGGTTTAAAACACCTTAAACCACCCAAGATCACACATCACACAAAAATTGTAGTAAGACTATCACAGGTAAACCCATTTCACTCAAAACTTGCCTGGGATCTATGTAGTAGGTCATTGCAAGATTAGATTGTTGGGAATACTCCTCCTACTTTCTGTTCGAGCATACTCCAGGATCGGATTGCGTATTGGGGACTCTTTTGAGTTTCAGGCTTAGCTACCCTGCCCACGCTTTCTGATTCCACCAGTGACTGTTCCCCCAGGAGTTTTCGGTGTTGTGGTATACTTAGTACCTGACTCTAGGTTCATACACAGGTGACAGCAGAGGGTATATCTGTTGTACCTAAGACAGACGTGGGAGGAAATCGCTTGCAGGTCTTTGGGAGGGTGGTTGGGTGATTCCAGCGCTTGCACCCTTAGTCATTGTATTGTGGACCCCGGGTAACTGTCTTTCTTCCTTCGTTGATCTGTTATGGGCCCTCATCATCCAAGACTCTTCTCCGGAAGGCATCTGTTTGCCTGGTTTGATTTACCTAGGACCCTTTTTAGTGGTGTGCTCTTTGTGCTACTTTTTTTAGTTTGCCTTAGAGAACTTCTTGTTCATTTGAGAGAGAAACTATGTCTAGCATTCTGGCGAGTGCCAATCAAGGTACCCCTGTTCCGGGGGATCCTTGTGCTGTTCCATTCATTGGGAACATTGGTACTCCCTTAATGGTCACTTTGAATCTTCCTAGATTCACTATAGGGCTGCCGGTTTGGTTGTTTTCCACTCCGAATGCCTTGCATGCTCCTGACGCTTCTTTTGTGAGCACCTCAAATCAAGAGCATCAGAACCCTGGGCCTTCTTTTCCAGTAACATCTTCTCCTCCTCCTTCTACCTCATGTGGCGAAAGTAGAAATACTAGTAGCCAGCAGTCTAAAAGGAATATACAGAGGAAGAATGGGAAGAAGATGCCAAAACAAGGGGGCAGCAACCCAGCCTCTGTGAGTCATGCTGGGGGCAAGCACCCTGCCTCTGCAAATCATGCAGGGGTCACCTACCCAGCCTCTGGAGGTCATGCTGGGAGAAAAATTTTAGTCACTGAAAATCATACTGAAAGTTTGTCTTCAACCACTGTCAGTCATGTTGAGGACATGTCATTGATCACTGCTAGTCATATTAATGACAAGTCACCAATTCCTGTGAGTCATACTGGAGACCAGATCAGCCACTGCAAGTCATGCTGAGGGAGTTGACATTGTCGACAAACCCAACAAACAGAAGCTTAAGTTCCCTTGTAAGTTTTGCGAGGGAGATCACCTTACTTACTTGTGCCCTAATGAGCCTGTGTTCAAATTGAGATCACCTTACTTACTTACTTGTAAGGCTCCAATCTTTGTGTTCAAATTGCATATGCATCTGTTATGATCCCGCTTGCGCTAATGAGCCTGATGCCGGCTTCCACCCTTTTAGCCCGTTGTATAAGCCTCCATCTCTGATCTCATTTCCACTAAGCCCTGTATCATTTTGCCCTCACAATTTGACACCTTTTACCTGGAGGAGACACACACTGAGTGTCCTTATCTTGCTCATGTTCCTTGCATTAGGCATAGCTTTGTTCCATGCGCTTGGAGCTAGTTTTGCATGTCCTTGACACTCGTCTCCTCCCATTGCGTGCATTCTTCTTTTACTTCGAGATCGTTAAAAATAGTAAGTAGGTTTCGAGCATTCTTCTTTTACTTCGAGCTCGTAAAAAATAGTAAGTAGGTTTCGAGCATTCTTCTTTTACTTCGAGCTCGTTAAAAACAGTAAGTAGGTTTCGATCATTCTTCTTTTACTTTGAGCTCGTTAAAAACAGTAAGTAGGTTTCGAGCATTCTTCTTTTCTTCAAGCTCGTTAAAAATAGTAAGTAGTTTACGAGCATTCTTCTACCTTTACTTTGAGCTCGTTAAAAACAGTAAGTAGGTTTCGAGCATTCTTCTACCTTTACTTCGAGCTCGTTAAAAACAGTAAGTAGGTTATGAGCATTTCTTTCATCTTCACTTCGAGCTCATTAAAAATAGTAAGGAAGTTGTGATCATTTTCCTATCTCCTTTGAGCTCGTTAAAAACAGTAAGGAGGTCATGAGTTTACTTTTTCGGACTCGTTAAACCTTTACGGAAAAGATCCCTATGGAGTTCTTTTAAGCCCTTTTCAGACTCCTTAAATAGGAAAAGTTTGCCGAGCATAGTTGTATTTTTGGGCTCGTTAAAATAACTGAATCGACATCTACTTAGGTATAGAATTACCCCTTTTCCTGGCCTTGGTGGATAATTTACGAAAAATGTATACTCTAGGTATACTCTTGTATGCGCTAGATGAGTTCTTCTTCCATTATTTTACACTTTTTCGGGGGAGGAGACTAACTGCACGGAAAAGGACCTTTTGGAGCCTTTCTTTAGGGTTTTCAGGCTCTCTAAACATAAAAATACCAAGCGAGCACATACCAATCCGGGCTCGTTATAAAATCCATGGATAGGTGTATAGAGGACTGTTTAAGTTTTTCAACTCTATAAACAAGAAAACACCGCCGAGCGCATACCAATCCGGGCTCGATATAAAATCCTCGGATAGGTGTATAGAGGACTGTTTAAGTTTTTTAACTCTATAAACAAGAAAACACCGTCGAGCACATACCAATCCCGGCTCGATATAAAATCCACGGATAGGTGTACGGAGTTTTCTTCTAGGTTTTTCAAACTCCTTAAATATGAAAATACCGTTAGGCATGCTTTAGTTCTTTGTCAAGCTTGTTAAAAAATGAAAAATGAAAGGGAAGGGAAGAATGTTAAAATATCTTTCAATATGATGGCAGCAAGTCAACTATCTCCTTGAACAAAGCACCTGTTTTGAGTCTATCAAACAAGTTGGGTTCTAGTGTTGGCCTTAGGGTAAACTTGATCTCAGAGTTCTTACTCCTCCGTTTGGTTAGTCTTACAATCATATGGAGAATCTGTTAATGTCTCCTACATTGCAGACTTGCGTCATGGTCCCTTTGTGTTAAAAGCTGCCTAAGCCACTCTTGTGTCATGCTCACTGTTCAAGGATATAACCTGTGTCGGCCATTCTGCAGTTTCCTTGACCTCATGTGTCGGCCATTCCTTAGTGTCAGTATGTTTCATCATGTGTTTAGTCCTACTCCAAATCAGCTCATACCTATTGAGTGTCCCTCGTGTTGGATGATGGAGGATGCATTAAAGCCGCCCTTCCAACAGACTTATTCCCATCGACTTCAACTCACTGTGCTCTGGGAATGAAGTTTAGAGTTTCGGTTAGTACCTTGGTGATTGCAGTCATTAGTGGCAGTTTCCCTCGCTATTGGATAGATGGGAATACATCAATGTCTCCTATCCGATGGATTCTTCAAGTGTTCGATGGAAATACCATCTATTCGCACTTGCTTGAATGTACTAGGTACCTTGGGTTCCATTTTCATTATTGGTGGACACCCTCGCGTTTGTTAACAGTATACATCAATGACCGGTAATCAAACGATGCCTCCCATGTTCGACAACAACTCATTTATTCGCATGGATAGGTTTGTACCTTGGGTTGTTTTTCGATGAATACCTTGGGATCCTCGATAGAATCACCTCATTTATGTTATCGCCCAAGTTGCGCAAGACTGAGCCATTCTCTTTTTGGGCTCTTGATGAGACATAGATCCATCTTGTTCTCTATGGCTATGTTCTCCAGTTTTGACATAGATCCACCTTGTATTTATGTGGCTATGTTTACACTTATGTTCCTCATGGATCCACACTTGTATTTTAGTGGCCATGATATATGCATCAGTATTTGGATCATTATTGTATCCTCTTGGAGGTCATGTTCCACCATTTGAACATGGACAGTTACCCCAAGGATAAGTTTGTCTGACATTGCCTTTGCTTTCAGGTACTTCATTTGAGCCTATGATTCTTGGTTTCTCCGTTCCTCCATGATTCAACTCTTTTTTATTTATAATGTATTTCGGCCATCGTTTCCTGTACTCCCTTTGACCTCATACATTAGGGGGCATCTGTTATAGCTTGAAATGACACCTCTCCGTCCGTGACGACACTTGCTTCCCTTGGTCGCATGACGACACTTCTTGAGATCAAGTTCAGTCACACAACATGACATTTGTGGATGGAGGATTCATTTGGGACACTACAAATGGCTGACATTACCTCATTCTTGACCCATTTGATGTATATGACCCTTAGGAACATTTTTTCAGACCAAACCATCTCCTGAAAATGAGCAGAAAAGCCTGTTTTTGGCCATTTTTCAATATGAGCGCTGGTACACAGGCATGATAGTAGTGTGTATACCCTACTGAGCGCGACTCCACTGTTATAATAGTAGCGCCCATTGCCATGTGTACGTGAATTTGTCTACTATAGAGTAGCGTACAGCCCTGTTTTGGTCAAAATATCGAAATTCGAGTAAGTTAAGTTGGTTGGGAAACCTCTTGAGCGGTTATAACTTCTTTTCCTCTTCCTCATTTACTATATAAGGAGGGAAGAAGGCTCATGTGAGGAAACTAAGCCCTATTACAAAGTTATGTTGGAGGAATGGAGACCCTCATCCGCCTCTCTTGTGCTTCAGTTTTGGTAAACCCTAGTACAATGGCTTAGAGGCTGGGATCCTTGGAGAACGGAAGCAAGAGACCTTGAATCTAGGTTTCGTGAAGTGCCAAGCTTGGAGGAAGGTATAACTTTATGTACTTGCTTTCATTCATTAATAAATATCAGACGTTCTTCTCTTTCCAAATATGACCTGTTAATGTGTATTAGATTTGATTACAGTTTGTTTATAATCTGATGTCTTCTTCTATTATGAATATCAATATTAGATATGTAGTCAAATGTGTTTGAGAAAGGTATGAAGTTGTTTTGCAGGTCTGGGCATTACAACACTGGATAAGCATTAAAGAGCAAGGGAGGCAAAGCTAGGATCAACCTTCTGAATAAGGTGCCTACATCTCTAAACCCTAATCTCTTCACTTATTTGTTGTACTTGCAGAATGCTTGTAAGTCTATCTTTATCACCGTAAGTTGGTAGTTTCTCCCCTGAACTATAGGTGCATTTTCCCCACAACAAATACCATGGGTCAATACCATGTGTCAATACAAACCATGGGCCAATACAAAATATGGATCAACAATTACTACGGGATGACTTACAAAGCATATGCGTCCAACAACAATAATACAAACTATGGATCAACAAATACTACGGGACGACTTACAAAGCATATGCGTCCAACAAAAATATACTAACAAAGTAAATAGAAGGGTTGACATGGGTTCTTAACGTCCCCTCTCCCTTAGAAAAAGCTTTCTCCTCAAAGCTTTAGATGTGGAAATTGATGCAGAATCTGAAGGAGTGGTTCCCCTATAGCATCCTTGGGTTGCATTTCGAGCCACTGACGCCTTGTGAGTTTCAGGTAGGGTTGCTTGGAAGGCTGTAGACGAAGAAGAACCATATCAGCTGCGTGAAAAGTGCGCTCAGAACGGTGCTTATTGGCTTGTTGTTTCAGTCAAATTCTTTCCATGTGAAGATTGTCCTGCAAAATGAGAAGAATCTGATCGCAGTTTCGAAGAACCAAGTCAATTGCTTGAACTGGGGAGCTGATGAGGGTATATGGAAGAAGAATTGGCGGTGCCTGTCCATAGACTGCTTCATATGATGTCCTTTTAGATGTGGTATTGTACCACTGGAGTACTTCTAGGAAATCCATAGAAATAGTTGTCCAAATCTGTGTAGGGATGGGCAAGGGTTCGATCAGTCCCGAAAGGAGTGTCGTTTCACCCTTGTTGTCCTGGCAAGTATCACAGTCAACCACCATCTATTGAATTGTCATTTTCAATCCCTTCCAAAAGAAGTTACGTTGTTCTTGGTCATACATTTTGAGGAACCCAGAGTGCCCTACTGATGAAGAAGCATGTGTTGTGGGGAAAATGCACCTATAGTTCAGGGGAGAAACTACCAACTTACGGTGATAAAGATATACTTACAAGCATTCTGCAAGTACAACAAATAAAATGAAGAGATTACGGTTTAGAGATGTAGGCACCTTATTTAGAAGGTTGATCCTAGATTTGCTTCCCTCGCTCTTCAATGCTTATCCAGTGTCGCAATACTTAGACTTGCAAAACAACTTGATACTTTTCTCAAATACATTTGACTACATATATAAGATTGATATTCATAATAGAAGAAGACATCAAACTACAAGCAAACTGTAATCAAATCTAAGACACACATGAAATAGGTGATATTTGGAAAGAGAAGAACATCTGATCTTTATTAATGAATGAAAGCAAGAACATAAAGTTACACCTTCTTTCAAGCTTAGCACTTCATGAAACCTAGATTCAAGGTCTCCTGTTTCCGTTCTCTAATGATTCCAGCCTCTAACCAGCAGTGCTAGGGTTTATCATAAACTAAGCACAAGAGAGGGGGATGAGGGTCTCCATTCCTCCAGCATAAAAATATCATAGACTTGGTACCCTCACATGGCCCTTCTACCCTCCTTATATAGTTAATGAAGAAGAGGAAAAGAAGTTATAACCGCTCAGGAGGTTTCCAAACCAACTTAACTTACTCAAATTATGAGATTTTAACAAAAAAAGGGGTGTACGCTACTATTTCACAGTGGAGTAGCACTCAAGAGGGTTGAACACTACTATTGTACACTAGAGTAGGGTACACACGCTAGTTTGTTAAGTTAGAGCAGCGCTCATGTGAAAAAATGGCCAAAAACAGGTTTTTCTGCTCATTTTCAGGAGATGGTTTGGTCTGGAAAAATGTTCCTAAGGGTTGTAATCATCTAATGGGTCAAGAATGAGGTAATGTCAACCATTTTTAGTGTCCCAAATGACTCCTCCATCCACTAGTGTCCTGTTGTGTGACTAAAATTTGATCTCAAGAAGTGTTGTCATGCGACCAAGGGAAGCAAGTGTCGTCACGGACAAAGAGGTGTCATTTCAAGCTATAACAGATGCCCCCTAATGTATGAGGTCAAAGGGAGTGTGGGAAATGATGGCCGAAATACATTATAAATAACAAAGAGTTGAATCATGGAAGAACGGAGAAACCAAGAATCATAGGTGTAAAATCTCAAGCACAGCTGAATCTAGCTACTGTGGATTCCTCACTGGTGAAAGATTGCACAACATTTGCAAGAATGGCATAAAAAAATTTAAATGAATGAAGAACAATACACTTGAAATGGTGAATAATGTCAATATTATTAATTGTCCAACCTTAACAAAGGTTAAGAACACCCATATATACAAATCTGGAAGAATTTGAATCCATCTGGAGTGTTCACACTGATCTAGCTTAGAAAAAGCTCAAACCCCCCTAGGTTGACCAAAATATCCCGAACCATCCCAAACTGGTTCGAATCTGCAGTGTGAATGCTGGGAATGACTGGACAGGCCCAGGTGACCTCACGCATGTGAAGAAACTGGTTGGTTAGAGGTTTGGAGTCTAAAATTGGTCAAAAATGTGACAAAACAAGGCAAGATTGTCCACAAAGAGAGCAAATGCGCCCTAGGTAGAAGAGAAGCATGCTGAGTGCATTAAATGACCTGAGGAGGGCGCTCTAGGCATGCTGAGTGCATTAATTGCCCTGGGGAGCGCTCCACTTAGCTGGTTTGACTCAGCACTTGTTCACATTTGCCATCTAGTTCATGATAATTGACCATTTAGTAGCTAATCAACTTAGGGATGTAATCATTAATCACTTGGGCTAATTAATCATCATTAATAAATGATTAATGTACATAGGTGGAAAAATGTTCTAACACCCCCCCTTAAGCTAGACTTAGTGAAATATCAAAAATTAAGGCCTTGGCAACTAGGCTCAAGTCACCTTTTACATCATAAAATTTATTTGTCCATGTAACCAAGGTAAGGAGGAAAACCACATGGGAAATAAAACCTCCCCTCTAAAATGGACATGTGGCATATATCAAAATACACCAATCATCACCATGCATCACTCACCCCAAGCAAAGATCTAAGGTGAGTGAAGGTCTTCTCGGTAAAACACTTGGTGAAGATATCAGCAGTTTGCTCACTGGATGGGCAATACTGCAATGCTATGATCCGGTCATGCACCAAACCCCGAATGTAATGCATGTGTATCTCTATGTGCTTGGTCCTCTGTCTCTGTACTGGATTGGTAGAAATCTTGATTGTACTTTGATTATCACACCAAAGAATAGTGGGTGAATCAAAGACAATCCCGAACTCTGCAAGAATACCTTGCAACCAAACACATTGTGTGGCTGCATTAACTGCTCCCCTGTACTCGGCCTCAGCTGAAGATAAGGAAATAGTGCTCTGTTTCTTGCTTGACCAGCATATAGGTCCATGTGCAAGCATAAAGACATAACCGGAAGTTGACTTCCGATCAATACAATCACCGGCCCAATCAGAATCTGTAAATCCTACTAGTTCAAGGGATGAACCAGCAGCATAATGGATACCAAATGACTTAGTACCCTGAACATAATGAAGGATCCTCTTGGATGCCTTCCAATGGATCTCATGAGGCTCTTGCATGTGCCTTGTAACAGCCCCAACAGCATAAGACAAATCTGGTCGAGAGTGTGTAAGATACAACAAGCTCCCAACTAGTTGTCTATACAACGAACTGTCAACTAGTGGTGAAGAACCCCATTCTGTAAGCTTAACTCCTGAAAGAAATGGAAATTTTGCAGACTTACATTCAGCCATCTTAAATTTCTGCAGCAAATCTGAAGCATACCTTGACTGACATACAGAAATTCCATTCACAGATTGATCAATCTCCAAACCTAGAAATTGTTTTAGCAATCCTAGATCGGTCATGGAGAATGCACTGTGCAATGCTCTCTTAACTGAGTCAAGTTCTTTGGTGCAGCTACCAGTGATCAAAAGATCATCAACATACAGTACAATAATCAATATCAGATCACTAACATGCTGCATATACACATTTGGATCAGACTTACACCTCTCAAACCCCAAAGATAGCAGAAAATTGTCCATTTTTGCATACCATGCTCTAGGAGCTTGCTTGAGCCCATAGAGTGATTTGTTCAACCTGCAAACAAGTGTATGATCAGAAATAAAACCTTCAGGCTGCTGCATATAAATCTCCTCATTCAGATCCCCATGAAGAAAGGCACTTTTTACATCCATGTGATGAATCTCCCAGCGCTTGGAAGCCCCAATTGCCAAAACTAGTCTTATGGAGTCCATCTTTGCCACCGGTGCAAATGTTTCTGTATAGTCCACTCCTTGGACCTGAGAGTAACCCTTAGCCACCAACCTGGCCTTATACTTTAGATCAGAGCAATCAGATCCAATTTTGGTTCTATAAATCCACTTGCATTGCACTAGTTTCCTCTTGGGAGGAAGAGGGACCAAATCCCAAGTTTTGTTCTCATGGAGTGAGTTCATCTCCTCTTGCATGGCTGATTGCCACCTTGGGTCTGTAAATGCTTCTGAATATGACATTGGATCAGATCCAACCATCAAGTAACATGCCTCACTCAGATCAGAATTATTATATGCAAAGGAATTGTGAAATTGAGATCTAGTTTTCCTAGCATCTTGGGGATCTCCCACAAGCTCTCCGGCACTTTGAATTGTTTTCTCTGCCCACTTGGGCCTTGAGGGAGGGATATGTTCAGAATCCATATCAACATCATCTTCAGCAATATCAGAATCAGAAATATCAGAGAATGAATCACTACTTACTTCATCATCAAGACGAGGGAATGAGCATTCCCCATGACCTTGTTCACTAGCTTGCAAGAATTCTTCCTCTTCGAATTTGACACTTCTTTCAATGAAAGTTTTGTGAGTGGATGGATCAAAAAGCTTGTAGCCCTTGGAATCCTCTGCATACCCAACCATGATTGACTCCTTGCTTTGGGGCTGCAATGCCTTTCTCTTCTCCGGTGGAATTCTGGCCCAAGCCCTTGAGCCAAAAATTCTGAAATGTGAGACATTTGGCTTGTGGCCCATCCAAGCTTCAAATGGAGTGATTCCTTGCAATGCTTTGTGTGGTGCCCTGTTCTGAACATATGCTGCACAATTCATAGCTTCAGCCCATAATTTAGGAGACAAATCCCTTGCTTGCAACATGCAAGTTGCCATCTCTTTCAGTGCTCTATTTTTGCGCTCTGCAACACCATTTTGCTGAGGTGTGTAGGGCACTGAGTGTTGCATCTGAATGCCATGCTCTTGACAGAGCTGCTGCAAATTGTTGTTGACATACTCTCTACCATTATCAGTCCTCAAAATATTCATGGCCTTCCCACTGAAGTTCTCAACCATGCTCTTAAAAATCTTGAAACAATCAAAGACTTCAGATTTTTGCTTAAGGAAAAATAACCAGCAGTACCTCGAGTAGTCATCGATGAAGGTGAGCACATATTTGCTGCAGCCATAGGAGGGTGTGGGGAGTGGCCCTATGAGATCAGAATGTACTATCCCAAGAGGTTGATCATCCCTCCTATCCTTCCCTTTGTCATACTTCCTTTCAGGATGTTTCCCAATCATGCAACCCTTGCATGTTCCACTCGAAAATCTGATTTGGGGCAGCCCTTCTACCATATTTTCTTTGCTTAAAACTTGAAGATATCTGTAGTTTAGGTGCCCATACCTTTGATGCCATAGCTTGCTGGTCTCATTCCCATGTGACAGAAGCACACTTGGTGAAGAGAATTCGAGGAAGTGGGAGAACTTGTACATCTTCATGTCATGGTCTGCAACGCCCTTTGCAACAATTTTCCCGGTGGAAACTTCTGATATCTCCACATCATCCTGAGTGAAGACCACCTTCTTTGCTGCTCCAGTATGTGTCATTTGATATACAGAGAGCAAGTTTGCTGCAAGATTTGGCACGTACAGCACATTGGAGAAGAAGCCATTCTCCATAGAAATTTTCCCAATGCCATGAGCAGGGATTTCTGAGTCATCTCCCATTCGAATTGAGAGGCCACTGTAGGGAGCAAGTTCAGAAAACGAGTCTCTTGAGGAAGCCATGTGCCTTGAGGCACCTGAATCAATGATAAACAAAGGTGAATGAGATGAGCTAGCCACCAAAGCATGGCAGCTCTCCTTGTCTTCAGAAACGCACTCCTTCTTCTTGGAACTTTCAGGAAGAGGAATATTATTTTTCTGTAGGAGATGTGTCATGGTGTCTATGGTTTTCTTCATGCATGAGCTCTCTGGATGAAAACCTATTTGACAGTAGCTACATTTTGTCTTCTCAGCCTTCTTTCCCTTGTTCTTGACAGGATTCGAAACCCCCTCAGAGGATTTGGGCCTCTCATCCTTTCTCTTCTTCTCTTGAGGTTTCGAAACCCTGGGTTTTTGCTTGCCTCTTCCACATTTCGAATCTCCAGCTGCAAGAACTTGATCTTTTTGTTTGATGTAGCCCATCAAGACCAGCTTGTCTTGCTCTTGAGTTAGCATCTCCATGAAGTCATCCAGAGATGGCATCTTCCAACCTCTAACTGTGAGCCTTGTGGAGTTGAAGGAAGACACAAAAACTGAGTATTCAGAACCCAATTTGGAGAGAATGGACAACACCAACTGTTCTTCTTTCTTCTCTATGCCACATTGTCTGATCTGCAAGACCAAGTTCTTGAACTTGGTGAAGAAGTCCTGGATGGAATCGAAATTCCCTAGGCTCAGTGAGACAAGCTCATTTTCGAGCTGGTGGCCTCTCATCTCATCAGTCTTTCCAAACAGTGTCTCAAGCTTGAGCCACACTTCATTTGGAGTTGCTAGACTTTCTACATGAAACAGGAGGTGTCTCGAAATGCTGAGACAAAGGAGGCCAAATGCCTCATCCATTCTGTTAAAAAACTTGGATTTCTCCACAGCTGAGTTTGGCTCAACCTCAGTGCCCATCGTGATTCTGTAGAGACCCTTGGATCTCAGCAAAATCACCATTTCTGCCTTCCAATCGAAATAGTTGAAGGGTGTGAGCACATTTGGGTGAGATGGCTCCATTCTCCTCTGCTGCAATTCGCACTTGCTGACAATGCTGAACTCCAATACCTGCAAACAACTCTCAAATCACTCTGGAGGGATCTACACTCACAGATTCGAACCCTGTATGGATAGTGGGTGCATTCGGGAGAGCATCACACCTGAGAGGAGCCACTAGATTTCTCCAGTAAGCTCAAGGCAATGGCCTCAGGAATTATGTGGTTTCTCCACTGTTTCTGGCAATCCACTACAACAGTCTGCTGGTTCGAATTCTAGCTCCAAGAGCTCTGATACCATGTAAAATCTCAAGCACAGCTGAATCTAGCTACTGTGGATTCCTCACTGGTGAAAGATTGCACAACATTTGCAAGAATGGCATAAAAAAATTTAAATGAATGAAGAACAATACACTTGAAATGGTGAATAATGTCAATATTATTAACTGTCCAACCTTAACAAAGGTTAAGAACACCCATATATACAAATCTGGAAGAATTTGAATCCATCTGGAGTGTTCACACTGATCTAGCTTAGAAAAAGCTCAAACCCCCCTAGGTTGACCAAAATATCCCGAACCATCCCAAACTGGTTCGAATCTGCAGTGTGAATGCTGGGAATGACTGGACAGGCCCATGTGACCTCACACATGTGAAGAAACTGGTTGGTTAGAGGTTTGGAGTCTAAAATTGGTCAAAAATGTGACAAAACAAGGCAAGATTGTCCACAAAGAGAGCAAATGCGCCCTAGGTAGAAGAGAAGCATGCTGAGTGCATTAAATGACCTGAGGAGGGCGCTCTAGGCATGCTGAGTGCATTAATTGCCCTGGGGAGCGCTCCACTTAGCTGGTTTGACTCAGCACTTGTTCACATTTGCCATCTAGTTCATGATAATTGACCATTTAGTAGCTAATCAACTTAGGGATGTAATCATTAATCACTTGGGCTAATTAATCATCATTAATAAATGATTAATGTACATAGGTGGAAAAATGTTCTAACAATAGGTTCAAATGAAGTACTTAAAAGCAAAGGCAATGTCAGACAAACTTATCCTTGGGGTAACTGTCCATGTTCAAATAGTGGAACATGACCTCCAAGAGGATACAATAGTGATCCAAATCTTGATGCATATATCATGGCCACTAAAATACAAGCATGGATCCATGAGGGACATAAGTGTAAATATAGCCACATAAATACAAGGTGGATCTATGTCAAAACTGGAAAACATAGCCATAGAGAACAAGCTAGATCTATGTCTCATCAAGAGCCCAAAAAGAGTGTGGCTCTGTCTTGCACAACTTGGGAAATAACATAAATGAGGTGATTCTATCGAGGATACCAAGGTCTTCATCCAAAAACAACCCAAGGTACAAACCTATCCATGCAAATAAATGAGTTGATGTCGAACATGGGAGGTATCGTTTGATTATCGGTCATTGATGTATACTGTTAACAAACGCGAGGGTGTCCACCGATAATGAAAATGGAACCCAAGGTACCTAGTACATTCAAGCAAGTGTGAATAAATGGTCTTGCCATCAAACACGTGAAGAATACATTGGATAGGAGACATTGATGTATTCCCATCTATCCAATAGTGAGGGAAACTACCACTAATGACTGCAATCCCCAAGTTACTAACCGAAACTCTAAACTTCATTCCCATAGCACAATGAGCTGAAGTCGATGGGAACAAGTCCGTTGGAAGGGAGACCTTAATGCATCCTCCATCATCCAACATGAGGGACACTCAAACAGGTATGAGCTGATTTGGAGTAGGATTGACCACATGATGAAACATACTGACACCAAGGAATGGCCGACACATGAGGTCAAGGAAACTGCAGAATGGCCAACATAGGTTGTATCCTTGAACAATGAGCACGACACAAGAGTTCCTTAGGCAGCTTTGAACACAAAGAGACCACGATACAAATCTGCAATGTAGGGGACATTAACAAATTCTCCAAATGATTGGGAAACTAACCAAATGGAGGAGTAAGAACTCGGAGATTAGGTTTACCCTAAGGCCAACACTAGAACCCAACTTGTTTCATAGACTCAAAACAGGTGCTTTGTTCAAGGAGATAGTTGACTTGCTGCCATCATATTGAAATATATTTTAACATTCTTCCCTTCCCTTTCCTTTGTCATTTTTTAACGAGCTTGAGAAAGAACTAGAGCATGCTCGACGGTATTTGCATATTTAAGGTGTCTGAAAAACTTAGAAGAAAACTCCATACACCTATCCTTGGATTTTATATCGAGCATGGATTGGTCTGTGCTCAGCACTGTTTTCTTTCTTATAGAGTTGAAAAACTTAAACAGTCCTTTATACACCTATCCATGGATTTTATATCAAGCCCAGATTGGTCTGTGCTCGGTGGTGTTTTCTTGTTTATAGAGTTGAAAAAATTAAACAATCCTCTATACACCATCTCGTGGATTTCACATCAAGCTCGAGTAGGTGAATGTTCGCTTGGTGTTTTCACATTTCAAGAGTCTGAAAACCCTAAAGACAACTCCAAAGGTCCTTTTTTCCTAAAGTTAGACTCCTTCCCCGAAAAAGTGTAAAATGATGGAAGAAGAACTCTTCTAATGCATACCAAAGTATACCTAGAGTATACCTTTTCCATAAATTATCCACCAAGGCCCGGAAAAGGGGTAATTCTATACCTAAGTGGATGTCATTTCATTTATTTTAACGAGCCCGAAAAGACAAATATGCTCGGCAAACTTTTCCTATTTAAGGAGTCTGAAAATGGCTTAAAATAACTCCATAGGTATCTTTTCCGTAAAGGTTTAACGAGCCCGAAAAAGTAAACTCGTGACCTCCTTACTGTTTTTAACGAGCTCAAAGGAGATATAGAAAAATGCTCATAACTTCCTTACTGTTTTTAATGACCTCGAAGTGAAGATGAAAGAAATGATCATAGCCTCCTTACTATTTTTAATGAGCTCGAAGGAAAGGTGGAAGACTGCTCATAACCTACTTACTGTTTTTAATGAGCTCGAAGTAAAGGTAGAAGAATGATCGTAACCTACTTACTCTTTTTAACGAGCTCGAAGTAAAAGAAGAATGCTCGAAAAGGGAGGATACGAGTGTCAGGGACATGCAAAACTAGCTCCAAGCGCATGGAACAAAGCTATGCCTAATGCAAGGAACATGAGCAAGATAATGACACTCAGGGTGTGTCTCCTCCAGGTAAAAGGTGTCAAATTGCGAAGGGAAAATGATACAAGGCTTAGCAGAAATGAGATCAGAGATGGAGGCTTATATAACGAGCTGAAAGTGTGGGAGCCCGCTTCAGGCTCATTAGCGCAAGCGGGATCATAACAGATGCATATGCAACTTAAACACAAAGATGGGAGCCTTATTAGGGATGGCTAGAAATATATGAGGAAGAAAGATATGATGCTTCTTCTCAAAGTCATGGTAAATCTAAAAAGGCTCCCGAACCTATGAGAAAAACTCAGCATGGGCACCAAAATGGCATAAGGGTGCTGACTAGGGTGACCCATGTTAGGTAGGCTCTGTTGTCGGACTGGTGCATAATGCATAAAGAGATGGCTAACACACCAATATCCAACAGGTTAGACCCTATGGCAAATTTGGATGGCAAAAGGTTCAAATGCAACATAACAGCGGGGAAGCTTAAACCTATATGCAAGGTTCCGAATATACCTGACATGGTCGCACAAGGTGTCAAAAAGGACAAGTAAGCGAGTATAAATCTAGCTAAGAATCTTGTCTCCAAGAAACATTAGTACCAGAATCATATCTAAAACATATGTAAGGAAAGACCCGATACAAGTCACTGTGGTAGAAATACTTTCAACTTCACTGTCATCAATAAAAGGCATAAACAAGGCAGAGTTTTCAAATGAAGACTCTATGGTACCCGAGCCCGAGGACTTACAATCAACAAGATCGACTTCAGGATGAAGATCAAAGTTGAAGGACATGATGGAATCTGCAGAAACAAATTCATCATCACGGGAGTTGAAAATTCTAGAAGCAGAATCAAACTCAACAGGAACACTGATTTATGGATCTATAGGAGAGTCCAAAGACTCAACAGTAGGAAGATTAGAATTTAATGTTAAACCAGGGCTGGACATGACTGCGACTAGATCAACATCCAAATGGATGACAAATTGTACTATGGACTCTAGGAAAACTTTATCAGAACGAAGTATATCATCCCAGATAGAACACATATCTAAACATTTAGATGGAGGTGTCACTTGGTGAAAAGATGGGACTAAGTCCCGAGAAAGTAAGCATGAAATCAGAGACTTCTTCTCAATAGCAATTAAACTCAAGGAACAATATGCCACATAAGTCCCATGTGACATAGTAGTGCCTAATGATGAGGGATCAGACTAGTCTACAATTGGGTAATAAGAAGGATCAACGAATGCAAGCTGGTCGATAGTGACGACGCTTTCGTTATGAGGAAAATGCATCACACGAAAGAGCGTAGACACCACAGCGTGCATAGCATAAACGTAATCATGCCCGAGGATCATATGAAAGTCCATAGGGTCCTCTAAAACCATAAAATCAACTAAGACTTTTTTTCCACCCAAAGTAACAGGTGCCTGACAGAGGAATCTGATCGGTTCACTAGGTCTTCTATCGAAGGTCAACGACCAATTAAGAGCTAGAATAACATTAGGGAAACCCAAATCTATCCAAGCATAAGCAGACAAGATACTAAAAGAAGCTCCTTCATCAACAATGCATCGGTCAACCCTATGGTTCCCGATATCAACCTTTATCTGGAAAGGTGTCGAAGAAGGAAGACGAGGCTCGGCTAGACTATTCCAATCAAAGGAAACAATCCTAGTGCTTGGTAGGGGTTCACATGGCACAAATGAAGTGCCCCCTTTTTCAGAAACATCCAAACTGGTAATGCAGAAGACTTCAGCAGTAGGTACATCAATCTCCGAAGGACTGATGGGATCGGTCGAAGATTGCATCGATTCAATCACTTCACTCTCCGATGGAAGAGTGGGGTCGACCAAAGATTGCATTGGTTCAACCAAAGGTTGATCTGACTGTAGGGAATCTATATGTTAAATTTTGAGCATTAATTCACAATACTCTAGGATCTTTACTGAGAGAATAACATATACAGTATATCGATGCATGACAATCACAATAAGTATGACAAGCATCACAAGAATCAAAAGCATAAGAGACAAGAGACACAGAGTTTCCATGGGGAAAACCCTAAGGTGAAAAACCCCACAACTTCCTCAGATATAGAGAGAGCAATGGCTCAACCAAAGTACAACCAAAATGAACTGAGATAGTCTTCTAGTAGCAGATAATCCTCCTCCTCACTAGTGCGCCACTTTTTGAGTGAGAGAGATGTACTTTTCCGAATTATCTAAATAGAAATCACCTGATCTCTATTTATACTAACCTGTTTTCCCAGTGACCTTATGGGGCCGACTTGTCTAGCTAGGTACATCCACACTATAATATATATTTCAGGGCCGACCCCACACATGGTGGTCTAATAACCCATCAGCAAGTACACACACTTGCGACACTTGTCAATCCACATGACGACACTTCCTTATAGAGGAATGACACATCTCTTATAAGGGTACAATAAATATATATAAAATACATAGATGAAATACATTCTGAAGTTACATATACATCAACAATCCCTCTTAACTAGGAAGGTATTTCTCAACACAGATCTGCTAGACAAGTCTTCTTCTCGGGATCATCGTCATCATCATCGTCACTTCTACTGCTATCTCAACCAATCTCTGAATCTACTCGTCATAGGAAGTTCTAAAGAGCCAGTCCTTTTTCATACTAGATGTAGGCCCACCTCCTGCAGGTCTTCATCATCACTGGCCATATTGTGGAATCCTCAGGACTTATTACGTGCGTCACAAAACCTGCCTGCAGCATCTAAGGCTATTACGAGCACACAGCTCTACCTGTAGGATCTCCCAGGAGCACATTACATGTGACCCATCACAAAACCTGGTTGAAGCATCCCAGGCTGTTACGAGCACATAGCTCTACCTGTCAGATCTCCCAAGAGCACATTACATGTGATCTCATCGCAAAACTTGGTTGAAGCATCCCAGGCTGTTACGAGCACACAACTCTACCTGTCGAATCTCCCAGGAGCACATTACATGTGGTCCACCACAAAACCTGGTTGAAGCATCTGAGGCTTTTTTCATCCGGTCCAGATCTCCCAGGAGCAAATTACATGTGGTCATGGCAAAACCTGGCTGAAGCATCTGAGGCCTTTTTCATCCTGTCCAGATCTCCCAGGAGCAAATTACATGCCATAGGACAAAACCTCACGAGAGCATCTCAAGATGTTACGGGTATAGAACTCCGACCTGAAGATCTCCTAGGGCACAAATTACTTGTCCTCCCAGAGCAATGTCTCAAAAGAGCATCCCAGGATGTTATGGGTACGCAACTCCGACCTATAGGATCTCCCAGACATGATCATCTGCACAACCTGATCCACGACCACAAAGTATTATCTGATACTCATCATACATCATCCTGATGTACACATGATCATCCTGATCATCATCACTACAACATCCTGCTGCATGTCATCTGGAGAAGCTCGTCATCCACGATCACCCTGATCATGCAATGCATCCATCTGATGCACACCAAGTATCTACCTGATACATATCATCATACACAGTGTATCCATCTAATACATAGATACATGATCCACACAATGTATCTATCAACATACATGATCTACCTGATCATACAATGTATCCACCTGATACATATACAGATACATGGTCCAAGCATCCAACATGATGCATATACAAAATACATACAAATGATCCAACCGATCATATCCAGCATCCAACATGATGCGTACATACATATACGTATAAATGATCCAACTGATCATACAAAGCAGAAACTAGAACATCATCCTGATGCTCATCATCCAGCGCTTACATCCACAGCCATGTGAAGGATCCTCCTTCCAACATGCTTTGAATGGATTCAGCAAATGTGTCCATCACTTCTTCCTCGAAGTGTCCTCGATCTGAAGAACACCAAGCCTCTCCCTGAAGTACTCGAACTTCACCCTGGCTAGTGGCTTTGTCAGCACATCTACAATATGCTCGTCCGTCGCAACATATAGGAGCTTCACAACTCCTCTCTGCACCATATCCCTGATATAGTGATATTTGATCTCTATGTGTTTCGACCTGTCATGAAACACTGGATTCTCAGACAACTTCACACAACTCTGGTTATCACAGAAGATACCAGTAGCATCCAACGGGAGATCAAATAACTCAGACAGTAGCTTCCACAGCCATACTGCCTCACAACTAGCTGAATAGGATGCAACATACTCTGCCTCAGCTGTACTCTTAGCTGTACTCAGTGCTACGTAGGAATACTTCCTGCTAAACCAAGAGATCACACCTGATCCCATACTGAAGTAGCACCCATATGTGCTCTTCCTATCTGCAGCACTACCAGCCCAATCTGAATCAACATAACCTTGCAGGTTAAACTTTTGATTCGCTTCATACTTGAGCCCATAATCCACTGTACCCTTTAGGTACCTCAGAACATGCTTTACAGCAACTAGATGAACACTCCTCGGATTCGTCAGGAACTAGCTCAATGTGTTCACAGCAAAGCAAATGTCTGGTCTCGTGTTCGGCAGGTACATCAAGGACCCAATCATCTGACAATACATAGAGACATCAACCGGCTCAGATGAAGCATCACATAGAAGCTTCAGATTCGATGCCATAGGTGTGGCCATGGCCTTTCAATCCATCATCCTAAATCTCTTCAAGATATCTACTGTGTACTTACCTTGACCAAGGAAGATCCCACCTGCACTCTGCCACACCTCCATACCTAGGAAATAATGCATAATTTCCAAATCTTTCATATCGAACTCAGTAGCAAGCTTCCTCTTAGTATCTGGAATCAATCTATCATCTCCTGTTACAAATAATTCATCCACATACAGGAGTAGAACCACAGGATTCCCTTCTTCAACCTTGTAGTAAAGGTTGGAATCCGCTTTACTCTTGGTAAAGCCCAAACTAGATAGGAAACTGTCCATCCTACCATACCAGGTTCTGGGAGCTTGTTTCAAGCAATACAAGGCTTTCTTTAATCTACACACATATGAATCCCTGTCATGTATTTCGAAACCGAGTGGCTGCTCCACATATACTTCTTCTTCAACTACACCATTCAAGAAAGCAGTCTTGACATCCATCTGGTGTATTTTCCATTTCATCGCTGCAGCCAGGGCAAGTACTTTTCTGATGGAAGTATACCTGGCTACAGGTGCAAAAGTTTCTTCATAATCTATTCCCTCTTTCTGAGAGAAGCCACGAGCTACGAATCTTGCCTTGTATTTCTCCACACTTCCATCTGCAACATGCTTGATTTTGTAAATCCATTTGGAAGTTACAACAGACTTCTCTTTAGGTCTTGGGACAACATCCCAAAATAATTCTTCATTATTGATTGATATTCCTCAACCATGGCATCCTTCCATTCTTTCTTTTCCGCTGCTTCTTCATAACTGGAAGGCTCTTTGTTCATATTGTCACAGAGTAAAGCAACATAGCTGGTATGTGATCTAGTTCTCTTCTTTACTTTGTGTTCCTCTTCTGGAATGCCAAATCTTTCAGCATCTTGAATGAGCTCTCTATCCCATGTAGGTTTCCTCTTGTGAGAGTTATCTTCACGGGGAGGATCTACAGGTTCTTGCGGATCTTCAAACTCACGAACAACTTCTGGAACTACTTCAGTCATGGTAGTGTCTTTAAATCTAGTTTCCTTAGGTTCTTCATAAACTTCGATCGGTGCCTTCCTTGATTTGATGAATGTTGAGTTCTCATCAAATGTCACATCCTTGCTGACATCAATCTTCTTGAACCCTGGAAAGTATATTCTGTAAGCCTTCGAGCTTTCATTGTAACCCACAAAGATACCCTTCTTTCCTGAAGGATCTAGTTTGGTCCTCTTTCCTTTGGGACATGAGTGAATACTGGACAACCAAATATTCTGAGATGGCTGACTTCAGGTTTGTTACCAAAAAAGACCTCTTCTGGTGTCTTGTTGTCCAATATCTTGTGGGGTGTTCTATTCTGCACATATACAGCTGTTCTAGCTGCTTTTGCCCATAGATGCATAGGTAGATCCTGTTCATGGAGCATTGCTCTTGCTACTTCCATGATTGTTCTATTCTTCCTTTCTGCAACTCCATTCTGTTGTGGATTGTAAGGAGCAGTCAATTCCCTCTTAATCCCTGAATCATTGCAAATCTTCTTGAAGTCACTTGAGATGAATTCTCCACCATTGTCGGATCTGAATGTTTTGATCTTCTTTTCAGTTTGATTCTCCATCAAGGTTTTGAATTCCTTAAACTTATCAAACACCTCATCTTTGTTCTTCAAGAAGTATACCCAATTCTTCCTGGAGAAGTCATCAATAAATGAGACATAGTAAACATACCCACTTAGAGAACTGGATGACATAGGACCACATACATCTGAGTGGATGATTTCCAGGATGTCTTTTGCCTTGCTTTCACTGCTTGGGAAAGACTTCTTAATGTTCTTACCTTTTGCACATCCTTTGCAAACACCTTCATGTTTGGTCTTGATTTCAGGAAGACCCTCTACAGACTTGCTTGCAATTGGAAGTGATCTATAGTGCATATGAGCAAGTTTTCTATGCCAAAGTTCACTTGGCTCCATGGATTTATGTACCATGGCATGTTCAGGTTGTCCCTTCAATTTATACAAACCTCCCTCTTTCTCTCCAATCACTACTGCATCATCTATGTTCTTTCCCTTTGGCCACATTAGGACTTGGCCATCCACAAATGTAACCCTCATGCCTTTTTCATCCAATGCAGAGATGGAGAGTAAGTTCTTCCTGAGCCCAGGTACATAAATAACTTCTTTCATCTTCAAAGATTTTCCAGAATCTAGGTTGTAGGAGGCTTCACAACTTCCTTTGATTGGGTATTGATAATCATCCCCAAGTTTCACCTTATGGGGTGATTCATGTTCAGATAGATTCACAGAAGATTCCTTAAACCCAGTCATGTGTTTGGAAGCCCCACTATCAATCAACCAATCATTACAACCATGGGAGATGGTACATGTGAGAGCATAGATCAGAACATACTCTTCTTCAGTTGATGAGTTATCATCACTTTCTGCCCTAGCCTTCTTTTTGGGTGGCTCATCATCCTCGGCAGCATGAGCATGAAACCTCCTTTTGCTGCCCTTCTTCTTCTTGTTGGAGTTGTTGTTGTCCTTCTTGTTCTTGGGACAATTTATGGCAATATGTCCTTTCTCATTACAGGTGAAGCATATTCTTCTTTCTTTGAAGTGATGTGAATATTTCTTGGAGTGAGATGGCTCTCTCTTGGACTTCCCTTTCTTGGTGTGAGCTGTGAGATCTTGATCTTCATTCCCCATATTTTCTTCTCGTGCCACAAGCCTTGCTTCTTATTTTGAGCATTCTTCCCGTAGTCTACTGAAGGAAATCAACTTCTTGCTTGCAAAGATTTCTTGAATGAAGGAGTCCCATGACCTAGGTAATCCATTCAGAATGGTCATGACAACTTCACCATTCTCTACCATTTCATCCACTGCTTCTAGTTGTTCCTTGATCTAGGAGACTCTTGAAAAATAAGATTGAATGGTTTCTCCATTTTGAAACCTTACCCCTTTCAATTGGTTCCGCAGGGTCATCTTCCGATTTATGTTCTTACCTTCAAATAGCTTGGTCAAAGAGTCAAACATCTCTTTGGGTGTCTTTAGAGAAGACACATGGGGTATGAGATGGTCTTTGATAGAATCAACAATGATTCTCTTTGCCTTGACCAAGTTCTTTTTATGCAATACTTTAGCCTCTTCATCCCCTGGGATAGGGATGTCTTCTTTTATATATGAGTCCAACTCATTCTCTTCTAGGATTAACCCAATCCTATACTTCCAAGCTCGAAAGTTAACAGCCCCTTCAAGCTTATCCTCAAGCTTGGTGTGGTGAGACATCTTAAAGAGTACTTCAAATGGAAATAGAAAAGATTTAGGTCTTACCACTTGAAATGTTGAAAACTAGATATGGTCCTGGATTAGGGTTTGTCGGAAAAACCCTAAAAATTCAAAATGCGAATTTCAAATTTCTGAAAGGATAGAAAGATGCGCCTTGAGGAGCTGATCATCCTGGTTCATTCAGAATTTGAGATCAGCAAAGCTTTACCCTTCAGATTTGTCTTTTTGTCCTCCCGGGTTCACTTGGGAGAGCTCTGAATTAGGGTTTCAGTTTCCCAGAGATCTACCCAACCAAAAATCTCGATCCAAAGCTCTAAACTTCGATTTTTGCAAGGGTCTTCTAGCTATGTCTTCAGATTTCAGAAATTCCTATTTTTGTGGAAACCCTAATGTTTAGGGCCAAATCTGAAAAAGCTCAGAATTGAATTATGATTGGATAGATAGATGCGCCTTGATGAGTAGAGTCAATCTACTATACTTTTTTTCCAAAATCTATGGAGAGAAACCCAATAAACAAGAAACTCAAGTTTTCGTCACTGCAAAATGTCTTCTTCTCAGGTCAGCTCTGATACCATGTTAAAGTTTGAGCATTAATTCACAATACACTGGGATCTTTATTGAGAGAATAACATATACAGTATATCAATGCATGACAATCATAATAAGTATGACAAGCATCACAAGAATCAAAAGCATAAGAGACAAGAGACACAGAGTTTCTGTGGGGAAAACCCTAAGGTGAAAAACCCCACAACTTCCTTAGAGATAGAGAGAGAAATGGCTCAACCAAAGTACAACCAAAATGCATTGAGATAGTCTTCTAGTAGCAGATAATCCTCCTCCTCACTAGTGCACCACTTTGTGAGTGAGAGAGATGTACTTTTCCGAATGATCTAAATAGAAATCACCTGATCTCTATTTATACTAACCTGTTTGCCCAGTGACCTTATGGGGCCGACTTGTCTAGCTAGGTACATCCACATTATAATATATATTTCAGGGCCGACCCCACACATGGTAGTCTAATAGCCCATCGACAAGTACACACACTTGAGACACTTGTCAATCCACATGATGACACTTCCTTATAGAGGAATGACACATCTCTTATAAGGGTACAATAAATATATCTAAAATACACAGATGAAATACATTCCGAAGTTACATATACATCAACACTATAGACAATTCAGGAACAAAGGTTCCTTCAGACATGGACCACACTCTTCATGCCTCTGGAATGGCAGGGCATCGGTGAGTAAGGTGATCTCCCTTACAAAGTTTAAAAGGGAACTTTGGTCCTATAGGTCGAGACTCCTTTACAATGTTGGTATTCTCAGCATGACTAGCATTGGATGACAGCTTGCCCCTAGCATGACTTGTAGTGGTTGGTTGCTCAAAAGCAGAAGACTTTTGAACTAAGGACGACACTTTTTGCACTTCTGGAAGTACAGGGCACAAGTAAGTAAGGTGGTCTCCCTCGCAAAACTTACAAGGGAACATAATCTTTTGTTTGTTTGGTTTGTCGACAATGTCAACTTCCTTACCATGACTTGCAGTGGTTGATCTGGTGTCTCCAGTATGACTCACAAGAACTGGTGACTTGTCATTAATATGACTAGCAGTGATCAATGATGTGTCCTCAACATGACTGACAGTGGTTGAAGACAAACTTTCAGTATGATTTTCAGTGACTAAAAGTTTTCTTCCAGCATGACCTCCAAAGGCTGGGTAGGTGCCCCCTGCATGATTTGCAAAGGCAAGGTGCTTGCCCCCATCATGACTTACAGAGGCTGGGTTGCTGCCCCCAGCATGACTTACAGAGGCTGGGTTGTTTCCCCCTTGTTTTGGCATCTTCTTCCTATTCTTCCTCCGTCTATTCCTTTTAGACTGCTGGTTACTAGTATTGCTACTTTCGCCACATGAGGTAGAAGGAGGAGGAGAAGATGTTACTGGAAAAGGAGGCACAGGGTTCTGATTCTCTTGATTTGAGGTGCTCACAAAAGAAGCATCAGGAGCATGCAAGGCATTCAGAGTGGAAAACAACCAAACCGGAAGCCCTATAGTGAATCCAGGAAGATTCAGAGTAGCCATTAAGGGAGTACCAATGTTTCCAATGAATGGAACAACACACAGATCCCCTAGAACAGGGGTACCTTGATTGGTGCTCGCCGGAATGCTAGACATAGTTTCCTGCTCAAATGAGCAAGAAAATCTCTAAGGAAAACTAAGACAAGTAGCACAAAGAGCACACCACTAAAAAATGTCCTAGGTAAATCAAACCAGGAAAAAAGATGGCTTCCGGAGAAGAGTCTGGGATGATGAGGGCCCAGAACAAATCAACAAAGGATGAAGAACAGTTACCTGGGGTCCACAATACAATGACTAAGGGTGCAAGCACTGGAATCACCCAACCGCCCTTCCAAAGACCTGGAAGGGATTTCCTCCCACGTTTGTCCTAGATATAGCAGATATACCCTCCACTGTCACCTGTGTATGAACCTATGGTCAGATACTAAGGATACCACCACACCGAAAACTCCTAGGGTAACAGTCTCTGGTCGAATCAGAAGGCGTGGGTAGGGTAACTGAGCCCGAAACTCAAAAGAGTCCCCAAACGCGATACAATCATGGTATATGCTCGAAATAGAAAGTAGGAGGAGTATTCCCGACAATCTGATCTCACAGGACCTACTACATAGATCCCAGGCAAGCTTTGAATGAAGTGAGTTTACCTGCAATAATCGAACTATGATTTTTGCGTAATGTGTGATCTTGGGTGGTTTAAGGTGTTTTAAACCCAAGATCCTAACCAAGAATAGTTGGTGTAGTGTAACCTAGAAAAGAAAATGTTACTAGTACATTTTATTAGAGTTCATTTTAAAGGTTACTTGCTTACTCAAAAAGGTAGTGGGTGTGTGAGAGTGGTTATAATAGAGATAGAGTACTAAAAATGAAATATTTACCACCAAACAAATCTTTTCTTTTCAATGCAAGTCTTAAAATTCTGATCTAGAATGCTTATGCAAATGAAATTTTTAATCTTTCGAATGCAAAAAGGGTGAAAATAAAGTCTAAATGTACAAAATTAAAATCAAAACCTAAGAATGCAGCTATTCAAACCAATAAGTATGCAAAGAAAACTTGTTCTTTTTGATGCAAAGCACTCTAAAATATTTTAAGCCACTTGCAAGGTACTCTATTCAGAAAATGAATCAAAATTCTTTATGCTTTCCAAAGGTAAGAAACAAAACTGAAACTAACCTACTATCAAAGCAAAGCAAAGAAACTTTCAAGTCTTCTTTATTGAAACAGTAAAAGCTACCAAATATGACTTTCAAATTCTTATTGATGTAAGCATGCCAAACATTGGGAAAAGAGTATAAAAACTACGTTTAGACCCAAACAAAACAAATGAACTACGAAGAAGTATGGTTTGGCAAAGTCAGGTCTGCACATAAATAATGCAAACAAGGTCTTGAACAACAGCCAAAACACTTGAGCTTTCACTACAAAAGAAAACTAAAAGCATAAGGGAGGATAAAAAACCAATCTAAAAGTGAAATTTCACTCAAATAGATACAAACAGGGTCAAGAAGACTCAATAGGTTTCAAATCCAATGGAAATGGTGCAAGTAGGTTCAATCAGACTCAAATTAGGGTACAAAACACCAAACGGGTCCACAACCCCCCAACTTGGGTCAACAAGCCCCAAAAATTTCCAAACAAGCCCAAATTAATCAAAAGAGGTTCATATCATGAATGTATGATTAGTACAAGGATGGGAGACCACTTATAGTGGTTTAACACAGACCTAGGGTCATCAGGGACCACAAAAATGCAGCCACAACCCCCATATTTGGGTCCACAACCCAAAAATTCAAAAAATTCAAACCCACATTGTGGGCGCTACTATGTATGAGGCATACCAGTGCCCATAACAGGATGGGCGCTACTGTGCAGAGGAAAAGTAGCATATGGGCGCTACTGTGTTGTACAAACAATAGCGTATAGGTGGAAAAAGTTGGAAAAATGGGGTTAAAACCCCCACACCTGGGTCCACAAGGGTTTGCAACGGCTGGGAAGGGTCTATAAGAGCCAAGGAGGGTCAAACAGAGCCTACTAACTGATCCTAATCAAGAAAATGAACAAACACCATTAGACAAGACTGAAGAAATGACCTGGTATACCCCTAAGTAGTTAGGCTTTCCCCAGCAGAGTCGCCATTTTGTTGTGGGGAAAATGCACCTATAGTTCAGGGAAGAAACTGCCAACATACGGTGATAAAGATAGACTTACAAGCATTCTACAAGTACAACAAATAAGTGAAGAGATTAGGGTTTAGAGATGTAGGCACCTCATTCAGAAGGTTGATCCTAGCTTTGCTTCCCTCACTCTTCAATGCTTATCCAGTGTCGCAATACCCAAACCTGCAAAACAACTTGATACCTTTCTCAAATACATTTGACTACATATATAAGATTGATATTCATAATAGAAGAAGACATCAAAGTACAAGCAATGTGTAATCAAATCTATGACACACATGAAATAGGTCATATTTGGAAAGAGAAGAATGTCTAATCTTTATTAATGAATGAAAGCAAATACATAAAGTTATACCTTCTTTCAAGCTTAGCATTTCACGAAACCTAGATTCAAGGTCTCCTGCTTCCGTTCTCCAAGGATTCCAGCCTCTAACCAGTAGTTCTAGGGTTTATCATAAACTAAGCATAAGAGAGGGGGATGAGGTTCTCTATTCCTCCAGCATAACAATATTGTAGACTTGGTCCCCTCACATGGCCCTTAAACGAAGTTATAACCGCTCAGAAGGTTTCCAAACCATCTTAACTTACTCAAATTACGAGATTTTGACCAAAATAGGGGTGTATGCTACTATTTCACAGTGGAGTAGCGCTCAAGAGGGTTGAGCGCTACTATTGTACACTAGAGTAGGGTACACATGCTAGTTTGTTAAGGTAGAGTGGCGCTCATGTGAAAAAATGGCCAAAAACAGGCTTTTCTGCTCATTTTCAGGAGATGGTTTGGTCTGGAAAAATGTTCCTGAGGGTTGTAATCATCAAATGGGTCAAGAATGAGGTAATTTCAACCATTTTTAGTGTCCCAAATGACTCCTCGATCCACTAGTGTCCTGTTGTGTGACTGAAACTTGATCTCAAGAAGTGTCGTCATGTGACCAAGGGAAGCAAGTGTCATCACGGACAGAGAGGTGTCATTCCAAGCTATAACAACATGGAGTGCATAGAAGACAGAGCCCTATTGAATAGATTGCAACCAATTTGGAACAAGCAAAGAAATAGCTAGAAGAGAAACTGGGTCATCAAATGTGCGAGAAGGAGCATCTTCCACCATATTGTCCTTACCCTTCTTGTAAGTGATCACATAGGCATAACCCATGAGTTGGATAACCCATTTCAGGTGTGCTGGGGAGGAGACCCATTGTTCTAGGAAATCTTCCAGACTCTGGAGATCAATCTTGATGCAGAAATAATTCCCTAACAGATATGGTTGCCACTTATGTACTGCATGCAAAATAGCCATCATTTCCTGCTAAGATGTAGATGTGGCTAAATTCTTATCGAAAAGGTCTCTTGAAAGTGACAAGCCCACTAGTTCTGCAAGGACACCTGCATATCTATAAAAGGAAGTAGGGGAGACCGTTGATGGGTGCATCTGAATGGAATGGAGTTGAGCGATGACACCATGTGAATTCTTCTTAAGGATCTTTTCCAGGCAATGTGAAATGATGATGCAGAGAGACCCTTGTTGTAAGCCCTTAAATTTGTGTTGTTTCCCATTGACTGAAAATTGCATCCAAAGTTCAACAAAACCCCATAAGATGGGGCAAAGTGTGCGTAACCATTGAATGCCCAAAACCACATCACATCTGCCTAAGTACAAGGCAAACATGTTAGAGCACAGGTTATAATATTCCAGAGAGATATGCACATTGTGACACTTTACCTTGCAAGGTAAGGTACCCCCATTGGAAACCATGACTTCAAAAATGGAGCAAGGATGGACAAAACAAACATCATGTTTAGCGATCCGAGGGTCAATGAAGTTATGAGTGCTACCAAAATCAATGAGTATTGTAAGAGGAAGCTTCTTGAAGTAAACCCTGACCCACATTGTTTGGGGGGTGGTGACACCGGATAAAGCATGGAGAGATATCTCTGGGTCATCTTCTTGAGATGGAAGGTCAATAGGTGGCTCCTAAATGTCAACCTGATCATCTGGTGTATCTGGAGCCTCTTCACCAACTTCAGAGGTGGGTGGAGAATCCTCATCCAAGAGATGGAGCTTTTGTTGAACACATCTATGTCCCCAAGTGAATTTTTCATCACAATTATAACAAAGCCATTTTTCTCTACATGCCTGCATCTCTGTTTCGGACAAATGCTTGATAGGATTTGGTCGAGTAGCTGGCAGGATGGGAGGTCCTTGAGAAACCATATTTCAAAAGGGAACAAAAGTGGGTTTGGAGCGTTATTGGGAGGAAATCTTGTCTTATGCCAAGTTACAAAACCCTAGGGCTTCCATCATTGTGTTGGGACAGAACATTTTTACCTCTGGGTGTATTTCATCCTTAAGATCACTGATAAAACAACTCTTGTAGAATTCATCAAAAAATCCTTCTGTTTGATTGGTTAGTTTCTCAAATTCTGTCTGATACTCTCTCACAGTGCCACTTTGACGAATTTTAGTGAGTGCTCCGGTGCAGTCATCAAAAGTACTAGGACCAAATCATTGCAAAAGGAGTTGGCGAAAATCTATCCATTTTGGATCATCATGAGCCTTGATGTACCGACGGTACCATTGAATGGCTTCCGGTTCCAAATGAAAGGATGCAAGTGGAATGTTTTGGACATCAAAAGTATTATGCAGACTAAAATATTGTTCTACACGATAGATCCATCCAGTTGGATCAGTACCATTGAAGCAAGGAAATTCAAGCTTTGGCCCACGGAAATTGCTGGAAGAAGAGAACCCACTGGCTGCAGAAGATTCTTGCTATCAGTTATTGTTCATGGCTGAATGTTGAAGATGGAGGATGAGAAATTTTTCATCCAGATCTTGGAGTTTGGTTTGAATGGGTACAATTGCTTCCTCCATGGTTTTTGCTCCTGTGCGGGTGACAACAATAACCAAGAGTTTTTTTTTTGGGGGGGGGGAATGGATAGAAAAACACAAACAAAAGCTTATTTAGTAAAGGGAAATTTGGATTTGGGAAAAATTCAGATGGGTAATTGGGGTTTGAATAGGTTTTGGACACATTCTGATGGGCAAAGAAGCAAAAAATGGGGATTTCAGAAGCGGGGTGAAAGAATGAGAAAATTTGTCAAAGAGGGACAAAGAAGCATAAATAGATAATGAACACGGTGGAAGAATTTGGAGGCGAGTGGGTGAAAATTGAAGAAGTTATGGAAAACCCTAAAAATAGACAAATGTGAGATTTCTTGCTTTGGGAAGTAGAATTTGGGATAGGGTCCTCAGGAATGAAATATGTAGAATGGGATTGCAGGGGTTCCCGAGATGTTTCAAGGGAAAGAGAGTTAAAACAAGGGAGTTGGGACACTTTTTTTTTTTTCCAGGAATGGATCTACAACATCGTGGAAGGGATCAAAAATAGATATATCTGCAACGACGCTGAAGGGATCAGCAACAAATAGTTCTGAAACGACGCTGAATAGATAAAAAATGATTGGATCTTAAACGGCTTTCAGAATAGATCTGAAACGGCTGGATCGAGAACGACTATCAGAATGGATCTAAAACAACTGGATCTGAAACGACTCTGAATGGATCTGAAATGGCTCGGAATGAATCTAAAATAGCATGGAAGTGATCGGAAACAGTTCAACTGAAAATAGATATGGACCCCAGGTATGTGTGGCTTCCTAACAATTTAGGGGTTTCACTTGGCCACCAATGCTGTCTAACGGCTTGCGTATTGTGGTAGTACCCCTCACTCCACGACTGAGGTAAAACTGATAACCGCTTTGCCACAAACAACAGCTCTTGGTTTACCTCACGGGTGGGAACTAGTCAATCAGGTAGGGGTCATTTCCCTTTTCGCTGGTAGGTCCTCTCAATGGGCCAGCTACTTTGGGGTTCCTGTGGTACTCCTCACAATGATTTTTAGGGCTTATTCCCAAGTACTTCTAACATTTAAGCGGATAGGGATTATTCCTAGATTCGAACTTGCAATAGATGTGAAAAAAAAAATTGGCAAAAATTCCACCCAACGAGCCCAAGAAAGTGATCTAATACCAGATGTGAAGAACCTGCAATAATTAATTAATGAAAACACATGATATAGCAGAAATAACAGGACTCAGAATCACTTTTATATTGATCGCAGGCCACTTCGAGAGGGCAACCTCCTTTGAGCAAGCTGAATACAAATAACTTCACGGTACCTTCATTGGTCTCAACACAAACTTATATACTAAGTCTAGGTGCCAATACCATGCATCAATACCATGTGTCAATACAAACCATGGGCCAATACAAAATAAGGATCAACAATTACTATGGGACAACTTACAAAGCATATGCATCCAACAACAATAGTACAAACTATGGATCAACAAATACTACAGGACGACTTACAAAGCATATGCATCCAACAACAATATACTAACAAATTAAATCGAAGGGTTGACATGGGTTCTTAATAGCTATTCAATGTCAAACCATATTTGTTCTAGTTACGAAGGCCTACCATTTTCATGCTATCAACAAGGATAGAAATACTCGAAAAAAAATTGGATGTCTTATGCCATTGGAATTATTGTAGTAAATCTTAATGACTTCTGTGTTTGTTGAGTTATACTATCAAGCTTGGGAAAAATAAATACGATGGTGGCATATGAAATCTAGACAATGTTAATTTGAACATTTTTCCAAAAAACGATGACATGCAAAACCTTTATTTCCATTGAAAAAATCCTAGGTATACCTAAACATGAACACACACATACTCCCCAGAAGAAAAAAACATTTAAACCTAGAAGATTCATTTTGGGCCATAACATCAGCTACAAATTGTATATTGTATTCCCATATATTTGAATTATCCTTTAAAATCTTCCTATTAATGTGCATGTATACCTGGCATAAGAATGAAATTGAGAAATATTTGAAATCATGTAAGGATTCAATGATGGATGTTGGAATGTGGGAAGGGTGTCCATGCTAACACCAAAATCTCCCCCTCCACTAGATTGGAAGAAGTTTGCATAAGGGCCATGAAAGTAAGTAAACCTCCATCTTTGGTCTACATTAGATGGGAACCTAGACAATCCCTAGATTAGGTGGTTTACATCACATTTACATTGTGTTTTCATGACTTTATCTAAGAAATTACCAATGAGATCAAAGTTCACGAGAGAGTTTATAAATTCTCTCTTGTTTAATTGATGCAAGAGCATATTCTCTCCTAAAAAATTACATTGTTGATAAATCCTAGGGGTCTTGACATTTTCCCAATGGAAGGGGTTTTCTTTGTAAAAATATTGTAAATGTCTATAGTTGGCAAGTATAAAATTTAGAAGAGTCTAAATAGTTGATGAGTGTCAAAATAGGGGATTAGTCATGTAACTGAAATATACAATGTTGACAGAATTCAAATATATCTAAAACAATGAAGTCATTAAGGAGATAGGATCGGATTCTATTGTTTGAAGTCAGTTACAAGAATTTAGGAAGTTTGTTGGTGAGATAGAAGAAATTGTATTCTTCCATATAATGCAATCCTGAGGGAATTAGGAGGGAGAGTTTGGCCAAGCAAATTTAGATCAAACCAATTAGAAGAGGGGCCACGAGGCTAAGGCATAATGAACACTAAAGAATTGTGAAAATGGGCCAATGCAAGAGATGTATAGAGCTTTCTTTTAATGAAAAATTTATGTGTTAAGTTTCTATTATATGTGGATGATTGATCTTTTTAATATAAACATAGTTCATAGGTGAATTATTATCCAAGAATTCAATCACATTCCAAAATGGAATTCTTGCATCATTCAACGACAAGAGAGTTTTGGTTGGAGCCTCTGATTTCCAGTTCGAGGGTCTATACGTTAATAGATCTGTAACGTTGGATGGATGAGTAAGGGAATATTTTGGTATTGCATGGATTGTGAGATTAAATAATCATTATAGGAATGATATGTGTTCAATTATCGACTGTTTCATATTTGATTATAGATTTTGAGATACGAAAGATGTGTACTTGTTGTATGAGTCTTGGTGTGATGAATGGATGGATTCATGGTTAGGGATTCCAGATGCATGTTCCATTTCTATATATGCATATGTGTGATTTTAAGAAATTGCAATCAAGAGAAAGGGTTCATTTTTATGTATCTATTTTTGTTCCTGAGTTATTATTGCTCAAGAATGGAATTGTTGTTCCTCATACTCATTAAATATCATTTGGGAATATGTTATTCAACATTTTCTATAAGTTTTTATTCTCCTCTAAAAGCTCATTTACTTATGGATTGTGGTAATCATTTTGAAAATAAGCTTTTAATAGAATCTATAGAAAAAAAATTCACTCATTTGAAAGTGGAACCATGGGATATTCACTTAGTTAAACTATGACATAGAGCCTTCGTTCATCGTATATTAATGAATACCCCTAATTTCACTGGATATGGATAAACGCCCACCAAAATCCTTTTGTTGAGCCTAGCTACCAAAACATATTTCCAATTAAAAAAACCTTATTTTTACGAGATATTCCCTATTTTTACGAGATATTCCCTATTTTTACTAGATACACCTTTTAATACCCCCAAAATACCTATGCACCCCTCATACCCTACTCCTCATGTAACATCTCCAAAATTTCACAAAAATTTAATTTTTGTTTCTGTATAGTATAAACGCTACAATTACTATGCGGAAGTGTATTTGTGAGCGTTTAACTCTAATTAATTTTAATGTAATTTAAGAATGTCGTCCATGAATACATATGATGATATTCATCTATAATTGGATAGACTTATGTTAATTTGAAGCTGCAATGCTTATGTTTGTTTCTCGTTTCGCATGGACATGTTAAGGAGTGTTAGTTAACTGCTTGTCTATATTTTTGTATTGTCAACACTTATTGATTACAAATGTCGTAAATCATTAAATGTGTCTTAACCATAATTTAAATGTTTATGAAGTCCTTTTTCAGTAGATAATATAATAACATATTAATGTGTCAACGTTGATATTTATAATGTCGTTTCTATTTCATTATATGTTGTCTTGGTATCTAATTCTGATTATTTTCTTATGTTTGGCAAAGTGGTTCTTAGAGCAGTCCCGAGGCTTACTTAGTTGTTGAATCTAACGCACAACTGACTTAACTTGCTCAGGTTACAAGTTGGTGTCTCAAACCAGATTTGGTTAATATATTATGGTTTTCATGAGCTAAATTATATCCTAACTATATAATAAGTGCAAGGGAAGGTCGATTATGACCCAAACTCAACATATGAATGAAATCGTTCCATCCTTAAGTGTCTTTATCCAAAGTATTGGCATTAGTAGTATTAGACATATATCAATAACCAAGGTTTTGGGGCACTTTTGCAATGTAGAACTTCGATGGCACCAAACTATATGAAAGTGGTTAAAAATTGAAATGAATGTGGGAGCCAACCAAGCTCATTAATACTAACGCATGAAGTTGGTGGAAGAGTTACACGTAGGGAGACAAAGCCCTAACCCTTCACTGTGAGTTGTATTGTTATCTGTTTTTTTGCTTTGAGAGTTGGAGAGCCAAGCTCTCTCTTAGTCACCATGGCCACTATGGCATACCCTGCACAGTCTCTGCATTAATCTGAATACAAAGATGAGTTCTAGGTATTACAATGTTTCTATCATGATGTGCTCTTCAGCTTTGGCTCTATCGTAAGGGTTTCTACGATCTCTGCCTTGACTGGTTGTCTAGTACAGAGGTAAGGGTTGGCCACGATAAAGAATTTATTTGTTCCTTATAAAATTTATGTTTAGACATTATTGTATATCATTTTATAACGAGTTTGTATGTAATTGCAGGAGAATTTCACAATTGTTCTCTGGGCTACGATACTGTGGATATAAAAGCAACTCTAGTGGTTTTGAATAACCACGGTAAGCCTTGGGTCCTTCTCGACAGTTCCTTTGTCAACTCCTATTTAATTATTATGGCAGTGTTGAACTTGTTTGTATTACAGTAGGACTCTAGCATTTGAAGAGATGTTAAAATCTTGTAAGGTTCTACTGTATTTCTACCTAGAGTTTGGGGTTTCGACCTCTGTCTTATTAATATAAAAGATTCAATGTTTATTTTGTTTCGATAGTGTCTGGGTTCCTCTGCCATGTCTGTTACTATTTGGATTCTTTGTTAATGTAACCTTTTCTTATTTATAATGGTAACTCTATTAGTTCGGCCGGTTTGTAAACAATTTAAGGTTTAAGTGGTACCGGGTTTCATCTTGAACCATGCTTTATCAATGTGATAGCCATTTGTATAGGGTTTTCCTTTGTTGATTTGGGAAATCAATTTGGTAGTTTCAAGTAGTACTATTGTGCTTGCACATAAAATATAGCGTTACTGTTTTTTGGCATTTTTCATTTTATTGGGATGTTGTAGTTACTGGTTATTATTGATCTCTTTGAATGACTTTTGTTCTTAATATATTTGGGGATCGTAATATTGGTTCTGTGTTGTATTTATTTGAATTAGGTTTCTACAGAGTAAAACCCTAAACCCTGTCTATTTGTAAACGATATATATATATATATATATATATATATATATATATATATATATATATATATATATATATATATATAATACAGGGATGAGCTCTTGTGAGACTCGAACCCTTGACTTGTGTTTAAGATATTAAAACCTAACTATTTATTGTTATGCATCATGTTGATGGTGTCAAGCTCTATCCCATCTGAGTGTAAAAGTTTTAATGTAATAGAATAAATTTTGTCGACTGTATAATGTTTTGATTATGTGGATAGTCGAAAAGGTTGCATTCTTATATATTTCCAAAATGTTCTTTGTGTATTACTCTATATTTGTAATAAGGGTTTTACATTTGTTTACAGCCGGTAATGGAAAATCTTTGTTTTAAATAAAACATTTTGTTTATTAAAAGAATATTTGGGCATAGCCCCAAGCCTTTGTATGTTCAAAATCATATATCTGAGATAACCCTAATTGTGATCATAATTATTTATATGTTTTGGATTAATGTTATTGAGGGTTTGTTTAGTTATTTCTATATGTATGCTTAAATGTTTGGGAAATAATTTGGAACTAGAGGAAGAACTCTAAAATGTATTCGATTTTATAGATCTTATCGAAACTTATCAATGATGCTTATGTTTATTCTACTTCTGTTTGTAATAGTGATAATTTTATAATGCTTTCTTGTAGAGTATAGATATTGATTTATGAAGATGTACAGAGTTATTCTGTCGATAAATTATACTAATAGAAATTATGAAATAGATGTAATATATGTACATAATTTGATTTTATAATAGATATATTGTTTATACAATGACTATTATTGATATAAGCTATTTCTATGAATATATACTTAGCATCAGTATTGAATGAGAAATGAATGGGATTTCTATCAGTATGTATAATTGATTATTATTTAAACTAGCTATTGTTCTGCAATCATTATGAACTCTAGAAGAAATAAGCTGTATCTTTAAGTTTTCTGAGTATTATTTCAGTATACATTTTATAATTATGTCTATATCTTATTGCAAAATAGAATATCAACATTCAAATTGGAATATTGAGAGCATCAATCAATCTATCAATATGAGATTATTGAAATCTATCTACTTAAGCTAGCTCCCTATACTAGAATACATCACTAATGTGAAAGGAAAAATAAATGGAGGTTTTACTTCATCAATCAATATTTCCAGATCTATTTCATTCAAATTTTAATACAGAAATAAATATCATTTATATCTACTACACATTCTAACAACTAGGTTATTATATAGGAGGCAGCAGATAATTTGATAACATATAAATAAAATCTTTAAAACCATATCAGCAGATTAGAAGTAATTAAACTAGAACAATGTAGAACCCGTGTAAAACTGTAGAGGTGGACAAACACCCAAAGAAGACTGTTCCTCCCAACCGTCTCCTGAAAGCAGCCAAGATAACTTGCTTTAGGACCCCCGATCCTGTTCAGTAAACCACTAGGACGAAGATACTGTATAGAAGCTTATGACAATCACTTTGTATCTCAACAATCATGAATACTTGCATACAAATCACTCTCTGCAAACTCAGTAGATTAATTTGAGAGTCTTACTCTGCAACTCATTCTAGCATCCCCTCATCAAATTCCTCTTGTATGCTCAACATAACAATTTCCAGCAAATCACAAGGAAACGTTAGTGAGCCTCCTACCCCATTCGATGGTTATATGTCTGCCTAGGTCTTTGGGTCAGCTAAAAATCGTTTAATGAGCCACCTGCTTAGTTCCACCTTCCTTGGGGAACATGACCACAATTTTAGGGAGCTTGCCTCCTACAACAACTAGTAAGTGAGGGAATATGCAGCTACTTGTCAATTTCCTTCTACAATGGGTTCACTCCCCCTAGTGGGTCAGTGAACACTCTTCAATAGTCCTCTTTGGATGAGTGTCTCCTATTTAATTTATTAAATAATAATAATCTTCAATTACAGTCATCCTTGACCATCCTTGGTCAATAACATAAAAAATTTACAATAAAATTTAGATTAATGTTTTTCCTCAAACATAAAATGTTTCAAGTTCTAGGACGTTACACCTCGCCCCCTCAATACCTACAATATATTCACCTTATTTTTCACAATTTATAAAATCCCTTTTGTGAATGAACGTGATAAGATATTGGTCAACAAGGTGAATCCCCGGTGAGTGGATCAAACCACTTAAAGATTGTTAGTAGTGGTGAAGATATGAGAGTTGGGATTAGAATGGCACATTTGAAGCATGGTGAAGGAAACATTCCTATACTATCTTCTAATTCGATTCCTGTAGCATAAATGATTTTTGGTAGAGCCTATTAATTCATGTCGTGTATATAAAATTATGGTAACTCTTATTGTATTCTATAAAATGTGTTGGTTTCTGTAGCTAGGGTTTTACCCCTAGCTTGTGCAAATGAGCACCTACTAAGGAGAAGGGACTCCTTAGTAGCAGTTCAGTAAATTGTAAATTAAAATGCTAAAACAGAAATGTAAATTACTCTAAACATATGCATGGAACAAAAAAACAAGATATAAAGAATGGTTTTCGTATTAATTTTACCTCCAATGTGAAGGTTGGTGAAGCTCTTGCAATGGCCCAAGAGGGTTGCTCCAAGCTCCAACTTGCTCCTTCTCTTTCTCCAATGGTGGGAATGGGCCAAAAGGGGCTCTCAAGGTGAAAGTAGCTCAAGGGTGAGCTAGGGTTTCAAGAGCTATTTTGGTAGAGTAAGGGTGCTTATGATTGTGGATGTGAAATGAGGGGTCTCCATCACCTATTTATAGTTTTTTGGTGGTGGAGTGCTGGCCCATGGTTTTGGGAACCAAATGGTTTAGGTCAGCTGTATAGGGTTTTTCCTTCTTTTTCCTCATTATTTTATATATATTTTTATTCCCTCTTTAGAGGGTTTTTGCTATTTTTGAGGAATTTTGGATATTTATGGAGGGAAAAGGGGGGTTTTTAGCCTTTTTTAGGCTTTTTTGATGGTTTTGTGGCCTTTTGGAGGCTTTTTAGTGTGATTTTCAAGGTTTTTAAGGGAAATATGGTAGGAAAATGGACAAATGAGTCGTGTAATGGGGTAGATGAGGTAGTGAGCACTTTTTGGGTGTTAACAGTTTCCAATAATATTATTTATGTGTCAGTTAATAAATAAAAAAGATAAATTTCTAAGTAAGTATTTGAAGGATAGAGTTTTATTCAAGGTACAAATACGTGATATCTCAAGCATAAATGATAGGAATTCAAGGGGTGTTTAGATCAGGGTTGATAGCCTTGCATCGTGGTGTCAAAGTGTAATAACAATATGAAATTGAGGATGAATACTCTTTGAAAGAGTATATTAGGATTTAAGAATTCTAAACAATGAAAGAGTAAAGACATGCATAGAACCTGTGAAGTCCTACAATAGAAGTCTTGCAGGAAGAGGAAAATTCTAGCCAAGATACATATCAGGTATGCTCTTTGAGACAAGAAATTTAGAGCCAATTAATTCTTTAAAGCAATTTGAATAATAGTGAAATTTTGCAATGGGAAATTTGCAAGTAGGGGATAGTTCCAAAAGGTGAAATTGGATAGAGTTGAAAGGATTACAACAATGTGGATCGGAATGAGTGGTGGTAAGTAAATTTGGCTTTCTTTCTTTGTATTTTATGTTAATTCTTAAAAGAAAATTTGATCTTTGAAAGTAGTAGCAATAGAGGAATATATTATAGAAGTGACTTATATCTAGGAGAGTTGTGATATAAAACAAGTGATGTTCTCATGTGCAAAAGATCATGGAAAAGAACCTAAAAAAATTCTAGGTGAGATTGCAATTGAGGAAAATAGTGGATAAAATCTTGGATGAGAACTGGGTGGGTGAAGAAGTCTAGAAGAGTAAGGAGTGCTCAAGGGGTTCTAGTTGAGAGAACTAGAGAAAATACCAAAGTCATGTTCACGAGGAAAGATTGATGTAGAATTGGGTAGTAGATATGGATACTTGCTATAGATAAAGGCTTGGTTGTAGCTCATAGTGAGAAATCAAAAGCTCACAAAAGGAGGAGATGAAGATGACTACTAATAGCCATGACATAGGATTGGTGAGAATCCACGACAAGAGGAAAGAGAATTCCAGAGAAGTTAACAAAAATCATATCAGTCGAGAGGAATTTGACAAGGATCTTGTTGAGTTAAAGGAAAGACTCAGTATAACGATGAATTTGCTACAAGAAAGTGAAGATCAAGGCCAAAGACAAGGTTGGAATGTAAGGAAGAAGGTCAAGTGGACTATTGTTCATTTTTTTGTAAAGAAATTAATACATGGAATGAATGCTTCTATCATACCAAAGGAAAAGATGAGGAAGAAGAAGAAGCATAGATAGAAGGGTTGGATGGAGAAAGAGATTAAACTCAGAGGATCTGGGTTTAGACAGAGCTCAACGAGAGAAGAAGTTCAATTTTGTGAACCATACTAGGGATTATTCCTTGGAGAGAAATATGATGAAGACACTGAAGGGTGGCTTGTTAAAAGTCTCATGGATCATTGGAAAGTCTAGGTTGTCTGAAGAATGAATCTAGATAGTTTCTTGAGACTGTCATAAAGATTGATGAAGGTGGAGGTATGCTTTCTAAAGGAATAGAAGAAGAACATAATAAAAATTTTGTTATGAAGGAATATGAGATAATTTTATCTCATACAAAAAGTCAAGGTGAAGACTATACACAACTTGCAAATGAAAGTGTTGAAGAAGCAAATGTTGATGGTAAAAGTATCATAAGGTGGTCAGACTATCATAAGGGGATCATTCCAGAAGCAACATATGAGACCCAAGAGTATCATGGATTTAAAACTTATAATTGGTTTCTGTATGTAGGTTAAGAATGAAACCACGAAGAGAACTAATAAGTTGAAAAGCAACATTCAAATACAATGCTAATAGATTATGATTAAGAATTAAGATTGTTGGAAGAGTGGCTGCCAATCTAAATATTGAAGAAGAATGTATAGCTATTGCAGACACAAGGTATTCAAGAGTAGTTGATATGAAGGAAGAGTTCAAGGCATCAAGGGGTGAAGGTAAGAGGAAATTGTAGGCTATAGAAGAACAAGGAGGAAGGAGAGAAGTTAGCACACATGAAGAAACAACATATTACATAGCTACAACATGAAGCATGGAGGATAAACAAGTTGAGTTAGAATTCATTGTTATGACCAAGAATGAACTTCAAGAACCTAAACAATTTTTTTTTATTTAATATGTTTTGTGCAAATGAAGACACAAGAAAAAGTCCTAAAGGTGAAAGTCAGTCTTTCACAAGGAAGCTAGAAGAGTATGAAGGAGAAAGAGCCTTTAGAGCTCTCACACATTTGGTTATTGTGGAGTTAGTATCCATTATGCATGGACACATATATATTTTGATGAGAGAGATGTATCCTCAAGAAGTTGAGGACAACAAAGAGCAAGGTGTAGCAGAAATTAGGATAAGAAAATGGAAGAAGTGATGGTAATAAGAGCAATACAGATTATGTGTACAAATATGCAGTAGCAATTGTACATCAATGTCATGAATTAGCAAAGGATATAGCTAGACATTGAGATAGATGGTATGTGGGAGTTAATAAAGAAGGTAATAAGATGGAATTACCATGGATTGAGAAAGGAATTCAATCACAAAATGCAGTGGACTGAGAGAGGTTACATCAAAAAGGAAATTGGAAAGCACTAGAGTAAAACATGGGATCCTAAAAAATCTCAAACATAAATGAGGCAACAGAACAACAAATTGAGTGGGCAGCAGCAAAATAAAGTTTAGGGTCCTAAAAGATGGAGGAAAAAAATGAATAACCCACACAGAAGAGTACATAGACAACATCAACAATGGGATCAAGGAGGAGTGAATAAATTGAAGACACGTGATCAGTAGATCATGAAAAATTTCTACTTTAGGAGTCTGATACATGAGCATGTCTCCTAAACAATTTCATTTTTAAGCAATCCTAGGGGTCCTGACATTTTCCAGATGGAAGGGTTTTTCTTTGTAAAATTGTAAATGTCTATAGTTGTCAAGTATGAACTCTAGAAGAGTATAGATAGTCTACGAGTGTCAAAATAGGAGCTTATTCACGTAACTAAAGTAAGCAGTGTTGGCATAATTCAAATATATCTTAAACAATGAATTCATTAAGGAGATGGAATTGAATTCTATTATTAGAATTCAATTACAAAAATTTAGGAAATTTGTTGGTGAGATGGAAACATTTGTATACTTACATATAATGTAGTCTTAAGGGCATTATAAGGGAGATTTGTCCAAGTACAGTTAGATTAGGATGATGAGAAGAGAGGCTAGGATGCCAGGGCATAATGGACACCAAAGAATTGTGAAATTGGGGCATTGCAAGATATGTACAGAGGTTTCTTTCAATGAAGAATTTTTGTCTTAAGTTTCTATTATATGTGGATGAATGTTCTTTTTAACATAAACAGAGTTTAGAGGTGAGTTTATTTTCCAAGAATTTAATCACCTTCCAAAATGGCGATATGGCATCATTCAACAATGAGAGAGGTTTGGTTAGAGCCTCCCATTTCTAGTTCGAGGGTCTAAACCCTAATAGATATGTAATGTTGGATGGATGAGTAAGGGAATATTTTGGTATTGCATGTATTGTGAGATTAAATAATCATTGCAGGCATGGTATGTGTTCAATTGTTGATTGTGTTTCAGATTTAATTATACATTTTGAGATATGAAATATTTGTACTTACTATATGAGTCTCAGTGTTATGGATGGATGGATTGATGGTTAGGGATTTTGGATGCATGTTCCATTTATTGATATGCATGTGTGTGATTTTAAAACATAATCAAGATAAGGGGATCACATTTATGTTTTTTAGCTTGTTACTGAGTTATTATTGCTAGAGAATGGAAATCGTGGGTCTGCGTACTCATTAAAGCTCATTTAGGAATATGTTATTCAACATTTTCTATAGGTTTTTATTCTACTCTAAAAAATCATTTACATAAGGATTGCATCTTTCATTATGTTAATAGTGTGAACATTTTATTTGATGATCTATTTATTGGTTATTGGCATGAGTTCCAAAATAATTGAATCTCATTGCCCACTTGAATCGTTTGGGAGTATTGAAAAAATGCACATGAGCGATTCCATATTTAAAGTATAGCGACTTATATTGGGGAACAACATTGAGAAATTTATTTTAGTGGATGCTCACAAGGAGATCGAGCTGCCAAAGTGAAGACTTTGTAATCAAACATGGAAATGAATATGAGATAAAAGGGTACAGGTAGTATGTGGATATATCTTATTGCTGCAGGAATGCAGAGTAATGGAAATGAAGGATTTAGATGAAAATATTGAATAAACATCAATTAAGGAGAATGAGGAAGGCATGAATAGAATCTATAGGTAGAGGTTCACTCATTTGGAAGTGGATCCAACCACTTAAAGATTGTTAGTAGTGGTGAATATATAAGAGTTGGGATCAGTATGGAATATTTGAAGTGTGTTGAAGTAAATATTCCTATAACACCTTCCAATTTGATTCCTATTATGAGAATTTAGATTTCCTAGATCTAGATTTAATAAGACAATTTCACTTGGAATATTTCAGAGAATATGAGAAGAAGAATAAAGAAGATATATTGAGAAAAAATCATTGTATATTATTCATAAATATTTTTACAATATATAATACATCCTTAAGATAAAAATCGAGTCCCATTAGAGGCAAGTTTGAAAATCTCAAAAAGGAAGGCTTGTTAAAAGCTCACGAATTAGCTTAATATGGTATGGAATCCAATGAGTGATGAAAATTGAATTTGATAATGAATTTTGGAGAGAAAAAAGAGGTGGAGGTTGCATTTTCCAAGTGGAGACAGTTTCCTAGTCAAACCAGCTTTACATTATTTGCTAGAAAGCAAAAAAAGAAGGATAAAGCTGTCTAAAGTAGGAAGGAACCTTTAAAAATTAGGAATGGAAATAAATCAGACAGAATCTCAGGAAATATTATCCAAAATATCCTCAATTTATCTCTATGTGAAAATATAACAAAAAATAATTAATAGATGAGTATACCTCCTAGAGAAAGAATGAGCAGAAAAGATGAATTAGAGTGAAAACTACAGTAAAAATGAGCAGACAATTGTTCGCTCAAACCCAATCGATCGGGGTTCCACTCACTATCGACACATACTGCAGTCTCCCTAGCCACCGTCCTGGATAGGTTTTATCCTACCCAGCAACACCTGCGGAGCAGATGAGGTCTCACCCGAGGTGTCCAGTAAGAGCAAACAGAACCATGCTTCTGCCGAATGAAGGAGGATGGTTGCAGCTATAATATTTAAACTTATTGCATAACTGGGACAAATATTTCTAAGCATTGAACATGGTATTTAAAGCAATATTCAACCAAGACATTTATCATTCCAACGATAGTAATTGTAAAACAAGCATCGCATCAAATAAGCATGAAATTATTTGTATAGTGCAACATCACATTACCATAACTGAACAGATTGAACACAGAGATTGTACCAACATAGCTTCATCATATTATCATTGTTGACCCAAATACAATGTTTCTGCAAAAACTAGATCTTCGCAATAACTCTTGACATCACAACATACCTGAAAATCATACAATGAACATCAGAGCTTCGCACTATTCTCCAGCATTCGATTCTCCTCTCAACACTTACAATTCTTATCTATATATAGGCTTCTGCCTTACAAATCTTGTACACTTCATAAAAACTTGTTAACCGACACTATGGACAAACAACTCAATATCTAACTAACCTAGTACAAAAATGACAAAAAACTCGCATTCTACGGTATAATTGACTCAGCAATACATAATATGTGGTCCAAATGACCCAAAACCTGCAATCCGCAGTACAATTGACCCACACATGCACAAAATAATCTTTCGCTCGTCGCGTTTCGCACCATATTCTACCTTGCGGTAGCATTGGAGATGCTATGATATCATATTACCAAACTACCTGCCAACAGGCCCCCAACACAATCTTGTGGTTCTCCCTCAAGCCACATCAGCTGGATACGATGTACTCGATCATTTTGACTTTGAAGTCCTCATACGGTTTTTCAACTGTCCACACCACCTCCTTGGCTTCTGTAACTGCTAACTGACTTTTGACGACGTCTTCGGCAGATGGGTGATCTGTAAGCTTTGCCACTACCTGCTATCGACATTTCTGTACGGCCTGCAGAGCTTCACTAGCTTGCATCATGAATTTTCCGCCGCTATCGTGGAACTCCTATAACTGTGCTGCGCGCATCTTCTGTCGCTCATCCGCCTTGGAGACATGGTGTTGCAAATATTTTAGCTCTTGAGACTTAGCAACTTGCTCCAGTGGTGGCATAGTGCGCATTGCCGCTTTCAATGTGGCCAACTGTCTCTCAGCTTCATGTCGATACTTAGTTAGTTGTTCAACCTTCTCGTCGTGAACAATGCGGCCCCATAATTGTACAGTGTCAATCGTGATCTTGGTTACCTGCATCTCCAGCTCCTCCATCTGAGCGACAACTTCCTTAATTTCCCTTCTTTGTTCATCAATTTCATCCTAAGGCATACTCGGATTCATCTGCGCCTTGAACGCCTGATTCTCTTGTCGTAACTGAATAATGGCATCCCCCACTCACTGCAGCAAGTGGAGTACATCCACCTCTTCAGTGGGCTTCGGCACGTGTTGATAAGCTTTCGTGATCTCCCGGTCAACCTGTACACTGTCATCCCACATACAAGCCTTCTCCGCAATAAGGAAATCATGTTCCTTTTTCAGGCCTTCGATTTCGCGTTCCTTCTCAGCCCGTTCTCCCATAATGTGTGCTTTGAGGTCACCCATGGACTGCCATGCGAAAGCATCCCTGGCGGTCAATTATTCCATAGTGCGCTTCGTATCAACCTCAATTGCCTGTAGTCGTACACACATACTGTTGATCTGTCGGAGTCTGTCTATCGTTTCTTTGCTAGTAGTAGCCTGCATAGTGGTCAACCCTTCCGCCGGCAAGGCATTCACATTAATGGTCACTGTTTTAAGTTGCTGTAGCACGGCGTTGGCAGCTTCATCTTCAATCATAATCGAAATCAGGGGAATCTCCACATTCCTCACCCGCGGCTCGGTGTTGATTGTGCCAAAGGTTGGTGCCGCTGCTTCCTCTGGTGCCTTTCTAGAAACCATATCATACAGCGACTCTAACCGAGCGGTGATCGCATGGAACCCTTCATCTACTTTCCTTGACATCTTATCTGCTACTGTAGAGGATATCGTATTGAGCGTTGTGAGCAGGCGGCCCAACTGTGCCTCGACTGGCAAGGACAACCCACTGATCATTGCATGCTCTTGGTACCTTTTCGATCAGGTTTCTTGAAGGGCCCAGTCACTATCATCTGATATTGTTTTGGTAGATTCTTACCCTAAGTGATGGTGACTCTGCTGGTCCTAGGTCGATGCCCAATCATCTGGGCCCAATGCCGGGCCACCGGCTTTTATCTCTGCTAAACTCATGGGTTGTCGCCATGCCTCTGGCCACTCATTCACAGTAGCCTCTAACTCTTCGGACGTCACCTTATATGAGGTCTGCAACCATTTCCGATCAGGATCACAGAGGGCTTGTATATGTATGTCATGTGGCCGAAATGCAAATGCCATGACTGGTCTCAACCATGCTGCAGTTTCTTCAGATATTCATGGGACTTATGTTGCCGCAACACAAAGCATCTCCCAAAATAGCCAAGATTCTGATATCGTGCACCCCTCCGTTCTGCTGCGGCCGGAATGTCCATTCCCTGGTACGTGCCGGGATCTTTCCATGCGACAAAGGAGATCAACAGTAGCAGCCAACTATATGTGAAGGAAACCTTTCCCGATTAGACCACCACAACATCCTCCATTAATTGATTCAAGAGAAATAGAGACCAGTTCATTTGGACTCCTTCCGCACATTTCTTTGCACATGCAACAATCCCCGAGCTGCACTGGTTAGGTCAACCACCTCTAATTACCTTGCAGGATAGGATCTTAATTCCCATGAGTACCGCCTGATCATTACAGTTGCTAGTGCGATACCCACGCCCATCCGTTTCTAAGCTATATTTATGTGCCAAATGCAATGCCCGCTTTTTGTCGTTTGCCTTTCCTTGGGTGAACTGTGAGGGATCGACTCCATTTTTGGCAAGCCGGTTATGTGTGAGATTAAATCGATGGTGATCGGGATTTCTCTGTCCAGTCACAATGAACCACCATGAAAGCATGCAAGGAGCTGCTTCACACATGCATTGACTTCCGCCAGTCGCCCAAAATGTGGCATGTCAATAAGCCCTATCAAGTCGACCTACTTCAATCCTCATGCCCAGTCTTGTACAGTTGGCGTCAGGGAATGATGTGTCTTAGGCACATATGGGGCTGATGAAATGTCAGGGTAGGCCACCATATCATGGTCGTCGTAACGTAGGTGCATCAACGTCGGCCCAATATCCACAAAGCAGTCCATTCTAGTCGGGAGTGTCAGCATCCTCACACCATACTTTTGTTTTGGGTTTATCTTGCAGCGGGTGGCATTCGACCGAATGGGAGGGATATACCCAAGGATGTCACCAGCTGACAGTCCTGACCATGGAGCAGACTCGCGAATGCAACAACTGGACTGCCCCACCTGCTCCTGAGCTTCGCCTACTATCACAGCGGATGACCAAAGCACCCTCTTACTCTGCAAGGACTCAGAGTGTTGACCCCCACATTGCCTCTTAGCGATGACTGATGCTCCCACTGGAACATTTGCAACTTCGGTTCCAAGATCAACGGCTCCAGATGACACAACTTCTTTCTCAACAAAAAACGGGATGAAGGGAGACTCCACTTCGCTGCTAATCTCAATTGTCTCTAGTTCGCCTGGCATACCTCGCAGCGCTTATAGCTAATAGTTGGTTCGACCTAACATCACTTTGCAAATTCAATAGAACCTTGCTCAACACATCACCAAGTTTATGCCAATACTCGTAAGCTCTGTAGAGGCACTTATCAATGAAAATCTTGGTGCTTTCCAACCAAATCCTACCCGGTTTTATAGCTTTGAGCCGAAACCTCCATAATCATCACGAAATCATGCATTAATTCAACCAAAATTCTGTATTAATGATGCAAATCCCCCGTCGATCCTGTCAGCCGATTGGCCGGATCCGCCATTAATTCCCATCATTTAACACGCACCGTTAATTAACTATTTATATTTTGGAATTTATTGCTAGTTTGACCCGGTCGTAACATGGCCAGTTGTCACAGATCGCTCGTCACTTGCGACACAATCCCTCCTTCTTGCGCATTTGTTTCTGTATTGGTGCACCATCCTGCCACCGATCATCCTGCAACACACACAATTTTTTTTTCATACGACTTAGGCATCACGCTGTTCCAAGCCCGACTGATAGGGCTTCAACCTATGACTATTCACCAGTTTTGGGAGCATTGCCCCATCCAGCTACTGCAGCTGAACCGCACCCGATGAAGTAATACTATTGATGCGATACGGACCAAGCCAATGCATCTGCAATTTTTATGGGTGTTTCATAAACTTGCTGTCGTACAACAACACCAAGTCGCTCTGTTGAAACTATTTCTTTTTATGTGTCGATGATGCCATGCCTTCTGGCGATCCTTCTCTATCCCCTGGTAGAACCCAGTGGTGAAATGATCTTCCTCCAACATCACCAATTGCTCGAGACGTTCGTCTAATGCTGCTACATTATCCAGGCCCGTTGCGGTCGCGATGTACAAACTCGAGACAATACACTCCATGGGCATAATTACTTCTTTCCCATATACTAACCTGAAAGGTGTTTTCCCTATCAACCTTTTACACATCGTGCGATACGCCCACAACACTGCTGGGATTTTCAGATCCCAATCGTCGTGGTTCGTATTGCATACCTTTGTCAGCGCATGCTCCAATACCTTATTGAAGGCTTCCACCATGCCATTTTCTTGCGGATGATATGGTGTACTCTTTTTGTGCTGTGTCTGCAGTTCCTCCGTTAATGCGCTAATAGTGCGATTGAGAAAGTGGCGGCCCTGGTCACTCAGCAGTAGCTTGGGGCAGCCGAAATGAGTGATGATGTTATCAAACAAAAATCTCGCTGTCATTGCTAAGGAACAATCAATTACTAGTGCTACCTTTTCCCATTGAGTAAAATACTATGTCGATGTGATAATGTAACGCGCACCCATGCACTTCCCTGGTAGATTGATCGGTCTTACAAAATCCACTGCCCATTTGTCGAATGGCTGCAATGTCAACTGAGGCATGAGTGGCATCTCATCACATTGGGATTGTTTTCCAGTTCACTGACAGAAATGACAGGACTGCGCACAGTCTATCACATCATTATGTAGTGTGGGCCACCACAACCCGACACGCAGCACTTTCCTAGCAGTCGATCTACTGCCATAGTGTCCTCCAGCTACTCCTCCATGCACTTCTGCTAATATCTGCGCTTGCTCAGGCGGTAAGACACATATGTGCAATACCTCATCGGCACCCATTTTGCATAACTCTCCTGGGATTAGCTAGAAGTCTGCAATCTTGACTACCAACTGCTTCTTCATACTGGTGGTGAACTCGTCGGGTGCAGTAACCGTTGTCAAAAACTGAATGATTTCCGTAAAGTAGGAATCTGCAACCTCAACCTGAAACAATTGGGCATCCGGTAAACCATCTTCAATGTTGGTTGACTCTTCTCCTGTATCGATCCACGAGAGATGGTTAGGATCGGCATTCAACCGATTGGGCTTCATAATAATTTCAAAATCAAATTCCTGAAAAAGTAGCCAACGGCATATCTTGCCCCCCAACATAGGCTTATTGACCAGGTATTTTAATGCAGAATGATCTATGAACATGTTGAAATGGCCTCCTAATAAGTAATGGCGAAACTTCTGCAAAGCGTAAACCATTGCCAAACCTTCCCTCTCTATAGCAGTGTAGTTTCTTTATGCAGATGACAACTTTCGGCTAGCCAAAGCAATGGGGTGATCAATATCCCCTTCTTCTGGTTGAGCCAATACGACGACTAATGCAATCAATGAGGCATCAACATGGACATGGAATTCCTTACTCCAATTCGGAAATAACAATATTGGTGCCGACACCATCTTTGTCTTTAGTGTTTCAAAGCTCTCCTGACATTCTGGGCTGCACTAGAATGCCGCATCCTTCTTCAACAACTTCTCCATAGGGGCAGTAATCATAGCGTAACCCCTGATGAACTTGCGATAATACCCTTTGTGTCCTAGTGTCGCCCATAGCTGCTTAATAGTAGTCATTCGTGTCAAACTCAGAATAAGCGCAATTTTTGTTGGGTCAACCAACAATCCTTGCTTACACACAATATGACCCAACTGTATGCCAAACGGTGCACAAAACATGCATTTCTTCAAATTCAACAATATTTGGTACTGTCGGCATCGCTCCAGCATCAACCGCAGATTCGCTAGATGATCGCGAACCAACTTATACACCATCCAATTGTCCATGTATACCTGTAAAAACTTCTAAATAAAATCTTTGAATGCAGCAATGAAAACCCGTGAAAATCTTGTAGGTGCATTCTTAGAGCCAAACAACATCACGGTGTACTGAAAGCAGCCCCATTTGGTAACAAAAGTTGTCTTATGGCAATCTTCCTTTGCAATGTGAATCTGATGGTAGCCAGAGAACCCATCTGTGAATGAGTACATCTCTTGGCCGCCCAATACTTCAAGCACTTTGTTAGTAAATGGGGTCGGAAAGGGGTCATGTAAGTAGTCATCGTTCAACTTTTGTAAATCCACACAGATGCGCACCTCTCCAATCTTCTTGTCCTGCACCACCATAGGATTGATCCATTCTGACTCCTCGACCGGTTCAATAATACCAGCATCCAGCATGTGATCAAGTTCTACCTTGACCCTCTCCTTGTGTCACGGATTTAGCCAATAGGGTCACTGCCGGACCGACTTAGCATCTAGTTTTAATGGAATTTTCATCTCCCCTAAATCGCCCAGGATCCCCTTCATGTCGAAAAACTTTATCGGAAATACATCTTGAAACTTGTGGAGCATATTAGTGACTTTGCTTATCAACTCATCATCTCAGTAATCCCCGACATTTGCAAACTTTGAAGCGTCCTCTGCCCCAATGTTACTCTTGTGGATCTTCAGTGGCTGACTGAGAGGATTGCTTGGCGTAGTACAAGGTACCACAGCACGAATTCCTTCAGATTCTGGGATATTCACATTCTGCGGATCATCACCATCTTCTGGCCCACCACTAATATTGAAGCATTCCATGAGAGATTGCATCTGTCAATGTGCATATGGATCCACAGGATAGGCCATCGAGACAACCTGTAGAATGACATCGCAGATGAGCTGTAATGCATTATTGACATCAGGATCGTCATCCGCGAAACTAAATGTATGGGTAAAACACATGGTGAGCTCTAGCCAAGTAGAAATTTCCCCTCACAAGTCAGCTGCAGTATACCAGGAGCATGGCATCTCATCCAAAATATGGATAAAAGCATGGACCCTATTATCCCTAAAGTTGAATCCTAACTGCTAGGGTCAAGCTTAGGGAAATCTTAGATAGTAGACATAGGATATCTACATAGTAATTCTATGAGGTTCTGGTGGCTAATGCATATATGACAAAGGTCAGATATTTAAAATTGAATGAGAGTGAGTATATAAAGTTTCAGTACTTAAACAAGAACAGAAAATGACTATGATAATAACCTTACAAATGTAAGAGCTCAAGTTCCATTTCAGAATAGGGGCATAGTTATATACTTTTCAAGAGAATCACAACATGAAATGTTAAGACCATGCATAGATAGAATATTGATAGTATACACTTCATAAATTAAAATAAGACAGGCTCAAAGATCATAATTTACTTCAAAAATAGTCATTTCTGCAAAAGATAACATAAGAAATAGTATACATGCCTGTACATAAGCTTTACAATCGAACTTCCATTATATTGTTTCAAGTTCCAACCTCTTCTTTCTCAGAAGAAGATCCCCCTGATCCCCCATCAAAATGTTACAATCATGCCTCATATAAGTATTGAGGTTGAAATCCTCCCTAGGAGGTCGAATTTCTAAAGATAGTAGAGATTACATTAAATTTTGGAACTGTCTGCCATGAAAAATGGACTAGACTGCTGAAAACTAGGGATACAATTATGATTTTGTATTTCTTGAATCATGATAGCTGTGTACAATCCGGGAGAGGCTTTTGTAGATGAACCCGTCATTGAGAAAATCCTCTTTCATTTTTCAAAAATTCTCCTCCAGCTTTCCATAATCAACTTTGCAAAAATATGACTCAAACTGGAATTTTCGTAGTTAGAAAAATAGGCTGCAATGATGAGAGCGCATCTTTCAATCCTTGTTAACTATGTAAAAAATGAGATAGGTTTTTGTATTTCTATATCTTAGGAATAAAAACCGCCTTCAGGTCTCCCAAATTCATCTTGCATTGGCCACAATCTGTTCTGAAAAAAGATGACGAAATAGGTCATTTCTAGAAAAATCTATCTTCAAAAATTCTCCACTGTGTGCTGTTCAAGTGCTATCTAGCATGTGTAATGGGCTGCCACGCCTTACGGGGGTACAAGATACATGCATATTCATAATTCATTTCAAAATATCATAAATGCATACTATAATTACAAACTTTAAACCCTTGTTTAATCATAATTTCTCATTTCTACGAAACTAACATTTTTCACAGTACTCACATCACTTTCATATTTGAAATTTTGGCACATGCTGTCAGTTTAACATTTTAATCAAATTGGTTAAATTATAAAGTTTTTGAACATTTGAAATGCCTTTTGAACCAAGAAATTAAACCTTATTTTGAAAATAAATATGAACAAGAGCCTTATCCTTTTTAATTATGAAAATATAACAAAAAGTAACTAGGGTAATATAAAACTTAAGAAAAATGAAAGGAATGCATGAACTAAGCAAATGGAAAAATGAATGAAAATTGGGTAAAGGATGTATAAGTCTAAGGAACAACCCTAGAGATAACATCTGGCTCCGCGTAGGGATAAGGTCCTCCTGGTGAGACCTTACGAACATGAAGACTAAGTGCCTTTCCAATCCATCACTGACATCTGAAGACCAAAAACTACAACTTGCTATGCTCATCAAATTCGGAAATGATCCTGCTTTGCAAATAGAAGCTTCCCTACCACTGAAGAAAAGAAGCACCAATGTTTTGTCTCCATTGGGATAGAGTCTTTTCAACTATCTAAACTACTGCAGATGATAACAAGCTGAAAAACTGCACATTGAAAACTAATCCATACTGCAACTAAAATCAAACTGTTGTTTGTTGAAAACTAAATTCATACTGAAAGCTACTCTACTGCTAAAAAACTGAATGAGAACAAATTTTGTTGAGATGTGCTTATTTATGTGCACTATATACACTAATCAGTTTATACAAACTGATCAAGTTTATTCATACTTCCAATAAATCCATGAAAGCATCTTACCACAAAAATGATCCTCCAGTAAGCAGATGAGGACAAAAGAAAAATATGACATGAACAGTTGAAAACTAATAAGCATCTTGAACTCACAACTACAAGAAAGTGTCATACCGAAATCTACCACATTCTAAGACTGTGCAAATACTGACTCGATATACAAGGCCACTGGATTGTGAAATTGCAGCTGATGTAAAGAAACAAAAGTTCATTTACAATTTCATTCCTGTTACCATAATCTCCATGTTCTTCTTGACCAACACCAGTTTCAGCCATAGATCCTTGTAAAATAAGCTTATTGATTTGCTCAAAATTTGATAAAGAAGTAGGTATAAACAATTTATCAGGTAATTCATCCTGGTCTCCTTTACTATATCCCTGGAACTCAGATCCATGAATTTCTTCTACTGATGTATACACTTCCTCTTTAATTAGCTCCTCTTGACATTGTTCCAACTGGAGATGAAATTGTTTCTGCGTATTACCTTCTTCATGATCACTGCTAATTTCATTTGTTTGCAGATCTGAAAGTTATTGCAGGGTACTGTCACTATTGATCATATTTTGTTTAATGTATGCTGCAGATCCAAGTTCAGAAATGGAAAAAATAGGCTCACTAATCTCTGTTGACAGTTGATCAACAATTAATAAAGAAGAAAGCTCTGCAAACTGCTCTTTTAACTTCTTTCCATCTCCTTCACTTCTAGAAAAACAAAATTCACTGCCACTGAAGAATTCTTTACACACTGGTTTTAAAGTTTTCTCTTCTTCATCAAAATACTCATCATACTTAGGCTGATCCTCATGAATTCTTAAATTTTGAATATCGGTAACCTCCGCTTCATGATGTTCTTCAATCTGTTTGTTAACCTTCGATGGAAAAGAAAGTATAGTAGACAGATCTGGTAACTTCTCATCATCAGATTTAGAACTGGCATACACAAGTTGATTGTTGGAAAATTCAATATGTATAGATTCATAATTCTTTTCTTCATCATTTGAATATTCATCATAAATTGGAAGAGCATGATAAAATTCCAATGGCTGAGGGGTGAAGTTTTCTACATATTATTTTCTACATAATTGCTGCCAGTGTCATTTGTATGCAAATCTGAAAATTGCAGCAAGCTGTCTTTATTGATTTCAAGTACCATCTGACTAGAAGATAGCTGACCCTTACAAATTTATGAAATTTGAAGCTCAGATATATTCATAACATGATGCTCCTCTAACTTCTTTTCATCTCTTTTATTATATTTTGGTAGTTCATTTTCAAAATGATCACATGATGATATATCGATTTGCTCATTATCATTTGAATACAAAAAGAAGAAAGTTGTTTCTCATGATCATTTAGAATAGCGGATACATTTGATGGCATGTCAAAAGTATCTGCAATCTGGGTATCACTTGGAAGATCATGAACCTCTTGATCATCATGAAAATTATCACCTACAGCTATGCAATCATCAATCATATTTTGAAAACCCTCTTCTCGTGAGTCAGAAAAAGGATTTTCATCCATATTTTTATTGAAAGACTCACTCCCATTCTTAATTTCTTTTTCATCAAGATCTTCACAAAGCTCATCATTCAAGGAACCAACTACACTCTGTTGAATATAATATTTGAACTTTTCACAACATTGCTCAAGCATAAGTTCTCGAGAAAAATACCTTTTGTAATGCTGATGGAATACTGTGTGGAAATCCTTTAAGGATGAAATGCTTGAAGGAGGCAATGAGAAATACCATTTACGTGCATCACCATCCAATGAATACATGAACATCTTCATACGAACATCTTCGTGCAGTAGATATAGCAGATCCATGCACTCATGAAACTTAAGGAGGTGTTCTGCAGGGTTGTCTTCTTTCTTTTCTCAGAAGATAGGATGAAAGTATCCCCACTCTAACATAGTCGATACTGGATGCGGGAAACCAGTAACTTCAGAAAATTCGAGAGGTGCAAACCTCCGAGCCACCATGGCATACATTAGATCATTTGATGACATTATGTATCCTTGAATAAATGGATTCACCTCTGGATTCTTCGGAGTCGCCCGGTGAAAAATCTGCAGTCAATATGTCACCAGCCCTTGTTCACCATCAAAGACTGGATATATTCGTTGTTGTACAGCCTAGGGAAATATACCTTCGTTCCTCCATCCCCAGCAATGGCGCCAAAAGATGTTATCCCTAAAGTTGAACCCTGACTGCTAGGGTCAAGCTTAAGGAAATCTTAGATAGTAGACATAGGATATCTACACAGTAATTCTATGAGGTTCTGCTGGCTAATGCATATATGACAAAGGTTAGATATTTAAAATTGAATGATAGGGAGTATATACAGTTTCAGTACTTAAACAAGAACATAAAATGTATGTGATAATAACCTTACAAATGTAAGAGCTCAAGTTCCATTTCAAAATAGGGGCATAGTTATATACTATTCCAGAGAATCACAACATGAAATGTTAATACCATGCATAGACAGAATATTGATAGTACACACTTCGTAAATTAAAATAAGGCAGGCTCAAAGATCATAATTTACTTTAAAAACAGTCATTTCTGAAAAAGATAACATAAAAAATAGTATACATGCCTGTACATAAGCTTTAAAATCGAACTTCCATTATACTGTTCCAAGTTCCAACCTCTTCTTTCTCAGAAGAAGAGCCCCCTGCTCCCCCATCAAAATGTTACAATCATGCCTCATATAAGTATTGAGGTTGAAATCCTCCCTAGGAGGTCGAATTTCTAAAGATAGTAGAGATTACATTAAATTTTGGAACTGTCTGCCATGAAAAATGGACTAGACTGCTGAAAACTAGGGCTACAATTATGATTTTGTATCTTTTGAATCATGACATCTGTGTATAATCCGAGATATTTTTTTGTAGATGAACCCGTCATTGAGAAAAGCTTCTTTCAGTTTTTAATAATTCTCCTCCAGTTGTCCATAATCAACTTTGCAAAAATATGACTCAAACTGGAATTTCCGCAGTCAAAAAAATAGGCTGCAATGACGAGAGCGAATCTTTCAATCCTTGATACCTGTGTAAAAACTGAGATAGGTTTTTGTATTTCTATATCTAAGGAATAAAACGATCCTTCAGTTTTCCCAAATGCATCTTGCATTGGCCTCAATCTGTTCTGAAAAAAGATGACGAAATAGGTCATTTCTAGAAAACTCTGTGTTCAAAAATTCTCCATTGTGTGCTGTTCAAGTGCTATCTAGCATGTGTAATGGGATGCCACGCCTTACGGGGGTGCAAGATACATACATATTCATAATTCATTTCGAATTATGATAAATGAAAACTATAATTACAAACTTTAAACCCTTGTTTAATCATAATTTCACATTTCTACGAAACTAACAGCATTTTTCTCAGTACTGACAACACTTTCATATTTGAAATTTTGGCACATGCTGTCAGTTTAACATTTTAATCAAATTGGTTAAATTATAAAGTTTCCAAACATTTGAAATGCCTTTTGAACCAAGAAATTAAACCTTATTTTGAAAATAAATATGAACAAGAGCCTTATCCTATTTAATTATGAAAATATAACAAAAAGTAACTAGGGTAATATAAAACTTAAGAAAAATGAAAGGAATGCATGAACTAGGCAAATGGAAAAATGAGTGAAAGTTGGGTAAGAGCTATATAAGTCTAAGGAACAACCCTAGAGATAACAGACCCATTCATCATTTAGTTGTGATACCCATAACTGCTGACACTCCATCAAATGACCACCAGGGTTGTCCCAACCATCATACTTCCCAGTGTGGTAGACCTCGGTATCACCAAAGGATACCATCATCAATCTTCTGCATTTTGACCATCCATCAGTTGATGCCTCGTGTGTTTCCCACCAGCGTGCTGGAGTAGCCTTCAATGCTTTGTTCAATGCCAGCATTCACTGAGGTTTGGAAAACTCTTTCTTCAAACTCCGTCAAAAAGTCAAATAAGCCAGGAAGCCCTCCATATAACCGTCTCAGTTGCGATACGACATACAGACTGTGTAACCAACCCACACTTACAGAGTGATACCTCATGCAAGCGGTTCTGCCAATATTCTAGTGCATCATCAGAGTCGGAGGATGCAAAGCTATCGCTGCACCATCCCAGCTCGTTGTTGGCAGTCGGATGGATATAATATTTAGAAATATTGAATGCATGGTCCCATCCACGGGGATCGTTGTCCCTCACTAGCTCTATGTAGCAGCATCCTTCAGCTAGATCCAACGGGGCGATAACTCTAAGATCGTGATTTTCAAAATTCATCATTTGTCACTTGAAGTTGATTATAGCTTCACTATCATTAGCCCATCTAATCCCCAGTAATGTTGGATAAGAGCTTCATCCCTCGACTACTTCTATTACATAAAATTAGGAATATGTTTTCATTCCCTCAATGTCCACCACCATTCATGGAACTCTCCGTATTGGTGTTACTTTAGCGTGATTAGCTAACCAGAGATATACAGGAGACCAGCTCAATCGGGGGCTCCCCATCTTCTCTTGGTCAAGATGTTGACATCCGAACCAAGGTCCAGAATAACCGAATCAACATCGTAGTTTCCAATTTGAATATTCATCCGCATATCCTTACCCGTCTTCCATCGTTGTAGGGAATTAACCGCGATCTCTTGTCGATCTTGGGTTGGTCGTCGCAACAAGGCTTCAATTGCAGCAAAAGCATCGGGATCTTTAGCCAAGGACAAACAATGTTCCAAAAATGCTCGAAGCATTTGGACTATTGTGACGGGCCGACCTCCGAAGTGGCATCAAAAGTAGAGGGCATGTCATACACAACAGCTTTACCTCGGTCATTTTCTAGTGCACGTCGTGTTTGAAGAAACGTCTCCCTCTCCTCATAAATGTCAAATGATACCGTCTTTTGTTCGGCTAATCTGATCATTGAGCTATCCACTCCAGTTGTTTTTCCTCCACGAGTGACCATAGCAACAGAAGCTTCTTGCATTCTTGGTTATGCAGAAATTGTCGCGATGTTTGCACCCTGGGTCTAGTTCAACGGTGGATTCCCAGGTGGGTTCACATTTTGATAATGGTTCTGCCACATATTCTAGTTCTGTACTAGTTGCTGCACTTGGTTTTGTGCAGGCTGCTATCCTCGGGGCTAGTTCTGCAACTAGGGAGTATTTCCTGCTTGCCATCGCGTAATCAACTCTGGACAATTTTCAACCGTGTGATCATTAACATGGCAAAACGTACACTGGTTATGTATTAGTGGAAAGTCTTGCTGGTAGTGTCCCCATACCGCACAATGATAGCATTGAACAGGTCCATGACCACCTCATCTTCCTCCACGACCAAATCCACCGCCACGGCCTCCCCAGTATCCTCCCCGAAATCCCCCCCTCTGTTGGTACTGTTGTTGATTAAACTGTTGCTTCCCTGGTTCCAGTTGCATTCCTTGTCCTTGTGGTGCATAGTGCGGTTGTTGTACATACTGTGGTTGTTGTGGAGCCATCTACATCGAAGCATATTGCGGTATGAACTGCAGTGGTTGCTGCTGCTGTGGTACAAACTGCATCTGCGGTTGAGGTAGCGACTAGGCTACCTATGGTTGTGGATGTTGTATGGCACGCTGTTCATCATTTACATAGAACACATCACACATTCTTTCTTATAGCAACCCATGTGCATGACAATCCTTGTCGTCATGACCCACCAATTTGCAGAATGTACAATAAATATTCCTCAGGGTGGTGACCATTTTATGCATATATGGGCAATTGTCATGACTTTGCCCATACACCTGGCAGACGCAACACCATGGCATGCCACCACCATTCAATGGATTTGGCGCTCCTGAAACCAAATAATTGCGGAAGTCTTGGCAATTTTCCTTCATATGCCCTTCTCCTCGACATCGCATACACCAGACATCATCATGTTTCTCCTTGCCCTTTTTCAAATCTTGCAGCTATACAGTTAAGTTAGCGAGCTGTGTTTGTATCTGCGACATCCCAACTGCATTTTCTCCAATCGCATTGCAATCTCCAGAGCTTCACTGGACGTCGAGATGTTTTGGTGCATCAATGGTAGCCGAATATGTGGTAGCAGTGCCGCGATGAACCATTCTTTATGTTGGAAAGTGCTCATATAAAAAATAACCTTTGCCATCAGTGTCTTGAATCATTCGTCAAAATCCCATCCCTTCTCATTGGGATACTGCTTAATTTCTTTCAATTCTATAATGTATTGAGCCTCAGACTTGGGCCTTCTAAATTCGGCAATCAGCCCATCCCGAATCTCATTCAGTGACTTCTCTGGGGCTCCTATAGGGACTAGAATGAACTTCATAAACCAATCTAATGCACGACCTCGTAGAGTCGTCGCTAACTATCCTTTTTTAGCAGCATCATTGGTGATCTATTTGATGGTCCAGACCGCTTCACACAAAAACCAATATTGCTCTGGGTTGTTTGTCGCACTCCTGTGGAACAACTATAAATTAGCATCATCGCCCTCCATTTTGGGCTTCCTTCCTCCTTTCGCTGTAGTAATTCCAATTAGATTTTGTGGGATTGACGAACTTGGCGGTGTTGAAGTGGTATTTCTTTCTATCTAAGAGATAGTGAGCGGAGGTGTGGGTATGTTGGTGCTAGGGTTTGGTCCTGCCTCTATCCTATATGTAGCCTGGTTTTCGTTGTCAGTACTGTGAGGTTGCTTCGTCCCATGTGGTATTCCTTCACGGTCTTGCGGTTCGACCGCAGCAGGACCTTCTCCCATCCTATTCCTCTTTTCCTATCAGAACCTCGCTCCTCCCCTCATAAGACCACTCTCTTCCTCGGCTTCACTCATAGTCTCATCATGACCTACACCCATATACCCCTTAACATTCCATGCACTACCCCCCAACCATCGTGGTACCCATGGCCTCTGCCCACTAGGCTGTCTACTGATCAAGATGCATCTTCAATATACCCTTTTCACAAATAAGCATCTTGATCGACAGTTGAAGCAACAGTAAAAACCTGCCCCGAGGTTCATGGAAAAAATATCTTTCAGCTTCACTATAGGACTTATGAGTATCAACCGCGAAATCTGTGATATAGCCCTCTAGGATTCTATCAAACCACACTTCGACAGCCCGTGATGCCTTATTATCAACTTCCTACAGTTTCTGAATCAGTTCGGGGGTCCAAGTTGTTGGTTCACCACCTTGGAAGTTCTTCTTTTGGAATGTCAATTTTTCCAACCATTCAAACAATAGGACCGGGAACGCACAGAAGAACCATTTATGTGGACCGTCATGAATGTATCTATCCACCCATTGTCCTACTATCAATCAGGTGTTCTGGCTTTCCTCTTCAACGAATTCCTACAACTTTTTATCAAACCATTCTTGGATCTTCGGTTTCATCCAGTGCCACAACATCTCCTCCTTTTACTTTGAGCATGGTCCCGGAAATGGAACCATTTGTTGGCTCAAACCCAGTCGATAGGGGTTCCACTCACTATTGACACATACCGCAGTCTCCTTGGTCACTGGCCCGGACAGGTTTTATCCCACCCAGCAACACCTACGGAGGAGATGAGGTCTCACCCGAGGCGTCCAGGAAGGGAAGATGGAACCATGTTTCCACCGAATGAAGGAGGATGGTTGCAGCTATAATATTTAAACTTATTGCATAACTGGGACATAGATTTCTAAGCATTGAACATGGTATTTAAAGCAATATTCAACCAAGACATTCATCATTGCAATGACAGTAATTGTAAAACAAGCATCGCATCAAATAAGCATGAAATTATTCGTATAGTGCAACCTTACATTACCATAACTGAACAGATTGAACACAAATATTGTACCAACATAGTTTCATCATATTATCATTGTCGACCCAAATACATTGTTTCTGCAAAAACTAGATCTCCTCAATGACTCTTGACATCACAACATACCCGAAAATCATACAACCAACATCAAAGCTGCGTACTAATCTCCAGCATTTGATTCTCCTCTCAACACTTACAATTCTCATCTATATAGGATTCCACCTTACAACTCTTTTCCACTTTCTAACAACTTGTTAACTGATGCTATGGACAAACGACTCAATATCTAACTGACCTAGTCCAAAAATGACCAAAAACCTACATTTTGCGGTATAACTGACTCAAGGATACATAATATGTGGTCCAAATGACCCAAAACCCACTATCTGCAGTACAATTGACCCACACATGCAAAAAATAATCTTCTACTCGTCACCTTTCACGCCATGTTCTGCCTTGTTGCAGCATCAGAGATGCTGCGATATCATCTTACCAAATCGCCTGCCAACAACAATAAATCCTGCATGAGAACTCAGATAGGATCATAATAATGTCACATGATCCAATAATCATTATAATGAACAATGATGTTACAATGGAGAGAATTCGAATCACAGAGTAGAATTTGAACCTCAATTGGTATAGCATAGGTTTGTCACCACTAAAGTGCTCCGGAAGACTCAAACTCAACCAAACTAAACCTAGACTCAGTTAACTGAATATGCAATCAGTTAAATTACCAAGGAGGTAACATTAGTGAGTTTATCATGCAAAACAGTTAGAAAAGGGTGCATGAGGCCACAATCAGTGGCATTCGGAACTCTAACCCCCCACAAGAGTCAGCTAACTCAGGTAGACTAACCTGGAGCATTGAGTAGGTTCCTAAAAAAAGGGAACTGACTAAAGTGGTCCTAAAATGATGCATGCAGGTCTCAGAAGGTGGTATATGAATCCTGGATGGCATATGCACATCACTAGGGGGAAAATGACATCATCAGCTACTAGGAAAATTAAATAATGCTAGGTAGGACAAGGATGGAGTATTAAAATATCCTAACACCCCCCATTAATCCATATGTTTTCATCTTGGGCCCTGGTTACTAAGACCAAAGGTCAACCATAAAATAAAATAAATGTCCATGAACCAAGGAAATGGGGAAAAAACTCATGGGAAAAATACCCCCCTAAAAAGGAACAACAGTAGGGAACTCAAAGAACCTTCATACTAAGCAGAGAAGAAAATCACTTTCCTGATTGAAAGCCTTTGCAAGAATATTGGCAATCTGCTCCTATGTAGGATAACAATGCGGGTGCTATATCTAGATCGGGATCTAGATTTGCTCCTCTGATGTACGTCCCATTGTGTCGAAGCTGTATTTTCCAAAAAAAGTCTTTCAAGAACCATTCTTTCTGCTGGAGTTAATGGGTCATTGTGGTACAAATCATGAGCCTTTGAGTACCCTTTGTCAAACAACCAATATTTGTACTTGGTTGTAGATCCGCCATGGCAAGTCTCTTAAAGATATCATGGATCAAGCCCCACCATCATGTACCACCTCTCTGAGAGAAGTGGATCTGCATGACATAGTGCAAGTTTTTCATGATACTAAGATCTGGTGGTTCTATGGTCAGATGGATCCCCAACTGTTTTCCCAACAACTACAGGGAATTTGTGAGCCCATATTGTCCTTGGTCATGGATTGGGAGCATATGTTAGATCTGGATTTGAATCTCCATGAACATTATTCTCAACATCAAGATATTGATCCTCATCTTCATTAGAAGAGATCTCCCTTTGATATTCATTAGATGCCAATCAGGTAGGCGGAGAGTATGGAAAAAATGGGATAATTCTTATGCCTTGGAGGCATGGTTTACAAACCCTTTCGCTATAATATTCCCAGTAGAGATATCTACAATCTCAATTGTGTCAGGACCAAAGAACACTTTCTTCGGTGAACCTGTGTGAGTCATATGATATACAAACAAAAAATTTGTTGACAAAGAAGGCACAAATAGAACATTTTTTAACTTTCCATGCTTCAGATGTACTGTGCCCTTCCCTTTGGTAGAGATCTGAGATTTGTCTCCCATGTGAATAATCGGACCATATTTGAGATCTAGAGAATAAATTGATTCTCTGGAGGAAACCATGTGGTTGGAGGCTCTTGAATCTATGAGGAGGGATTGTGATTTTGAAAATCCAGCCTTCAGTGCATGGTATCTCTCATGAACATCATAATCACTTCCACAATCAGTCTCTCTTGCACCTTCTGGGAGGGAAATGTTGTGTTGTTCAAGAAGCTTGAACATCTGAACTATCTTCTTCTACATGCAAGATATATCTGGGTGGTTTCCTTTCTTGCAATAGGAACACTTGGATTTCTAAAATCCCTTTTGTTTTTCCTTCTTGGAATTGGAGGATCCTTCTGATGGACTTGAATTGGCATTCTACTTAGGTTCAGATTGCCTCTTCTCCTTGCCCTTATTCTTCCCCTTTCCATTCGCACCTTTTTCTTCTCCAACCACAAGAGATTGATTTTTGGAGGCCTTCAAGGCGCCCATCTGGATCAATTATATTGTTCTTGGATGAGAGATTCAGTGAAAACATCTAAGGATGGAATCTTCCAACCATGAATTGGCATTCTCCCTGAATTGAAGGTAGAGACAAAGATAGAGAGCTCAGGACCTAGCTTTCTTAGAATGGATATCACAAAATACTCATCCTTCTTCTCAATGCCACACTGCTTATATTGCATGACCAAATATTTGAATTTGGAAAAGAATTGCTAGATGGTATCAAAACTGGTTGGTTGAAGAGAAATCAACTCATTCTCCAAAATATGGCCCCTTAGCTCATCTTGTTTTCCGAAGAGGGTATCCAACTTCAACCATACCTCTTTTGGAGTCTTCAATCCTTTGAGGTGGAAGAGTATATCTTTGGAAATATTAATACACATGAAACCGAATGCTTCATCCAATTTATTTAGATACTTGGCATTCTCCACATTTTCTTGTGGTTCATGTTGTATATTTTTACTTCTAAGAATATTATATTTGTACTTTATTATTCTGGAGATGTTTCATCCCTCCATGAAGATCTAATTGTATATCTAGAGATGTTTATTCCTCCATCGGATTGTGGTAACTTGGGTTATTAGACTTCCCTAGTGGGGGTCGGCCCTGTATGTGTTATATGGGTCAAAGGGTTATTAGACCACCCTAGAGGGGTCAGCCCAGTCAGTTGTAGTGGGGTGTTTAACCTAGTAATTAAGTTGGGGCCAACCTACCTTATGTAAAAGTCAGTCGGGAAACAAGTATAAGTAGAGGAGTATGTTCCTCACTTATCTCACTCATTCATCCACTTGTGATTGGCGCACTTGTCTGAGAGAGGTCTGCATTGAAGGAGGAGGAGCTCTTGTCTAGGGTTTACATCTTTGTATTTGCTGGTCATCTATATTGAGGATGCTTTGTTGGGTTTTCTACCCCATGAAGGTTTCCCAGGATAAATCTGTGTCTCTTGTGTTTATGTTGTGCTTATTGTTTCTTCAGTGATCCTGTATATGCTATTGTTATGAAATGGAATGTAATGCTGATATTTTATGTCTTAGCATATTAAATCTTAACAGTTCAACCTCCTTCCCCATTATTACCATCTATAGTGATTTGTTGTGCAACACCGTATGCATATAAGCCCTCCAATCAAGGTAATTTAAGGGTGTTAGGATCCTGGGAGAGAGAGGAGATTTCGAATTTTCCATGAGAACTCCTAGAGAGAATACAAGGTGAAACTGTTGCTACTGCTGCACTCAATTTTTTTTTGAATAACCTGCAAAAAAATCTCAATTTTTGGAGATAGACTACTACTGAGCACTCCTTTAGGACAATAGGCACATTTTTCTATATCCTTCACACCTGGCTAGACCTCAAAGGATTTATCCAATGAATTCAATGCAATGGCACCAGGATTTGTTGTGGAAATCTAGAGGCTTCTTGTGCACCACTGAAAGCAGCTACTCAACTTACGCTCAAAACGCTCTAATACCATGTGAAATTCTAAATCGTAGCAGACCTAAGATTTGAGTACACCTCACAGAGAAAGTATGAGCACAAAAGATGAATTAGAGTGAAAACTGTAGTAAAAATGAGTAGACAATTAATCATGCATGAGAACTCGGATAGGAGCAAAATAATGTCACATGATCTAATAATCAGTATAATGATCAATGAGGTTACATAGAAAGAATTTGAATCACACGGGAGAATTCGAACCTCAGTTGGTCTAGCATGGGAATTGTCACCACTAGAGTTATCTGGAAGACTCAAAATCAACCAAATTGAACCTAAACTCAATTCACTGAAGACACAATCAGTTAACTGACCAAGGAGGGTGCATTAATGAGTTTTTCATGCAAAATAGTCAGAAAAGGGCACATCAAGCCACAATTAGTAGCAATCGGAGCTCTGACCCCCCAAAAGAGTCAACTAGCTTAGGTGGACTAACCTGGAACATTGATTAGGTTCCTAAAAAATAGGAAAATGACTAAAGTGGTCCTAAAATGATGCATGAAGGGATCAAATGGTGCTAGATTGATCATGGATGACATCTGCACACCACTAGGGGGAAAATGACATCATCATATATTAGGAAAATGGAATACTATTAGGTAGGATAAGGATGGAGTATTAAAATATCCTAACACCCTAGTGACTAAGGATGGCATGTGGTCCCATAAAAGACAAAACTAGGCCACCTTACCTAGTCAACACTTAGGAAATTAGTAAAAAAATATTAATAAATTATATCCTAAGTCTAAAGTTGGCATGAATGGGTTTTAAATACTCCAACACCTATAGCAGTAATGATTTTCAGTAGCACCTATTCATTCCTGTGGTGTATATAAAATTATGGTAACTCTTATTTTATCCTATAGAATGTGTTGGTTTCTAGCAATATTGTTTCTGTGTCAATGAATAATCAAAAGAGATAAATTTGTGAGGAACCTGGAACAATTAATTGATAAAATGCACGATATATCAGGTCACAGAATATTTTTATTGATCATGGGCCACTTCGAGGGGGAAACCTCCTTTGAGAAAGCTCAATACAAATAACTTCGTGGTGCCTTCATTGGAATCAACAAAAACTTATATACTAAGTCTAGGTGCCAATACTATGGATCAATACCATGGAACATATAATACTACAGGACGACTTACAAAGCATATGCATCCAATACTATGGATCAATACTATGGGATAATGCAAACTATGGATCAACATATAATACTAAGGGACGAATTACAAGGAATATGCGTCCAACAACAATATACTAACAAAGTAAAGAGAACGATTGACACGGGTTCCTAAAAAATTTTCTAAGTAAGTTTTTGAAGGATAGAGTTTTATTCAAGGTACAAAGATATGATATATCAAGCACAAATTACAGCAATTCAAGGGCATTTTAGAGCAAGGTTGATAGCCCTACACATCAATCATTATTCTTGCATCATACGTTTAGTGTCTTCGACCCCCAAGTGTTTCTAATAGAGACATGGGTAATTTCCTCTAGTTTGGTTTCTTTCTACAATGTGTTTTGTACATAGGAACAACATTCTATTAAGAGTATATTATGACCCATTTTTTCCATATACATGTGGTATATGCATTACTTTGTTAAAATTCAGTATGCTAAGATAGATAACATCAGTATTACATTCCATTTAACAACAATAGCATATACAAGATCACTGAAAGAACAATAAGCACATAAAAAATACAAGAGACACAATTTATCTTGGGAAGCCCTCATGCAGTAAAAAACCTAGCAAATCTTCCTCAATATAGATAACCAGCAAATATAAAGATGTAATCCCCAAACATGAGCTCCTTCTCCTCCATAGTAGATCTCTCTCTCTCCTATGCACCAATCACAAGTGAGTGAATGTGTGTTAAATGAAGAACACACCTCCTCTATTTATACACAACTCCGACTTGACTTTTACAATAACTAGGTCGGCCCCAACTTAACCACTTAACATAATTTTGACTGGGCCGACCCCACTAGGGTGGTCTAATAACCCTTTAACCCACATCACTCATACAGGGACGACCCCACTAGGGAAGTCTAATGACCCAAGTTACCACATTCTCCACGGAGGAATAAAACATCTTCGGATATACAATAGGGTCTTCACGGAGGAATGAAACATCTCTAGAATAATACAGTACAAATATAATATTCTTAGAAGTTAAAATATCTCAACACTCCCCCTTAACGAGAACGATATTATAACAACATCTGCAAGAGCAAGGAGTAATCACCTACATGATACATGATACATCTATAAATCATTGGAAGCTTTCTTCATACATCATCAGTAACTCAAATAGTTAATGGAACATCTTCAAGATATTCAATACTGGAACATCAACATCTTCAGTACTGAGTCTTCATCTTCTGCAGCACTCGAACAGCTACAGTAACATCATCATCCGGATCTCTTGATCAACATCATCAACATCTAGATCCTCTCGATCAGCATCATCAACATCTAGATCTATTGATCAACAACATCAACATCTGGATCCTCTCGATCAACATCATTAACATCGGGATCCTCTCGATCAACAACATCAACATCTGGATCCTCTCGATCAACAACATCAACATCTAGATCCTCTCAATCAATAGCATCAACATCTGGATCCTCTCGATCAACAACATAAACTAGATCTCTCTATCAACAACATCATCTGGATCTCTAGATCAACAACATCATCTAGATCTCGCTATCAACAACATCATATCAATATCTAGATCAACAGCATCATAGTAGCATACTCTGCAATACACACGATTCAATTACGGGATAATCAATCCCTCTCAATTTTAGACACCTCTCATGTCTATGGACGATTCGATCCAGATCTACTTTATAGGATGATCAATTGTAATCCTTTGAAGACAAGTCTCATGTCTAAGGACGATGCAGTCCTTGATCCGTTTAATACAAGTCTCATGTCTAAGGACAATGCAGTCCTTGATCCATTTAAGACAAGTCTCATGTCTACGGATGATGCAGTTCTTGATCCATTTAAGACAAGTCTCATGTCTAGGGATGATGCAGTCCTTGATCTGTTTAAGACAAGTCTCATGTCTAGGGACGATGCAGTCCTTGATCCATTTAAGACAAGTCTCATGTCTAGGGACAATGCAGTCCTTGATCCATTTAAGATAAGTCTCATGTCTAGGGATGATTCAGTCCTTGATCCGTTTAATACAAGTCTCATGTCTAGGGACAATGCAAACCTTGATCCATTTAAGACAAGTCTCATGTCTAAGGAGGATTCAATCCTTGATCCATTTAAGACAAGTCTCATGTCTAGGGATGATGCAGTCCTTGGTCCATTTAAGACAAGTCTCATGTCTAGGGATGATGGAGTCCTTGGTCCATTTAATACAAGTCTCATGTTTAGGGATGAGGTAGTCCTTGATCCATTTAAGACAAGTCTCTTGTCTAGGGACGATGAAGTCCTTGATCCATTTAAGACAAGTCTCATGTCTAAGGATGATGTAGTCCCATCACGACATTTTGAACCAAAATGTTCAGGGATGATGTAGTCCTATCATGTACATTTTGAACCAAATGTTTAGGGACGATGCATTCCTATCATGTACATTCTGAACCAAATGTTCAGGGATGATGCGGTCCTATCACATACGTTTTGAACCAAATGTTCAAGGACGATGTAGTCCTATCACATAAATTTTGAACCAAATGTTTAGGGACGATGCAGTGCTATCACATACATTTTGAACCAAATGTTCATGGACAATGCAGTCCTATCACGTACATTTAGAACCAAATGTTCAGGGATGATGCAGTCCTATGACATATATTTTGAACCAAATGTTCAGGGATGATGCAGTCCTATCACGTACATTTTGAACCAAATGTTTAGGGACGATGCAGTCCTATCACGTACATTTTGAACCAAATGTTCAGGGATGATGCATTCCTATAACGTACATTTTGAACCAAATGTTCAAGGATGATGCATTCCTATCACGTACATTTTGAACCAAATGTTCAGGGATGATGCAGTCCTATCACGTCCACTAGGTACCACTTTCTTGAAGACATATGTCTACGGATCTATTTTAGGACATGTCTCTAGGGATGATACAATCCACTCATCAACTTAGACCAAGTCTAAGGACCACTCATCGACCTCATCATCGGTATTATCAATACAGGTATCCACATCATCGACCTTACCGTCAATGCAGGCAATCTCATCATCAACAACCACATCACTCTCCCTTTCGAGGAGCTTCCTTTTGAACTACACCAATCTTGTCTCGAAAATACTCAAACTTTACTCGAGAGAGATGTTTGGTCAATATATCAGCAACTTGTTCCTCAGTCCTCACATACTCAATCTTTATAGCTCCTTTCTGCACCATATCCCATATATAGAAATATCGGATCTCTATGTGCTTTGACTTATCATGGAACACTAAATTCTTATTCATCTTGATACAACTCTGGTTGTCACACAAGATCACAATGGGTTCCATCTCCAAGTCAAACAATCATGATAACAATTTCTGAAGCCATATCGCTTCACGACTAGCAGAGCAAGCAGCTATATATTTTGCTTCAGCTATGCTGAGAGCCACGCTAGACTGCTTCCTGCTAAACCACGAGATCATGGAAGATCCCAGACAATAACATCCGCCCGATGTGCTCTTTCTATCTGTATAGAGTCACATCCACTAACTCTGATAAGTCATCAACTAACAGCTTCAAGTTGGAATCCATGGGAGTGGTTATAGATTTACATTCCAACATATCAAATCTTCTCAAGATTTCCACAGCATACTTTCTTTGGTTGAGAAAGATTCCTTCTGGACCTTTCTATACTTCCAAACGTAGGAAGTAATGCATCAATCCGATATCTTCCATCTCAAATTTTGTAGCTAGCTTCCTCTTGCTTTCCATGATCTATTTCTCATTACCTATCAGAAAGAGATCATCCACATACAATAATAGTATGACAGGTTCATCATCCATAACCTTAAGGTAAAGGTTAGGATCAACTTTACTTTTGGTAAAGCCCAAGCTTGTCAAGAAGCTATCAATTCTGTGACTGAACATTATTCACACTTTGCATTGAGTGATCTTCTACATATCTATTTGTGCCATCTCTCGTCAGATGGGTCTACTGATATGAGCCTCAATATCATTCGAACTCTGTGGTGAGTTCCTTCTTGTATCCATCTAAGAGAAGAATGTCATCTGTATATAGACACCATATTCAACCTTGTAGCAAAGGTTTAAATCTACACCACCCATGGTGATCATTAGGCTCATCAAATGACTATCGATCCTGGGTACCCTTACAGATATTTCTTCAATTACACCGTTAAGAGAATGGTCTTATCTAGCCACTTGGAGCAAACATCTCATCATGATCCTCTTCCTCTTTCTAAGAGAATCTTCTAGCCGCGATACTTCTATATTACGTTTGATTTCTAAGTCTTCTTGTTGAACATCCATCACTTGTTCGGTCTTCATCATCCTTCTTTTGTAGATCATATCACATGATATTTTACATGATTAGTAATACTTCATAATCATCAAATCATGTTGACATGATAACCTATAATGCATACAGATATGATTCACATAGTTATGCAACTATCTTGACCAATACTTTGGCACATCACTTTTCCGTATCATGTATGCATACAGTGTTTATCTAGATTCCTTCCATCTATACCAGAACATGCTATCAAGAGTGTGCACAGCTCTCAGCATGTCAACAAAGAGGTTTCATTCTAGACAAGCAACAATCGAATGTTTGTCCAACTTACCCATCATATGCATATTAGTAGTATATTGTTTAATGCGATACTATGCATGATATATTCTAGGAATACAAATATGCATACAACTATTACGAGCAATATCATTAACTATTCAGAGATTCAAATAACAACTCAAATACTTATCTTTTATGTTTGTGTGGTTTCCTTCCGCTTGATCTTTAGGATAGAATCATGATTATAATTCTTTGAACTTCTATCCATCCTGGACCACTATGCATGCTCAAGTGTGCACTAGTGTCATCCTCATGATCTCATACATAATCATACATTCATTAGTATAGTCTCAATACTATCAAAACATTATGATTCTAAATAATATTAAGTATGTATGGTCATGATCATTTCATACATAGGTATACTTACCTAAGATCCTAACAAAGTAGGATTCTAACTTAATATAGGAAAACATACCTGGATTATCAAGCTTGGTTATGTCTTAACATACCCAAACAATATCTTATTTGTTCTCTTCAATGATTTAGAGACCTTATGCTAGAACCTGCATATCTCATAAGTTAAGCATAGTAGAACAAAGTCATACATACCTCATAAGTAGAGATTCTACGTGATCAAAGATTATGGATGATTCTTTGTCTTCATGTCATCATGGTCACAGAACTTGATTTGCCTTTCTTGATGTACCTGTATCTTGTTAGCAAAAAACATCATCCTCATACAACACCACAGGTGCATTAGTACAATCATAAGTGTCATAAACCTAATCAATGAATGTCTTCTATCACTCACATGTATTCATTATCAAACAATCATATTTGTACTAACCTCAATAACATGAAGACAAACATATTATGAACTTAATCAAGAATCAAATTTCAAAACATACCCGTGTCTTCTCAAGTCATACTTGTTGTGCAGTCTTCTCTATAAGGGTAAAACCCTAACCATCCGAGGTAGATCACTTGTAAACATCTTATGTATGATGATGGTTCTAGGATGACAAGATATCAGTGCCATTTAAACCTTCTTCATCGCTTCCCTATGAGTCTCCCAACTTTGCTAGGGTTTCTTCTTACTTGGAAACCCTAATTTTCAATCTCCTTCCTCCCACAACATTTTGATGGAGGATTAATATCTATGATGAATGGATTCCAAATCCATTATCAAAGCTTCCAATGTTGTATCAAGTGTCTCCAACATTGTATCAGGTCCTTCCAGACGTAAACACTGAAAAAACCCTAAGTGAGAGCTTATTTCTTCTCTTCTTAGATTTCCTCCGTTGAGCCAATTCAGATGTTCCGTATTGATATTGGTGTATCTCTGCAATTTAGGATCTGCAGGGTCTGAAACTTCAGCTTGTGGTAGTTTGAATTGTCATCTTTCCCACCCCATAGTTCTTAGCTTTAATGGATTCTCTAAGAGAGAGTTATGCCAAGTGTTGCAACATGACCTGTTTATGGGATGAAACAGCATAGCGAACTTGTACGGAGTGCCACGTGTCACTATTTCAACTTTGGAATTTGAAAAGAGGACTTGTGAAACTAAATTCTGTGCCCTACTTGTAACTTTTTATGAAATTTCATTTGGATATTCCTAGCCAGAGATATGAACTTTTTTCCTAGGTCACCTGTTTAGGACTTCATTTTGGAAGAGGCAGAAACCCTAACTTGTATTGATCATATCTCACAAAGTACAATGAATCTGAGGCTGTCCTTCAGAAACAAGGTACAACGGGATGTTATCTTCGTCCTCTATATGTTTCATATCATGAACCTTTTCCAAAATGGATTTATAGCGAAAGTGCCACGATGACTAGGTTTTGCTATACAAAACACTAAGTTTCAAATTGTCGCAAGTGAAGCAAGTGTCGTATGTGTCATACATTGCCTTCCTTCAGGATAGATATGATACCATGTTAAAATTAAGTATGCTAAGATAGATAACATCAGTATTACATTCCATTTCAGAACAATAGCATATACAGGATCATTGAAAGAACAACAAGCACAACAAAAACACAAGAGACATAATTTATCCTGGGAAACCCTCATGGGGTATAAAACCCAGCAAAGCTTCCTCAATATAGATAACCAGCAAATAGAAAGATGTAATCCCCAAACATGAGCTCCTTCTCCTCCATATCATATCTCTCTCTCTCCTATGCGCCAATCACAAGTGAGTGAATGTGTGTTAAATGAGGAACACACCTCATCTATTTATACACAACTCCGACTTGACTTTTACACTAACTAGGTCGGCCACAACTTAGCCACTTAACATAATATTGACTGGGACGACCCCACTAGGGTGGTCTAATAACCCTTTAACTCACATCACTCATACAGGGCCGGCCCCACTAGGGAAGTCTAATAACCCAAGTTACCACATTCTCCACGGAGGAATGAAACATCTCTCGAATAATAAAGTACAAATATAATATTCTTAGAAGTTATAATATATCAACATACTTTGGGATAATATAATCGTGTGCTATATTTTGTATTCTTGGAGTTGGTTAGGTAATTTTCCTTATGTTTCTTGATACGAAAGGTGTTACAAAAGACACTAAATCATGTATACTTTAATAACCATGATTATATAATACATAATAACATGCATATATATAGGTGTAATCTATTTTCACTAGATGTGAAGGTGCAATCCTTTCTCACCTCTCAAGTGAGTAGGTGATCTCATTTTTTGTTTTATATTAGTTTATTTAAATTTCATTTTCAATTGGTTATTTTGTGCTATTTACAACAATACAAAATAATGGAACACCGCCCAATTATTATAGAATCTAAATCTAAAGGGAACCATAACAACATATATATTCTCTCTTTGAATAATCTTAGAGTGCAAGTATGAGTACACGTTACAAGTATGAGACTTGTGAAAAGGGAAATTCATTTTGGTATACATCATTAACTATTATATATGACAGTATAACATATAACATTCTATTGTTTCCATGTTATCTTATAAGTAATGATTGAAATTGGAATAATTATATTGTATAAAATTATGATGACATATAGTATTTCATTGGAGATTTTTTAATATTATGTTATGTGTTACATTATGATAATAATGTGAATGCATCAAAATAATTTTGAAAAAATATTCAAATCTTACATAAATTAGATATAGTAAATTAGATATAGTAGACAACTAAGATAATAATGGTTAATTTTACTAGTTGCACTACCATAACTTGGATTATGAATATTAACTTATCTTTGAATTTTATGGATCTCAGTGAGATAACACAAGAAAAAGTGAGTGTACCCAAATCAAACAAGACTATTTAGTGTCAAACCATTTTTGTTTTAGTTTTGAGGAATGCCATTTTTATGTTATTAACAAGGATGGAAATTATTGAAAACAAATTGAAGGTCTTATGCCACTAGAATTTTTGCAGTAAATCTTTATGGTTTCTCTATTAGTTAAGTTATACTATCATAACTTCAAAAAACTAAGAAAGACAATGGAATTTTGAAAACATATTCAAATATTTCATAAATTAGATATGGTAGACTGCTAAGATAATAATGGTTAATTTTACTAGTTGCACTACCATAACTTGGATTATGAATATTAACTTGTCTTTGAATTTTATGGATCTCAGTGAGATAACACAAGAAAATGTGATTGTACCTAAATTAAACAAGACTATTTAGTGTCTGTTGATGTATATGTAACTTTGGAATGTATTTCATCTGTGTATTATATATATATTTATTGTACCCTTATAAGAGATGTGTTATTCCTCTATAAGGAAGTGTCGTCATGTGGACTGACAAGTGTCGCAAGTGTGTGTACTTGCCGATGGGTTATTAGACCACCATATTGGGTCAGCCCTGATTAATATATAATATAATGTGGATGTATCTAAGTAGACAAGTCGGCCCCAGTAGGTCACTGGGAAAAAAGGTGAGTATAAATAGAGATAGGAGATCTCTATTTTACTCACTCAAAAAAGTAACTCACTCTCTCTCTGAAAAGTGGCGCACTCGTGAGGAGGAGGAGGATCATCTACTAGGAGACTATCTCAGTGTTATTTGGTTGTATTTTGGTTGAGCCATTGCTCTCTCTATCTCTGAGGAAGTTGTGGGGTTTTTCACCTTAGGGTTTTCCCCACGAAAACTCTGTGTCTCTTGTCTCTATGCTTTTGATTCGTGTGATGCTTGTGATGCTTGTCATATTATGATTGTCATGCATTGATATACTGTAGATGTTATTCTCTCAGCAAAGATCCTATAGTATTGTGATTTAATACTCAAAATTTAACATGGTATCAGAGCTTAACTAAGAAGAAGACATTTTGCAGTGACAGAAGCTTGTATTCCTTGTTTATTGGGTTTCTCTCCCCAGATTTTTGAAATTCAGTATAGTAGATTGGATCTACTCATCAAGGCGCATCTATCTATCCAATCAGAATTCAGTTCCGAGCATTTTCAGATTTGGCCCTAAACATTAGGGTTTCCACAAAAATAGGAATTTCTGGAAACTGAAGGCACAACTGGAAGCTCCTTGCAAAAAGCGAAGGTTAGAGATTTGGATCGAGATTTTTGGCTGGGTAGATCTCCGGGAAACTCAAACCCTAATTCAGGGCTGTCCCTAGTGAACCCGGGAGGACAAAAAGGTAATTTTGAAGGGCAAGACCTTGCTGATCTCAAATTCTGAATGTACTAGGCTGATCAGCTCTCCAAGGTGCATCTTTCTATCCTTTCAGAATTTTGAAATTCGCATTTTGAATTTTTAGGGTTTCTTTGACAAACCCTAATCCGGGACCAGATCCAGTTTTCAGCACTTCAAGTGGTAAGTCCTAAATCTTTTCTATTTCCATTTGAAGTACTCTTAAAGATGTCTCTCCACACCAAGCTTGAGGATAAGCTTGAAGGGGCTGATAACTTCTGAGCCTGGAAGTATAGGATTGGGTTAATCCTGGAAGAGAATGCGTTGGACTCATATCTGAAAGAAGACATCCCTATCCCAGAGGATGAAGAAGCCAAGGAATTGCACAAGAAGAACTTGGTCAAGGAAAAGAGAATCATTGCTGATTCTATCAAAGACCATCTCATACCTCATGTGTCTTCTCTTAAGACACCCAAAGAGATGTTTGAATCTTTGACCAAACTATTTGAAGGAAAGAACATAAATCGGAAGATGACCCTGCGGAACCAATTGAAAGCAGTGAAGTTTCAGAATGGAGAAACCATTCAATCTTACTTTTCAAGGGTCTCCCAGATCAAGGAACAATTAGAAGCAGTAGATGAAATGGTGGAGAATGGTGAAGTGGTGATGACCACTCTAAATGGCCTACCCAGGTCATGGGATTCCTTTATTCAAGGAATTTGTGCAAGGAAGAAGTTGATCTCCTCAGTAGACTTCGGGAAGAATGCTCTCAAGAAGAAGCTATACTTATAGCTCGTGAAGAAAAGATGGGAGGAGAAGATCAAGCTCTTGCAGCTCACACCAAAAGAAGCAAAACGAAGAAGGATCACTCTCACCACAGAAGATCCCATCAAAAGAGTAAGGAGGACCTAAGATGCTTCACATGCAATGAGAAGGGTCACTTTGCTTCAGATTGTCCCAAGAACAAAAGGGATAATAACAACAACTCCAGTAAGAAGAAGAAGGGCAGCAAAAGAAGGTTTCATGCTCATGCTGCCGAAGATGATGAACCTCCAAAGAAGAAGGCTAGGGCAGAAAGTACTAGTGATGATGACTCATCAAGTGAAGAAGAATATGTTCTAATTTCTGCTCTTACAGGTACCATCTCCCATGGATGTAATGATTGGTTGATTGATAGTGGGGCTTCCAAACACATGACTGTTGAATATTGTAACTTCTAAGAATATTATATTTGTACATTATTTATTCCGGAGATGTTCCATCCCTCCGAGGTGATTCTATTATGTATCCGGAGATGTTTATTCCTCCGAGGAGTTGTGGCAACTAGGGTTATTAGACCCACCATGTGGGGGTTGGCCCAGTCAGTTATAATAGGGTATTTAACCTAATGGTTAAATACGAGCCTACATGTACTTGTGTAAAATATATGTTAGAGTAGTGTATAAATAGAGGAGGTGTGTTCCTCATTTGACACACTCACACACTTGAAAAGAGGAGCAATTGTCTGGGAGATTTGCTAAGGAGGATTAGAAGGAGGGATCACATCTTGTATTTTGGTTTATCATCTTATTGAGGAAAGCTTTGCTGGGTTTTCTACCCCATGAGGGTTTCCCAAGATAAATTTGTGTCTCTTGTGTTTATGCTATGCTTGTTGTTTCTTCAGTGATCCTGTATATGTTATTATTGTGAAATGGAATGTAATGCTGCTATTTTCTGTCTTAGCATATTGAATTTTAACATGGTATTAGAGCTAAACTGAAGGAAGGCAAGGTATGGCACTTACAACACTTGCTTTACTTACGATAATTTGAAGGTTAGGGTTTTACATAGAAAAAACAAGTCATCATGGAAATTTTGCTATAAATACATTTCTGCGAAGGTTCGGGGTCTGAAAAGTTTACAGGTCGAAGATAACATCCCCAGGTACCTTGTGTCCAAAGGGAACCCTTAGATTCGATGTACTTTATGAGTTATGATCAGTACAAGTTAGGGTTTATGCCTCTTCCAGATCTCAGTCAAAATCAGGTGACCTTGGAAAAAGGTCATAACTTGGGCTAGGAAGCTCCAAATGAAATTTATTAAAAAGTGACGGGTAGTACACAGACTGTACTATCTCAGGAAACGTTTTCAGAGGCCGAAGGTGAACCAGTGACACGTGGCACTCCGTACAAGTTCGCTATCCTGTTTTATCCCATAAACAAGTCATGTTGCGACACTTGGCATAACTCTCTCTCAGAGAGTCCAATTGAGGTCAGACCTGTCAAGATGGAAATATAACAAGGCGAGCTATCTCAGAAAAGTTTTTCAGAGGCCGAAGTTCAAACAGTGACATGTGGCACACTGTACAAGTTCGCTCTTCTGTTTTATCCCATAAACAAGTCACGTTGCGACACTTGGCATAACTCTCTCTCAGAAAATCCAATTGAGGTCAGACCTGTCAGGATGGAAAGATGATGGGTCAGGCTACTGCAGAAAATTTTTTCAGACCCTGTGGAGCAAAAATTTCAGAGTTATAGCAGAAGCAATCAGGTGCATATTTCTGTCAAAACAGAATTATTTTTAGCACCTTTATTCATGGCTTCCGGAATTTAGGGTTTCGGAGAAAGTTGGAATTTTTTGAAGTCTGTAACCACGGCTGGAAGCTCCTCAGAAAAATAAGAGTTTAGAGCCTTGGATCGAACCTTTTGATTGGACAGAAGGGTGGGCTTCATCAAACCCTAGTTCGGGTTCCTGTCCAGAAGATCCAGAAGTTTCGAAGGCAATTTTGAGGGGTCAAATTTTGGAGATTTGAAAATTTAAGAATGCTAGGTTGATCAGCTCAGCAAGACACATTCTTCCATCCATTCAGAAGTATGAAAGTCAAAGATTGAATTTTTAGGGTTTCTCTAGCAAACCCTAATCAAGCTCCAGATCAAGTTTCAGGGGGAGTTGAGGCTAAGGCCTTACATAAGAAGACTACAAAAAGTCTCGACAGGTATGACTTAAGGAGGTTTAGGTATGCCTTGAAATCTGATTCTTGATTAAGTTCATAATGTGTTTGTCTTCATGTTATTTATTAGTACAATCTTGATTAATGTTATTAATTGTCTTATCACCCTAGTAACAATATGAATGCATGTGAATGATCGAAGACATTCATTGATTAGGGCTATATGATTGTACTTATGCGTTATGGTGTTGTGTGAGGTTGATGTTGTCTGCTAACAAGACACAGGTACATTACAAAAGAAAAATCAAGTTCCATGACCATGACAACATGAAGACAAAGACTCACGAGATGACACTAGTGTACACTTGAGCATGCACAGTGGTATAGAATGAATAGAAGTTCAGAAGACATACAAAAGATCAAGCGGGAGGCAACCACACAAACATACAAGATAAGTATTTGAGTTGTTATTAGAAATAGTAAATGATATTGCTTGTATGCATATTTGTATTCCTAGAATATATCATGCTGAGTGTAAACATTCATAAAGCATTGAACAGTATACTACTAATATGCATATGATTGGTAAGTTGGACAAACATTCCATTGTTGCTTGTCTAGAATGAAACCTCTTTGCTGACATGCTGAGAGCTGTGCACACTCTCGATAGTATGTTCTGGTAGAGATGGAAGGCATCTAGATAGCCACTGTATGCATACAGGATATGGGAAAGTGTTGTGCCAAAGTATTGGTCAAAATAGTTGCATAACTATGTAAATGATATCTGTATGCATAATAGGTTATCATGTCAAATATGATTTGATGATTATGAAGTATTACTAATCATGTACTTAATTTTGATTTGTAGGAAAGATCATGATAAATGATGAACTCTGAACAAGCGATGGATGTTCAACAAAAGATTTACAAATCAAACACACTATAGAAAGCTTGTGGTTAAGAGATTCTCTTAGAAAGAGGAAGAGAATCATGATGAGATGTTTTGCTCCAAGGGACTAGATAAGACCATTCTCTTAATAATGTAATCAGGTTCTATATGGGTTCCTAGGATCGGTAGTCAATTGATGAGCTTAATGATCATCATGGGTGATGTGGATCTCAACGTTTGCTACAAGGTTGAATATGGGTTCTATACACATATGACATGGATGCAAGAAGGAACTCACCACAGAGTTCGAATGATTTTGAGGCTCATATTAGTAGACCCATCTGACGAGAGATGGCACAGATAGATATGCAGAAGATCACTCAATGCTGAGTGTGAATAATGGACAATTGACAGCTTCATGACAAAGCTTGGGCTTTACCAGAAGTAAAGCTGTTCCTAACCTTTACCTTAAGGTTGTGGATGATGAACCTATCATACCATTATTGTATGACGATGATCTCTTTCTGACAAGGAATGAGAAAAAGGTCATGAAAATGGCTGCAGAAATGAAAATGAAAGATCTCGGATTAATGCACTACTTCTTAGGTCTAGAAGTATGGCAAGATCCAAAAGGAATCTTTTAATTCAAGGTAAGTATGCTGTGAAGTTTCTAAAAAGATTTGATATGTTGGAGTATAAAGCCATGGCAACTCCCATGGACTCCAACTTGAAGTTGTTAGTTAATGACTCATTGTATTTAGTGGACCTAACCCTATATAGACAAATCATTGGGTCATTGATGTATTTAAAAAATACTAGGCCAGATATATGCTTTGCTGCAAATACCCTAAGTCAGTATATAGTAGAACCTAGAAAGGATTCACTTAATAACTACAAAGCATGTAGTGAGGTACCTAAAAGGTACATTATATTTTGGTCTATATTATCTTGGAGGTCATGAACTCCGTTTACATGGTTACTTAGATTCTGATTGGGCAGGAAGTGCCTCAGATAGAAAGAGTACATCAGGTGGATATTATAGTCTTGAATCTGCCATGATCTCATGGTTCAACAAGGAACAATCTAGTGTGGCTCTGAGTACTGCTAAAGCAGAATATATATATAGCTGTCTGCTCTGCCAGCTGTGAAGCAGTGTGGCTTCAGAAGCTATTATATGGAGTGTTTGACTTAGAAATGAATTCCACTATGATTATGTGTGACATTCAAAACTGCATCAAGATAGAAAATCTTGTATTCCACGATAAGTCAAAAACACATAGAGATCCGATACTTCTATATACGAGATATGGTGCAGAGAGGAGCTATCAAGATCGAGTATATAAGCACTGAGGATCATATTGCTAATATCTTGACTAAACCTCTGTCTCGAGTAAAGTTTGAATACTTCCGAGACAAGCTTGGTATAGTCCAGAAGGACCCTCCTCGAAAGAGGGAGTAGCATAGTATCTGATAACAAGTATGTCTCATCAATGATGAGGTTACCTATTTACTGCACCTAGTTACTTAGAATTATTTAGATTTAGGAATCTTATATTTTTTTCTTTTGATGATAGATGTATACATGCTTTTGATGATAGATGTTATGCATGTTTTGATGACGAGGATACATGTTTTGTTATACATGTTTTGATGATGAGGATACATGTTTTGTTATACATGTTTTGATGATGAGCATACATGTTTTGATGATGAGGATATATGTTTTGTTATACATGTTTTGATGATGAGGATACATGATTGACACATGTTTTGATGAAGTCCTTGGTGGACTTGAGGGGATTGGATCATCCCTGAAATTCAGTCCTAAAGAGAGCCGTAAACGTATGTCTTCGAGAATGAATTCCTTGGTGGACTTGAGGGGATTGGATCATCCCTGGACTTCAGTCCTAAAGAGAGCCGTAGACGTATGTCTTTGAGAATGAAGTCCTTGGTGGACTTGAGGGGATTGGATCATCTCTGGACTTCAGTCCTAAAGAGAGCCGTAGATGTATGTCTTCGAGAATGAAGTCCTTGGTGGACTTGAGGGGATTGGATCATCCCTGGACTTTAGTCCTAAAGAGAGCCGTAGACGTATGTCTTCGAGAATGAAGTCCTTGGTGGACTTGAGGGGATTGGATCATCCCTGGACTTCAGTCCTAAAGAGAGCCGTAGACATATGTCTTCGAGAATGAAGTCCTTGGTGGACTTGAGGGGATTGGATCATCCCTGGACTTCAGTCCTAAAGAGAGCCATAGACATATGTCTTCGAGAATGAAGTCCTTGGTGGACTTGAGGGGATTGGATCATCCCTGGACTTCAGTCCTAAAGAAGAGTCGTAGACGTATGTCTTCGAGAATGAAGTTCTTGGTGAACATGTGAGGGGATTGGATCATCCCTGGACTTCAGTCCGAAAGAAGAGCCGTAGACATATGTCTTCGAGAATGAAGTCCTTGGTGGACTTGAGGGGATTGGATCATCCCTGGACTTCAATCCTAAAGAGAGCCGTAGATGTATGTCTTCAAGAATAAAGTCCTTGGTGGACTTGAGGGGATTGGATCATCCCTGGACTTCAGTCCTAAAGAGAGCCGTAGACATGATGTCTCCGAGAACAAAATCCTGAATGAACAGGTAAGGGGATTGAATCGTCCTCGGACTTTGGTCCTGTGAATTGAACCGTAGACATGAGGTCTCCGAGAATTGAATAGGACTGGATCGTCCTTGAGCTTCGGTTCAAAAGGTACATGATAGGACTGGATCGTCCCTGGACCTCGGTTCAAAATGTACATGACAAATCCTAGAATTGTTCTAGGTTACATCCAACATGAAACAGGGTTGGCTCTGTAGATATGATACATCCAGCATGAAACAGGGCTGGCTCTGTAGATGTGATACATCCAGCATGAAACAGGGCTGGCTCTGTAGATGTGATACATCCAGCATGAAACAGGGCTGGCTCTGTAGATGTGATACATCCAGCATGAAACAGGGCTGGCTCTGTAGATGTGATACATCCAGCATGAAACAGGGCTAGCTCTGTAGATGTGATACATCCAGCATGAAACACGGCTGGCTCTGTAGATGTGATACATCCAGCATGAAACAGGGCTGGCTCTGTAGATGTGATACATCCAGCATGAAACAGGGCTGGCTCTGTAGATGTGATACATCCAGCATGAAACAGGGCTGGCTCTGTAGATATGATACATCCAGCATGAAACAGGGCTGGCTCTATAGATGTGATACATCCATCATGAAACAGGGATGGCTCTGTAGATGTGACACATCCAGTATGAAAAAGGATTGGCTCTGTGGCGGTAAATCCTAGATCTGATCTAGGTCACATCCAGTATGAAAAAGGACTGGCACTGTGGTTGGGATTGGATCGTCCCTAGACATGAGACTTGTCTTAAAGAGATAAGGATTGATCATCCTGGAACTTGATCTGGATTGCATCATCCATGGACCTATGTCCTAAAGAGAGCAGGATTGATCATCCTGTAATATGATCGTGTGATGACGATGCTGTCGATCGTGTGATGACGATGCTGATCGTATGATGACGATGCTAATCGTGTGATGATGATGCTGATCGTATGATGACGATGTTGATCGTGTGATGATGATGCTTCCGATCGTGTGATGACGATGTTGATCGTATGATGACGATGCTGATCATGTGATGACGATGCTGCCGATCGTGTGATGACGATGTTGATCGTATGATGATGATGCTGCTGATCGTGTGATGACGATGTTGATCGTATGATGACGATGTTGATCGTATGATGACGATGCTGCTGATCGTGTGATGACGATGTTGATGATCGTGTGATGACGATGCTGATGATCATGTGATGACGATGCTGATGGTCGTGTGATGACGATGCTGATGATTGTGTGATCGTGTGATGACGATGATGATGACGATGCTGATGATCGAGTAATATCAACTCTGATGATGTTGATGTTCCAGTAACTAGTTGAGTTACTGATGATGATGAATTGAAGAAAGCTTCCGATGATATATAGATGATGTAGTCAATGACTCCTTGCTCCTGCAGATGTTGTTATAATATCATTCTCGTTAAGGGGGAGTGTTGAATATTGTAACTTCTAAGAATATTATATTTGTACATTATTTATTCCGGAGATGTTCCATCCCTCCGAGGTGATTCTATTATGTATCCGGAGATGTTTATTCCTCCGAGGAGTTGTGGCAACTAGGGTTATTAGACCCACCATGTGGGGGTCGGCCCAGTCAGTTATAATAGGGTATTTAACCTAATGGTTAAATACGAGCCTACATATACTTGTGTAAAATATATGTCAGAGTAGTGTATAAATAGAGGAGGTGTGTTCCTCATTTGACACACTCACACACTTGAAAAGAGGAGCAATTGTCTGGGAGATTTGCTAAGGAGGATTAGAAGGAGGGAGCACATCTTGTATTTTGGTTTATCATCTTATTGAGGAAAGCTTTGCTGGGTTTTCTACCCCATGAGGGTTTCCCAGGATAAATTTGTGTCTCTTGTGTTTATGCTATGCTTGTTGTTTCTTCAGTGATCCTGTATATGTTATTATTGTGAAATGGAATGTAATGTTGCTATTTTCTGTCTTAGCATATTGAATTTTAACAATGACTGGGTTTAAGGAATCCTTTGTGAAGCTTTCTGAACATGAATCACCTCACAAGGTGAAACTTGGGGATGATTATCAATACCCAATCAAAGGAAGTGGTGAAGCCTCCTACAACTTAGATTCTGGAAAATCATTGAAGATGAAAGAAGTACTTTATGTACCTGGGCTCAAGAAAAACTTACTCTCCGATTCTGCATTGGATGCAAAAGGTATGAGGGTTGCATTTTTGAATGGCCATGTCCTAATGTGGCCAAAGGGAAAGACCATAGATGATGCAGTAGTAATTGGAGAGCAAGAGGGAGGCTTGTATAAATTGAAGGGACAACCTGAACATGCCATGGTGCATGAATCCATGGAGCCAAGTGAACTTTGGCATAGAAGACTTGCTCACATGCACTATAGGGCACTTCCAATTGCAAGCAAGGAAGTAGAGGGTCTTCCTGAAATCAAGATCAAACATGAAGGTGTTTGCAAAGGATGTGCAAAAGGTAAGAACATTAAGAAGGCTTTCCCAAGTAGTGAAAGCAAGGCAAAAGATATCTTGGAAATCATCCACTCAGATGTATGTGGCCCTATGTCATCTAGTTCCCTGAGTGGGTATGTTTACTATGTATCATTTATTGATGACTTCTCCAGGAAGACATGGGTATACTTCTTGAAGGGAAAAGATGAGGTGCTTGATAAATTCAAGGAATTCAAAACCTTGATGGAGAATCAAACTGACAAGAAAATCAAGACATTCAGATCTAACAATGGTGGAGAATTCACCTCAAGTGACTTCAAGAAGCTTTGCAGTGATTCAGGGATTAAGAGGGAGTTGACTGGTCCTTATAATCCTCAACAGAATGGAGTTGCAGAAAGGAAGAACAGAACTATCATGGAAGCAGCAAGGGCAATGTTGCATGACCAGGATCTTCCTATGCATCTATGGGCAGAAGCAGCTAGAATAGCTGTATATGTGCAGAACAGAACACCCCATAAGATATTGGACAACAAGACACCAGAAGAGGTCCTTTCTGGTAAGAAACCTGAAGTCAGCCATCTCAGAATATTTGGTTGTCCAGTATATACTCATGTTCCAAAAGAGAAGAGGACTAAACTAGATCCTTCAGGAAAGAAGGGCATCTTTGTGGGTTATAGTGAAAGCTCGAAGGCTTACAGAATATACTTTCCAGGGTTCAAGAAAATTGATGTCAGTAGGGATGTAACATTTGATGAAAACTCAGCATTCATCAAATCAAGAAAGGAACCTACCGAAGTTTATGAAGAATCTAAGGAAACAAGATTTCAGGACACTACCATGACTGAAGCAGTTCCAGAAACTGTTCGTGAGTTTGAAGATCCACAAGAACCTGTAGATCCACCCCGTGAGGATAACTCTCACAAGAGGAAACCTGTATGGGCTAGAGAGCTCATTCATGATGCAGAAAGATTTGGCATTCCAGAAGAAGAACACAGAGCAAAGAAGAGAACCAGATCACACACCAGTTATGTTGCTTTACTCTGTGACATTATGAACAAAGAGCCTTCCAGTTATGAAGAGGCAGCAGAAAAGAAAGAATGGAAGGATGCTATGGTTGAGGAATACCAATCAATAATGAAGAATGATGTTTGGGATGTTGTCCCAAGACCTAAAGAGAAGTCTGTTGTGACTTCCAAGTGGATCTACAAAATCAAGCACGCTGCAGATGGCAGTGTAGAAAAATACAAAGCAAGATTCGTAGCTCGTGGTTTCTCTCAGAAAGAAGGAATAGATTATGAAGAAACCTTTGAACCTATAGCCAGGTATACTTCCATCAGAACAGTACTTGCCCTGGCTGCAGCAATGAAATGGAAAATACACCAGATGGATGTCAAGACTGCTTTCCTGAATGGTTTAGTAGAAGAGGAAGTATATGTGGAACAACCACTCAGTTTTGAAATACATGACAGGGAGTCATATGTGTGTAGATTGAAGAAAGCCTTGTATGGCTTGAAGCAAGCTCCCAGAACTTGGTATGGTAGGATGGACAGTTTTCTATCTAGCTTGGGATTTACCAAGAGTAAAGCGGATTCCAACCTTTACTACAAGGTTGAGGAAGGGAATCCAGTGATTCTACTCCTGTATGTGGATGACCTATTTGTGACAGGAGATGACAGACTGATTGCAGATACTAAGAGGAAGCTTGCAGCTGAATTCGATATGAAAGATTTGGGAATGATGCACTATTTCCTAGGTATGGAGGTGTGGCAGAATGCAAGTGGGATCTTCCTTGGTCAAGGGAAGTACACAGTAGATATCCTGAAGAGATTCGGGATGATGGATTGCAAGGCCATGGCCACACCGATGGCATCGAATCTGAAGCTTCTTTGTGATGCTTCATCTGAGCCAGTTGATGTCTCTGTGTATCGTCAGATGATTGGATCCTTGATGTACTTGACGAAAATGAGACCAGACATTTGCTTTGCTGTGAACACATTGATCCAGTTCTTGATGGATCCGAGGAGTGTTCACCTGGTTGTTGTAAAGCATGTTCTGAGGTACCTGAAGGGTACAGTGGATTATGGGCTCAAGTATGAAGCGAATCAAAAGTTTAACCTACAAGGTTATGTTGATTCAGATTGGGCTGGCAGTGCTGCAGATAGGAAGAGCACATCTGGGTGCTATTTCAGTATGGGATCAGGTGTGATCTCTTGGTTTAGCAGGAAGCAGTCCTGCATAGCACTGAGTACAGCTGAGGCAGAGTATGTTGCAGCCTGTTCAGCTAGTTGTGAGGCAGTATGGCTACGGAAGCTACTGTCTGAGTTATTTGATCTCCCGTTGGAGGCTACTGGTATCTTCTGTGATAACCAGAGTTGTGTGAAGCTGTCCGAGAACCCAGTGTTTCATGACAGGTCGAAACACATAGAGATCAAATATCACTATATCAAGGATATGGTGCAGAGAGGAGCTGTAAAGCTTCTCTATGTTGCAACGGACGAGCAGATTGCAGATGTGCTGACGAAGCCACTAGCCAGAGTGAAGTTCGAGTACTTCAGAGAGAGGCTTGGCGTTCTTCAGATCGAGGACACTTCGAGGAAGAAGTTATGGACACTTTTGCTGAAGCCATTCCAAGCATGTTGGAAGGAGGATCCTTCACATGGCTGTGGATGTAAGAGCTGGATGATGAGCATCAGGATGATGTTCTGGTTTCTGCTTGGATATGATCAATTGGATCATTTTTATGTATGTATGTACACATCATGTTGGATGCTGGATATGATCAGTTGGATCATTTTTATGTATGTATGTACGCATCATGTTGGATGCTGGATATGATCAGTTGGATCATTTTTATGTATGTATGTACGCATCATGTTGGATGCTGGATATGATCAGTTGGATCATTTTTATGCATGTATGTACGCATCATGTTGGATGTTGGATATGATCAGTTGGATCATTTTTATGTATGTATGTACACATCATGTTGGATGCTGGATATGATCAGTTGGATCATTTATATGTATGCATCATGTTGGATGCTAGATATGATCAGTTGGATCATGTGTATGTATTTTGTATATGCATCATGTTGGATGCTTGGACCATGTATCTGTATATGTATCAGGTGGATACATTGTATGATCAGGTGGATCATGTGAGGTGATATGTATCATGTATTTGTATCAGGTGGATACATTGTATGATCAGGTGGATCATGTATGATGATATGTATCAGGTAGATATGTGGTGTGAATCAGATGGATGCATTGTATGATCAGGATGATCATGGATGATGAGCTTCAGGATGTTGCTCCAGATGACATGCAGTAGGATGTTACAGTGATGATGATCAGGATGATCATGTGTACATCAGGATGATGTATGGTGAGTATCAGGTTGATACTTTGTGGCCGTGGAACAGGTTGTGCAGATAAGCATGTAATTTGTGCCCTGGGAGATTTGCAGATGGTCTTTCGAGGTTTTGCCTATGGCATGTAATTCGGTGCCCTGGGACATCTGGAAAATGCTCTTTCGAGGTTTTGCTTGGGAGGACATATAATTTGTGCCCTGGGAGATCTGCAGATAGTCTTTCGAGGTTTTGCCTATGGCATGTAATTTGTGCCCTGGGATATCTGGCAGATGCTCTTTCGAGGTTTTGTCCTATGGCATGTAATTTGTGCCCTGGGAGATTTCAGGTCGGAGTTGTGTACCCATAACATCCTGAGATGCTCTTTCGAGGTTTTGCCATGACCACATGTAATTTGTGCCCTGGGAGATTTCAGGTCGGAGTTGTGTACCCGTAACATCCTGAGATGCTCTTGCTAGGTTTTGTGGTGACCACATGTAATAGCGCCCTGGGAGATCCTTCAGGTTGGAGTTGTGTACCCGTAACATCCTGGGATGTTCTTTTGAGGTTTTGTGGTGGGGTCACATGTAATAGCACCCTGGGAGATCCTACAGGTCGGAGTTGTGTACCCATAACATCCTGGGATGCTCTTTCGAGGTTTTGTGACGCACGTAATAAGTCCTGAGGATTCCACAGTGTGGCCAGTGATGATGAAGACCTGCAGGTGGTGGGCCTACATCTAGTATGAAAAAGGATTGGCTCTGTAGAACTTCCTATGACGAGTAGAGTCAGAGATTGGTTGAGATAGTAGCAGCAGTGATGATGATGATGACGATGCATCGATGACGATGATCCAGAGAAGAAGACTTGTCTAGCAGATCTGTGTCTAGAAATACCTTCCTAGTTAAGAGGGAGTGTTGATGTATATGTAACTTCAGAATGTATTTCATCTGTGTATTATATATATATTTATTGTACCCTTATAAGAGATGTGTTATTCCTCTATAAGGAAGTGTCGTCATGTGGATTGACAAGTGTCGCAAGTGTGTGTACTTGCCGATGGGTTATTAGACCACCATATGGGGTCAGCCCTGATTAATATATAATATAATGTGGATGTATCTAAGTAGACAAGTCGGCCCCAGTAGGTCACTGGGCAAAAAGGTGAGTATAAATAGAGATAGGAGATCTTTATTTTACTCACTCAGAAAAGTAACTCACTCTCTCTCTGAAAAGTGGCGCACTAGTGAGGAGGAGGAGGATCATCTGCTAGGAGACTATCTCAGTGTTATTTGGTTGTATTTTGGTTGAGCCATTGCTCTCTCTATCTCTGAGGAAGTTGTGGGGTTTTTCACCTTAGGGTTTTCCCCACGGAAACTCTGTGTCTCTTGTCTCTATGCTTTTGATTCTTGTGATGCTTGTGATGCTTGTCATGTTATAATTGTCATGCATTGATATACTGTAGATGTTATTCTCTCAGCAAATATCCTATAGTATTGTGATTTAATACTCAAAATTTAACAGTGTCAAACCATTCTTGTTTTAGTTTTGAGGAATGCCATTTTTATGTTATTAACAAGGATGGAAATTATTGAAAACAAATTGAAGGTCTTATTCCACTAGAATTTTTGCAGTAAATCTTTATGGTTTCTCTATTAGTTGAGTTATACTATCATAACTTCAAAAAACTAAGAAAGACAATGGAATTTTGAAAACATATTCAAATATTTCATAAATTAGATATGGTAGACTGCTAAGATAATAATGGTTAATTTTACTAGTTGCACTACCATAACTTGGATTATGAATATTAACTTGTCTTTGAATTTTATGGATCTCAGTGAGATAACATAAGGAAATGTGATTGTACCCAAATCAAACAAGACTATTTAGTGTCAAACCATTTTTGTTTTAGTTTTGAGGAATGCCATTTTTATGTTATTAACAAGGATGGAAATGATTGAAAACAAATTGAAGGTCTTATGCCACTAGAATTTTTGCAGTAAATATTTATGGTTTCTCTATTAGTTGAGTTATATTATCATAACTTCAAAAAACTAAGAAAGACAATGCAATTTTGAAAAAATATTCAAATATTTCATAAATTAGATATGGTAGACTGCTAAGATAATAATGGTTACTTTTACTAGTTTCACTGCCATAACTTGGATTATGAATATTAACTTGTCTTTGAATTTTATGGATCTCAGTGAGATAACACAAGAAAATGTGAGTGTACCCAAATCAAACAAGACTATTTAGTGTCAAATCATTCTTGTTTTAGTTTTGAGGAATACAAATTGTATGCTATTAACAAGGATGAAAATTATTGAAAACAAATTGAAGGTCTTATTCCACTGGAATGTTTCCAGTAAATATGAATGGTTTCTCTGTTAATTGAATTATAATATCATAACTTTATAAAAATCAGAAATACAATGGCATATGAAATCTACACAATGTCAATTTGAACATTTTTTCCCCAAAAATATGACATGTAAAACCATGTTTTCCATTAATATGTGCCCTTGTAGATATAAATGCGAACATACATATACTCTTTAGAGGAAATGACACTCAAAACTATAAGCTTCATTTTGGGCCAAAGGTCCTTGATTGTCTCACTTGACCATGTTCAAGGCTCTAAAAGTTACCATCCTTTGTGTGTTAAACCTCTTAATGGGACCCATGTCCCACTCATGGATTAAGGGATCCTTTGGCGAGTTTGTGTGGTGGTTTGAAAAATAATTTACCTTGTTCCCTATAATATTCATTTAGATATTAAGGATGTTAGTTTCGTCCATCAATCATGGTCATGAACTTAAAAACCATACCTACTATGCAAAAAAACCTAATGGAATCCACATCCCACTCATATGCCAAAAGTACCCTCTATAGGGCCCATGATGATATTCAATCCATTAATTATGGACCATTAGGTAATAATTACCTAGATTCCCTCCAGCCATGGTCAAGACCCTAATATACATCCTTAGTGTAAAAAATATCCTAATGGCACTTGTAGGACATTAGTCTCTTATAGATGGAATGGTTTGTAGTTTGTGGCTTGCTCATGGGATTGATCCTAGAGGATTCATCTAGTAGGTTATTTTCCTCCCCTTCCATGGTTAAGGCCTTGAGACCAACCCTAATGCTCAAGTCCTCATAATGGAACATATATTCCACTTAAAGGTCAAATATAGACTCTAGAGGGATCGTCTTGTGGTTTGAGGTCATATTCATGGTCCAAGAACCGCATAAATCCAATTTTTTGCTAAGGTACATTTTTCCTATGTTAGGAACCCATGTCTTTACTTTGTTAGTATATTGTTGTTGGATGCATATGCTTTGTAAGTTATCCCGTAGTATTTGTTGATCCATAGTTTATATTAGCCCATAGTATTGACCCATAGTATTGGACGCATATGCTTTGTAAGTTGTCCCATAGTATTATATGTCCCATGGTTTTGACTCATAGTATTGGCGCCTAGACTTAGCCCATGGTTTGTATTGACACATAGTATTGACCCATGGTATTGGCGCCTAGACTTAGTATATAAGTGTGTGTTGAGGCCTATGAAGGCACCGTGAAGTTAATTGTATTGAGCTTGCTCAAAGGAGGTTGCCCCTCGAAGTGGACCGTGATCAATATAAAAGTGATTCTGAGTTCTATTATTTCTGATATCTTGTGTATTTGCATTAATTAATTATTGCAGGTTCTTCACATCTGGTATCAGAGCACTTTCTTGAGCTTGTTGGGTGAAATTTCTGCCAAATTTTTTTTTCCGCATCTATTGCAGGTTCGGATTTGGGAATAATCCCTATCCGCTTAACTGTGGGAAGTACTTGGGAATAATCCCTAAAACTCATTGTGAGGAGTACCACAAGAACCCCGAAGTAGCTGGCCCATTGAGAGGACCTTCTAGTGAAAAGGGCAACGACCCCTACCTGATTGACTAGTTCCCACCCGTGAGGTAAACCAAGAGCTATCGTTTGTGGCAAAGCGGTTATCAGTTGTACCTAAGCCGTGGAGTGACGGGTACTGCCCCAATACGCAAGCCGTCAGATAGCATTGGTGGCCGAGTGAAACCCTTGAACTGTTAGGAAGCCGCACATACCTGGGGTCCATATCTATTTTCAGCTGAACTGTTGTCAATCACTGCTGTGTTGTTTCAGATCCAGCTGTTCAGATCCATTCTGAAAGTCGTTCTAGATCTATCCGTTTTCAATCCATTCAACACCGTTTCAGATCCCTCTGTTTTGCTCACTTCCAGGTCGTTGTAGATCTATCTATTTCAAATCCCTTCTGAGCAGTAGACGCTTCATTCTGAAGAAAAAAAAAAAGTTTTTTCTCCATATCTCCCTTGTTTTCACTCTATTTTCCTTCAAACTTTCGGGGAACCCCTATAATCCCATTCTGCATATTTCATTCCTGAGGACCCTATCCCCAATTCCACTTCCCAAAGCCCGAAATCCCACATTTGTCTGTTTTTAGAGTTTTCCATAACTTCCTCAGATTTCACCCAATCACCTTCAAATTTTACCACAGAGTTCCTTTCCGAATTCTGCTTCTTTGTCCCCCTCTGTGAAATTTTCCCATTCTTTCACCCCGCTTCTGATATCCTCATTTTTTGCTTCCTTGTCTATTCGACAGTGCCCAAAACCTAGTCAAACCCCAATTACCCTTCAGATTCTTTCCCAAATCTAGATTTTCCTTTACTAAAGCAATTTCTGTTTTTGTTTTTCGACCCAGTCAACCAAAAAAAAAAAAAAAAACTCCTCGTTATGGTTGTCACCCGCGCAAGAGCAAAAACCATGGAAGACACACTTGTAGCCATCCAAGCCAAACTCCAGGATCTAGATGAAAAATTTCTCGGCCTCCATCTTGAACATTCAGCTATGAACAACAAACGGCAGTCCGAGTCTTCATCAGACAATGGGTTCTCTTCTTCCAACAATTTCTGTGGTCCGAAGCTTGATTTTCCTCGCTTCAATAGTACTGATCCAACTGGATGGATCTATTGTGCAGAACAGTATTTCAGTCTGCATAATACTTTTGATGTCAACAAAGTTCTGCTTGCATCCTTTCATTTGGAACAGGAAGCTCTTCAATGGTACCATTGGTACATCAAGGCTCATGGAGAGCCAAAATGGCCAGACTTTTGCCAGCTCCTTTTGCAACAATTTGGTCCTAGTGCTTTTGACGACTTCACAGGAGCACTCACTAAACTTCACCAAACTGGCATAGTGAGAGAGTATCATACGGAATTTGAGAAACTAGCCAATCACACAGAAGGATTGTCTAATGAATTCTACAGGTGTCGTTTTATCAGTGGTCTCAAGGATGAAATCCGCTCAGACGTCAAAATGTTTTGTCCGAACACAATGATTGAAGTCCTAGGGTTGGCTAAGCTAGCCGAGGACAAGATCACAGCTCAACAATGCTCCAAACCCACCTTTGTTCCCTTAAGAAATATGGGTTCCCAACGACCTCCCATCACACCAGCTCCTCAACCTACTCCTATCAAGCAATTGTCTGAAACAGAGATGCAGGAACACCGAGAAAAAGGGCTTTGTTATAATTGTGATGAGAAACTCACTCGAGGACATAGATGTGTTCAAAAAAAGCTCTATCTCTTGGATATGGATTCTCCTCCTACCTCAGAACTTGATGAAGAAGCTCCAGATACAGTAGATGATCAAGTCGACATTCAACACCCGCTTGTTGACACCCCATCTCAGGACGACCCACCTGAGATCTCTCTCCATGTTGTAACCGGCGTCACCACCCCACAAACAATGCGAGTCAGGGGATACTTCAAGAAGCTCCCTCTTACCATACTCATTGATTCTGGTAGCACTCATAACTTCATTGATCCTCGGATTGCGAAACAGGCTGATTTTTTTCTCCATCCTTGCTCTAACTTTGAAGTCATGGTTTCCAATGGGGGCACCTTACCTTACAAGGGGAAGTGTCACAATGTGCGTATCTCTATGGAATATTATAACCTACACTCTCACATGTTTTCCTTGTCGTTAGGCGGATGTGATGTGGTTTTGGGCGTTCAATGGTTACGCACACTTGGCCCCATCTTATGGGATTTTGCTGAATTTTGGATACAGTTTTCAGTCAATGGGGCAAAACACAAATTTATGGGCTTACAACCAGGGTCGCTCTACATCATCAGTTCACATTGCCTGGAAAAAATACTTAAGAAGAATTCACATGGTGTCATCGCTCAGCTCCATTCCGTTCAGATGCACCCATCAACAGTCTCCACTACTTCCTTGGATAGATATGCAAATGTCTTTGCTGAACCAATGAGCTTGTTGCTTCAAGATACCTTTCCAGTAAGAATTTAGCCGCATCTACCTCTCAGCAGGAAATGATGCCTATTTTGCATACAATACAGAAGTGGCAGACATCCCTATTGGGGAATTATTTCTGCATCAAGACTAATCTCCAGAGTCTGGAAACTTTCCTGGGACAATGGGTCTCCTCCCCAACACACCTGAAATGGGTTATCCAACTCATGGTTTATGACTATGCGACCACTTACTAGAAGGGTAAGGACAATATGGTGGAAGATGCTCCTCCTCGCACATTTGATGACCCAGTTTCTCTTACAGCTATTTCTCTGCTTGTTCCAAATTGGTTGCAATTTGTTCCACAGGGCTATCTCTTCTATGAACTCCATGCTTCTTCATCAGTAGGGCACTCTGGGTTCCACAAAACGTATGACCAGGAACAATGTAACTTCTTTTGGCAAGGACTCAAAAGGACAATTCAACAGATGGTGGTTGACTGTGATACTTTCCAGGTCAACAATGGTGAAACCACCCTCCTTTCGGGACTGCTCGAACCCTTGCCCATCCCTCCACAGATTTGGACAACTATTTTCATGGATTTCCTAGAAGCGCTCCAGTGGTATAGTACCACATCTCAAAGGACACCATATGAAGCAGTCTCTGGACTGGAACCACCAGTTCTTCTTCCATACACCTTCAGCGGCTCCCCAGTTTAGGCAATTGACTCAATTCATCGAAACTATGATCAGCTTCTTCTCATTCTACAGGACAATTTTCACATGGCAAGAATTCAACTGAAACAACAAGCCGATCAGCACCATTTTGAGCGCACTTTTCACATCACTGATATGGTTCTTCTTCATCTACAGCCTTCCATGCAATCCTCCCTGAAACTCCAAAGGCACCAGTGGCTCAGAATGCAACCCGAGGATGCTACGGGGGACTCACTCCTTCAGATTCTGCATCAATTTTCACATCTAAAGCTTTGAGGACAAAGCTTTTTCTAAGGGAGAGGGGATGTTAGGAACCCATGTCTTTACTTTGTTAGTATATTGTTGTTGGACGCATATGCTTTGTAAGTCATCCCGTAGTATTTGTTGATCCATAGTTTATATTAGCCCATAGTATTGACCCATAGTATTGGACGCATATGCTTTGTAAGTCGTCCCATAGTATTATATGTCCCATGTTTTTGACTCATAGTATTGGCGCCTAGACTTAGCCCATGGTTTTATTGACACATAGTATTGACCCATGGTATTAGCGCCTAGACTTAGTATATAAGTGTGTGTTGAGGCCTATGAAGGCACCGTGAAGTTAATTGTATTGAGCTTGCTCAAAGGAGGTTGCCCCCTCGAAGTGGCCCGTGATCAATATAAAAGTGATTCTGAGTTCTATTATTTTTGATATCTTGTGCATTTGCATTAATTAATTATTGCAGGTTCTTCACATCCTCTCTCGACCATGGTTATGATCCCAAGAGCCATCCTTGAAATGTAAAACCTTATAATTCTTCCTATATCCCATTTAGAGGACAGCATCTCATTTAGAGGGATTTCATAGTGGTTTGAGACCTTATTCATGGCTCATGAGCTCCAGAATCTTAATTTATAACATAAATCCCTTAGCAACCCCCCCTCCCCTTGAAAAAAATAGTAAAGTCCCCAAAACCCATCATTGATTCACAAAGCCCACTAAATACACCCAGAATCACCATTGGAGACCAAATATCACCTTTATAGGCCTATGTGGTGGTTTGAGGTCCCAAACATGACGTCAAGCTAAAAGGATTCATTTAGGGTCCTAAGGAATTTGATTTCCTTCCCAAACCATGATCAAGTGCATTGGACATATTCTTGGTGTTGAAATATTGTAACTTAAAAGAATATTATATTTGTATATTATTTATACCGGAGATGTTCCATACCTCCGATGTGATTATACTATAAATCCGGAGATGTTTATTCCTCCGAGTTGGGTGTGGTAACTAGGGTTATTAGACCCACCATGTGGGGGTCGGCCCAGTCAGTTATAATGGGGTATTTAACGTAATGGTTAAATACGAGCCTACATGTACTTGTGTAAAATACATATCAGAGTAGTGTATAAATAGAGGAGGTGTGTTCCTCATTTGATACACTCACACACTTGAGGATAGCGCACTTGTGGAGGAGAGGTCTGCTATTGTGGAGGAGGAGATCATGTCTCAGGGTTTCATCTTTGTATATTGCTGGTCATCTATATTGAGGAAGCTTTGCTGGGTTTTCTACCCCATGAGGATTTCCCAGGATAAATCTCTGTCTCTTGTGTTTATGCTGTGCTTGTTGTTTCTTCAGTGATCCTGTATATGCTATTATTGTGAAATGGAATGTAATGCTGCTATTTTATGTCTTAGCATATTGAATTTTAACATGGTATCAGAGCTAACCTGAAGGAAGACAAGGTATGGCACTAAAGACACTTGCTTAGGGTTTTACATAGCAAAAAAACCAGTCATCGTAGCACTTTCGCTATAAATACATTTTTGCGAAGTTTTCGGATCTGAAATTGTTACAAGACGAATATTAAAGCTCCAAGTACCTTGTGTCCAAAGGACAACCTCTAATTCGTTGTACTTTGTGATTTATGATCTGTACAATATAGGGTTTCTGCCTCTTCCAGATCTGAGTGAAAATCAGGTGACCTTGGGAAAAAGGTCATATCTTGGGCTAGGAAGCTCCAAATGAAATTTTGTAACAAGTGACAGGTAGTACACAGTCTGTACTATCTCAGAAAACGTTTTCAGAGGCCGAAGTTGAACCAGTGACACGTGGCACTCCGTACAAGTTATCCCTCCTGTATTATCCCATAAACAGGTCATGTTGTGACACTTGGCATAACTCTCTCTCAGAGAGTCCAATTGAGGTCAGACCTGTCAGGATGGAAAGATAAAAGGCCGATCTACCTCAGAAACGTTTTTCAGAGGCCGAAGTTCAAACAGTGACACGTGGCACGCCGTACAAATTCGCTCTTCTGTTTTATCCCAAAACAGGTCACGTTGCGACATTTGACATAACTCTCTCTCAGAGAATCCAATTGAGGTCAGACCTGTCAGGATGGAAAGATAACAGGTCGGGCTATCTCAGAAAATTTTTTCAGACCCTGTGGATTGAAAAGTTTGGAGTTACACCAGAAACAATCAGGTACATATTTCTGTCAAAACATAATTATTTTTTTACCTTCATTCATGGCTTCCGGAATTTAGGGCTTTGAAGAAAGTTGGATTTGTTGTAAACGGAGACCACGGCTGAATGCTACTCATCAAAATAGAAATTTAGAGACCAAGATCAGATTTTTTGGTTGGGCAGAAGGCCAGGCTTGATCAAACGCTAGTTCGGGACTTTGATCAGAAAAGTGGAAAATTAGGGCTTCTGTAAAAATGGGAATTTTTGAAATCTGTGACCATGGCTGGAAGCTCCTCAGAAAAATAGAAGCTTAGAGCTTTGGATCAAACATTTTGATTGGGAAGAAGAGTGGGATTCACCAAACCCCAGTTCAGGGTCACATCCAGTGAATCCAGAAGTTTCAAAGGCAAAATTGAGGAGTGAAACTTTGCAGTTTTCAAATTCTGAATATATCAGTTTGATCAGCTCATCAAGGCGCATATTTCTATCCTTTCGGAAGTTTGAAATTCAAAGTTTGAATTTTTGGGGTTTCTCTGACAAACCCATATCCAGCTCCAGGTCCAGTTCTTGCAAATCAAGTGGATAGGGTTAATCCTAGAAGAAGATGGATTGGTCACCTGCATAAGTGAAGGAGTTACTGTTTCAGAGGGAGATGAGGCTAAGGCTTTACATAAGGAGAATACAAGCGATCTCGACAGGTATGACTCATCGAGGTATGTTTTGAGATTTGTTCATGATTAAGTTTATGGTATGTTTGTCTTCATGTTATTACGGTTAGTACAATCTTGATTTTAGATTTGTTGTATCACGTTAACAAAATTATGAATGCATGATAGAAGATATTCATTGGTTAGGGTGTTGACACTTATGATTGTACTAATGCATTATGATGTTGTGTGAGGTTGATGTTGTCTACTAACAAGATACAGGTACATCACAAAAGACAAATCAGGCTCCATGACCATGAAAACATGAAGACAAAGACTCATCCATAATCTTTGTTCTACTTACGAGGTATGTATGACTTTGTTATATTATGCTTAACCTATGAGACATGCAGGTTCTAGCTCAGGATCTCTAAATCATTGAAGAGATTGTTTAGGTATGTTGTACATAACCAAGTAGGTATACTAATCCAGGTATGTTTCCCATGAATCTTACCTTGTGTTAGGATCCCTTATATAAGTATACTTGGAATGATTGGTTATGCTTATTCATAAAGTTAGTAATCAAGGTATTATGCATATTATATCTTTTATCTTGATTGATGAGATGCATGAGTAAAAGAAGACTTCCCTGAAATCTTGAATACTAATGTTTATTAACTATAATCATGACTATACATTTTCAAGATTATTTAGTACTATAATGTTTTGATAGCATTTAGAATATACTAATGAGTGTATGTTTGTGTATGAGATCATGAGGATGACTCTTGAGCATGCACAGTGGTACAGAATGAATAGAAGTTCAAAAGACATACAGAAGATCAAGCGGGAGGCAGCCACACAAACATAAAAGATAAGTACTTGAGTTGTTATTTGAAATAGTAATGATATTGCCTGTAATAGGTTGTATGCATATTTGTATTCCTATAATATATCATGCTGAGTGTAAATATTCATAGAACATTGAACAGTATACTACTAATATGCATATGATTGGTAAGTTGGACAAACATTCCATTGTTGCTTGTCTAGAATGAAACCTCTTTGCTGACATGCTGAGAGTTGTGCACACTCTCGATAGTATGTTCTGGTAGAGATGGAAGGCATCTAGATAGCCACTGTATGCATACAGGATATGGGAAAGTGTTGTGCCAAAGTATTGGTCAAAATAGTTGCATCACTATGTAAATGATATCTGTATGCATAATAGGTTATCATGTCAATATGATTTGATGATTATGAAGTATTACTAATCATGTACTTAATTTTGATTTGTAGGAAAGGTCATGAAGAATGATGGACACTGTACAAGTGGTGGATGTTCAAACAAGAAGATTTACAAATCAAACAAAATATAGAAGGCTCAGAAGGAATATTTCTCAACCAGGGAAAGTATGATGAGAAATATGACTTGAGGTGTTGGAATGGCCACTCTTATGGATTCCAACTTGAAGCTGTTAGGGGATAACTCATCAGAGTTAGTGGATATAACTCTGTACAGTCAAATTATTGGGTCATTGATGTTTCTAACATATACTAGATTAGATATATGCTTTGTTGTGAATACCTTGAGTCAGTATCTAGTGGAAACTAGATGTTTTCACCTGATAGTTGCAAAGCATGTGATGAGGCACCTAAAGGATACGATAGACTTTGATCTGTGCTATCTTGTAGATCATGACTTCAGATGGCTACTCAGATGCTGATTGGGCAGAAAGTGTATCAGACAAGAAGAACACATCAAGAGGATGTTATTGTCTAGGATTAGCCATGATCTCGTGGTTTAGCTGGAAGCAGTCTAGTGTGGCTCTTAGCACAAGCAGAATATATGGCTCTTTGCTCTGCTAGTTGTGAAGAAGTTTGGCTTCAGGATTGTTTGACTTAGAGATAGAACCAACTGTGATCCTATGTGACAAATAGAGTTGTATCAAGATGACATAGAATCCAGTGTTCCATGATAAGTCAAAGATCATAGGGATCTAACAAGATATGACACAGAAAGGAACTATAAAGTTTGAATTCGTAACAGGTTACCGATGTACTAACCAAACCTCTACCTCGAGTGAAGAAGTTACCAACATACTAACCAAGCCTCTGTCTCGAGTGAAATTTCAATACTTTCGAGACAAGCTTGGTGTAGCTCAAAAGGACCCTCCTCGAAAGGGGGAGTAGTATAGTCACTGATGATGAGATTGTCTCATCGAACAACAAGGTCGATGATGAGGTAACCTGTTCTCTACACCTAGATACTTAGAAATATTTAGATTTAGGACTCGTATACTTAGAATACTTAGTTTTACTTATACATGCTTTTGATGTTATATGTATTAGTAAGAATACATGCTTTTGATGATAGATGTATTGATGAGAATACATGTGGGGATTGTATCATCCTTGAACACATGTTCTAAAGTGAGCCGTAGACGTATGGTCTCCGAAAATGAAGTCCTTAGTGGACAGGTAGGGATTATATCATCCCTGGACTTCGGTCCCTGAATAGATCCGTAGACGTATGGTCTCCGAAAATGAAGTCCTTAGTGGACAGGTAGGGATTGTATCATCCCTGGACTTCGGTCCCTGAATAGATCCGTAGACGTATGGTCTCCGAAAATGAAGTCCTTAGTGGACAGGTAGGGGATTGGATCATCCCTGGATTTTCAGTCCTAAAGAGAGCCGTAGACGTGAGGTCTCCGAGAATGAAGTCCTTAGTGGACAGTTGAGGGGATTGGATCATCCCTGGACTTTCAGTCCTAAAGAGAGCCGTAGACGTGAGGTCTCCGAGAATGAAGTCCTTAGTGGACAGTTGAGGGGATTGGATCATCCCTGGACTTTCAGTCCTAAAGAGAGCCGTAGACATGAGGTCTCCGAGAATGAAGTCCTTAGTGGACAGTTGAGGGGATTGGATCATCCCTGGACTTTCAGTCCTAAAGAGAGCCGTAGACGTGAGGTCTCCGAGAATGAAGTCCTTAGTGGACAGTTGAGGGGATTGGATCATCCTTGGACTTTCAGTCCTAAAGAGAGCCGTAGACGTGAGGTCTCCGAGAATGAAGTCCTTAGTGGACAGTTGAGGGGATTGGATCATCCCTGGACTTTCAGTCCTAAAGAGAGCCGTAGACGTATGGTCTCCGAAAAGTGGGGATTGTATCATCCCCGGACTTAGGTCCCTGAATTGATCCATAGACGTGAGGTCTACGAGAAGTGGGGATTGTATCATCCCCGGACTTAGGTCCCTGAATTGATCCATAGACGTGAGGTCTCCGAGAAGTGGGGATTGTATCATCCCCAGACTTAGGTCCCTGAATTGATCCGTAGACGTGAGGTCTCCGAGAAGTGGGGATTGTATCATCCCCGGACTGCGGTCCCTGAATTGATCCGTAGACGTGAGGTCTCCGAAAAGTGGGGATTGTATCATCCCCAGACTTAGGTCCCTGAATTGATCCGTAGACGTGAGGTCTCCGAGAAGTGGGGATTGTATCATCCCCGGACTGCGGTCCCTGAATTGATCCGTAGACGTATGGTCTCCGAGAAGTGGGGATTGTATCATCCCCGACTTAGGTCCCTGAATTGATCCGTAGACGTGAGGTCTCCGAGAAGTGGGGATTGTATCATCCCCGCACTTAGGTCCCTGAATTGATCCGTAGACGTGAGGTCTCCGAGAAGTGGGGATTGTATCATCCCCGGACTGCGGTCCCTGAATTGATCCGTAGACGTATGGTCTCCGAGAAGTGGGGATTGTATCATCCCCGGACTTCGGTCCCTGAATTGATCCATAGACGTATGGTCTCCGAGAAGTGGGGATTGTATCATCCTCGGACTTCGGTCCCTGAATTGATCCGTAGACGTATGGTCTCCGAGAAAGTGATTTTTGATGTGGTTACTTGTATCGGTAGGATACTTGTATTGATGATGTGGTTACTTGTATCAGTAGGATACTTGTATTGATGATGTGGTTACTTGTATTGGTAGGATACTTGTATTGATGATGTGGTTACTTGTATCGGTAGGATACTTGTATTGATGATGTGGTTACTTGTATCGGTAGGATACTTGTATTGATGATGTGGTTACTTGTATCGGTAGGATACTTGTATTGATGATGTGGTTACTTGTATCGGTAGGATACTAGTATTGATGACGTGGTTACTTGTATCGGTATGGATACTTGTATTGATGATGTGGTTACTCGTATCGGTAGGATACATGTATTGATGACATGATTACTTGTATCAGTATGGATACTTGTATTGATGATATGTATACTTGTATTGGCATGAATACTTGTACTAATGATGTGGATACTTGTATTGTTATGGATACCTGTGTTGATGATGATGCTGACGATCGTGTGATGACGATACTGATGATCGTGTGATGACGATGCTGATGATCGTGTGATGACGATGCTGATGATCGTGAGATGACGATGCTGATGATCGTGTGATGATGATGCTGATGATCGTGTGATGACGATGCTGATGATCGTGAGATGACGATGCTGATGATCGTGTGATGACGATGCTGATGATCGTGAGATGACGATGCTGATGATCGTGTGATGACGATGCTGATGATCGTGTGATGACAATGCTGATGATCGTGAGATGACGATACTGATGATCGTGAGGATCCAGATGTTGATGTTGTTGTAGTTGTTCGAGTGCTGCAGAAGATAAAGACTCAGTACTGAAGATTTTGATGTTCTAGTATTGAAGATGTTGCAGTAACTGCTTGAGTTACTAATGATGTTGAGAAAGCTTCCAATGATTTATAGATGTATCATGTATGATGTTGATGACTCCTTGCTCGTGTAGATACTGTTATAATATCCTTCTCGTTAAGGGGGAGTGTTGAAATATTGTAACTTCAAAGAATATTATATTTGTATATTATTTATTCCGGAGATGTTCCATACCTCCGATGTGATTATACTATAAATCCGGAGATGTTTATTCCTCCGAGTTGGGTGTGGTAACTAGGGTTATTAGACCCACCATGTGGGGGTCGGCCCAGTCAGTTATAATGGGGTATTTAACCTAATGGTTAAATACGAGCCTACATGTACTTGTGTAAAATACATATCAGAGTAGTGTATAAATAGAGGAGGTGTGTTCCTCATTTGATACACTCACACACTTGAGGATAGCGCACTTGTGGAGGAGGGGTCTGCTATTGTGGAGGAGGAGATCATGTCTCAGGGTTTCATCTTTGTATATTGCTGGTCATCTATATTGAGGAAGCTTTGCTGGGTTTTCTACCCCATGAGGGTTTCCCAGGATAAATCTCTGTCTCTTGTGTTTATGCTGTGCTTGTTGTTTCTTCAGTGATCCTGTATATGCTATTATTGTGAAATGGAATGTAATGCTGCTATTTTCTGTCTTAGCATATTGAATTTTAACACTTGGAGCACAAAATTACCTCCGAGTGTAGATCATATCTATTCCATTCAATGACCAAATAATATCCCTCTAGAGGGCCCATGTGGTGGTTCAAGGAATTACTTCTGGGCCATAAGCCCACAAAGCTTCAAATAGTGTCTAAGGCCCTTGTTTTTTATTAAACCATGGTTAATGGATCAAAATCCACTCAACCTAGTGTGCAAAAACTCTTACTAATACCCATACCCCACACAATCACCATAAATGTATTCTCTCTCTACAACATTTATAATGTTCATAATCTCATTAAAAAATTAAAAAAAATTAAGAAAAAAATTAAGATAATAATATCATTATTAAATATGATTTTTTTAATTTGAGTTTATTACATAAAACATTACCACCTTCACACATATATTACCATATTTATCAAAAGATCCACAGTGAAAATTAGTATCAATGGATTTTAATAGACATTATTATGATGGCTATTAAAATCCATTGATACCAATTTTGGTGCGAAAATTTAAGAAAGACATTTCTAAATTACCATAACTTTAATGAATTAAAATTTTAGGAAGGTCAATAATGCGAGAAATGTTTTGAAATTGTAATTTGTATTAATTTCTTAATTGTCCAACCTTATTTCACTATAAAAATTGTAAAATTTTGTTTGGATGAGGGTGATGCCTTATTAACTAATAACCACTGAGAACAACTTTACTCTATTGAACCTTAAAAAATATAAGGAATCATTTAGTTTTATTGAGAATTTTATTTATGTGCTCGGAAAGCTTTGTGATAAGAATTCCTAGATCATCATAATTGTGATGACTTAAAATATTAGGAAGTTAAATATTGTAGAAAATGTTTTTAAATTGCACTTATTGTGGGTGTATGTAGGACATTTTATGAGAAATTGATTTTCATACTCAACCCTCTAGTTAATCACAAAAATGACAAATTTGTTGGTCCCATGGTGTTTTAGGAATTGTCCATCACCTTGCTTCACTATCGGGATTCATTAGAATTTTTTCTTATTTTATCAATGTTGATTTTCTTCTATAAGCTAGTTAAAATAGAGAGATACTTTTGATCTTCTAGATTTGGCTTGATCACCATCTTATAGTATCTTAATTTTCTTTTATCATATAATTTTGTATTGCACCACAACTTGTCCTTAAATTTAGATGTAATAATGCGTTTAATATTATCACTATTCTACAAAGTGGCCTCTTCCTTGAATCTCAGATGATTTAGCTAAGAATTTTTGGTGTTCTTTAGCCCTAAAACTTAAAACAACATATGATATACAAAAAAGTTAAGATGCAATAAACAAGAATTTATATAACAGAACAAGAAACATTAGGCAATAGAAAAATAAATATGGTAGGAAATAAGATTTATATTATGAGAACAACTTTAGGAAGCAATGTTCATAGGCCTCTTGAGGTAGGGTGATCTTTCACTTGAGTAGAGATCTATTATAATAATTCTCAATAGAACCCTTCATAGCCTTGTGGCTCTTTAAATTGACTTCTAAGATCCAAAACCCTAACTACTTTACATGGTAAAATAATTAACAAGTACCAACTTCTTAGTGGGTCTTAATTGATAAAGAGACCCATTTTACATTGATTGTTGACCACTAATTTACTCATACTAATTTCAAAGAGATGGTCATATACAATGTATGATTAACTCCTAAAGTAAGATGGGTTAAGGTAGGACCCTAACATCCCCCCTTCACAATAAATGTTGTCCTCAATGCTAGAGGTAAATAAATTGTTGTAAAATGTTCGCTAGTAACTAAGTGGCATATTTTGGTGTCATAGCTTTTCACTGGATCAAAACTTCTATGATTATGTACTTGTAGAAGGGTAATTTGTAGGGGAAAATTTTCGCCAATTGGCTATTTTTGGGGATTTTTTTCAAAATATAAATTTTCTAATTGGTCATTTTTAGTCTCCAATATTGCCTATATTTACATAAAATATGTTTTTTTATCATAATATTCGCCAAAATTTACACGTTTCAGTAGTAAATTGCATGTTTCATATTAAATATTTGCCTACCTATTTATATACATGTTTTTTTCAATCCAAAATAATCGCCTAGGATACTATACTTAAGTATAATATCATAATCCTTAAAAATACCCTCACCTACATGATTATCATTCCCTAGAAACCAAGACTGTTTCTAGATGGAGCTAAATGGATACTTGTAGGATGTTGGTTTATAAGCTTAAAGTCAAAGAATCACCTAATCCATGGCTTCAAAGGAGAACTTGAAGCGATGTTGATCTACATATTGTTTTGTTCTATTTTGATGCATAACTAGATTGTCTTTAAGGGTGTGGAGAATATTTTCTCTATTGCAAAGTGTGTTTTCCACTACCTAAACCTTGGATAAATCACTAGTGGGATTTTTTCCATACACTAGTTCATATGGTTTCATCATAGTGGAGTCATGATAAGTTGTATTATACCACCATTTAGCCAAAGGAATCCATTATGCCCAATGATGTGGCCTATCCCATGCAAATCATCACGAGTAAGTTTCCAATCATTTATTGATCTCTTTCATTTGAACATTTGTTTGGGGGTGATATGTTGTGCTAAGATTCAACTAAGTTCCCTAAATTTTAAACAACTCCAGGAAAAACTTGCTAGTAAAAGTGGGGTCAAAACTAGATAAATATAAGTGGGCATGCCATGGAACTTAAAAATTTTATCCATGAAGACTTGTGCCACCAATGAGGGGGTAGCATTTTTTGGTAAGGAAAAAATTTGGGTGTATTTGGTTAGACGATCAACTACCACCATAATTATTATTTTGTTTCCTACCTTAGTAATACCCACAATGAAATCCACATAGATGTTCATACATATATGGTTGGGAATGGGAAGTTAATATAAAGTACTTGGGGACTTCATTATTGTTTTATTATGTCATTTGCAAGTGTTGTAGGCTACAACAAAGTCTTGGATATCTTTTTTCATGCCTTCCCAGAAAAAAGATTCCTTAATTCTTTCATATGTTTTATGAAATCCAAATTAGCCTGTTGTGGGTGATGAATGTAATTCCTTTGAGATTCATATTTTCAAATTGGATTCCAAGGTGAGAAATACGTTCTCTATATACCCCAAAATATTTTGGTTCCATGTATACACGGGCAGAGGGTTTGGTCTTCTTGTAATCGTTTGCTGATATGTCGACCTATGCCTTGGGCTAGCCATTCTTATATCCTTCTTCAAGCCATCCTTAAAATCAATAAGGTTAAAGCAAAGAGCGGACCATCATCTTAAAATTTCCTAGTCAAAGAATCTTCCACCACATTGTCACCACCCTTCTTATAATATGTGATATCATAATCATAACCGAACCTCTTAGTGACCCATTTATGTTGCTATGGTGAATAAAACCATTGTTCCAAGAAATATTGGAGACTATGATGGTCGTCTTGATCTAGAAATGTCACTCAATTAACTGTGGTTTTGATGTATCAATTACATGAAGGATAACCATCATTTATTTATCATAGGTGGATTTTCCCAAGTTTACATCAAATATTCTTATTGCTAAAGGCCATTGGGCATCTGTATTGGAGTAAAATTTCTCCTAGTCCATGGTAAGAGGCATCATATTATAATATGAATGTCTTAGTGAAATACGACATGTAGAACATAGGTGTAGTGCACATAGCTTTCTTTAGGGTGGAGAAGGCTTGCTCCGCTACCTCACTCCAGGAGAAAGATTTTTTTTATAGAAATGATGGAAGAGGAGCTACAACCTTCCCATATTTTGGCACAAACTTACAATAGTAGATAGTAAGTTCAAGGAACCCTCTTAATCTATTGAGAGTTTTGGGGAAGGGCCACTTCTGCATAAATTCCACTTTATCGGGATACACTCATACACTGTCCTAAATCACAATATGTCCCACGTATTAAACTTCGGTCACCCCAAAAGAAAACTTGGAGCGTTTCAAAAATAGCGCGTGATATTATAATAATTACAAAGTACAACAAACATGTTGGAGTTGGCTTCCCAGGTGGGGTTGTAAACTAAGATATCATCAATGAAAGATAGGAATAAATGGTAGAGGAAGTGGCATAATATCTTATTCATGAGGATCTAAAAAGTGGAGGGGGCATTGCAAAAGCCGAAGGACATGGCTAAAAAAATGTAATGACCCTCATGAGTGCAGAAGGATTTATTAAGAATATCCACCTCTTTCATATGATTTGATGGTATCCTGAGTGAAGGTTGATCAGGTTGGTGAAGAATTTGGCTTAATGCAATCCATCTAGGAGATCATTAATGAAATGAATGGGGTATTTATCATTGATAGTTAATTTTTTGATAGCCTAGAAATCAGGACACATGCGCAAATATCCCTCCTTTTTGAAGATTGTAAACACTCGCAAAGAATAAGGGCTTGTTTTAGGACAAATCACACATGCATCCAATAATTCTTGAATGCTTTTTTCAATTCCATTCTTCTATGTAAATGGGTGACTATAAGAGTGGACATTGGGAGGTTGACCTTCATATAATTAAAGCAATACCATGGTCATGTTCGCTATGGGATGGAGGTAACTCATTTAATGCATCAAAACCATGTTGATATTGGGAGAGAACCTACTACAAATCAGGGTGAATATCTAATGTGGGAATTTCCACGACTTGGATAACATGGAACTACACAATGAAACTTGATTGGCCTTTCTTCAATAAATTCTCCATATAGTAGAATGATATAATTTCAAGAGAACTAAGTGTAATTCTATGGAGGTGTTGTGTGTTCCTAACCTAGGTAAAGCTAAGAGAGAGTACCTTGAAATCCATGATGATACATCCCAAATTCTGGATCCATTCAATCCCTAAAACTATAGCACAAAAACCCATGCCAATGGTAAATATTTATGTTTTGAGATGGTAGTCGCTCATTTAGAGCTTAAATTTTTTACAATGACCACCACATTTCACCATACCTCCATCAACTATCATAATTTGGAAATTGGATATGGGGAAGATATAACAGTGGGTTTCTTCATACACTCACCAATGAATGAAATTACAGTGTTTCCACTATCAATTAACACTATGATTTTTTATGCTTGATGTAGCCAATCAATTTCAATGTTTGAGGTGTGGAAACACTTGATAAAGCATGGGGTGAAATTTTGGGTTGCTCCTTAGGAACAACCATATCAGGATCATATTGAAGGGGGGCATATTATCATCCACTTTGGGCTCAGACCAAGATTCCATGGTGTTGTATGGAAGGGAATCATGGGGGGTGCTTTAATCTAAAACAACTTATGTTCTTTTCATTTATGTCATCTGAAATATTTTTCATCATAGTTATAGAAAAGGACTAGGAATTCTAATTCAACCATGGCATCTAGGGTCAACTTGTGGATTCGTAAAGGTGGTGTGAATTAATTACTAGAAGTAGGATCTAGTGGAGACCTTGTGCAACTGGGAACATAATGGTGTTTGGGTTGGGAATTCATCACTAATCCAACTTCTCTAGCTCTATAGAAGACTTCGAACCAAGTGGATGGGTATTGCATAAGGACATGGGCACTAATTTCCTCTTTGAGGCTATTGATGAAACCTTCCCATAAAAAATGATTAGCGAGACCTTTGATGCAGATTTCCAATTGATGAGATGTTGTAATTTAGAAAAAAACAATGTCATTTTTTGGGCAAACTTCCCAAGTAGTGATTGTTGCGGTAAAAATGCTCATGAATGATATTCATAAATTGGATCCAAGAGAAATAACAATAATAATATTTTTGGTACCATTTCCATCGTTTATAATATAAATATGAAACCCCAATTTTAAATTTATGAAGATCAACTTTAATTCCATGGAGAGAAAAATAATGTTCCATTTGGGTAACCTAATACGAGGGATTAGAGCCATCAAATTTGCACATGTAAATCTTTGATAAAATATACTAGGAATTTTTATATAAAATCCATGAAACTTTGTTTCTGGAAATAGACCATGAGAGCCTAATTGTTAAGTGCCATTTAAGGATTCATAGATGGGCTCCTCGCATTTTTGAACATATCCCACATGTTAAGCTATGTCATCCTGTTGATGCCTTAAAAATCGTAGCATCAATCAGCAAGGGATTCTCCCCAGTAAGCAAGCCCAATTAGATCACTCACCATTTGGTATGGGGAATCCGTCCAGTTAACAGTCCGGATACTGTGTCAGATTTAAATACTTGTGTTCTTTGTACCGGTTGCGGCCCAATCCACCGTTTATGTATTTTAATTTTAAAGATGATATGCACGAGCTCTAAACTAAATGCAGGTAATTAATTAAATCTGATCTAAAACTATTTAAGCAAATATTATCTATCCTTGCAAGGAGCAAACTGAAAAATATGAGTAATAAACTGAAAGAAACATCCAAAGATCTCACAGATAGCTATTTAATCATAAAGATGCACTTCCAGTAGAAGATAAAAGATATCAAAGATAGCTTTGATTTAATTAAAACATTTCATTACTCATTTGAGGTAAACATATTTGCACAAAAAATTATGAGAACCTTCATCACCAAGAAGCAATTCATAATAGCAAGGAATGATCTAACAGTAATTTATAAATGACATAGGAATAATTCAACAGGCATTCAACACATCCTTCAGGAAAAAACGTAGTCCCCTAGGCGTTCTTTAGGAAAAAATCAAACTTCTTATATATGCAACAAATCAATTCACGTACAAGACATAAATTTCCTTTCACCTGCCAAAATTCCTTCTATCATTCTCTATTCTTCTATATATAACTTTACAAAATGATCCAAGAGATTCCACATGTCCCCATCCCAAAGAATCTCTTAATTTGTCCTTTAATGCCCTTTACAAAATTGGAAAAAATCCCTAAATGTTTTCTACAAAAAATAACAAAATTCAGTTGTCCTTTATTTTTACAACTGTATAACAGAAAAGCAAAACTCTTGGCTTATCACTAGACATCTATGAATTCCAGTCAGCTTCTGGATGGTGCCCTTGTTCCTGTTGGCGCTTTTGTCCTAGATGGCACTCCTGACTCTGCTGATGCTTTTTCAACAACTGGCTTATCTGATTCTACTATATAACTCACCCAATTTCCTGTTTCTCATATAACGGTGTCGGCGGGGGAAGGGAGCATGAAATTCTAGGAAATCACATGCTTGGCCAGCTATGCTTCAATGTCCTTCACTTATGTTGTTGTAGTTTGGAGAATCTCTTGAAACATGTGGGCATGCATGGAGGGTGTCGTGATGCACTGGTGAAGATCATTCACTGTTAACACATATATCTTCCTCACATACTCCATCTCTGTGTTTAGTTCACCTTTCAATTCAGATGAGTGCTTCTCCCTGCTCGGAAAGTCTTCAAGAGTCCAGGGTATCCCCATTTTTCACTTTCATGATTTTCCTGGATCCTTTGATAAAGACCGATGCATCTTTTTGTAGTGGCTTGGATTACAGAGCTTAATTTAACACCACAGTTCTTGCAGAAATCCATGAACCCTATATCTTCTTTAAACTCGGCTACGGATTTGAGAGGAAGGTGCTTGGGGAACGCCGACTTCCCCTCTCTCCACTCAATATGCTTTCCAATATATTCTTTGACATGCGCATATTTCTTCTTGAACTTGATGGCTTCGGAGTTAATTTCCTTCATCCTGTCGACCATTTCCTTCAACTTCCAAAGTTCTTCAGTGAGAAGTTCCTGTGACTCGTGCATTTGCTTCAATATGTCATAGGATTGCTCATGAAAGGGGATTAAATAAACTGCCTTGTTGCTTGCTTGTTCTAATTTCTCTATCATTAGTTCTTTCTCTTATTCCAATCGAATGATTCTGGCTTCAAAATCATTCTTCGCTCCTTCCACTATCATTATATGGACCGCCAAGTTTTCCTTTTCTACTTTGAGGTGCTGATACTTATCTGACAATTCCTTTTGTTCTTATAGTAGGCGGTCATATTACTTCACCATTAAGTCTCTATAAGCCTATTCATTTACAAGAATAAGTTGTAACATGCGAGCCCTCTTCCTGCTTGCATCCATCTCATTTACTATCTTGTGTACATTATCTTCGCTTGCCTTGGCAGCAGCTACAGTATCGGATACCATAGCCTCAGGAGCATTCTGTGTGCCCTGCATGACAATGGTTTCTCGCTTGGTAATGATGCCCAGGTGGAAATGATTCTTCATTATTTTCTTTGTCCTTTGTACAATAGATTTCCTTTTCTTGTCAAAAATAAATTTGTCCCAATGGGTTACAGTATGACTCTTTGATGGAGTAAAATTGACAAGTGGAAGATTTCTATACGGATGTCATCTTCCACGGGAAAGGTCTGAACCATCTAGGATGATCCTATGTCAATGTCCTGCATATTTGATGCCTCAGCTTGTGCATCCTCCTTGGCCTTATTTTCCTCTTCGGCCTTCAGTTGTCTTTCTTCTTCTTCAGCCTTCAACTACTTTTCAATTGCCTCTCTTTCCTCCTGCTCCTTCATGGCCTCTTCCTTTCTGATATTTTCTAACTCCTCATATCAAATCCTTTGAGATTCTTCCTCTTGAAGCCTATATTTTTCCTCCTTCTGCTGCTACTTCCCTTTGGAACTTTTCAACCTCATGCTTGAGCCTCTACTCTTCCTTCATCAGAGCCTCAGCTTCTACTTTCTCTCTTCGTAGTTTTGCTTCCATAACACCTTGGGCTACAATGGAACTAGTGCCAGCTCCACTTTTGAGGTAAAGGCATCTTTGGAGTTCGGTCATATTGTTGACCCCTATGAAGACTTCTTCGTCTTCATCAAAATAGTGGGAATATTCAAAGTGTGCATTGACAATTCCGCAACGATCTGCGACCTTATTAAGCATGTCATTCTTTGCAAAAATCCTTTCTCCAAAGTGAAATTCTCTTAGCTCTTGGAAAAACTCTTCTGTTGAGGTGACTTTAGAAAACTTGCATGCTCCGACATAGAAATGTAGTGCCGGGAGAGAAGCTTTCTTCAATTTCTTTAGGATATGACCAGCTCCATCAATAAACACTTGTCTCACTTCCTCTTTCTGGACCACGAAATCAGTAACATACCCTGGTAAGTGAAGGGGTGGCTTGGAACCCCCATACATTCTTATGTAGGTTCCTTCTTATGATAGATAAACATCCCCATACTTTTCCATGACTTCCATGTCATTCTCATATATGCAACTCAATTATTCATTGAACATTAGTTCATACAGTGGCATGATTAATTCTTCACAGATGATCTTGTAATGCATTTTGTAATTCTGGGGCCATAAGATCTTATAAACAATATAAAATGGGGTGTCGTCCTTGTTCCAAACACATCCTAACCTTGGGAATGGATGCCTTGGCAGAATACAATCCATAAGGTATGATGACATGTGGAACTCTGATTTTCCCCGGGACAGCCCTTCCTTAGCAACAGCTATGGCTGATGATATATTATTCGAGATGATGTCTGCCCAATTTAACACTGTTCCTTTGAATGGTACATAATGGATTATAGGGAACTAGTGCAGCTTGTAAGTGGTTCCATCAGCTCTGCCAAAAATTCTGCTTAGCATGAGGGAAATAATTGTGGAAGGAGACCTTAGTGCCTGGACTTCATAATCATTGCTCTCCTTCACCCTCAACTTCCTGCCTTAAATTAACAATTTTCTGGCCATTTCCATGTAATCTATGTTGAGACCTTCGAGCCATGCATCCTTCAACAATTGTTGAGTGTGGGGCAACTTGTAAGTTGCCTAAATATGGGTTGGGTGGAATGAGGAAAATTCTTCTCCTTTTCTATTGGATAAGACCCTCGATTTAGTGTCTGCATGTATTAGAATCCAACCGATGACTTCCGCGTAGGGAAAGAGTTCTGGCACATTGTTGCGTTAGTGATGCCAGAGATTCTAATGTTCTGGTACAAGTACATCTCTTCTAGGACTGATCCGAGAATTTCAGGGTCTCTAATCATGTGATGCAAATCTCTCCACTTGAATTCAGTCGCAATGCCCATAACTAGTTTGGTATCTTCGTATACTGTCTCGACCCTTGTCTCCTTGATAGCTTCACCACCCGACTTGGGTTCGGAGACTCTTCCCTTCCTCTTGCCACCTTTTGGCATTGTGGTTGAACCTGGCCAAAACCACTCATGATTAGATACATGATAAACTAAAAATGCAAAACTAAGTATTGAACTTAAATTCATCAAAACAATAAGCTTAGCTTAGGCAGGGAACAGAGATACAGTAATAGAAAATTTCCTTGAAAATAATACTGTGTCTCAAACTCTTAGACAGGAAATTAAATGTGTATAGCGAAAACCAACAATTTTTTTGCTAACATAATAGACAAAGCTAGTTTCCCCTTCTTTTTATTAGTGCCAAACAAGAGAGGGCGAGACTTGTGACTTGTGACTCGTGATGCTACTGCCAAATAAGAGAGGGTGAGACTCGTGATGCAAACGAGGACAGACGGGCGATTAGGTTGAATGTTGTTGAGTGTGTCATTTTGGGTCGCTGGAGATCGAGATTGGAAGGTTGACGAGATAGAAAAAAAAGGGCCAACTAGGCATTCTAAAAAGGATTTGGGAACAACCAACCAGGGTGCAGAAAAAAAAATCCCAACAAGGATAAAAAGGTGGTCGAGGCGGGGATAATGAAAGAGTCTTAATGCGACTAAAACCATAACTTTACCGTAAAAACCAAAAGGATTAAAGGAAAAAACTTACGTGGCAGTGGACGATTGGGTTCGAAGTGGATGATAGGCTGTAGACCTAGCTGTACTCGACTGGCTAGCATGAAATCGAATGGGGTTCTTTGAAAAGTTAAAAAAAAATGATAATAAACCCCAATCACCAACTTTGTATATATAAAAGCTCACACTTGCAGGTATTAAGATCAACACTGCGGGGTGGTTGTGTGCATTAAAAACTCCATTATGACAACATGACTAGGGTCCTTTCGGCTCCGTTTTGGAATTAACTATATGCCGTCAAACGAAATCTTTCAGCGAGTTGGAGCAACAAAATCAGCGGCGTTGACTAAGTGCTTCCTCAATGGGCCGACACACCTTGGAGAGTTCAACGTCAGCTTGAAACTTGCCGCTTTCTATCTCATTTCAGTGACTCTTGCTGCGTTTCGCTGCTTTCCTTTACATCACTTATTATTGGTAGGACTTAGGGTTGAGAGGTGACAGTTTCAGTGAGATCAGTTGAGTTCCACTAGAGAAGCTTTGAAAATAGCTTAAGTTTGACGAAGTGTTTAGCCAATTCGGATCACGTCTATGGGTTATGTCAGTGTAACTTGGCGTGTTTCTCCATGATGTAAAAGTTAGAAAAGGACAAAGAAAAAGACGTGTTTTGGATGATCTGTGAGAGTCAGAGTGACAGTTGCGGCGGAACTTGGCGAGTTCACTCGAAACAAGATGACTTTAAAACTTAACCAAAATGCCCGCGTGTTGCGGCACAACTCGATGAGTTTCGCCGAAACAGGAAAAGCTCTAAAACTTAACAAAAAGGTTCGAATGTTGCGGCCGAACTCGGCGAGTTGTGTCGCCATTTCGGCTATGAGAACTGAGTTTTACTTAGAAGAAAAAACAAAAAAAACAGGCTTAAGGACTTGCTTTCTCCAGAAAACTAAGTATAAAAGACATTCCAAGAAGGGACTTGACTTCTCTAAGAAAACCTTTCTAAAAACAAGAAGGAGGGGCCCCAATATTTACAAAATTTTTGGGGGGATGTTGCAGCAACAACAATTGGCAATTCCCTAGTGAACACATATCTCTGAAAGAAGCTTTCCTTAGGGGTAGAAAACTTACAAATTGTTGATTTATATGGGTAACAAAATGTCTCCATAGTTCAGCTTCTATGAATGCAATGATCACTCTCATCATCATAGTCATTTTGGGAGAAGGAAACTTAGAATCATACTTCTTTGCAACTCTCTTAGGGCCAGAGTATGGAGTTCATTTTTAAATTCTATCTTCTAGATGTCAACTAATAAAGACTCCAGAGGATCGTAACAATATCTCACAGACATATTCGTTTCTTCCTCATTCCCATGCTATTTGCATCCTTTTGGATGTTTCTTGATTGACGACTTTTGCCGTTTGAGCCTTCCAAAAATAAATTTTTTCAACTTCCATATTTGATTTAGGTTCTTCAATCCATAGTGTCCTTTTGTGTGAGCGAGGGATTTATTTGATTATCATGCTTCACGAACGGAGAAGAACCTTGCTGGGATTATTTATTTGAATAGCTTCCTTAATTGAATGTACTTTGATTTTCCCTGTTGTGCTTTAATTAAGGCAAGAATTTATGGAAATCAAACTCTTTAATATAATCTCTTTTGGCTTTTATTTGCAGCATGGGATCATTTTAAATACCATACATCTATGAGACATGCTTCCTCTCCATGGGTCTATCATAGTGAACTCTTTGAGACAAGTATTAATGTTAGAGTGAATGGAGCCCTAAGATAGTAATAAGGAAATGATGAATCTTAGTTATTAAAAAAGAGTTAATTTGACCAATAGAAAAAGGATCTCTTCATTCCTAGAAGCCCAACAGTGAAAACAAAGTCACGAAAACATTTCTTTGTAAGTAATTTTCTGCCTTACAGGATTTGGAGTCTTGCTTGGAGCTCTATCCTAGCTTTGAGCCAAAAATTGGTATAGGATTTATTAAAGAAAGAATAAAGAACACTTGAGCGCAGAGCAAGGTGGAAAACAAAACCAGCTAGGTAAACAACAATAGGAAACAAAAACAAAAACAAAAAAAACAAGAAAAGAAACATGAGTGTTTATTTATGTACAAAAACCCTCATAGGACTATGCGAAGTATTGTTTTAAAGCGAGGCCATTGAGAGGTAGAGTTACTTCCTCCCCTTGTAAATATTTCAGGTTGTATGTCGAAGGGCCAAGATCTTCAGAAATTCGGTAAGGGCCAACGCATAAGTGTTGAAACTTTGTGCGCATTCCCTTACTATCATGTGGATGGTCCCATTTCAGAACTAAGCCACCTACCTCAAAACTTCTCTTGCCAGATTTTCGTTTATCAAACCACCTTTTGACTATGTCTTGGTGCTGGTGGAATCGGTCTTTGGCTTTCTATCGGGACCCTTCAAGTTTCAGTAGGGTGTCAATTCTAGATTGTAATATTTGAGTGTTAGAACCTTGGGAGGCTTGGAACAACTGCAAGGATGGGAGCAATATGTTTGGAGGAAGGATGGCTTCTCTACCATAGACAAGGGTATATGGGGAAACTTCTAAGGTATTCTTAGGGGTGACTTTGTCTTCCCATAAAGCATTTGGGAGAGCTGTGTGCCAGCTTCTCTGATTTTCAATCAGAGTTTTCTTAAGAATCTGGATAAGTTTTTGTTCATAGATTCACCTAATCCGTTTCCTTGGGGATAGTAATTGACTGAATAATGTAACTTAATTTCTCTTTCATAAACAAATTAATTTATCTTAAAAGACGAAAAATAAGTTGCATTATCAAAAACTAGGGAAATTGGAACCCCAAACCTAGCTATGATGTTCTCCTTTAAGAAATTAATAACCCAATCCTCATTGATTTTGCGCAACGGAGCAGCTTCTGTCCATCTTGTAAAATAGTCGGTGGCTTTTAGGATGTACTGGTGCTGCAGAGAAAAATTCGGTTTTATTTCTCCAATGGCATCTATGCCCCATTGCTCGAATGGTTCAGAGATAATGACTGGCTGCGGAGGTCCTGCTGCTTTTGGCAATTTCCCAGCACTCCTTTGGCACACATCACAATTCCTTGCATAGGCCTAGTCATCTCTGAACAAAGTGGGCCAATAATATCCAACTCTTAATATTGTGTGAACTGTTGTATCTCCGAAATAATGTCCCCCAGCAGGGCCATCATGTAATTCCTTGACCACTTTATTTGCATCTTCCTTTTCCAAACATCTAAGAAAAATGCCATCATAATTTCTTCTAAAAAGAACCCCATAAATGATTTGATAAGCTATTGATTTCAAACAGAGTGCCCTTCTTTGCTTAGAAATCCAGTGCTCTGGAAAGTACCCTTGCTGCAAATAATGAACTAAGTCCCCATACCAAGATTCAAGAGCTGTGAAAATGGGACATACCTCAACCATGTTCAGTTCAGCTTCATTTTCCCAATTTAGCTCTTCATCAGCTGGATGTTTAGTGATTAATTTACATAAACCTTGACCTTTAATGATGTTGGCAGGTTTAAATTATAAATCATACTCCTGAAGAGCGGTGACCCAGTTTCCTCTTTTTTCTCCCAATTCTTTTTGAACGAAAAGAGATCTGATGGTGGGGTGAGGAACTACAACTTTAGTTCTGTTCTTAATAATATATGGCCTAAACTACTTTACTGCTTTGAATACAACATATGCATGTTTGTCTACAATAGGGTAGTTCAGTTCAGTGCCTTCCAGACCAGTGCTCATATAGGAAATTGGGTATTCATCTCCTGATTCTACCTTTTGCATGAGAACAACTGCGAGAGAGTCATCTAAAGCAAAGGTATACATGATGAAATCCTTATCAAAGTATGGACTTCTCAATGAAGGAGCATTAGCTATGGCTACTTTGATTTCTTTAAATGCCACTTTTGCCAAGTCTGTCCATTTGAACTGTACACTGCTTCACCATTTGCTACAAAGGTTTAACGGTCTGAGCGAAATCGGAAACGAACCTTCGAACAAACCTAATGGTGCCCATAAATGATTGCATAGATTTTTTGTTGTGGGGCATGGGAATCTTGTTGATAGCTTGCACTCTCTCTTGGTCTATCGAAATTCCCTTTTTTGAAATGATTTGACCCAAAAGCTTGCCCTCAAGAATAGGGAAAACACTTTTATTGGGGCTTAAATAAATACCATATTTCCTACAGTGATAAAAAATCTGCTTCAAGTGGAAAACATGATCTTCTCTTTTCTTTGAGAAAACTGTCACATCATCAAGATAGACTACACCACAATGAACGCCCATTCCTCAAAAGGCAATATCCATTGCTCGCTGGAAAGTAGCTACTGTGTTTATCAATTCGAACAAAATCCTTTGGTATGAAAATGTTCCCAACTTAGAGCGAAAAGTAGTCTTGAGGCGATCTTCTCCTGCTACTAGTACTTGATTATAACCAGAAAAACCATCTAGTAGAGAAAAAAGCTCTGATCCTAATACCATTTGTAGAATTTGTTCCATTGGAGCTATAGGATAGTTATCTTTATCAGAAGCTTTGTTCAAGTTCCGAATTTCTACACATAGTCTTATTTCTCCTAACTTCTTCCATAGAGGGACTAGATTACCGAACCATTCCAAGTGTCGGACTTTAAAAATGATCTTGGCATCTAACAATTTCTTCAACTCCTTTTGTATTAAAGGCTCAAGAGTTGGATGCATTCTTCTTAACTGCTGCTGAAATGGATTAACGCCTGTCTTCATTGGTATTATGTGTTGAATAATGCTAGTATCATATGTTTTTATATCCTCATAAGTCCATGCAAAGATGTCTTTATATTGCTGAAATTTTTTAATGAACTTATCTCTTTCGCCTGGTGAGCAGCATTTACCAAGATTGACATATATTGGTTCAGCTTCTGTACCCAGATTTACCAATTCGTGCTGCATAGAGGAGCTATGAGTTTTAACATTTGCTGGCCTTTTGAACTTGTTCTGCAAATCGAACAAAATTTTGAGTGACCTCACGCCTTTGGGAATGAAGTTTCCTTTGACTGCGTCCTTTCTCTGCAGATCAAAATCATGCTTTTCTTCATCTATAATGGCTTCCTAGAAATCATCTTCATTTGTGAGGAAAATAATGATCTGATCATCATCATCGAACACTCTAAGGTTTGTAATATTATCTGGAACAGATGGCTTGAAAACCAATTCAACAGAGCACTTATTATTAGTGGGCACGAACCTAGAAGCAGGAGTAGCTAACAAATCAGCTGCAGCATTTTGCAATCTAAGAATAGAATGCATATTAAAACCTTCAAAGTGCGAAATTAAATCCCATACCTCAGACTGATAACCCTTTAAATGTGGTCAGTGACAATGAATTGTATCCCTCACCTCTCTGACAACTATTTCTGAATCACCAAATACTTTCAAGTATTTAACATTCAAACCAATAGCTTTCTTTAATCCATGGACCAAAGCTTCATATTCAGCAGTGTTATTAGTACATTCGAGCTCTAATTTACAAGATAAAAAGTGTGTGTTGGCTTCAGGATCAATTAAAACACACCCAGATCCGGATCCTTCCTGATTTTTGGAACCATCAAAGTATAGAACCCAAAAAAAAAATCTGATTTAACTAAGTTAGTATCACTATTACCTAAGTCAGTGACTAATTTAAATATGTCACAATCAATATCATCAGTGCAAGAAAATTAAAGGAGATCAGACTGTTCATCTGATTCGGGGCTAACACTCTCCAACTGATAATCACCTGGTTCAATCTCTAAGAAATAATTCCCTAAAACAAAAGATGAGAAAGCTACAACTTCATTCTTTTCTTCTAACTTAGTTACATTTTGCTTCATGTGAGGCTCCATCAGTATTTTAATCTGATTTTTCCTATTCTGATATGGTAACCATAAATGAGACCAGTCTGTTGCGAAATAAACATTTCGTTTTGTATATCAGTCTCTGCTTAATATCAAACCATAAGCCTCAGGAATATCAACTACCATTATATCGATAAATTGACACAATCTAGGATCTGCTGACAATCTAATAAGCACATCTTAAATTTCTCCGATAACTCTAACAACAATTCTATCTAACTCTATGATCTGAGATGGGGATAGATTTTGCTGCCCATTAATCCTTTTTCAAATTGACAATGGCATGACATTCAAGGAATCTCTAGAATCTACCAAACAGTTATGCACATTATGATTGAAAATTTCGAAAGTTAAGAGAAAAGGCAATGTTTGGGATTTAGATTTCCCACAAATACTAGCTTCATTTATTTCAGGATCTTCCTGAGTGCTTGCTAATGGAGTGCTAGATTGGGGATCAAGATCTTGTAACAGCTTCTTTCGTTGCTAAGGAAAACTACACATATCAAATATGGAAATATTTGCTTTTGCTTTCTTTATGTATTCGATTATATCATATCCCATGTCACATTCCTTTGCAACTTTTGGTTGATTTTCTGTTTTGTTTGAAATAACTTTCGGCTGCTTAGTTGTTTTCGCGTTTGGTTATTTGGAAGGCGTTGGATTTCACTTAGGCTGCGATGGAGTGACAGTGATATGCCTTTCAAATATTTCCTTGGAGACTTTAGGCTTGGGAGCAGTCAAGTTTGGATCAGCGATTGGACCCTTGCTACGAGTAGTAACATTCACTACTGAAACTTGACTTTCTTCAGGGTCATCTTCAATTAACTTTATTAAAGGCACCCAATCCCACAATACCATAGTGTTGTCTAGAGTGGATTCTTCCTGTGCCAGGGTTTTTTCTTCTTCAGAATTTTTCTGATCTGTTATTTGTGCATCCAACATTTGGTTCATTACTAAACTCATTGAATTTATCCATTGGGGACAATTTTTTTCAGAATGTGGTTCCTGATGAAAAGTGCAGAAATGATCCATTCCTACTTCATTTAAATTCAAAACAATAGAGTTGTTTATAGGTGGAAGCGGCTGACCATTTTCCTCTTTTATCTTGTAGAACGGTTTAAATGGCTTTCTAGATGTGCTAGTTTCCTTATCCTTTTCTAGATATACAATTTTATTGGACAACTTTTGCATCATTTTAACCACGTTTTCCATATCTGCTGATGGATCTTTTTTATTCGTGGTTAGCAATAGGGTTTTTTTAGTAGTTGTTGGTTTTGCTTCCACATCCACGAAATTTTTAGCAATGCTATCTGCTTCTTCCTCTACCTTCTTTCCTTCCTCGAAGTTTTCTATTAGGGTAGTTTTCTTAGTTCTTTTGACAAACATTGCTATTGGAGGATCAAGAGCTGTTGTATAATACTTGACTAAAGATTCTTTAGCTGGTCTAGCCACAACACTAAAATTATTTAATAACGTGGTAAATCTTTGGTTGAATTCTTGAACCTTCTCTTTCTTTTCCATTCTCATGGATAATAATTCCTTCATAAGGGTAGAAACCGTCTTTTGTTTCCATATTTACCTAAGAAACACTTCTCGAATTCTTCCCAATTCGATATGGAACTGGATTGCAAGCTAATGTAGCGCTCCATTTTTTGACAGAGCCCAAAGTCATCTTCTATGTTACTTTTCTATGTATTAAACTTATTCAGGTATATGTGAGTAAATTTCTAATAAAATTTATATGCTTCTAAATGAAATTTAGTATACAGTTTTGTCTTTAACAATCATACATTCGTATTTAAAAATAAACTAACATATCAATATTTTCCTTCAACAATTTGTTTTCAGCATAAGAATATGTTTCATCGTAATCAATCAGTAAATAGCAAGGTATATGTATGTTTCAGAGTACGTTTCAGCATAATAATCAAATAAAATAAATAACAAGGAAATTACCTGATGTTGATGCTAGTAGACTGTAGGTTGTAGCAGGTTATGTTTATATTCTCTTAGTCATCCAAGACGATGTGTCCACCCTACCGACCAGCTATTATCTTGCTGGCCCTTGGAAATCAAAGGATTTCCAAGCCCCCGAGCTCACAAACTGATAATCCCGAGAGTAGTATTTACTAGGTCCTCGAAACCTTTCTCTCCACTTAGAGCTATCCCCTCGTTACCTTCAACTTTTTCCCAATATAATTTCTTCCCCCAAAATCCAACCCCCTTCTCCTCCCTTCACTCTCCCCTATATACATTTCCTTCCTCGAGAAGACTTTGGGCTTACTCCACTGCCCCAAACTCCCTCTCTCGAGCCCCTCAAACATTTACTCCCCTCACTTAGTTCATTCATACACGTTACATTATAAAAATATATTTTCACACTCAATGTATCGAATAATCAATTATACTCACAGTAAATTTATTGGATTTTGACTGTTAGTTGTAAGTATTTATTACGGTGGGAATCATTACCCAAAGGTTATCTATTCGAGACAAAGTTTCTTAATTACTAGTCTATTCACCACCTTTGTATTTAGTGTTATTAGTGTAAATAATAAAATAATATATAAATAGCTGACCTTTTCAACTTGGACAAGGTGTGTCTTAATGGTTTACCTCATGCATCAAGATAAATTATCTTGAAATTTAAATTCTAAGATTCGTATTGAATAAATAAATAGTATTAAACCATTTTCCATCACATCACATCCATTCAAGAATTGTTATCCTATTATGTCTAACTTAGTAATGGAAATAATCACACTCTAATCATTTATTAATCAATATTTAAATTTTACCTATATTGCAATTGCTATGACATGGATAGTAATATTATTAGAATAACATTGATTAAGTAATAATATTAATTAAATCACCACAAATTTATAATAAATGGTGAATTAATAAAAATGTTTTTTAAATCATTTGTTTATCACATGAGTACCCTAACATCAACATAGTGTCCTCGTTCTTCTAAACAAAGCATCCTTAAGGGCTTAAACAATCTTACTAATTAATTAGACGGTACCATTACCTTATTTACAACAATTCTCAGATGACAATGTTAACTGACGACACTTGTCTCAATTGTTTATCACAATGTTTACCAATAAGTAATACATAGCTTAATTGACTTGTTTTACACATCTTAAATAACTTTATATTCATTATCTGAATTCGATCAATGCATGATTAACATAATTACTTATGACAACTTATACATTTATTCAATATGTTAAGTGTTTGTATATCGATACTAGTGTACATGTGCAAAGTGTGCATGCGTGGCCAGCGTATGCACAGATCAGAAATGTACTATAGACAAACCCCATCCCGCCTATGCATACCTGCTAACTAATAGTAGTATTTACCCCCATGTAGAAGAACAAGCATACTATATATAGTACAATTACTTTAACATCCTCAGTTATTTAACAATTAATTCTTCACGATTTCACATCATTATTTTATGTTTACATTAGTTTAATCAATCATGTACAAGGAAGGGTACCTACTACCACTAAATTGGAATCAAGGAATACCCAACCCTCAATAGTCTTAACTAACACATCCTCCCATCATAACCTACGTCCTGCATCCTCCCTATCCTTCCTCTGCTAGTACAAAAGTGGATGTCGGACTCACCGACCTGACCACATAGAACTTGAGAGCAATAGCGTTGACTGAACAACGGACCTTTCCTCCCCTAGTAGGCATCCGACCATCGTCATCACAACAACATGGGGAGCGTGTCTCAGCACGGCCCTCCCATGACCTCGGGTCTCATGGAAACATAGGGTGGGAAACACATCCACCCCTCTCAACATACTGGGCCTACGCCCTTATCGACTCACACTTTGCTGCTATCGAGATTATCAGTTTGTGTTATCGTATCATCATTTTTTTGGCTGCTAAGGTTTACTGTACGAACAAGTTTTTTTTTTGTCCCATATATCAGATCAAGTAACTGGCTATTCCATAGCCCTTGTGTCCTGTAGGTTAGTATTTCACAAAATACAAATTTATAGAAAGCATTTCCCATTGACCGCCAATTGATCCATGTTATCAAAAATCATTTTATTTCATGTAACCTTTTAGTTCATCATAGATGTGTATGACATATAACACTTCAATAATTCATATAAGAAGATGGTATCCACGTACAGAATCATATATTTCACATCTTATTAATGAAAACATATAAACATATACTGTAATCGTAAAATAAAGAAATCATATGATAATCATGACATCGTAACCGCATGACATAGTAATATCATAATCATAGTGAAATAATAAAACAAAGTAACATCATATAATGAGGTCCATCATATCGTAATATAGTTTACTCAGTCGAGCTGAGTTCAACAGAATATATATGAAAATAAAGTATGGTGTGTCTAACTGATAAATATGCCTAATCAAAATATGGGCGTTACAGCTAAAGTATCAGGAAGATACCTTGGGTTCAAATGTATAGGGAAAGCGTCTACAGACTACATCCTTGTGTTGCATATTCAGAAGGCTTAGAGCCAAATAGAAGCTCTTAAGGTGATCTTCAGCAGAGATACCTTTCCCAAGATCATACTTGGGTAAAACCTTTTCTGGAATCTTAGGCAGATCATGAAATGGCCCAGCTAAATTTAGCACTGCTCTTGTTCTCCATGTAGGTATAGCCATGGCTCTATGTGGAGGATGTGGTGTAGTGTTATGTGGAGAATTACATGGGGTATGAGGTTCCTCTACCTATGGAGGATTTTCAAATCCAATTTCTCTGAGAGGCTCTGTGACTTATTTCAAGGATAGATCTACCAACTATTCAAAGTTCTGAACTAAAACTGAATCTCTTATATACTGCGTTTCCCTTCTAGGGGCTCTTCTTTTCGGGAGTAAGGGAATTGCATTCAAACCACTAAGCTTCCTAACATAAGCATGGGCATGTCTCCTTAGATTCGCTACTTCAACAAAAGGGACAACGTACAACATTTCTTATTGTTCGATCTCAGAATTGGGATCTTCTTGATTTATTAATTCCATATCTAAATTGTTTATGATTCCTATTTCAAATGGGTATTCAGTGGGATCTATTCTAATGGAAGGATCTCCTCTACCATCCATGCACTAGTGGCCCTCCTTCTAGTGCCAAAAATTGTTGATGCCCGGTAAGCAAGCCCAATTAGATCATTCATCGTTTGGTATGGGGAATCCATCCAGTTAACGATCCGGCGACTATGTAAGATTTAAATATTTGTGTTCTTTGTATCGGTTGCAGCCCAATCCACCGTTTATGTATTTTAATTTTAAAGATGATATGCAAGAGCTCTAAACTAAATGCAGGTAATTAAGTAAATCTGATCTAAATTTGTTTAAGCAAATCTAATCTATCCTTTCAAGGAGCAAACTAAAAGATATGAGTAATAAACTGAAAGAAACATCCAAAGATCTCACAGATAGCTATTTAATCATAAAGATGCATTTCCAGCAGAAGATCAAATATATCAAAGATAGATTTGATTTAATTAAAACATTTCATTACTCATTTGAGGTAAACATCTTTGCACAGAAAATTATGAGAACATTCATCACCAAGAAGCAATTCATACCAGCAAAGAATGCTCTCATAGTAATGTATAAATGGCATAGGAATAATCCAGTAGACATTCAACACATCCTTCAGGCAAAAACGCAGTCCCCTAGGCTTTCTTTAGGAAAAAATTGAACTTCTTATATATGGAGCAAATCAATTCACGTACAAGACAAAAATGTCCTTTCACCTGCCAAAAGTCCTTTTATCATTCTCTATTCTTCTATACATAACTTTACAAAATGCTCCAAGATCTGCCACATGTCCCCATCCCAAAGAATCTCTTAATTTGTCTTTTAATGCCCTTTACAAAATAGGAAAAAATCCCTAAATGTTTTTTACAAAAAAGAACAAAATCTAGGTGTCCTTTATTTTTACAACTGAATAACAAAAAAACAAAAATCCTGCCTTATTACTAGACATCTATGAATTCCAGTGAGATCCCAGATGGCGCCCCTGTTCCTGCAGGCACTTTTGTCCCAGATAACGCTCGTCACTTTAGTGGTGCTTTTTCAACAACTAGCTTATCTAATTCTGCTATATAACTCACCCAAATGCTTGTTTCTCGTGTAACGGTGTTGGCAAGGGCAGGGAGCATGAAATTTTGGGAAATCACATGCTTGTCCAGCTCTGCTTCAATTTCCTGCACTTTTGATGTTGTAATTTGGAGAATCTCTTGAAACATGTGGGCATGTATGGAGGGTTGTGCGATGCACTGGTGAAGATAATCCACTGTTAACACATCTATCTTCCTCACATACTCCATCTCTATGTTTAGTTCACCTTTCAATTTAGACGAGCACTCCTCCTTGCTCGAAAAGTCTTCAAGAGTCTGGGGTATCACCATTTTTCACTTTTCATGAGTTTCATGGATCCTTTGATAGAGACTGCTGCATCTTTCGATAGTGGCTTGGATTACAGAGCTTAATTTAACACCATAGTTCTTGCAAAACTCCACGAAGCCTATATCTTCTTTAAACTCAGATACGGATTTGAGAGGGAGGTGCTTGGGGAACGCTGACTTCCCCTCTCTCAACTAAATATGCTTTCCAATATCTTCTTTTACATGCGCATATTTCTTCTTGAGCTTGATGGCTTCAGAGTTAATTTCCTTCACCCTGTCCACCATTTCCTTCAACTTGCAAATTTCTTCGGTAAGAAGTTCCTGTGACTCGTGCATTTGCTTCAGTATGTCACAGGATTTCTCATGAAAGGGGCTTAAATCAACTGCCTTGCTGCTTGCTTGTTCTAACTGCTCTGTCATCAGTTCTTTCTCTTCTTCCAATTGAATTATTCTGACTTCAAAATCATTCTTCTCTCCTTCCACTATCATCATCTAGACTGCTAAGGTTTCCTTTTCTTCTTTCCGGTGCTGATACTTATCTGACAATTCCTTTTGTTCTGATAGTAGGAGGTCATATTTATTCACCATTAATTATCTATAAGCCTACTCATTTACCAGAGTAAGCTATAACATGCGATCCCTCTTCCTACTTGCATCCAACACATTTACTATCTTGTGTACATTATCTTCGCTTGCCTTGGTGGCAGCTACAATATCGGATTCCATAGCCTTAGGAACATTCTGTGTGCCCTGCATGACAGTGGTTTCTTGCTTGGTAATGATGTCCGAGTGGAAAGGATTCTTAATTCTTGTCTCTGTCCTTCGTACAATAGATTTCATTTTCTTGTCAAAAACAAATTTGTCCCAATGGGTTACATTATGATTCTTTGATGGAGTAAAAGGGACAAGTGGAAGATCTTCTATAGGGATGTCATCTTCCGCGGGTGGGGTCTGAACCATCTGGGATGAGTCTATGTCCATGTCCTGCATATTTGAGCCCTAAAATTGTGCATCATCTAATTTTCCTCTTCGAGCTTCAACTGTCTCTCTTCTTCTTCGGACTTTAGCTGCTTATCAACTGCCTCTCCTTCCTCCTGCTCCTTGGTAGCCTCTTCCTTTCTGATATTTTCTAACTCCTCATCTCGAATCCTTTGAGCTTCTTCCTCTTGAAGCCTATCTTCTTGCTCCCGAATCCTATCTTCTTGCTCCTTCTATTGCTTTGTTGTTGCTTCCCTTTGGAATTTTTCAACCTCAGCCTTGAGCCTCTGCTCTTCCTTCATCGAAGCCTCGGCTTCTTCTTTCTCTCTCCGTAGTTTTGCTTCCTTAACAGCTTGGGATGCAGTGGAACTAGTGCCAGCTACACTTTTGAGGTGAAGGCATCTTTGGAGTTCGGTCATATTGTTGACCCCTCTGAATCCTTCTTCATCTTCATCAAAATAGTGGGCATATTCAAAGTGTGCATTGACAATTCTGCAATGATCTGCAGCCTTACTAAGCCTGTCATTCTTTGCGAAAATCCTTTCTCCAAAGTGAAATTCTCTTAGCTCTTGGACAGACTCTTCTGCCGAGCTGACTTTAGAAAAATTATATGCTCTGATATAGAAAGGTAAAGCTGGGAAGGAGGCTTTCTTCAATTTCTTTAGCATATGACCAACTCCATCTATAAACACATGTCTCACTGCCTCTTTGTGGACCATGAAATAAGTAACAGACCCTAGTAAGAGAAGGGGTGGCTTGGAACATCCATACATTCTTATGTAGGTCCCTTCTTCTGATAGATAAACATCCCCATACTTTTCCATGACTGCCATGGCATTCTTAGATAGGAAACTAGGTTCTACATTTGACATTAGTTCATACAATGGCATGATTAATTCTTCACAGATGATCTTGTAATGCCTTTTGTAATTATGGGCCCATAAGATAATATAACCAATATAAACTGGGGTGTCGGCCTTGTTCCAAATGCTTCATAACCTTAGGAACATATGCCTTGCCAGAATACAATCCATAAGGTATGATGACATGTAGAAATCTGATTTTCCTCGGGACAGCCCTTCCCTAGCAGCAGCTATGGATGACGATATATTATCCAAGAGGATGTCTGCCCAATTGAACATCATGCCTTTGAATGCTACATAGTGGATTAGAGGGACCCAATGCAGCTTATAAGTGGTTCCATCAGCTCTGCCAAAAATTCTGCTTGGCATGAGGGAAATTTTTTTGAAAGGAGGCCTTAGTGCCTGGACTTCATAATCATCGCTCTCCTTCACCCTCAGCTACCTGCCTTGAATTAACAATTTTCTGGCCATTTCCATGTAATCCATGTTGAGACCTTTGCGCCATGCATCGTTCAACAACTGTTGAGTGCAGGGAAACTTGTAAGTTGCTAAAATATGGGATGGGTGGAACGAGGCAAATGCTTCTCCTTTTCTATTGGATAAGACCCTCGATTCAGCGTCTACATGTGTTAGAATCCAACCAATGACTTCCACGTAGGGAAAGAGTTTTGGGTTCATTGTTGCCTTAGTGATGCCAAAGATTCTAATGTTCTCGTACAAGTACATCTCTTCCAGGATTGATCTATGAATTTCTTGGTCTCTAATCATGTGATGCAAATATCCCCACTGGAATTTAGGCGCAATGCACATAACTGTTTTGGTATCCTTGTATATTGTCTCGACCCTTGCCTCCTTGATAGCTTCACCATCCGACTCGAGTTCAGAGACTTTTCCCTTCCTCTTGCCACCTTTCGGCATTGTGGTTGAACCTAGCCAAAACCACACATGAGTAGATACATGATAAACTAAAAATGCAAAATTGAGTATTGAACCGAAATTCATCAAAACAACAAGCTTAGTTTAGGCAGGGAACAGAGATACAATAATAGAAAATTTCCTTGAAAATAATACTGTGTCTCAAACTTTTAGACCTGAAATTAAATGTGTATAAGGAAAACCAACAAAGTTTTTGCTAACATAATAGACAAAGCTAGTTTCCCCTTCTTTTTATTAGTTCCAAATAGGAGAGGGCGAGACTCGTAACGCTACTACCTGACTCTTGAGCTAGCAAGCTTGGGGTGCTCATAACAGTGTGTAAACAAGGACAGACGAGCGATTAGTTCGAATGTTGTTGAGCGTGTTAGTTTGGGTCACTAGAGATCGAGCTTGGGAGGCTGACGGGATAGAAGAAAACCCAAAAAAAAGGGGCTAGCTAGGAGTTCTAAAAAGGATTCGGGAACAACCAATCAAGGTGCAGAAAAAAAAAATCCCAATAGGGCTAAAAAGGTGGCCGAGGCAAGGATAACGAAACAATCTTAATGCAACTAAAACCATAACTTTAACCATAAAAACCAGAAAGCTCGAAGGAAAAAACTTATTTGGCAACAGATGATTGCATTTGAAGTGGACGATGGGATACAGACCTAGCTGTACTCAACTGGCTAGCTTGACCTCGAACGGGGTTCTTTGAAAAATTAAAAAAAAAACAATAATAAACCCCAATCACCAACTTTCTATATATAAAATATCACACATGTAGGTATTAATCTCAATGTGATGGGGTGGTTGTGCACATTAAAAACACCATTATGACGACACGACTAGGGTCCTTTCGGTGTCGTTTTGGCATTAATTGTGAGCCATCAAACGAAAGCTTTCAACGAGTTGGAGCGACAACATCGGCGACGTTGGCTAAGTGCTTCCGCAAAGTGCACACCTTGGCAAGTTCAGCGTCAACTTGAAACTGGCCGCTTGCTATCTCATTTAAGTGGCTCTTCCTCTATTTTGCCACTTGCCTCTACATCACTTCTTATCGGCATGACTTAGGGTTCAGACGCGACAGTTTCGGCTAGACCGGATGAGTTCTGCCGGAGAAGCTTTGAAAAGAGCTTAAGTTTGACGAAGTGTTTAGCTGATTCGGATTGCGTCTATGGGTTATATCGGCATAACTTGGCATGTTTCACCGTGACGTAAAAATTAGAAAAATACAAAGCAAAGGCCGCGCTTCGAATGATTTGTGCGAGTTGGAGCGATGATTGCGGCAGAACTGGGTGAGTTCACCCGAAACAGGATGACTTTAAAACTTAACCAAAATGCCCGCATGTTGCAGTGCAACTTGATGAGTTTTGACAAAATGGGAAAATCTCTAAAACTTAACAAAAAGGCCTGAACGTTGCGGCCAAACTCGACGAGTTGTGCCCCTATTTCAGCTATGAGAGCTGAGTTTTACATAGAAGAAAAAACAAAAAAAACAGGCTTGAGGACTTGCTTTCTCCAGAAAACTAAGTACAAAAGACCTTCCAAGAAGGGACTTCACTTCTCTAAGCAAACCTTTCTAAAAGAAAGAAGGAGGGGTCCCAATATTTACAAAATTCTGGGGGGTATGTTGCAGCAACAACAATTGGCGATTCCCTAGTTAACACATATCTCTGAAACAAGCTCTCTTTAGGGGCATAAAACTTACAAACTACTAATTTATATGGGTAACAAAATGTCTTCATAGATAAGCTTCTATTAATGGAGTGATCACTCTCATCATCATGGTCATTTTGGGAGAAGGAAACTTAGAATCATACTTCTTTGCAACTCTCTTAGGTCCAGAGTATGGAGTTCATTTTGAAATTTTGTCTTCTAGATGTCAACTAATAAAGACTCCATAGGATCGTAACAATATCTCACAGACATATTCATTTGTTCGTCATTCCCATGCTATTTGCATCCTTTGGATGTTTCTTGATTGACGACTTTTTCCGTTTGAGCCTTCCAAAAATAAATTTCTTCAACTTCCATATTTGATTTAGATTCTTCAATCCATAGTGTCCTTTTGTGTGAGCGAGGGATTTATTTGATTATCGTGCTTCACAGATGGAGAAGAAACTTGCTGGGCTTGTTTATTTGAACAACTTCCTTAATTGAATCTACTTTGCTTTTCTCTGTCGTTCTTTAATTAAGGCGAGAATTTCTGGAAATCATACGATTTAATATAAGCTCTTTGGCTTTTATTTGCAGCATGGGATCATTTTAAATACCATACATCTGTGAGACATGCTTCCTCTCCATGGGTCTATCACATCCATTACTATCTTTTCATTCATCGGATCATTGTTGATCTTATCTACAAACTACTACAAGGACTAAAACATGGCTTGTATGGTATCCATGTCCACTTGGATCAGATTTTAGTTTGTGTCCTCCATGTCACCCTAGTTACTGGGGTTTCTCTAGTTTATTTGGTTGCTTTGGTTATGGGAGTTTACCATTGTTGTTGAAAAGTATGTCAGGTCCACACAAAAGGGTTATAAGAGATGTATATCAAAGTGATCAACATGAAACAAGGAATCTGTTGAGATAGGTCACAAATAAGGGTTTCTAAGACAACTAAAACAGGGTTAGAGATATATATCAAAATGATCATCACAATACAAGGTTTCGTTTGAGATAGTTCACAAATAAGGGTTTCTTGGACCCCCTCCCCCCTTTAGAATGATAGGGGTATTTTCCCTTGTCAAATTGTATTGTGATAACATAATTTCCAAATTCACACTAGATGAAAAGATAAAGGAAATTCACGTGGCCTCCCATAGATAATATGGTTGTTGAACTAACCGCTCAATCAAAATGAATAAATTTCACTAATAGGTTATAGAGATAAGGGTTTCTAGGGACTTTAGGGTCCTAGATACAAGGGATTTCCAAGCACTATAAATCTCAGATATACATATGAGGGCCAACAGTAGTACTTGGAATAATATCTCATTGTGATAACTAAGGAGGCTCAACCATTTCCTTAGCCATGCTACCTAATTATATAGGTATGTGGGAGTATCTTCCTGAGTTATATGTTTGGTGCCACTATAGAAACAAAATGGTCAATTGGATTTTCTACAAATAGTTTCAGGTGATCTAGGGCACTTTCGAAATACCCAAGGGTACTTGGAAATGATATTTTGTGTGCAAGTGTTTTCTAATGTGGTACTACTCGAAGGGGTACCAACCTGAATTACAGTGACGTTCAACAATTGTACCAACCGAGGGTAAAATATGACTAAGTACCAATTGTTATATTCCATTTTTTGTATAATGAATGAGTGATATAATACATATAGGCTATTTGAATATGTCTAGGATGCAATTCGAATTGTTCCTCTAGTGCATGAGATCATAGTTAGGATGAACTAGAGCAAGAATTCCCTTTTGTTAGCCATGAAAACTCTTCGAGGGAAGTTAACAACCCCATAACCACTCCTAGTGGACTTAGTCACCTAAGTGCTAGGAGCAATTGAGTGTGGGTTCATGCATGTTTTCCTCATCCCTAAAAAGACTCAACTACTCTGCTAGTGGATTTAAAATAAACTTTAGATTCAACTAGAACATACGACCTTGAATAGTGGTGTAGGAACCCATTTTTTACTCCCCAACTCTAACTGTAGAGTATCTTTCTTGATCTATAAATTTTCTCGTATCCTTCAACGAATTCCAATGGAAACAAAGGAAACTTCATCTAACATCTATTTCAAAGTTGCAACAACCTTCAAGGTACAAGTTAACTTTGAAATTACTTTATTTTGAATGCCAAATAGATGTAGATGATTTAAATCTATTAGAGGGTTATTATGTCATTTAGAAAAAATCAACAACAAAAAGATTACCTTTACACTCCTTAAGTATGTTTCTCATGTCAAATATTGGTGGGATGATTACTAGGAAAAATATAGTGAAGACGAATATACAAGTAAATTCAATACATAAGCCATTTGGGTGGTTTCTTCAATTCTTTCAATTTTAGAAACTATGATGATTGGTATAGGAGATAAGAAACTTTGTGCTATGATAGAGAACAAATAGTGTCAGTACTTCACCAATATGGTTTATACCTTGCATTCAATGTTGGATATTAGAGACTCCAAATGGAACTCGGTTCCAAAGTGCTATAGTATCTTACACAAGTACATCCAAACAAAGATGTATTTCCTTTGCATCTCCTCATTGGGAGTTTCTTATCAATATGCTATCAAAATTGATAAAAAATTAAGTAGAGCAATAAGCAAGATTTTGTGTCTACAAATAAACTGAAATAGAATCATGGAAAAGGTGGCCCTAACTCATAGAACAAATGAAAAAGTAAACATACCCAAACTCATTAAAACTAGTCAAATATGTAGGTAATAAAAGGTAACAAGAAGTTAAAGAATGACAATGGAAAGGGGTGTGAGTTCCACAAAACACCCCTATCACAAAACTGATGAATATATCTTGAAATAGTCAATGTTGGATGAGATGAAAGCCTTAGATATAGAATCTAGATTGGAATTTCAATTAGAGAAATATAAGGGAAAGTGGATCATCATTGGCATCAAAAGCCATCATTGTAACTACAATGATCCAACCAGAAGAGCTAGAGAATTCATTGGAATGGGAGTGCCTCTTTAATCCATAAATGTGGCTAAAAGGGACTCTACTACATTTCGTTATTGATAGTTGTATCTAGAATAACTTGATCTTAGACAAGTTCATCAAGAGGTTGAAACTGCTAACAACACTAAACCCTCATCCATACTCCATTGATTGGTTAGGAAAGGGATGAGGCATCCATGTCAGTTAGTAATGTTTTCTATCCTATGGAAAGAAGCCCTTTAAAGATGAGAAACTATGTGATAATTACTCACTTGAATTTTTTGATGTTCTTTAGGACAACCCTATATGTGTAAATGTCATTTTTTTTATGAGTCTAGGCCCCTTACTATCATTATTACTTTGGGGGACAAAATATACAGACTACCCAAGGTAGTTATGATTACTATAGTTTCCTTGATCTTGGAAAAGTAGTGCTATAAGGTAATCTCTCATACTAGTAAATTTGTCCTTTTTGTGGTTTGGTTAAAAGGTGAGTGTATGGTCATTCTAACTACCAGAGCATCAACATGAGGCCTCTTTACATAATAGAAGCATGTGTACAATATTGTATAGGAATGCACACAATCTTTGCTTCACCTAAATGGGTTCCTTTGCACTTCCAAGCCAAATATTCAACTGATTTGGTACATGGTGCTCCTTTACTTGATGGAAAAATATACAAAATATCTATTATAAAGAATGAGGAAATAAAACCTAAAATTCAAGAGATCATCCAAAAGAGCCACACTTGATCGACCTCCTCAACTTGTGGCAGCCCAATTTTGTTGGTGTAGAATAAGGAATTTACCTGATAACTCTATATTGATTAGAAAGCCTTTAAAAAAATCACCGTCAAGATCCAACACCCAATCCCATGGATTGATGGTATTCTTTATTAGCCTAATGGTGTCAATTTCTATAGTAAGATTGATATGAAGTTAGGATACAACCTTGTCCTAATTGGCAAGACTAAAGAAGGCCCTTTTCAGTGGGTGTTCATAGACTTTGGCTTGACTCATTCTCCAAAAACATTTAGGAGGATGGTGGATCATATCTTACAACAATTCATAAAAAACATTTTGGTCATATATTTGGATGACGTCCTCATATTTAACATAAATTGGGTAGAACATTTACAACACATTTAGCATATATTGAGAACCCTACAACAACACAAGGCATATGCCATGCAGGACAAATGATATTTTGGCATGGAGAGACTTCATTATCTGGAATGCATCATGGATGAACATGAGGTGAATGTGAAACCGACTAAGATCTAATTCATTCATAATTATCCAACCTCGATGACTATTGAGGGTGGATCTAAATCCAAGTTCACTTGGGGTGCATCATAAAAGAAAAAATTTAAGGATTTGAAATGATGCCTCTACTAGGAACCAACACTCACCCTACTAGACCCGACCCTTTGATATCGAAACCGACTGTTTCGATTATGTCATCGGTGCAGTCCTCACTTAGTACATAGATTCAGTGTCTTATCATAGTGAGACACTCTTTGATGCAACTCATAGGTACCCCACCTATGACAAGGGGATGTACTCCATTAGGAAAGCCTATCACCAATGGAAACATTATATCCCAAGGAAGGAGAAAATCATCCACACTAATCATAATCCGCTACATTTCATGCAAATGTAGGGAAAGTTACATAATGGCTACATGCCTGCAATATTTCCACCTGAACATCAAGTAAAAGAAGGGAAACACAAATTGCATTGTAGACTACAATGAACCTTCAATTTCAGCACTAACTACTATGACAAACTCTTGTAGACATGATATATTTGGGTGGCCCCAATTATATGAAATCGACCCTAAATTTTCTATTACATATCAAACATTATGCGAAAGAAGAACAATCTCATATTTTCATCTCGAGGATGAAGTTTTATGACATTTGGACCACCTATGTGTTCCTTCAATTGAACATGAGAATCAAATTTGGTAGGCACACTATGGTCAAGTGGTAGGGGAAATTTGATGTGGAGAAGACAGTGGAAGTACTGAAAAAGTAATTATATTGGCCAAATATCCTACATCACGTAGACATGTATATTAGATCAAGTACCACATGTGCCATTTCCAAACCTACCATCAACAAGAAAGGGTTGTACACTCATTTTCCTACCCTAGAGAGACCTTCAGATTTTGTCTCCATGGGATACATGTACATCCTACCATCAACCAAGCATGGAAATGACTATGTATTTTTGGTTGTTGACTGGATCTCTAAGATTGCCATTTTTATCTTCCTATAAGAAGAGCATCATAGTAGAGGCCATTTATAAGCTCTTATTCAATCATGTTTGGGTTCATTTTGGCCTCCCATGGACCATTATTTCAGATCGAGATAGTAGGTTCTTGAGTAACTTTGGTCTAGACTATGGCTAATGATGGACAACAAGATGACTGAATTGACTACCATCTATCCCTAAACCAATTGAAAGAGAAAGGTACTCAACATGATGATTTTGCGTATCTCAAGAATGCACAACTCCAAACATCCATGTGCATGGCATAAGATCCTTCCTTATGTATATCATAGCTAAAAAATGTGCCTCATAGTTCTATTGGCCATATTCCTTTTCAATTTTATTTGGGGTTCCAACCATTGGCCTTAATTGACGTAGCATTTCCCATTGCATATAGATAGGAATAATTCTCCCAACCTCAAACTGAGGCCAATAAAGAAACAAATTTACTGAATGGATCTAAAATCTCATTTAACAAGCCTGTGATATTTTGTAGAAAGAAAATTCCAAGTACAATCAATGCCAGTATTGGCATCGAGTTCCACACACATTCTAGGTGGGAGATAAGGTATGAATGCATCTATAGAAAGAGCATTTCATAGGAACTTATCGATAGCTCCACCCACTTATACCATAAGTTGGTGATGGGCCTTATGCCATCACCAAGGTTGTGGGTGACAATTATTTTGAGTTAAGTAATTTCCCCTTTCCTCCACTAGTAGAAAAATGGGTGATAAATGACCAGATGACCAAAAATGTTAGTCAACATGTAAAATAAATGACTAAAACACCAAAAACGTTTATCACCACAATATCTTTAAGTGAAATATGACCAATTTTAAGCAATTTTAAGTGATTACAACTAAACATGACTAAAATAAATGACTAATTTAGTCATGGGATAAAAATATAACTAATTTAGTCATGGGATGAAAAATACAACTAGACAGTCTAAGTTAATAATTATATAAGATGTCCTACTTATCAAATACTTCCTTATATGTCACACACAGATTAAAATTGTCTATATATAATATAATATCAGATTTTATAATTATATATAATATGTTTCTATATTTATCTAGATATATTAATATTGTCGTTAATTTAATAGACCTATTTAGTTTGGAATGACTAATTAGTTTGCATTGATGGCCATAAAGGGAATAAATCTCCATGATATTTAACACGCTCCATTTACTTGGCATTATAGTGTTGATGCTCAACATTGACATGATTCTAAAGTGTCAAAACATGACACCATAGGAGAACCTACTTAACGTTTTTGAAAGATCATTCCATGATTTGTACTGTCACATCCAGTTCAATGTGCTTATCATGTCCATATCTTATTTCACCATTTATTTTGTATTATCCCTTTGACAATCCCGATAAATTGCATCATGTGCATTATCATAGTGTGGTTAAGTTGAGTCTTGGATATTTGTCGCCTTTCCCTCTGGGTATCGTCATGTCATGAAGTTGGTGTCACTGTGTTCGACTCGTCATAATGGTCGTGTTCATATTTTGTTTGAACAAATCCGTTGTCATTTGACCCTCTCAACAGTCTATTAAAGTTTCGGCAAGTTCATGTATTTTGCATCATGTTAGCTAAAAATGGTCAATTTCACAACATCCATTAATTCTCTATATGCATCCATTCATCATGATGTTCCTTATGTCCAAGTTCGAAAAGTTCTAAAGTCCCCCTCAAGTCCCTCCCTTACAAAAAATCATCAATATCCTCCATTTTGAAAATAAAAAAAATTCCTCCATTTTTTTAAAAATCCCTGTGTTCCCATCTCTTTGAATAATAATAATATTTTTTATGTCCTCATAATCCCTAACACGTTCACTTTCTCTTTTCCATTTAAAATAAAGAAATGATAAAAAACCCTTATTTTCCCTATATCCTTATTAACATTTCTGTTTTAAACCATTTTTAATATATTATATAATTATTATATATATTTATATGATTAATATATGTAGTACTATATTAATATTAGTATTAACAAATATAAAACAAGAATATAAACAAAACAAATATATGTAGTATATTAATATGTAGCTTATTAATATTAATATTAGTATTTATGCATATGATTTACATAAAAAGGTAAGGGTACTTTGGTATTTGAACCCAAAAGACAACTATGAAGGTAGAATACAAGGTAGAAGACGGGGACGAACTTGAAATATAAGGCCTCAACACACATTGAAATATTCTGCAAAAAGGCTCCCTTGTGTAGGGAGCCACTGTGGGATGGGCTAGGCCTGAGGTCTGGTGCCTACGTTTTGACGTGCTGCTAGAACCTACCCCTATATGTTCTACACAACCTTTTCGCTACTCGCCATGTGATACCCCTACCAGATAGGGGTATGCTTTTTACATAAACAATATATTTTATACGTAGGAATATACCCACTCACAATAGCATTTTTTTTGCCACAAGGCGTTTAGAGTGTACGGGATGAAATCTGTACATTGGGTAATTGCACTCCGGTTCATTTACTAAATAAAACTAACCGGAACTTCTGGGGAGATAGGGTTTGGAACCCATATGGTTAACAAAGCTAACATCCATTGAGTCATTTCTAGAGCCCGTTGATACATATAAATTTTATAAATTTGATGTGTATCTATATAAAATCAATATCTCATTCGTATAAATTTAACATAAACACAAAAATAAAAAATAAAGAAAATAATAAAATATATTTAGATAAATAGGTATTTATATTTTAGAATTTGGGGTGGATTACCATTTATATTTTTCTAGATTGAAAGGGGATAAGACAAGTGTATTGTCGAGATTGATTTTATAGTAGTCGTTCCAAGTTTGAAATAAACAATTGTAAAAGAAAAAAAAGAAAAAATAAATAAACGGGCAGTCTATGTAAAGATAAGGATAATTGGTAGCTAATGCATGGATAACTCTTAGTTAAGGCATGGATAAGAGGCTTTGTGGCAAATAACCTTTTAACTAAAAAAGAAAAGTGTTAACATGTCGTTGAAGCATATAAAAAAGGTGATTACAACTATGCATGGAGAACAAGTAGGATATAACTTATTAATTATTTGTGGCACTTAACATGTGGCCTATCGGTGTGCACTGGACACAAGTTAAGTGGTTGTCGTACTTGATATTTATTTGAAATAAAAATATACATATTTCTTTGCTTTCAGTTGCAATATCTTGGAACATATTTGGTTGAACTTTGGAACTCAATGGATACTTCAATGGAAGAAAGAGAACGATTTAGAAATGTTGTATGCAATCTTGGAGAATTAGATAAGGAAGTGAAATGCTCAGGTTCTCTTGCACTTGATATCATTGAGTATCTTTGCTTTTTCTTTGCATGTTATCATTAGTGTTGAATATTGTAACTTCTAAGAATATTATATTTGTACATTATTTATTCCGGAGATGTTCCATCCCTCCGATGTGATTTTATTATGTATCCGGAGATGTTTATTCCTCCGAGGAATTGTGTTAACTAGGGTTGTTAGACCCACCATGTGGGGGTCGGCCCTGAAGTTAGGTTGTAGGGGTTATTAGACTTCTCCAGGAGAGGTCGGCCCCATTAGGTATTTTTGGTGGTCAGGAGTGTGTATAAATAGAGGAGGTGAACTCCTCAGTAGATCACTCACTCACTTGTGGAAAGAGGTGCACTTGTCTGGGAGATCTGCTAAGGAGGAATAGAAGGAGGGAGCACATCTTGTATTTTGGTTAATCATCTTATTGAGGAAAGCTTTGCTGGGTTTTCTACCCCATGAGGGTTTCCCAGGGTAAATATTGTGTCTATCTTGTGATTATGCTTCTTTCAGTGATCCTACTAGTCTATTTGGTTTAAATTTAACATGGTATCAGAGCCATACTGAATAGGACATCTTTCACAAGGTAAGAATACCTCTCTCTCTCTCTCCGGTGAAGTTAGGGTTTCAGCCCAAAGTTGGTATTATTGAATTTTGGTTGCATGGCTGGATAGCCCTTTTCAATACCTTTCTTTTAATCCCTAGATCGAACTTTTTGGTTGGGTCGAACTCCGGGAATTCCAAACCCTAATTCTACCAAAAGTGCGATACGTCAGATTTTGGTTTCAGAAAAAAAGTTGGAATTTTTTAATTCTGATTACATGGCTGAATAGCCCTTCTCAAGAGCATTCTTTTTAGCTATAGATCGAACTTTTTGGTTGAGTAGAACTCCGGGAAAGTCAAACCCTAATTCTACCAAAAGTGCAATAAAATTTTGTTCCAGATTCCGGAAAAGTGAAAAGTAACTTTTCAGGTAAGTCTGCTCTGTCTCTTGGACTCCCCCAAGAGAAGATGGCTCCAAACACTAAGCTTGAAGACAAGCTAGAAGGTATAGAAAATTTTCGGGCATGGAAATACAGAATTGGTCTCATTCTTGAGGAGAATGATCTTGCTCAGTATATCAAGGAAGAAGTTGTAGAGCCAGAAGGAGATGAAGCCAAAGAAAAGCATAGGAAGGATTTGATTAGGGCAAAGAGAATCATAGCTGATTCCATTAAAGACCACTTGATTCCCCAAGTGGCCTCCAAGAAGACTCCAAAGGAAATGTATGATGCCCTAGGAAGAATGTATGAAGGAAAGAACATCAATAAGAAGATGAACCTGAGGACTCAATTGAAGAGCACCAAGATGCACAAAGGAGAATCCATTCAAGACTACTTCTCAAGGGTTTCACAAATCAAGGAACAACTAGATGCAATTGGTGATACCCTTGATGAGGATGAACTTGTGATGACTGCTCTCAATGGTCTCACTAGATCTTGGGAGTCATTTATACAAACCATGTGTGCCAGGAAAGAGAGCATGAAGTTTGATATAGTATGGGAGGATTGTGTTCAAGAAGAAGCTAGGGTTGCAAACAGAGAAGCTCTTCTCAAAGAGGATGACCAAGCTTTGGCCACTCATACCAAAAGAAGAAGAATGAGTCATCTCAAGAGAGTTGACCACAAAGGATCTCAACACTTCTCTAGATCTAACAAGAGAAGAGGACCAAATTCAGCAAGAGATCTTTCCATAGTAGAATGCTACAATTGGCATAAATTAGGACACATCTCCAGATTTTGTCCTTCTCAAAAGAAGAATTTCTTCCACAAAAGACATCATGCACATAAGGCAAAAAATAATAGTGAAGAAGAAGAAGAGGAAGAAGATGAAGAAGAAGAAGAGGTAGAGGTAAAACCTAAAAGGAAAAGATGTAAGGTGAAGAAAGAAGATCCAGAAGAATATGTTCTATTCTCTGCACTCTCTGGATCTGTATCTCCTGGAGAAGATACATGGCTCATTGACAGTGGTGCTTCCAAGCACATGACAGGTCAAAGGAAGACCTTCTCAAATCTTGAAGAAAAGTCTTCTTCACAGAAAGTATCTCTAGGAGATGATTACCAATATCCCATCAAAGGAATTGGTGAAGCTAGCTATAAGCTAGATTCTGGAACACCCTTGAAGATGAAAGACATCTTATATGTACTAGGTTTAAAGAAGAACCTTCTCTCTATTTCAGCACTAGATAAGAAAGGTTTTAGAGTAGCCTTCATAGATGGACAAGTACTCATGTGGTCCAAAGGAAAAAACAATCAAAGATGCAGTTGTTATTGGTGAAGAAGAAGGAGGTCTCTATAAACTCAAGGGCCATCCAGAAGCTGCCCTTGCACATGAGATCTCTAGCCCCAGTGAGCTATGGCATAGAAGATTAGCTCACATCAACTTTAAAGCCTTACCCTATGTAAGCAAGGTAGTCATAGGATTACCAGATTTGAAAGCTGATCATGATGGCTCATGTAAAGGGTGTAAGAAAGGGAAAAATATCAAGAACCCCTTTCCAAAGAGTGAAACAAAGACTAAGAACATTTTAGAACTAATACACTCGGATGTATGTGGACCAATGCCCACCACTTCTCTAAGTGGGTTTGAATACTATCTTTCATTCATTGATGACCATTCAAGGAAAACTTGGATATACTTCCTCAAAGGTAAGAATGAAGTCTTTGGAAAATTTAAAGAGTTCAAGGCTCTAATAGAAAATCTATCAGAGAAGAGAATCAAGATTCTCAGAACAGATAATGGCGGAGAATTTACCTCAAAGGAATTTGAGGACTTTTGTAAAGAAGTTGGAATTAAAAGGGAACTAACTACTCCTTATAATCCCCAACAAAATGGGGTGGCTGAAAGGAAAAATAGAACAATCATGGAAGCTGTGAAGACCATGATACATGATCAAGATCTTCCCATGTATCTATGGGCTGAAGCAGCCAAGACAACAGTATATGTGCAAAACAGATTATCTCATAGTTCTCTTGAGTTCAAAACTCCAGAAGAAGTATTTACAGGTAAGAAGCCTAAGGTAAGTCATCTTAAAATATTTGGGTGTCCTGTGTACATCCACATTCCAAAAGAAAAGAGAACCAAGTTGGACCCTTCTGGTAAGAAGGGAATATTTGTTGGTTATTGTGAATCATCCAAAGCCTTCAGAATTTACATTCCAGGCTTTCATCACATAAAAATAAGTAGAGATGTAACATTTGATGAAGAAGCAGCTCTCAAGAAATCCAAGAAGTGCCAACTTGATTAAATCTATGAAGAAGATACTTCTCCCAGAATCACAGAGGTTGTACCCATAACTGAAGATGATTCTCCAGAGGATCATGACATATTGGAACCACAAGAGCCTCCTATTACAGACTTATCCAAGAATAGAAGGCCAGCATGGGCTAGAGATATTATTCAAGGGGATGAAAGATATGGAGCTCCTGAAGGCTCCACTAGAGAAAGAAAGAAACCAAAACTAGTGTCCAACTATATGGCCTTGATGTGTGATCTTGTGGATCAACTACCTAATAGCTATGAAGAGGCATCTCAGAAGAAAGAATGGGTAGAAGCAATGACATAAGAATATCAGTCAATAATGAAAAATGATGTTTGGGATATAGTTCCCAAACCGAAAGATAAAAGTGTGGTTTCTTCCAAATGGATTTTCAAAATAAAACATGCCGCGGATGGAAGCATTGAAAAATACAAAGCAAGATTTGTAGCTAGAGGATTCTCTCAGAAGGAGGGAATTGACTATGAAGAAACATTTGCACCAGTTGCTAGGTATACTTCAATTAAAACTATCATGGCACTTGCATCCATGATGAAGTGGAAATTACACCAAATGGATGTTAAGACAGCTTTTCTGAATGGTGTAATTGAAGAAGAAGTATACATAGAGAAACCTCAAGGGTTTGAGGTTAATGATGGAAGAACTCATGTATGCAAATTGAAGAAGGCATTATATGGGTTGAAACAAGCTCCCAGGGCTTGGTACGGAAGAATTGACAATTTCTTAACTAGCATGGGCTTTACCAAAAGTAAAGCTGACCCAAATATTTATCTCAAAGTGATGGATGATGAACCAGTTATATTGCTGTTATACGTAGATGATCTATTCCTAACTGGACATGAGAAACAAATTATTGAAAGCAAGAAGAAGCTTTCTTTAGAATTCGAGATGAAAGATCTCGGATTAATGCATTACTTCTTAGGCTTAGAAGTATGGCAAGAACCAAAACTTGAATCTTTCTAAATCAAGGTAAGTATACTGTGGAGATTCTCAAAAGATTTGATATGTTGGAGTGTAAAGCCATGGCCACTCCCATGGACTCCAACTTAAAGTTATTAGTTAATGATTCATTAGAATTAGTGGACATAACTCTATATAGACAAATCATTGGATCATTTATGTACTTAACCAATACTAGGCCTGATATATGCTTTGCTGTAAATACCCTAAGTCAGTATCTAGTAGAACCTAGAAAGGTTCACTTAATAGCTGCAAAGCATATAATGAGGTACCTAAAAGGTACATTAGATTTTGGCCTATTTTATCTTGGAGGTCATGAACTCAGACTACATGGTTACTCAGATTCTGATTGGGCAGGTAGTGTCTCAGATAGAAAAAGTACTTCAGGTGGATGTTATGGTCTTGGATCTGCCATGATCTCATGGTTGAGCAAGAAACAATCGAGTGTGGCCCTCAGTACTGCTGAAGCTGAATATATAGCTGCCTGCTCTGCTAGCTGTGAAGCAGTATGGCTTCGGAAACTTTTATCTGGAGTGTTTGACTTAGAAATGGACCCCACTGTGATTATGTGTGATAATCAAAGCTGCATCAAGATGACTGAAAATCCTATATTTCACGATAAGTCAAAGCACATAGAGATCTGATACTTTTATATATGAGATATGGTGCAGAAAGGAGCTATCAAGCTAGAGTATATAAGCACTGAGGATCAAATTGCTGATATCCTGACCAAACCTCTGTCTCGAGTGAAGTTTGAACATTTCCGAGACAAGCTTGGTGTAGTTCAGAAGGACCCTCCTCGAAAGGGGGAGTAGCATAGTATCTGATAAACAAGTCTATCTCATCAATGATGAGGTTACCTATTTACTGCACTTATTTACCTAGAATTATTTAGATGTAGGACTCTTATATTCTTTCTTTTGACAATAGATGTATACATGCTTTTGATGATAGATGTATACATGCTTTGGATGATTAGATATACATGCTTTTGATGATAGATGTATACATGCTTTTGATGATTAGATATACATGTTTTGATGATGATGATACATGTTGTGGTTATACATGTTTTGATGATGATGATACATGTTGTGGTTATACATGTTTTGATGATGATGATACATGTTGTGGGTATACATGTCTTGATGATGATGATACATGTTGTGGTTATACATGTCTTGATGATGATGATACATGTTGTGGTTATACATGTCTTCATGATGAGGATACATGTTTTGTTATACATGTTGTGAAGGGATTGAATCATTCCTGGACTTCAGTCCTAAAGAAGAGCCGTAGACGTATGTCTTCGAAAATAAAGTTCTTGGTGAACATGTGAAGGGATTGGATCATTCCTGGACTTTAGTCCTAAAGAAGAGCCGTAGACATATGTCTTCGAAAATAAAGTTCTTGGTGAACATGTGAAGGGATTGGATCATTCCTGGACTTCAGTCCTAAAGAAGAGCCGTAGACATATGTCTTCGAAAATGAAGTTCTTGGTGAACATGTGAAGGGATTGGATCATTCCTGGACTTCAGTCCTAAAGAAGAGTCGTAGACGTATGTCTTCGAAAATGAAGTTCTTGGTGAACATGTGAAGGGATTGGATCATTCCTGGACTTCAGTCCTAAAGAAGAGCCGTAGACGTAAGTCTTCGAGAATGAAGTCCTTGGTGGACGGTGAGGGATTAAGTCATCCTTGGACTTAGGTCCTAAATGCACGGTTGAGGATTAAGTCATCCTTGGACGTAGATCCTAAATGCACGGTTGAGGATTAAGTCATCCTTGGACGTAGATCCTAAATGAACAGTTGAGGATTAAGTCATCCTTGGACGTAGATCCTAAATGCACGGTTGAGGATTAAGTCATCCTTAGACATAGGTCCTAAATGTACGGTTGAGGATTAAGTCATCCTTGGACGTGGTCCTAAATGTACGGTGGAGGATTAGGTCATCCTTGGACGTGGTCCTAAATGTACGGTGGAGGATTAAGTCATCCTTGGACGTGGTCCTAAATGTACGGTGGAGGATTAAGTCATCCTTGGACATGGTCCTAAATGTACGGTGGAGGATTAAGTCATCCTTGGACGTGGTCCTAAATGTACGGTGGAGGATTAAGTCATCCTTGGACGTGGTCCTAAATGTACGGTGGAGGATTAAGTCATCCTTGGACGCTGTCCTAAATGTACGGTAAGGATTGGATCATCCTTGGACTTTGGTCTTTTAACTAAGCCGTAGACATGTGGTCTCCGAGAACATGATAGGACTGGATCGTCCTTGGACTTCGGTTCAAAAGGTACATGACTGGTTTGCATCATCCATGGACATAGAGAACTGGATTGATCGTGTGATAACGATGCTGATGATCGTGTGATGACGATGCTAATGATCGTGTGATGACGACGTTGATCGCGATGCTGATGATCATGTGATGACGATATTGATCGTGATGCTGATGATCGTGTGATGACGATGCTAATGATCGTGTGATGACGATGTTGATCGTGATGCTGATGATCGTGTGATGACGATATTGATCGTGATGCTGATGATCGTGTGATGACGATGTTGATCGTAATACTGATGATTGTGTGTTGACGATGCTGTTATGACGATGCTGATGATTGAGTACTATCAACTCTGATGATGTTGATGTTCCAGTAACTAGTCAAGTTACTGATGATGATGAATTGAAGAAAGCTTCCGATGATATATAGATGATGTAGTAAATGACTCCTTGCTCCTGTAGATGTTGTTATAATATCCTTCTCGTTAAGGGGGAGTGTTGAATATTGTAACTTCTAAGAATATTATATTTGTACATTATTTATTCCAGAGATGTTCCATCCCTCCGATGTGATTTTATTATGTATCCGGATATGTTTATTCCTCCGAGGAATTGTGTTAACTCGGGTTTTTAGACCCACCATGTGGGGGTCAGCCCTGAAGCTAGGTTTTAGGGGTTATTAGACTTCTCCAGGAGAGGTCGGCCCCATTAGGTATTTTTGGTGGTCAGGAGTGTGTATAAATAGAGGAGGTGAACTCCTCATTAGATCACTCACTCACTTGTGGAAAGAGGCGCACTTGTCTGGGAGATCTGCTAAGGAGGAATAGAAGGAGGGAGCACATCTTGTATTTTGGTTAATCATCTTATTGAGGAAAGCTTTGCTGGGTTTTCTACCCCATGAGGGTTTCCAGGGTAAATATTGTGTCTATCTTGTGATTATGCTTCTTTCAGTGATCCTGCTAGTCTATTTGGTTTAAATTTAACAATTAGAACTTTATTTGAGAAGAGAAACACATCAACTAAATGGAATTTTACCATATTAAATCTTGTTGTGATGGTGCCAGGAGGAGGTAGAAATTGAAATATTGAATTTGCTAAAGGCAAGAAAAATGAAAGAGTTAGTATTGAAAAAGAGGATAGAGTTCGAGGAAATATATAGACGAGCAAATATGGAACAATATGCTAGCACAAAACTAGAGAATTCCAATGCCCTGATTGATGCTGGTACTGGCATTTATCTGCTCTAGTTAAAATGTATTACTCTATTTGGATTAAATTTATTGTAAAATTTTGACCTTCTTCGGTGGATAGAACACTAGAGGTTTCTATAGCTCTTGGGCATCTCGCTGAAATGGCTAGGGTTCGGCCGCCGCCGCAAGCCTTCTCACCCTGCATTCTCTCCCTGCGTTCAAGTTTTAGCATGACGATAAGCTATGCGTCTGTAGTCCACGCCTACTCGTCTCTAGCAAGGGATTTGATCCCGGTCTTGCTTTCCAATGGGGGAAAGGAAGCTTGCAGCCATCCCCCCTTGTGTGTTCAGGAAATTCCTGTGCCATCCATTATGGTTGTAGAAGAATCTCTTATTGAAGCAAGGAATTTTGTAGAGTCAGCTTTGGTTTTTCGCTTCAATGGGTTCTGGCCTTGCCCGGTTTCTCTCCATAAGTGGATCTCTGAGGTATGGAAACCCCTTGTTTCAGAAGAAATTTCTATTTACCCCTTTTCTTGGGATTTATTTGTTGTGTATTTTGAGTCTCCTGAGGAAAAACGGATAATTCTTGACTCTAGTCAGTGGTTTTGGGGAAGTTCAGGGCTCTTTGTGAAACCTTGGAGCCCACGTTTTGACCCAACTATTGATCAGATTTCATCTGCTCCAGTTTGGGTTCGGATTCCAAATTTTCCTTTGCATCTCTAGAACTCGGCCTCACTTGAAGCTATTGGAAATGTGTTGGGTTCCTTCTACGTTCAAAGTCCAGAAACAAAGTATTACATCAAAACTACCTATGCTCGCATCTGTGTGGAAATGGACTTTAAAATTGGCTTTTCTGCTGAGATCCACTCAAGACCAGCAAGGATTATGTGTGGGTACAAAAGCTAGACTATGAAAATGTGATGTTCAGATGCATATCTTGCTTCGCAACTGGAAATCTTGTAAAAGATTGCCCAAAAGCCTCTCAGATCCCCAAATCCAAAAAGCTTCATTGCAAATCCACCTGGTGGGATGGAGAAAACCCCAAGCATTATATAGTAAGCATAAATGAATATTTATCCTAAGAGGATCCACCACAAGCTAAGGAAACTTCTCAGGCTAAAACAGAGGACACTCTAGAAGAACAAAGGATCCCCGCCAGTGATAAAGATCCACCTGTAGCTTCACGAGATAGTGCTATCCATCTGATGGATCCGAAAAGTCTAGCCCCACAAGATACACCTGAAAATGCAGTCCTCATTCTCGAAGCCTTTGTCGAGCCTTCAGATTGGACCAAAGTCTGCAAAAAGAAAAGAAAAGCTTCACCCTCTTTGAAGCCAAAAGAAAGTTTAACTTCTCCAAGAAAAATAAGAAGTGAACAAGCTTCATATCGTTAATCTCTAGATTGTATCATGTTGTATGTAAGAAGTAGGACAACAACAATTTTTGTCTTACTAGTATGTTAGAAGTTTCAATCTCCATAGAACAGGAAAGTATTCGGAGAAGTCAAGACTGGCTGTAGATGATCAAGGAGACTTGGACATAGTCCTCTCTTAGGATCTATCTATCTTCAGAACTATGTAATCTTTGTTTTTCTTTTTTTATATATAAAATCCTCTTAACCATTTTTGTTAAATATATATATATATATATATATATATATATATATATATATATATATATATATATATAGATATATTATTGTAAAAGTTTGAGCCTGTCTAATTAATGTTTTGAATTGTAGGTATGGTGGACCCTTCTAAGCTTCTGGATAATATTGAATCACAAATATTGAAAGCAAAGGAAGATGTTGTAATAAGGAAATAAATAATGGATAAAATAGAAAAATGGCTTGCATTTTGTGAAAAGGAAAGTTGGCTTGAAGACTACAATAGGGTAATCAATAAATTTTATAAAGAGTTTAACAGACTAATACTTTTCAAGCAATGTATAGTTCGTGGGGTTTATTGGTTACAAAACTGATCAAACTAATTTTAGACAATTAATGGCTTTCAAAACACGATGAGAATGAGAGATTTTCTTCATTTGGGATTAAACATATTGAATGGTAATTGAATCGCATACAAATGTGCAACATCATACTCAAATGATGAGTTACCAATTCTTCCCACTTCTCATATTAACAATGTTGATGACTTTCTCATTTCCATTTTTTAATCTAAAACAAATATCATTAAGACATAAATTTGGTTGGCCAACATTCAAATTATTCTTGACTGTATGTCATTATCTATGTCCTTGCAATACAATGTAGATTATCAGTGTTTTGGTCTTTCTAATATGCAACTTCCTTTTCTATGAGCACAATTTTTTATTTTTCTTTATACCAGTGGTAATATTAATTTCTCAAGGATAGTTTCAGTTGATAGTCTACATTTAAATGTTCTTAACATGGTATGTCTTTCGAGATTTATCTCTTTGAAATTTAATCTTTGTTTCTATTGGAGGATTCATTCATGTATGATTACGAAGCTGTGTTTTGGGGTCTCTTGGCTGGGCCATGTCTTAGTATAATACCAGTAAGTTATTTTTTTTGCCATTATCTCGCTTTTTCATGACAAGATAAATTTCTATTGCAAACATAAATTTCAAAATATATTATTTTTCTTTGTAAAAATTTACCAATTTATAGATAAATGGTATGCATCCTTTCATGGAAGGGTTCAATTATCCGATGCCACACGATTATGCCGGTGGAAAAACTCACATTTTAGTAAATGATGAACTTTGAATGGTAATAAAAAAAATTAAAGTTAATCAAAATTTCCTTTGTATCAAATGTATGTGTGAATTGTATGGTACTAAACTTATTTTTTTAGTGCGAACTTTTATTTAGTGTGAACTTTGATGCTATCTAAGGGTGCTAGCTCAATCGAAGAGCACCTTTCTTACAGGAAGGAGGCTGGTGAAAAATGACCAATTTGGTTAGGTTATAAGTGATTGCTAATTTATGACCAGCGGTCACGTGACCAAGTTTAGCCATTTATCACCCATTTTTATTCATTTGTTTAGTCACTTATCACCCATTTTGTACCATTGCTTGGATTGCATCCTATATTTAATGTGGAGCTACTTAGACCTTATTTTCCACATCTCTTAGACACCTCAAAGGTGCTCAAGCATGCTTGGGCCCTACAAAACTCAATTCTTATTGCATTGAGTAGGAGGCAATAAACTAAATCATGGAAATAAAGATTAATGGAACTCAATAAAACATCCAACTATATCACGTTTTCAAACTAGGGTATCTTCTTCACCAGTGCAAGTGGCTCACCAAGACTCAAATTTAATAGACATTTCAACTAGCTAAAATGGTTGTAGTTTATCCCTAAAGAGATATGTGCCAACCATCCTCATTCACAAAAAAAAAACAAAAGAGACCAACTTTTTTTAACATAAAGTGTGAAACCCTAAGAGGAAAAAAGCCTAAAGATAAAAAATCCTAACCATAGCAGATGAAGTAGAAAAAGGAATGTGGGCCCTAAGGATTATAGTTTATACATTAACTTTATAGGGCTTCAACTTGCACGTACAAACTCCGATTGGGGCATGCAATACCCTATTGGAAAGATATCAATGAGAAGAACAATTTCAATCAAAGGTTAGGTAATCCTTTGCAAACCCTTAGCCTTCATGGGGCCAAAATACAATTTTTAGGGCCTTAAAAGTGCGCTAGAAGTTTGATATCCAAAAAGTTGTAGAAAAACTGCTAGGATGCAGAACCATTCTAAACTTGTGGAATAGAAGGATGGCCACCACTATCCACCTTGATAAAAAATTTTCCCTTCTTGAAATTCAACTTAGCATTCTTACACCTTTCACACCCACCCACTGCACATATATGTGTATATGGAATGCATTTGAAAGATTACACTTTAGTTGACTTTGACGTTTAACTTATCATGTGTCATGTCCCAAAATTTTGCATTGGGTCACAATCGCCTAAGCCACTTGGCCATACTCATGATAGTTTGTCAAAGTGGTGCTAAGTGTCAAATAATTGCCAAGAATGATGTCCAAGTTAGTAATAATGTAAAATTAGATCTAAATGGACAAGGTGAGTCACATTAAGATAAAATCCCCAATTCAAAGTTGTAATATTCCCATCCAAATGAACTATCATGGAGGAAAACTACTAGTTCCCTAGGTTGGGGGTGGAAACATTAAAAGTTCGAGTAAAGGAGCTACAAGACCCAAAATGACCTTAGACTTACAAATTCACATTAAATGGGTCAATTAAATAATAATGCAAATAAAATAAGGTGGCATTGGATCATGAGGGTAGATAAGAGGTTGTGGGAGCCACAGGTGGCAAGATTCCACACTACACTCTCTCACCAATTCGAGTTCAAGATGAAGGGTAACATACTTGGGGGAGTTTAAGAGGTATTATTCACGGAATGAGTCATGTAAGGTCGAATTGGAGTGGAATAACAACTCCCAGGGAAGAGGAAGAGGCATCTTAGAAGAATTGTGACACTTGGAGCTAGATTCCCTAACTCCAAAGACAACAATGATGAATATTCTATGACACCTATGACAAAGTTCAAACTTGATTGCTGACATATGACATATATGACATGTCAGGGCTAAAAGTAGCCTCCAAGAGGGCACACAAGGGAGTTATGGAAGCCAAGAAGCTTCCCCATTCGAATTGAGGGAAGATGGAGACTAGGAATTGTTGGACAAGTGGCACACATTGGAGTATCTTGGGTGGAATTCAAGCTAAGGATTCCTTTGGAATTTTATAAAAGACAAGAAAAAAGAATGAAAGCATATTTTGATCATTTCTCATTTTGAAAATTGGAGAGCATAGCTTGTCCATGCTAGTGGAGTGTTTACTCTACTTTCCTTAGTACCAATTTCGAGGGTGAAAGATTCCCATCCTAATTGGCAATTGGAGAGGCCATTCAGACCTTTCATTTGGCGCTCCAATGGATTCATTTTTTCCCCGTTGAATCTACAGGGAATCTCAGAATATCCTCGGGTCGAAATACCACGTGAAACTATGTAAAAATACCAAACAATGCATAAATGGTGCCATTTTCCCTATATCTTGTTGCGAGAGCTTGAAGTTGCTTTATTTCGATTTGTATCAGTCAATATCTGTGTTTTTATTTATTTATGGATAGCCATTAATGTCCTGAAGAAGTTTCATACACATTGGATAAGTATTTGGAACCTAAATCTCTAAATTCATAACAAGTGGTGGAGTTTCCTAGCTTTTCCCCCTATGTGAAGGCATGTCTACAAACCTATGATTTATGGGAGTTACAGAAGCCTTTAGGAACTGATTAATGATGCATTTGGGTTCCCATTGAAGTCCTTTAACTAATCCATGTGTCTTTTCTGAAATCTGGCAGGGTCATACTGCATTTGGGAAGCCATTTGTGACTCCTACCCTCAGGGATTTGAACCTCGAATTTCCTAGTGAATTTCCCTATTTTCTCCTGAACTTAAATGAATATTGTAGAAGTATTTTGAGAGTGAAAAAGAATTCATAAGATTCATTTTTCTATCTTAACATCCTTAAAACACCTTAAGAATGAATTGTAAATCCTTAGGAGTCTTTTGGAGCCATCTACCCTTGGGGGTTTCAACATCGATTTTCCTAGTAATTCTTCCTTTCATTCTCTAATTGTAAATGCAAGTTGTTGACGTATATAGAAATTGTCCAAGCATATAATATATTCTTTAGTGTGTCCAAATACACCTCAATCCACTCCATACATCATTCAAAAATATTTGGGATCATTTGGGACAGTTTGGGCTTCACTAGTCCAAGTTTCGAAAATTGGCTAAATTGGGAAAAATTCCAAATTGGGGACATTATAGCATGCTTAGAATTTTGTATCATGAACAATCACAATCGTCAACATTATTGGAGAAACCACTTAATATGGGACATGTATATGAAGTCCATTGGATTGATTATGACATTCCACTTAGTATGGTTAGTATTTTGGACATCCAATGCACATAGACATGTATACAAAATCCATAATTTCAATGTTTCAAATTTTGTCTATGTATATAAAAATCAATTTAGATGATTGAAATTTTTTACCCTTTTGACATTCAACTTAGTGTCCTTACACTTTGTGCATTCACCCAATGTATATAAATGTGTATATGGAATCCATTTGAAAGACTACACTTGTGGCCTTTGGCATTCAACTTGGTGTCCTTAGAATTTTATATCAACAACAATCACAATGGTCAACATTATTGGAGAATCCACATATATAGGACATGTATATGAAATCAATTAGAATGATTCTGACATTCAACTGAGTGTGCTTAAAATTTTGGACACCCAATGCAAGTAGACATGTATGCAAAATCCATTTCGATGATTCCACTTTTGTCCCTTCTTGACATTCAACCTAGATCCCTTATACTTTGCACTCTTACACACTGTGTAGTGATCATTAACCCATAAGTTGAATCACACCAATCATGTAGAACCCTTAAACTTAAAAAATAACCAAAATACATTCACCACAAGAGTAACACCAAGAAGTAGAGATAACCCTTAAGGTAGAGTAACACCATCAACTATTCCTTACGAAAGGTACACTCTATAAGCCATGCTTACTATAATACAATTCATCCAACATACGGATAATTCATGTCATGCTTTTTATGATCCTCCAGAGGAGTGTAATGGGGGATCGAAGGGCCCATTAAAGTAATAATAGTTGTTTCCATTCAATTTAAGGTGGACTAGGTCCACTATGTTTGTTATTATTAAATAAAGCTCACTACGATAGTTATTATTGAATAAATGTAACGAGACCTCATTAAACAAGGTCCATTAGGTAGTTAGGAGGCTCTTATGGTTAGATTTCTCTTGTGAACTATAAATAAGGATGGAGTCCTCCTTATGAAAACTTTGGAAGAATACTGTAGTTGAAGCTTATCTCTAAAGAGGCCACCTAACCTTAAGAGGCAAGTGAACATGAGTGGATTCCTTCCATAAAATGATCAATTGTAAGGTTTCATAACTTAGAGGGTTTTAAATTAATATAACTTGGATCATTTTTATGTTATTATTGGATAAATTGTATGTGTACCTAATATTTTCAAATCTATGGTATAAAACAACTAGATATCTTGTATGTGGTAAGCTTTATAGTACATGCACATGTAAATTTGAAATATATGTAGCATACAATGACTAAATTTAAGTAGGATTGTGTTAAATTGGAGGATGCTTATGTTATCAATACCACATATTGTTTCATCATTGAAGAGTATACCTAAGAAAGATATGCATGGCATGGTTTGAAGATGCTTATGAGGATTGGTATGTGTATAGTTGTAATTTTTTGGGAAGATGACTACTTTCATACTCTTTTTTATGACCTTTCTCCACAATATGAAGATAAACTTGTGGAGGTAAGACAACATCAAGTTGTCCTTGACAATTTCGAGTATGTTTTTTCTTTAGTAGTAGCATTCCTCTTAGATCCAACATTTTACTACGATATGCAGGATTTGTTTGACTTGAATGGTTATACTTCTTTGAATCTGCATGTCCATCATGGGCATGTGTGAATCACAACAATCAGGGGTTCATGGGGCTTATGTATTATTAATGGGGTGTTAGTTGGAACATGTGGACATTAGGCCACATTTATGGATCAATCCCTTGAACTACTTTGATATTCCATTTGTCCTTGCACATGGTACATTGACTACTTCAGAATGGGAATTAGCACTCATACATGGGACCCATGCTTAAGATGGATCTTCTTGGACTACTTCAATATGGTGGCTCACACTTGTTTATGGGACCTTGGTCCCTTTTCCTACTTTAGCATGGAGATCAACATTCATCCTCAGGACCCTATTTTATGCTTGTACTTCCTCACATCAAGTGTTGAGGGCAATGCTTTTCTAAGGGGGATGGAGTATTATGATCCTTCCTATGGGTATAATGGTAGGATGAAGATCCCATTAGAGCAAAATAGTGAAGGTCATTCAATATAAGGTGGACTATGTCCACTATGTTTGTTATTACTAAATAACCCCCACAATGGTAGTTATTGAATAAATGTAATGGGACCTCATTAAAGAAGGTCCACTAGGTAATGAGTAGGATTTTATGGTTATAGTTCTCTTGTGAACCGTAAATAAGGATGAATTATTCCTTATGAAAGGCATGGAAGAATATTGTAATTGGAGCTTAGCTATAGAAAAGATACCCAACCTTAAGAGGAAGAGAACATGAGTGGATTCCTTCCATAAAATGATCATTTGTTTAAGGTGTTTCCCTCTCGTAATGGTTTTGATATTAATATAATGTGGAGCATTTATATGTTATTATTCGATATCTTATATGTGGTAATGTTTTTAGATCTCTAATACCTATAATACATTGTACATAGATGTGTATATGGGATACTTTTGAAAGAATGGACTTTTGAGTGACTTTGACATTCAACTTAGCATTCTTATACTTTTATGTCATCAATAGTCACTATAGTCAACATTATTGGAGAACACAACTATATGAGACATATATATATGGAATCCATTATAAATAGTTTGTAACATTAAAGTATATAAAATAATAATATATATATTTTTTGTGAGATTATTTAAATTAAAATAAAAAATTAAGATAAACATTTATATAAAATGTCAATTAGGTCTAGCTCAATTAATTTTGAGGAATGAATTATTCTCATGTAAGTGTAAGATTCAAATGATATATTTAGTTTCTAGTGATTTTCACTCTATATCAATGACTTTTATAACTTTTGTTTCTTTCTTACAATATTATCTTATTTAATATTTTTGTCCTTTTATTTAGATTTTTCTTGAACATTTAGTACATGTGTTTATTCAAAAACTTATTAAGACTTTTCTTGTCTTTACATTTCACATCTCAACTTATGTGGATTGATTTTCAATTTTATTATTATTAACATTCTTACAATAAGACGTTACACTGAATCAAATATTTTCATTACTTTATCTAACAGTTTTGTTCTTTTCTTTGAATCTTCTTAAACATTTAATATTTTCATTACTTTATCTAACAATTTTGTTCTTTTCTTTGAATCTTCTTAAACATTTAATGTAGGATTTTATTAGGCCAAGACTTTTCAATTATTCTTATGTTTGTATTTCACTTCTCATGTTACATTGAATCAAGAATTTTCATTATTTTATCTAACAATTTTGTTCTTTTCCTTGAATCTTTTTCACGTTACATTGAATCAAGTATTTTGATTGTCTTATCTAACAATTTTGTTCTTTTCCTTGGATATTCTTAAACATTTAATGTAGAATTTTATTAGACCAAGACTTTTCAATTATTTTGTATTTCACTTATCGATTCTCAATTGATTTGTAATTTTGCAATTATTAAGATTCCATACATTAAGATGATACATTTTTTTTAAAGATGAAAATTTTTTTACTATAAAATTCCATTACTAAATATGTATTTTAAATTTTAGATGGTTTACTTATTTTTTTATATATACTTTTAAATTTTAAATAATTTTTCATATATATCATAGATATAATTTTTTTTTTAAATATACTCCAAAACAATTTAAAATCTTATCCAAAAACCAAACCTATTTTAATCTAACACAACATTGATTATACCTGCTTTAATCTAGAACAATATTGATTATATATTTACGCCGATAGGCGTATTCTTTTAACTTTTAGGGGTGGGTCTGGGGTGGGTGATTTATTGCATTTTTAATATTCAATGGTTAGATTTTAATGATAGAAGAATATGCTTCGTCTGGTGCATTGATGAAGCACTCAGATTTGCTGTGTTAATTCACGGGCAACTTTAAATTCAAACGACACATATTGTTTAAATTAAATTATTTACAAATGCCAAGTGCCCACTCTGCCACACTCACTCCTGTACGTGCTGTATGCCTGCCACTTCCCACTGCTGGAATTAAACCATCGTGGCTCACCTCCACTCAACGCTGTACCCCGGCTCGACACCATAATTGTAACGCTCAATGGCCGATATTTTATGTGGGCAGAAGTATACCCAAACGACAATGGGTAATCCTCCATTTTTTTTTGTTTAATCCTATCCTCTTGCCAGGTGGGAGCTTCAACCTGTTAAATTAATCGGAGCCTCTTGCCAGGTGAGAGCTTCAATGGGTTAATCTGTAGTGGAGGAGGACCGCGGTTAAATGAATGGTCCTCGTTTCAGTTTCAGTTTCAAGGGAATACCTAATATATTAGGTTACTCCGTGTCTTTCAATTTCTTTTGAGGTTGTTTGTTTTCTTTTGCAGGTCCAGGAAAAGGAGGTTCAGGCTCCACACCAGATTCAGACGGAACCGAATTCAAGGCTAATGGTGGAGATAACGTGCATCATCGTTTAAAGCATTAAGGCATTCTACAATGACAGAGGCCAGTGAAAGTTCATTCGGACGATGCTGTGATTGCATAGGAGGTACCATACCGTGGTGGCAACTGATGCTATCTTGTGGCTTGTGGCAGCAGTTTAAAGTTCCTCCTTGAACCTTATATGAAGCTCCCATTGCGGACGCTAACATCCCAGACGGCCAAGAAATCGAAAACCCCAAATCCGGCGAACAGATCCCCCAGTCCAGTGTGCAGGAGCAGGACAGGTTTCTTCCTATCGCCAACATTAGCCGCATCATGAAGATAAAGTTTCTGCATCTTCTTCATTTTCTTGACTATAGTTTCGTTATATCTTGGACCCTGCATGGCCATCTTCACTGGCTTGAATTTCTTTGGCAGCCTAAACCATTCATGAAGCTAATCTGTATTTCTTGGTCCGGTTCACTCGATTTCTTGATTTTTTTAAGTAAACTTTCAATAATAATGATGCCCAAGTTTTTATGTGGGGGACAGTTGTTTTCAAAATATTTGTTAATAAAAAATATTTCAGATTTATTTTATTATTAGATTTGTGATTTATTAGATAACGATTTTGAATTTTTTTAAATTAACTACAGATATTCAAATGTTGAAATATTTTATGTTGAAAGATGCATCTCAGAACACTCAAAACACTAAACCAATACATGAAACATCTCACGTTATGAAAGATGCATCGATTGAAGTTCTACTGCAGTATTATGGGCGCACTACAATTATGGTTTTATTTCATTCAATGTTGCAGGTATGCTGCCTGTAATGTTCTCTTTTTGCTTTCAAACAATTTATAACTAATAGAACTGTTTTAAGCAATGTGCTCTTAAATCTTATAGATCTGTTTATACTCAGGAGCATAAACGCAATTGCATGCTCAAGAACACAAATGAATTGGGTGCCCAAGAAGAGATCGGTGGTGCCCAGGGGGCCAACAATCAAATTGAGTACCCAACAATCGGATTGACTGCCGAGGTACCAAATTTGGTTATAGATTAGGTTTAAAATATGATGCAATTGCATGCTCAGGAACAAAAATGAATTGCGTGCCGAAGAAGAGATCGGTGGTGCCCAGGGGGCAACAATCAAATTTAGTGCCCAACAATCGGATTGAGTGCCCAGGTGCCAAATTTTGTTATCGATTAGGTTTAAAATATGATGCAATAAGTAAGGGTTTGATGTTCAAGAACCAAAACAATCTAAAGAAGAATACAGCTTCTTCAAATTCGAGCGGAGATGATAATGGCTCCTCTACTACAGACTTACGGGATTTATTATGGATTTCTTAGATATGGATTTATAACATCGGATGGCAGCAAAGACGTCTTCATCCGCTGGTTCAATTTGTTGTGCTAAGGAACTAGGGACTACATAGGAGATATGGCCTATGGATTCTCCAGTTGTCATAGGGTATGGCAGCTGTGGCATCTCCTCATGCTTAGGTTTCCCCAAATCTGATTAGGTTTTCCCGTGGTACCTCGAAGAGAGCTTAAAAAACATGTTTGGTTTATTTGAATGTTGGGTGATGCCCTTTGGGCTAACCAATGCTCATGATACTTTCCAGCGCCTCCTTAATGATATATTTCATTGTCATTTGGCCCAATTTGCCTTTATTTACCTAGATTACATTTTATTTTCAGCCTGATTTTGGAGGACCACCAGCAGCATGTCCACACCGTGTTGGCTGTTTCACGGGCTGATGTCGCTTGTCATTTTCTAAATTTTGCACAGGTCTATTTGGGTTTAGGGAATTGAATCGTGTGTATAGTTATTGATCACAGATGTTAATACCCAGGATTTATTGGTTCTGAGTTGATTCCCCTTCTCCAGTTGTTTCTGAGTTGGATCAGAATGTTTGGTTCCGACCCAGCTAATTCAGATCCGGTCTGACCCAGCTAATTATAATTCAGTTTAATTTGATCTAGCTAATGAATAGCTAATTATAATTCAGTTTAATTTGATCCAGCTAATGAATAACGAAGCAGTTGAAGCAGTTGGAGAAATCCTTTTATTTAATTTAATTCATTAAAGTAATAGTTTTTTATTGGTTTAGATCCGGCGTCTGGCCGCTGTTGCATCCATTTGGGGGCCAAATTCTATTCTAAGGGGATTCCCCCATTATTCTATTGTCGCAGGCTTTCCCAGTTCTAATTCCCCCCACGCTTGTAGGCATAAATAAATTTATCTTCTCAACCAGAATTTGAAATAATAGAACTTGAACAATTATTAATACGTCGACGGGATTTTGAATGCCCATTTTTTATTGCAAATGTTTTTGATACCCAGTTTTTTTATGGCAGATGTTATGGTTTAAAACTCCCATGGTTTCTATATACATTTCAAAATACCCGTTTTAAATTTTGATAGCAAATGTTGATACCAGTTTTAATTTGATGTTGATACCCAGATTTTTTTTTTTTTTTTATTGCACATTTAAAAAGAAATAAGAGAACTACCACGAAAGAGGAGTAAAATGAAATTACAAAAAAAAAACAACTTCCGTTGGACAAGCAACCGTTTAAATGACGAGTTAATTCATTAAAATCATTACGATCTGGTATAATTATTCGCCACTGTGTTCCGGTATAATTATTCGCCACCGTGTTCCGGTATTAGCCGAGGAAATCTGGCCATTCGTTTCTTATTTAATTGTGCAGCAACACCTGGTAATTTTCAATCGTTTTATTTACAATCTACCTTCATGAAAATAATTGCATCAAACCTTTCCTTTCTACCATCTCAAAGATAGTGGCATTATATTAACATCGATCCAATATTTTTGTATTGATTTCTTTCATTATCTGCCTCCAATGAAACCTGCACATTCACATTAAATAATGAGAGGAATAAAATGTAGTGTAAATTAGAGAGAAGTACATTATTAAGAAAACTATCATAAAGGGAAAAGAATTCTCCCTCCAAATTAAATCGAAGTCATGAAAGGTTAATTTAACAGTGTGTAGATAGCGAGATATCTCTGCGATTCTAGCGGCATATAATATTCGCTTGGAGAGATATTCTGTGGAGTAACATTAATAGTTTATTCTACAACCAAAGCTGGCGATCAATTGGAGATAACCGCTCCTCATTGTAGGTATCGAGTGACAATAAAACCAATAAATTTTGGCATTCTTGGTAACAGATTATCTTCCACTTGTCTTTTACATAGCTGAGATCTTTTATTACGTTTGAAAAATCATGAGTATTGACAGCAGCTGGAAACCAATCATCTCGAGCCTCACATTCTGAGCTAATGCGTCATCAATAAAACCTGAAGTCAAGTAGAATCCCCGTTTTTTTTATCATGCAGGTGGAAGACGTGGCGGTCTCTCTTGTTAATCCTCGCAAGTAACGGTCTGCTTCATAGGCATGATCATGGAAATCTAATTTTGGCGAGCTGGCAATAACTTCATCCAACAATCAACTAGCTTAATTTTCTGCAATAGAACTATCAATTGTTAAGAGGTAGCGATCTGGATTAAGTTAATGAGTTTCTAATAAATTCTCCTCTTGATGTGGAACATTATGGTAGATGGAGTAGCTCAATTCCATTAATCTACTTGCAGCTAATTTGGTGGTCAAGATTTAATATAATCGGGTCGATTGATTTTGTAAGTTAGTGGAATAGTTGGGTGATTTCAAGAGACGGAATTTCAAAAGGTGTGGAAGTCAAGTTAAATGCAAATTCGATGGCATCCCTTTATTATCAGAATGTACCATTTTATTATATTTATCACTTTGGATGATTCCCATCTATACCTAATTTTAATTTGATCCCATGGTTTTCACTTAACATAATTTAAAGCTCGCATAGTTTTTTTGCATTTTATTTAACTTGATACTCAGTTTTAACAATGGATTATTTGCGGAATGAAGATATGGCTCATGTATGAATTAACTATTTTACTGGAAAAAAAAAAAGAACAAATGAAAATTTTATTGAGGTTTGCTTTTGCTTTGAGGTTGAATATGTTCACATTTTAATTTTACTTTTACGTTGAGGTTGAATATGTTCAGGTTCAGATTTTAGTTTTTCAATTTTTTTTTTACATTGAGGTGGATTATGTTTTTGTTAAATAATAAATATATTCACATTTTGGTTTTGGTTTTAGTTTTATGTGTAAGTTTTAAATTGTTTTAGGTTTTAGTTTTAAATTGTAATACAATGTTAATGTTATTTTTAGTTTTGGGTTGAGGTTAGGTGGAGATTAGATTCATGTTGAATATTCACTTTTTTATAAGAAATAGATTTATGTTAACTATGAAATAAATTCATGTTGAAATAGATTATTGCCATGGTTTTCATATTAATTATATGAAATAGATTCATGTTGAATATTAAGGTTTTTATAAGAAATAGATTTAAATAAATTCGGGTTTTTAAATAGATTTAAATAAGCGATTAAAAATACATTTTTTTAATGAAATATAATCATTTTTTTATATGACATACTTTTATTTTTTGTATCTTATTTAAAAAAAAAAAAATGAACATTGTGTTTTTGTATCTTAGTTAAATTAATGAAACACTTTGGACAATTAATGAGCACCCTCAACCCTAAATGAGCACACTCAACCCAAATTAAAGAATAACTCATTCCATGTTTTTCCATCGGTTTCGTTGTTTTTTAAATTAGAATTAATGAACACCCTCAACCCAAATTAAAGAATCATTCATTCCATGTTATTCCAATTTTTTTTTTTTTTGAAATTATATATATCCATAAACAAATATATAACATGCATTAAAAACATGTAAATAATAGATATTATTTTTTCTGAATTATTTATAAATAATTACTCTTCTAATTTAAAACTCTATTTTTCAAACACATACAACATATAATTAAAATGAACAGATAATTAAAATGCTTGGAAAGCACATTAAAATGAGTACATTACAAATAGCCAATATGTTTTTCAAATCTCAACCTACATTACTTAGAAAACTCTCCTTTCTCCACAATAACATCTTATCTTCAAAAATCTTTCATTAGACACCCTTGCATATCATTTTATAATAAACACACATAACATCAATGCATTCACCCATAACATAGTGATACTTTAACCTTTCTCTCTCTTCATTTTAATTTAAAAATCATTTTGAAAGACAAATTTCATAAAAAATAAAATATAATCCATAAAATACTATATTTTAGATTTTAGATTTTAGATTTTGTGTAATTTTATATTTTATAAAATATAATCCATTCATTAATGTGTATATTTTATATTTTGTGTAATTGTTGTATATTTTATTGTTTATATGATAATGATAAATTAGTGAAATAATGGAAATATTAATAAAATTATATCAAATAATTAAATAAAAAATATATATAATATTTATTCTAAAATATTTTAAATTTAAGTAATTGATATAAATAAATCAATAAAATAATAACAATAAATTAATAAAATAATAAGAAAGATAAATAAAATTATATTATTAAAGTTTAATAAGAAATATATAAACTTAGTATGAATTATATAGATAATAATGATTGTATAATCATATTTTTACTAAATTATCTAATTATTATGATTATTTATTATTAAATTCTATTTTATTGCTATTCTAATATTAATTTATTAATAACTAATATGTTGTAAATTAACAATTTTAATTAATTGGTTTATTATTATAAAGATTTATTATTGTATTAGATTATTACTTAATGAATATAATTATTATGGATAAAGCTTGGTTTAGATATTTATTATTAATTGTAATCTTACACTTTTGTTAATTGTAATATTTTATTAAAATAAGGTTGTAATATTATATATAGACCATTTAATAAAACAAATACAATTTACAATGTCTAATCAAATATTAAAATTGTTTTATATTGCTTACTCAAATTTTATGAGAATTGTTGTTAACTAAATTTTAGTAAAAATTTAATATAGAACATGTTTATGGCTTCCTAATTTTTTTTCCTCAAAATTGTTATTAATCTAAATTTTATATTGTTATTAAACGATTAAATTAACACATGTTCATAATTAAAGTCGTATAATGTAATTATATAATAAAGATATATAAATAAAATGTGTATATTTATTAATGTTAATAAATTTATATTAATGTGTAGTATTTTTCATTAATAATATTAATAAATTAATAATGTTAATATAAAAGTAATATTTATCTTAATATTATTAATTAATTAATCAATAATATTAATAAATTAATAATGTTAATATAAAAGCAATATTTATCTTATTATTATTTATTAATTAATAGTAAATTGAAAGTAATATTTATTATTTTAAATTTTAAAAAATAAAATAAAAAATTTTAATTATATATAATAATTATAATTATAAATAAATATGATTTATTATTATTAATAATATTATTATTAATTAATTAATTAATTAATAGTACAATAAAAATAATATTTATTATTAATAATGTTAATTAATTAATTAATTAATCACAAAATAAAAACTATATTTATCATACACTAAAGAAAATGTTTGTAATTATTAATGTTAATTATTTAATTAGTAATAAATTAAATATAATATATATCATTAATATTATTAATAATAAAATAAATATTATATTTATTATTAATGATTTCAATAAAACAATTACTTGTCATTTCAATTATAGTTAACCAAAATCAATCATACTTAATTAAAGTCAAATGTCTAACAAGGTCAACCAATAGTCAATTATGATTAAACAAAGTCAACCATAGTCAACCACAACCAACCAAGCGAAACCATAGTCAACCATGGTGTCAATGATAATCAACCAACCATAGTGTCAATGATAATTAATGTCACATAATCTATGACCATGCAATGCTACATATCTATCACATTGCAATGTGACATATTTATTATCATAGTGTGGCATTCGCTGTCACATCGTAATGTTGCCTAGCTAATTTTTAATTATCACAGTGTGGCATTTGCAGTCACGTTGAGGCATGTTCAACCAAAGTCACCATAATAATTCTTTGTCAACCAAAGTCAACCATGTTGAACCATAGTAAACCAAAGTCAACCGCGGTCAACAATAATCAACCATGGGAAACCTTAATCAACAATGGTCAACCATAAGTCAATTATGGCCAAACAAACTTAACCATAGTCAACCATTGTCATCCATAGTAAACCAAATTCAATCAAACAAAACCATGGTCAACGATGGTCAATAATAGCTATACATGGCAAGACTTTATTATCCATGGTCAATGAAAGCTAGAAAAAGTCAACCATGGTTAATGAAAGCTAGCAAAAGTCAATCATGGTCAACCATAATCAACTGTATTCAACCAAATTCATCCATAGTCAACCATATTGGAATTATAATCAACCATATACTTTTAAAGTCAACCCTTATGTCAACCAAAGTTGACCATAGTCAACCATGGTTAACCAAACTCAACCATAGTCAAACAAAGTCAACCATGGTTATCCAAAGTCAACCATGTCAACCAAATGCAATTATAGTCAACCAAAGTCACCCATGGCCAAGCATGTTGAGCCATATTCAACCAAATTCAACCATGGTCAATGAAGATTCAGTCATGGTCAACCAAATTGAACCATGGTCAACAATAGTTAAGCATGGTTGACCAAATACAACCTTGATGATGGTTGACCTTTGGTTGACTAATGGTCAACCATAATCAACCAAATCCAATCAAAAGTCAATCTTGGTCAACTAAAGTCAAACATGGTCAACCAAAAGTAAACCATAGTTAACTAAAGTAAACTAAAAGTCAACCAAAAATCAACAATATTCAACAACAGTCAAACAACAGTATAATTATTATCAAGAAGTCATGTCAAAAAGTCAACCAGATGATATTAAAATCAACCAATGTCAACTAGTGCCAACGATAATCAACTATAGTTAACCATGGTTAACCACAGTTAACCATAGTTAACCAAACCCAACCAAAGTCGACCATAGTTAACCAAAGTCAACAATAGTCAACCAATGTTAAAAGTCAAACAATAGTCATTTACATACAAACAAAGTCAACCATGGTCAACCATATTCGATTAGTTAACCATAGTCAAAAGTCAAACAAGGTCAACCAAAAAGTCAAATACAGACAAACATAGTCACCCATTGTCAACCATAACCAACCATTGTCAACCATACTCATTTAGCGAACCATATTCAACCATAGTCAAAAGTCAACCATAGTAAAAAAGTCAAATAGGGTCAACCAAAGTTAACCATGGTCAACCATAGCTAGCCGTGGTTAACCAAAGTCAAACATGGTTAACCGTAGTCAACCATGGCTAAACATGCACAACCATGGTTGTCAACAATTGCCAACAAAAATTTAACAATGGTCAAACATGGATTTCAACAAAAAGTCAACCATGGTCAAACATGGTTGTCTACTAAAGTTCAACCATAGTCAACTATGGTCAACCAAAGTCAACTGTAATGAACTATAATAACTTTGGCAACCAAAGGTAGCAATATTAATATTAATAACCATGATCAACCATTGTTAACCAAAAACCAACCATGGTCAAACATGCATAACCGTGGTTTTCAATGGTTGTCGACAAAAATTCAATCAAGGTCAACAAAAATTCAACCATTGTTGTCGACCAAAGTAAACCATGTTCAACCATAGATGACCATGCCAAACCATCGTCTACCATAGTCAAACATGTGCAAAAATAAAGAACCAAAAGTCAACCAATATCAAACCTTTGCAACCATAAGAACAAAAAGTAAAAAATGCGCAAACATTGTCAACACCTGCATAGCCATAGAGAACCAAAAGTCAAACATGCGTAACCATGGTCAACCATTGTCAAAGATTCATTGTCAATACTCAACCATGATTTAACATGCGCAACAAAAAGTAATCGAGGGAAAACATGTGAATTCATAGTCAACGAAAAGTCAACCGTGGGTAAACATGCACAACTAGAAGTCAAACATGTGAAACCATACTCAACTATGTTCAAACATGCACAACCATGGTCAATGAAGGTCAAACATGCATAACCAAAAGTCAACCATGTTCAAGCATGCATATCCATAGTCAACCATGGTCAAACATGCATAACCATGGGTGAATGTGTTTAACTAATGTCAAACATGTACAACAATAGTCAACCGGAATTCCAATAGTGCACAATCTAAAGTTAGCCATGGTCAAATTTGTACAACCTAAAAATCAACCATGGTCAAACATGCAAAACAAAAAGTCTACCAAAAAGTTGAACACATGCAACCATAGTCAACCAGAAGCCAACCATGGTTAAACATGAGGAACAATGGCCAACTATTGTAAACCAAAAGTCAACCATGGTAGAGCAATGTAAAGCAAAATTCAACCATGGTCAAATATGCGCAACCATAGAGAACCATGCTCAACCATAGACAACGAGAGTCAAACATGCGCAACCATAAAGAAGCAAAAGTTAACCATTGTCACACTTGCGCAATCTTTGAGAACCAAAAGTCAACCATGCGTAAACATAGAGAGCCATAAGTCAAACATGTGAAAACATGGTCAACCTATAGTCAACTATGGTCAAACATTTGCAATCACAAGTCAACCTTGATCAAACATGCACAACAAAGAGACAACCATCGTCAAATAGCCATTTATTCTTGATTATTCTTGAAAAATAGACCATAGTCTACAAGCCAAATAAATTCAATAGACTATATAATATTATAAGCCATATAATATTATAAATTCAATCATATATAAATTATAAGCCATTTAATACTATTTTTAACATAATTAATACTAATATTGACATAATTAACATTAATATTAATGTCAACTATTAAGAAGTTTAATGTTAAGAATAATATTCAACCTATTAATATTGACAACATTAATATTAATAATGTTTCCTAATTTTAATAATACTATTTGTAATGTTGTCATTATTAAACATTTTAAATAATAACAAGTATAATATCTAAAATTAATGTTATCAATATTCATCACTAACACAAATATAAATATTATATTATATTATTAATATATATAATCTAAAATACCTTAATATTAATATATTATTTATAAAACCTTGACACATTAATTTATTGTTAGTATATTATAACCATCAATGTTATATATATATATATATCAATAAATAATATTAATTTAGAAATGAGAAGAAATATTGCTTATTAATTATTTATTTTTATTTTTAAAATAAATATTAACAACTTTTTATTTGCTTATTTATAATTGATTTATTATTATTATATATTTATAAATAATCATATATATTAATATTAAATAATTATTATCTCAAAATAATATTTGTTACAAAAATAATAATAACATAACTTTAACTATAGTATTGAAATATTTTATTATTATTATTATTATTATAATAAAAATTATAATTATTATAATTAAGAATTAAATAATAAATACTATAATAAATATTAATTAAATAATAAATATTAAACTAAATATTATAATAAATAATCAATATTATAATAAATAATTATTATTATAATAATTATAATTATAACTTTAATATTAACATTTATAATAATAATAATAATTTCTTATAATAATAATTATAATAAATAATAATTAAAATTGAACAATCCTGCCTTCTCGTAGACCGTCAACTAGCAAGCCATATCAATATTAATAATATGGCTTATATACGCCGATCGGCGTATATCAACCACATTTAAACAATAAATATACGCCGATCGGCGTATATAAGCCATATTATTAATATTGATATGGCTTGCTAGTCATATACCTATACCATAAAAAGATAGTATTAGCAACACCTAACCAACCATCAACACTAACACCATATTAGTAATACTGAAACCAATTTCTTTCCGTATAAGAAAAGTGATTGATGACAAAACCTACTAATAATTTTATTATTGGACAACTATGTCACTTTCTAATCAAGTTAAAGTCATGCCGACTGATTATAAAGTCATTGTCCACGATCTGGTAAGCTTTAATTGATGTTTTGAGTCAACACTAAGCAATCCAGACGGTAGGATAGACTGGTTCAACATATCTGATCCCGTGAAACAATAATTTGACAAGTATGCCACTTAATAAGAGCCACCCATTTATGAAATCAATGCCAACCAATCCGAATCCGAGCAAGTGGTGAATATCTCAAACCACGGCGAGGCAGTGGGAATTGGCATGTGGATATGAGCCCTGAGTAGCGGAGAACGGAGTTAGTCGGAGAACGGAGTTAGTAGCACATGGGTGATACTCAGAGACAATAGTATTAGTAGGACCGAAGAATTCAAAGTTTCTGGCAACAATCATTCATCAGAGCTCATAGGACGCTGATCAGTCCAAGCATTCAGCAATGGCTGGATATGAACAGCAAGAGAGCTCTAACATGGAGTCTCAAGGATTAATCGCCATGGACGGATCCGTCGATCTCAAAGGCAGGCCGGTTCTCAGGTCCAAAACTGGAAGATGGAAGGCTTGTTCCTTCGTCGTTGGTAAGATTATGCAATGCATATGCTCTCTACTCACGAATAAATATAAATATGTTTATTAGAAGGGGTTTCCGGATTCACTGTGTTGAAAGTTGTGAAATTGGCTTTTAAAATCAGCTATAAGTTATCTATCATCAACATGGAGAAGAGAGAAAACAAAAACAGGAGGAAACAAAATATGTTTTTTTTTTCTTTTTTTTCTGTCATTATTTTCTTCCCAAGTTGTACTGAGTTACATTTCTGGTTGGGAATTCTAAATTGGTGATTAGTTTCTTGTTGGGAATCAGTAATGATTTCTTGGGCATTGACGGATGGTGCTGTCTGAATATTACAGCGTATGAGGTCTTCGAACGGATGGCTTACTATGGAATTGCCTCCAATTTGGTGGTTTACCTAACAACTAAGCTGCATGAGGGAACTGTGGCTTCGTCAACGAATGTCTCTAATTGGTCGGGTGCAATTTGGATGACTCCGGTTATGGGTGCATATATTGCAGATACTCACTGGGGACGCTATTGGACTTTCACAGTGTTTTCATTTGTTTATATACTGGTCTGTAACTCGTCTGATTTCAATATTCTTTATTCTCGTTTTCTAGCTGTGCGATTTTATTTCTGACATTTTTTGGGATCAAAATTAATCACTCTCGTTTAGTTGGATATATGGTAAAACATCGTTCTGTAAGTTTGTTTGCAGGTAAAAGGGGATATTCAGGAATGTTCCACTACCATTTAATCTAACCCCTTAATGATACTTCTCCAATTTTTTCTCATTAGAGCATACGAGCCTCACATCCGTATACAAGCAAACATCACTTATGTAGTTATCTATTGTATTTGATGCAGGGAATGGTGATTTTGACATTAGCCGTTGCATTGCCATCTCTGAGACCACCAGAGTGCAACTCGGACTCCAACTTATGTGAGAAAGCATCGAAGCTTCAGATTGGGATTTTCTACTTTGCTTTGTACGTTCTTGCTGTGGGCACTGGCGGTACAAAGCCCAACATCTCCACCATTGGTGCAGATCAGTTCGATGAATTTGATCCCAAAGAGAGGCTGCAGAAGGCTTCCTTTTTCAATTGGTGGATATTTAGTGTGTTTTTGGGAATGCTGTTCGCAGATAGTTTTCTGATATATATCCAGGATCGTGTGGGATTCACTTTGGGTTATGCGATTCCCACGGCGGGATTGATTATATCTGTCGTACTATTCTTAATAGGTACTCCATTTTACAGACACAAAGTTCAGAATGGGAATCCATTCAATCGGATGGCGCAGGTACTTGTTGCATCAGTTAGGAAATGGAGAGTGAAAGTACCTTCGGATCCCACCCTACTGTATGAAGTGGACCCCAAAGAGTATGTTGCTAAAGGCAGGTTCCCCATTTCTCATACTCCGATTTTGAGGTGAGTCTAACCATCTGCAATTTTCATTTTATTAAAAATAAAAAATAAAACAAAGAAATACTATAATTCATTATTGCATAAAAACAGAGAAGATAAGAAGATAGATATTAGCTTAACAAAGTCGTGAAAATCCACAGCCATTATGAAATCCATTTGAATAATACTACTTTTTGGCCGACTTTGACCTAAAACTTAGCGTGTTAGACTTTTGCATCACCAAATTCTAACTCACATAGACACATTTTTTGAAATCCATTCGAATGATTCTGTGTTTTAACTCAGCGTGCTTAGACTTTTGGACGCGCAATGCACATAGACGCATATAAAATCCATTTCTAATATTCCACTTTTGGTTAAGAATATAAAATTCCCTTTCCATAATTCCAATTAGCGTGCCTACACTCTATACAGCCACCCACTGCAGAAAAACGTGGATATCAAATTCATTTGAAGAAATTGTACTTTTGACCGCTGCTTAGACTCTTGTATCATCAATAGTCACAATCGTCAACAATATTATAGAATCCACCAAAATGGGACTTTCAACATTAAGCAGTTTCTTTAATATTCTTAATATCCTTGGTTTTGCAGACTTTTTAAAACTTCAGCTCAGTATTCTTGGCCATCCTTTTCTGGATTTCCCATCCAACGCCATGTACTGACTTTTTGGCTGTTGGATGGGCAATCTAGATAAGGATGGCCAAGAGGAAGAGTACTAGGCTGAGTTGAAATTATAAAAAAAATTGAAAAACTCAAGAAACTGCTTCAGGTTGGTTGACTTTGCTCCATGAATAAAATCACAAAACCACAATGAGGATAAACTTATTACTTTTCATAATCCGATAACTCAATACTCTATAATACGTTCACTTTTTATAATACATTCAAAGCTTCCTTTATAACTTCCTCTTCTTCATGTTAGGCTTTTCCAGAATTTTCATGGCTACCATGTCTCTTTTTAACTTTCTTTAATACTTCCTCGTCTCTTCTCGTTCTAGACTTTCCATATATAGCTTCTAAACGACTTCTTCAGCATTTATATGTTCCATTGGTGCTGTCACAATCATTCCATTCTTAAATCTTTGAAAAATGTTATCGTCCTTCTAATGTTGGAATGATAGAAGATATAAAAATGGGTTTGAAAAGGGCGTAATGTTTATGCTTACACCAGCATACAGGCAGGCATGCAGGCATTTTTATAATCACAATAAACTATATCATTTAGATAATCCTGTCTATCTATGATAATAAATTATATAACCTAAGTGATCCTCTATAACTATTATATTTTATGTCACAACCCAAGTAATCCTCTATATATTTTATCTAAATTTTGTATTAGTTTTTTTTATTAAACTAAATAGCTAACATTATCAATTCCATTTGCAAACAATGACATCTCAGCATGTCAGGGGTGGCCTTTATGAATTATTAGGGATTACTGTGTAGAATAGTAGACGGGTTGCCTCCATGAATTACTCCGGACTCCAGTAGAGAATTGTAGAAATCCTTAACAATCATTTAGTCACCTAAATTTATGAAGAAAAACATATTAAAATTATAAATTTTAGTTTTTTAGACAAATCAATTACTTGAGACTACAAATCCAGAATCAACGCAAACGTTCTCCGTTTATGTTATGTACACATCATGAATATGAAAAAACAGAAACAGAGGATCAATTGCTTGGAGCATTGGAATAGGAATGCCATCCATGTTTATACAAACTTTTATACAAACTTTTATCTTTGCAGATTTTTGGACAAAGCAGCAACAAAGGATGGTTCAACCAGTCGATGGAAGCTGTGCCCGGTAACCCAAGTAGAAGAAACGAAGCTTATGATAAAAATGCTCCCAGTTTGGGTTGCTATGTTCATACCAAGCACCTTGATTTCCCATGTAAGCACATTATTCATAAAGCAGGGAACGACACTAAATAGGCATATGGGTCCCCACTTTCAAATTCCCGCAGGTTCCCTCACATCATTTTTTGCATTGTCAATGGTCGTTTCCATTGTAATATATGACAAAGTCCTAGTAAGGATTTTCAGAAGATTCACAGGAAATCCCAGAGGCATCACAATCCTACAGAGGATGGGTATTGGCATGTTCATTCATATGTTATCCATGGCAATGGCCTCCGCAATCGATGTGAAACGGATCAATGTTGTGAAAGCACATGGTCTTGAAGGCGATAGGAAAGCAGTATCTCCTCTCACCGTTTTCATTTTGCTTCCTCAGTTTGTTCTGGGAGGCATAGCAGAAGCCTTCCTTGAAACAGCGAAGTTAGAATTCTTTTATGATCAAGCCCCCGAGAGCATGCAGAGCATAGGAACTGCACTCTATGCTACTACTTTAGGGTTTGGGGGTTTTTTCACTACTTTGTTTTTGAAAGGTACAACTAGGGTCAGTGGACGAAAGGGCCACACCAGCTGGTTTCTGAACAATCTGAATGCATCTCGTTTTTACTACTATTATGCCTTCATGGCTATTCTTTGCTTTCTAAATTTTATTTACTTCCTACTTGTCTCTCGGTATTTTGTGTACAAGAGAGAAACCAACGAAGCATTCAGCAACCACAGGCATGTCCATCCAGGTACATCAACGGTGGGAAACCATGGGCTGCCTGTGGATATGAAAGGCCCCGCAAATGGAATGGAGATGGTGAATGCAACTGAACAACATTGATCAGCAAGGGAAATAGAAATGCACCTCGCTGGATGACAGGGATCTGCGATATGTGTTTATCGATGAATAACCTTGTTTCTGCTTGGTTATGATTATTTAGTGTGTGTAGATTACAACTTATTCAGCATGTAAGTTTTTCTTCAATTAATGTGATTTGAAATGTTATGCCTGGTTAAAAACCTATGGTCTTCATTTTGGTGTGGTTAATTCCATGTCTACGTCAATATGTAATTGAATTTAGTAAACCGTTCTACACTTTTTCTAAGTAGTTTTAAAAATCTCAAGTTAGTTGTTTAAAGGTAGTTCATTTGCTAATGAACTTCGTTCTACTCTCACGCGGTGCTAACCATTTTTATTTTATTATACCATTTTATTTTATCATGTGACAATGGTTTCGGTATTAACAAAAAGTTAACGTTAATCTTAACCTTTAGTCTTTGAATGCTGAAGAAGTAAACATAACCAGAAGTGAAAGGAGCTATTCAACCATGAAATTCTTTAACCACGAACTCTATATACGGAAATCACTAAACATAAATGAATTTTTGTTTTATTATTAAAATTATATCAAATTTTTAATATTTTTATATTCTAAATCTATAAAATGAAGACGAAAACCATAAAACAATTTATTGGTTATGTGTATAATTTGAAGGGTCTGTCTTTCTACCCAACTTGAAAATTCTCCTCAAAATAAATCTTCCATTTCAATATTTCCTCTTCTAAGTCCCCACCTCCAGCCTCACCCCGTGAGGACCCAAAACAGATGTATCCGCTGTGTATCCTTTCAACTTACTCGGAACCCTGTGTCCTCCTTGGCTCCCTAACAATCCCTGCTGACCGAACAACTTATTTATATACATTTATCGATGCTAAATCATAAAAACTGTAACAAAGAGAGACAAGCAATGGGCTTCTTGTGAGTAAAATAAGCCAGAATATACAGTGAGAGCTAAAACTGCTCTGCCACCAAAAACATAAAGAAACACAAAGCAAACAATGGAACCAAAACATTTATTCCATTCATCACTCAAATAAAATTACAAATGGCATATTTATACATAGAAATCTCATTGGGTCAGAATCTATATTGTCCTCCAATTGAACCATCGGGCCTTATGAGTGGTGCTCCAAAAATGCACCTCCAAAACTACCTCTTAAACAAACCTCTCCATGATTTCCATGTGTCACTTTGTGATTAGCTGGCGGGCTATGCGTTTTGGCCTTTTCCATCGGACCTTGCGGTGACCCCTTTTTACAATTCCGATGCCGAACTCCACAATGTTGATGCTGTTATGGATATTTCCCTCCCACGGACAAGTGGGAACTCCCTTGGATCTCTTTCCTTTTATCCAAAACAGAGAGGGATGGTAGGCCATTATGTTTTCCTCTCTAGATCCAAAACAATAACATACAAAACATAAGAAAAGAAGGAAGAAGGAATAACTCACTTTAGCATAGATGACCTCCATTGATGATGGCTTTCGGTTGATGTATATTTGGTTGAATTTGCTCCAATTCCAATTGTTAATCAACCTACAAACATATAAACAAGAGATAAATCTAGCTTAGATCTATACTAGATCTAAGTTAGATCTAATCCAATCTATTCGAAGGGAGATCAAATCCACTATCAACATGACATATATCCAATAGATCTAAATCATATATCCATGAAAATACTATGATGTGAATGGGAGAAAAATCATCGCTCTCTCTCTCTCTCTCTCTCTCTCTAAATATATATATAAACAAGAAGAAGTACATCACCTTGAATCATGATGCAAGTCTCTTCCAAACTCCTTGCTCCAATCCTTCCTTAACTCATGCACAAAGGGGTAACCTTCAATGAGAGAAATATGGATCCACTAGCATAATAATGCTCTCTCAAATCTCTCCCAACGTCTATTGATTTCACTACGGATTTCAACAATATAATAATAATCTCCCCAGATGCCCTATGAGAGAAATATGGATCCATTATGGAATCCATTAGCATAACAATGCTCTCAAAATATTCTCTTCTTCCCTGAAATGCCTCCATTATATGGATGAATGGAGGAATATATGAAATCAATCTAGAATCCTAGGTCCTCTCACATTTAGGTAGGTGTTATTCCTAAGATCTAGACTGGACTACTATAGGTAAAAGTTAGGGCACTTAGGTAGAAAGGTTGACAAACATTTGGTTTATTTTTGAGTGGTTGAGCAAAGGGCAAGCCAAGGAAGGTCTATGTATGATATTGGAACAATACATGTAGCATAAAGGAATATGAACTCATAGGTTTCAAATCATGAACTGAATGTGTATCAAAACATAAAATACATAACTGGAAATAAATACATGAAAGCAGTAAGATTCAAGTTCCATGCATTCACATCTCATCCCAGCATATAACAATGTTATATCTAGGAAACTAAATGAAGGCAGATCATAATTTACAGGCAATAAACACATACAACGTACATGCTATTAGTTATGTAATTTATAGTTATGCAGCGCATTTAAACTCTATGATCAAATAGACAATTAGTTGTAAAGAGATAAGATGGCACAATAAGTTCACAATTCATATAATCTCAAATGTTCATAAAAACTGAAATGTATGCTTACAAAATTACAAGACCTCATGTGGCATCCAAAAATCGAACCCCCATCTCCAAGTGAGTTTCACAATATATAGAAAGTTTAACAAATCTTAGATCCAAAAATAATGGATCTATAATGAAGAGATAATCCTCTAATGGATAGATCTTTAAACAACTCATTCATCTTTTACATGTTGCCTGCAATGATCAAGGGATATGATAAAACTGATGTACAAGTTGAATTGATGAGTTGTCCTTTCAACTACTTAATCGGGCATATTTTTAGGAAACTTAATTTGGAAAAATCCTGAAAAATAAGCTTCAAAGTGCCACCTGTACCTCCCAAATCATGACACGTGTAAAAACTGAGAGAGGTTTTTGTAATTTGGCTTGTTCCTGAAAAAAATCATGTCTTCGTTTTTCAAAATTCATCTCCAACTATTTAGAAAATGTGCCCGAAGCCGATGACTAAAACAGCCACCTATAAGAAGTTATGTAGCACAATTATCAAACAATTTGGTAGCGTAGCTGCAAAATAGTTATGTTGCATAGCTCGCTTAAGGAATGTCTAGCCTTTAGGATTGATTTCCTCTTTTCAAGTGTTGAAGCTTGAACCCAAGAACAATACCTGCAAGACTAACATCACAACAAACCCTATGCAAACTTTTTCCAACTCAGCATGATTTACTAACTAATTATCAAATTGAAAACATAAAAGAATAAAGCAAGCATAAAAACTACAGAGCACAAATTCAAGAATAAATGCTTGTCTTGGGTAAAAATTCTTGAGGCAACTTTATGATAGGTTTAAATTTTAGGGTCTCAAATTTTTCAAAGTAGACAATCCTAGGTGCAAACCTATGTACTAACACTAGCTCCTATTGGGGATAGCACATCCTTGCGAGGTGCTAAGAGCCCGTAGATTAGTGCCCAAACTACTTCATCCCTACAACTGCTCACCATATTTTGATAGCAATCCTGCATAACTAAGACAAAAATTTCTAAATCCGAAAAGCCAAACTGAAACTAAAAATACTTAATACCAATGTATCCATTGGGATATGGAGTCATATTTCAATATTCTATTGCAAACCAAACTAAAATCTAGATGCTCGAAAGGTGAGCTCATTCTTCACACTCCTACTCTAATCATCTGAAATATGCTTGATCAAGTATAATCCCATTTCCAATAAAGTCATGATAACATTTGACTAATGAGATGAAATTCTTATGTGCAACTAACTGACAAAATACAAAAAGAACATGATAAGTGTAGCTGAAATCTAATAGACGTCTCCTACTTATTGTTGTAAACCATGTGGATCATACCAAATGATACAATATTGGATACCCCTCTTGAAACTAAATTCATCCAATAAACCATTGGATCATGAAAAATATGAAGAATTTCCAGTTGACTCAAAAGACCAAGCTACTCCTTGGTAATTTATTCTCCATTAATCAAAATATTGTCCTCTTGATCAGCTGAAAACAATCCATGAATACCCGTTGCTTTAAAACATTTAGGGATAGCTACACTCCACTTGTTCTACTGAAAAGAGTGCATGAATATGATTTGTTTTATGGAAGTGAACAACAACATCTTGGATAGGATGATTTGCTTCATCTATTTCTCCAACATCACATACTCATCAAAGACAGGCTCGTTGTTACAAAAATCAATGCAAAATGGAACAAACAGCTACCCTTATTCATCTAGATATTCATCATAGATGGGTCGAGTTTCACCAAAATTTGAAACAACAAAAAGGTCTAATACATTTATATCCATGTAATCATCAGCACAATCATCAAGATCGTGATATTTATCAGAAATAGGTGAGTTAAAACCCTGTGCAACTTGTAAAGAGAGATGCTCACAATCTAAAACAATCTCTTGACTTTCTTCCAATGATTCATCATATGTTTCACTAAAGTAAAAAACAATAGAATTTTCATGATAATGTACATCTAACTCCTTATCTCGATCATGATAGAAAATAGGAGTTGCAATAGATACTTCTTAGACCGAGTTGAGACTTGTAGTTACAATAAATTAGGATCTAATAAAATTTACATTAATTATAGCTCCTGTTTTAATGGTCAAGCTTTGACTAAATAATATCAATGATGGAAGAGATGAATATATGCTTGATTAGATGCCAAAATTTTTCTAAAAATATGAGCAATATTATCCATAACAAAATGAAGTTAATCATTACCACATTGGAGCTCCATCCAATTCAGAACTGTGCATAAGGGGATAATCTGCCATGCATAAAAAACCTAACTTATTTCCCTTGGGGGAAGCTGCACCAATTCTCAAAACTAATAATAATGCAAACGACAACCCAACAACAAAGTCTTGCAAAATAAGTGTTTCAATTGTGACTTCAATCATGGCACTTGGCGTTTTCCTTCTCAACTTTCAAGATTGACACTTAGTGCTTCATCATTTCAACTTTCTCCCTTTGGACGTTGCATATATATGTGTGCTAACTCTATGACTTGAGTTCAACATCCATATGATTGTTGTGATATTGATATGTGGATGGTGTGAGGTTGGAAGAACCTTGTAGACTCGATGCCTCTATTCATTTCATCGTCATTTCAAATTCTACACCTTTAACCTTGCTTGAAAGCAAAACTAAAAACCCTACTCTAGGAACTAAAATCAAATCCCTTACTGCAACTAATCCACACAATGCAAACTACATTGAAACTAAAACCAAATGCTCATATGCTGAGCTTATTTATATACATTCCTAATCTAACTTGATAAAACTGCTCTATCGTGCAATATGAAATTTCCAATGCAACCATGCAAGAAAATCATTAATTAACTGAAACTGGCTTCCATCTTCAACCACTCATAGTGACTAAATGAACTGAAAAACATATAAAATAATGAACTGACAACTTGTACTTACAAATTTAGAATCCTATCTTCAAAAGGTCAAAGAAAAAAATTTATTTGCTCCATTTTGACTCTATGTAAGTGGAAACTTGATCCTAATAAGAAGAGAAGCACTTCTCTTGTTCAATATTGGAGTCTTTTACTTCTGATTGAAAAATATCAAAAACAGGTTTGTCACTTCTCGAAAATTGCTAATCCATATTAGTTGGAAAATGAAAGAATGGTAGCTGATATAATTTTTTTCTTCATGGCTAAAGATGTTGTCGATTTCCTCCTTCTGCAATTCCAAGAGTGGAACATAAAACGTCTAGAAACTACCTTCATTTCCTTTTGAAACTTGATTTGAAATTTGTTCCCGATAAAAATTTTTACTGACTTTCTTAAATTCTTGCTCATAACAATCATATAATGGTTCAGTACTTTGCACTTTAGTGCATGCTAATGTTGAAATATGCTCTTGGAAGTCAAATTCTGGTTCTAAATCATAAGTGTCATGTACAATATATGACTTTCCTTGGATTAGTACTTCAGAAATCTGTTCCTCTAAATTATCCTCATATTCATCAAATATTAGATGATCTGAAAAACTATCTTTACGAGTGACAAATTTTTTGTGTTCAACAGAATTTTCAATCAGATTAACATGCAGAGAGGAAGAAACTGTCTTTGAATATGATCAAGATTTTCATTTTCTTCAGTTGTTTCTTGAAAATCAACTCAATGCTCATAAACATTCTGTTCGTTGCTTTCTAACAGCTCAGATTCATAAATGTCATATTCAGATTTATAACAAATATATGCTTTGTGATAGTCAGAGGCAACAACAAACTGTTGATTATCTTGTTGAGCAGAAAATTCTTTAGTAGCATGATAACAACATAGCAATATACTTTCATCAAGATCATGTTCAATAAGATATTTATTTTGAATAGTTCTCTTCACAATGTCAAATATAGGCTCACTTAGCTCTTGAAATTTCTGGTCAACATCTCACATAGAAGAAAACATTGTTGGAATCAATTTAATACTCAGAGGGGGTGAATCTGTATTAGTGCAGTTAATAATAGATTTTACCTTCTTTAACATATTATCCTTTACTTAATCTTTATCTTCTGTTATGCATCAGTAAATAAACATTCACACATATATGCACCACATCATCAACGCATAACACACAAAAGTTTTACGTGGAAACCCAAATGGGAGAAAACCACAGAATGCTTCTTTATAGTGAGAAAGAATACATTTGAGGAAGCACCAATTTCCTATGTTTACAACCTCCAACTAGAAGGAGGAACCAACCCAATCTGTTTTCTCCACCATCAACAGGAAGGAGGTGTCGACCCCTTGTCACTTTGTCTTACAGGAACCAACGTGAAGGAAGCTGTGACTCCTTGTCTCCTTGTTGTTTTACAAGAACCAACCTGAAGGAAGATCCAACTCCATGTCTCCTTTCCCCATCCTACCACCCTGATGTCCAATATACTTTATTTCCTTGTTGATCTTCAACTCTGCATGCTTCTTCAGGTCTTCTGATGATGATTCTATTGTGCATTATCTTCGCATGTAGACTATGATCTGTTACTATGATGCATACATCACTTGACTTCTCATTCCTCTCAACTCACACTTCTACTGATGACTTACTTCATGTACTGTGTGCTCTTCTAACTTTTTAGTTTGTGTCTCCGCTTCAACGATCGTTTCTTTGTGATTGCAATAATCAACTGATACTATGGTTTCAATTGACAGTTTACTATTAAAAAATGAAGCACTAGTAACAAAAGGAACCGTGCACTTTCTAATGTGTCTGTTATATTTAAGTGTTGTAGTCTCTCAAATAATATGTGAAGTCCTATGCATCAAATAATTGGTCTATCCAGATTAATGCACTTGTCTTAGATCATCTGCATTGTGATTCACGTATAGATTTTTGTTGTTGTTCTATTGTTGCGCATACGATGGAGTCTTCAATTTTGCACACTTTTAGTTATGTTCATATGCATCATCTAGACATCAGTGCAATATATGATAGACTTTCGTTTTGTATCTGTGCTTCTGCCTCTTCAACTTCTATGACTATTGACATGCTGAGTGTGATATTTCTCCTCTGAGATATCTAGCACTTATGTATTCTTTAGTATCTCTTTCTTTTAGTGTTTGCACAACTGTGACAGGTCTACAACATCTTTATGTGCACCATCAAAACTTTGTTTGGTTGCATGTGCACATTCAAAACTTCGTTATATCATCCTGTTCTATCAAATACCCCTTTGATGCCCCAAAAAAAAAACTGAAACTTTCACAAAAAAAACACTTATGTTCTTTCTGTCAAGTTTACTTCAAATTTTCAACTTACATCTTTGTTTATACATGTCCTACACTAATTGTATGTTCACAAGTTGGTCGTGGTATCCCTTCTTCCATACTTTCTGGATTGTGCATATGCCACATGTCATCATTTGCATTATTGATGTGTCATCTCTGATGTATCAAGCACCCTCAAGGTCCACAACTTAGTGGGACTTTTCACTTTGGTGGTGTAACATTGCGCTCTTGATGTACCATTTCCTTACAGTATGTGTGCAATATTCCACTTTATCTTGATTTGTCCATGACCTTTTCTGTACCATCCTTTGTGGGTAATGCACCCTTGCGATATCAATACTCTATGAAATATGTGCATTCTCCAGCTTCTGCTTAGTGAGATTTGACCCGTGCTTCATATAGCATTTGCGTGATGTGCCCTTGGTGTATTCATACTTTACGAAGAGTCTGTGCATGTTCCGACTTTTACTTGGTGGGAATTTGACTTATGCCTTGTCATCACTTGTAGGACTTGCACACTTTTTGTTCTTCAGTTGTAGAATTTGCTCATATATGATCTTCAACAGTTGTACCATTCTAGGAATTTGTGTGCGTTCCACTTACTAAAAGCATATTCTTATTGGATTTTCTTGCACACTTTCAGGATTGTCCGACCATCTATTATTCCTTTCTTCCTATGCACTCATAATCATTAACTAAGAAATTCTTATGCTTTCTTTCGTACTTGTCTCATTTGTTCAACCAACTTCTTGGCAGTTTGAGCACTTGTACCATTGTCCAACCAAATCCATCAATTTGTTGGTATGAGAGAGTATGACTTGGTGGACTTGATTTCTGCATAAGAGCCACATGATATAGTATCCATTACTTGTGTTTCTTCTTGAACTGAATCTTCATGAAGTATCTTCTAGATCTCAATAATGTATCATCTTGTGTACTTCTTCAAACTTCACCTACAAGATGTATCCTTGATGCACTAATATATATACTCCAACGTTGCTTGAGTGTTGTATCCTTGTACATATTCAGACAAAATGTACTCTTAGATATACTCTAAAGTTGCATATTTTTCACCCTCACCATTTGCACATATATTTCTAATGTTCATGCTTTCTTTATCATGCACATAGACTACCTTAAAGTGTTAGGATATTTAAACACTTAAGATTTAGTTAAGATCAACTTGATATAATATATTTGTTAGGAAAAGTGTGTTTTTATAGTATGCATTAGTATGCATTTGTAAATATATAATCCGGTGGTCACGATATGTTCTAGACACATAGTGATCCGACGATTCAACTTCTCTTAGATCATAACACGATCATAACTACATTTGATCCCTGGCTTAACACCCAATTGGTCCATGATATCTACTTAAAGAGCATGGAGGGTCACTTTCTAGTTGATCGATTATGAGAAGCTCATTTGTAACTTTCTTTCTTTTGCATAGTAAACTGCCTCAAGTAGTTATTTGGCTGGGGCAGCGGAGTGTTTCCCTTTCAAGGGTTTAAACCACGTGAAAGCATCGATGTGTTGATATGTGATATGTTTGTGTGACTAGTTTCTCTAGTTGTTCGATCTTTTGGAATTATCATGTGTAGTTGGATATGGTATCAGAGCCTTTCTGTAGAGCCACTTCCGTTGGTGATCTAGATCTTGAACTGGTGTTTCCAAAGATGTGAAAGGGTTTCTGGTTCTGAATTTTTTGTGCCTTTTTGGGTTCTGAGAGGTGTTTCATTGCATCTGGAGCGTCGTTTCCAATGGGGAACAATTTTCGTTTCATCGAAAAAGGAATTCATTTTCCCAAGATACTTTCATTTCATCAGATCTAGAGGTATATTGTTACAGTGACGTTCTTTTTAATCTTCTTATTTATTTAAAATATTTTTTTCCATTTCTTTTAAGATCTAGTCTTTTTTTAGTTTCGGGTTGTTTCCTTCTATTTCTGCGTATTCTCTTTTCCCTGCACCTTGTGAAATCTCGGCAAATTAGAAACAAAAGAAAAATGGTTTAATTTACTATGTATGGTCTTTGTCGTGCACATTGTGAGACTGCGACAAATCAGAAACATTGAGAAAACATATACAGTCCGGGCAAGCTAATGAGGTCTAACCCCAAATTCTAGGCAAATTATTTTTTTTTTTTTTTTTTTTTCGATTTATGTGAATCAATCTATAGGAAAAAAGGTCTTTGTTTGGAAAACACGAAGTTCCAGACAAAAGAGTAAAAAAAAAAAACTTCCTCATTTCCATCTTTTATGTACCTTTTGATATTAGCTCACTTGGTTAAAACTTGATTTATTTAATAAGAGGTCTTGAGTTCAAGTCTTCTTGTTAGTTACTTTTCTAAACTTGCGTGGAATTTATATTTTTAAGTTACTTTATTGTAAACGTGCATCTCCCTTAAATTATAAAAGTGAGACACTTGAAGTCTTTTAGTTTTTTGCATGCAATAAACGCTTATTTCATTAAACTTGGACTTATTCTAGTCCAAGTCACTTTGAAGACGGGGCTAAAACCACCTTTCTAAACTCCAAAATCAAGCAAAATCCGGTTCCAAAACTGCCAAATCTAGGTTCCAAAAGTGCCAAAACCGGTTCCAAAAGTGCCGAAACCTGTTCTGAAAGTTCCAAAATCGATTCCAAAATTGCCAAAACCGATTATGAAAGTGCCAAATCAAGGTTCCAAAAGTGACAAAACCGGTTTCTAAATAGCCAAAAACCGGTTCCAAAAGTGCAAAATACGATTCTGAAAGTGACCAAATCGGCTCTGAAACTGCCAAATCCGTTTCCAAAAGTGCCAAAATCCAGGTTCCAAAACCATAATTTTTCTTTTGATATTTGTTTATGTATAATACGATGGTCATTTGAAGTTGAATGTCATTAACCAACACCCCATTTTTTAATGAGGCTCGAGCTAAATGAATGAAGGGGTGCCCGACCCTTCTTCTGCCCATTATTATTTTCATTATTGTTTTAGACTGCAAGAAGGGTGGTTCGATCCTTCTCATGTTCACCATTCTGGATACAGGTGAATTGTTGGATATTGTTGTTCACAATTATCTACTAAAAGAAGGACCGACCGATCCTTCTTGTTGGCAGTCGTGATAAATATTGTTTACATGTTATAACATAGGGAATGTCCCGATCCCTGCCACATAATGAGGAAGTCGGTAGTGGGGAAATGTTGTCCCAACCTTTGTAGATTAATTGTTCTTCATTTCTCTTTCAAATGAAGAGTCGACTGACCCTTCTTGTGCTTCGTATTTTTGCAATCTTCGACATTCAGGATACACATGAATTGGAAACCTATACTTCGTGGGTTGAATATTTGCACAATTCCCTCATAAATGGAGGGGCGGTCGACCCTTCTTCTTCCCAATATTATTTTCATACTAGTTCTAGACTTCCAGAAGGGTTGGCCGACCCTTCTTCTGATTTATATTTATCCAGTCTTGACCCTTATGGTTATACATAAATTGATCTCTATTTTGGAAGGCGAAAATCTCACACGTGTGAGCCTCAAAGAGAGAACTGATGCCATAGGAAGTGATGACATGGCATGTATGATGACATGGCATCGAAAGACACATGATGGTGTTCTGTTGTTATCATTAAGTCAGTGTTGCAATGTGACATAATTCTTGAAAAGTATGGCAAGTTTGTGAAACTTTGGAAATTAACAAAGTATGGAAAAAGTAGTCAAAACTGCTCTAAGAGAATGCCCGCCATAATTCATGGTTTCAGAAAAATGCACGTACCATCATATCATGCTATAGTTTGTTGAAGTGGCTATATAGTTATACATGATTGCAGATTGTGGGAACTGTTTGAGTAATGGATTTGCGACAGGCGTTTCCGCAACCTACAATTCAGATTGTGGATTGCAGAAACTTTGGTTTGTTTTTATTTCGAGTAGTAGTCCTGCAACCCGCAATTGCGGATTGTGGGAACGTTGTATATATTTCAAAACAATTAAACCCCCGCAACTCATCTTCCGCATTCCCCAGATTAGATCTCAGCTGTTGACTTGTCTTAATCTTACGGCCCAGAATTAAGTCGACGAAATTAATAAATATGTTAATTTTTTTTTTGTTTCCTTTTATTATTTTTCATCTTCGAAAATTACCTGCTATGTGGATTTTGTGTTGGAACATTTAAAAACCCATTAAATACTTAGGATATATTTAACTAGTCACCTAGATTAATTTCCTAAGTTTTGACTAGCTAAATAGGGCCAATTTTGTCTTTTAATGGACTACTTGCTATCCTAAGTAACAAAAATGAATTTGGACAAATTCTGGATAAGATTTCCTTGGATTCTGTCTGATTTTATTCTATTCCTGAATTAGAAAGACACTTTCTTGATTTAGACAGCTTTATCCTATTTTTTCTACTTTCTGGTGGATAAGGAAAAGCTAGTTGACTTGGAAACTCTTACCACTTGACCAATTCAACCTCCACATCATTTATTATCCATATTTACATTCCATTTACCTCACTCATGAGCTTTCATACCATAATTGCCAAATTCGTGAGCCTCTAGCACAGTTTTGGAAACTACTTTTGCCACCTAGGGGGTTTTTATGTTTTTAGTAAGCCTTACTTTTTGTGCTTTACAACTTGCCTTTAATGCATTCTATTTTCTCTCTTGAGATGTATTATGTATTGTAGTCACATTGAGGAATAATACATGAGATTATATTTCCATCAATTGAGTTTCTTCTCTTAGGTTCTATCTCAATATTTCTTCTTCTTATTCTTGCATATCTTTGAATAATTCTTGTGAGGACTTCTTTGGTTCAAGATTCTTGGCTATTATAATTCTTTCATGGTATTCAACCTATATAGAATTCTCACATGGTATCAGAGCCTTTGGATTTATTGATTAAATTAGTCTTCTAGTATAATTTGCAGAGAGTTATTTTGCAGATACTGAAGATCAAATGGTAGAAATTTATTGTTGAAGAATTCAGATTTTTCCATCTCTCATCATTATTCTTTCATATGTCTTCTGATTCGAATCATCAGCCAGTTGTTGCAGCTCATCCACTCAAAACCTATCCTTGGGTTGATATTTGGTGTGTTATTGAATTCTATGGAGGAAAAATTACAGTTTGGAGTGACTGGTTTCATTCTCTCTGTCATGCTTCTATTTCACTGCATGATTTTTGGCATCGATTGCATAGAAGATGGAGGACATCATCAAGTCTCATTTGGATATGATCTCAAGAAGCTCAAGTCTAGTGAGCACATTCCACTTCTTCTCTAGAAGAAGATTCCTACGGACATTTGACCAAGTTCTCACCTGCTTGATGTTTGGAGAGCCTTATTATGGTGTATTCCATGATCTTGAAGGGAGGTTTTATTCCCAAGTGGTTTTCCTTCTTTCCTCACCTACATGGACTAATAATTTTTTGTATTGGGGTGACCATAAGCCTTGTTACGTGGGCCCTACATTTCTGATATTTCACCTTATAAAGTCAGGCTTAAGGGGGGGTGTTGGAACATTTAAAAACCCATTAAATACTTAGGAGATATTTTACTAGTCACCTAGATTAATTTCCTAAGTTTTGACTAGCTAAATAGGGCCAATTTTGTCTTTTAATGGACTACTTGCTATCCTAAGTAACAAAAATGAATTTGTACAAATTTTGGATAAGATTTCCTTGGATTCTGTCTAATTTTATTCTATTCCTGAATTAGAAAGACACTTTCCTGATTTAGACAGCTTTATCCTGTTTTTTCTACTTTCTAGTGGATAAGGAAAAGCTAGTTGACTTGGAAACTCTTACCACTTGACCAATTCAACCTCCACATAATTTCTTATCCATATTTACATTACATTTACCTTACTCATCAGCTGTCATACCGTACTTTCCAAATTCGTGAGCCTCTAGCACAATTTTGGAAACTACTTTTGCCACCTAGGGGGTTTTTATGTTTTTAGTAAGCCTTACTTTTTGTGCTTTACAACTTGCCTTTAATGCATTCTATTTTCTCTCTTGAGATGTATTAGATATTGTATTCACATTCAGGAATAATACATGAGATTATATTTCGATCAATTGAGTTTCTTCTCTTATGTTGTATCTCAATATTTCTTCTTCTTATTCTTGCATATCTTTGAATAATTCTTGTGAGGAGTTCTTTGCTTCAAGATTCTTGGCTATTATAAATCTTTCATGGTTTTCAACCTATATAGAATTCTCACATTTTTCTTCCAAATCCGTTTCAAAAATTTCCAAAACCATAATTTTTCTTTTGATATTGCCACTTTTGAAATTGGTTTTTGCGGTGTTCCGAGATAATAATTATGACAGTCATTTGAAGTAGTAAAAAGTATACAAATTATCAAATGAATCGGTGTCTGCATAATATGACAGTCATTTGAAGTTGAATTTCATTAACCGACACCCCATTTTGAATGAGGCTCGAGATAAGTGAATGAAGGATCACCGACCCTTCTTTTGCCCACTATTATTTTCATAATAGTTCTAGACTGCAAGAAGGGTGGTACAATCCTTCCTGTGTTCACCATTATGGATATAGGTGAATTGTCGGATATTGGTGTTCACAATTATCTACTAAAAGAAGGGGCGGTCGATCCTTCTTGTCGGTAGTCGGAAGTCTCGAGAAATATTGTTTAGATGTTATAACTTAGGAAATGTCCCGATCCCTACCATATACTGCGGAAGTCGGTTGTGGGAAATTGTCATGCCAACCTTCATAGATTTAATATTTTTTCATTTCTCTTTTAAATGAAGGATCGACCGACTCTTCTTGTGACGTTAGTATTTTTGCAGTCTTCACTATTCAAGATATAGATGAATTGACAATTTATACTTCATAAGTTGAATATTTGGATAATTTCCTCATAAATGAAGAAGCGGTCGGGGTGGTCGACCCTTCTTCTGCCCAATATTATCTTCATACTAGTTCTAGACTGCAAGAATGGGCATCATATCCTTCTTGTGTTCATCAGTCTTAATACAGGTGAGTTACTGGATATTCAGATTTCATTCCTGCAACCCTCATTTGCGGATTGCGGGAAGATTATTGTAAATGTTTGCATTCTACGTTTCCTCTCAAATAATGGATTTGCGATTCTCCTCTCAACATAGTTTGTCATTGCAAAGTCTTGATCAAATTCCTTGGTGGTATAGTGAAGAGGAACAATGGATTTTTACGCATTTCGGGTTTTGCGTGTAACCTAGTATTATTAAGAAAATGTATTCATCTTCATGTCATGTTCCTTTTATCTAACAAAGGGTGTAAAATGGTCTAGTAATCTATGGTGTTTGCTAAGGGTGATTGTGTGGGAACTCTATTCAATTTTGATGCATGTATTGTTCAGTGTAATAGTTATTCAACTTCTCCAGTGAACAAAAAATCACTAGGATCTACAACCTCACAATTAGAACTTATACATACCTCTAATGGTCATGAATTTTAGGTACCTAAACAATCCCTTGCTTCAGAAATGAAGTTTCCTACAAAGGTGAAAAGTCCAATGTCTAAACTATTCACTCATTGTTTGAATAGCCAGCCAATTGGCTAATTCATAACATATAAAAATGGTTTGTCCTGACTTCTGTTTTCCAACAAGAAGGATCAACCACCCCTTCTTTTCGTAGTTAATTGTGAAAACATTCATCGAGCAATTCAGATATATCCATAATGGAGAACACAAGAAGGGTCGACCAACCCTTCTTGCAGTGTCGAACTATTATGAAAATAATATTGGGAATATGAAGTGTCGGCCAACCTTTCAATCACGAGGCAATTTTCAAAATAGAACATCTTGGATGTTTTAACATATAAAAATTGTTTTTCCCAACTTCTGTTTTCTGACAAGAAGGATCGGTCGCCCCTTCTTTTCATAGTAAATTGTGAAAACCTTTATCCAACAATTCATCTATATCCCTAATAGAGAACACAAGAAGGATCGACCGACCCTTATTGCGGTGTCAAATTATTATGAAAAGAATATTAGGAGTAAGAAGGGTTGGCTGACCCTTCATTTATGAGGGAATTGTAACAATAGAAGACCTTGGAGAAAGAGCGGCCGCTCTTTCTCTGAGAATATTTCCACTTGCCAACCAAGCCTTTGAAGCAAAACATCTATAAATTTTGTTGTTTAAATGTTGATATCTAGTATCCCAGGGTGACACTTGGAACGATCATATTGTGACACGTGGCATATTTGATTTGGCAAATTGAGTATTATAAATATAGTTTAATTATAGTATTGACTCGTATAGAATAATTTCTCCTTTGAGCACCACTGAATCCATGCTACATTTTATTCTCGACTATTAAACACTATGTTTTAAATATGCTTGGGTGAACTGCAAGAGGAAGTGAATAATTATAGTAGCATTTGTGGTCTCACAGTATCACTGCCTCTCTAGCTACCGGTACACCCTATTATCTTGGTCATTCACGTTGAATCATCTAGATACAAGTGTAATCGTTGACAACTATGGATTGGAAATATTGACACCTAAATCCTCCAAAACAAAGGTATCAAAGGCAAAGACTGTGTTTTGAATATTTTGCGCCTATGTTTCATGTTCTAATTGGCCATCAAACCCAAATGGTTTCATGCGCCCAACTTATGAGATATTGAAAAATATAAATACTTGGCAATTGAAAAACTAGATTTAATATGGTTTGAATAATATAAATACTGGCAATTGAAATGTTCTGTTACAAATTTATATAGAAATATAAATACCTGGCAATTGAAATGTTCTGTTACAGATTTATTATTAGACATAAAAATCAATAGAAGTTATTCCTGGGAATTGAATTTACTTCGATCTTTCAACTTTTACAGAGCTTGGGATCTTAATACACTTCATGACTAGTGCAAGCTTGATCTCACAAACACAGACTCTTCTACTACAGGATTTATATTAAAAAAATTCTTTCTAAGAAATAAAAATCAGTAGAAGTTATTATGGGTTAAAACAGTGCAACTTCGCCGCATTACACAGTGATGAAATTTATTTCGATCTTTCACCTTTAACAGAGCTTGGGCTCTTAATACATTTCAGGACTACGAGATTGAGCTCACAAACACTGACTCTACTACAATAGACTCTACTACAGAGAATTTACACAGACTTTATTTTTGCTTCAACTAGAAGCTATACTTTATCTTTGCTTCAACTAGAAGATATGAATCACATTAGCGACAAATCCTGATCTTGGGGATTCGACAGTGCTCGAAATGCCCATATATCATGGTGTGCTGAGGATTTGTGAGGCAACTGCTGCCGAAATGCTCATATATCACGAAGAGAGTGACCATAAGACTCAAGTATTTCTCATAAAACAACAAAGGAAACGTAATAGAGGCAATAAAGAAGAGTGCCATGACTTCCCGAAGATTTCATTTTGTTGCGATAATGGGTATACTTTAGTCATTATATAGTGAATTGACTTGGATGTTACGGATGGGGAAGGATAATTATGACAGTATGGCGACATGGTGGTCACAGATATCATCTGTACTGACTGTAGATTTTGCTGGAGTAATTGTACATGTATCACCTAATCGATGCCTTGAGAAAGGAATGTATGCTGACATGGAGATGGTTTTTACGATGAAATTCTGAAATGGCGGTTATCCTGACGGTGCTAATAGTGAACGATGGCTTGTATCACGTGTGTGAAGAAAATAATCACATCATGCTTTAGTCAAAATTATGACTTGTCACAAACACCAAGATCACCGCGGTCCACCATCATTTACCATTAGCGCCATCGAGACAAACATTTTTTATATGTTCTAACTAAGCTTCTGCAATATTATTTTATATTCTGTTAATTGTAATGTTGTGATTTCTCTGTTATTTAATTCTATAATATGTATGTTTGAAAAGAGAACACATAAAATCATGAGAACTATTTGGAAAGAAAGAACATATAAAATTTGAATATTTTAATGCCCCTCAAAGGGATTTAGACTTTGAAAGCGTGAATTTAGACTTTGGAAGTGTGAATATCACCTTTCTAAAGTGCAAAAATGGGTTCTGAAAGTGGCAATATTGGCTTTGAAAAGTGGGTTTTTCTATTCGAATAGTGTGTTTTTTTACTACTTAAGAACCTTAAAATTGTAGCTTTTTGTTATAAAACTATGAATTTCAATTGAAAATATGTGAATTTGAACACTTAGCCAAATTGTTGTTCTTAATATGCAAAACATAACAACCTTTTTCTCATTTTGGCAGGTTTGTATTTCACCCATGTGAACTCCAGAGGCAACTTTGATCCTATAAATAGATAGCCAGATCATCACTTAGCCATGTGAGTTCAACACTTAGCCAGATTTTTGTTCTTTATATATAAAATACTTTTGTTCTTAATACGTAAAATGCTTTTGTTCTTAATATGTAAAATACAATAAGTTATATTCAGAAAGATATATTAATCATTTGACCATATTTCTCTATAAAATACTTCTCTATAATTATATTGAAGCATATAGATGGATTTATTCAGAAGGCTGTGCACAACCATTCATTGCAAAAAGGAGATCCTGGGAGCATGAATAGATTTCCTAGTATGGCTCTGTAAATTTAACAGGATGATGCAAAAAAAATTCCAAAATTGATGTAAAAACTAATCCAAGCAGGGATCTCTTCTACAAAAAATTTTGCCGCTGAACAGAGGTTTCCTTGACAATTCTCATGTCCACGCAGGGGGATTGTTGGCAGTGGTTGCACTGTGACATCCTGGCAGCGGCTACACTGTAACATCCTAGCCATCTTCAAAATTTCATCTTTTATAAAATCCTCTGTCCCCATAAGTTCAATCTGATTCCATTCCAAATCATCAATTCTGGAGTCGTAACAGGTTAATTGTTTTATTTTAAATAGAAACATTATTTCTTTTTGTTCGTTTAAATTGAAGCATTATTTCTTTTTTCTTTTTTTAAATAGAATGAAATATCATAAAAGGGAGAACACAAGAAGGATCGACTGACCCTTCTTGCAGTGTCGAACTATTTTGAAAATAATACTGGGAATAAGAAGTGTCGCTCAACCCTTTTGTAGTGTTGAACTATTATAAAAATAATATTGGGAATAAGATGGGTTAGCCGACCCTTCAATTACGAGGGAATTGTAAAAATAGAACACCTTGTAAGTTATAACATATAAAAATGGTTTCTGAGTAATTTTGTTTTTTATCCTTATTTTTCGACAAGAAGGATCGACCGCCCCTTCTTTTCGTAGTTATTTGTGAAAACCTTTATCCATAAATTCAACTATATCCATAATGGAGAACACAAGAAGGATCGACCAACCCTTCTTGCAGTGTCAAACTATTATGAAGAGAATATTGGGAATAAGATGGGTCGGCCAAACTTTCATCTACGAGTGAATGTTGAAAATAGAACGCCTTAGAGAAAGAGTGGCCGAGCGGCCACTCTTTCTCTGAAAATATTTCTCTACTTTCCAGCAAGATCTTTGAAGCAAAAATTCTATAAATTTGGAGACACGTGGAATGCTTATATTGTGACATGTGGCATATTTGATTTTTAAAATTAGTTTAAATATTTTTTAAATGAATATTAAGGATATTAATGGTACTAGGCATGTTGGAAGTAGGATTTTCAATGAATGGATTGGAGTAATAAGTGTACGATTACTCCAGCAAAATCTGTACTTGCTACGGATGATATCAATGACCACCATGATCCCGAAATACTATGATAATTACCATTGAGCTCATCCAAATACTTTGTTGGTGACAAGACATAAACATTATGTGGATTGAAAGCATGATGAGATTATTGACACCAATGATAGAATCCATCATTTATAGAGAATATTTTTAAGCCTGTTGTAGGCCATTTAATGCGCTAGCAGCAGGCATGTTGGCCATTGGATTTTCAAGGAATCGAGTGATACATGTACGATTACTCCAGTAAAATATGTAGTCGCTACAGATGATATCTTTGACCACCATGATCCCACCATACTATAATAATTACCATTCCCCATCCGTCCCAGACTCCCATCCCATTCAATCCATCAACACAATGGCCACTCACTATATATAGGCTAATCCATCAACACAGTGGTCACTCACAACAACCTGAAATGGAATTTTTCAGTTTGTTCACCTTATATTCCCTGGGTATGCATGGATTTGTTATTATGTTCCTGCAACCAAGAGGGGACATAGGGAGATTAAGAAACGTTCTCATATAGGTAGATGAATAAACGCTCTCATATAATGGATCTAATGCACCATTTTCCTGCAGAGAAATTTGTGGAGATACTAGGTAGCTCGAAATCATTGAAGAATATTGATATCCATATTCCGAAGCCTCTTCCTCTTCTCAAATTATTGGAGCAACTTCCTAACCTTGAAAGAATACATATCCGCAAAAGGATTTTATCGGTAAGAAAGAATTTTTGTAGTCATTATTATACACGCATCTAATTTATGTGTTTGCTTATCATTTGCAAAGTATGTTTCATTGGTTTAATACCTTTGCTTCCATGAACTACGGTGTTAGGAGCTAACTCGTCTAAGCGGGATGCCCAGACCAACTGTGTTAGGAGCTAACCCGTCCAAGCGGGATGCCCAGACCGACTATTATGGTGCACTTGGCAATTTAGGAATAGTTTCTCTGTTTTTATTGTGCATGATGATATGTGTGCTCATGCATTGGCTGCAATAAAACGATTATTTTTGCATTTGTTGGAAATGGTTTCTTTTTACGACAGCGTGATAAACAGTTATTTGTTTTCTATGCAGTTATTTGAGAGATTGAGTTGCAATACCACCATGTCTAGGCTATGTTCGAATCTCTGTGCCTCCAGATCATGCTGTCAGGTTCTTCTAACTGCACATAATTTGTATCACTCATTTTAAAGATCCGCACCTCACCCATTTCCACTACATTTTATAATCAGTCGCATGAGACAGTCGGAAATCTCAAGACTTTCCGGCTCCGCAGAATGAAAAAACAGAATGTTATCAATCGTTTATGTTTCTTCCTCAATGAATTTCAGCTCACCAAAGTTTAGCTCACCAACTTAAGATAGTAGTATCAGACTTAACTGATACTAAACTTGGTGATGATGTAGTATCAGAGCTCGATGATGTAGTATCAAACTTAACAGATAGTAAACTTGTTATCACCGTCGCACATTTTTTGCACTATTCATCAAAAAATAACTACATCTGGCCTGGAGAGCTTACCAGTCTTTACAATAATATTCCCTTTGTAGCTGAAGGTGGGAAAATCATCAGGGTAGGAGGCTTTCTAAAGTTTCACCAGGCGCCTGCATCCAAGAGTAACTAGGCTAAGTTAATGGGATGCAAATTGGAATCCTTGGATGACAATGGGATTTTCAATAGTTTTTGAAGGTTACCTTATACTACCACCTTGTGCAAGAGGTATGATGTATCCAGTGAATGATTTGGTTTCATTCTTTGAAAGACACTTGCAACAGTCATCGAATGTTGTTCTAGTGCATTCCTTCATTTCTAGAATGAGTCTAGTGCTTCCAGGTCTACAAGTTGAAGCTCCAATAAAAGTTTAGTCTTTTATTACTCCTTCAAAGGAGATGATCTGATTAAGGATAAGGAGAATCTAAAACGTTCAATGACTTTAAATTATTCTGAAGTTGAATTTAAAATCAAACAATGTAATTGAAAAGGACCTTCTGAAAGTGGCAATATTGGCTTTGAAAAGGGTGTTTTTCTATTGGAATAGTGTGTTTTTTTATTACTTATGAACCTTAAATTGCAGTTTGTTGTTATAAAACTATGAACGTCAATTCAAAAAGTGTGAATTTAAAATAAACAAATGCAATTTCTAATTTGAAAAGTGTGAATTTCAAATCAAATAATGCAATTTTTTATTTGAAAATTGCAATTTTCATTTGTAAATGTTCTAAATTTTAAGGTGAAAAAATCAATGTCTAAAATATTCAAGTCACTTTGAAGACGGGTCAAAAAATGCCTTTCTAAACTCCAAAATCAAGCAAAATCAGGTTCCAAAACTGCCAAATCCAGGTTCCAAAAGTGCCAAAACCAGATCCAAAAGTGCCAAAACCGATTCCAAAATTGCCAAAACCGATTCCGAAAGTGCCAAATCAAGGTTCAAAAAGTGACAAAACCGGTTCCTAAAGAGCCAAAACCGGTTCCAAAAGTGCAAAATCCGGTTTCGAAAGTGACCAAACTGGTTCCGAAACTGCAAAATCCATTTCCAAAGTGCCAAAATCAGGTTCCAAAACCATACTTTTTATTTTGAACGAGGCTCGACATAAATGAATGAAGGGGCGGCTGACCCTTCTTCTACCTACTATTATTTTCATAATAGTTCTCGACTGCAAGATGGGTGGTTCGATCATTCTTGTGTTCAACATTCTAGATATAGGTGAGTTGTCGGATATCGGTGTTCACAATTATCTACTAAAAGAAGGGGCGGCAGATCCTTCTTGTCAGCAGTCGGAAGTTGGGAAAAATTTTGTTTACATGTTATATCATAGGCAATGTCTCGATCGTCGCCACATACTGTGGAAGTCGGCAGTGGAGAAATGTTGTCCCAACCTTCGTAGATTAATTGTATTTCATTTCTCTTTTAATTGAAGGGTCGACTGACCCTTCTTGTGCTTAGTATTTTTGCAGTCTTCACCATTCAGGATATACATGAATTCACATCCTATACTTCGTAGGTTGAATATTTCCACAATTCCCTCATAAGTGAAGGGGCGGCCGACCCTTCTTCTACCCAATATTTTTTTCATACTAGTTTCAGACTACTAGAAGGGTCGGCCAACCCTTCTTGTGATTTATATTTTTCCATTCTTGACCATTTTGGTTATACATGAATTAATCTCTATTTTGGAAAGGGAATATCTCACACGTGTGAGCCTCAAAGAGAGAACTGACACCAATGGAAGTGATGACATGGCATGTATGATGACATGGCATCTATGATGATATGGAATTGTTGATGTATATGTAACTTCGGAATGCATTTCACCTATGTATTTAATCTATGTGTATTGTACTCCTATAGAGATGTGTTATTCCTCTATAAGGAAGTGTCGTCATTTGTATTGAAAAGTGTCACAAGTGTCGTAACTTGCCGATGGGTTATTAGACCACCATGTGTGGGGTCGGCCCTGATTAAGTTAACCATGGGTTATTAGGCTAAGCTAGATAAGTCGGCCCCATTAGTTTATTGGGCAGGACAGGACAAGTATAAATAGAGATCGAGAGATCTCTATTTAGATATCTCATTACTCACTTCTACATCACTCGGAAAGTGGCGCACATGTGAGGAGGAGGATCATCTGCTAGGAGAAGACTACCTCTTGTACTTGGGTTTGACGGTTGTATTATTGCTCTACCTATCTCTGAGGAAGTTGTGGGGTTTTTCGCCTTAGGGTTTTCCCCACAGAAACTCTATGTGTCTATTGTCTCTTACGTTTGCCTCTTATTGTGATTGACATGACTGACATACTTGATATAATTGATATGTTGTACATGTTATTCTATCAGTAAAGATCCTAGAGTATATTGAATTAATGCTCAAAATTTAACATGGTATCAGAGCTTCCCTCAGAAGAAGACATTGTGCAGTGGCAAAAACTAGGGTTTCTTGTTTATTAGGTTTCTCTCTACAGATTTTGGAAAAGCAGTAAGGTAGATTGACTCTACTCATCAAGGAGAATCTATATGTCCAATCAGAATTCAATTCTGAGCACTTTCAGTTTTGGCCCTAAAACTTAGGGTTTCCACAAAAATAGGAATTTCTGCAATCGAAAGACGTAGCTGGAAGCTCCTTGGACAAATCGAATTTTAGAGCTTTGGGTCAAGATTTTTGGTTGGGTAAATCTTTGGGAAACTCAAACCCTAATTCAAGGTCCTCCCTAATGAATCTGGGAAGACTAAAAGGCATTTGTGAAGGGTGAAACTTTGCAGAACTCAAATTCTGAGTGTACCAGGCTGATCAGATCATCAAAGAGCATCTTTCTATCCTTTTAGAAAGTTGAAATTCACATTTTGAATTTTTAGGGTTTCTCTCACAAACCCTAATCGAGGACCAGATCCAGTTTTCAACAAATCAAGTGCTAAGACCTAAATCTTTTCTATTTCCATTTGAAGTACTCTTTAAAGATGTCTCACCACACCAAGCTTGAGGATAAGCTTGAAGGGGATGATAACTTCTAAGCATGGAAGTATAGGATTGGGTTAATTCTGGAAGAAAATGAGTTGGACACTTATATAAGTGAAGAGGTCCCTGTCCCAGAGGGAAAAGAGGCTAAGGCTCTTCACAAGAAGAACTTGGTCAAGGCAAAGAGGATCATTGTTGATTCTATCAAGGACCATCTAATTCCACATGTGTCATCTCTAAAGACACCCAAGGCAATGTTTGACTCTTTGACCAAGCTGTTTGAAGGGAAGAACATAAATCAGAAGATGACTCTACGAAATCAATTAAAAGGGGTAAAGCTTCAGAATGGAGAGACCCTTCAATCCTATTTCTTCAAGGTCTCTCAGATCAAGGAACAACTTGAAGCTCTGGATGAAATGGTGGAGAATGGTGAAATTGTCATGACCACTCTGAATGGCCTACCTAGGTCATGGGATTCCTTTATTCAAGGAATTTGTGCAAGAAGGAAGTTGATCTCCTTCAGTAGACTGTGGGAGGAATGTTCACAAGAAGAGGCTATGCTTGTGGGTCGAGAAGAAAAGATGGGAAATGAAGATCAAGGTCTCGCAGCTCACACCAAAAGAAGCAATCCTAAGAAGGTGCACTCTCAGCAATCCTCTCATCAAAAGAATAAAAGAGATCTAAGATGCTTCACATGTAATGAGAAGGGTCACTTTGCTGCAGATTGTCCTAAGAACAAAAGGGACAACAACAACAACAACTTCAACAAGAAGAAGAAGAATAACAAAAGGAAATATCATGCTCATGCTGGCGAGGATGATGAATCCCCCAGGAAGAAGGCTAGAGAAGAAAGTGATGACTCATTAAGCGAAGATGAATATGTTCTAATCTCTGCTCTCACAGGTGCTATCTCTCATGGTTGTAATGATTGGCTTATTGATAGTGGGTCTTCCAAACACATGATTGGTTTAAAGAATCCTTTGCTAATCTATCTGAACATGAGTCACTCCATAAGGTGAAACTTGGGGATGAATACCAATATCCTATCAAAGGAAGTGGTGAGGCCTCCTACAACCTAGACTCTGGCAAGTCTTTGAAGATGAAAGATGTTCTATATCTACCTGGGCTCAAGAAGAACCTTCTCTCCATATCTGCATTAGATGCAAAAGGCATGAGGGTTTCATTTGTAGATGGCCAAGTCCTAATGTGGCCAAAGGGTAAAACTATAGATGATGCAGTAGTGATTAGAGAGCAAGAGGGAGGATTGTACAAATTGAAGGGACAACCTGAACATGCTATGGTGACATGAAGAAAAAGATTCATCCATAGTCATGGATCATAGAGAGGTATGTATAATTTGTTTTTGCAAAGATTAATTTATGAGTTATGCAGGTAATTGAAGAGAACAAGAAAACATTGCTAGACATAACTAGCAAATATGATGACCAGGTATGTTTTTATTATATCAAAGGATCTTATACTTTTGTATGATTGATAATGATTACTCATGAAGTTACAAGTTTGAGTAATCTAAGTTTTATGCATATTATGTCTCTTACCTTGATTGATGATATGACTAACCAGAAGAGTTCTATAGTCAAATATGAATATGCATGAGTAAGAGAAGTATTCCCTGAAACTTTGAATGCTAATGCTTATTATTATCTGTGTTTGAAATGATCATTGTTAAGATTCAATATGCTAAGACAGAAAATATCAGCATTACATTCCATTTCACAACAATAGCATATACAGGATCACTGAAAGAATAACAAGCACAGCATAAACACAAGATACATAGATTGATCCTGGGAAACCCTCATGGGGTAGAAAACCTAGCAAAGCTTCCTCAATATAGATGACCAGCAAATACAAATATGTAAACCATGGACATGAGCTCCTTCTCCTCCATAGTAGATCTCTCCCTCACCTATGCTATATTCACAAGTGAGTGTGTGTGTGTTAAATGAGGAACACACCTCCTCTATTTATACACATCTCCGACTTGTCTTTTATATTAACTAGGTCAGCCCCAACTTAACCACTAGGTTAAACACCCCATTACAATTGACTGGGCTGACCCCTCTAGGGTGGTCTAATAACCCTTTGAACCACATAACACATACAGGGCCGACCCCCACTAGGGAAGTCTAATAACCCAACTTACGACATTCCGACGGAGGAATAAACATCTCCGGATATACAATAAGGTCTTCACGGAGGAATTAAACATCTACGGAATAATAAAGTACAAATATAATATTCTTAGAAGTTACAATATTTCAACACTCCCCCTTAACAAGAAGGATATTATAACAACATCTGCAAGAGCAAGGATTCATCAACATCATACATGATACATCTATAAATCATTGGAAGCTTTCTCAACATCATCAGTAACTCAAGCAGTTACTGGAACATCCTCAATACTGAAACATCAACATCTTCAGTACTGAGTCTTCATCTTCTGCTGCACTTGAAAAGATACAACAACATCAATATCAACATCTGGATCCTCACGATCATCAGTATCATCATCACACGATCATCATCATCGTCATCACATGATCATCAGCATCATCATCATCTCGATCTACAACATCTAGATCATATCGATATACAACATCTCGATCATCTTGATCTACAACATCTGGATCATCTCGATCTACAACATCTGGATCATCTCGATCTATAGCATCTGGATCATCAACTAGATCCTCTTGATCGACAGCATCATCATAGCAGCATACTCTGCAATACACAAGATCCTATTACGGGATGATCAATCCCTCTCACTTTAGGACATAGGTCCATGGATGATACAATCTAGATCAAGTTCCAGGATGATCAATCCTTATCACTTTAGGACATGAGTCCAAGGGTGATGCAATCCTATCACGTACATTTTGAACCAAATGTCCAGGGATGATGCAGTCCTATCATTAATGTTCGGAGACAAATGTCTACGGATCAATTATGGGACTGAAGTCCGGGAAAGATACAATCCCCACTCATCCGCTAAGGACCCATTCTTAGAGACATCTGTCTACGGATCAATTCCGGGACTGAAGTCTGGGGAAGATACAATTCCCACTCGTCTGCTAAGGACCCATTCTCGGAGACATCTGTCTATGGATCAATTTTGGGACCGAAGTCCGGGGAAGATACAATCCCCACTCGTCTGCTAAGGACCCATTCTCAGAGACATATTTCTACGGATCAATTCTGGGACCAAAGTCTGGGGAAGATACAATCCCCACTTGTCAACTAAGGACTTCATTCTCGGAGACATCTGTCTACAGATCAATTCTGGGACCGAAGTCCGGGGAAGATACAATCCCCTCTCGTCCACTAGGGACCACATTCTCTGAGACATATGTCTATGGATCCTTTTAGAACATGTGTTCAAGGATGATGCAATCCCTCTTCTTTCTTGGAGACATATGTCTACAGATCCTTTTAGAACATGTGTTCAAGGATGATGCAATCCCTCTTCTTTCTCGGAGACATATGTCTATGGATCCTTTTAGAACATGTGTTTAAGGATGATGCAATCCCCTCGTCCACTTAGACCCTGTCTAAGGACCATTCACCAACCTCACTGTCGACATCATCAATATAGGTATCCACATCATCGAACTCACTGTTGATGCAGGAAATCTCATCATCAGCGACCATATCACTCCCCCTTTCGAGGAGGGTCCTTCTGAACTACACAAAGCTTGTCTTGAAAATACTCAAACTTTACTCGAGACAGAGGTTTGGTCAATATATCAGCAACTTGTTCGTCAATGCTTACATACTCGAGCTTGATAGCTCTTTTCTGCACCATATCCCATATATAGAAATATCGAATCTCTATGTGCTTTGACTTATCATGGAACATTGGATTTTCTATCATCTTGATACAACTCTGGTTGTCACACAGGATCTCAATGGGTTCCATCTCTAAGTCAAATAAACCAGATAATAACTTATGAATCCATATCGCTTCGCAATTAGTAGAGCAAGAAACTATATATTCCGCTTCGATTTTGCTGAGAGCCACACTAGACTGCTTCCTGCTAAACCACAAGATCATGGCAGATACAAGACAATAACATGCACCTGATTTACTCTTCCTGTCTGAGACACTTCTTGCCCAATCAGCATCTGAGTAGCCATTTAATCTGAAGTCATGATCTCCAAGATAATATAGACCAAAATCTATCGTACCTTGCTGACTATTAGGTGGGTAAGGATAGTTAGGCATAGGAGGAGATGGTTGAGCATAATCTTGTCCTCTCCATCCATGTGGCCATTGTTGTTGTTGTGCATTCTGAGGAGGGTACTGAGGTGGCCAATTTTTCCAACCTGAAGTGTTCCATTATTGAGGAGGTTGATAAGGATAGTAATAGGGTGGAATTTGTGATGAAGGATCCTGATATGATGATTGATCTCTAGGTTTCCAAGGCCTCCTAGATGATTCACCAAAGTTTCCACTCTTATACACAACTTGCAACCCAGGTAATGCTGGACAATTATCAGTTGGATGTTCTTCTGTACAAAGGTGACAAACTGACACATTATTCAGTGGACATTCCTTTTGGGGATGTTTAGTTCTACACATAGGATAGAAAACACTCATTGATGCATGCTCTTCATCCTATCTCTTTTTGGCTTGTAATGCATCCAATTGAGAACCCATGGCTCCTAAGATATCTGTTTTGAAATTTTCCAATAGGTTTCCCAACTCTACCCTTGTAACTCCACCAGGACCAGATGTGTTTCCTTTTAGGTTCCTAGCATAAGATTATCGAAAGTGTCTTCCACTTTTCCCTCTGCTCTTAGAGTAATTCCTACATAGCTCACAAATATGTGAAAAAGGCTTATGAGAGATGTCTCCTGTTGCCATGAGATTAAGGTTCTCTAAGAATTCTTCTGAGATTCCCTTGAGGAAGAGTGTTCTTACTGCATCCTCCTGAAGATCACTATATTTAGATTTATGTAACACATAGTTAAATCTTTCGATAAAGTCTTCTAGGATCTCGTCTTCAAGTTGTTGTATTTTAAAAATATCATTGCGAGAGTCCTTAGGCTTACAGTAATCCTGATATTTCCATAGAAATGCATTCTTCATGTCTTCAGAAGTTCTAATACTAGATTCTCCTAACCCCATGAACCATCGAAGAGAAGAATCTTTTAATGTGGTAGGAAAGAGTTTTATCTTTTGGCCATCTTGTAGGTAGTTATAACTCCTACACAAAATCTCAAATTCAAATAAGAATGTATATGGATCCTCACTATTCTTCCCATAAAAGGTTGGTAGTGAGGAAGGAGGGATGTTTTTCATAGTTACATCTTGTGCAGTTTCTAAGATAGGGAATCCAAAAGTACCTTCAGTTCTGACTTCTCCCTCTTCTTCATCTTGTCGGACATGATCTTCATTTTCATCTTCCATGAAGATTTGATTGCCAAAGAGAGAATACTTAGGTGGATCCTTTCTTGGAGAATATGGGATATCCCAACGTTCTGTTTTAGGAATAGTATTTTTATTTTTAGGAGGAGAAATACCAACTATGTGGGAGTCCAGCTCTAAAGGTCCTCCCACTGTTGTTTCAATCTTTGAAATAACTATGTTCATAGAATTTTCAAAAAGAGTATCTAATTGTGTAGGATCAATAAAGTCTACTAAGTTTGGACCACCTACTATTGAAAAGGTAGTGTCTTTGAGTTTTTGAACTAATGGAGGGTTGAGAAGTTCTGAAGTGTTATCCTTTTGAATTTCTTCTTGTCTAGCTTCAGTCTCAATATGAGCTTGAGGTTCTTCTAGTGGAATTTCTTTATTAACAGGCTATTCTGATGTCCCTATGGTTTCCCCTAATTGATTTCCAAAAAGGATTTCCTTCACTTTCCAAGTAGGACTATCCACTTTAGGTGTCTTCCGATACCTTTGTGTTGAGTTAGTAGTTGGGGTGGCATGCCCCCCATATAGCTTAGTAGGAATTTTAGTAGGGATTCTAGTAGGAGGGCTAGTTTTAATAAATATACCTTTTGAGTTGCTAGACCTATTCATGAAAACAAACTATAACTGAAATAAATTCTAATTTCATTACTACTACTGCTGGGTTTTGGGAATTCCTGTTATAATAGATGCACAGGTTATAAAAGAGAGTTCTATCTATCTACAACTGAGTTCTACCTGTCTACAACTCCTCGGCAACGACGCCAAAATGTTGAGGCGTAGTTATTGTCTTAAAGAATCACCAAAATATTTAACTATTGACCAGGGTTGATAATCTTAGAGTTGTGGCATAGTATATGATGAGGTAGAATGGGACCTAAAGTTTCAGCTCGGCAGACCTTTGAAATGTTTAATAAAGAAAAGATTGAAAGATCTTTCAAAATGAAAAACCGAGTCAAACTTCAGAAATACAACAAACGAACTAATTAAATCTAAGTAAACCAACATATCAGAATAGTATCAAGCTATACTACTCTACTCTATGGATAACAACTGAAAGATATAAAAACAACGATATTATTTTAGGAAGTAAGACTGAATAAAAAACAGAACTACTTTGATGAAGTTGAAAACTACTGATTAAAAACTCTAAACTAGGGATTAGAAACAATTGTAAATGAGTTCAGAAACCTATCTATAAGATAATTCAACTGACAACTAATTATGAAACAAAGAACTATATAAACTCAAAGCAAAGCTATAAACTACTTAGTTAATTAAACAGCTATTCATGCATTCAATTCATAATTCAAGACTACACTAAACTACCTAATTCCATTCTCCTTGGGGATTCTGAGGAAGTGTATCAAATGTAATAGGGATGGGAGAAAATGTATCAAAGTGGCTTTCAAATGTGACATGGAAACAAAATGGAAACAAATCTAATTTAACTTCTACAAATAAATGCAAACTAAAGATTGTCCAACTACAATTAACTTTAAACATCTTCATCTATCTTTAATCCATAAGCAAATGATATAAAACTAATGAAATCTAGAAGCAAGTAGGAAACTTAATAAAGATATTTACTTGAACTGAATTTGATTTGGAAGCAAGTAGAAAAATTGATAAAGATATTTATTTATGAACCAAACCCTATTTCATGAACATCTTCATTAACTGTATAAATGGGAGAAATGATTCAAGACTGAGATAACATGGAGAATGAAATCGCTAAACCTAATATGAGATTAATCTTAACAGCATATGAGAAGCTACACTAAGAATGAAACTGATAAATTCTGTAACAATAAAGCATTAATGAATCAGACATAAGAGAAACATAACTTGTAAAGCAACTGAAGCAAGGTTAAGGAAAGATAGAATGAAAACTGAGGATGATGAAAAAACTTAATTAAAACTCTAAGTGGTGTAAAACAAGATCTTAATTACATCTAAGGAGGCTAATTAAAGGTAAGAAATATTACAGTTCAAAGACCTAATAAATTGGATTCAAATAAGCATAAAAACAATGCCAAAAGTATTAAGGTACGTATGATGATTCAGATGACTCTCTGAATGACAGTCCAGATGGAGGAAAATGATTTAAATTAAGGAAAGAAGCAGTTTGGATGATCTTAATGTTAGCTGATTGGTGCATATGAACCTTTAGTGCAAGGAAGCAACGAATAGAGTGTTTAGGAGCTAATATAACAAGAAGTAACCATTTCTAATCATTGTCCAAGGAATGAACTATTTCTATGGCATAAGAAAACAAAACTGAAATAAATAAGGCTAACCTACAGCTACAGGAAAGAAACTGATAGAACTAATTCTAACTAGGACTGAACTTGGAATGTTAAGCTAACTAAACTCTAGGTATTTGTAAATAACATGACTAAGAGGAAACTAAGCAAACTAAGCATGACCGGTCACTAATTACATTATGGAAATATCATTAATGTGAACATCAATTAAGATATACATTTCATAAAACAGAGGTATCATTTACATAAGTGGCAAAACAACATACATATTACAAGACAAAGATATCATATACAAAATAAATACGGGAATTAAACAAATAACACAACTTATCTACAGAATACAAATACAAATTATGTACATAGATGGAAGACAACTGGTTGTTGAGGGGCCCTTCTTAGCAATCAGAGGCTACGCCTTAATCAATCAATCACCACGCACGCTACTAAGCTTTCATAAAAACTAGAGCATAGGTATATTAAATTAAAACAAAGCTACAACGTTTCTGCATCTACTTGCAGCTGAAAAGATTAAAGACTAACTCGTCTTAGTCACAAAGATGGCTATATAAACATAATTACAAATGGGAGAGCAGGTCGACCCTTTAGTGGTCGACTGCTCTAATAATAGGCAGTCTTAATGCCAGAAAATGGCTCTGCTTAACAACTCACAATAGTACATGGCCAAGGAACGACCCCATAACAGTTTATGACAGTGCACCGAGCATCTACGAGGTTCCACGGCATTGGTTTCCTTCACGCGGTTGTTGAGACATTGATCCTCCTTTGACGTGGGCAAAGAAATGTGTTTTCGAGCTGAGCATGCAGGAAAGACGGAACTTCTGGAGTGTTGACATGATTTGCAGGTGTGTTTTCAAGCGAGGGTAGTAGGAGGGAAAATATTCTAGAACATGGGCTGACCAACCACGACAACCATGTTGCTATCAGAGCCCACCTTTCACTTCTTCCTTTAATGACCAGAAATATTCCAACCAACAATATTGCGGGCTGAATGAAGGTCTGAACGGCCGGCTGGATGAAACTGAACGTTTGCAACATGAACACATGTCTGAATGGAGGTCCATTTGAAACCCATTGACTGCAGAACAAAATCTAGTTTCCAAGCAAGTCGAAAAATGTCAAATAAACATGAATAAATCACAATATGATTATTTTTACCCAAAATTCATGTGATGTGTGAATATATGCATACTTGATCTGATTGATGGTCTGAATGGCGGAAAGAATAACTTATCATAGCAAAATAGTGAAAATAACGTCAATCAGAGTGTGTTTGATGATCAAAAGTGGTGACAAAATGGACACCAACACTTCTGCGAGCCATTTCAATTTTGAAGAAATGGTGAAAACTTGGATGGAAAACCCTATTATTTTTGTCCCTAAATCTGATAGGAAGTATCATGTGGCTTGGTTCAAAGATCCCTTTCCTTTTTTTGTAGCCATGTTATGTAGATTATACGGGTTACCCAACTGTGTGTTCTTCAAGGCAGAATGGGTGCCTGTGGCACATCACATTCTTACCATCGGTGAATCATTCAATTGGGAACATATATTATCTATGATTTTGAAAGAAGCTATTGAGAAATACAAGAAAACCCTTGATTCCAATAAAATTTCATTTTAACTAGCTAGCTATGTCATGGATTTTTTATGTTCATCTTTTCCTTTCCCTAGTTTGGGATGGAATTGGACCAGAGAAGGACCACCTGTCCATATCTATTGCTCATCTTTATGGGAAGACAATTTTATACCTCATAATTATGATATCTGTGATCAATCGTTCGGCTCTACTTTTTGTAAGACATTCAATGAGGATGTCCCTACTTTCTCTTCACAAGCAAAGGCATTGATTGATACTATGGGAGATTAGTATGTTGGTGAATATTTTTCTTACATCAGAATATGGGGAAGTAGAACAATTCACCTTTTCCCTAGGATTGTGCCCAATAGAATGGTCATAAAGGAGGTCTCATTTTAGACTGTAATTGAAGGTGTATTCCATTGGTTTATTGGAGCAAAGAGGAAAGGTTGGCCTAAGTTTCCCCTTTCGCTTGGACCTCTACTCATTGAGAATTCCACACATGCAATCTTACATGGAAAAAGGGTGACAACATTGAAGTTTGGGGAAGCCCTTAAAGGATGCATGATCCCAAATCCTTCCCAGAAAATCACTTTCCTAAAGAACACATAAAGAGTAATTATGCGCATGAAACATAGTCTAATGATTCAATCTATGAAGTTTCAAATTCATTTAAAGATGTATTAAGCAGGGCTGCCACTCAAGAAGAAAAGGGATTCATCCATCAATATCAACAAGAGATTAAGGTAAAGGTTCTACAAGATAGAAAGCTCAATCTATTAGAAGAAGAGAGGGTTCAAAAATAGATGATTGAGAAATAAGCACAAGAAGCTCAGAAAAAGCAAGTTAAGACTCCTTTTCTCTTAACTTATCAACAGGAGGATAAGAAAGGAAAGACTCTAGTTGATGATCCTCCACAACCTCAACCTATAGAAAATCTTAATGATTTGATCAAATCAACTGAAGACATGAAGAAAATCCTGGCCTTGATGAACTGTTCTCTTGAAACTAAAGCTATTGTTACAACACTTCCATCAAAGAAGCAGAAAACAAAAACATCAGCAACAAAGACTGAGTTACTACAAGTTGATGATAGTGACCTTGATGACGAGTTATCTCTCACCAACCTATCATTACCCATGTCTACTTCTACAGTTCTTACAATGACTACCTCAATCACCCAAGTTCTTTCCGACTCAGCTAAAAAACCACTGATAGGGGATTTTCTCTCAGATATTCCCCTTCTTGAAATATCTTCCAACCTCACGATAAAACCCCCTCCGATTGTTACCACTCCCACTATTTTTCCATCTGTACCACCATCAATCTTTGTTGCTCATTCTATTTCTTCATCTGCTCAACTTAATGTGTCTATGGATACATCTCTTAACTCAACCTAAATGAAAATTTATTCTCGATCTATAGATCCTGTCATTTCATCCATTATTTCCTTCTCTTCTCTTTCAACCTCAACCACTACAACAACTGTTACTCCCTAATCCTAGCTGAGCATGCCTATCTCTACCCCTGTTGTTTCACAACCTGTATCATTGGTCACTACCTCAGAAGTATTGTCATCCACTTCTGAAGTGATAGCATATTTTGGTGAAGATGCGATAGTTTCTCTTGGTGAGTATTTCTGGAGAAAATCAGAAAAGGAAGTAGTGAAGAAAGGTTATAAGAGAGATAGATAAGGAACATTAGTTCAAGGTACTGTTCCCAACCAGATCATATGGAACAAAGCCTCCACAGATGTGAACAAGTAATCTTTGGAAACAAATTATTCTATAGGAGCCTTTGTTGGTTCCAATTTTGATTATGTCACTACACTCAACAAAGAAATTGAAAAGAAAGAAGTAGAATTGCAAGGTCTTCAGAAGAAGCAAATAGATGTGGATCGACAGTATCAATCTCAACTAGAGGAATTAAAGGGAAAATATGAATCTCACATTCAATAACTGCAATCACATAATGAAGGTTTGAAAGAGAAACTTCATGAAGCTCAAGGACATAATGCCTAGTATGTTGAGAAGTTGATAGCTCTTGAGCAACAGCTGGAATTTTCCCAATCTATTTCTGCCAGTTCCTCATTTTCATGGTTTTCCAAGGATGAGTTTAAAGAATTTGTTTTGAGAATAAATAATGACCAAAAAGATCTCTCAGTTGAGTTATTTGAAGCGTTAAATGAAATTCAAGATGTTTTCAAATCCTTTGAACATTTCTATGACATTCTATGTGATCATAATCAATGAAGAAATGATGCTATAAGGGATTTTGAAGATGTTATTGATTGGCATAAATATATTACAGACAAACCTGAAGGGGTTCCTATTTTAGACAATATCAAGTTAAGGAGGATGAAAATTTATCTACAGTCTTGGGATAATGTTTTTGATATGGTTGAGACCACCATTGAATAATGACAAAAATATTGTAGGAAACGATGGTTTGATTATTATAATCTATTAGGGTTATTGGATTTTCTTATTCTAAATCAGATGGAAAGTGCTCTCCCCCCTAAACTCCTGATCAAACAAGTTGAAGAAAATCATCTTCACTCCAAAGAGCACATTGAACAGCTGGAGCATGTTCATATAAAATAAATTGAAGAGTTGGTTGAGTTACCCATTTCTTCAGGGATGAAAGTGAATGTGTTTTTACGAGAATGGTCAAAGGAAACGAAGAGGGGGATCGAAGATTTCCTTTGCAAAGCTCAACTACAGCTTGAACATGCTCAATATTAGAATATTGATGATCTTTTAGATGTTTTTTTCCAAGTGGTAATCTTCCTTTGGTAGATCTTAAGCAAATATTTTGTAATCCATAATTTCATGGGAAGTTAGTTTATTTTCAACTTATCATATATATTATTTAAAGAGACTTAGATCTCATGTTATAGGGGGGGGAACCGATAGAGGAAAGAACTAGAGGCATATTGTTGCACATGGAGTATTGTAATTTATTACAGTCTTTAATGAAATTCAGCCAATCTTCTCTTATCTTTTCTTCCCGTTGATTTATTTATCAAGTGTTCTTGATGAGTATAGATTCCCTAGCATTTATCCAATGTTTCACTTTTATCTGGTTATTAAAAATCACAAGTGTATTGTTGGGACTCAGAAATGTCCTATTCTCATCCAATTTTCCTTTCGCTATTCTTCACATTTCATCGTCCCATTAACCTTTCATCATACCATTTCCATACATATACTTGAGTTTCATCTTATTATTTTCCACTTTATTCATTTTAGTATTATAAGTGAATTTATGATTAAATATTGGAAAATAACATGCTTTTCACTAATATCTCAAGTATGGATGAAGCTTTGTAATGTGTAAAAATATGGAAGGATCAATTCAAACAAAGACTCCTCGAATATCTCCTCCACCATTTCATGGAGATAGTTATTCAAAGAATATTCCAAATTGAAGATCATGGAGATTTGGTTGGCCTATCTTATTTAGGATGTACGAGAAACATGCGGAGAATTTGTGAGAGACATGTAGAGGATTTGAATGAATCATACTTTGTAATAATAGGAAATTAGTTGAGAGTGGTTAAGAGAATAGTGGATCTGTCATTATGAGATGGTTATCTTCTCCTCAAAGACATTCATGTATAAAAGAGAGTGCTCGCTCTTCATTTTGCAGGAATAGTAGAGGGAGGATATTGATAGTAGATAGATCATAGATTAGGAGGAGATTAGTCTCAGATTGTAGAAGTTAGGTTTTGGCTTTTTAATATGGAGAAGGGGATTCTTAGCTTTTGTTCATAATCTTAGTTTTGATGCTTTCATGATTTGTCATTGATTGGTGTGATGTAAATTAGGATTTCTTTATTGTTAATGTGAGCTCACATGTGTTATCTCATTGCTCTTCATATATTGTCTTTTTTTTTATGCAATTTACTTTCAGTAGTGTGTTTCAGCTTCCAGCATTAGATTAGCAGTTGTGTGTTTCATCTTAAGGGGGTAAGGGGGGATTATATTAGCAATTAGAAATTAGCAAGGGGGGGTTAGATTATATTAATTTCACTTCAGTCCTTCATATACTTTGCATGTGATTCGTAATCCTACGAACCTCAGATTGACAAATTAAATGGTTGGGCAAATACTACAACGGAATTAAACGACAATATTTCTGCTTAACATTTTGGCGTCGTTGTTGGGGAAGCACGATGGATTGAAGTTTAGTTTGATTTTCTGCAAGCATACACTAGATTGTGAATTTTGATTTATGCAATGAGTGTTTCAATTCTGCAAGTGTGAATTTCAATTTTAGCAAGTGTTTTTTTGCAGCTATGAAGAGTAATGGTTTTCTGTACATAGTGTTTTTATTTTTTATTTTTGTAGTATTTTTTTTCATTTAGATTTGGGTGCTGTAAGAATCTGTTTTTCAAAATGATTTAACAATGAGTTTAAGCTTGGAGTAGCTCACTCAGATCCTTGCAAAAGTAGGGATCTCCTCTTCTCACGAAGAGGAGATCCTGGCGGTAGTCGAGAGCTTAATTACTCCTCCATAAATAGATGAAGAATTAACATACGAAGAATCCTGCACATTTGATGACAAACAATTATGCGAGCAGGAGGTCGAGGAGGACAACAAGGAGTGGCAGCATGATCCGAGTGAGGAAAATTGTGCCTATGACATCCCTATCGAACGATGGTTTCAAGCAAGTACAAGGTTAGAACAATTTAGTTTTTCTTTTCTTCTAGTTAATTCACAGTCAAAACAACTAATTTCACACATTTCTGTTCATCCTCATTTTCTATTTGCAAAATTAACACAGAATATATTCTTATTACTGTTATGTGAATGGCTACACTTGATATTTAACCACACGTAACTGTTTTCTGAATGTTAATTAGAATAGAGTAGGTAGGATTTTATTTTCAGTTTTTTCTTTCACCCATAATAAGTATGCTCTCCTCTACGCTTTGTGCGATATGAGGATCATAAAGTAGGATGTTTTCTAACGTTTTTAGGAAAAAAATAAATTAATGTTTGTAGTTATGCCTAATCGATTCCATCCTCAATTTGCAAATTTATCTCCATTTGCTAAAAATATTGTTTAATTAGAAACAAATAAAAAAAAATTTACTCGAAAATAAATTTGCACGTCCATCTTTTGATCTGCAAATAAAAATAATAAACATTAGGAGAAAAAGTTAGTTTGCAAATTTAATGCTGAAACTGTAAAAATCATGCTAAAACATCAGCTGTAATAGCTACAGCTGAAACAACAGTTGTAACAGTTGTAGCTGAAACAATGCCCAGACAGTATCACGCATGTAAGCTTCTAGTCGGTTTGAGTTGCAGCGATGCCATCTCTTTGCCTTCGTCCTTCATCCTGTAGATACCTGGAAATTAACCCTGCAACCACAATTAAACAAAAGCAATTTTAAATGTACAGAAACCCCCACATAAGCTTCTATTAAACAAATAAACAACATAAGCAATTTGCAATTTCACATGGGGGGAGATCCAAAACTGTTGCTCTATATCGCTTGGCTCTCTGGCTAATGGTTTTCTGCGATTGCTGGCTAATTTCCCATGCTTACCAAGCCAATAGACGATCAGAATATTTGCCAAAGTTTGAAATGCTGACAATGCATGTTGAGAGGGAGAGATGAGATAACAACACATTTATTCGCATCGCCGTTTTCGAGAAGATGGAGACGAATCTCGAAAATCGGGGACATGGGTTTTGTGCGCAACGACATCATTTACTTAATCATGAGGAAATCGCCCAAACAAAGCAATGGTTTGAGCTATACAGCTGTTGCTCTAAACGTGTAATTCTCAGATTACTGTTGCGTCCAGTTTCATAAATTAGCAATTGGTTGAAATGGATTCCCAGTTGGGAATTCGGTTTCTCATCCTCATGAAGGATTTTCTCAGCTGCCAAGTCATTAAACTTCCTGGATGCTCTTATTCTAACATGCATTGCATTATGCTATTATTTGAGAGGATTGTGAGTAGAGATGGCGAGTCTGTTGGATAAAGCGAGACTGTTCGTAGTAGAGAAGACCGCACATCTAGAACAACCAAGTGCAGATATTAGAGACATCGATATGAACATCTGAGCGTGGAATTCATCACTCTAGATGATGTTGCATAGAGAATGGTGTTCATCTCATCTTCCATTTCAAAGTATTTGACTTTTCTCTTTGATGGGTTACAGATGGTGTAAATCTATTGCATTAGTTTCAGGAGTTTGGTACTCGCAAACCAAAATGACAGGTGCAGAAAATTCAAATTGCAATTATCTATAGTTTGTATTAAATAATGAAAAGCTATGCCTGCGTATTAATAAAGAGATGAGAACAGCAAGCCACAAGAAGGAATTTCAACTTCTGAGATTATCGACATCTATGGACTTGTGAAATTTGACAGTGCAGTACGAATTTGCTTGACTGGTTAAAATCCTTTCATAATGCAATCTTCTTTTTGCAAATTTGCAAATTTGAATTTTGATTTTTAATAATATTTTGCAGATATAATTGAGCATGTGCATACCACGAGACCATGCTGTTAGAAGACTACCACAGATGCAGATATTGATGCTAACCATTTGTGAAATTATACTCATCAAGCATGTTTTAAACTGTAGATTTTGTGTTAGTGTGCATATTCTTTCATTTGATTACACCAAAACCAAGGATAACTTTGCAACACGATAGCATTGCGTTCAAGGCATGTCTTAGAAGAGATGGTTTGGCTTGCAAAGGATTTTGCATTAGAAAGAAACTAGAAATTGGCCACAAGCTTTGTGTTGATTCCTGTGTCTATGCTGGATTTTATGCAGAAAGCTGATTCTTTTCTCATGCTCACTGAATATCTCTATTACACACAATGTTTCATGACACTAATGTTTTTGATGCCAGGATCGTTTGCTTGATAATTGTTACTTCATGCTTAGAACGTTGCATATGCATATTCAATTATATCTGATGATGTATAGGTCCAATCATGCAAGAAAAACATTTGGAATTAATGTGGCAAATTGATGAGGATCATTCTCTAGCACAACTTCTGTTTGCTTGAATAAATTTGATGATGGCCCTAAGAAGCATATTTAAAACTTGAGTGACAGGTATTAGCAAGTAAACCGTTATTGATGCACATGGGAATATTTGATGAGGTCAAGATAGAACTATCATAATTTTTTATTTTTTTTGCATTTTCTTTTGGTGTGTGAAACAAAAACAATAAAAAATATAAAACCATGAAAAGAAAAAAAATATAAAAATTATAAAAAATAAAAATAAAAACATTGTAAAAATTCAAAATTGCAAATGGACATTCTATAATTTCCTGAACAAATCTCAAAACATGTTTTTACATTTAACGCTAATTTGTTTTCTTCAAGACACTTTGACAGCAATCAATGAGAAAAATAGTAGAGAGAATTTTTTTTTGCATCATGATGTTTGTTGCTACACAGCAATACATTCGCGAAAACACCATTGTTGGGTCATGACTTCTTTACTCGCATATTAATCATCTCTATGTGGAAGTCTGTTATAGCCAGGTGTTACAGCTACAGTAGTCAACGATGAAACAAGTGCACAATGGCAACAAGTATAAAAACACATTTTATTTTTGAACTATGATTTGCTGCATTCGTATTTCTTTCTACATGTTATGTCTTTCGCACTTCTCACGAATTTCATGCAGGATTAGTACTAAGTTTTTCTCGGGTTTGAAGACAATCACATTTTGCTGCTAAAGTGACTTTTCAAGAATCACAAATTTTTTTGAGAAACATACTTTGATAGATAGTTTGAAGGAGTTGTTACTCATCATAAACATCATGACGTTTGCTGTTACACACAGAAACCATTCATAAACCCATTGGCGTCATACCCACATCTCTCCTTCAAAGCACATTAGTCATCCATGTGAAGTCCACTTTCCATTGCCTTATCTGTCACGACTTGACATAGGCCTATCTTTCTGAGTCGCATACATCCCTTTATCTTTTTTAGTTCGTTTTTTCCATTTCAGTTTGTCTTCTGAATAAAACTAGCTCCCTCTCCATAATTACATTTCCTTGCCATAAGCACTGTTGCTACTAAGATCTTTCCTATAGTCCTACCAATATTTTTGTAAAAACTCACGTTGACTGATGTGGGATTCCTTAAGGCCCACCTTTCAACAAGTCTTCCCCATCGACCTCAGCACCTTTTCTCGGATATAGACTAGAGTTCCTTTTTTAGTACCTGGAGGCTTGCATGCCTTAATGGCAAGTTCTCTCACTGGCAATCATGGGAATACATCAATGTCCCTTGATCGTCTTATCTTGCAAGTGGCTCGACATCAACACATCTATTCACACTTTGCAAGATGTACTCAGGTACCTTGGCACTCATTGACATCAATGGTGAGTTTTCCTCTCATTGGTTAACGACATTCATCAATGGCCGGTAATCCAGTGACTTCTTTTCATGCTCGACATCGACACATTTATTCGCATGACTAGAATTGTACCATCAGGTTTTGTAGCGGGTGAAGACTATACACTTTTTCATGACTCCCTCAGCAGTTACAGCAGCATGACTTCATCTATATGAGAGTACCACAGTTCCACTTTCTGCCTTCGACATTTCCCATGATCCAGTACAACTACAGCAGCATTGACAGTTACATTTTCATGATCCTACAACAGTGACATCTTCCATGATCCAGTTATAGCAGTCACATCCTCCATAATTCAGCAGCGACAATTTCAGTTACATTTTTATCCTACAGTAGTGTCATCTTCTCTGATCCAGCAGTTACAGCAGTTGCACCAGCAACATCACCAACCACGCTCCTATTGCATAGTTCATCATCATTTTTGTGTAAGTGGAGGTATGTTGTTTTCTGAATTTTAATCATGCAATTCCTTACATGCTAGCAATGAATAATTTGGAAAATTCCCTCACCATGCTCCATTTCCTTTTTCACTTTCATAACCCATGCCAAGTTGCACGAGGACATGCAATAAGTTCAGTTGGGGAGGATGATATAGAGGTTGCTGAACACTCTATGGGATCTCAAATGCAATCATATTTTCAGAGGACAGGAAATCTTTTGTGGCAGCTTATTCATTTTCTCATGCATATTGCTCCTTATATAAAATGCAGAATTTAAATTAAGTATATCTCACAAACCATACATTGGATCCTCATGATTTTTGGACAGGGAATGGATAATATAATGATGAACAAAATTGGCAAGTTTTAGCTCAATCCAATGCACGAATTTAAAAAAAAACAGCCATCATCACCTACAACCAATTTGCATTTTTCTCAAAATACGTGATGTGGGTTTTTCTAATTTTTGGTGTGGAGATGCATTGGACTAGTAAACAATTGCTTGCAAAAGTTCAGCCAAACCCAGTTTGTATTTTGGGAGATATTAGTTCAGGAAGTTGGCTGCAACACCCGCTATGACTGTGCCAAACTTTCCATCATCACCTATAGCCAATTTGCATTTTTCTCAAAATCCGTGATGTGGGTTTTTCTTATGTTTGGTATGGAGATGCATCGGAATTATAGAAACTCGCTTGCCAAATTTTAGAAAAACCCAGATCGTAGTTTGTGAGATATTAGCTCAGGACGTTTGTTGCAACACCAGCTGTTACTCCACCAGATTTGCCTACTTTTGCAGCTATTACTCCGCAGTTGTTATTCCGCCAAACCTTCCATTTCATAGCTGAACTATATTCACTATCATCATTTCGCTGCCATTATTCCATTTTTCCACTACCATCACTCCATTTTTCATCTTATTTATCATTCACCAACATTTATTTTCCGACAAATCCTCTTTCGCACTTTGCTTCATACACATGGATACACATATTGGCATGATTCATAAAGGTAAAGAAAAGGCTTTCTTATACACATTGATGATTTCTTATGCACATTGATATCTTATCATTTCCAAGGAGTACATGGTTAAATTATTATTGCAGCAAGAAAACAAATAATGAGATAAATGTTGTTAACACAAGAACCAACATTCTTTGTATTCATGGTTGTTACACAAGAACCAACCATAAGAAAATGTCAGCTACTACTCACACCCTGGATACATTCATTGTTGGAAAGACATCATCAATCAAAGCCAAAATTCAGATGCCAAAAGTTCTTAAGAAGATCCATGCACGGTTGCATGAGGACATGCAACAAGTTCAGTTGGGGAGTATGTTGGGACTCAGAAATGTCCTATTTTCATCCACTTTACCTTTCGCTATTCTTCACATTTCAACATCCCATTAACCTTTCATCATACCATTTCCATACATATACTTGAGTTTCATCTTATTATTTTCCACTTTATTCATTTTAGTATTATAAGTGAATTTATGATTAAATATTGGAAAATAACATGCTTTTCACTAATATCTCAAGTATGGATGAAGCTTTGTAATGTGTAGGAATATGGAAGGATCAATTCAAAGAAAGACTCCTCGAATATCTCCTCCACCATTTCATGGAGATAGTTATTCAAAGAATATTCCAAGGAGAAAATCATGGAGATTTGGTTGGCATATCTTATTTAGGATGTATGAGAAACATGTGAAGAATTTGTGAGAGACATGTGGAGGATTTGAATGGATCATACTTTGTAATAATAGGAAATTAGTTGAGAGTGGTTGAGAGAGTAGTGGATCTGTCATTATGAGATGGTTATCTTCTTCTCAAAGAAATTCATGTATAAAAGAGAGTGCTCTCTCTTCATTTTGGGGGAATAGTAGAGGGAGGAGATTGATAGTAGATAGATCATAGATTAGGAGGAGATTAGTCTCAAATTGTAGAAGTTAGTTTTTGACTTTGTAATATGGAGAAGGAGATTCTTAGCTTTTGTTCATAATCTTAGCTTTGATGCTTTCATGATTTGTCATTGATTGGTGTGATGTAAATTAAGATTTGTTTATTGTTAATGTGAGCTCACATGTGTTGTCTCGTTGCTCTTCATATGTTGTCTTTCTTTTCCGCAATTTACTTTTGTTTCAACTTCCAGCATTAGATTAGCAGTTGTGTGTTTCAGCTTAAGGGGGGATTAGATTAGCAATTAGAAATTAGCAAGGGGGGTTAGATTAGATTAATTTCACTTCAGTCTTGCATATACTTTGCATGTGCTTCGTAAGCCTACGAACCTCAGATTGACAAATTAAATGGTTGAGCAAATACTACAACGGAATTAAACGACAATATTTTCTCCTAACATGTATGAATATGTATTTGATTTCTCATTTATTATTCATATAGAGATAAAGTAATAGGAAATTATTTTCTCTGTTTCACATAATGTTATTCAATATTTTTGTAACTATAGAATTTCCCTCTTTTTTAGATGTTAATTTGAAAATTAACATATCTTTTTTTTTTAGAACAGTCATATGATATAAATCTTTGAATGAGAACCAATTTAGTTTTAACTATTTTTTCTTTTATCAAAAAAGGTATTATTACATATGATTTAAATTGTCATTGGTCATAGTGACAAGTACCACAGTTTCTTGATCTGATTTCTCTGAGGATTCACTACCCATAATTAGATTTAGATAGATCATATTTTCATTTTTTTCTTCTTTCTAGTTTCATTAGCTTGCAATTAATATTTAGGTCTTCCCTTAAGGAAGAAAGTTTCACATGAACTACTCTCGAAGTGTCAATGGAGGCCTAATATCTGTCAGAGTTAGCCATATCAAACAATTTAAGGATAGGATAATACTTGCGTAGGATTATTTGAAGCTTTCAGATTCGGCTATCTCTTTTGCGTTGCTGCGTGGGATTTCTCCAACGTATCGTAGGCTTCAACACAAAGAAATAAATTATTATTATTATTATTATTATTTCTTTGAAGATAGTAACAAAAAGGAAAAGAATAGAGAAAATAGAAATCTTTACAAGATTCAGATTGCCAAACAAACACACAAGTAGTCCAAATAAAAAAGAAAAATCTAAACAAAAACCCTAAACTGAAAGGTTTTCTTATGATTTATAAAATAGTTACTTTCTAGAAAAATAGATGGATTATAGAGGTTCATAGTAAACTTAATATCAATCCAACCCACATTTCCTAGTTTTGAATGGCAATAAATCGAAAAAGAATGAAAAACAGGTCATACGCTCCCTACCTTAAGACATCTTGTGTTTATGCGCTCTATTAGCGTATAGTGCCCCATTTTGTCATTGATTGTTGTCTTTGATTATGACTTTATTATTTGATGGAATGTGGTTGCAAATGGCCCGGTTATTTGTGGATTCAAACCTATATTATGTGTCAACTTATTATTGAGGGCATTCAGTTTTGGATGCCCCAACTCCGTGTGGAACTAGTATTTGTTTATTAAAGATAATTGCTTGGAAACTATATTTTGTGTCATTAATGATGATTTCATGTGATTATGCTATGATTTCAATGTTGTTTGAAATTTCATGTGATTATGCTATGATTTCGATGTTGATCGAAAGTTCATGTGATTATGATACGATTTCGATGTTGATCGAAATGCTTATGTGATTTTGTTATGATTACAATAGTGATCGAAATGCTTATATAATTTTATCATGATTCGATAGTGATTGAATGTATATGCAATGCGGAAATTTTTAGAAAATTATAACCATCTCAACAATGTTTTTGCATGCATGCATCTTGCATTCATTCCATGTAGTGGTAGTTGAGTCTCCTAGCACCTAGTCCTTGTTCCCCCCCCTAATGCTTCATTTTGGTCATAATTATCCTCCTTATCCAACCAGAGCACCTTATCCACATCACAGAAGTGTAAATGCTCCCTCATGCATGATTTTAGGAGTCTACGTGGTCAGTTCCATGAATTAAGGTGGCTTGTCCCCTTGATTTCCTAGTTAATTGACTATTACACCTAGTTTCACTGCTTCTGAGTATAGGACCACCCTTTTTTACCACTGTCAAACAATTATGTGCCTACTTGGATTCTCCTCCCCTAATTTCTATCCCCAATGACTCATTCATGTGCTAGTCCGCCTATTTTGACTTGCCATGGTTCCAATAAAAAATAAGCCTAGACTTGAGGTGAATTTGAATCCTACCAGAGGACAATGTCAACTCCCTCAGCATGAATTGCAGTGGTTGATCTGGTGTCTCTAGTATGACTCACAAGAACTGGTGACTTGTCATTAATATGACTAGTAGTGATCAATGACGTGTCCTCAACATGACTGACAGTGGTTGAAGACAAACTTTCAGTATGATTTTCAATGACTAAAAGTTTTCTTCCATCATGACCTCCAGAGGCTAGGTAGGTTCCCCCTGGATGATTTGCAGAGGCAGGGTGCTTGCACCCAACATGACTTACAGAGGCTGGGTTGCTGCCCCCAGCATGACTTACAGCGGCTAGGTTGCTGTCCCCCTGTTTTGGCATCTTCTTCCTATTCTTCCTCCGTCTATTCGTTTTATACTGTTGGTTACTAGTATTGCTACTTTCGCCACATGAGGTAGAAGGAGGAGGAGAAGATGTTACTGGAAAAGGAGGCACAGGGTTCTGATGCTCTTGATTTGAGGTGCTCACAAAAGAAGTGTCAGGAGCATGCAAGGCATTCAGAGTGGAAAACAACCAAACCGACAACCCTATAGTGAATCTAGGAAGATTCAGAGTAGCCATTAAGGGAGTACCAATGTTTCCAATGAATGGAACAGCACAAGGATACCCTGGAACAGGGGTACCTTGATTGGCGCTCGCTGGAATGCTAGACATAGTTTTCTACTCAAATGAGCAAGAAAATCTCTAAGGCAAACTAAAACAAGTAGCACAAAGAGCACACCACTAAAAAAGGTCATAGGTAAATCAAACTAGGCAAACAGATGCCTTCTGGAGAAGAGTCTGGGATGATGAGGGCCTAGAACAGATCAACGAAGGATGAAGAGTAGTTACCCGGGGTCCACAATACAATGACTAAGGGTGCAAGTGCTGGAATCACCCAACCGCCCTTCCAAATACCTGCAAGGGATTTCCTCCCATGTCTGTCCTAGGTACAACAGATATACCCTCTGCTGTCACCTGTGTATGAACCTATGGTAAGATACTAAGGATACCACCACACCGAAAACTCCTGGGGGAACAGTCTCTGGTCGAATTAGAAGGCGTGGGCAGGGTAATTGAGCCCGAAACTCAAAAGAGCTCCCAAACGCGATCCAATCCTGGTATATGCTCGAAACATAAAGTAGGAGGAGTATTCCTGACAATTTGATCTCACAAGACCTGCTGCATAGATCCCAGGCAAGCTTTGAATGAAGTGGGTTTACCTGCGATAGTCGAACTATGATTTTTGCGTAATGTGTGATCTTGGGTGGTTGAAGGTGTTTTAAACCCAAGATCCTAACCAAGACTAGTTGGTGTAGTGTAACCTAGAAAAGAAAATGTTACTAGTACATTTTATTAGAGTTCATTTTAAAGTTTACTTGCTTACTCAAAAAGGTAGTGGGTGTGTGAGAGTGGTTATAATAGAGATAGAGTACTGAAAGTGAAATATTTACCACCAAACAAATCTTTTCTTTTCAATGCAAGTCTTAAAATTCTGATCTAGAAAGCATATGCAAATGCAATTTTTAATCTTTCGAATGCAAAAAGGGTAAAAATAAAGTCTAAATGTACAAAATTAAACTCAAAACCTAAGAATGCAGCTATTCAAACCAATAAGTATGCAAAAGAAAACTTGTTCTTTTTTATGCAAAGCACTCTAAAATCTTTTAAGCCACTTGCAAGGTACTCTATTCAGAAAATGAATCAAAATTCTTTATGCTTTCCAAAGGTAAGAAACAAAACTAAAACTAACCTACTATCAAAGCAAAGCAAAGAAACTTTCAAGTCTTCTTTATTGAAACAGTAAAAGCTACCAAATATGACTTTCAAATTCTTATTGATGTAAGCATGCCAAACATTGGGAAAAGAGTACAAAAACTACTTTTAGACCCAACTAAGCAAATGACCTACGAATAAGTATGGTTTGGTAAAGTCAGGTCTGCACATAAACAATGCAAACAAGGTCTTGAACAACAGCCAAAACACTTGAGCTTTCACTACAAAAGAAAACTAAAAGCATAAGGGAGGATAAAAAACCAATCTAAAAGAGAAATTTCACTCAAATAGATACAAATAGGGTCAAGAAGACTCAATAGGTTTCAAATCCAATGGAAATGGGGCAAGCAGGTTCAGTTAGACTCAAATTAGGGTACAAAACACCAAACGGGTCCACAACCCCCCAACTTGGGTCAACAAGCCCCAAAACTTTCCAAACAAGCCCAAATTGATCAAAAGAGGTTCAAATCATGAATGTAGGATCAGTACAAGGATGGGAGACAACTTATAGTGGTTTAACACAAACCTAGGGTCATTAGGGACCACAAAAATGCAGCCACAACCCCCAGATTTGGGTCCACAACCCAAAAATTCAAAAAATTCAAACCCAGATTGTGGGCGCTACTTTGTATGAGGCATACCAGTGCCCATAGCAAGATGGGCACTACTGTGTAGAGGAAAATTAGCATATGGGTGCTACTGTGTTGTACAAACAGTAGCGTACAGGTGGAAAAAGTTGAAAAAATGGGGTTAAAACGCCCACACCTGGGTCCACAAGGGTTTGCAAAGGCTGGGAAGAGTTTGTAAGAGACAAGGAGGGTCAAACAGATCCTACTAACTGATCCTAATCAAGAAAATGAACAAATACCATCAAACAAGATTGAAGAAATGACCTTGGATACCCCTAAGTAGTTAGGCTTTCCCCAGCGGAGTCGTCATTTTGTTGTGGGGAAAATGCACCTATAGTTCAAGGGAGAAACTACAAACTTACGGTGATAAAGATAGACTTACAAGCATTCTACAAGTACAACAAATAAATGAAGAGATTAGGGTTTAGAGATGTAGGCACCTCATTCAGAAGGTTGATCCTAGCTTTGCTTCCCTCGCTCTTCAATGTTTATCCAGTGTCACAATACCCAGACCTGCAAAACAACTTGATACCTTTCTCAAATACATTTGACTACATATATAAGATTGATATTCATAATAGAACAAGACATCAAACTACAAGCCAACTGTAATCAAATCTAAGACACACATGAAATAGGTCATATTTGGAAAGAGAAGAACATCTAATCTTTATTAATGAATGAAAGTAAGTACATAAAGTTATACCTTCTTTGAAGCCTAGCACTTCACGAAACCTAGATTCAAGGTCTCCTGCTTCCGTTCTCCAAGGATTCCAGCCTCTAACCAGCAGTGCTAGGGTTTATCATAAACTAAGCACAAGAGAGGGGGATGAGGGTCTCCATTCCTCTATCATAACAATATTGTAGACTTGGTCCCCTCACATGGCCCTTAAAAGAAGTTATAACTGCTCAGGAGGTTTCCAAACCAACTTAACTTACTCAAATTACAAGATTTTGACCAAAACAGGGGTGTACGCTGCTATTTCACAGTGAAATAGTGCTCAAGAGGGTTGAGCGCTACTATTGTACACTAGAGTAGGGTACACATGCTAGTTTGTTAAGGTAGAGTAGCGCTCATGTGAAAAAATGGCCAAAAACAGGCTTTTCTGCTCATTTTCAGGAGATGGTTTGGTTTGGAAAAATGTTCCTAAGGGTTGTAATCATTAAATGGGTCAAGAATGAGGTAATTTCAACCATTTTTAGTGTCCCAAATGACTCCTCCATCCACTAGTGTCATGTTGTGTGACTGAAACTTGATCTCAAGAAGTGTCGTCATGCGACCAAAGGAAGCATGTGTTGTCACAAACGGAGAGGTGTCATTTCAAGCTATAATAGCATGGAGTGCATAGAAGAGAGAGCCCTGTTGAATAGATTGCAACCAATTTGGAATAAGTAGAGAAATAGCTGGAAGAGAAACTGGGTCATCAAATGTGCGAGAAGGTGCATCTTCCACCATATTGTCCTTACCCTTCTTGTAAGTGATCGCATAAGCATAACCCATGAGTTGGATAACCCATTTCAGGTGTGCTAGGGAGGAGACCCATTGTTCCAGGAAATTTTCCAAACTCTGGAGATCAATCTTGATGCAAAAGTAATTCCCTAACAGGTATGGTTGCCACTTCTGTACTGCATGCAAAATAGCCATCATTTCCTGCTAAGATGTAGATGTGTCTAAATTCTTACTAGAAAGGTCTCTTGAAAGTGACAAGCCCACTAGTTCAGCAAGGACACCTGCATATCTATAAAAGGAAGTAGGGGAGACCGTTGATGGGTGAATCTGAATGGAATGGAGTTGAGCGATGACACCATGTGAATTCTTCTTAAGGATCTTTTCCAAGCAATGTGAAATGATGATGCAGAGAGACCCTTGTTGTAAGCCCTTAAATTTGTGTTGTTTCCCATTGACTAAAAAGTGCATCCAAAGTTCAGCAAAACCCCATAAGATGGGGCCAAGTGTGCATAACCATTGAATGCCCAAAACCCCATCACATCTGCCTAAGGATAAGGCAAACATGTCAGAGCATAGGTTATAATCTTCTAGAGAGATACGCACATTGTGACACTTTCCCTTGCAAGGTAAGGTACCCCCATTGGCAACCATGACTTCAAAGTTGGAGCAAGGATGGACAAAACAAACAACATGTTTAGCGATCCGAGGGTCAATGAAGTTATGAGTGCTACCAAAATCAATGAGTATTGTAAGAGGAAGCTTCTTGAAGTAAACCCTGACCCACATTGTTTGGGGGGTGGTGACACCGGATAAAGCATGGAGAGATATCTCTGGGTCGTCTTCCTGAGATGGAAGGTCAATAGACGGCTCCTGAATGTCAACCTGATCATCCGGTGTATCTGGAGCCTCTTCACCAACTTCAGAGGTGGGCGAAGAATCCACATCCAAGAGATAGAGCTTTTGTTGAACACATCTATGTCCCCGACTGGATTTTTCATCACAATTATAACAAAGCCCTTTTTCTCTGCATGCCTGCATCTCTGTTTCGGAAAAATGCTTGAAACCACTTATACTATGAAACGAGAACTCGACACAGTTCTCGTTTTTCTCTCTCCTAATTTTAGTAGCTATTTTTACCTCCGTTTCAAAAAGCGTTGATGCCAGTATCACACATTTTCATTTTGAGGCATTTTTTTGGGCCTTTGAATTATCTTTGTCTTAAAATATATTTAATTTCTATTTTCAAGTGCGTTTTTAGAAATTTAACAAAATAACATACATTTATAAGCAATTTATAATAAAAAACATATACATTTCGCAATTGTTTCTAGAAAATAAGACATTTTTATTGAAAAAATTATAAAAAATTCTAGAAAATAAAGACATTTAAAACCATTTTCAATGAATTTTTAGAGATTTTTTCTTTAAAAACGATACTATTTCATATTATTTTCCGAAAAGTGACGATTCACATAAATTCAAGAAAAAATATACCATATATTTATAAAAAACATATTAAAAATATTATATATAGAAATTTTATTTCTAAAATAAAGTCTGAAAGTCAAAACATTACTAATATATCTTATCAAAAAATTGCCAAATTTAAAATTTTCTTCAAGACATGAAACTAATCAACACTTTAAGTTATTAGGCACTTTTAGTCTCTTGTAATATTTATTGGAATGAGCATAGCTGACACATACATCTATCTTCACATATTTTTGTATTACTTTACAGTTTGATAAAAAGTTGTAGTTTCTAGAAAGTGATAAAACAAATCGTAACCAAAGTCAATGAAAATAAATTTTACTTTTGTAAAGATTAACCAAAATTTTCCTTTAAGTCTCAGAACTTCCAAATGCCAAGCCATGAATCTAGCATATTGACATGAAATCTTGCTTAGAGATCCCATTTCTTTAAATTTTTCACTTGATTGAAGCTATAAGACCTTCACTTAGGGCTAATGTCTACTTACCTGTTTCATAGCCTTCTTTTGTGTGATTAGTCACCTTCAATAACTAGTTTCAATTAGCTAAAATATGGAAATAATTGAATACCCATCATAGAAGATTGCATTACTTGAAGAGAGATGGAACATGCAATGTGAAAAAGGGGTCCTCATTACAAAATTTGGGACTCCATTGATTGACTGCATGTTGATTTCCTTTGTACAAGGACAAAGAACAAAAGTTGGTATGCTATTAGACAAGAGAGAAAGAGTGTGTGCATGTTTATGATATTATTTTGTACAAGTTTCAATACAATTTTACTCTACTAATCAATTTACTTTTCATTCAGAATCATCAAAATACTTTCCATTAACACCCATCAAAATAGTCACGTCCACCTTCTTCAAAGTAGTGTGAGGAGGTGAATTTTGCACTCTCCTTACTGAACTTCAAATCCTTAATGAAAGATTAACGCTCTCTACTTCTATGAAGATGTAAATGCCCTACAACATTTTTTTAACGAATATTTAAAATCTAATTTTAAACTATAAATTAAAAAATCATAACAGACATTTTTTTAACGAATATTTAAAATCTAATTTTAAACTATAAATTAAAAAATCATAACAGACAATCAAATACATCTTCCAACGTAAAATTTAACCACATTGATCTGTCAAATAACCGATATTACAGTACAAATGTATTTCTACAAGTATAGTGCGAAATGAAATAATCCAGAATGATTTTCAAACTGAAGGAGACGATTAATTTCGTCTCTTTTAAAAACGAAACAAGGTGAAGAGCGTTGAGATCTGGGCTTGACAACTTGGATGAGAGCACGACAGGGAGGAGATGAGATCCACAGAGAAGAGGGTTGATTATTGGTTACCAATATTCAAATGACATTACAACGCGGTTTCAGACAGACGCAGATTCTAGAACACATCCGCCATGATTCCTCGTTTTGTCATGTGCTTGAGATGCAAAATCCGCTCTAAAGGCGATGGCGCAGGCATTCCTCGTTGACCGTCCACAGCGCAAGAATACACGATATGCTCAACGCCAATCGAAATAGCAGCCTGGATCGGTGTTTTTTCATCTTCCTGCATTCACACTTTGCATTCACATTTTATGACCTAAATTTAGAAGGAAAGCCGGAATTACAACCAATCCTTCCACAGGAAGGATGTGTAGTAGGACGAGTCAATCCCCTATCCAGGCGACTGTAAATGGAAATGAGCTCAAAAGAATCATACAGAGGACTCCCACAATCCCATTTGGATACATCAGCGGTATTTGGTGGATCGTTTCTGTTTTCCATCCATTCCCCTACATTTCCTCTCATCGATCCCTGCTTGCTTCTGCATTCTGACATTTGCGTGTATAAGCAGCCAACAATTTATTTCTATTGAAGGACACTGTAGATTGGTCGGCATGACAAATGACAAAATGAACGCAAGATACTCATCGCCTGAGTTTAATTGAGTTGAAATAATAAAATACCGCTCACTTGGGCGCCCAAGGGCCTCCCTCACGGCCTGCTCAATGCCCAGCATCGAGCAGGCCGTGAGGGCAGCACTTGGGCACCCAATTGAGTGGCTCCCGCTCACTTGGGCGCCCAAGGGCCTCCCTCACGGCCTGCTCGATGACGGGAATCGAGCAGGCCGTGAGGGAGGCCCTTGGGTGCCCAAGTGAGCGGGAGCCACTCACTTGGGCACCCAAGGGCTGCCCTCACGGCCTGCTCGATGCCCGTCATCAAGCAGGCCATGAGGGCGGCCCTTGGGCGCCCAAGTGAGCGGGAGCCACTCAATTGGGCATCGAGCAGACCGTGAGGGCATCCCTTGGGTGCCCAAGTGAGTGGCTCCCGCTCACTTGGGCACCCAAGGGATGCCCTCACGGTCTGCTCGATGCCCAATTGAGTGGCTCCCGCTCACTTGGGCGCCCAAGGGCCGCCCTCATGGCCTGCTTGATGACGGGCATCGAGCAGGCCGTGAGGGCAGCCCTTGGGTGCCCAAGTGAGTGGCTCCCGCTCACTTGGGCACCCAAGGGCCGCCCTCACGTCCTGCTCGATGCCCGGCATCGAGCAGACCGTGAGGGCAGCCCTTCAGAGCCCAAGTGAGCGGGAGCTGCTCACTCACGGCTAAGAAGTTTGACGCGATTACAAATTTAAAAAGCATTTTTGTTTTGGAATTAAAACTCATATTAACATTTGGGCATCGAGCAGGCCGTGAGGGCGGCCCTTGGGCGCCCAAGTGAGTGGCTCCCGCTCACTTGGGCACCTAAGGGCCGCCCTCATGTCCTACTCGATGCTCGGCATCGAGCAGGCCGTGAGGGCGGCCCTTCGGAGCCCAAGTGAGCGTGAGTTGCTCACTCATGGCTAAGAAGTTTGACGCGATTACAAATTTAAAAAGCATTTTTGTTTTGGAATTAAAACTCATATTAACATTCACTCGCATGGAGTTTGTATCCAAAAACTATGTTCTGCCGCAAGGGCTTCAAAAGTTACATACATACTTCCTCTAGCTGGTTGTTTTGCCATCCTTCTACCTCAATGATGCCAGGAGGTACAACAAGTGCCATTTTAGAAAGTGAATATGCTTCCATGTTTAAATCTCTATAAACATGAGCAAAAGAAACTTGTTCAAAGGAGGTGATGAACTCTTTAATTGATAGAAGCAGATGTTGGAGGTGGGGAGCGTTGATCCGAATTTTACCATTTGCCCAAACTATTACTATCTTTGAGTCCCCAAATCGCTGAATAGGATGCATAATATGAAAGATATATATGAGAATTTTGTTAACTAATATTTTTTAAAAAGTCAATTTAGGATGCATCAAATATTTTTACAATGACTAAATCAATGTTGTTTTAAGTTAAATATTTTTTTAAATATAAGGTTTACATGCTGCAATAAAAGTAATTTTATGACCTAATTATTTATATATATATATATATATATGTTTAAATCAAATCTATTCTACATCTATAAGTGGAAATGATTTGCTCCATGATAGTCTAATATAAGGCGGTGAACTCTTATGTAATAATTGCATCAGTGATTCATAATGCCATATTGTGTTATTGTGTATATATTTCTCATGTGTCTATTTATCTTTTTTGATATGGTATTAGAGAGAGTGTGATTGTAGGACTAGTCGTGTAGGCAATAGATTTTTTTTTCTTTTTTCTTGAAAAGATAAGCATGCTCTTCTCTTGCATTGAACAATGATCTAGATAATCAAAAGGGCTTGATAGAAAGAGTAGATTATCACAAAATGTTGTCAAGGAGTTACCATGCGGTATTGAAGGGAAGAAGTTGTGTAGTCAAGATAGTGGCCATTGAATGTTAACGAGTGTTTTGAAAGGATCACAACGGGCAGAAAAATGATTACAACTAAGATATTGTTATGGTAGTCTCTATTCCTATAGTTGAAGATTTTTCAATGATTCTCTACTAGCTAAATTTATGTTCAACAATTTTTTTTGTAGTTTTTATTAGTATTTTTCAATTGGAAGATATAGCGTTTCATCATTTAGTATATATAGGGTATTAATATATGTTTCATTTTTAAACTTGTAATGTCGGAAACAATACTTTTGATTAACTATAAAATTTAGTATTTTAACTTTTTTTAATTGATAATTTTCATGTCATTTCAAATCTTATATTTAAAATTTGTAAAAATATAAAATGAGTTTTAACCTCTAAAGAAGTTTTAAATTATAAATAAATTTTTGAATATTTATATGAATTATTTGTTCTTGTATGGTCTAATATATTATTTCATTATGAATCGCATCATAATTTCTTTGGTTTTTATTTGTTAGAGTGGTGAAATTATTTATGATTTTTTTGTTTGTTTGTTTAATATGCAAGTTTCAAAAAAGTTGTAATTTATCTCTTGAAGAAAAAAAAAAATTCCAATTTAGGGGTTGATTTTAAAGTTTTTGTAAACAAAAGTATGGGATGTTTAGGCCATGGCTCCATTTTTTAACAACAACAAAAAAATTCGTGTATACTGGCATCAACACTTTTATATTTGGGGGGTGTTTTTGGTGTTTTTTTTGCAAAAATCAACGTTTTTATGTCTAGAGTTCTCGTTCATAGTATAAAGTTCTCGTTTCATAGTATAAGTGGTTTTGATAGGAGTTGGTCGAGGAGCTAGCAGGATGGGAGGTCGTTGAGAAACCATATTTCAAAAGGGAACAAAAGTGGGTTTGGAGCACTGTTGGGAGGCAATCTTGTCTTCTGCCAACTTAGCCAACCCCAGGGCTTCCATCATTGTGTTGGGACAAAACATTTTTACCTCTGGGTGTATTTCATCCTTAAGACCACTGATAAAACAACTCCTGTAGAATTCATCAAAAAATCCTTCTGCGTGATTGGCTAGTTTCTCAAATTCTGTCTGATACTCTCTCACAGTGCCACTTTGACGAATTTTAGTGAGTGCTCCAATGAAGTCATCAAAAGCACTAGGACCAAATCATTGCAAAAGGAGTTGGCAAAAATCTGTCCATTTTGGATCGTCATGAACCTTGATGTACCGACGGTACCATTGAAGGGCTTCCTGTTCCAAATGAAAGGATGCAAGTGGAACTTTTTGGACATCAAAAGTATTATGCAGACTGAAATATTGTTCTGCACGATAGATCCATCCAGTCGGATCAGTAACATTGAAGCAAGGAAATTCAAGCTTTGGCCCACGAAAATTGCTGGAAGAAGAGAACCCATTGGCTGCAGAAGATTCTTGCTGTCGGTTATTGTTCATGGCTGAATGCTGAAGATGGAGGATGACAAATTTTTCATCCAGATCTTGGAGTTTGGTTTGGATGGCTGCAATTGCTCCCTCCATGGTTTTTGCTCCTACGTGGGTGACAACAATAACCAGGAGTTTTATTTTTTTTTTGGGGGGGGGGAATGGATAGAAAAACACAAACAAAAGCTTATTTAGTAAAGGGAAATTTGGATCTGGGAAAAACTCGGATGGGTAATTGGGGTTTGAATAGATTTTGGACACTTTCTGATGGGAAAAGAAGCAAAAAATGGGGATTTCAGAAGCGGGGTGAAAGAATGAGAAAATTTGTCAAAGAGGGACAAAGAAGCAGAAATAGGGAATGAACACGGTGGAAAAATTTGGAGGCGAGTGGGTAAAAATTGAAGAAGTTATGGAAAACCCTAAAAATAGACAAATGTGAGATTTCTTGCTTTGGGAAGTAGAATTTGGGATAGGGTCCTCAGGAATGAAATATGTAGAATGGGATTGCAGGGGTGTCCGAGAAGTTTCAAGGAAAACAGAGTTAAAACAAGGGAGTTTGGACACTTTTTTTTTTTATTTTTTTTAAGGAATGGATCTACAATGGCGCGGAAGGGATCGAAAATAGATATATCTGCAACGGTGCTGAAGGGATCGGCAAAAAATGGATCTGAAATGACGCTGAATGGATAAAAAATGGCTGGATCTTAAACGGCTTTCAGAATAGATCTGAAACGGCTGGATCTGGAATGACTGTCAGAATGGATCTAAAATGACTGGATCTGAAACGGATCTGAATGGATCTAAAATGCCTTGGAATGAATCTGAAACGACGTGGAAGTGATCGGCAACAGTTCAACTGAAAATAGATATGGACCCCAAGTATGTGTGGCTTCCTAACAATTTAGGGGTTTCACTTGGTCACCAATGTTGTCTAACGGCTTACGTATAGTGGTAGTACCCCTCACTCCATGGCTCAGGTAAAACTGATAACCGCTTTGCCACAAATGACGGCTCTTGGTTTACCTCACGAGTGGGAACTAGTCAATCAGGTAGGGGTCGTTTCCCTTTTCGCTAGTAGGTCCTCTCAATGGGCTAGCTACTTTGGGGTTCCTTTGGTACTCCTCACAATGATTTTTAGGGCTTATTCCCAAGTACTTCCAATAGTTAAGCGGATAGGGATTATTCCCAGATTCGAACTTGCAATAGATGCGAAAAAATTTATGGTAGAAATTCCACCCAATGAGCCCAAGAAAGTGCTCTAATACCAGATGTGAAGAACCTGCAATAATTAATTAATGAAAACACATGATATAGCAGAAATAACAGGACTCAGAATCACTTTTATATTGATCGTAGGCCACTTCGAGGGGGAAACCTCCTTTGAGAAAGCTCAATACAAATAAATTCACGGTACCTTCATTGGTCTCAACACAAACTTATATACTAAGTCTAGGCGCCAATACCATGGGTCAATACCATGTGTCAATACAAACCATGGGCCAATACAAAATAAGAATCAACAATTACTATGGGACGACTTACAAAGCATATGCATCCAACAACAATAATACAAAATATGGATCAACAAATACTACAGGATGACTTACAAAGCATATGCCTCCAACAACAATATACTAACAAAGTAAATCAAAGGGTTGACATGGGTTCTTAACATCTATTCAATGTCAAACCATATTTGTTCTAGTTACGAAGGCCTACCATTTTCATGCTATCAACAAGGATAGAAATACTCGAAAAAAAATTGGATGTCTTATGCCACTAGAATTATTGTAGTAAATCTTAATGACTTCTTTTTTTGTTGAGTTATACTGTCAAGCTTGGGAAAAATAAAAACGATGGTGGCATATGAAATCTAGACAATGTTAATTTGAAAATTTTTCCAAAAAACGATGACATGCAAAACCTTTATTTCCATTGAAAAAATCCTAGGTAGACCTAAACATGAACACACACATACTCCCTAGAAGAAAAAACATTTAAACCTAGAAGATTCATTTTGGGCCATAACATCAGATGCAAATTGTATATTGTATTCCCATATACTTGAATTATCCTTTAAAATCTTCCTATTAATGTGCATGTATACTTGGCATAAGAATGAAATTGAGAAATATTTGAAATCATGTAAGGATTCAATGATGGATGTTGGAATGTGGGAAGGGTGTCCATGCTAGCACCAAAATGCCCCCCTCCACTAGATTGGAAGAAGTTTGCATAAGGACCATGAAAGTAAGTAAACCTCCATCTTTGGTCTACAGTAGATGGGAACCTAGACAATCCCTACATTAGGTGGTTTACATCACGTTTACATTGTGTTTTCATGACTTTATCTAAGAAATTACCAATGAGATCAAAGTTCATGGGAGAGTTTATAAATTCTCTCTTGTTTAATTGATGCAAGAGCATATTCTCTCCTAAAAAATTACATTGTTGATCAAGCCTAGGGGTCTTGACATTTTCCCAATGGAAGGGGTTTTCTTTGTAAAAATATTGTAAACGTCTATAGTTGGCAAGTATAAAATCTAGAAGAGTCTAAATAGTTTATGAGTGTCAAAATAGGGGGTTAGTCATGTAACTGAAATATACAATGTTGACAGAATTCAAATATATCTAAAACAATGAAGTCATTAAGGAGATAGGATCGGATTCTATTGTTTGAAGTCAGTTACAAGAATTTAGGAAGTTTGTTGGTGAGATAGAAGAAATTGTATTCTTCCATATAATGCAATCCTGAGGGAATTAGCAGGGAGAGCTTGGCCAAGAAAATTTAGATCAAACCAATTAGAAGAGGGGCCAGGAGGCTAAGGCATAATGAACACTAAAGAATTGTGAAAATGGGCCAATGCAAGAGATGTATAGAGATTTCTTTTAATGAAAAATTTATGTGTTAAGTTTCTATTATCTGTGGATGATTGATCTTTTTAATATAAACATAGTTCATAGGTGAATTATTTTCCAAGAAGTCAATCACATTCCAAAATGGAATTCTTGCATCATTCAACGATGAGAGAGTTTTGGTCGGAGCCTCTAATTTCCAGTTCAAGGGTCTATACCTTAATAGATCTGTAACGTTGGATGGATGAGTATGGGAATATTTTGGTATTGCATGGACTGTGAGATTAAATAATCATTATAGGAATGATATGTGTTCAATTATCGATTGTTTCATATTTGATTATAGATTTTGAGATACGAAAGATGTGTACTTGTTGTATGAGTCTTGGTGTGATTAATGGATGGATTCATGATTAGGGATTCTAGATGCATGTTCCATTTCTATATATGCACATGTGTGATTTTCAGAAATTGCAATCAAGAGAAAGGGCTCATTTTTATGTATCTATTTTTGTTCCTGAGTTATTATTGCTCAAGAATGGAAATTGTGGTTCCTCATACTCATTAAATATCATTTGGGAATATGTTATTCAACATTTTCTATAAGTTTTTATTCTCCTCTAAAAGCTCATTTACTTATGGATTGTGGCAATCATTCTGAAAATAAGCTTTTAACAGAATCTACAGAAAAAAAAAAAAAAAAAAATTCACTCATTTGAAAGTGGGACCATGGGATATTCACTTAGTTAAACTATGACATAGAGCCTTCATTCCTCGTATATTAATGAATACCCCTACTTTCACTGGATATTGATAAACACCCACCAAAATCCTTTTGTTGAGCCCTGCTACCAAAACATATTTCCAATTAAAAAAACCTTATTTTTACGAGATATTCCCTATTTTTACTAGAAACACCTTTTAATACCCCCAAAATACCTATGCACCCCTCATACCCTACTCCTCATGTAACATCTCCAAAATTTCACAAAAATTTAATTTTTTCTCTGTATAGTATAAACGCTACAATTACTATGCGGAAGTGTATTTGTGAGCATTTAACTCTAATTAATTTTAATTTAATTTAAGAATGTCATCCATGAATACATATGATGATATTCATCTATAATTAGATAGACTTATGTTAATTTGAAGGTGTAATGCTTATGTTTGTTTCTCGTTTCGCATGGACATGTTAAGGAGTGTTAGTTAACTGCTTGTCTATATTTTTGTATTGTCAACACTTATTGATTACAAATGTTGTAAATCATTAAATGTGTCTTAACCATAATTTAAATGTTTATGAAGTCCTTTTTCAGTAGATAATAATAACATATTAATGTGTCAACGTCGATATTTATAATGTCGTTTCTATTTCATTATATGTTGTCTTGGTATCTGATTCTGATTATTTTCTTATGTTTGGCAAAGTGGTTCTTAGAGCAGTCCCGAGGCTTACTTAGTTGTTGAATCTAACGCACAACTGACTTAACTTGCTCAGGTTACAGGTTTGTAGCTAGGGTTTTCACCCTAGCTTGTGCGAATGAGCACCTACTAAGGAGAAGGGACTCCTTAGTAGCAGTTCAAAAAACAGTAAATAAAAATGCTAAAACAATATAAATTCTAAACTAGCATGAGCATTAAGAAACATAACAAAACATGGAATATAAATGGTTTTTCTTTTGTATTAAAATGTTACCTCAAGTGTAGAGGTTGTTGAAGTTCTTGCAATGATCCAAGAGGGTTGCTCCAAACTCCAACTTTGCTCCTTCTCTTTCTCCAATGGTGGAAATGGGCCAAAAGGGGCACTCAATGGTGAAAGTAGCTCAAGGGTGAGCTAGGTTCTCAAGAGTGATTTTGGCAGAGTAAGGGTATACTTGATTATGGATATGAAATGAGGGGTCTCCATCACCTATTTATAGTTTTTTGGTGGTAGAGTGCTGACCCATGGTTTTGGGAACCATATGGTTTAGGTCAGCTGTATAGGGTTTTTTCCTCCTTTTTCCTCTTTTTCCTCATTTTTTTATATTTTTATTCTCTTTTTAGAGGGTTTTGCTATTTTTGAAGGAATTTTGGATAATTTTGGGGGAAAAAGGGGTTTGTTTAGCCTTTTGGAGGCTTTTTTGATGGTTTTGTGGCCTTTTGGAGGCTTTTTAGGCCTTTTGGAGGCATTTTAGTGGGATTTTAGGGTTCTGAAGGTAAAAATGGTAGGAAATATGGACAAATGAGTCATGTAATGGGTAGATGAGGTAGTGAGCACTTTTTGGGTGTTAACAGATTGCCCCTTGATGTGTGAGGGCAGGACCTCATCGTATGGCCGATAGACATCATAAGTCCTGTATGGTTTTCCTGGGGTGTGGAGAAGAGAAGAAACAAATTGGAGCCTGAAACAACGGTCCCAAACCAACTGCAAAAACTAAAAGTCCATAACCTAAATAAGGGATGAGGAATCATCTAATCATATGGACGAGACGGGCATTCCCATGCTCGTATCAAGATATAGAACAATAATAACAATGGGGTCCAAAATATGGGGACCTGACATATACATGACCTCAAATAATGAATGAGGAAGAATCTCAATATATGGACGAGGCGGGCATACCCATGCTCGTATCAAGATACATAAAAAATGACTCTGAGGCCCGAAAAGAGGGACCTGTAGGATACATAGAAAACCACTATGTACATCGTAAGGGTCCAGAAGGGACACAAATCTGGGACATACTGCTGGGCTGACCATGTCTGAGCTGAAGAACTGATACACTGGAATAACAACAGTGCTACTGAGTGGGGTACCAGAGGAACTGATGAGCTGCTGGATCATAGTGACAAGGGGTCATACTCTCAATGGTACACTGAACTGGGACTGCACTGGGTACTCAAGGAAGCATATAACTGGATGGCTTTCGAATAAAATTGCCAATGCATCCCGGACATCCACAGGAACATATAACTGGGTGTTCCGAAGTGACTCACCAATGTGCTAGAGTCAGGGGAAATTTGGGTTCTTTGACAAATAATGGAAGGGATATAAACCATGCGCGATTCTCAACGATGCGATCAAGGTGCTGAAGTCGAGCATGTGAGAAACAACCACTCAGAGAGGCAATGATGACTCCTCTCAAAATGGTCCGTAGGAACTCACCACAGATGGTGATGGGTCCAAGGCACAGGGACCTCTGGGTCTATCCTTTGGAATAGAGGGGTTGTCGTCGACAGAGGGAGACCTACAACTATCAAGGCAATGATGTTTCCTTGACAAGAGCGCGAGGTGGAGAACCGAAGTGGGAGAGTATTGATGGTAGGATTGACATACTGTGGGGGATAACTGGGCAAGTGGAGTGGGTGGACTCAAACTTCCTTTGTTCAAAGTATAATGGTGGGGACGGTCGGGCAGCATACAAAACTTACTAATGGGAAAGGGATCATAGCTGTAATGGATCAAGGATAGTGACTGGGATGAGGGATACGCAAGATGGTGTACAATGGTAGGAGACTGCAGAATACTCTGAACAAAGGCAACCTGATTGGGGGTGCTGCCGAGATGATCGATAATAGTGCCGAGAGGCACGGGGGGACTTCTTCATGGGTTAAGGAACTAGAAGAAGTGTGCGTAAAATGATACTGTTGTGTGGATTTGTACGAGCCCAGGACAGTTCATGCTCGTGATTGCTTTCAATTTTAAGGAGTCTGAAAGCGATAAGAAGACTCTGGAATAATGGGATGGTACTGTCATGTGGATTTGTATGAGCCCAGGACAGTTCATGCTCGTGGTTGCTTTCAATTTTAGAGATTCTAAAAGCAATAAGAAGAATCCAGTGGGTTTCTTTTTCATGTGTTAGTCTCCAAGGCCCAAAGAAGCATAAAAGGATGCAATGAAGAACTCTTCTAGCCGGTGTGACTAGAGTATTCTTTTTTCGTAATTAGTCTACTAGGTCCGGAAAAGGGTTAAACTTATACCAGATAGACGCCCTTTCAGGTACTTTAACGAGCATGAAAGGAAGCAATATTGCTCGGTGATCTTTTCATTGTTTTAGGAGTTAGAAAAGAGCTTAACAGAAACTCCCTAAGTGCCTTTTTCGTAAAGGACTTGTCTGGCCCGAAAAGTGGATAAAATTATACCGAACAAAAGGAATGGCTAGGCAAGGAGGAAGTGCTCAATCAAGGAACATTAATGATGACCAAGAATGAGGGTAGGGGGAACAATGGTGGGACTCCTTGCGGGGTAATGAATGGTGGCAAAATAACGAAATAATTGTAGTATGACAAGAGTGAATGGCTCATGTAAACATGTGGAACGATCCGATGGCGGCTGATGTGGCCCGCAAACTGAGGAAGCAAGGTGTAAGGACACAATGTTGAAATTGTACCAAGTGAGAGCGAGAAATGATCTCAAGCATCATCATGAGCTCGAAAAAATGAATCCGATGATATAAAAAGTGTCAAAAAATGGAGAACGGTCGATGTGACACGCAAACCAAGGAAATGAGTGGTGTCTAAAAAATGCTCAAAAACTGATGTGGAAGAAATAAGAAAACAAGAGGACCATCATGATGGTCTCGTCATGCTGATTCCAATGGTGGAAACGGTTCGAAAAATGGACTCCATATGAGTTCAGAATGGCCAAAACAAGAAAAAGTCAACAGACTATAAATAGTGAGTGGGTCCAACATGACATGTGTCATTTGTACTATTTGACTTTGATTAGTGATCAGAGTGGACCAGAGTTGAGGTGGCGTTTCTGGATGATCCAACCAGCCATTTTCATATCCAGGAGTTACAGGTATTCCGTCGAACTCATACCTGCATTTTTTTTCGGGTTTGGGGTAGGGGGTGGGTCCCAGGGGGATATTTGTATGGTCCACGTGGGGTGGACCGCGGGTTTGGGGGATGGAACCGCAGTCAGAGACTGCGGGTTCCAGGGAGGATCACGCGGCTTGGGACCGCGATGTTTGGGTTGGAATGCACAGTCAAGTACCGCGCCTTTCGAGGTTGATCATGCGGTTCAGGGCCATGAGTTCGACCCCTATAGCCGCGGTTTTGGACCGCGACTGTAGGCCTGACAGCCGTGGTCAGAAACTGCGGCAAGGGGCCTGAAAGCCGCGATGGGAGAGAGCTGTTAGGGCCTCCTGGGAGGGGAATAGGTTGATTGCTTTTGTCATGAGTCTAATGAGTTTGCCTTGTGTGTTTGACAAGATGCCGCTGGTATTGTGGAGAGAGCGGGAGGTCCCGGATGAGATAGTGACTATCGTCCAGGAGGATCGTCATGTGCGATCGGTGTTGGGGTTGTGCGGACTACTGACGTTCGCGCAGGTACCTATGATGCACTCAGCAGGGTTGCTACTGAACAGGCTAGTGAGTTTCTGGGAGCCAAACATACAGGCATTCAGGGTGCAGCGTGAGAGGGTGGACCTCACCCTGACAGATGTATACTTCCTGACGGGGCTACCTTGTCTGGGTAGGGTGGCGGATACACAGCCGCGAGTATCCGCGGATGTAGATATGGAGGATATGCTAGAGAGGTACTGTGTTCCAGAGGCTAGGGTGCATAGGAATGCAATCCGGGTGGTGGACTTACAGGATCCATCGGTACAGGCCATTGCGGCTTGTGTGGTTCATGTGTTGGGGTCCCAGTCACCGGAGAAGGTCTCCAGGGGCCAGATGCAGCTAGTGGAGTGCGTACTAGATGGTGTTTACTATGCGTGGGGCCAGATGTTCCTCACCTGTGTGTAATGGCACCTAACATTGGTGAAGGAATCTGGGAAGGGATTCTGTTATAGATCCTTTCTATGTGCATTCTTCATGGAGCGTGTACCGACACTGCGGCCACGCGTGCCAATGAGGGCAGGAGGATTGAGGGAGCCGCGCATGGTGCGGTGGGGGGAGATGATGCGTCGCCGGGGTGGCGGTGAGGTTGGTAGGTACTTCATGCAGGAGCTGTACTTGCAGTGGATACAGATACCATTGACACTGGATGACTTTCCATATAGGGATATGGATTATACCAGTGATCCAGAGGCACCTCGGGCGCTAGGACAGGCATGGGGACCAAATGGTACATATAAATTTTCCTTGCATATTACAGATGTCAAGTTCTATGTATGATAGTATTTTGTATATACTATTGCTGACTGATGGATGATCTGCAGATGTTGGCCCAAGACCACCGCCAGGGCAAGTAGCGCACCGAGGGCATGTGGCGGTACCAGCCTTACCAGGCCGAGGGGAGGTGCATCGGCGGGACGCAGAGGGGACTTTGGAGTCAGTATGGATGTTGCTGGATCGGTTGCTGGTGGGAGTGGCCGATGACGGGTGGCGGGATGTGGATCCAGAGATGATCCAGGACTATCTGAGGGCGCCACGAGAGTTTCGGTCGATTGCGATCCGGGTGGCCATCTTAGCGGACAGGGGGCGGGCACATGGGCCTGCAGGGGATGAGGATTTGCTGGAGGAGGAGCGAGGGGAGGACTCAGAGGCAGCGAACGCGGGCAGTGATGCAGGGTATGACTCTCATTAGGGAGTGCAGGGGACTCCCCTCGATTTTGTAGCTACGACATGTATTCTATGAGGCTTTAGGGATGTATAGATATTTTTTGTATAACTGAGTATAGGGATACTCAGGACATGTATGACATTCATTTTTTGATATATCTATATGCACATGGATGCATCTTTTGGCGATGATGATTTTGGTGACACACGTGGATGCGCTTATGATTTGTTATATGTTTGTATTGCACGTGGATGCAAGTAGGATAGGATGTTGGGCACATGGATGCCCCTTGTATATGAATGTGTTTGTATTTTTTATTGCATATGGATGCAAAGGTTGATGTGATGATAGGCACGTGGATGCCCCTTGCAATATTTTTGGGTTTTTATATGTTTTTACGAGATGTTATGGGATGATTATGCATGATGGGGGTTTTACATGGTGTGATTGATGTGCCAATCTAGGATGTTGTTATCTATTTGATCTGCGACACTATTTTGAGCTCTTGGGACATGGGTGAATGTTATGGATTCAAACTGCTAGCTGAGTTGTTTTGTGCGCAGGAATTTTCTAAAGAGGCAAGGATCACGCACCTAGTAGCAGTTGTTGAGCTGGGAGACAAGTAGCTGGGAGTCAAGGAACACATGAAGGTGACATATGCCCATCTAGAGGGCAGCAGTCAGGAGACCGGTCACAGCATCATACTCTGCATGGTTATTGGTAGCAACGCCTATACAGATTCCGTCAAGGTGAAGCATTTCATGTGAAGGGGAATACAAGACCCATGCTGTTGAAGCCAGGTTGGGAGACCAGCGGCTTGCTCCATCGGCGAAGCCAGTGTAATGAGGTGGAAGATGGTCCATATGTGGTCATGCAAAAATGATGAATGTGAGATTGTGATAAAAAATGTGAAAAACAAAAAGAGAGCAAACTGTACAATACGGACCAATGGGGCCGATGGGTTTTTCAGGGATAAAAGCGTTTAAGATACAACCCATTATGAGGGTTGTGCAAAGGGCGACCTTCTGAGTCAGTTAAAATGTATGCCCCCTTGCCGAGGTAGATCTACACTATGTAAGGGCCTTGCCACATGGATTCAAATTTCCCTTTACCGGTCTTGTCGTGGGCTTGGTCATAGGCGAGGACAAGGTCCCCTTCATGGAAAGTTCGAGGGTGTACATGTTTGTCATAACCAGCTTTGGAGCGGTGCTTGGCGGCTTCAATGTTCTGGAGAGTGGCACGACGGTCTTCATCAGCTTGTTCGAGGGATAGAAGATGTTGCTCGAGTGGGGAGGTGTCGGGGAGAAGCTCGACGTCGATTTGTAGGGCAGGTATCTGACACTCAATGGGGAGGACAGACTCTACGTCGTGAACTAAGTGAAATGGGGTAAAACCAGTGACGGTCTTGGTAGAGGTACGGTAAGCCCATAAGGCAGGGAACAACATGTGGTGCCAATTGGACTTATGCCGGTCAATAGTGCGTTGAAGGATGGTTTTGAGAATTTTGTTAATGGCCTCTACTTGGCCATTCCCTTGGGGGTAGTAAGCAGAGGAATATTGATGTTCAAACTTGAGGAGGGTGGATAACTCGCGCCAAACGAAATCTTCGAAGTGTGAACCATGGTCTGAGACCAACTATTTGGAACCCTGAATCGAGTGATAACGTCGTTAAAAAAGAAACGGGCCGCGGTATCAGCAGTACAGTTGAAAGTGGGCATGGCTTCGGCCCATTTGGTAAAGTAATCGACAACGACAATGATGTATTTATGGCCGTTGGCAAATGGGGGTTTACACTCCATGAAGTCGATGGCCCACTTACAAAAGGGACCAACGGTGATGACTAGGTGTAACGGAGCAGGTGGTGTCTGGGCCTTGGGGGCAAAAAGTTGGCAATTATGCCAATGCTTGACCGCAGTGATGCAGTCGATGAAAAGTGTGGGCCGGAAGTATCCAGCATGGACGACCTTTTGGGCAGTGGCCATCCCAAAGAAATGGCCGCCGCAGGCACCGCTATGACAGTCATTGAGGATATGTTCAGCTTCCTCGTGTGTAAGGCAACGACGAAGAATCGTGTCAACCCCTCGCCGATAAAGGACATCGCCTAAGAGGAGATAGCGAGAGGCCTGATGACAGATACAACGGCGTCCATTACGGGTGACTTTGGGTCGGAACTTCTACATGTGAAGGTATAACAAAATATCACCGTACCATGGGTCATCAGACAAGATGGTGAACAAATGGTTGTCGGGTAACTCATCGGAGATTTGAGGGGACGGCAGAAGGGAGGGGAGATCGGTGATGAGCTGGGCAAGTGCGAGGGCTTTGGTGCTCTTAGGGGTTTTGAAAGTAAGGTCATATTCCTGGAGGATAATGACCCATTTAGCAACACGACCTTGCAGTAGCCGCTGGTTTAAGAGATATACCGTGGGGTTGGAGCTGGCGACGACTGTGGTATGACTAAGTAAAATGTAGTGTCGCAATTTTTGGACGGAAAAGACCACAGCTAGGGCAAGTCTCTCCTCATATGGGTAACGTAGGGGTGGTCCAGACAAGGTCTGGCTGACGTAATAAATGACATGCTCTTGGTGAGAAGCGTCTTCTTGAACCAAGACTCCGGACACGGCATGCTCGGATGCCGAGATGTAGAGGATGAAGTCCTGAGAGAAATCCGGAGGGGAGATCAAGGGGGCTTGTGTGAGAGATTTCTTGAGGGCTTCGAATGTAGCTTCTACTTGCTCATCCCAGACAAAGGGTATGTGGGTACAGAGCAGGTGCAAGAAACCATGAACGGTAGTAGCGTAATCAAGAACGAAACGATGGAGGAAATTGGATCGCCCCTGCAGACTTTGGAGCTGTCGGAGCATGCGAGGAGAGGGAAGGTCTAGGATGGCTTGGACTTTTAGGGGGTCAACAGTAATTCCTTTCTGGGAAACAATGAAACCCAACAATCGGCCTGCCGGAACACAAAAGACACACTTGTGTGGGTTCAAGCGGATTTGATATTTGGGACAACGCAGAAAAACTTGCCGAAGGTCGTTAAGGTGGTCTGATCGTTTCCGGGAACGAGCTGTAACGTTGTCAAGGTAGACTAGCAGGAAGGTGGCACCAGCATTTTTGAGGCCAAAAGGCATGACACGATAGGCAAAGGTGCCCCATGGGGTAGTAAAGGCAGTTTTGTACTGATCCTCTTTTCGGATCTGAATCTGATTGTATCTGAAAAAACCGTCCATGAAAGATAGGACTTCATGCCCCGCACATGCATTCATGAGCTGGTCAATAAATGGCGTGGGGAAGTTGTCTTTGGGATAGGCACGGTTTAAATCTCGAAAGTCAGTACATACTCTAATGGTGCCTTGTTTTTTGTTAACGGGAACGGGGTTTGAAACCCAGGTGGTATAAGCAATAAGATAAATGAATCCTTCCTTGCGAAGTTTCTCAATCTTTGCTTTGACATCTGGGAGCTTTGAGGGATGAATGGGGCGCTGTTTTTGATGAACGGGGGGTACATCAGGCCATGTGTCAATGTGGCGCTCTATAATGGTGGGGTCAAGACCAGGCATTTCGGTATAGGACCAGGAAAAGACATCACGGAATTCTTGGAAGAGTTTTTTGTACTCCTCAATCTCATACTCACTGCAGGAGGCTCCTAAAGTTATGAGTTCGGGGGCACCTCCTGGGGTAGCGATATCAATGTGGATGACGGGTGAGATATTTTCCATATTTCCTTCCTCAAAGGAATCAGGAGCAGGAATAGGATCCTTAAACCAGTCGACCTTGGTAGGAAGGAAATCTTTGGATTCAACCGCAAATTGGGTAGCGGTGCTAGAGGAGGATTCTTCTGGGAGGAAATACGAACGATGGTGCATGTCATCCCAGGGATACTCCGGGGCAGTGAGTGCCTCAAGAATCTCCTCATCAGAACGGAAAGTCAGAGTCATCAAATTGGTTGACGAGGGAGTGGTGATTGAAGAGATCATATAAATGGTGTTAACCTCTCCTGAAGGGGAGGAGACTGGGGGGTGGATCTCCTCAATGGTGGGTGGTGCCGTCTCAAGGTCCAGATTATTCATCTCGTAGAGAGCTACTCTGTAATCTGGGAGATTAGGAGAATGATGTGAGTAGTGGCTGTAAATACGGCATATCGCACAGGGGTGGTTGGTACGCAGTGATTTATGACAAGGCTTGGCGGTTGGGTCGATTTCAACAATAGGGATGTTGGGGTCATCGTCAAGCATTTTCATGTGTTCCTGTAATGCCGGTAACTGTGGACATTGATGAGTCGGATGGTCTAACTCATCACACAACGAGCATTTGGGAGGAGCATGAAACATGGGGGGGTTTTTTACTGTTTTGGGAGGGGGTACAGCAGTGTATGGTTGTGGGCCTCTACCCCCAGTGGGATTGATAAGAGGAGGGGGATTTGTGCAGGACGAAGGGGTAGTGACACCAGGGGGTGGCTGAGTAGTAGTGACAATGGGTTGCACCGGTTGCAGGATGACATCTGGTGTCGGTGGGGAACGGGAGGCGAAAGGTACCACACGGGTAATCCTAAGGTTAAACCGGGGAGGCTGAGGGTAGCCATAACTGGGGCGCTTACTACTCCCGAGGGAGGGATTAGGAAGGGAATGGTGTGGATGGGTGTAACACCAATGTGACTAGGTACCAATGGTGGTTTAGGTAACAAGGGCGACTGATTGGTGGGTGTTTGCGTATTGTGGGACAAGGTACATAGGTCAGATACTTCGGTCACGGGTGACAGTGGAGGAATGGATTGGAACGTGGATGCCATCGGTGGATCTGAGAAAACTCCAGGTCCCACGGAGGAAACCAGCGAGGTAGCAGCACCACTAGTAGGTTGTTCAACCATAGGGAGAACATTTTCGGGTGCAGCGGGGGCACTTGGATCATAGCAGGTGAGTTGGTCGACCTTGACCATGCGTCCATCATGGGGGAACATCATGGTACGAAAAATGGATGAGGCAACCGCCCACATAGCATACATGTAGCTGCGGCCAAGTAAGAGGTTATAATCAAGTTGGGCATTGATGACCTCTATGTCAATGAGAACGGTTTTACCATCCAGTTGGACGGGGACGTTAGCTAATAGGCCTTGGGGTTGAGCCGAACGGCCGTCATAGGCTCGCAATGCAGTGGTGGACTGCTGGAGAGTAGGGGATCCCAAATTTTGCCAAACGAATGTGGACATAACGCATGTAGAGGCACCTTCATCGATAATGCACCGATGGATGACAAGATTCCGAACGGAAACAGAAACTTGCAATGCTAAAGTGGAAGTCAGGCGTGGTTCGGATTGGTCCAGATCGAAGGCCATCAATTGTGAATCATTGGGATCAATAGCACCAATGGCGAAGAGCAAAGTCTTGCGCTGTGAAGGGCAGTTTTTCAAGACTTCCAACGCAGACATGGCTGTGGGAGACTGGGCTAAGTCATCTACAATGTTGTAATTTGATGAAGCGCGAGCATTGGGATTATTATTGATACGACGAAGTGGGAAACAAGGTGCTTTGGGGGTGGCATCGAGTGGAGCCGGAGGTATACGTAACGTCTGATCAGTGGGATAAGCATTATTGTTTTTGTCGGTGGGAGGGGCTTCAGGGGTGGAGCCATATTGGTTCCGACGGGTTTGGAGGTTGACATCAGCAGATGACATCATCAACAAGTGGTGGGTACCTGAGTCAAACATGGGTTGATCAGGAGCGGCATAAGTGATCTGTTGTTGTGGTGGCACGTTGGCTTGAGGGGGAGCCAATGGCTGAGTGTTCATTATGCCTTGGTTTGGTAAGGGGTTTTGAAGCACCAAAGGTGGCTGCTGAGGTTGTGGGGGGTTGGGTGGTGCTTGAGGAGCTTTGTGCCCTTTGCGATGGGCATCATCAACCCAGAGTTGCCAGGCTCACTCTAAATGTGGGCAAGCATGTGTGTAGTGGCCATAGACCCCTCAAATAGAACAAGGATGGTTTGTTCATAAATTAGGGTCTTTAGCCTGCTTGGGTGGACGATCAGGGTTTTGGTTGGCAGGGGCAGCATTATTGTTGTCTGGGGGATTGGGAGGTTGACCACCTTGGTCTGGAGGGGGGTTGTTCCCATGGTTACGGCCCTTGCCACTGTTTTGCTGGCCCTGTTGGCGCTGGTTGTTTTGGTTTTGCTACGGATTCTGTTGGGCGTAAACTTGCCCTTGGGCAGCAGGTGGGTTCTGGGGTTGTGTAGGTGCGGGAGCAGGTTGCGGTGGATAATAAGTAGGTGGAGGCTGTGCAGGTGCTGAACCTTGTGGGGGTTGCTGATACATCAGCGGAGCGGGCTGTGGGTTTGCCGCAGGGGCTGCCTATGGCGGGTAATAAGACGGTTGGACTTGGGAGGTCACAGGAGCTGGGGCAGCCTCTGGATGGTAATATGGCTGAGGTGCAACCAAGGGAGCATAAGCAAGGGACGCATGCCCAAAGCACTGAGGTGGACATGAGGGGCCGTGAGAATGATGGTGATGTGTCATAGGAGCATACGAATTGGTTGCTCCGAATTGAGACGTAGCCCGCGAAAGGTCGGGGCCAGGGCTAGGACGTGCTATGGAAAAGGGTTGGGGATGTGAGGCAACATGGCCAATGATGCCGTCTGCGGTGTGGGATGCCCCCGGCGCATCGTGCTGGGAGGAATCACCGCGAGGGGTGTCAGGGATAATGGTATAGAGGTAACCCGACTGGACGTATATGAGGTCAAATTGCTGGGCTTTGAGGATGGCCTCTTCTTCAGACTGGGGTCATTCATATGCCACATCCTTGGCAATGATAGGAAGGAGGGATTTGAGAAACCAATCTAAGAAGATACGGTCGTCTAACTTGATTTTGCAGAGACTGTGGCGTCGACGCCACTCATGAATGTGGTCAGTGATGTGGGTAGCTGTGTTCTGTCTGCAAGATAGTAGGATCTCAACTCCCGCGTCATAGCGGACAGGTAACTGAAAGAACTGCAAGAAGGTCGAGGCAAGGGAAGTAAAGGTGGCATGGGTCCCATGGGGCTGCTCGATGTACCACTTAATTGCAGAGCCAGTGAAGGTGCACTGTAATAGACGGAGGCAGACATAGTCATCCACTATGGAGTTGGAGGAACACCATAGATGGAAGGACATAATATGGTTTTGGGGGTCCTAACCTGCCTTTCCCTCAAACTTAGGGATGTCAGAGGGGAGCTTGGTGGGCATGTGAGGCCATGCAGGGTCGTTTCTAATGGGATCGTTAGTCAGTCTGGCTAGGTCAGGAAGGTTGAGGCTAGCCATGAATGGAAAACTAGTAGAAGGATGTGACATACTAGTGGGTGTGACCAAATTGGGGCCAATGCCCCCAAGTGGAGGGGCTGGCTTTGGGATGTTGCCCCCAAGTGGAGGGACGAACATGGTATGGGACGATCCTGCACCGCCAAGGGTAGTGTGAGTCACTGAGGGAGGTGGAACAGGTATTCCAGCTACTGGAATGGGTGCAGTGAGTGGAACGGTAGACATGGGCCCCATCGAGGGCATACCCAAAGCAGGTGTGGTAGCTGGTGTGGCAGTGGATGCTCCACCAATGGTCCCTCCCAAGAAAGGGGTGGAAGTCACGCCAGTCATGGGGCTAGTGGGTGCAATGTAAATGGGGTTCTCAGACTTTGCCTCAGAATCAGAGGTAAAATAGGGGGCATCTAGATCAGGCGATGGAGTCCTATGGCATTGACGAGTGGAGTCAAGTGACAAGGCTTGAGATCTATGATGAGTGGTATCAAGTGATGAAGATCTATGTCTATGATGGGTGGTGTCAAGTGAACCGTGCTGCGGGGGCTCACCCCGGAGGCACTGAGAATGTCTCGGGGACTCAATGGTGACAAATGGTGTCAAATATCTGGGGGTTTTGTTGAGTGCAAAAAAAGCTCAAAAACCCTAATGCAACCGAGTGTACAGAAGGAGAGCTCAAAAAATATGGCACTCAGGCCAACAACCAACTCAAAACACCTACTGTAGCAGCTGTGCTACAATAAGTGCAGTATCAACAGAAATGGTCAGAATACCAACAAGCAGCAGGTTTCCTAAAAAATAAAAATGGTGGACTCGCTAGACCAAAAGGAGGTAAGGGAGCATGCAAACACCTAACTAAATAGTATTCTGACTCAACTAGACATATCCTCTGCAAGGTGATGAAATCCAAGTCAGACAATATGGATAGGAGAGCCAAGTGGCTAAAGATAGCCCCCTACCGGGAGGGACACTGGGTAGTCAATCCTAGAAGAAAGGCAACTAAGATACCCCCGTTCATGACACGTCCAGAAAGGTGAATCTGCCATTTGGTCCTTTTACCGCAGCACCCCTATACAGGGATACCTTGAGAACTGTGAAAGGTATCCCTTCGGTTACTGAATGGAGTGCGGTATTCCACTCAGGCCTCCGGAACCAGTCTGGCGACTTCAACCCTCCTAGGGGAGAGGCCCTCTGATAAACTGGTCGTGACCGTGCCAAAAAATACTAGTGGATTTTGGTTCCCTAATGGAAAACAGCTATGTCTCAAGTGTAAGCAACCGAGGGGTGTTATTTGGATGCCTATCCCCCCGATCCTACCTAACTACAAAATTCTTATGTGTTCCCCAAGTGGGGTTAGAATGTTGGTTGAGTTAAGTATTTTTTTTTTTTTAAGGCTCACTTGAATTAGGTGACAGAGTGTGTTCCTGTGAGGTGATGAACCCAAATACAAGTGCCACAAGGGGTGCAACTTTCTAACTAACAATAACAAGACAGAACGTAAACTTTAGCATGCAAAATTTTCTCTTTTTCAAATTTTTTTAAAAAATGATTCTGTAAATGGAATAGAAATAAAACTGCAGAAAAAGGCTGTAGGGAAGTATGGCTGCAGGTAGGACAGATGGTTGTGCAGAAAATAGTGCAGCAAAGGGCTGGGTTCAAAACAGGTAAAAAAAAAAAAATGACGAGAACAGACCGCGGGTCTGTGGCAGTTCTGGGCGGTCGGACCACGAGAAAGATCTCAACAGTCGCGGACAGGTTGCGGGTTTTTGGCCGAAAGATGCAGTCGAACCGCGAGAAAAAGGACGAAAGCCACAAGCGGGTCACAGGAAAGTGGCTGAAAGCCGCAGGCGGGATGCAGGAAAAAAGAGAACATACGCAGTCGGGTTGCAGCAAAAGGACTGAAAGCCGCAGTCGAGACGCGGGAAAAGAGCCGATAGACGCAGTCTGGTTGCAGGAAAAGGGCTTAAAGCCGTGGTCGGGATGCGGAAAAAGGGCCGACAGACATAGGCGGGTTGCAGAAAAAGTGGTAAAAGCCATAGGCGGGACGCCGAAAAATTTGTAACAGCTGCAGTCGGATCGCAATAAACACACTGATTAGCCGCGGTCGGATTGCACGTAACAGACTTGAATCCGTCGACACATCACCGAAAACAGTCTGAGAGCCGCGGTCGGGACAGCCAAAAGGAAAAGACAGGGGTAAAAAATGCGGTTTACGGCAGCCAAAAGGAAAAGACAGGAAAATATTTTAAAAACTATAACAAAAAATTCAAACCAAGGGGAGTCGCCAAAACTGTAGCTAGAGTTTTCACCCTAGCTTGTGCGAATGAGCACCTACTAAGGAGAAGGGACTCCTTAGTAGCAGTTCAGAAAATAGTAAATAAAAATACTAGAACAATATAAATTCTAAACTAGCATGAGCATTAAGAAACATAACAAAACATGGAATATAAATGGTTTTTCTTTTGTATTAAAATGTTACCTCAAGTGTAGAGGTTGGTGAAGTTCTTGCAATGATCCAAGAGGGTTGCTCCAAACTCCAACTTTGCTCCTTCTCTTTCTCCAATGGTGGAAATGGGCCAAAAGGGGCACTCAATGGTGAAAGTAGCTCAAGGGTGAGCTAGGGTCTCAAGAGTGATTTTGGTAGAGTAAGGGTATACTTGATTATGGATATGAAATGAGGGGTCTCCATCACCTATTTATAGTTTTTTGGTGGTGGAGTGCTGACCCATGGTTTTGGGAACCATATGGTTTAGGTCAGCTGTATAGGTTTTTTCCTCCTTTTTCCTCTTTTTCCTCATTTTTTTATATATTTTTATTCCCTTTTTAGAGGGTTTTTGCTATTTTTGGAGGAATTTTGGATAATTTTGGGGGAAAAAGGGGTTTTTTTAGCCTTTTGGAGGCTTTTTTGATGGTTTTGTGGCCTTTTGGAGGCTTTTTAGTGGGATTTTAGGGTTCTGAAGGTAAAATTGGTAGGAAATATGGACAAATGAGTCATGTAATGGGTAGATGAGGTAGTGAGCACTTTTTGGGTGTTAATAAGGTTGGTGTCTCAAACAAGGTTTGGTTAATATATTATGGTTTTCATGAGCTAAATTATATCCTAACTATATAATAAGTGCAAGGGAAGGTCGATTATGACCCAAACTTAACATATGAATGAACGCGTTCCATCCTTAAGTGTCTTTATCCAAAGTATTGGCATTAGTAGTATTATACATATATCAATAACCAAGGTTTTGGGGTGCTTTTGCAATGTAGAACTTCGATGGCACCAAACTATATGAAAGTGGTTAAAAATTGAAATGAATGTGGGAGCCAACCAAGCTCATTAATGCTATCACGTGAAGTTGGTGGAAGAGTTACATGTAGGGAGACAAATCCCTAACCCTTCACTGTGAGGTGTATTGTTATCTATTTTTTTGCTTCGAGAGTTAGAGAGCCGAGCTCTCTCTCAGTCGCCATGACCACTATGGCATACCTTGCACAGTCTCTGTGTTAAACTGAATACAGATATGAGTTCTAGGTTTTACAATGTTTCTATCATGATGTGCTCTTCAGCTTTGGCTCTATCATAAGGGTTTCTACGCTCTCTGCCTCAACTGGTTGTCTATTACAGAGGTAAGGGTTGGCCACGATAAATAATTTATTTGTTCCTTATAAAATTTATGTTTAGACATTATTGTATATCATTTTATAATGAGTTTGTATGTGATTGCAGGAGAATTTCGCAGTTGTTCTCTAGTCTCGTCTGGTGCTCTGGGCTACAATACTGTGGATAGAAAAGCAACTCTAGTGGTTTTGAATAACCATGGTAATCCTTGGGTCCTTCTCGACGGTTCCTCTGTCAACTCCTATTTAATTATTATGGCAGCGTTGAACTTGTTTGTATTACAGTAGGACTCTGGCATTCGAAGAGATGTTAAAATCTTGTAAGGTTCTACTGTATTTCTACCTAGAGTTTGGGGTTTCGACCTCTGTCTTATTAATATAAAAGATTCAATGTTTATTTTGTTTCAATAGTGTCTGGGTTCCTGTAATGTCCCTTGTTAGGAATTTTATTAAAATGGCAATTTTTCACTTTTTTCCCTAGTTAGACCTTTGACTAGTTTTGATCTCTAGGTCCCAAATTTGCCCCAAATGATCCCAAATCTTCTGAGAAGGTATATGAATGATATTAGAACATAAATATGTGTTTCAGGGATTCCTTTGGACCTTTAAAATACTTCTGCAAATCCTCTTTCAATTCTGATCAATGTAGGTTACTTTACTAGTGATTTTCCTTTGACTAGTATTGGTCTCTAGGTCTCAAATTGACTCCAAATGCCTTCAAATATTCAAGGAAGGTGTATGAATGATATTAGAACTTGAATATGATGTTTATGGATGACATATGTCCACCAAAAGACCTCTGCAAACTCTCTTAAGATTCTGAACCAATTATGCAATTTTACTAGTAATTTGGGGTTCAAATCCCCCTGGGGTAAGTACTGAAAATGGCTTCCCAAATGCCTCCAAACCCACTCAAATTTATGAAAAGAGGTATGCAATGTGTTAAGTATTTTATTAAAGTCTCATATGCACCATTAATGGATTATTACAACTGTTCTCACCCTCTCCCATTCAACTGCAAAAATCCCCAATTCGACCCTTGGGGAAATGGCACTATTTCACCTCCCAATACAACTAAACTGAGTAAAAATGCTTCAAATGCTCAAGTACAGTACATGAAACTTGTATAAGCCATCCATGGCAGTATATTGATCACAAATATATCAGAGAATCATCCATTCATTCGAAATCATAATCAATACATTGGCTCACAACAAGGTAGTGGGGAAATGGCATTGTTCTTCAATTAAAAATGAGATTTATACATTTCTACTTGGAATTTCGACCTGAAAATTTTTGGAGATGAAGAACAGAGTATTTAATTCATATTACAAAAGAAATGGGGCATTAAAAGCTTCCCCAAAGAGTACAATAGCTCACCAAAAACGCCCTCCCTCAAGGATCAAGAATATGCCATCAAAATTGGAAATGGTTGAAGGAGTGAGCTGCAATAGAAGAAACCATGAGCTGCCCTGTAGCTTACACCTGCAAATAAAGACTCCATTAAAGCTCCAAATGAAAGGTCTGAATGGCCTTTCCAATTACCAACTTGGATGGGAATCTTTCACCCTCGAAATTGGCTAAGGCAAGAAACTAGTCATCCACTAGCTCTCCCTCTTCACAAATGCAATTGCAAATTCTACAAATGATCAAAAGCTGGTTTCATTCTTTGTTATTGACATTTATAAACTTCTAATGTCCTCCATGGGTCGAATTCCTTCCAAGAGACTCATGCCAACTCATGTTGGGAAGAGATTCCAAAGAACGCCACTTGTACAACAATTCCTAGTCTCCCACTTCCACCAAATCACATGTGGAAGCATCTTAGCTGCCCTAACACCCTTGAGCGCCCTCTTGGAGTCTATGTTTAGCCCTGACATGTCATATATGTCATATGTCAGCCTTCAAGTCTGATTTGTGTCATAGGTGTCATAGCATCTTCATCATTGTTGTCATAGAGCTAGGGAATCTAGCCCAAGTGTCTCACTAGCTCCAAATTGCCTCTTCCTCTTCCATGGGAGTTACTCTTCCTCTATATTTCGACCTTGGATGACTCATGCAATTAATAATACCTTTTGGACTCCCCCAAGTATGTTACCATTCACCTTGAATTCGAATTGGTGAGAGAATGATGCCAAATGTAGTGGGGAAATCTAGCCATATGTGGGTCCCACTTCCTCCATGTGTCTTCATGATGAAATGCCACTTTGATTTTCACTTTTATATATTTATTTAGCTCCTTTATTAAATATTTATTCCATTCTAATTTTCAAACATCATTTATTATCTCCATTATTCCAAATCCCAAAGCTTCCACCCCAAACCTAGGAAACTAGTAATTTTCCTCCTTGGCAATTATTTGACCTTTAGCATCAATTTGACAAACTCTCATGAATAGGGCCAATGTGATTAGGCCATTGTGACCCAATACCAAATTTGGGACATGACAAATCCTCCCTTCCCAATATTGCTTGTCCTCAAGCAATTTTAAATGTGGGTGTTGAAGAACTTGCTTTCTGTATAATTCTTTGAAGTTGCCATTGAATTGCCCAACCTTGAGTCTTTGAGTTTCCATGAAGATTTTAGAGAGGAACCACCATGCTTGCTGCTGCACTACTCTGATTAAAATCATTTTATTAAGTGGGGAATCCATCTCCCATACTGCTTTCTTCCCCAAAAAATATGAAACCAATGAGATAAAAATTATTCCAGGGTCCCATTGCTTGTATTGCACCCCAGTAATTAAGAGTGCTCTCCAACCTACACCATTAGATAAGAGGATTCCTGGATCCCATTTTCTTGTATGAATTCTTCCAAACATCATGAGTACCAAATATATATCATCAAAGTACATAACAACATAATGAAAATGTACATCAAGGATATGCTTCATCAAAGAGTCATGAAAGTGCTTATACCTCCAAGCAAGTAGACCACCATTTTCCAAGTGCATACAAGCTTCAAGTGACCAATCAAATCTGCTCCAATGACATAGGTGAGGATCCCATGTACTATAATGCTGCCCCAAAAGGATGTGATATGCATCAAAATATTCAGCCATGTATTCTTTCATCCAAGAAGTGAATGAAGAATCTCCACTAAAATCTGAACCAAATAATGAGCAAAAAAAACAAGGAGACTTCAAATGACTCAAAGAAGTCTCACCCATACATCCATGAATGTGAGAATCATAAAAATATAACAAAGTATGTGGCTGCCAACAAAACTGTTCTCCAATCATAAATCTATTCTCCCAAGTGTTGGATGAAGTTCCTCCAACATCAAATGAATCAAATGTTGAGCAAGAAAAACCATGAGTCTTCAAGTGACTCAAATGCATATCATAGGTGCATCCATGTAGATTTGCATCATCATAAAGTGACAAATAATGTTGCTTCAAATGTGAATAAGAATGTGCTCCAACCATATCATCATAAAAATTAAATCTAGGAGTTACATACTCCTCATGTGGCACCATCAAAAAGAACCCTTTCACCCATACTTCATTGAGACTAATGTTGCAAAACATGGAATTGTAGGATGTAGGAGAATGAACCAAATCACCCAAATGATAAAAAAGTACAGAAGTTTCATCATGGGAAGGATCCATATGGGTAGTATCATGCAGCTCCTTCAAAAGTGTGAACTCTTTGTCATAGTTTGGTTCCAATGTAGAGGAATCATGCTCTTCTTTAAAAATTTCATAACCTTCATCAAGAGGCAATTCAAATTCCTCTTCCACCACACCAAGTGTTTGGATCTCTTCAAGTTCATCTTCAAACACATCAAGAACATTCAAATTTTCACATTTCTCATGATCCACCATGTCATGAGAATCCTCCAAACAATCTACCATTTGACAATCTGAAACATAGGAGGAAAAACAAGTATCTTGCAACTTTTCAAGAAGTTGCTCATTTTGAATTGTGAGCTTATGAATATCCTCATTATTCTTCAAGTATGCATCATGTAACAATTCATTAAGCTCAAACAAATGGTTTCTATCAAAAAGCAAAGACATGAAATTACCTTTGATGTGGCACATTGCTCTTTGAATCTTCTCCATGTCTTCAAGGAAGGATGTTTCCTCCAATGAAGTAGCTCTCCAACAAGAATTTGACACCAATGCTTGAGTGTCATGGAGAATGCTGAGGGACTCTTGGATCTTATTTTCATTCATCTTTAAGGACCCTTCAAGAAAATGAGGCTCTTGCAAATGAACCTCCTCATCTTCTTCAATTTTGCTTGGACCAACTTCATGAAGCTCAAGTGGTGATGGGGAAGTTGATCTTGGTTCTTCTTCAACTGATACAAGGTCTTCATTATCATGCTTAATGAAACTTGTACTTGTAGAAACACTTTCAAAAGTGATCTCTATGTCACCAACATAGAGGTGTGAGCACCCATCAGTAGGTACTCCTTCATAGTTTAAGCATCCATCAGTAGATGCTCTTTGGTTCATGTCTAAGCTAGAAGGTGTCTCGAACTGATCTTCCATATTTTCAATAGAATCTTCTTCATGCTCTTGTGATGTATATTCCTTTTGATCCTTAAAGCAAGCTGATGCATTTTTCCCCTTGTTTTCCTTAGGATCAATATATTTGGAATCTCTTCTTGAATAAATCTCAAAAGCTCTCCTCAAGGAGGACATCATTTCATGCACACATATATGATACTCGCTCCAAGGGTTTTTACAAGAAGGGCATAAACCTTTCTTCACTAACTCCACATCTTCATTTTTGGGCCTATTTTCAAAAACATGTTCAGCATAGTACTCAAAAGACATGGCATTTTGTGTATTTTTGCTAAAAGCAAGATATTCTTGATATTTTTGATATTGTTGGGGCAAGGTTTTATATTTTGCTCTCCATCTTTGGAACTCACTCATAGAATTATCCTTGGTTGGTGTGACACACTCATATTCATCAGATTTAAAGTCATAAGAATAATCTTCATTTCTCTTGAAATTTTAAGAAGTGTTGCATGATGGCACCTCTTCCTCATACCATTCACATTCTGCTTCATATTGCTCATAAGCATCTGCATATTCATCATAAGAATTGTACTCATAGGATTCATCATAATAGTAAGACATGGCTGCCAATTGTTCTTGAATGTATGTAACTAATACACAGGTGAAAGGACCATGCTCTGATACCACTGAAATGTTCCTTGTTAGGAATTTTATTAAAATGGCAATTTTTCACTTTTTTCCCTAGTTAGACCTTTGACTAGTTTTGATCTCTAGGTCCCAAATTTGCCCCAAATGATCCCAAATCTTCTGAGAAGGTATATGAATGATATTAGAACATAAATATGTGTTTCAGGGATGCCTTTGGACCTTTAAAATACTTATGCAAATCCTCTTTCAATTCTGATCAATGTAGGTTACTTTACTAGTGATTTTCCTTTGACTAGTATTGGTCTCTAGGTCTCAAATTGACTCCAAATGCCTTCAAATCTTCAAGGAAGGTGTATGAATGATATTAGAACTTGAATATGATGTTTATGGATGACATATGTCCACCAAAAGACCTCTGCAAACTCTCTTAAGATTCTGAACCAATTATGCAATTTTACTAGTAATTTGGGGTTCAAATCCCCCTGGGGTAAGTACTGAAAATGGCTTCCCAAATGCCTCCAAACCCACTCAAATTTATGAAAAGAGGTATGTAATGTGTTAAGTATTTTATTAAAGTCTCATATGCACCATTAATGGATTATTACAACTATTCTCACCCTCTCCCATTCAACTGCAAAAATTCCCAATTCGACCCTTGGGGAAATGGCACTATTTCACCTCCCAATACAACTAAACTGAGTAAAAATGCTTCAAATGCTCAAGTACAGTACATGAAACTTGTATAAGCCATCCATGGCAGTATATTGATCACAAATATATCAGAGAATCATCCATTCATTCGAAATCATCATCAATACATTGGCTCACAACAAGGTAGTGGGGAAATGGCATTGTTCTTCCATTAAAAATGAGATTTATACATTTCTACTTGGAATTTCGACCTGAAACTTTTTGGAGATGAAGAACAGAGTATTTAATTCATATTACAAAAGAAATGGGGCATTAAAAGCTTCCCCAAAGAGTACAATAGCTCACCAAAAACGCCCTCCCTCAAGGATCAAGAATATGCCATCAAAATTGGAAATGGTTGAAGGAGTGAGATGCAATAGAAGAAACCATGAGCTGACCTGTAGCTTACACCTGCAAATAAAGACTCCATTAAAGCTCCAAATGAAAGGTCTGAATGGCCTTTCCAATTACCAACTTGGATGGGAATCTTTCACCCTCGAAATTGGCTAAGGCAAGAAACTAGTCATCCACTAGCTCTCCCTCTTCACAAATGCAATTGCAAATTCTACAAATGATCAAAAGCTGGTTTCCTTCTTTGTTATTGACATTTATAAACTTCTAATGTCCTCCATGGGTCGAATTCCTTCCAAGAGACTCATGCCAACTCATGTTGGGAAGAGATTCCAAAGAACGCCACTTGTACAACAATTCCTAGTCTCCCACTTCCACCAAATCACATGTGGAAGCATCTTAGCTGCCCTAACACCCTTGAGCGCCCTCTTGGAGTCTATTTTTAGCCCTGACATGTCATATATGTCATATGTCAGCCTTCAGGTCTGATTTGTGTCATAGGTGTCATAGCATCTTCATCATTGTTGTCATAGAGCTAGGGAATCTAGCCCAAGTGTCTCACTAGCTCCAAATTGCCTCTTCCTCTTCCATGGGAGTTACTCTTCCTCTATATTTAGACCTTGGATGACTCATGCAATTAATAATACCTTTTGGACTCCCCCGAGTATGTTACCATTCACCTTGAATTCGAATTGGTGAGAGAATGATGCCAAATGTAGTGGGGAAATCTAGCCATATGTGGGTCCCACTTCCTCCATGTGTCTTCATGATGAAATGCCACTTTGATTTTCACTTTTATATATTTATTTAGCTCCTTTATTAAATATTTATGCCATTCTAATTTTCAAACATCATTTATTATCCCCATTATTCCAAATCCCAAAGCTTCCACCCCAAACCTAGGAAACTAGTAATTTTCCTCCTTGGCAATTATTTGACCTTTAGCATCAATTTGACAAACTCTCATGAATAGGGCCAATGTGATTAGGCCATTGTGACCCAATACCAAATTTGGGACATGACAGTTCCTCTGCCATGTCTGTTACTATTTGGATTCTTTGTTAATGTAACCTTTTCTTATTTATAATGGTAACTCTGTTAGTTCGGCCGGTTTGTAAACAATTTAAGGTTTAAGTGGTACCGGGTTTCATCTTGAACCATGCTTTATCAATGTGATAGCCATTTGTACAGGGTTTTCCTTTGTTTATTTGGGAAATCAATTTGGTATTTTCAAGCAGTACTACTGTGCTTGCACATAAAATATAGCGTTACTATTTTTTGGCATTTTGCATTTTATTGGGATGTTGTAGTTACTGGTTATTCTTGATCTCTTTGAATGACTTCTGTTCTTAATATATTTGGGGATTGTAATATTGGTTCTGTGTTGTATTTATTTGAATTAGGTTTCTACAGAGTAAAACCCTACACCCTGTCTATTCGTAAACGATATATATATATATAATACAGGGATGAGCTCTTGTGAGACTCGAACCCTTGACTTGTGTTTAAGATATTAAAACCTAACTGTTTATTATTATGCATCGTGTTGATGGTGTCAAGCTCTATCCCATCTGAGTGTAAAAGTTTTAATGTAATAGAATAAATTCTATCGACTGTATAATGTTTTGATTATGTGGATAGTGGAAAAGGTTGCAATATTATATATTTCCAAAATGTTCTTTGTGTATTACTCTATGTTTGTAATAAGGGTTTTACATTTGTTTACATCCGGTAATGGCAAATCTTTGTTTTGAATAAAACATTTTGTTTATTAAAAGAATATCTGGGCATAGCCCCAAGCCTTTGTATGTTCAAAATCAATTATCTGAGATAACCCTAACTGTGATCATAATTATTTATATGTTTTGGATTAATGTTATTGAGGGTTTGTTTAGTTATTTCTATATGTATGCTTAAATGTTTGGGAAATAATTTCGAACTAGAGGAAGAACTCTAATATGTATTCGATTTTATAGATCTTATCGAAACTTATCAATGATGCTTATGTTTATTCTACTTCTGTTTGTAATAGTGATAATTTTATAATGCTTTCTTGTAGGGTATAGATATTGATTTATGAAGATGTACAGAGTTATTCTGTCGATAAATTATACTAATAGAAGTTATGAAATAGATGTAATATATGTACATAATTTGATTTTATAAGAGATATATTGTTTATACGATGACTATTATTGATATAAACTATTTCTATGAATATATACTTCGCATCAATATTGATTGAGAAATGAATGGGATTTCTATCAGTATGTATAATTGATTATTATTTAAACTAGCTACTGTTCTGTAATCATTATGAACTGTAGAGGAAATAAGCTGTATCTTTAAGTTTTCAGAGTATTATTTTAGTATACATTTTATAATTATGTCTATATCTTATTGCAAAATAGAATATCAACATTCAAATCGGAATATTGAGAGCATCAATCAATCTATCAATATGAGATTATTGAAATCTATCTACTTAAGCTAACTCCCTATACTAGAATACATCACTAATGTGAAAGGAAAAATAAATGGAGGTTTTACTTCATCAATCAATATTTCCAGATCTATTTCATTCAAATTTTAATATAGAAATAAATATCATTTATATCTACTACGCATTCTAACAACTAGGTTAATATATAGGAGGCAACAGATACTTTGATAACATATAAATAAAATCTTTAAAACCATATCAGCAGATTAGAAGTAATTACACTAGAACAATGTAGAACCCGTGTAAAACTGTAGAGGTGGACAAACACCCAAAGGAGACTGTTCCTCCCAACCGTCTCCTGAAAGCAGCCAAGATAACTTGCTTTAGGACCCCCGATCCTGTTCACTAAACCACTAGGACGAAGATACTGTATAGAAGCTTATGACAATCACTTTGTATCTCAACAATCATGAATACTTGCATACAAATCACTCTCTGCAAACTTAGTAGATTAATTTGAGAGTCTTACTCTGCAACTCATTCTCGCATCCCCTCATCAAATTCCTCTTGTGTGCTCAACATAATAGTTTCCATCAAATCACAAGGAAGCGTTAGTGAGCCTCCTACCCCATTCGATGGTTATATGTCTACCTAGGTCTTTGGGTCAGCTAAAAATCGTTTAATGAGCCACCTTCTCAGTTCCACCTTCCTTAGGGAACATGACCACAATTTTAGGGAGCTTGCCTCCTACAACAACTAGTAAGTGAGGGAAGATGCAGCCACTTGTCAATTTCCTTCTACAATGGGTTCATTCCCTCTAGTGGGTCAGTGAACACTCTTCAATAGTCCTCTTTGGATGAGTGTCTCCTATTTAATTTATTAAATAATAATAATCTTCAATTACAGTCATCCTTGACCATCCTTGGTCAATAACATAAAAACGTTACAATAAAATTTAGAGTAATGTTTTTCCTCAAACATAAAATGTTTTAAGTTCTAGGAGGTTACACCTTGCCCCATCAATACCTACAATATATTGACCTTATTTTTCACAATTTATAAAATCCCCTTTATGAATGAACGTGATAAGATATTGGTCAACAAGGTGAATCCCCGGTGAGTGGATCAAACCACTTAAAGATTGTTAGTAGTGGTGAAGATATGAGAGTTGGGATTAGAATGGCACATTGGAAGCATGGTGAAGGAAACATTCCTATACTATCTTCTAATTCGATTCCTGTAGCATAAATGATTTTTGGTAGAACCTATTAATTCATGTAGTGTATATAAAATTATGGTAACTCTTATTGTATTCTATAAAATGTGTTGGTTTCCAATAATATTATTTATGTGTCAATTAATAAATTAAAAGGATAAATTTCTAAGTAAGTATTTGAAGGATAGAGTTTTATTCAAGGTACAAATACATGTTATCTCAAGCATAGATGATAGGAATTCAAGGGGTGTTTAGATCAGGGTTGATAGCCTTGCATCGTGGTATCAAAGTGTAATAACAATATGAAATTGAGGATGAATAATCTTTGAAAGAGTATATTAGGATTTAAGAATTCTAAACAATGAAAGAGTAAAGACATGTAGAGAACCTGTGAAGTCCTACAATAGAAGTCTTGCAGGAAGAGGAAAATTCTAGCCAAGATACATATCAGGTATGCTCTTTGAGACAAGAAATTTAGAGCCAATTAATTCTTTAAAGCAATTTGAATAATAGTGAAATTTTGCAATGAGAAATTTGCAAATAGGGGATAGTTCCAAAAGGTGAAATTGGATAGAGTTGAAAGGATTACAACAATGCAGATCGGAATGAGTGGTGGTAAGTAAATTTGGCTTTCTTTCTTTGTATTTTCTGTTAATTCTTAAAAGAAAACTTTATCATTGAAAGTAGTAGAAATAGAGGAAGATATTATAGAAGTGACTTATATCTAGGAGAGTTGTGATATAAAACAAGTGATGTTCTCATTTGCCAAAGATCATGGAAAAGAACCTAAAACAATTCCAGGTGAGATTGCAATTGAGGAAAATAGTGGATAAAATATTGGATGAGAACTGGGTGGGTGAAGAAGTCTAGAAGAGTAAGGAGTGCTCAAGGGGTTCTAGTTGAGAGAACTAGAGAAAATACCAAAGTCATGTTCACGAGGAAAGATTGATGTAGAATTGGGTAGTAGATATGGATACTTGCTGTAGATAAAGGCTTGGTTGTAGCTCATAGTGAGAAATCAAAAGCTCACAAAAGGAGGAGATGAAGATGACTACTAATAGCCATGACATAGGATTGGTGAGAATCCACAACAAGAGGAAAGAGAATTCCAAAGGAGTTAACAAAAAGCATATCAGTCGAGAGGAATTTGACAAGGATCTTGTTGGGTTAAAGGAAAGACTCAGTATAACGATGAATTTGCTACAAGAAAGTGAAGATGAAGGCCAAAGACAAGGTTGGAATGTAAGGAAGAAGGTCAAGTGGACTATTGTTCATTTTTTTGTGAAGAAATTAATACATGGAATGAATGCTTCTATCATACCAAAGGAAAAGATGAGGAAGAAGAAGAAGCATAGATAGAAGGGTTGGTTGGAGAAAGAGATTAAACTCAGAGGATCTGGGTTTAGACATAGCTCAACGAGAGAAGAAGAAGTTCACTTTTGTGAACCATACTAGGGATTATTCCTTGGAGAGAAATATGATGAAGATACTGAAGGGTGGCTTATTAAACATCTCATGGATCATTGGAAAGTCTAGGTTGTATGAAGAATGAATCTGGATAGTTGCTTGAGACTGTCATAAAGATTGATGAAGGTGGAGGTATGCTTTCTAAAGGAATAGAAGAAGAACATAATAAAAATTTTGTTATGAAGGAATATGAGATAATTTTATCTCATACCAAAAGTCAAGGTGAAGACTATACACAACTTGCAAATGAAAGTGTTGAAGAAGCAAATGTTGATGGTAAAAGTATCATAAGGTGGTCAGACTATCATAAGGGGATCATTCCAGAAGCAACATATGAGACCCAAGAGTATCATGGATTTAAAACTAATAATTGGTTTCTATATTTAGGTTAAGAATGAAACCACGAAGAGAACTAATAAGTTGAAAAGCAACATTCAAATACAATGCTAATAGATTATGATTAAGAATTAAGATTGTTGGAAGAGTGGTTGCGAATCTAAATATTGAAGAAGAATGTATAGCTATGGCAGACACAAGGTATTCAAGAGTAGTTGATATGAAGGAAGAGTTCAAGGCATCAAGGGGTGAAGGTAAGAGGAAATTGCAGGCTATAGAAGAACAAGGAGGAAGGAGAGAAGTTAGCACACATGAAGAAACAACATATTACATAGCTACAACATGAAGCATGGAGGATAAACAAGTTGAGTTAGAATTCATTGTTATGACCAAGAATGAACTTCAAGAACCTGAACAATTTTTTTTTATTTAATATGTTTTGTGCAAATGAAGACACGAAAAAAGTCCTAAAGGTGAAAGTCAGTCTTTCACAAGGAAGCTAGAAGAGTATGATGGAGAAATAGCCTTTAGAGCTCTCACACATTTGGTTATTGTGGAGTTAGTATCCATTATGCATGGACACAGATATATTTTGATGAGAGAGATGTATCCTCAAGAAGTTGAGGACAAAAAAGAGCAAGGTGTAGCAGAAATTAGGATAAGAAAAGGGAAGAAGTGATGGTAATAAGAGCAATACAGATTATGTGTACAAAGATGCAGTAGCAATTCTACATCAATGTCATGAATTAGCAAAGGATATAGATAGACATTGAGATAAATGGTATTTGGGAGTTAATAAAGAAGTTAATAAGATGGAATTACCATGTATTGACAAAGGAATTCAATCACAAAATGCAGTGGACTGAGAGAGGTTACATCAAAAAGGAAATTGGAAAACACTAGAGTAAAACATGGGATCCTAAAAAATCTCAAACATAAATGAGGCAACAGAACAACAAATTGAGTGGGCAGCAGCAAAATAAAGTTTAGGGTCCTAAAAGATGGAGGAAAAAAATGAATAAACCACACAGAAGAGTATATAGACAACATCAACAATGGGATCAAGGAGGAGTGAAGAAAATGAAGACACATGATCAATAGATCATGAAAAATTTCTACTTTAGGAGTCTGATACATGAGCATGTTCTCCCCTAAACAATTTCATTTTTAAGCAATCCTAGGGGTCCTGACATTTTCCAAATGGAAGGGTTTATCTTTGTAAAATTGTAAATGTCTATAGTTGTCAAGTATGAACTCTAGAAGAGTATAGATAGTCTACGAGTGTCAAAATAGGAGCTTATTCATGTAACTAAAGTAAGTAGTGTTGGCATAATTCAAATATATCTTAAACAATGAATTCATTAAGGAGATGGAATTGAATTATATTATTAGAATTCAATTACAAAAATTTAGGAAATTTGTTGGTGAGATGGAAACATTTGTATACTTAAATATAATGTAATCTTGAGGGCGTTATAAGGGAGAGTTGTCCAAGTACAGTTAGATTAGGATGATGAGAAGAGAGGCTAGGATGCCAGGGAATAATGAACACCAAAGAATTGTGAAATTGGGGCATTGGAAGAGATGTATAGAGGTTTCTTTCAATGAAGAATTTTTGTCTTAAGTTTCCATTATATGTGGATGAATGTTCTTTTTAACATAAACAGAGTTCAGAGGTGAGTTTATTTTCCAAGAATTCAATCACCTTCCAGAATGGCGATATGTCATCATTCAACAATGAGAGAGGTTTGGTTAGAGCCTCTCATTTCTAGTTCGAGGGTCTAAACCCTAATAGATATGTAATGTTGGATGGATGAGTAACAGAATATTTTGGTATTGCATGTATTGTGAGATTAAATAATCATTGCAGGCATGGTATGTGTTCAATTGTTGATTGTGTTTCAGATTTAATTATACATTTTGAGATATGAAATATTTGTACCTACTATATGAGTCTCAGTGTTATGGATGGATGGATTAATGGTTAGGGATTTTGGATGCATGTTCCATTTATTTATATGCATGTGTGTGATTTTAAAAAATAATCAAGATAAGGGGATCAAATTTATGTTTTTTAGCTTGTTACTGAGTTATTATTGCTAGAGAATGGAAATTGTGGGTTTGTGTACTCATTAAAGCTCATTTGGGAATATGTTATTCAATATTTTCTATAGGTTTTTATTCTACTCTAAAAGATCATTTACATAAGGATTGCATCTTTCATTATGTTAATAGTGTGAACATTTTGTTTGATGATCTATTTCTTAGTTATTGGCATGAGTTCCAAAATAATTGAATCTCATTGCCCACTTGAATCCTTTGGGAGTATTGAAAAAATGCACATGAGCAATTCCATATTTAAAGTATAGCGAATTATATTGGGGAACAACATTGAGAAATTTATTTTAGTGGATGCTCACAAGGAGATCGAGCTGCCAAAGTGAAGACTTTCTAATCAAACATGGAAATGAATATGAGATAAAATGGTAAAGGTAGTATGTGGATATATCTTATTGTTGTAGGAATGCAGAGTAATGGAAATGAAGGATTTAGATGACAATATTGAATAAACATCAATTAAGGAGAATGAGGAAGGCATGAATAGAATCTATAGGTAGAGGTTCACTCATTTGGAAGTGGATCCAACCACTTAAAGATTTTTAGTAGTGGTGAATATATAAGAGTTGGGATCAGTATGGAATATTTGAAGTGTGGTGAAGTAAATATTCCTATAATACCTTCCAATTTGATTCCTATTATGAGAATTTAGATTTCCTAAATCTAGATTCAATAAGACAATTTCACTTGGAATATTTCAGAGAATATGAGAAGAAGAATAAAGAGGATATCTTGAGAAAAAATCATTGTATATTATTCATAAATATGTTTACAATATATAATACATCCTTAAGATAAAAATCGAGTCCCTTAGAGGCAAGTTTGAAAATCTCAAAAAGCAAGGCTTGTTAAAAGCTCACGAATTAGCTAAATATGGTATGGAATCCAATGAGTGATGAAAATTGAATTTGATGATGAATTTTGGAGAGAACAAAGAGGTGGAGGTTGCATTTTCTAGGTGGAGATAGTTTCCTAGTCAAACTAGCTTTACATTATTCGCTAGAAAGCAGAAAAAGAAGGATAAAGTTGTCTAAAGTAGGAAGGAACCTTTAAAAATTAGGAATGGAAATAAATCAGACAGAATCTCAGGAAATACTATCCAAAATATCCTCAATTTATCTCTATGTGAAAATATAACAAAAAAGAATTAATAGCTGAGTATACCTCATAGAGAAAGAATGAGCAGAAAAGATGAATTAGAGTGAAAACTACAGTAAAAATTAGCAGACAATTGTTGGCTCAAACCCAGTCGATAGGGGTTCCACTCACTATCGACACATACCGCAATATCCCTAGCCACCAGCCTGGACAAGTTTTATCCTGCCCAGCAACACCTGCGGAGTAGATGAGGTCTCACTCGAGGCGTCCAGGAAGAGCAAACATGGTATTTTAAACTTATTGCATAACTTATTGCAAAGAGGAAGAGCTATAATATTTAAACTTATTGCATAACTGGGACAAATATTTCTAAGCATTGAACATGGTATTTAAAGAAATACTCAACCAATACATTCATCATTCCAATGATAGTAATTGTAAAACAAGCATCACATCAAATAAGCATGACATTATTCGTATAGTGCAACATCACATTACCATAACTGAACAGATTGAACACAGAGATTGTACCAACATAGCTTCATCATATTATCATTGTTGACCCAAATACAATGTTTCTGCAAAAACTAGATCTCCACAATGACTCTTGACATCACAACATACCCGAAAATCATACAACCAACATCAGAGCTTCGCACTATTCTCCAGCATTCGATTCTCCTCTCAACACTTACAATTCTTATCTATATATAGGCTTCCACCTTACAACTCTTGTCCACTTTCTAACAACTTGTTAATCGACACTATGGACAAATGACTCAATATCTAACTAACCTAGTACAAAAACGACCAAAAACTCGCATTCTGCGGTATAATTGACTCAACAATACATAATATGTGGTCCAAATGACCCAAAACCCGCAATCCGTGGTACAATTGACCCACACATGCAAAAAATAATCTTTCGCTCGTCGCCTTTCATGCCATATTCTACCTTATCATAGCATTAGAGATGCTATGATATCATCTTACCAAACCACCTACCGACAGACCCCCAACACAATCTTGTGGTTCTCCCTCGAGCCACATCAGCTGGATACGATGTACTCGGTCGTTTTGGCTTTGAAGTCCTCATATGGTTTTTCAACTGTCTGCACCACCTCCTTGGCTTCTATAGCTGCTAACTGACTTTTGACCACATCTTCAGCAGATGGGTGATCTGTAAGCTTTGCCACTACCTTCTATCAACATTTCTATGCGGCCTGCAAAGCTTCACTAGCTTGCATCATGAATTTTCCACCACTATCCTGGAACTCCTCTAACTATGCCGCCCGCATCTTCTATCGCTCATCCGCCTTGGCGACATGGTGTTGCAAATCTTTTAGCTCCTGAGACTTATCAACTTGCACCAGTGGTGGCATAGTGCGCATTGCCGCTTTCAATGTGGCCAACTGTAACTCAACTTCCTGCCGATACTTAGTCAGCTGTTCAACTTGCTCATTGTGAACAATGCGGCCCCAGAATTGTACAGTTTTGGATATGATCCTAGTTACCTGCATCTCTAGCTCCTCCATCTGAGTAGCAACTTCCTCAATTTCCCTTCTTCATTCCTCAATTTCAGCCTGAGGCATACCCGGATTCATCTGGGCCTTCAACGCCTGATTCTCCTGTCGCAACTGAATAATGGCAGCCCCCAGTCGCTGCACCTAGTGGAGTACATCCACCTCTTCAGTGGGCTCCAGCACATGTTGATAAGCTTCCGTGATCTCCCGGTCAACCCATACACTGTCATCCCACATACGAGCCTTCTCCGCAATAAGGAAATCGTGTTCCTTTTCCAGGACTTCGATTTCGCATGCCTTCTCAACCTGTTCTCCCTTGATGTGTGCTTTGAGGTCATCCATGGACTACCATGCAGAAGCATCCCTAAAGGTCAATTCTTCGATAGTGCGCTTTGCATCATCCTCAATTGCCTGTAGTCGTACACACATACTACTGATCTGCCGGAGTTTGTCTGTCATTTCTTTGCTAGTAGTAGCCTGCATAGTGGTCAACCCTTCCGTGGGAAAGGCATTCACATTAATGGTCACTATTTTAAGTTGCTATAGCACGTCGTTGGCAGCTTCGTCTTTAGTCATAATCGCAATCAGGGGAATCTCCACATTCCTCACCCACAGCTCGGTGATGATTGTTGCAAAGGTTGGTGCCGCTACTTCCTCTGGTTCCTTTCTGGAAACCATATCATACAGCGACTCTAACTGAGCGGTGATCGCATGGAACCCTTCATCCACTTTCCTTGACATCTTATCTGCTACCACAGAGGATACTGTATTGAGCGCTGTGAGCAGGTGGCCCAACTGTGCCTCATCTGGCAAGGACAACCCGCTGATCGTTGCATGCTCCTGGTACCTTTTCGATCGGGTTTCTTCAAGGGCCCAGTCACTATCATCCGATATCATTTTGGTAGATTCTTACCCTGAGCAATGGTGACTCTATTGGTCCTGGGCTGATGCCCAATCATCTGGGCCCAATGTCGGGCCACCAGCTTCTATCTCTGCTAAACTCATGGGTTGTCACCATGCCTCTGGCGACTCATTCACAGTAGCCTCTAACTCTTCGGACGTCACCTTATACGAGGTCTGCAACCATTACTGATTAGGATCACAGAGGGCTTGTATATGTATGTTATGTGGCCGAATTGCAAATGCCATGATTGGTCTCAATCATGCTGCAGTTTCTTCATATATTCATGGGACTTATGTTGCCGCAACACAAAGCATCTCCCAAAATAGCCAAAACTGCAATTGGAAATCCCGGAGTCTCTCTGGCTCCCGTACATACCACAGATTTTGATATCGTGCACCCCGTTGTTCTGCTGCGGCCGGAACGTCCATGCCCTGGTACGTGTCGGGCTCTTTCCATGCGACAAAGGAGATCAATAGTAGCAACCAACTATATGTGAAGGAAACCTTTCCCGATTAGACTGCCACAGCATCCTCCATTTATTGATTCAAGAGAAACAGAGACCAGTTCATTTGGACTCCTTCCGCACATTGCTCTACGCATGCAACAATCCCCGAGTTGCACTGGTTAGGTCAACCACCTCTAACCACCTTGCATGATAGGATCTTAATTCCCATGAGTACTGCTTGATCATTGCAGCTGCTAGTGCAATACCCACGCCCATCCATTTCTAAGCTGTATTTCTGTGCCAACTGCAATGCCCGCTTTTTATCATTTTCCTTTCCTTGGATGAACTGTGAGGGATCGAATCCATTTTTGGCAAGCCGGTTATGTGCGAGATTAAATCGATGGTGACCGGGATTTTTCTGTCCAGTCACAATGAACCACCATGAAAGCACACAAGGAGCTTCTTCATGCACGCATTGACTTCTGCCAGACGCCCAAAATGTGGCATGTTAATAAGCTCTATCAAGTCGAACTGCTTCAATCCTTGTGCCCAATCTTGTATAGTTGGCGTCAGGGAATGGTGTGTCTTAGGAACATATGGGGCTGATGCAATGTCAGGGTAGGCCACCATATCATGGTCGTCCTAACGTAGGCGCATCAACGTCGGCCCAAAATCCACAGAGCAGTCCATTCTAGCCGGGAGTGTCGGCATCCTCTCACGATACTTCTGTTTTGGGTTTATCTTGCAGGGGGTGGCATCCGACCGAATGGGAGGGATATACCCAAGGATGTCACCAGCTGACAGTCCTGCCCATGGGGAAGACTCGCAAATGCAGTGACTAGACTGCCCCACCTGCTCCTGAGCTTTTCCTACTGTCGCAGCGGATGACCAAAGCACCCTCTTACTATGTAGGGACTCAGAGTGTTGACCCCCCCATTGCCTCTTAGCGATGACTGATGCTCCCACCGAAACATTTGCAACTTCGGTTCCAAGATCAACGGCTCCGGATGACACAACTTCTTTCTCAACAACAATCGGGATGAAGGGATACTCCACTTCGCTGCTAATCTCAACTGTCTCCAGTTCACCTGGTATACCTCGCAGCGCTTATAACTAATAGTTGGTTCGACCTAACATCACTCTGCAAATTCAATAGAACCTTGCTGAACACATCACCAAGTTTATGCCAATACTTGTCGGCTCTGTATAGGCACTTATCAATGAAAATCTCGGTGCTTTCTGACCAACTCCTACCTGGTTTTATAGCTTTGAGCCGAAACCTCCATAATCATCACAAAATCATGCATTAATTCAACCAAAATCCTGCATTAATGATGCAAATCCCCCGTCGATCCTATCAGCCGATCGGTCGGATCCGCCATTAATTCCCATCATTCGAACACGCACCATTAATTAACTATTTATATTTTGGCATTTATTGCTAATTTGACCCGGTCGTAACATGGCCAGTTGTCACAGACCGCTCGTCACTTGCGACACAATCCCTCATGCTTGTGCATTTGTTTCTCTATTGATGTGGCATCCTACCAATGATCATCCTGCACACACACATTTTTTTTCATGCGACTCAGGCATCACGCTGTTCCAATCCCGACTGATAGGGCTTCAACCTATGACCATTCACTAGTTTTGGGAGCATCGCCCCATCCAGCTGTTGCAGCTAAACCGCACCCGATGAAGTAATACTATTGATGCGATACAGACCAAGCCAATGCATCTGCAATTTTCCTAGATGTTTCATAAACTTGTTGTCATACAACAACACCAATTCGCCCTATTGAAACTGTTTTTTTTTTTATGTGTCGATCATGCCATGCCTTCTGGCGATCCTTCACTATCCCTTGGTGGAACCCAATGATGAAATGATCTTACTCGAACTTCACCAACTGCTCGAGATGTTTGTCTAATGCTGCTGCATTATCCAGGCCTGTTGCGGCCACGATGCGCAAACTTGGGACAATATACTCCATGGGCATAATTACTTCTTGCCCATATACTAACCTAAAAGGTGTTTTCCCTATCAACGTTTCACACATCGTGCGATAGGCCCACAATACCGCTGGGATTTTCAGATCCCAGTCATCGTGGTTCGTATTGCATACCTTTGTCAGCACATGCTCCAATACCTTGTTAAAGGCTTCCACCATGCCATTTGCTTGCGGATGATATGGTGTACTCTTTCTGTACTGTATCTGCAGTTCCTCCGTCAATGCGCTAATAGTGCGATTGAGAAAGTGGCGGCCCTAGTCACTAAGCAGTATCTTGGGGCAACCGAAACAAGTGATGATGTTATCAAACAAAAATCTTGCTGCCGTTGCTAAGGAACAATCAACTACTAGTGCTGCCTTTTCCCATCGAGTCAAATACTCTATCGCTGTGATAATGTAATGCACACCCATGCGCTTCCCTGGTGGATTGATCGGTCCTACAAAATCCACTGCCCATTTGTCGAATTCCTGCAATGTCAACTGAGGCAAGAGTGGCATCTCATCGCGTCGGGATGGTTTTCCAGTTCATTGACAGAAATCACAGGATCGTGCACAGTCTATCACATCATTATGCAGTGTGGGCCACCACAGCCCAACACCCAGCACTTTCCTAGTAGTCGCTCTACCGCCCTAGTTTCCTCTGGCTACTCCTCCATGTGCTTCTACTAATATCTACGCTTGCTCAGGCAGTAAGACACATCTGTGCAATACCTCATCGGCACCCATTTTGTATAAATCTCTTGCAATTAGCTAGAAGTCTGCAGCCTTGACTACCAACGGCTTCTTCATACTGGTGGTGAACTCGTCGGGTGCAGTAACCGTTGTATGAAACTGAATGATTTCCGTAAAGTAGGCATTTGCAACCTCAACCTAAAACAATTGGGCATCCGGTAAACCATCTTCAATGTTGGTCAGCTCTTCTCTAGTATCGATACACGGGAAATGGTTAGGACTGACATTCAACCGATTGGGCTTCACAATAATTTCAAAATCGAATTCCTGAAAAAGTAGCCAACGACATATCTTCTCCCCCAACATAGGCTTATTGACCAGGTATTTTAATGCAGAATGATCTATGAACATCTTGAAATGGCCTCCTAATAAGTAATGGCGAAACTTCTGCAAAGCGTAAACCATTGCCAAACCTTCCCTCTCCGTAGTAGTGTAGTTTCTTTCTGCAGATGACAACTTCCATCTAGCCAAAGCAATGGGGTGATCAAGATCCCCTTCTCCTGGTTGAGCCAATACGATGCCTAACAGAATCGATGAGGCATCAACATGGACGTGGAATTCCTTACTCCAGTTCGAAAATACCAATGTTGGTGCCGAAGCCATCTTTGCCTTCAGTGTTTCAAAGCTCTCCTAACATTCTGGGCTCCACTAGAATGCCGCATCCTTCTTCAACAACTTCTCCATAGGGGCAGTAATCACAGCGTAACCCCTGATGAACTTGCGATAATACCCTTTGTGTCCCAGTGTCACCCGTAACTGCTTAATAGTAGTCGGTCGTGTCAAACTCAGAATAAGTGCAATTTTTGCTAGGTCAACCAAAAATCCTTGCTTACACACAATATGACCCAACTGTATGCCAAACGGTGCACAAAACATGCATTTATTCAAATTCAACGATATCTGGTATTGTCGGCATCGCTCCAGCATCAACCACAGATTCGCCAGATGATCGCGAACCAACCCATAGACCGTCCAATTGTCCATGTATACCTGTAAAAACTTATGAATAAAATATTTGAATGCAGCAATGACAACCCATGAAAATATCATAGGTGCATTCTTAGAGCCAAACAACATCATGGTGTACTGAAAGCAGCCCCATTCGGTAACAAAAGTTGTCTTATGGCGATCTTCCATTGCAATGTGAATCTAATGGTAGCCAGAGAATCCATCTGTGAATGAGTACATCTCGTGGCCACCCACTCCTTCGAGCACTTTGTTAGTAAATGGGGTCGGAAAGGGGTCATGCAAGCAGGCATCATTCAACTTTTGTAAATCCACACAGATGCGCACCTCTCCAGTCTTCTTGTCCTGCACCACCATAGGACTGATCCATTCCGACTCCTCGACTGGTTCAATAATACCAACATCCAACATGTGATCAAGTTCTACCTTGACCCTCTCCTTGTGTCACGGATTTAGCTGATAGGGTCGCTGCCGGACCGACATAGCATCTAGTTTTAATGGAATCTTCATCTCCCCTAAATCGCCTAGGATCCCCTTCATGTCGAAAAAATTTATCGAAAATACATCTGAAACTCGTGGAGCATATTAGTGACTTTGCTTATCAGCTCATTATCTCAGTAATCCCCGACATTTGCAAACTTCAAAGTGTCCTCTACCCCATGGTTACTCTTGCATATCTTCAGTGGCTAACTGAGAGGATCACTTGGCGTAGTAGGAGGTACCACAACACGACTTCCTTCAGATTCTGGGATATTCACATTCTGCAGATCATCACCATCTTCTGGCCCACCACTAATATTGAAGCATTCCATGAGAGACTGCATCTACCAATGCACATGTGGATCCACAGGATAGGCCACCGGGACAACCTATAGAATGACATCGCGGATGAGTTGTAATGCATTATTGACCTCGAGATCATCATCCGCAAAACTAAATGTATGGGTAAAACACACAGTGAGCTCTAACCAAGTAGAAATTTCCCCTCGCAACTCAGCTACAGTATACCAGGAGCGTGGCATCTCATCCAAAATATGGATAAAAGCATGGAGCCTATTATCCCTAAAGTTGAATCCTGACTGCTAGGGTCAAGCTTAAGGAAATCTTAGATAGTAGACATAGGATATCTACATAGTAATTCTATGAGGTTCTGGTGGCTAATGCACATATGACAAAGGTCAGATATTTAAAATTGAATGACAGTGAGTATATAAAGTTTCAGTACTTAAACAAGAATAGAAAATGACTGTGATAATAACCTTACAAATGTAAGAGCTCAAGTTCCATTTCAGAATAGGGGCATAGTTATATACTAGTCAAGAGAATCACAACATGAAATGTTAAGACCATGCATAGATAGAATATTGACAGTATACACTTCATAAATTAAAATAAGACAGGCTCAAAGATCATAATTTACTTCAAAAACAGTCATTTCTACAAAAGATAACATAAAAAACAGTATACATGCCTATACATAAGCTTTAAAATCGAACTTCCATTATACTGTTTCAAGTTCCAAACTCTTCTTTCTCAGAAGAAGAGCCCCCTGATCCCCCATCAAAATGTTACAATCATGCCTCATATAAGTATTGAGGTTGAAATCCTCCCTAGGAGGTTGAATTTCTAAAGATAGTAGAGATTACATTAAATTTTGGAACTGTCTGCCATGAAAAATGGACTAGACTGCTGAAAAATAGGGCTACAATTATGATTTTGTATCTCTTGAATCATGATAGATGTGTACAGGAGAGGCTTTTGTAGATGAACCCATCATTGAGAAAATTCTCTTTCATTTTTCAAAAATTCTCCTCCAGCTGTCCATAATCAACTTTGCAAAAATATGGCTCAAACTGGAATTTCTGCAGTCAGAAAAATAGGCTGCAATGACAAGAGCGAATCTTTCAATCCTTGTTACCTGTGTAAAAAATGAGATAGGTTTTTGTATTTCTATATCTTAGGAATAAAAACCGCCTTCAGTTTTCCCAAATTCATCTTGCATTGGCCACAATCTGTTCTGAAAAAAGATGACGAAACAGGTCATTTCTAGAAAAATCTATCTTAAAAAATTCTCCACTGTGTGCTGTTCAAGTGCTATTTGGCATGTGTAATGGGCTGCCATGCCTTATGGGGGTACAAGATACATGCATATTCATAATTCATTTCGAAATATGATAAATGCAAACTATAATTACAAACTTTAAACCCTTGTTTAATCATAATTTCACATTTCTGCGAAACTGGCAACATTTTTCACAGTACTGACAGCACTTTCATATTTGAAATTTTGGCACATGCTGTCAGTTTAAAATTTTAATCAAATTGGTTAAATTATAAAGTTTCCGAACATTTGAAATGCCTTTTGAACCAAGAAATTAAACCTTATTTTGAAAATAAATATGAACAAGAGCCTTATCCTATTTAATTATGAAAATATAACAAAAAGTAACTAGGGTAATATAAAACTTAAGAAAAATGAAAGGAATGCATGAACTAAGCAAATGGAAAAATGAATGAAAATTGGGTAAGGGCTATATAAGTCTAAGGAACAACCCTAGAGATAACATTTGGCTCCTCCTAGGGATAAGGTCCTCCTAGTGAGACCTTACGAACACGAAGACTAAGTGCCTTTCCAATCCATCACTGACATATGAAGACCAAAAACTACAAATTGCTCTGCTCATCAAATTCTGAAATGATCCTGCTTTGCAAATAGAAGCTGCCCTACAACTGAAGAAAAGAAGCACCAATGTTTTCTCTCCATTGGGCTGGAGTATTTTCAACTATCTGAACCACTGCAGATGATAACAAGCTGAAAAACTGCACACTGAAAACTAATCCATACTGCAACTAAAATCAAACTGTTGTTTGTTGAAAAACAAATTCATACTGAAAGCTGCTCTACTGCTAAAAAACTGAATGAGAACAAATGTTGTTGAGATGTGCTTATTTATGTGCACTATATACACTAATCAGTTGATACAAACTGATCAAGTATATTCATACTTCCAATAAATCCATGAAAGCATCTTACCACAAAAATGATCCTCGAGTAAGCAGATGAGGACAAAAGAAAAATATGACATGAACAGTTGAAAACTAATAAGCATCTTGAACTCACAACTACAAGAAAGTGTCATACCGAAATTTGCCACATTCTGAGACTGTGCAAATACTGACTTGATGTAGAAGGCCACTGGATCGTGAAATTGCAGCTGATGTAAAGAAACAAACTGTTCATTTACAATTTCATTCCTGTTACCATAATCTCCATGTTCTTCTTGACCAACACCGGTTTCAGCCATAGATCCTTGTAAAATAAGCTTATTGATTTGCTCAAAATTTGATAAAGAAGTAGGTATAAACAATTTATCAGGTAATTCATCCTGGTCTCCTTTACTATATCCCTGGAACTCAGATCCATGACTTTCTTCTACTAATGTATACACTTCCTCTTTAATTAGCTCCTCTTGACATTGTTCCAACTGGAGATGAAATTGTTTTTGCATATTACCTTCTTCATGATCGCTACTAATTTCATTTGTCTGCAGATCTGAAAGTTATTGCAGGGTACTGTCACTATTGATCATATTTTGTTTAATGTATGTTGTAGATCCAAGTTCAGAAATGGAAAAAACAGGCTCACTAATCTATGTTGACAGTTGATCAACAATTAATAAAGAAGAAAGCTCTGCAAACTGCTCTTTTAACTTCTTTCCATCTCCTTCACTTCTAGAAAAAAAAAAATCGCTGCCACTGAAGAATTCTTTACACACTGGTTTTAAAGTTTTCTCTTCTTCATCAAAATACTCATCATACTTAGGTTGATCCTCATGAATATTAAATTTTTAATATCAGTAACCTCCACTTCATGATGTTCTTCAATCTGTTTGTTAACCTTCGATGGAAAAGAAAGTATAGTAGACAGATCTGGTAACTTCTCATCATCAGATTTAGAACTGGCATACACAAGTTGATTGTTGAAAAATTCAATATGTATAGATTCATAATTCTTTTCTTCATCATTTGAATATTCATCATAAATTGGAAGAGCATGATAAAATTCCAATGGCTGAGGGATGAAGTTTTCTGCATATTATTTTCTACATAATTGCTGCCAGTGTCATTTGTATGCAAATCTGAAAATTGCAGCAAGCTGTCTTTATTGATTTCAAGTACCATCTGACTAGAAGATAGCTGACCCTTACAAATTTCTGAATTTTGAAGCTCAGATATATTCATAACATGATGCTCCTCTAACTTCTTTTCATCTCTTTTATTATATTTTGGTAGTTCATTTTCAAAATGATCACATGATGATATATCGATTTGCTCATTATCATTTGAATACAAAAAAGAAGAAACTTGTTTCTCATGATCATTTACAATAGCAGATACATTTGATGGCATGTCAAAAGTATCTGCAATCTGGGTATCACTTGGAAGATCATGAACCTCTTGATCATCATGAAAATTATCACCTACAGCTATGCAATCATCAATCATATTTTGAAAACCCTCTTCTCGTGAGTCAGAAAAAGAAGGAGTTTCATCCATATTTTTATTGAAAGACTCACTCCCATTCTTAATTTCTTTTTCATCAAGATCTTCACAAAGCTCATCATTCGAGGAACCAACTACAGTCTGTTGAATATAAGATTTGAACTTTTCACAACATTCTCAAGCAGAAGTTCCTGAGAAAAATACCTTTTGTAATGTTGATGGAATACTATGTGGAAATCCTTCAAGGATGAAATGCTGGAAGGAGGCAATGAGAAATACCATTTACGTGCATCACCATCCAATGAATACATGAACATCTTCATACATACATCTTCGTGCAGTAGATCTAGCAGATCCATGCACTCATGAAAATTAAGGAGGTGTTCTGCAGGGTTGTCTTATTTATTTTCTCAGAAGATAGGCAGAAAGTATCCCCACTCTGATATAGTCAGTACTGGATGTGGGAAACCAGTAACTTCAGAAAAGTTGAGAGGTGCAAACCTCCGAGCCACCATGGCATACATTAGATCATTTGATGACATTCTTTATCCTTGAATAAATGGAGTCGCCTCTGGATTCTTCGGAGTCGTCCGGTGAAAAATATGCAGTCAATATGTCACCAGCCCTTGTTCACCATCAAAGACTAGATATATTCGCTGTTGTATAGCCTAGGGAAATATACCTTCGTTCCTCCATCCCCAGCAATGGTGCCAAAAGATGTTATCCCTAAAGTTGAACCCTGACTGCTAGGGTCAAGCTTAAGGAAATCTTAGATAGTAGACATAGGATATCTACACAGTAATTCTATGAGGTTCTGGGGGCTAATGCATATATGACAAAGGTTAGATATTTAAAATTGAATGACAGGGAGTATATAAAGTTTCAGTACTTAAACTAGAATAGAAAATGACTGTGATAATAACCTTACAAATGTAAGAGCTCAAGTTCCATTTCAGAATAGGGGCATAGTTATATACTAGTCAAGAGAATCACAACATGAAATGTTAAGACCATGCATAGACAGAATATTGACAGTACACACTTCGTAAATTAAAATAAGACAGGCTCAAAGATCATAATTTACTTCAAAAATAGTCATTTCTGGAAAAGATAACATAAAAAACAGTATACATGCCTGTACATAAGCTTTAAAATCGAACTTCCATTATACTGTTCCAAGTTCCAACCTCTTCTTTCTCAGAAGAAGAGCCCCCTGCTCCCCCATCAAAATGTTACAATCATGCGTCATATAAGTATTGAGGTTGAAATCCTCCCTAGGAGGTCGAATTTCTAAAGATAGTAGAGATTACATTAAATTTTGGAACTGTCTGCCATGAAAAATGGACTAGACTGCTGAAAACTAGGGCTACAATTATGATTTTGTATCTCTTGAATCATGACATCTGTGTACAATCCAGGAGATTTTTTTGTAGATTAACCCGTCATTGAGAAAAGCCTCTTTCAATTTTTAATAATTCTCCTCTAGCTATCCATAATCAACTTTGCAAAAATATGACTCAAACTGGAATTTCCGTAGTCAGGAAAATAGGCTGTAATGACGAGAGAGAATCTTTCAATCCTTGATACCTGTCTAAAAAATGAGATAGGTTTTTCTAGTTCTATGTCTTAGGAATAAAACCCTCCTTCAGTTTTCCCAAATGCATCTTGCATTGGCCTCAATCTGTTCTGAAAAAAGATGACGAAATAGGTCATTTCTAGAAAAATCTGTCTTCAAAAATTCTCCACTATGTGCTGTTCAAGTGCTATCTGGCATGTGTAATGGGATGCCACGCCTTACAGGGGTACAAGATACATAGATATTCATAATTCATTTCGAATTATGATAAATGCAAACTATAATTACAAACTTTAAACCCTTGTTTAATCATAATTTCACATTTCTACGAAACTGACATCATTTTTCTCAGTACTGACAACACTTTCATATTTGAAATTTTGGCACATGCTGTCAGTTTAACATTTTAATAAAATTGGTTAAATTATAAAGTTTCCAAACATTTGAAATGCCTTTTGAACCAAGAAATTAAACCTTATTTTGAAAATAAATATGAACAAGAGCCTTATCCTATTTAATTATGAAAATATAACAAAAAGTAACTAGGGTAATATAAAACTTAAGAAAAATGAAAGGAATGCATGAACTAGGAAAATGGAAAAATGAGTGAAAATTGGGTAAGGGCTATATAAGTCTAAGGAACAATTCTAGAGATAACAGACCCATTCATCTTTTGGTTGTGATACCCATAACTGCTGACACTCCATCAAATGACCACCAAGGTCGTCCCGACCATCATACTTCCCAGTTTGGTAGACCTTGGTATCACCAAAGCATACCATCATCAATCTTCTGCATTTCGACCATCCATTAGTTGATTCCTTGTGTGTTTCCCACCAGCGTGCTGGAGTAGCCTTCAATGCTTCGTTCAATGACAGCATTCGCTAAGGTTTGGAAACTCTTTCTTCGAACTCCGTCAGAAAGTCAGATAAGCCAGGAAGCCCTTCATATGTGGGTAGTTTGACCGTCTCAGTTGCGATACGGCATATGGACTGTGTAACCAACCCGCACTTATAGAGTGATACCTCATGCAAGCGATTCTGCCAATATTCTAGTGCATCATCAGAGTCGAAGGACGCAAAGCTATCGCTGCGCTATCCCAGCTCGCTGTTGGCAGTCGGATGGATATAATCGTCAGAAATATTGAATGCATGGTCCCATCCGCTGGGATCATTGTCCCTCACTAGCTCTATGTAGCAGCATCCTTCAGCCAGATCCAACGGTGTGATAAATCTAAGATCGCGATTTTCAAAAGTCATCATTTGTCGCTCGAAGTTGATTATAGCTCCACTATCATTAGCCCATCGAATCCCCAGTAATGCTGGATAAGAGCTTCCGCCCTCGACTACTTCTATTACATCAAAGTCGGCATATGTTTTTATTCCCTCAATGTCCACCACCATTCATGGAACTCTCCGAATTGGTGTTACTTTAGCGTGATTATCTAACCAGAGCAATATAGGAGACCAGCTCAATCGGGGGCTCTCCATCTTCTCTTGGTCAAGATGTTGACATCCGAACCAAGGTCCAGAATAACCGAATAAACATCGTAGTTGCCAATTTGAATATTCATCCGCATCTCCTTACCCATCTTCCATCGTTGCAGGGAATTAACCGTGAGCTCTTGTCGATCTTGGGCTGGTCGTCACAAGAAGGCTTCAACCGCCACAAGAGCATCGGGATCTCTGGCCAGGGACAAACAATGTTCCAAAAATGCTCGAAGCATTTGGACTGTTGTGACGGGTAGACCTTTGAAGTGGCATCAAAAGTAGAGGGCATGTCATGCACAACAGCTTTACCTCGGTCATTTTCTAGTGCACGTCGCGTTTGAAGAAACATCTCCCACTCCTCATCAATATCAAATGCTACCGTCTTTTGTTGGGCTAATCTGATCAGTGAGTTGTCCGCTCCAGTTGTTTTTCCTCCACGAGTGACCATAGCAACAGAAGCTTCTTGCGGTCTTGGTTCTGCAGAAATTATCACGATGTTTGCACCCTGGGTCTGGTTCAATGGTGGATTCCTAGGTGGGTTCACATTCTTATTATGATTTTGCCACATATTCTAGTTCTGTACTAGTTGCTGCACTTGGTTCTGGGTAGGCTGCTATCCCCGGGGCTAGTTCTGCAGCTAGGGAGTATTTCCTACTTGCCATCGCACAATCAATTGTGGACAATTTTCAACCGTGTGATCGTTAACAAAGCAGAACGTATACTGGTTATGTAGTAGTGGAAAGTCTTGCTGGTAGTGTCCCCATACCGCACAATGATAGCATTGAACAGGTCCATGACCATCTCGTCTTCCTCCACAACCAAATCCACTACCACGGCCTCCCCAGTATCCTCCCTGAAATCCTCCATGTTGTTGGTACTGTGGTTGATTAAACTGTTGCTTCCCTGGTGCTAGTTGCATTCCTTGTCCTTGTGGTGCATACTGCGGTTGTTGTACATACTGTGGTTGTTGTGGAGCCATCTGCATCGGAGCATATTGCGGTATGAACTGCGGCGGTTGCTGCTGCTACGGTACAAACTGCATCTGCAGTTGAGGTAGCGGCTAGGCTACCTGTGGTTGCGGATGTTGTAGGGCACGCTGTTCGTCCTTTACATAGAACGCATCACACATTCTTTCTTATAGCAACCCATGTGCATGACAATCCTTGTCATCATGACCCACCGATGTGCAGAATTTACAATAAATATTCCTCGGGGTGGTGACCATTTTCTACATATATGGGAAATTGTCATGACTCTTCCCATACACCTGGCAGACGCAACACCATGGCATGCCACCACCATTCAATGGATTTGGCGCTCCTAAAACCAAATAATTGCAAAAGTCTTGGCAATTGTCCTTCATATGCCCTTCTCCTTGACATCATGTACACCAGACATCGTCATGCTTCTTCTTTCCCTTTTTCAAATCTTGCAGCTGTATAGTTAAGTTAGCGAGCTGTGTTTGTATCTGTAACATCCCAACTGCATTTTCTCCAATCAGCGATGCCTCCAATCACATTGCAATCTCCAGAGCTTCACTAGATGTTGAGATGTTTTGGTGCATCAATGGTAGCTGAATATGTGGTAGCAGTGCCGTGATGAACCATTCTTTATGTTGGAAGTGCTCATATCAAAACTAACCTTTGCCATCAGTGTCTTGAATCGCTCATCGAAATCCCATCCTGTCTCATTGGGATACTGCTTAATTTCTTTCAATTCTGTAATGTATTGAGCCTTAGACTTGGGCCTTCTAAATTTTGTAATCAGCCCATCCCAAATCTCATTCAACGACTTATCTGGGGCTCCTATAGGGACTAGAACGAACTTCATAAACCAATCTAATGCACGACCTCGTAGAGTTGTCTCTAACTATCCTTTTTTAGCAGCATCATCGGTGATCTATTTGATGGTCTAGACCGCTTCACACAAAAACCAATATTGTTCTGGTTTGTTTGTCGCACTCTTATGGAACAACGGTAACTTAGCATCATCGCCCGCCATTCTGGGCTTCCTTTCTCCTTTCGCTGTACTACTTCCAATTAGATTTTGTGGGATTGACGAACTTGGCGGTGTCGAAGTGGTATTTCTTTCTATCTAAGAGATAATGAGTGGAGGTGTGGGTACATTGGTGCTAGGGTTTGGTCCTGCCTCTATCTTGTATGTAGCCTGTTTTTCCTTGTCAGGACTGTGAGGTTGCTTCGTCCCATGTGGTATTCCTTCACGGTCTTGCGGTTCGACCATAGAAAGACCTTCTCCCGTCCTATGCCTCTTTTCCTGTAGGAACCTCGCTCCTCCCCTCGTAAGACCACTCTCTTCCTCGGCTTCACTCATAGTCTCATCATGACTTGCACCCATCTACCCCTTAACATTCCATGCACCGCCCCCCAACCATCGCGGTACCCATGGCCTCCGCCCACTAGGTTGTCTACTGATCACAATGCATCTTCAATATACCCTTTTCACAAATAAGCATCTTGATCGACAATTGAAGCAACAGTGAAAACCTGCCCTGAGGTTCATGGAAAAAATATCTTTCAGCTTCACTATAGGACTTCTGAGTATCAACCGCAAAATCTGTGATACATCCCTCTAGGATGCTATCGAACCACACTTCAACAGCTCGTGATTCTTTATTATCAACTTCCTATAGTTTTTGAATCAATTCGGGGGTCCAGGTTGTCGGTTCACCACCTTGGAAGTTCTTCTTTTGGAATGTCAACTTTTCCAACCATTCGAACAATAGGACCAGGAACTCATAGAAGAACCATTTGTGCGGACCGTCACGAATGTATCTATCTACCCATTGTCCTACTATCAATCGAGTGTTCTGGCTTTCCTCTTCAACGAATTCCTACAACTTTTGATCAAACCATTCTTGGATCTCCGGTTTTGTCAGGTGCCACAACATCTCCTCCTTTCACTTTGAGCACAGTCCCGGCAATGGAACCATTTGTTGGCTCAAACCTAGTCGATAGGGGTTCCACTCACTATCGACACATACCACAATCTCCTTGGCGACCGGCCCAGATAGGTTTTATCCCACCCAACAACACCTGCGGAGGATATGAGGTCTCACCCGAGGCATCCAGGAAGGGCAGACGGAACCATGTTTCCACCGAATGAAGGAGGATGGTTGCGGCTATAATATTTAAACTTATTGCATAACTGGGACAAAGATTTCTAAGCATTGAACATGGTATTTAAAGCAATATTCAACCAAGACATTCATCATTGCAATGACAGTAATTGTAAAACAAGCATCGCATCAAATAAGCATGACATTATTCGTATAGTGCAACATCACATTACCATAATTGAACAGATTGAGCACAAAGATTGTACCAACATAGTTTCATCATATTATCATTGTCGACCTAGATACAATGTTTCTGCAAAAACTAGATCTCCGCAATGACTCTTGACATCACAACATACCTAAAAATCATACAACCAACATCAGAGCTTCGCACTATTCTCCAGCATTCGATTCTCCTCTCAACACTTACAATTCTTATCTATATATAGGCTTCCACCTTACAACTCTTGTCCACTTTCTAACAACTTGTTAATTGATAGTATGGACAAACGACTCAATATCTAACTGACCTAGTCCAAAAATGACCAAAAACCCACATTTTGCGGTATAACTGACTCAACGATACATAATATGTGGTCCAAATGACCCAAAACCCACAATCCGAAGTACAATTGACCCACACATGCACAAAATAATCTTCTACTCATCGCCTTTGACGCCATCTTCTGCCTTGTCGCAACATCAGAGATGCTGCGATATCATCTTACCAAACCACCTGCCAACAACAATAAATCCTGCATGAGAACTCAGATAGGATCATAATAATGTCACATGATCCAATAATCATTATAATGAACAATGATGTTACAATGGAGAGAATTCGGATTACAGAGTAGAATTTGAACCTCAATTGGTATAGCATAGGAATTGTCACCACTAGAGTGCTCCAGAAGACTCAAACTCAACCAAACTAAACCTAAACTTAGTTAACCGAATATGCAATCAATTAAATTACCAAGGAGGTAACCTTAGTGAGTTTATCATGCAAAACAATTAGAAAAGGGTGCATGAGGCCACAATCAGTGGCATTCGGAGCTCTAACCCCCCACAAGAGTCAGCTAACTCAGGTAGACTAACCTGGAGCATTGAGTAGGTTCCTAAAAAAAAGGGAACTGACTAAAGTGGTCCTAAAATGATGCATGCAGGTCTCAGAAGGTGGTATATGGATCCTGGATGGCATATGCACATCACTAGGGGAAAATGACATCATCAGCTACTAGGAAAATTAAATAATGCTAGGTAGGACAAGGATGGAGTATTAAAATGTCCTAACACCCCCCATTAATCCATACGTTTTCATCCTGGGCCCTGGTTACTAAGACCAAAGGTCAACCTTAAAATAAAATAAATGTCCATGAACCAAGGAAATGGGGAAAAAACTCATCGGAAAAATACCCCCCTCAAAAGGAACAACAGTAGGGAACTCAAAGAACCTTCATACTAAGCAGAGAAGAAAAACACTTTCCTGATTGAAAGCCTTTGCAAGAATATTGGCAATCTGCTCCTATGTAGGATAACAATGCAGGTGCTATATCTAGATATGGATCTAGATTTGCTCCTCTGATGTAGCTCCCATTGTGTCAAAGCTGTATTTTCCAAAAAACGTTTTTCAAGAACCATTCTTTCTGCTGGAGTTAATGGGTCATTGTAGTACAAATCATGAGCCTTTGAATACCCTTTGTCAGACAACCAATATTTGTACTTGGTTGTAGATCCCCCATGGCAAGTCTCTTAAAGATATCGTGGATCAAGCCTCACCATCATGTACCACCTCTCTGAGAGAAGTGGATCTGCATGACATAGTGCAAGTTTTTCATGATACTAAGATTTGGTGGTTCTATGGTCAGATGGATCCCCAACTGTTTTCCCAGCAGCTACAAGGAATTTGTGAGCCCATATTGGCCTTGGTCATGGATTGGGAGCATGTGTTGGATTTGGATTTGAATCTCCGTGAACTTTATTCTCAACATCAAGATATTGATCCTCATCTTCATTAGAAGAGATATCCCTTTGATATTCATCAGATTCCAATCAGGTAGGTAGAGAGTATGGAAAAAATGGGATAATTCATATGCCTTGGAGGCATGGTTTACAAACTCTTTCACTATAATATTCCCAGTAGAGAAATCTACAATCTCAATTGTGTCAGGACCAAAGAACACTTTCTTCGGTGAACCTGTGTGAGTCATATGATATACAAACAACAAATTTGTTGACAAAGAAGGCACAAATAGAACATTTTTGAACTTTCCATGCTCTAGATGTACTGTGCCCTTCCCTTCGGCAGAGATCTGAGAGTTGTCTCCCATGTGAATAATCGGACCATATTTGAGATCTAGAGAAGAAATTGATTCTCTGGAGGAAACCATGTGGTTGGAGGTTCTTGAATCTATGAGGAGGGATTGTGATTTTGAAAATCCAGCCTTCAGTGCATGGTATCTCTCATGAACATCATAATCACTTCCACAATCAGTCTCTCTTGCACCTTCTGGGAGGGAAATGTTGTGCTGTTCAAGAAGCTTGAACATCTGAACTCTCTTCTTCAACATGCACGATATATTTGGGTGGTTTCCTTTCTTGCAATAGGAACACTTGGATTTCTAAAATCCCTTTTCTTTTTCCTTCTTGGAACTGGAGGATCCTTCCGATGGACTTGACGTGGCATTCTGCTTAGGTTCAGATTACCTCTTCTCCTTGCCCTTATTCTTCCCCTTTCCATTCACACTTTTTGCTTCTCCATCCACAAGAGCTTGATTTTTGGAGGCCTTCAAGGTGCCCATCTGGATCAATTATATTGTTCTTGGATGAGAGATTCAGTGAAAACATCTAAGGATGGAATCTTCCAACCAATAATTGACATTCTCCCTAAATGGAAGGTAGAGACAAAGATAGAGAGCTCAGGACCTAGCTTTCTTAGAATGGATATCACAAAATACTCATCCTTCTTCTCAATGCCACACTGCTTATATTGCATGACCAAATATTTGAATTTGGAAAAGAATTGCTAGATGGTATCGCAATTGGTTGGTTGAAGAGAAATCAACTCATTCTCCAAAATATGACCCCTTAGCTCATCTTGTTTTCCAAAGAGGGTATCCAACTTCAACCATACCTCTTTTGGAGTCTTCAATCCTTTGAGGTGGAAGAGTAGATCTCTGGAAATATGAATACACATGAAACCGAATGCTTCATCCAATTTATTTAGATACTTGGCATTCTCCACATCTTCTTGTGGTTCATGTGAATATTGTAACTTCTAAGAATATTATATTTGTACTTTATTATTCTGGAGATGTTTCATCCCTCCGTGAAGATCTTATTGTATATCTAGAGATGTTTATTCCTCCATCGGATTGTGGTAACTTGGGTTATTAGACTTCCCTAGTGGGGGTCGGCCCTGTATGTATTATGGGTCAAAGGGTTATTAGACCACCCTAGAGGGGTCGGCCCAGTCAGTTGTAGTGGGGTGTTTAACCCAGTAATTAAGTTGGGGCCAACCTACCTTGTGTAAAAGTCAGTCGGGAAACAAGTATAAGTAGAGGAGGATGTTCCTCACTTATCTCACTCATTCATCCACTTGTGATTGGCGCACTTGTCTGAGAGAGGTATGCATTGAAGGAGGAGGAGCTCTTGTCTAGGGTTTACCTCTTTGTATTTGCTGGTCATCTATATTGAGGAAGCTTTGTTGGGTTTTCTACCCCATGAAGGTTTCCCAGGATAAATCTGTGTCTCTTGTGTTTATGTTGTGCTTGTTGTTTCTTCAGTGATCCTGTATATGCTATTGTTATGAAATGGAATGTAATGCTGATATTTTCTGTCTTAGCATATTAAATCTTAACAGTTCAACCTCCTTCCCCATTATTACCATCTATGGTGATTTTTTGTGCAACACCGTATGCATATAAGCCCTCCAATCAAGGTAATTTAAGGGTGTCAGGATCCTGGGAGAGAGAGGAGATTTCGAATTTTCCATGAGAACTCTTAGAGAGAATACAAGGTGAAACTGTTGCTACTGCTGCACTCAAAAAACTTTTGAATATCCTGCAAAAAACTCTCAATTTTTGGAAATAGACTACTACTGAGCACTGCTTTAGGACAATAGGCACATTTTTCTATATCCTTCACACCTGGCTAGACCTCAAAGGATTTATCCAATGAATTCAATGCAATGGCACCAGGATTTGTTGTGGAAATCTAGAGGCTTCCGGTGCACCACTGAAAGTAGCTACTCAACTTATGCTCAAAACGCTCTAATACCATGTGAAATTCTAAATCGCAGCAGACGTAAGATTGGAGTATACCTCACAGAGAAAGTATGAGTAGAAAAGATGAATTAGAGTGAAAACTGCAGTAAAAATGAGCAGACAATTAATCATGCATGAGAACTCGGATAGGAGCAAAATAATGTCACATGATCTAATAATCAGTATAATGATCAATGAGGTTACATAGAGAGAATTTGAATCACACGGGAGAATTCAAACCTCAGTTGGTCTAGCATGGGAATTGTCACCACTAGAGTTATCCCGAAGACTCAAAATCAACCAAATTGAACCTAAACTCAATTCACTGAAGACACAATTAGTTAACTGACCAAAGAGGGTGCATTAATGAGTTTTTCATGCAAAACAGTTAGAAAAGGGCACATCAGGCCACAATTAGGGGCAATTGGAGCTCTGACCCCCCAAAAGAGTCAACTAGCTTAGGTGGACTTACCTGGAACATTGATTAGGTTCCTAAAAAATAGGGAAATGACTAAAGTGGTCCTAAAATGATGCGTGTAGGGATCAAAAGGTGGTAGATTGATCATGGATGACATCTGCACACCACTAGGGGGAAAATGACATCATCATATATTAGGAAAATGGAATAATATTAGGTAGGATAAGGATGGAGTATTAAAATATCCTAACACCCTAGTGACTTAGGATGGCATGTGGTCCCATAAAAGACAAAACTAGGCCAGCTTACCTAGTCAACACTTAGGAAATTAATAAAAAAATATTAATAAATTATATCGTAAGTCTAAAGTTGGCATGAATGGGTTTTAAATACTCCAACACCTATAGCAGTAATGATTTTCAGTAGCACCTATTCATTCCTGTGGTGTATATAAAATTATGGTAACTCTTATTTTATCCTATAGAATGTGTTGGTTTCTAGCAATATTGTTTCTGTGTCAATGAATAATCAAAAGAGATAAATTTGTGAGGAACCTGCAACAATTAATTGATAAAATGCACGATATATTAGGTCACAGAATATTTTTATTGATCACGGGCCACTTCGAGGGGGAAACCTCCTTTGAGAAAGCTCAATACAAATAACTTCGCGGTGCCTTCATTGGCATCAACAAAAACTTATATATTAAGTCTAGGTGCCAATACTATGGATCAATACCATGGAACATATAATACTACAGGACGAATTACAAAGCATATGCATCCAATACTATGGATCAATACTATGGGATAATGCAAACTATGGATCAACATATAATACTAAGGGATGAATTACAAGGCATATGCGTCCAACAATAATATACTAACAAAGTAAAGAGAACGGTTGACACGGGTTCCTAAAAAAATTTCTAAGTAAGTTTTTGAAGGATAGAGTTTTATTCAAGGTACAAATATATGATATATCAAGCACAAATTACAGCAATTCAAGGGCATTTTAGAGCAAGGTTGATAGCCCTGCACATCAATCATTATTCCTGCTGTAGCTAGGGTTTTACCCCTAGCTTGTGCGAATGAGCACCTACTAAGGAGAAGGGACTCCTTAGTAGCAGTTTAGTAAATGGAAATTATTATGCTAAAACAGAAATGTAAATTACTCTAAACATGTGCATGAAACAGAAAAAAAAAGATGTAAATAATGGCTTTTGTATTGATTTTACCTCCAATGTGAAGGTTGGTGAAGCTCTTGCAATGTCCAAGAGGATTGCTTCAAGCTCCAACTTGCTCCTTCTCTTTCTCCAAATGATGGGAATGGGCCAAAAGGGGCTCTCAAGGTGAAAGTAGCTCAAGGGTGAGCTAGACTTTTAAGAGAGATTTTGACAGAGTAAGGGTATACTTGATTGTGGATGGGAAATAAGGGGTCTCCATCACCTATTTATAGTTTTTTGGTGGTGGAGTGCTGGCCCATGGTTTTGGGAACCATATAGTTTAGGGCAGCTGTATAGGGTTTTTTCCTCCTTTTTCCTCATTATTTTATATTTTTTATTCCCTTTTAGAAAGTTTTTTCTATTTTAGAGGAATTTTGGATATTTTTGGAGGGAAAATGGGTTTTTTAGCCTTTTTTAGGCTTTTTTGATGGTTTTGTGGCCTTTTGGAGGCATTTTAGGCCTTTTGGAGGCTTTTTAGTGGGATTTTCAGGGGTTTTAAGGGAAATATGGTAGGAAAATGGACAAATGAGCCATGTAATGAGGTAGATAAGGTAGTGAACACTTTTTGGGTGTTAACAGATTTCCCCCTGATATGTGAGGGCAGGAGCTCATCGTATGGCCGATGGACATCATAAGTCATGTATGGTTTTCTTGGGGTGTGGAGAAGAGAAGAAACAAACTGAAGCCCGGAACAATGATCCCGAACAAACTGCAAGAACTAAAAGTACATAACCTCAATAATGGATGAAGAATCATCTGATCATATGGACGAGGTGGGCATTCCCATGCTCATATCAGGATATAACATAATAATAAAAATGGGGTCCAAAATATGGGGACCTGACATATACATGTCCTCAAATACTGAATGAGGAAGAATCTCAATATATGGATGAGGCGGGCATACCCATGCTCGTATCAAGATACATAAAAATAACTGTGAGGCTCGAAAAGAGGGACCTGTATGATACATATCAAACCACTGTGTACATCATAAGGGTCCAGAAGGGACACAAATCTGGGACATACTGCTGGGCTGACCATGTCTGAGCGGAAAAACTGATGCACTGGAATGATAGTAGTGCTACTGAATGTAGTACCAAAGGAAATGATGAGCTGCTGGATCAGAGTGACAAGGGTCATACTCTCAATGGTACACTGAACTGGAACTGATCTGGGACGGAACTGGGTACTCCAGGAAGCATAGAACTGGATGGCTTCCGAATACAATCGCCAACGCAGCCCGGACGTCCACGGGAACATATAACTGGTTGTTCCAACGTGACTCACCAATGTGCTAGAGTCGGGGGAAATATGAGGTCTTTGACAAATAATGGAAGGGATGTAAATCCTGCGCGATTCTCATCGATGCGATCAAGGTGCTGAAGTCGAGCATGTGAGAGACAACCATTCGGAGAGGCAATGATGACTCCTCCCAAAATGGTCCGTAGGCACTCACCACAGATGGTTATGGGTCCAAGGCGCAGGGGCCTCTGGGTCTATCCTCTGGAATAGAGGGGCTGTCGTCGACAGAGGGAGACCTGCAACTATCAAGGCAATGATGTTTCCTTGACAGGAGCACGAGGTGGAGAACCGAAATGTGATAGTACTGATGGTAGGACTGACAAACTGGGGGGAATAATTGGGCAAGTAGAGTGGGTGGACTCAAACTTCCTTTGTTCAAAGTATGATAATGGGGATGATCGGGCAGCATATGAAACTAACTGGTGGGAAAGGGATCATAGCTGTAATGGATCAAGGATGGTGACTGGGCTGAGGGAGACTCAAGCTGGTATAATATGGCAGGAGACTGCAGAATACTCTGAACAAAGGCGACCTGATTGGGGGTGTTGCCGAGATGATCGATCATAGTGCCAAGAAGCACGGGGGGGGACTTCTTCATGGGTTAGGGAACTAGAAGAAGTGTGTATAAAATGGTACTGTTGTGTGGATTTATACGAGCCCAGGACAGTTCATGCTTGTGGTTGCTTTCAATTTTAAGGAGTCTGAAAGCGATAAGAAGACTCTGAAGTAATGGAATGGTACTGTCGTGTGGATTTGTACGAGCCCAGGAGAGTTCATGCTCGTGGTTGCTTTCAATTTTAGAGAGTCTGAAAGCAAATAAGAAGACTCCAGGGGGTTGCTTTTTCGTGTGTTAGTCTCCAAGGCCCAAAGAAGCATAAAAGGATGCAATGAAGAACTCTTCTATCCGGTGTGACTAGAGTATTCCTTTTTTGTAATTAGTCTACCAGGTCTGGCAAAGGGTTAAAATTATACCAGATCGACGCCCTTTTAGGTACTTTAATGAGCATGAAAGGAAGCAATATTGCTTGGCGATCTTTTCATTGTTTTAGGAGTCAGAAAAGAGCTTAACAGAAACTCCCTAAGTGCCTTTTTCGTAAAGGACTTGTCCGGCCCGAAAAAGGGACAAAATTATACCGAACAAAAGGAATGGCCAGGCAAGGAGGAAGTGTTCAATCAAGGAACAGTAATGATGACCAAGAACGAGGGTGGGGGGGAACACTGATGGGCCTCCTTGCAGGGTAAATGAAATGGTGGAAAAATAACAAAACATTTGCAGTATGACAAGAGTGAATGGCTCATGTAAAAGTGTGAAACAATCCGATGGCGGCCGATGTGGCGCGCAAACCGAGGCAACAAGGTGTTGGGACACAATGTTGAAATTGTACTAGGTGAGAGCGAGAAATGATCTCAAGCATCATCACGAGCTTGGAAAAATGAATCCAATGATATAAAATATGCAAAAAACGGAGAACGGTCGATGTGGCATGCAAACCGAGGTGACGAGGGGTTGCGGAAAAAATGCCCAAAAAATCGGGGGGTGAAAGCGAGAAATGATCTCTAGCATCGTCACCAGCTCAGAAAAATGAGTCGGATGATATAAAACATGCTAAAAATGGAGAGTAGCCGAAGTGGCACGCAAACCGAGGCAACTAGTGGTGTCTAAAAAATGAGCAAAAAATGACATAGAAAAAATAAGGCAACGAGGTGACCATCGTGACGATCTCGTCATGCTGATTCCAATGGTGGAAACGGTTCGAAAAATGGACTCCGTATGAGTTCGAAATGGCCAAAACAAGAAAAAGTCAACTGACTATAAACAGTGAGTGGGCCCAACATGACAAGTGTCATTTGTACTATTTGACTTTGACTAGTGATCAGAGTGGACCAGAGGTGAGGTGGTGTTTCTCGACGATCCGAATGGCCGATTGCAGATCTGGGAGATACAGGTATTCCGTCAAACTCATACCTGCATGTTTTTTAGGGTCGGGGGTTGGGTAGTGGGTCCCAGGGATATTTGTACGGTCCACGTGGGGTGGACCACGGGTTAGAGGGGTGAAACCGCGAGTTTCGGGGTGAACCACGTGGTTTGGTACCGCGTGTTTCTTGGCTGGACATGCGGTCTGGTACCGCACATTCCAAGGAGTAACACACGGTGCGAAACCGCGAGGTTAGCACTGACAGGCGCGGTTAAAGACCGCGACTGTAGGCCTGACAGCCGCGGTAGGAAACCGCGGCAAGGAGCCCTAAAGCTGCATTTTTTGACCGAGCTATTAGGTTTTTCCGGGGGGAGGGGAAGGATTATTTGTTTGTCATGAGTCTGATGAGGCTACTTTGCGTGATTGACATGATGCCGTAGGTTCTATGGAGAGAGTGGGAGATTCCAGATGAGATCGTTACCGTCATCCGAGGGGATCACCATGTGCAATCGGTGCTGGGACTATGCGGACTACTAAAGTTCGCCTAGGTACCCATGATGCAGTCAGTAGCGTTGCTGTTGAACCGACTGATTAGTTTATGGGAGCCAGACATACAGGCCTTTAGAGTGCAGGGTGAGAGGGTGGACCTCACACTGACAGATGTATACTTCCTGATGGGGTTGCCCTGTCTGGGTAGGGTGGCGGAAACGCAGCCATGGGTATCCGTGGACATAGATATGGAGGACATGCAAGAGTGATACTGTGGTCCAGAGGCTAGGGTGCATAGGAATGCACTTCTGGTGAGAGACCTACAGGAGCCATCAGTACAGGCCATGGCGGCATGCGTGGTTCGCGTCTTGGGGTCCCAGTCACCAGAGAAGGTGTTTGGGGGCTAGATACAGCTAGTGGAGCACGTACTGGGCGGTGTTTATTATGCGTGGGGCCAGATGTTCCTCACCTGCATTCAGCAGCAGCTGACAGCAACTAAGGAATCTGGCAAGGGGTTTTGCTACGATTCTTTCTTATGTGCATTTTTTATGGAGAGGGTACCCACACTGCGGCCACGGGTGCCGATCAGAGCAGCAGTCTTGAGGGAGCCGCGGATGGTGCGGTGGGGCGAGATGATGCGCCGCCATGGTGGCGGCGATGTTGGTAGGTATTTTACGCAGGAGTTGTACCTGCAGTGGCTCCAGATACCATTGACACTCGACGACTATCCATATAGAGATATGGATTAGACCGGAGATCCAGAGGCAGCACGGGCGCCGGGACAGGCATGGGGACCGAATGGTATGTATGTTTTGATTGCATGTTATGGATGTCAAGTTTTGTATATATGATAGTTGATTGATATATCGTTACTGACAAATGGGTGATCTGCAGATGTGGGCCTGAGGCCGCCGCCCGAGCATGTGGCACGGAGGGGGATTGTGGCCGTTCCAGCTCTGCCTGGGCGGGGGGAGGTGCGTCGCCGGGATGCGGAGGGGACGCTAGAGTCCGTACAGGAACTACTAGACCGTTTGCTGGTGGAGGTGACCAATGAGGGGTGGCGGGACGTCGATCCGGACATGGTTCAGGACTGCATGAGGGCACCATGAGAGTTCATATCTATTGCAATCCGGGTGGCTATCTTGGCGGACAGGGCACAGGCACAGGAGCCCGTAGGGGATGAGGATTTGCTGGAGGAGGAGCGAGGGGAGGACTCAGAGGCAGCAGATGCAGGCAGTGATGCAGGGTATGACTCTCATTAGGGAGTGCAGGGGACTCCCCCCGAGTTTTGTAGCTACAGCATGTATTTTATGAGGCTTTAGGGATGTATAGACATTTTTTGTATAGCTGAGTACAGGGGTACTCAGGACATGTATAGCACTGTGACATGTATTTTTTGATATAGATATATATATGCACATGGATGCACCTTTTTGTGATGTTGTTTTAGTTGTACGCACGTGGATGCGCTTTATGATGTGTGATATGTTTGTATTGCACATGGATGCAAGTAGTCTAGGATGTTGGGCACGTGGATGCCCCTTGTGTATTTTATGTGATGCGACATGATATATGTATGATTAGGCACGTGGATGCCCCTATGGATACAAATGTGGTTTTATGGTTTATGTACATGGATGCAAATGTTGATGCAATGCAGTCTTTTTGGGTTTTTATATATTTGGATGAGATGCTATGGGATAATGATGCATGATGGAGGTGTTACATGGTGTGATTGATATGCCAATATAGGATGTTGTTGGCCATTTGATCTGCGACACTATTGTGAGCTCCAAGGACATGAGTGAATGTAATGGATTCAAACTGTCGGCTGAATTGTTTTGTGCACAGGAATTTTCTAAAGAGGCAGGGATCATGCACCTGGTAGCAATTGTTGAGCTGGGAGACAAGTAGCTGGGAGTCAAGGAACACATGAAGGTGACATATTCCCATCTGGAGGGCGGTAGTCAGGACACCGGTCATAGCATCATACTCCGCCTGGTTATTGGTAGCAGCGCCTATACATATTCCGTCAAGGTGGATCATCTCATGTGAGGGGGAATATAAGACCCATGCTACAGAAGCCAGGTTGGGAGACCAGCGGCTTGCTCCATCAGCGAATCCAGTGTAATAAGGTGGAAGATGGTCCATCTGTGGTCATGCAAAAATGAGGAATGTAAGATCGCGGTAAAAAAGGTGAAAAACAAAAAAGAGAGCAAACTGTACAATGCGGACCAATGGGGCTGCGAGTTATTTAGGGATAAAAGTGTTTAAGATACAACCCATTATGGGGGTTGCTCAAAGGGTGACCTTCGGAGTCGGCTAAAATGTATGCACCCTTACCGAGGCAAGTCTGCACAATGTAAGGGCCTTGCCACATAGATTAAAACTTTCCTTTACTGGTTTTGTCATGGGCTTGGTCATATGCGAGGACGAGGTCCCCTTCATGGAAAGTTCAATGGTGTACATGTTTGTCATAACTGGCTTTGGAACGGTTCTTGGCGGCTTCAATAGTCTAGAGAGTGACACGACGATCTTCATCGGCTTGTTTGAGGGATAGCAGACGTTGCTCGAGTGGGGAGGTATCGGGGAGAAGCTCGACGGCGATTTGTAGGGCAGGTATCTGACACTCAATGGGGAGGACAGACTCGACGCCGTGAACTAAGTGAAATGGGGTAAAACCAGTGGCGGTCTTGGTAGAGGTACGGTAAGCCCATAAGGCAAGGAACAACATGTGGTGCCAATTGGACTTATGCCAGTCAACAGTGCATTGAAGGATGGTTTTTAAGATTTTGTTGATGGCCTCTACTTGGTCATTCCCTTGGGGGTAGTAAGCAGAGGACAATTGATGTTCAAACTTAAGGAGGGTGGATAACTCACGCCAAACAGAATCTTTGAAGTGTGAACCATGGTCTGAGACCAACTGTTTGGGTACCCCGAATCGAGTGATAACATGGTTAAAAAAGAAACGGGCAGCGGTATCAGTGGTACAATTGAAAGTAGGCATGGATTCGGCCCATTTGGTAAAGTAATCGACAACGACAACAATGTATTTATGGCCGTTAGCAAATGGGGGTCTACACTCCATGAAGTCAATGGCCCACTTACAAAAGGGACCAACGGTGACGACTGGGTGTAACGGAGCGGGTGGTGTCCGGGCCTTGGGGGCAAAAAGTTTGCAGTTATGGCAATGCTTGACCGCAGTGATGTAGTCAGTGAAAAGTGTGGGCTAGAAGTATCTAGCGTGGACGACCTTTTGGGCAGTGGCCATCCCTGAGAAATGGCCGCCGCAGGCACCGCTATGACAGTCATTGAGGACGTGTTCAGCTTCCTCGTGTGTAAGGCAATGACAAAGAATCGTGTCGACCCCCTGCCGATAAAGGACATCTCCTAGGAGGAGATAGCGAGAGGCCTGGTGACAGATGCGACGGCGTCCATTACGAGTGACTTTGGGTCTAAACTTCTGCATGCGCAGGTATAACAAAATATCACCGTACCATGGGTCATCAGACGAGATGGTGAACAAATGGTTGTCGGGTAACTCGTCGAAGATTTGAGGGGACGGGAGAAGGGAGGGGAGATCGGTGATGAGCTGGGCAAGTGTGAGGGCTTTGGTGCTCTTAGGGGTTTTGAAGGTAAGGTCATATTCCTAGAGGATAATGACCCATTTAGCAACACGACCTTGCAGTAGCCGCCGGTTTAAGAGATAGACCATGGGGTTAGAGTCAGCGACGACTGTGGTATGACTAAGTAAAATGTAGTGTTGCAGTTTTTGGACAGAAAAGACCATAGCGAGTGTTAGCCCGGTTTTGCAACCAGGCTTAGTGCTATGGGCACCTGCTAACTAGTAGCAGCAGTTTCAATGAAAGAAAATAACAAGAAACTAATTAAACAAGACTATTCATGGATCTAAGCAAGAATCTAAGCAAATAATTTAAATATTTCAAAATCAAGAACAAGAAACATAAGAAATAATTTTTTGTATTGAAAAATGGGGGGCAAGCAAGTGCTTGCGATATTACCTTCAATGGTGAAGGTTGATGTTGAGCAACTCCCAAGATGAGTAGCTCCAAACTCCAAGAAGTCTCCTTCTCCAAGGTTGCTTCAATGGCTAAAAGTGCTCAGGGGAGATTTCAGCAGCATAAGGATGAGATAATGGAAGGATGTTAAATGAGGAGCCCCTACCACCTTTTTATAGGTTTTGGTGGTGAGGAATACCATTTGTGGTTTTGTGGAAACCAAATGGTATTGACCAACATGGTTTAGGTACTTTTCCCTCCTTTTTCCTTTTTTGAATAAAAATAATATTTTAATTCCCTTTTTAATATTTTTGGGAATTTGGACCCTTTTTGAGGGTTTTTTATGCTTTTTTGGGAAAAATAATCTTTTTTAATGGAAAAAGGGGTGTACTAAGGTCTTTTGGTGACCTTTTGTTGGTTTCAGAGGCTCTGATGGTGAAAAAGTGGATAAATGGGTCATGTGAATAGGGAAATGAGCTAGTGAGCACTTTTTGGGTGTTAACAGATTGCCCCCTGATGTGTGAGGGCAGGAGCTCATCGTATGGCCGATAGACATCATAGTTCTTTTGTCCTTTTTTCTGGGGTTTAGGGGAGAGAAGAGACCGGTTGGAGACTGGAGCCACGGCCCTTGGAAGCTGCAAAAACAAAAAATATTACATGGCCTCAATATGAATGAGGTATAATCTCTGATAAAGGACGAGGCGGGCATTCCCATGCTCGTATCAAGACATATACAAAACAATTAGTCCCAAGAAGGGGGATCTAATATGTAAAGAAATATACTGGTACATCATAATGGTCCATAGGGGACATTATTGTGGGATATACTCATGATCATGGGTGATCTCAATAACTGATACACTGGAATTACTGTTGAACTGCTGAAACTGAAGGTGTCCAACATCTGTATGGATTCAATGACTGTGAGCCATGTGGAATACTGTCGCCATACGCAACCCAGATATCTATAGAAAAAATGTAACTGGTTTATCCATAGGTAGACTCTCAAATGTGGAGGAGTCAGGTGGTATCCGGGGTCTTCGACTAATAACTGAACGGACCAATACCCTGTGCGAGTCTCAACGATGCGATCAAGGTGTTGAAGTCGAGCATGTGAGAAACAACCATTCGGAGAGGCACTGAGGATTCCTCTCGAAATGATTCGTAGGCACTCATCATAAATGGTAATGAGTCCAAGACACAGGGACCTCTAGGTCTATCCTCTGGAATCAATGTGGTTGTCGTCGACAGAGGGAGACCAGCAACTAACAAGGCAATGATGTTTCCTTGATAGGAGCACGAGGTGTAGAACTGAAGTGATGTAGTACTGATGGTAGGACTGACATACCTCTGGGGAAGGGAAATAACTGGGTCAAAAAATGGGTAGACTCAAACTTCCTTTGTTCAGAGCATGATGACATGGTTAACCTGGCAGCGTAGGGAACTGACTTGTAGGTGCGGGGATCATTGCTTTGACTGAATGGTATATATTGACTCTGGGGGGAGGACGAACTGATAGGTGCTGTCGAGGTATTATCAAGGTGATATACTGCAGAATACTCTGAACAAACGCGACCAAAATGGGGAAGCTGCCATATGAGTAGATGTGATCTGTCGTGGCGCCAAGAGGCACCATTGATTCCTTCTTCGTAGTTTTAATGAGCTCCAAGAAGGGATAAAAGTGTGCTCTGAAATGGTACGATCCTGTGGATTTTGTGAGCCCAGGACGGCTCATGCTCATGGTTGCTTTCATGTTTAGAGAGTCTGAAAGCGGTAAGTGGACTCTATTGGTGTTTCTTTTTCGTGAGTTTAGTCTCCAAGGCCCGAAAAAGCATAAAATGATGCGGATGGAGAACTCTTCTAGCCGATGTGACTAGAGTATACCTTTTTCGTAATTAGTCTACGAGGTCCGGAAAAGGGGTAAACTTATACCAGGTAGACGCCCTTTCAGATACGTTTAGCGAGCATGAAAGGAAGCAAGATTGCTCGGCGATCTTTTCATTGTTTTAGGAGTCAGAAAAGAGCTTAACAGAAACTCCCTAAGTGCCTTTTTCGTAAAGAGGGGTTGCTCGGCCCGAAAAAGGGATAAAATTATACCGAACAAAAATGGATTGATGAGGGCGAGGAAAGGTCTCAAGCATCGTCATCAGCGCGGAAAACTGGATCCGGTGACATAAGGATTGTCGAAAACGGAGAACGGTCGATGTGGCACGCAAACCGAGGTGATGAGGGGGCGTGGAAAAAATGCCCAAAAAATATAAAGGTGAGAGCGAGAAATGATCTCAAGTATCATTACGAGCGCGGAAAACTGAATCCGGCGATATAAGACACATCGAAAACGGAGAACGGCCGATGTGGCACGCAAACCGAGGTGACGAGGGGGCGTGGAAAAAACGCCTAGAAAATCTAAAGGTGAGAGCGAGAAATGATCTCAAGCATCATCACGAGCGCGGAAAACTGAATCCGGCTATATAAGTCACGTCTAAAACGGAGAACGGCCGATGTGGCACGCAAACCGAGGTGACGAGGGGGCATGGAAAAAACGCCCGAAAAATCTAAAGGTGAGAGCGAGAAATGATCTCAAGCATCATCATGAGTGCGGAAAACTGAATCCGGCTATTTAAGGCACGTCTAAAACGGAGAACGGCCGATGTGGCACGCAAACCGAGGCCACGAGGGAGGCTAAAAAATGGTCAAAAAATGGACTCCGTGAAAACGGGAAACGGAAGGAACCTCTATGAAGTTCTTGCTGTGCTGATCCCAACGGTACCAACGGTTTGAGAAATGGACTTCGTATGACCCCGCAATGGTTGTTTGAAATTTGTGGAATTTCTATAAATAGGACGTGGGGCCCTAATATGACTTGTCATTGTTACGTGCGAGTTTGATAGAGCTGTCAGAGCTATTTCTCGATTTCCGGGAGATTTCACCGTTGGTTTTCGATTTAGCGAGTTGCAGGTAACTCTATTCGCCTTAGCCTAGTCAATTATGTCTTTTTGTTTGGCGGCGGGTCCCCGAAGGCCGCGAAACTCCACGTTGACTCTCCAACGTGGAACCACGCGGGTTTCGGGTCTGAACCCGCGATGAACCGCGTGGGTTCTAGGCTCACAGTCGCGATGTTCATCGCGACTGTGAAATAGGAACCCGCGATGTTCATCGCGTGTTCATGGGGGATAGTCGCGATGTTCATCGCGACTGTCCGGCCAAAACCCGCGATATTCATCGCGGGTTTTTTCATGGATCCCACGATGGCCATCGCGGCTTTTTGTGGAAAAGCCGCGATGGCCATCGCGGTTTTTTGTGTAAAAGCCGCGATGGGGTTTTCTAAAATTTTTATGCTGGGGCTAAAAACTTTCTTCTGTTTTTTGGCAGGATGTTGCGGAGAGCTCAGTCTGTGTGGCGGGAGAGGGAGATCGATGCGGATCTCATGCTGAGGATTGAGACTGATGGGGGGGTTAGACAGACCCTGGCCATGAGCGGACTCCTAAAGTTCGCTCAGATTCCTCCTATACGTTCAGTGAGGCGACTCCTGAACAAGCTCGTGCAGTGGTGGGTGCCGGCGGAGGGTGGCTTTATTATTGGTGGTGAGAGGTTGGAGATCACTCTCACTGATGTATATTTTTTGACTGGGTTGCCTCGCTTGGGTGAGGTTGGTGATATGTCGCCGAGGTTGCCTCCGGGTGTAGATATGGAGGACCTCTTACATACTTTCTGTGTGGATGATGCTGTTTTGGTAAACAGCTCTATTAGTCTGAAGTTCCTACGTGAGTGGGATATGCGGGCTGTTGGTGCCTGTGTTCTGAGGATATTGGGTGCTGCTACACCACATCGTATGTCTGGGGGGCAGACGGTGATGGTGGATTCCGTTCTACGGGGTACTTATTATGCCTGGGCGCAGATGTTCCTGGCCGGTGTCCGGAGAGATCTGGACAAGGCCATTAGAGAGGGAGGCGAGTTTTGTTACGCCTCCTTTTTATGTTGTTTTTTCTTTGAGCGGGTGCCGACCTTGCGGCCACATGTACCCGTTCGTGCTGGTCTTCCGAGCGAGCCTCGTATGATGAGGTGGGGGCAGATGATGCCCCGTGCTGGCGGTGGTATCCGTGGCTACTTCACAGAGGACTTTTATCAGCAGTGGGAGCAAATGCCTCTGGTGATCGAGGACTATCCCTACGCCGGCATGGACTACCGGGGTGATCCAGAGATGCCACGTGCCCCAGGACAGGCCTGGAGCTTAGACGGTATGTTTTTGTGTTTTATGTGATGTTATATCATATGTTGTTTGGTTTTTCATGATGATATCTTTTGTATAGTATCTGATGGTTTTACTTGCTTTGTGCAGATGTGGGTCCAGTACCACCACCGGACCATGTGGCTCGGCAGGGGCGAGCGATGGTGGTCGTTCGTCCCCCTGTACCTGTACGTCCTCCTCGCGGTGGAGGATATGCAGCCCATGGGAGAGGGGTTGGCCCTCACGACGATGCTATAGATGGTGTCCGACAGACTTTAGCCCGGATCGTAGATGGGCTCCCCGAGGATGGCTGGAGGGACCTTGATCGGGAAATTTTGCAGGGATGTCTAGGTGCGCCGCCTGAGTGGCAGTCACTTCTGTTGAGGGCAGCGGTGTTCGTTGCGAGACACGGGGGTGGTAGAGGAGATGCTCCGGCAGGGCCGGCTCAGGGGAGGATACGTCTGAGGGACGATCCAGCGGGGCCAGCAGAGCGGCGAGTCCGGGGTCGTCCTGACCCGGCTGGGCCGGCGGAGGTGGAGTCGGAGGAGGAGCCGGAGGAGGAGCCCGAGGATCCTCAGGATCCAGATGAGTAGACGACATTGTACTTGCCCCCAAATGCTCATGAGCATATGGGGAAGCATTTTTTGTATGAGAGATGTATTTTTGTATATTGAGTGCTGAGGGCACTTATGACATGTTGACTATTTGATTTGTATATATATGTGGATATATATTTTAGATATATTGTCGTGTATGCACGTGGATGCACATTTGTCTTTTGTATATGCCCGTGGAGGCACATGTTATGCACGTGGATGCAGTGTGTTTGTTGATTTATATATGCCCGTGGAGGCACATGTTATGCACATGGATGCATTATTTTGGTTGTTTTTATGCCCGTGGAGGCACATGTTATGCACGTGGATGCAATGTTGGTTTTTGTATATGCCCATGGAGGCACATGTTTTGCACATGGATGCATTTTTTGTTTATGGATATGGCATGATGTGATTGGTGTGCCAGTCGAGGACACTGTTGGCCATACTGTCTGCTACACTATTGAGGTGTCTTGGGACATGTGTGAATGTAATGGATTCAAACTGTCTAACCATTTGTTTAGTGCACAGGAATTTTCTGAAAAGACAGGGATCGCGTACCTGGTAATCATTGTTGAGATGGGAAACTAGGAGCTGTGAGTCCAAGAAAACGTTGAGGTGACGTATGCTCATCTGGAGAGCAGCGGCCAGGAGACCGGTCACGGCATCGTATTCAGCTTGATTATTGGTGGCGGCACCTAAACATACTCCATCGATGTGAATTAACTCATGTGAAGGGGAGTATATTACCCAAGCTGCGGAGGCGAGATTGGGAGACCAACGGCTTGCACCATCAGTGAAACCGATATGGCGGAGTGAAAAAGGCTCCATCTGTGGTCATGCAGAGAAAAACAAATATTTAGGTTTTTTGAATTTTTTTGTGAATAAAGAAAGTATGCCTTTACTAAAATGGACGATGGTGTCCATGAGATTTTCTATGGGTAAAATCTTTTAAGGTACAACCCGTTACGTGGGTTGCGTAGGGTGTTACCTTCTGAATCGGTCAGAATGTATGCCCCCTGCCTGAGGCAGGTGTGTATGATGTAAGGGCCTTGCCACATAGACACGAACTTTCCCTTTCCGGTTTTATCATGAGCTTGATCGTAAGAAAGGACAAGGTCTCCCTGAGAAAAGGTTCTTGGGTGGACGCGTTTGTCGTAACTTAGTTTCGATCGTTGTTTAGCTGCTTCCATGTTTTGAATGGCTGTGCGCCGATCTTCATCGGCCTGCTCTAGGAGTAGTAAACGTTGCTCGATCGGGGAAGTGTCCGGTAGAAGTTCAACGGCGATGTGTAAAGCTGGGATCTGGCACTCAATAGGGAGGACAGATTCAACACCGTGAACTAAATGGAAAGGGGTAAAACCGGTGGCGGTTTTGGTTGATGTGCGGTAGGCCCATAGTGCCGGGAAAAGCATGTGATGCCAATTGGACTTGTGCTTGTCGACAGTGCGTTGGAGAATGGTATTCAAGATTTTATTGATTGCTTCGACTTGGCCGTTTCCTTGGGGATAGTAAGCGGAAGAGAAATGGTGTTCGAATTTCAACATGGTTGATAACTCCTTCCAGACGGCATCTTCGAAGTGAGAGCCGTGGTCAGAGACTAACTGCTGTGGTACTCCGAAACGAGCGATAACATGGTTGAAGAAAAACCGTGCCGCAGTGTCGGCTTTGCAATTATAGGTCGGCATGGCTTCTGCCCACTTGGTGAAATAATCTACGGCCACAATGATGTGTTTGTGACCGCCGGCTGACGGGGGGTTGCAGTCGAGGAAGTCTATGGCCCATTTGCAGAATGGTCCAACAGTGATGACTGGATGAAGGGGGGCAGGGGGGGTTCTTGCTTTGGGGGCAAATAGCTGGCAGTTCTGGCAATGCTTGACTGCGGTGATGCAATCAGTGAACAATGATGGCCAAAAATAACCTGCCCGAATGATTTTCTGGGCGGTAGCCATACCGGAGAAATGGCCTCCACAGGCACCGCTATGACAATCATTAAGGACTTGTTCTGCCTCACTATGGGAAAGGCAGCGGCGTAAGATAGTATCAATGCCGCGTCGGTAAAGTACATCCCCAATGAGTAGGTATCGGGGGGCGTGGTGTCGTATGCGACGGCGGCCATCACGATCGATGTGTGGTCGGAATTTTTGCGTACGAAGGTAAGTCAATATGTCTCCATACCAAGGGTCGTCAGACGAAATAATGAAGATCTGCTCATCGATCAGGTCCGTTTGGATCACGGGTGATGTTGAGGAGGATGGGAGGTCCATGATGAGGTGAGCTAGCGCGAGGGCTTTGGTGCTTTTGGGAGTTTTGAAAGTGAGGTCATACTCCTGGAGGATAATGACCCATTTAGTGACACGACCTTGTAGGAGCCGTCGGGTGAGGAGGTAGACCATGGGGTTGGAGTCGGCGACAACCGTGGTATGACTAAGCAAAATATAGTGTCGCAGTTTTTGTACGGAAAAGACTACAGCTAGGGCTAATCTTTCCTCGTATGGGTAACGTAGAGGTGGGCCGGACAAGGTCTGGCTGACGTAATAAATCACATGCTCTTTGTGGGAAGCATCTTCTTGGACCAAAACTCCGGACACGGCATGTTCAGATGCCGAGACGTAAAGGGTGAAGTTTTGAGAGAAATCCGGTGGGGATATCAAGGGGGCTTGTGTGAGAGCTTTCTTGAGGGCTTCGAATGCCGTGTCTGCTTGCTCATCCCAAACAAAGGGTATGTGGGTACGAAGTAAGCGTAAGAATCCATGGACTTTGGTGGCGTAATCAGGAACAAAGCGCCTAAGAAAATTGGACCGCCCTTGTAAGCTCTGAAGCTGCCGAAGCGTGCGAGGGGGGGGAAGTTCTAAGATGGCTTTGACTTTCAGGGGATCGACAGTGATTCCGTCTTGGGAAACAATGAAACCCAACAACCGGCCCGCCGGGACGCAAAAGACACACTTGTGTGGGTTCAAGCGGATTTTATATTTGCGACAACGCAGGAAAACTTGCCGGAGGTCGTTAAGGTGGTCTGATCGTTTTCGGGAACGAGCTGTGAGGTCGTCGAGATAGACTCGCAAGATATGGACCAAGTCGTGAAAGCAATAGGTCATGGCTCGCTGGAAAGTGGCACCAGCATTTTTAAGGCCAAATGGCATGACGCGGTAGGCAAAGGTGCCCCATGGGGTGGTAAAGGCAGTCTTGTACTGATCCTCCTTGCGGATGTGAATCTGGTTATATCCGGAAAACCCGTCCATGAAGGATAGGACCTCATGGCCCGCACACTCATCAATGAGTTGGTCAATGAATGGCGTGGGGAAATTGTCTTTTGGACAAGCGTGGTTTAGATCGCGGAAGTCAGTGCATACTCTAAGGGTGCCTTGCTTTTTGTTGACAGGAACGGGGTTCGACACCCAGGTGGTGTACGGAATAGGGTAGATGAACCCTGCTTTTCTAAGTTTCTCGACTTCAGCCTTTACAGCGGGGAGCTTGGCAGGGTGAATAGGTCGTTGTTTCTGACGAACAGGGGGTACTTCCGGCCATGTATCGATGTGGTGTTCAATAATGGCGGGGTCGAGACCAGGCATCTCGGTGTAGGACCAGGCAAAGACATCACGGAACTCTTGAAAGAGTTTTTTGTATGCCTGAGTTTCTGCTTGAGTGCAAGATGCACCCAGTGAGATGAGCTCAGGTTTCCCTGGTGTTGTGGAAATGTCTATCTGTATAGTGGGAGAAATGTTTGACATGTTCCCTTCTTCAAATGCATCCGGTGCTGGGATGGGGTCCTTTAACCAATCGACTTTGGTGGGTATGAAGTCCTTCGACTCGATCGATAGCTGGTTGGATGCGGTGGAGGTAGATTCTTCCGGGAGGAAGTACGAGCGATGATGCATATCATCCCAAGGGTAGTCGGGTGCAGTGAGTGTCTCCAAAATTTGCTCATCAGTATTGAAGTAGTCAGACCATAAATCAAGGGGTTCTGGTTTGAAATTTGTCGAAATCATATATATCGTATTGACTTCTTCCGGCGAGGATGATGGTGCGGGGTGGATCTCCTCGATGAGGGGAGGAGATATCTCTAAGTCGGCATTGTTTAACTCGTACAACGCTGCTCTATAGTCAGGTAGATCAGGGCAATGGTGAGAGTAGTGGCCGTAAACACTGCATATAGCACAAGGATGGTTAGTGTGCAGTGATTTGTCGCGAGGCTGTAGAGGTGGTTCTAATCTGACTACTGGGATGCCGATGTCATCGTCCAACATATTCATATGCTCTTGGAGTGCCGGTAAATGTGGGCATTGATGAGTTGGATGGCCAATTTCATCGCATAATGAACATTTGGGGGGAGCTCGAAACACCGGTGGGGGTTTGACTGCCTTAAGAGGTGGTATAGCAGTGTATGGTTGTGGACCTCTGCCCCCAGTGGGCTTAGCAAGAAGAGGGGGATCCTTTGACGTCGAAGCAATCGTGAGACCAGGAGGAGGTTTCATTGACGACGAATGGATATTGAGGTTAGGAGGAGGTGTCGTTGACGACAAAGGGATTGCGACACCAGGAGGAGGCTGATTTGTGGTAACAATAGGTTGTACTGGTTGGAGGATGACGTCTGGTGTCGGTGGTCGAACGGGAGGCGGAATATACCACACGGGTAATCCCAATGTTAGCCCGGGTAGGCTAAGGGTAGCCATAACCGGGGCGCTTACTACACCCGAAGGAGGAAATAGGAAGGGGATGGTGTGGATGGGTGTAACACCAATGTGACTGGGGATCAATGGTGGTTGACCACCAGACGTTTGCGTATTCTGTGAAAGAGTACAGAGGTTTGCGACTTGGGTCTCCGGTGACGGTGGTGGAATGGCCTGGAATGTAGAGGTCATTGGTGTATCCGAATAAAGTCCGGGTGCCACAGAAGACACAAAGGAGGTAACTGCACTAGAAGCGGGTTGTTCAATCATGGGAAGAACATTCTCCGGTGCTGCAGGGGCGTTGGGATCATAGTAGGTGAGTTGGTCAATTTTGACCACGCGTCCCTCGTGGGGGAACATCATGGTGCGGAAGACGGAGGAGGCGACCGCTTTCATGGCGTACATGTAACTGCGGCCAAGTAAAAGGTTATAGTCGAGCTGGGCGTTAATGACCTCTATGTCGATGAGCACCGTTTTCCCACCTAATTGGACGGGTACCTTGAGTAATAAACCTTGAGGTTGAGCTGACCGGCCGTCGTAGGCCCGCAATGCAGTGGTGGATTGCTGGAGAGCAGGGGATCCCAACTTCTGCCAAACAAAAGTGGACATGACGCATGTGGAGGCACCCTCGTCGATGATACATCGATGGATGACAAGATTCCGAATAGAAACGGAAACTTGGACTGCTATGGTAGAAGGCAGCCGTGGTTCAGATTGATCTAAATCAAAGGTCATCAATTTTGAATCATTTGGGTCAATCGCCCCAATGGCGGAAAGTAAAGGCTTGCGCTGAGTAGGACAGGTTTTTAAGACTTCTAACGCAGACATGGCTGCGGGAGATTGAGCTAGGTCATCTACGATGTTGTAATTGGACGCAGCCCGTGCATTGGGGTTGTTGTTGACTCGGCGAAGGGGGAAGCGAGGTGCTTTCGAAGCGCCATCGAGTGGAACCTGAGGTATACGCAATGTTTGATCAGTGGGATTAGCATTAGTATCCTTTTCGGCGGGGGGGGTTTCAGCAGTCGGTCCGTATTGATTCCGACGGGTTTGGATATTGACGTCTGCGGTGGACATCATCAATAAGTGGTGGGTGCCTGAATCAAACATGGGTTGGTCAGGAGCTGTGTAAGTAATTTGTTGTGGTTGCATGTTGCCCTGTTGGGGGGCTAACGGCTGAGTGTTCACCACTCCTTGTGTTGGAAAAGGGTTTTGTAATACCAAAGGTTGTTGTGGAGGTGGTGGGGGGTTGGGTGGAGGCTGAGGAGCCGCCTGCCCTTGACGATGGGCGTCATTTGTCCATAGTTTTCGAGCTCGCTCCAGATGTGGGCAAGCGTGGGTATAGTGGCCATAGACACCGCAAATGGAACAAGGATGGTTTGTTCGTAAATTAGCATTTTTGGCTTGTTTAGGTGGTCGATCAAGATTCTGATGAGCAGGCGCCGCGTTATTGTTTTGCGGAGGATGGGTAGGTTGTGGAGCTTGGTTACGGTTTTGATTGTTTCCACGGTTGCGTCCTCTTCCGCGGTTTGGTTGCCCACCCTGGTTGCGTTGGTTATTTTGGTATTGGGGCTGATGCTGTTGTGCATACACATGCCCTTGAGTATTGGGGGGATTCTGAGGAGCCGCAGGTGCGGGAGCAGGTTGCGGTGGATAGTATGCAGGTGGAGCTGGAGGTGGTCCAGTTGCCTGTTGGGGTTGTTGGTACCCCTGAGCTGGTGGAGGTGTGAGGTTAGCTGGTGCGACCTGTTGTGGGTAATGCATATGCTGTTGTGGGAACTGCATGGGGGTCTGTACCGTAGGTTGAGCATAGTATGTAGGAGGTATATATGCTGATGGCGCTTGGCCATAACAATGTTGTGGACAAGAGGGTCCATGAATGTGATGGGTCTAGTTTGTTGGAGCATAAGAAGTTGTCGCTCCGGAACTGGATGTAGCCCTAGAGAGGTCTGGGGCGGGCATGGTGCTCACCATACTGGAAGGTTTTGCTTGTGGTGTAATTTGGCCAATAATGCCATCAGCGGCATGTGATGCCCCCGGTGTGTCACCGCGTGCAGAGTCACCTCGTGGGGCGTCAGGTATGATCGTGTATAGGTAACCTGACTGGGCATAGATAAGATCAAACTGTTGGGCCTTGAGGATGGCCTCCTCCTCAGACTGGGGTCTTTCAGATGCTACATCCTTCGCAATGAGAGGAAGGAGGGATTTAAGGAACCAGTCTAGGAAGATTCGGTCGTCTAATTTGATCTTGCATAGGCTTCGGCGTCGGCGCCAATCATGAATATGGTCAGTGATATGCGTGGCTGTGTTCTGTCTGCAAGACAGTAGGATTTCGACGCCCGCATCATAGCGGACTGGTAGCTGAAAGAACTGCAGGAAGGTCGAGGCAAGGGAAGTAAATGTGGCATGCGTCCCATGGGGCTGCTCGATATACCATTTGGCTGCGGAGCCAGTGAAGGTGCATTGTAAAATCCGTAGGCGGATTGAGTCATCCACTATGGAGTTGGAGGAACACCATAAATGGAAGGACATGATGTGATTCTAGGGGTCTTCTCCTGCCTTTCCCTCAAACTTAGGGATGTCAGAGGGAAGCTTAGTGGGCATATGGGGCCAAGCAGGATCATGTCTGATGGGGTCATTTGTGAGCCTAGCTAAATCTGGCAGGTTGAGACTTGCCATGTATGGTAGACTAGCGGATGTGGTGACCGGAACCGGGACCTGCCTAGCCATTGTGGTATGGTGTAGGGGTCCAGTAGCGCCTATAGGTATGATAGGTATGGAGGGTATGTTCCCTCCAAAAGGTGTGGCATGATATAGGTTAGCGCTCCCAAGTGCAACTTGGGTTACACTTGGGTTAGGAATCGCACCAGGGATTCCTGGTATAGCACTGCCAAGTGCAACATGAGTTACACTTGGGTTAGGAATCGCACTGGGGATTCCTGGGATAGGGTTTGTGGAAACCGAAGGGGGTATGACCCCCATGTTGGGCATGCCCATGACAGGTGGTGGTCCTGTGCTAGGCATTCCTGAATGTGGGTGTTACCCATATTGGGCATACCCAAGGGGGTGGTTGTTGCCGTGGATGGTACTGCCGCAGAAGGGTCTGCGGATGTCTGACCTATGGTTAATGTAAATTGTGGATCAACTGGTGTTTCAGACATATTTGTAGTTGGTGGTAACTCGGTGGGGTTTTCGGATTCTACCTCCAAATCAAAGGTGAAGTGGGGTATGTCAGAATCGGATGACCGTCTAATTGATTGACGATGTGTCGAATCAAGGGACAATGCTCTGCGTCTGTGACGTGGAGAGCCAAGTGGACTAAACTCTGGGAGTTCGCCCTGTAGACGACGAGAACGTCTAGAATTCTCAATGGTGAGAATATGTTTTTTATGTAAAAAATCTGTTTTAAGTATCAGGTGGTGATATATATGTAAAAGACTCAAAACCCTAATGCAACCAAGGGTGCAAGAAGGGGAGTGAAAAAAGAAGGCTCACAGGCCAAAAAATCAATCCTGAAAAAAATGCACTTATTCTAGCAGCTGTGCTACAATAAGTGGAGGAATGCAACAACTGGTCAGAATACCAACATGCAAGCGGCTCCTAGAAAAAATAGGTGTAACTAGACTCAAAAGGTGGTAAAGATCATGCAAACACCTAATCTAAAAGTATTGTGACTCAAACAGACGATATCCTCTGCAAGGTGATGAAATCCAAGTCAGACAATATGAATGTTGAGACAACGGCTAGATATCCCCCTACCGGGAGGGACACCGGGTAATCAATCCTAAAAAGACAGGCTACTAGGATACTCCGTTCATGACGCGTCGAGAAAAGGTAAATCTGCCGTTTGGTCCTTTGATCGCAATATCCCAATACAGGGATATCCCGAGAACTGCGAATGGTAGCCCTTCGGTTACTGAATGGGTTTCGGTATCCCACTCAGGCTTCCGGAACCATCCTCGCGACTTCAACCCTCCTAGGGGAGAGGCCTTCCCACAAACCGGTTGTGACCGCGCCAAAAAGTACTAAGAGATTTTAGCTCCCTAATTGGACAACTTCTATGTCTCAGATGTATGAACTGAGGGGTGTTATTGGAACACCTATCCCCCCAATACTACCTAGCTACAAGAATTCTTTTAGTGTTCCCCAAGTGGGGTTAAAAGTGTGTTCAAATTAAGGTACGTTTTAAGGCTTAGTTCAATTAAGTGATCGTGTGAGTGCATGTGAGGTGTTGTAAACTGAACTTTGAAAAAATTAAATGCTTTAAGGGAAATTTTCAAAAAATAAAGGATTTTTCGAAAATAAAAAGCAAATATTTAAGACTTTTTTTACTAAAAGGAATTAATATGCTTTTCAAAAGATAACTCAAAAAATAAAGGATTTCTTGGATTTATGAAAGCAAATAATAAACTCCTTTTTAAAAGAAATAAATGGATTTCTTCGTTTCAAGAAAAATTGCTAAGGGCAAGATTCTAAAGAAGTAAACAAGAAAAAATTTGAAACTAGATGAAAATGCAAAATGAGTCTTTCTTTCACTTTCTTGAAAATTTTGAAAAAGATTTCTAAATATGCACTTTTAAATAGTAAAAAATTTTTCAAAGCTGTAAAATATGCAGAATGCAAAAACTGTAAAAAATGTGCTATGGGCAGAAAGTACAGTAAAAAATATTTTTCAAAATCGGGATGGCCGAATGAAAAAATTCAGCCGCGCGGGTTTTGGACGAACAGCCGCGATGGGCCGCGCGGGTTTTGGCCGCACAGTCGCGATGGACCGCGCGGGTTTTGGACGCACAGTTGCGATGGACCGCGCAGGTTTAGGCCGCACAGTCGCGATGAGCCGCGCGGGTTTTGACCGCACAGTCGCGATGAGCCGCGCGGATAAATGCAAAAAGGTCGCGATGGACCGCGCGACTGTCTGGAAAAAATCCGCGATGGACCGCGCGGAAAAAGGCAGAAAAGTCGCGATGGACCGCGCGACTGTCTGGCAAAAAGCCGCGAGGCGGAAGCCGTGCACGGAAACCGAGAAACGAACCCGAAAATTGAAAATTTCGGGCTGTTTATGGGGGCAAATCTCAGAACAGCAATGGATCCGCTGTCTAAGATGGAAGATCTATGGATCTAAAGGTTAAAAACTCATAAAAACTAAGATTTAAAGGCAAAACTAGAGATCTAAAGTTCAAACCAAAGCGGAGTCGCCAAAAACTGTTGGCCCGGTTTTGCAACCAGGCTTAGTGCTATGGGCACCTGCTAACTAGTAGCAGCAGTTTCAATGAAAGCAAATAACAAGAAACTAATTAAACAAGACTATTCATGGATCTAAGCAAGAATCTAAGCAAATAATTTAAATATTTCAAAATCAAGAACAAGAAACATAAGAAATAATTTTTTGTATTGAAAAATGGGGGGCAAGCAAGTGCTTGCGATATTACCTTCAATGGTGAAGGTTGATGTTGAGCAACTCCCAAGATGAGTAGCTCCAAACTCCAAGAGGTCTCCTTCTCCAAGGTTGCTTCAATGGCTAAAAGTGCTCAGGGGAGATTTCAGCAGCATAAGGATGAGATAATGGAAGGATGTTAAATGAGGAGCCCCTACCACCTTTTTATAGGTTTTGGTGGTGAGGAATACCATTTGTGGTTTTGTGGAAACCAAATGGTATTGACCAACATGGTTTAGGTACTTTTCCCTCCTTTTTCCTTTTTTGAATAAAAATAATATTTTAATTCCCTTTTTAATATTTTTGGGAATTTGGACCCTTTTTTAGGGTTTTTTATGCTTTTTTGGGAAAAATAATCTTTTTTAATGGAAAAAGGGGTGTACTAAGGTCTTTTGGTGACCTTTTGTTGGTTTCAGAGGCTCTGATGGTGAAAAAGTGGATAAATGGGTCATGTGAATAGGGAAATGAGCTAGTGAGCACTTTTTGGGTGTTAACAGCGAGTGCGAGTCTCTCCTCGTATGGGTAACGTAGAGGGGGTCCAGACAAGGTCTGGCTGACGTAATAAATGACATGCTCCTGGTGAGAAGCGTCTTCTTGAACCAAGACTCCAGACACAGCGTGCTCGGATGTCGAGACGTAGAGGATGAAGTCCTGAGAGAAATCTGGAGGGGAGATCAAGGGGGCTTGTGTGAGATCTTTCTTGAGGGCCCCGAATCCGGCTTCTTCTTGCTCATCCCAAACAAAGGGTATGTGGGTACAAAGCAGGCACAAGAAACCATGAACAGTAGTGGTGTAATCGGGAAGGAAACGACAGAGGAAATCAGATCGACCCTACAGACTTTGGAGCTGTCGGAGCGTGCGAGGAGAGGGAAGGTCTAAGATGGCTTGGACTTTCAGGTGGTCCACAGTAATTCCTTTCTGGGAAACAATGAAACCCAAAAATCAGCCTACCGGAATGCAAAAAACACACTTGTGTGGGTTCAAGCGGATTTGATATTTGCGACAACGCAAAAAAACTTGCCGAAGGTCGTTAAGGTGGTCGGATCGTTTTCGGGAACGAGTTGTGAGGTCATCAAGGTAGACTAGCAAGATATGGACCAAGTCGTGGAAGCAATAGGTCATGGCCCACTGGAAGGTGGCACCTTCATTTTTGAGGCCAAAAGGCATGACGCGATAGGCAAAGGTGCCCCATGGGGTAGTAAAGGCACTTTTGTACTGGTCTTCCTTAAGGATCTGAATCTGGTTGTATCCGAAAAAAACCGTCCATGAAGGACAGGACTTCATGCCCCGCACACACATCGATGAGCTGGTCAATAAATGTCGTGGGGAAGTTGTCTTTGGGACAAGCGTGGTTTAAATCTTGGAAGTCAGTGCATACTCTAATGGTTCCTTGTTTTTTGTTAACGGGAACAGGGTTTGAAACCTAGGTTGTATAAGCAATAGGATATATGAATCCTGCCTTGCGAAGTTTCTCAATCTCTGCTTTGATAGCTGGGAGCTTTGAGGGATGAATGGGACGCTATTTCTGACGAACGGGGGGTACATCAGGCCATGTGTCAATGTGGTGTTCTATAATAGCAGGGTCAAGACCAGGCATTTCGGTATAAGACCAAGCAAAGACATCACGGAACTCTCTGAAGAGTTTTTTGTACTCCTCAATCTCTTGCTCATTGTAGGAGGCTCCTAAAGTTATGAGTTCAGGGGTACTTCCTGGGGCAGCGATATCAATTTGGATGATAGGTGAAATATTGGCCATGTTACCTTCCTCAAAGGCATCAGGAGCAGGAATAGGGTCCTTGAACCAGTCGACCTTGGTGGGAAGGAAGTCTTTGGATTCAACTGCAAATTGGGTAGCGGTGCTAGAGGAAGATGCTTCTGGGAGGAAATATGAACAATGGTGCATGTCATCCCAGGGATACTCCGGGGCAGTGAGTGCCTCAAGAATCTCCTCATTAGTACGGAAAGTGTGGGCTATCAAATCGGTTGACGAGGGAGTGGTGGTGGAAGAGATCACATAAATGGTATTAACCTCTCCGGAAGGGGAGGAGACTAGGGGTGAATCTCCTCAATGGTGGGTGGTGCCATCTCAAGATCTAGATTGTTCATCTCATAGAGAGCTGCTCTGTAATCGGGGAGATCGGGATAGTGATGTGAGTAATGCCCGTAAACACCGCATATAGCACATGGGTGGTTGGTACACAGGGATTTATATTTAGGCTTGGGGGTGGGGTCGAGTTTGACAATAGGGTCATCGTCAAGTAGTTGCATGTGTTCCTGTAATGCCGGTAACTGAGGACATTGGTGAGTCGGATGACCTAACTCATCACACAATGAGAAATTGGGAGGAGCACGAAACACTGGGGGGTTTTTGACTGTCTTGGGAGGTGGTACAGCAGTGTAAGGTTGTGGACCTCTGCCCCCAGTGGGCTTGGTAAGAGGAGGAGGGGGGTTCATGGAGGACGACGGGGTAGCGACACCGGGAGGTGGTTTACTAGTAGTGACAATGGGTTGCACCGGTTGTAGGACGACATCTGGTGTCGGTGGGGGAACGAGAGGCGAAAGATACCAAACGGGTAATCCTAAAGTTAACCCAGGGAGGCTAAGGGTAGCCATGACCGGGGCGCTAATTACTCCCGAGGGGGGGATGAGGAAAGGAATGGTATGGATGGGTGTAACACCAATGTGACTAGGGACCAAAGGGGGTTTAGGAAACAAGGGCGGTTGATTAGTAGGAGTTTGTGTGTTATGGGACAGGGTACATAGGTCAGACACGTCAATGGCGGTTGATGGGGGTGGAATAGATTGGAAGGTGGAAGTCATCGGCGCGTCTGAGTAAACTCCGGGCCCCATAGAGGAAACCAACGAGGTGGTGGCACCCGAAACAGGTTGTTCAACCATGGGGAGAACATTTTCGAGTGCTACGGGGGCATTGGGATCATAGTAGGTGAGTTGGTCGACCTTGACCACACGTCCCTCATGGGGGAACATCATGGTACGAAAAATAGAAGAGGAAACCGCCCGCATCACATACATGTAGCTGTGGCCAAGTAAGAGGTTATAATCCAGTTGGGCATTGATTACCTCGATGTCAATGAATACGGTTTTACCACCTAACTGGATGGGGACATTGGCTAGGAGGCCTTGGGGCTGAGCCAAACGACCGTCGTAGGCGCGTAATGCAGTGGTGGACTGCTGAAGAGTAAGGGATCCCAACTTCTGCCATACGAATGTAGACATAACGCATGTGGAGGCACCTTCATCGATGATGCACCGATGGATGACAAGATTCCGAACGGAAACAGAAACTTGGAATGCTAAGGTGGAAGGTAGGTGGGGTTCGGATTGGTCCAAATCAAATGCCATAAAATTCGAATCATTTGGGTCAATAGCCTCAATGGCTGAGAGTAAAGTCTTGCGCTGGGAAGGGCATTTTTTCAATACTTCTAACGCGGACATGGCTACGGGAGATTGGGCTAAGTCATCTACAATGTTGTAGTTTGACGCAGTGCGCGCATTGGGGTTATTGTTGATACGGCAAAGTGGGAAACAAGGTGCTTTGGGAGCCCCATCTAGTGGAGGTGGAGGTATACGTAACGCCTGATCGGTGGGATGAGCGTTAGTGGTTTTATCGATGGGAGGGGCTTCAGAGGTGGAGCCATACTAGTTCCGCCGGGTCTGGAGGTTGATGTCAGCGGAGGAAATCATCAACAAATGGTGGGTACCTGAGTCAAACATGGGTTGATCAGGAGCAGCGTAAGTGATTTGTTGTTGGGGTGGCGCGTTGGCTTGAGGGGGAGCCAACGGCTGAGTGTTCACTATGCCTTGGTTTGGTAAGGGGTTTTGCAGCACCAAAGGTGGCTGCTGAGGTTGTGGGGGGTTGGGCGGTGCTTGAGGAGCCGCATGCCCTTGGTGATGGGCATCGTCAACCCAGAGTTGTCGAGCTCACTCCAAGTGTGGGCAAGCATGTGTGTAGTGGCCATAGACCCCACAGATAGAACAAGGATGGTTCGTTCAAAAATTAGGGTTTTTAGCCTGCTTGGACGGGCGATCAGGGTTTTGGTTAGTAGGGGCTGCATTATTATTGTCAGGGGGATTAGGAGGTTGACCAGCTTGGTCTATAGGTTGGTTGTTCCCACGATTACGGCCCTTGCCGTGATTTTGTTGGCCTTGGTTGCGTTGGTTGTTTTGGTTTTGCTGCGGGTTTTGTTGGGCGTAAACTTTCCCTTAGGCAGCAGGTGGATTCTGAGGTTGCACAGGTGCTGGGGCAGGCTGCGGTGGATGGTATGTAGTTGGAGGCTACGCAGGTACAGTAACTTGAGGGGGTTGCCGATATGGCTGCAGAGCAGGTTGTGGGTTTGCCACAGGGGCTGCCTATGGTAGGTAATAAGCGGGTTGGGCTTGGGAAGGTGTAGGAGCTGGTGCAGCTTGTGGGTGGTAATAGGGCTGAGGTGCGACCGGGGGGGTGTAAGCGGGGGGCACATGACCGAAGCACTGAGGTGGACAAGTGGGTCCATGGGAATGGTGGTGATGTGTCATAGGAGCAGATGAGTTGGTTGCTCCAGACTGTGAGGTATCCCATGAAAGGTCGGGGCCAGGGGTAGGACGTGCTATTGAAAAGGGTTGGGGCTATGACGAAACATGGCCAATGATGCCGTTTGCGGCATGGGATGCCCCCGGTGCATCATGCTGGGAGGAATCGTCATGAGGGGCGTCAGGTATAATGGTATAGAGATAACGCGACTGGGTGTAAATGAGGTCGAATTGTTGGGCCTTAAGGATGGCCTCTTCTTCAGACTGGGGTCTTTTTGATGCCACATCTTTAGCAATGACAGGGAGGAGGGACTTAAGGAACCAATCTAGGAAGATACGGTCATCTAATTTGATCTTGCATAAACTACGGCGTTGACACCACTCATGAATGTGGTCCGTGATGTGGGTAGCCATGTTTTGTCTGCAAGATAGGAGGATCTCAATGCCCGCGTCATAGCGGATAGGTAACTGGAAGAACTACAGGAAGGTCGAGGCAAGGGAAGCAAAGGTGGCATGGGTCCCGTGGGGTTGCTCGATATACCACTTGGCTACAGAGCCAGTGAAGGTGCGCTGTAACAGACGGAGGTGAATAGAGTCATCCACTATGGAGTTGGAGGAACACCATAGATGGAAGGACATAGTATGGTTTTGAGGGTCCTCACCTGCCTTACCTTCAAACTTAGGGATGTCAGAGGGGAGCTTGGTGGGCATGTGAGGCCATGCAGGGTCGTGTCGGATAGGGTCATTGGTCAATCTTGCTAGGTCGGGCAAGTTAAGGCTAGCCATAAATGGAAAACTAGAAGAAGGATGTGACACAGTAGTGGGTTGGACCAAGTTGGGGCCAATGCCCCCAAGTGGAGGGGCAGTGTTTGGGATGTTGCCCCCAAGGGGGGGGACTAAGGTGGTATAGGATGGGCCTACACCAACATGGGCAGTGTGAGTCACTGGTGGAGTGGGAATAGGTATTCCATTTGCAGGAATAGGTGCAGTGAGGGGAACGGTAGATGGGGGCCCCATTGAGGGCATACCCAAAGCAGGTGTGGTAACTGGTGTAGTGGTGGATGTGCCACCAGTGGTCCCTACCAAGAAAGGAGTGGAAGTCACGCCAGCCATGGGGCTAGTAGGGGCAGTGTAAATGGGGTTCTCAGACTCTGCCTCAGAATCGGAGGTAAAGTAAGGGTCGTCAATATTTGGTGACGGAGTCCTATGCCGCTGACGAGTGGAGTCAAGGGACAAGGCTTGAGATCTACGATAAGTGGTATCAAGTGAAGAAGATCTGTGTCTCTGATGGGTGGTGTCAAGTGAACCGTGCTGTGAGGGCTCGCCCCTAAGGCACCGAGAATGTCTCGGGGACTCAATGGTGACAGATGGTGACAAATCTCTATGGGTTGAGGTGAGTAAAAAAAAAGCTCAAAAACCCTAATGCAACCGAGTGTGCAGAAGGAGAGCTCAAAAAATAAGGCACTCAGGCCAACAACCAACTCAAAACACCCACTGCAACAGCTGTGCTACAATAGGTGGATTGTCAACAGAAATGGTCAGAATACCAACAAGCAGCAGGTTTCCTAGAAATAAAAAATGGTGGACTCACTAGACCAAAAGGAGGTAAGGGAGCATGCAAACACCTAACTAAAAAGTATTCTGACTCAACTAGACATATCCTCTGCAAGGTGATGAAATCCAAGTCAGACAATATGAATAGGAAAGCCAAGTGGCTAAGATATCCCCCTACCGGGAGGGACACCGGGTAGTCAATCCTAGAAGAATGGAAACTAAGATACCCCGTTCATGACACGTCTAGAAAGGTGAATCTACCGTTTGGTCCTTTTACCACAATACCCTTATACAAGGATATCCTGAGAACTGCGAAAGGTAGCCCTTCGGTTACTGAATGGAGTGCGGTATTCCACTCAGGCCTTGGGAACCAGTCTCGCGACTTCAACCCTCCTAGGGGAGAGGCCCTCTGGTAAACTGATCGTGGCCATGCCAAAAAGTACTAGGGGATTTTGGTTCCCTAATTGGACAACGACTATGTCTCAAGTGTAAGTAACCGAGGGGTGTTATTGGAAGCCTATCCCCCCGATCCTACCTAACTACAAAGATTATTTTGTGTTCCCCAAGTGGGGTTAGAATATTGGTTGAGTTAAGTAGTTTTTAAGGCTCACTTGAATTATGTGACAGAGTGTGTGCTCATGAGGTGATGAACCCAAAATAGAAGTGCCACAGGGGGGGCAACTTTCTAACTAACAATAATACTGAATTCGAAACTTTAACATGCAAAATTTTCTGGATTAAAATGCTGAAATTTTAAAAAGATTCTGTAAAGGGAACATAAATTATGTTTCAGAAAAGGATGTAGGGAAGTAGGGCTGCAGGTAGGACAGATGGCTGTGCAGAAAATATTGCAGCAAAGGGGGCTGGGTTCAAACTAGGGAAAAAAAAAAATGCAGAAATCTGATCGTGGGTTGGTGGCGAAACTGAGTAGACGGACCGCGAGTTTGAGGGAAACAGGCGCAGATAGGTCGCGGCTTTTTGGCCGACAGAGGTAGTCAGACCGCAGGAATCAGGGAAAAATATGCAGTCAGGTCACGGGAAAAAGGCTAACAGACACAGTCGAGTCGCAGCAAAAGGGCTGAAAGCCGTAGTCGGGACGCGGGAAAATGGCCGACATGCACAGTCAGATCACAACAAATAGGCTGATTAGCCGCGGTCGGATCGCAGGTAACAGACTTGAATCCGTCGGCAGGGCACCGAAAACAATCTGAGAGCCACGGTTGGGTCGTAGGTAAAGGCCTGAAAGACGCGGTCGGGACGCGACTGCAGAGGAAAAAAATGCGGTTTACGGCAGCCGAAAGGGACAACCGAAGGGAAAAGACAGGAAATTATTTGCAGAAAACTAAAAAAAAAAAAATTTAAACGAAAACCAGAAATTCAAACCAAGGGGAGTCACCAAAACTGTAGCTAGGGTTTTACTCCTAGCTTGTGCGAATGAGCACCTACTAAGGAGAAGGAACTCCTTAGTAGCAGTTCAGTAAATGGAAATTATTATGCTAAAACAGAAATGTAAATTACTCTAAACATGTGCATGAAATAGAAAAAACAAGATGTAAATAATGGCTTTTGTATTGATTTTACCTCCAATCTGAAGGTTGGTGTAGCTCTTGCAATGTCCAAGAGGGTTGCTCCAAGCTCCAACTTGCTCCTTCTCTTTCTCCAAATGATGGGAATGGGCCAAAAGGGGCTCTCAAGGTGAAAGTATCTCAAGGGTGAGCTAGGGTTTCAAGAGAGATTTTGGCAGAGTAAGGGTATACTTGATTGTGGATGGGAAATAAGGGGTCTCCATCACCTATTTATAGTTTTTTGGTGGTGGAGTGCTGGCCCATGGTTTTGGGCACCATATGGTTTAGGGCAGCTGTATAGGGTTTTTTCCTCATTTTTCCTCATTATTTTATATTTTTTATTCCCTTTTTAGAGGGTTTTTGCTATTTTAGAGGAATTTTGGATATTTTTGGAGGGAAAATGGGGTTTTTAGCCTTTTTGAGGCTTTTTTGATGGTTTTGTGGCCTTTTGGAGGCATTTTAGGCCTTTTGGAGGCTTTTTAGTGGGATTTCAGGGTTTTTAAGGGAAATATGGTAGGAAAATGGACAAATGAGCCATGTAAGGAGGTAGATGAGGTAGTGAACACTTTTTGGGTGTTAACACCTGCATCATACCTTTAGTGTCTTCGACCCCCAACAATTTGGTCCAAGTGTTTCTAATAGAGACATGGGTAATTTCCTCTAGTTTGGTTTCTTTCTACAATGTGTTTTGTACATAGGAACAACATTCTATTAAGAGTATATTATGACCCATTTTTTCCATATACATGTGGTATATGCATTACTTTGTTAAAATTCAGTATGCTAAGATAGATAACATCAATATTACATTCCATTTAACAACAATAGCATGTACAAGATCACTGAAAGAACAACAAGCACATCAAAAATACAAGAGACAGAATTTATCTTGGGAAGCCCTCATGGGGTAGAAAACCTAGCAAATCTTCCTCAATATAGATAACCAGCAAATATAAAGATGTAATCCCCAAACATGAGCTCCTTCTCCTCCATATCATATCTCTCTCTCCTATGCGCCAATCACAAGTGAGTGAATGTGTGTTAAATGAAGAACACACCTCCTCTATTTACACACAACTCCGACTTGACTTTTACAATAACTAGGTTAGCCCCAACTTAACCACTTAACATAATTTTGACTGGGCCGACCCCACTAGGGTGGTCTAATAACCCTTTAACCCACATCACTCATACAGGGCCGACCCCACTAGGGAAGTCTAATGACCCAAGTTACCACATTCTCCACGAAGGAATAAAACATCTTCGGATATACAATAGGGTCTTCACGGAGGAATGAAACATCTCTAGAATAATAAAGTACAACTATAATATTCTTAGAAGTTAAAATATCTCAAGACTCCCCCTAAATGAGAAGGATATTATAACAACATCTGCAGGAGCAAGGAGTCATCAACTACATGATACATGATACATCTATAAATCATTGGAATATTTCTACATACATCATCAGTAACTCAAACAGTTAATGGAACATCTTCAAGATCTTCAATACTGGAACATCAACATCTTCAGTACTGAGTCTTCATCTTTTGTAGCACTTGAACAACTACAGTAACATCATCATTCGGATCTCTCGATAAACATCATCAACATCTAGATCCTCTCGATCAGCATCATCAACATCTAGATCTCTTGATCAACAACATCAACATCTAAATCCTCTCGATCAACATCATTAACATCTGGATCCTCTCGATCAACAACATCAACATCTGGATCCTCTCGATCAACAACATCAACATGTGGATCTTCTCGTTCAACATCTGGATCCTCTCGATCAACAACATTAACATCTGGACCCTCTCAATCAACAGCATCAACATCCGGATCCTCTCGATCAACAGCATCAACTAGATCTCTCTATCAACAACATCATCTGGACCTCTAGATCAACAACATCATCTAGATCTCTCTATCAACAACATCATCTCAATCTCTAGATCAACAACATCATAGTAGCATACTCTGCAATACACACGATTCAATTACGAGATAATCAATCCCTCTCAATTTTAGACACCTCTCATGTCTATGGACGATTCGATCCAGATCTACTTTATAGGATGATCAATTATAATCCTTTTAAGACAAGTCTCATGTCTAAGGACGATGCAATCCTTGATCCGTTTAAGACAAGTCTCATGCCTAAGGACAATGCAATCCTTGATCCATTTAAGACAAGTCTCATGTCTAGGGATGATGCAGTCCTTGATCCGTTTAAGAGAAGTCTCATGTCTATGGATGATGCAGTCCTTGATCTGTTTAAGACAAGTCTCATGTCTAAGGACGATGCAATCCTTGATCCGTTTAAGACAAGTCTCATGTCTAGGGACAATGCAGTCCTTGATCCGTTTAAGACAAGTCTCATGTCTAGGGACAATTCAATCCTTGATCCATTTAATACAAGTCTCATGTCTAGGGACAATGCAAACCTTGATCCATTTAAGACAAGTCTCATGTCTAAGGAGGATGCAGTCCTTGATCCATTTAAGACAAGTCTCATGTCTAGGAATGATGCAGTCCTTGGTCTGTTTAAGACAAGTCTCATGTCTAGGGGTGATGGAGTCCTTGGTCCGTTTAATACAAGTCTCATGTTTAGGGATGATGTAGTCCGTGATCTATTTAAGACAAGTCTCATGTCTAGGGACGATGAAGTCCTTGATCCGTTTAAGACAAGTCTCATGTCTAAGGATGATGCAGTCCCATCACATACATTTTGAACCAAAATGTTCAGGGACGATGCAGTCCTATCATGTACATTTTGAACCAAATGTTTAGGGACGATGCATTCCTATCATGTACATTCTGAACCAAATGTTCAAGGATGATGCGGTCCTATCACGTACATTTTGAACCAAATGTTCAAGGACGATGTAGTCCTATCACATACATTTTGAACCAAATGTTCAGAGATGATGCAGTGCTATCACATACATTTTGAACCAAATGTTCATGGACGATGCAGTCCTATCACGTACATTTTGAACCAAATGTTCAGGTACGATGTAGTCCTATGACATATATTTTGAACCAAATGTTCAGGGACGATGCATTCCTATCATGTACATTTTGAACCAAATGTTTAGGGACGATGCAGTCCTATCACGTACATTTTGAACCAAATGTTTAGGGACAATGCAGTCCTATCACGTACATTTTGAACCAAATGTTCAAGGACGATGCATTCCTATCACGTACATTTTGAACCAAATGTTTAGGGACGATGCAGTCCTATCACGTCCACTAGGGACCGCTTTCTTGAAGACATATATGTCTACGGGTCTATTTTAGGACATGTGTCTAGGGATGATACAATCCACTCGTCAACTTAGACCAAGTCTAAGGACCACTCATCGACCTCATCATCGGTATTATCAATACAGGTATCCACATCATCGACCTTACCGTCAATGCAGGCAATCTCATCATCAACGACCACATCACTCTCCCTTTCGAGGAGATTCCTTCTGAACTACACCAATCTTGTCTCGGAAATACTCAAACTTTACACGAGAGAGATGTTTGGTCAATATATCAGCAACTTGTTCGTCAGTCCTCACATACTCGATCTTTATAGCTCCTTTCTGCACCATATCCCGTATATAGAAATATCGGATCTCTATGTGCTTTGATTTATCATGGAACACTGAATTCTTATTCATCTTGATACAACTCTGGTTGTCACACAAGATCACAATGGGTTCGATCTCCAAGTCAAACAATCATGATAACAATTTCCGAAGCCATATCGCTTCACAACTAGCAAAGCAAGCTACTATATATTTCACTTCAGCTGTGTTGAGAGCCACACTAGACTGCTTCTTGCTAAACCACGAGATAATGGCAGATCCCAGACAATAACATCCACCTGATGTGCTCTTTCTGTCTGTATAGAGTCACATCCACTAACTCTCATGAGTCATCAACTAACAGCAAGTTGGAATCCATGGGAGTGGTTATAGATTTACATTCCAACATATCAAATCTTCTCAAGATTTCCACAGCATACTTTCTTTGGTTGAGAAAGATTCCTTCTAGGCCTTTCAATACTTCCAGACCTAGGAAGTAATGCATCAATCCGATATCTTTCATCTCAAATTTTGTAGCTAGCTTCCTCTTGCTTTCCATGATCTGTTTCTCATTACCTATCAGAAAGAGATCAACCACATACAATAATAGTATGATAGGTTCATCATCCATAACCTTAAGGTAAAGGTTAGGATCAAATTTACTTTTGGTAAAGCCCAAGCTTGTCAAGAAGCTATCAATTATGTGACTGACCATCATTCACACTCTGCATTCAGTGATCTTCTACATATCTATTTGTGCCATCTCTCGTCAGATGGGTCTATTGATATGAGCCTCAATATCATTCGAACTCTGTGGTGAGTTCCTTCTTGTATCCATCTAAGAGAAGAATGTCATATGTATATAGACACCATATTCAACCTTGTAGCAAAGGTTGAAATCTGCATCAGCCATGGTGATCATTAGGCTCATCAAATGACTATCGATCCTGGGTACCCTTACAGAGCTTTCTTCAATTACACCATTAAGAGAATGGTCTTATCTAGCCACTTGGAGCAAACATCTCATCATGATCCTCTTCCTCTTTCTAAGAGAATCTTCTAGCCACGAGACTACTATATTACATTTGATTTCTAAGTCTTCTTGTTGAACATCCATTACTTGTTCGGTCTTCATCATCCTTCTTTTGTAGATCATATCACATGATATTTTACATGATTAGTAATACTTCATAATCATCAAATCATGTTGACATGATAACCTATAATGCATACAGATATGATTCACATAGTTATGCAACTATCTTGACCAATACTTTGGCACAACACTTTTCCGTATCATGTATGCATATAGTGGTTATCTAGATGCCTTCCATCTATACCAGAACATTCTATCAAGAGTGTGCACAGCTCTCAGCATGTCAACAGAGAGGTTTCATTCTAGACGAGCAACAATGCAATGTTTGTCCAACTTACCCATCATATGCATATTAGTAGTATATTGTTCAATGCTATACTATGCATGATACATTCTAGGAATACAAATATGCATACAACTATTACGAGCAATATCATTAACTATTCAGAGATTCAAATAACAACTCAAATACTTATCTTTTATGTTTGTATGGTTTCCTTCCGCTTGATATTTAGGATAGAATCATGATTATAAGTCTTTGAACTTCTATCCATCCTGGATGACTATGCATGCTCAAGTGTGCACTAGTGTCATCCTCATGATCTCATACATAATCATACATTCATTAGTATAATCTCAATACTATCAAAACATTATGATTCTAAATAATATTCAGTATGTATGTTCATGATCATTTCATACATAGGTATACTTACCTAAGATCCTAACAAAGTAGGATTCTAACTTGATATAGGAAAACATACCTGGATTATCAAGCTTGGTTATGTCTTAACATATCCAAACAATATCTTATTTGTTCTCTTCAATGATTTAGAGACCTTGTGCTAGAACCTGCATATCTCATAAGTTAAGCATAGTAGAACAAAGTCATACATACCTCATAAGTAGAGCTTCTATGTGATCAAATATTATGGATGAGTCTTTGTCTTCATGTCATCATGGTCATATAACTTGATTTGCCTTTCTTGATGTACCTGTATCTTGTTAGCAGACAACATCATCCTCATACAACACCACATGTGCATTAGTACAATCATAAGTGTCATAAACCTAATCAATGAATGTCTTCTATCACTCACATGTATTCATTATCAAACAATCATATTTGTACTAACCTCAATAACATGGAGACAAACTTATTATGAACTTAATCAAGAATTAGATTTCAAAACATACCCGTGTCTTCTCAAGTCATACCTGTTGTGTAGTCTTCTCTATAAGGGTAAAACCCTAATCATCCAAGGTAGATCACTTGTAAACATCTTATGTATGATCATGGTGCTAGGATGATAGGATATCAGTGCTATTTAAACCATCTTCATCGCTACCCTATGAGTCTCCCAACTTTGCTAGGGTTTCTTCTTACTTGGAAACCCTAATTTTCAATCTCCTTCCTCCCACAACATTTTGATGGAGGATTAATATCTATGATGAATGGATTCCAAATCCATTATCAAAGCTTCCAATGTTGTATCAAGTGTCTCCAACATTGTATCAGGTCCTTCCAGACCTAAACACTGAAAAAACCCTAAGTGAGAGCTTCTTTCTCCTCTTCTTAGATTTCCTCCGTTGAGCCAATTCAGATGTTCCGTATTGATACTAGTGTATCTCTGCAATTTAGGATCTGCAGGGTTTGAAACTTCAGCTTGTGGTAGTTTGAATTGTCATCTTTCCCACCCCATAGTTCTTAGCTTTAATGGATTCTCTGAGAGAGAGTTATGCCAAGTGTTGCAACATGACCTGTTTATGGGATGAAACAGCATAGCGAACTTGTACGGAGTGCCACATGTCACTGTTTCAACTTCAGAATCTGAAAAGAGGACTTGTGAAACTAAATTATGTGCCCTACTTGTCACTTTTTATGAAATTTCATTTGGATATTCCTAGCCCGAGATATGACCTTTTTTCCTGGGTCACCGGTTTAGGAATTCATTTTGGAAGAGGCAGAAACCCTAACATGTATTGATCATATCTCACAAAGTACAATGCATCTGAGGCTGTCCTTGGGACACAAGGTACAACGGGATGTTATCTTCGTCCTGTATATGTTTCATATCATGAACCTTTTCCAAAATGGATTTATAGTGAAAGTGCCACGATGACTAGGTTTTGCTATACAAAACCCTAAGTTTCAAATTGTCGCAAGTGAAGCAAGTGTCGTATGTGTCATACATTGCCTTCCTTCAGGCTTGATATGATACCATGTTAAAATTAAGTATGATAAGATAGATAACATCAGTATTATATTCCATTTCACAACAATAGCATATACAAGATCACTGAAAGAACAACAAGCACAACAAAAACACAAGAGACACAATTTATCCTGGGAAACCCTCATGGGGTAGAAAACCTAGCAAAGCTTCCTCAATATAGATAACCAGCAAATACAAAGATGTAATCCCCAAACATGAGCTCCTTCTCCTCCATATCATATCTCTATCTCTCCTATGCACCAATCACAAGTGAGTGAATGTGTTTTAAATGAGGAACACACCTCCTCTATTTATACACAACTCCAACTTGACTTTTACACTAACTAGGTCGGCCACAACTTAACCACTTAACATAATATAGACTGGGCCAACCCCACTAGGGTGGTCTAATAACCCTTTAACGCACATCACTCATACAGGGTCGGCCCCACTAGGGAAGTCTAATAACCCAAGTTACCACATTCTCCATGGAGGAATAAAACATCTCCGGATATACAATAAGGTCTTCATGGAGGAATGAAACATCTTTGAAATAATAAAGTACAAATATAATATTCTTAGAAGTTATAATATATCAACATACTTTGGGATAATATAATCTTGTGCTATATTTTGGATTCTTGGAGTTGGTTAGGTAATTTTCCTTATGTTTCTTGATACGAAAGGTGTTACAAAAGACACTAAATCATGTATACTTTAATAACCATGATTATATAATACATAATAACATGCATATATATAGGTGTAATCTATTTTCACTAGATGTGAAGGTGCAATCCTTTCTCACCTCTCAAGTGAGTAGGTGATCTCATTTTTTGTTTTATATTAGTTTATTTAAATTTCTTTCAATTGGTTATTTTGTGCTATTTACAACAATACAAAATAATGGAACACCGCCCAATTATTATAGAATCTAAATCTAAAGGGAACCATAACAACATATATATTCTCTCTTTGAATAATCTTAGAGTGCAAGTATGAGTACAAGTTACAAGTATGAGACTTGTGAAAAGCGAAATTCATTTTGGTATACATCATTAACTCATTAACTATTATATATAACAGTATAACATATAACATTCTATTGTTTCCATGTTATCTTATAAGTAATGATTGAAATTGGAATAATTATATTGTATAAAATTATGATGACATATAGTATTTCATTGGAGATTTTTTAATATTATGTTATGTGTTACATTATGATAATAATGTGAATGCATCAAAATAATTTTGAAAAAATATTCAAATCTTACATAAATTAGATATGGTAGACAACTAAGATAATAATGGTTCATTTTACTAGTTGCACTACCATAACTTGGATTATGAATATTAACTTATCTTTGAATTTTATGGATCTCAATGAGATAACACAAGAAAAAGTGCGTGTACCCAAATCAAACAAGACTATTTAGTGTCAAACCATTCTTGTTTTAGTTTTGAGGAATGTCATTTTTATGTTATTAACAAGGATGGAAATTATTGAAAACAAATTGAAGGTCTTATGCCACTAGAATTTTTGTAGTAAATCTTTATGGTTTCTCTATTAGTTGAGTTATACTATCATAACTTCAAAAAACTAAGAACGACAATGGAATTTTGAAAACATATTCAAATATTTCATAAATTAGATATGGTAGACTGCTAAGATAATAATGGTTAATTTTACTAGTTGCACTACCATAACTTGGATTATGAATATTAACTTGTCTTTGAATTTTATGGATCTCAGTGAGATAACACAAGAAAATGTGATTATACCCAAATCAAACAAGACTATTTAGTGTCAAACCATTCTTGTTTTAGTTTTGAGGAATGCTATTTTTATGTTATTAACAAGGATGGAAATTATTGAAAACAAATTGAAGGTCTTATGCCACTAGAATTTTTGGAGTAAATCTTTATGGTTTCTCTATTAGTTGAGTTATATTATCATAACTTCAAAAAACTAAGAAAGACAATGCAATTTTGAAAAAATATTCAAATATTTCATAAATTAGATATGTTAGACTGCTAAGATAATAATGGTTACTTTTACTAGTTTCACTGCCATAACATGGATTATGAATATTAACTTGTGTTTGAATTTTATGGATCTCAGTGAGATAACACAAGAAAATGTGAGTGTAACCAAATCAAACAAGACTATTTAGTGTCAAATCATTCTTGTTTTAGTTTTGAGGAATACAAATTGTATGCTATTAACAAGGATGAAAATTATTGAACAAAAAATTGAAGGTCTTATTCCACTGGAATGTTTCTAGTAAATATTAATGGTTTCTCTGTTAGTTGAGTTATAATATCATAACTTTAGAAAAATCAGAAATACAATGGCATATGAAATCTACACAATGTCAATTTGAACATTTTTTCCCCAAAAATATGACATGTAAAACCATGTTTTCCATTAATATGTGCCCTTGTAGATATAAATGTGAACATACATATACTCTTTAGAGGAAATGACACTCAAACCTATAAGCTTCATTTTGGGCCAAAGGCCCTTGATTGTCTCACTTGACCATGTTCAAGGCTCGAAAACTTACCATCCTTTGTGTGTTAAACCTTCTAATGAGACCCATGTCCTACTCATGGATTAAGGGATCCTTTGGCGAGTTTGTGTGGTGGTTTGAAAAATAATTTACCTTATTCCCTATAATATTCATTTAGATATTAAGGATATTAGTTACATCCATCAATCATGGTCATGAATTTAAAAACCATACCTACTATGCAAAAAAACCTAATGGAATCCACATCCCACTCATATGCCAAAAGTACCCTCTATAGTGCCCATGATGATATTCAATCCATTAATTATGGACCATTGGGTAATAATTACCTAGATTCCCTCCAACCATGGTCAAGACCCTAATATACATCCTTAGTGTAAAAAATATCCTAATGGCACTTGTAGGACATTAGTCTCTTATTGATGGAATGGTTTGTGGTTTGTGGCTTGCTCATGGGATTGATCCTAGAGGCTTCATCTAGTAGGTTATTTTCCTCCCCTTCAATGGTTAAGGCCTTGAGACCAACCCTAATGCTCAAGTCCTCATACTGGAACATATATTCCACTTGAAGGTCAAATATAGACTCTAGAGGGATCGTCTTGTGGTTTGAGGTCATATTCATGGTCCAAGAACCGTATAAATCCAATTTTTTGCTAAGGTACATTTTTTCTCTCTCAACCATGGTTATGATCCCAAGAGCCATCCTTGGAATGTAAAACCTTATAATTCTTCCTATATCCCATTTAGAGGACAACATCTCATTTAGAGGGATTTCATAGTGGTTTGAGACCTTATTCATGGCTCATGAGCTCCAGAATCTTAATTTATAACATAAATCCCTTAGCAACCCCCCCTCCCCTTGAAAAAAATAGTAAAGTCCCCAAAACCCATCATTGATGCAAAAAGCCCACTAAATACACCCAGAATCACCATTGGAGACCAAATATCCCCTTTATAGGCCTATGTGGTGGTTTGAGGTCCCAAACATGGCATCAAGCTAAAAGGATTCATTTAGGGTCCTATGGAATTTGATTTCCTTCCCAAACCATGATCAAGTGCATTGGACATATTCTTAGAGCACAAAATTACCTCCGAGTGTAGATCATATATATTCCATTCAATGACCAAATAATATCCCTCTAGAGGGCCCATGTGGTGGTTCAAGGAATTACTTCTAGCCCATAAGCCCACAAAGCTTAAAATAGTGTCTAAGGCCCTTGTTTTTTATTAAACCGTGGTTAATGGATCAAAATCCACTCAACCTATTGTGCAAAAACTCTTACTAATACCCATACCCCACACAATGACCATAAATGTATTCTCTCTCTACAACATTTATAATGTTCATAATCTCATTAAAAAATTAAAAACAATTAAGAAAAAAATTAAGATAATAATATCATTATTAAATATGATTTTTTTAATTTGAGTTTATTACATAAAACATTACCACCTCCACACATATATTACCATATTTATCAAAAGATCCCTAGTGAAAATTAGTATCAATGGATTTTAATAGACATTATTATGATGGCTATTAAAATCCATTGATACCAATTTTGGTGAGAAAATTTAAGACATTTCTAAATTACCATAACTTTAATGAATTAAAATTTTATGAAGGTCAATAATGCAAGAAATGTTTTGAAATTGTAATTTGTATTAATTTCTTAATTGTCCAACCTTATTTCACTATAAAAATTGTAAAATTTTGTTTGGATGAGGGTGATGCCTTATTAACTAATGACCACTGAGAACAACTTTACTCTATTGAACCTTAAAAAAGATAAGGAATCATTTAGTTTTATTGAGAATTTTATTTATGTGCTTGGAAAGCTTTGTGATAAGAATTCCTAGATCATCATAATTGTGATGACTTAAAATATTAGGAAGTTAAATATTGTAGAAAATGTTTTTAAATTGCACTTATTGTGGGTGTATGTAGGACATTTTATGAGAAATTGATTTTCATACTCAACCCTCTAGTTAATCACAAAAATGACAAATTTGTTGGTCCCATGGTGTTTTAGGAATTGTCCATCACCTTGCTTCACTATCGGGATTCATTAGAATTTTTTCTTATTTTATCAATGTTGATTTTCTTCTATAAGCTAGTTAAAATAGAGAGATACTTTTGATCTTCTAGATTTGGCTTGATCACCTTCTTATAGTATCTTAATTTTCTTTTATCATATAATTTTGTATTGCACCACAACTTGTCCTTAAATTTAGATGTAATAATGCTTTTAATATTATCACTATTCTACGAAGTGGCCTCTTCCTTGAATCTCAAATGATTTAGCTAAGAATGTTTGGTGTTCTTTAGCCCTAAAACTTAAAACAACGCATGATATACAAAAAAGTTAAGATGCAATAAACAAGAATTTATATAGCAGAACAAGAAACATTAGGCAATAGAAAAATAAATATGGTAGGAAATAAGATTTATATTATGAGAACAACTTTAGGAAGCAATGTTCATAGGCCTCTTGAGGTAGGGTGATCTTTCACTTGAGTAGAGATCTATTACAATAATTCTCAATAGAACCCTTCATAGCCTTGTAGCTCTTTAAATTGACTTCTAAGATCCAAAACCCTAACTACTTTACATGGTAAAATAATTAACAAGTACCAACTTCTTAGTGGGTCTTAATTGATAAAGAGACCCATTTTACATTGATTGTTGATCACTAATTTACTCATGCTGATTTCAAAGAGATTGTCATATACAATGTATGATTAACTTCTAAAGTAAGATGGGTTAAGGTAGGACCCTAACATCCCCCCCTTCACAATAAATGTTGTCCTCAATGCTAGAGGTAAATAAATTGTTGTAAAATGTTCACTAGTAACTAAGTGGCATATTTTGGTGTCATATCTTTTCACTGGATCAAAACTTCTTTGATTATGTACTTGCAGAAGGGTAATTTGTAGGGGAAAATTTTCGCCAATTGGCTATTTTTGGGGATTTTTTTCAAAATATAAATTTTCTATTTGGTCATTTTTAGTCTCCAATATTGCCTATATTTACATAAAATATGTTTTCTTATCATAATATTCGCCAAAATTTACACGTTTCAGTAGTAAATTGCATGTTTCATATTAAATATTTGCCTACCTATTTATATACATGTTTTTTTCAATCCAAAATAATTGCTTAGGATACTATACTTAAGTATAATATCATAATCCTTAAAAATACCCTCACCTAAATGATTGTCATTCCCTAGAAACCAAGACTGTTTCTATATGGAGCTAAATGGATACTTATAGGATGTTGGTTTATAAGCTTAAAGTCAAAGAATCACCTAATCCATGGCTTCAAAGGAGAACTTGAAGCGATGTTGATCTACATATTGTTTTGTTCTATTTTGATGCATAACTAGATTGTCTTTAAGGGTGTGGAGAATATTTTCTCTATTGCAAAGTGTGTTTTCCACTACCTAAACCTTGGATAAATCACTAGTGGGATTGTTTCCATACACTAGTTCATATGGTTTCATCATAGTGGAGTCATGATAAGTTGTATCATACCACCATTTAGCCAAAGGAAGCCATTATGCCCAATGATGTGGCCTATCCCATGCAAATCATCACGAGTAAGTTTCCAATCATTTATCGATCTCTTTCATTTGAACATTTGTTTGGGGATGATATGTTGTGCTAAGATTCAACTAAGTTCCCTAAAGTTTAAACAACTCTAGGAAAAACATGCTAGTAAAAGTGGGGTCAAAACTAGATAAATATAAGTGGGCATGCCATGGAACTTAAAAATTTTATCCATGAAGACTTGTGCCACCAATGAGGGGGTAACATTTTTTGGTAAGGAAAAAATTTGGGTGTATTTGGTTAGATGATCAAGTACCACCATAATGATTATTTGGTTTCCTGCCTTAGTAATACCCACAATGAAATCCACATAGATGTTCATACATATATGGTTTGGAATGGGAAGTTAATATAAAGTACTTGGGGACTTCATTGTTTTTTTATTATGTCATTTGCAAGTGTTGTAGGCTACAACAAAGTTGTGGATATCTTTTTTTCATGACTTCCCAGAAAAAAGAGTCCTTAATTCTTTCATATGTTTTATGAAATCCTAATTGGCCTATTGTGGGTGATGAATGTAATTCCTTTGAGATTCATAATTTCAAATTGGATTCCAAGGTGAGAAATGCGTTCTCTATATACCCCAAGATATTTTGGTTCCATGTATACACGGGCAGAGGGTTCGGTCTTCTTGTAATCATTTGCTGATATGTCGACCTATGCCTTGGGATAACCATTCTTATATCCTTCTTCAAGCCATCCTTAAAATCAATAAGGTTAAAGCAAAGAGCAGACCATCATCTTAAAATTTCCTAGACAAAGAATCTTCCACCACATTGTCACCACCCTTCTTATAATATATGATATCAAAATCATAATCGAACCTCTTAGTGACCCATTTATGTTGTTGTGGTGAATACAACCATTGTTCGAAGAAATATTGGAGACTATGATGGTCGTCTTGATCTAGAAACATCACTCAATTAACTGTGGTTTTGATGTATCAATTGCATGAAGGATAACCATCATTTATTTATCATAGGTCAATTTTCCCAAGTTTAAATCAAATATTCTTATTGCTAAATGCCATTGGGCATCTGTATTGGAGTAAGATTTCTCCTAGGACATGGTAAGAGGCATCGTATTATAATATGAATGTCTTAGTGAAATATGACATGTAGAACATAGGTGTAGTGCACGTAGCTTTCTTTAGGGTGGAGAAGCCTTGCTCCACTACCTCACTCCAGGAGAAAGATTTTTTTTATAGAAATGATGGAAGAGGAGCTACAACCTTCCCATATTTTGGTACAAACTTACAATAGTTGATAGTAAGTTCAAGGAACCCTCTTAAGCTATTGAGAGTTTTGGGGAAGGGCCAGTTCAGCATAAATTCCACTTTATTGGGATACACTCATACACTGTCCTAAATCACAATATGTCCCAAGTATTAAACCTCGGTCACCCCAAAAGAAAACTTGGAGCGTTTCAAAAATAGCGCGTGATATTATAATAATTACAAAGTACAAGAAACATGTTGGAGGTGGCTTCCCAGGTGGGGTTGTAAACTAAGATATCATCAATGAAAGAAAGGAATAAATGGTAGAGGAAGTGGCATAATATCTTATTCATGAGGCTCTAAAAAGTGGAGGGGGCATTGCAAAAGTCGAAGGACATGGCTAAAAAAATGTAATGATCCTCATGAGTGCAGAAGGATTTATTAGGAATATCCACCTCTTTCATATGATTTGATGGTATCCTGAGTGAAGGTTGATCAGGTTGGTGAAGAATTTGGCTTAATGCAATCCATCTAGGAGATCATTAATGAAATGAATGGGGTATTTATCATTGATAGTTAATTTTTTGATAGCCTAGAAATCAGGACACATGCGTGAATATCCCTCCTTTTTGAAGATTGTAAACACTTGCAAAGAATAACGGCTTGTTTTAGGACAAATCACACATGCATCCAATAATTCTTGAATGCTTTTTTCAATTTCATTCTTCTATGTAAAAGGGTGATTATAAGAGTGGACATTGGGAGGTTGACCTTCATATAATTAAAGCAATACCATGGTCATGTTCCCTATGGGATGGAGGTAAATCATTTAATGCATCAAAACCATGTTGATATTGGGAGAGAACCTACTACAAATCAGGGTGAATATCAGATGTGGGAATTTCCATGACTTGGATAACATGGAACTACACAATGAAACTTCATTGGCCTTTCTTCAATAAATTCTCCATATAGTAGAATGATATAATTTCAAGAGAACTAAGTGTAATTCCATGGAGGTGTTGTGTGTTCCTAACCTAGGTAAAGCTAAGAGAGAATACCTTGAAATCCATGATGATACATCCCAAATTCTAGATCCATTCGATCCCTAAAACTATAGCACAAAAACCCATGCCAATGGTAAATATTTGTGTTTTGAGATGGTAGTCACCCATTTAGAGCTTAAATTTTTTACAATGACCACCAAATTTCACCATACCCCCATCAACTATCATAATTTGGAAATTGGATATGGGGAAGATATAACAGTGGGTTTCTTCATACACTCACCAATGAATGAAATTACAGTGTTTCCACTATCCATTAACACTATGATTTTTTATGCTTGATGTAGCCAATCAATTTCAATGTTTGAGGTGTGGAAACACTTTATAAAGCATGGGGTGAAATTTTGGGTTGCTCCTTAGGAACAACCATATCAAGATCATATTGAAGTGGGGCATATTATCATCCAATTTTAGCTCAGACCAAGATTCCATGGTGTTGTATGGAAGGGAATCATGGGGGGTTCTTTAATCTAAAACAACTTATGTTCGTTTCATTTATGTCATATGAAATATTTTTCATCATAGTTATAGAAAAGGACTAGGAATTCTGATTCAACCATGGCATCTAGGGTCAACTTGTGGATTCGTAAAGGTGGTGTGAATTAATTACTAGAAGTAGGATATAGGGGAGACCTTGTGCAAGTGGGAAAATAATGGTGTTCGGGTTGGGAATTCATCACTAATCCAACTTCTCTAGCTCTATAGAAGGCTTCGAACCAAGTGGATGGGTATTGCATAAGGACATGGGCACTAATTTCATCTTTGAGGCTATTGATGAAACCTTCCCATAAAAAATGATTAGAGAGACCTTTGATGTAGATTTCCAATTGATGAGATGTTGTAATTTAGAAAAAAACAATGTCATTTTTTGGTCAAACTTCCCAAGTAGTGATTTTTGCAGTAAAAATGCTCATGAAGGATATTCATAAATTGTATCCAAGAGAAATAATGATAATAATATTTTTGCTACCATTTCCACCGTTTATAATATAAATATGAAATCCCAATTTTCAATTTATGAAGATCAACTTTAATTCCATGGAGACAAAAATAATGTTCGATTTGGGTAACCTAATACGAGGGATTAGAGCCATCAAATTTGCACATGTAAATATTTGATAAAATATGCTAGGAATTTTTATATAAAATCTAGGAGATTTTGTTTCTGGAAATAGACCATGAGAGCCTAATTATTAAGTGCCATTTAAGGATTCATAGATGGGCTCCTTGCATTTTTGAACATATCCCACATGTTAAGCGATGTCATCCTGTTGATGCCCCAAAAATCGTAACATCAATCAGCAAGAGATTCTCCCTAGTAAGAAAGCCCAATTAGATCGCTCACCATTTGGTATGGGGAATCCGTTCGGTTAATAGTCCAGATACCGTGTCAGATTTAAATACTTGTGTTCTTTGTACCGGTTGCAGCCTGATCCACCGTTTATGTATTTTAATTTTAAAGATGATATGCACGAGCTCTAAACTAAATGCAGGTAATTAAGTAAATCTGATCTAAAACTATTTAAGTAAATCTTATCTATCCTTGCAAGGAGCAAACTGAAAAATATGAGTAATAAACTGAAAGAAACATCCAAAGATCTCACAAATAGCTATTTAATCATAAAGATGCATTTCCAGTAGAAGATAAAAGATATCAAAGATAGCTTTGATTTAATTAAAACATTTCATTACTCATTTGAGGTAAACATCTTTGCACAAAAAATTATGAGAACATTCATCACCAAGAAGCAATTCATAACAGTAAGGAATGATCTAACAGTAATTTATAAATGACATAGGAATAATCCAACAGACATTCAACACATCCTTCAGGAAAAAACATAGTCCCCCAGGATTTCTTTAGGAAAAAATCAAACTTCTTATATATGCAACAAATCAATTCACATACAAGACAGAAATTTCCTTTCACCTGCCAAAATTCCTTCCATCATTCTCTATTCTTCTATATATAACTTTACAAAATGATCTAAGAGCTGCCACATGTCCCCATCCCAAAGAATCTCTTAATTTGTCCTTTAATGCCCTTTACAAAATTGGAAAAAATCCCTAAATTTTTTTTACAAACAAGAACAAAATTCAGTTGTCCTTTATTTTTACAACTGTATAACAGAAAAGCAAAACTCTTGGCTTATCACTAGACATCTATGAATGCCAGTCAACTCCCATATGGTGCCCCTGTTCCTGCTGGCGCTTTTGTCCTAGATGTCGCTCCTGACTCTGCTGGTGCTTTTTCAACAACTGGCTTATCTGATTCTACTATATAACTCACCCAAATTCCTGTTTCTCATATAACAGTGTCGGTGGGGGAAGGGAGCATGAAATTTTGGGAAATCACATGCTTGGCCAGCTCTGCTTCAATGTCCTTCACTTATGTTGTTGTAGTTTGGAGAATCTCTTGAAACATGTGGGCATGTATGGAGGGTGTCGTGATGCACTCATGAAGATCATTCCCTATTAACACATCTATCTTCCTCACATACTCCATCTCTATGTTTAGTTCACCTTTCAATTCAGATGAGTGCTTCTGCCTGCTCGGAAAGTCTTCAAGAGTCTGGGGTATCCCCATTTTGTACTTTCATGAGTTTCCTGGATCCTTTGATAAAGACCGCTACATCTTTTGGTAGTGGCTTGGATTACAGAGCTTAATTTAACACCACAGTTCTTGCAGAACTCCATGAAGCCTATATCTTCTTTAAAATCAGCTATGGATTTGAGAGGGAGGTGCTTGGGGAACGCCGAATTCCCCTCTCTCCACTCAATATGCTTTCCAATATCGTCTTTGACACGTGCATATTTCCTCTTGAGCCTGATGGCTTCAGAGTTAATTTCCTTCATCCTGTCCACGATTTCCTTCAACTTCCAAATTTCTTCAGTGAGAAGTTCCTATGACTCGTGCATTTGCTTCAATATGTCACAGGATTGCTCGTGAAAGGGGATTAAATCAACTGCCTTGTTGCTTGCTTGTTCTAACTACTCTGTCATTAGTTCTTTCTCTTATTCCAATTGAATGATTCTGGCTTCAAAATCATTCTTCGCTCCTTCCACTATCATGATATGGACCGCCAAGTTTTCCTTTTCTACTTCGAGGTGCTGATACTTATCTGACAATTCCTTTTGTTCTTATAGCACGCGGTCATATTCCTTCACCATTAAGTCTCTATAAGCCTATTCATTTACCAGAGTAAGTTGTAACATGCGAGCCCTCTTCCTGATTGCATCCATCTCATTTACTATCTTGTGTGCATTATCTTCGCTTGCCTTGGTGGCAGCTACAATATCGGATACAATAGCCTCAGGAGCATTCTGTGTGCCCTGCATGATAGCGGTTTCTCGCTTGGTAATGATGTCCAGGTGGAAAGGCTTCTTCATTCTTGTCTTTATCCTTTGTACAATAGATTTCCTTTTCTTTTCAAAAACAAATTTGTCCCAATGGGTTACAGTATGACTCTTTGATGGAGTAAAATTGACAAGTGGAAGATCTCCTATAGGGATGTCATCTTCCGCGGGCAGGGTCTGAACCATCTGGGACGATCCTATGTCAATGTCCTGCATATTTTATCCCTCAGGTTGTGCATCCTCCTTGGCCTTATTTTCCTCTTCGTCCTTCAACTGTCTTTCTTCTTCTTCGGCCTTCAATTGCTTTTCAATTGCCTCTCTTTCCTCCTGCTCCTTCGTGGCCTCTTCCTTTCTGATATTTTCTGACTCCTCATATCATATCCTTTGAGCTTCTTCCTATTGAAGCCTATCTTCTTTCTCCTTCTGCTGCTTTGCTTCTACTTCCCTTTGGAACTTTTCAACCTCATGCTTGAGCCTCTACTCTTCCTTCGTCAGAGCCTCGGCTTCTTCTTTCTCTCTTTGTAGTTTTGCTTCCATAACAGCTTGGGCTACAGTGGAACTAGTGCCAGCTCCACTTTTGAGGAAAAGGCATCTTTGGAGTTCGTTCATATTGTTGACCCCTATGAAGACTTCTCCGTCTTCATCAAAATAGTGGGAATATTCAAAGTGTGCATTGACAATTCCGCAACGATCTGCGGCCTTATTAAGCATGTCATTCTTTGCAAAAATCCTTTCTCCAAAGTGAAATTCTCTTAGCTCTTGGACAAACTATTCTGCTGAGCTGACTTTAGAAAACTTGCATGCTCTGACATAGAAATGTAGTGCCGGGAGAGAAGCTTTCTTCAATTTCTTTAGGATATGACCAGCTCCATCAATAAACACCTGTCTCACTACCTCTTTCTGGACCATGAAATTAGTAACATACCCTGGTAAGTGAAGGGGTGGCTTGGAACCTCCATACATTCTTATGTAGGTGCCTTCTTATGATAGATAAACATCCCCATACTTTTCCATGACTTCCATGTCGTTCTCATATAGGCAACTCAGTTATTCATTGAACATTAGTTCATAAAGTGGCATGATTAATTCTTCACAGATGATCTTGTAATGCCTTTTGTAATTCTAGGGCCATAATATCTTATAACCAATATAAAATGGGGTGTCGTCCTTGTTCCAAACACATCCTAACCTTGGGAACGTATGCCTTGGCAGAATACAATCCATAAGGTATGATGACATGTGGAACTATGATTTTCCCTGGGACAGCCCTTCCTTAGTAGCAACTATGGCTGATGATATATTATTCGAAATGATGTCTGCCCAATTTAACACCGTGCCTTTGAATGCTACATAATGGATTATAGGGAACCAATGCAGCTTGTAAGTGGTTCCATCAACTCTGCCAAAAATTCTGCTTAGCATGAGGGAAATAATTGTGTAAGGAGACCTTAGTGCCTGGACTTCATAATCATCGCTCTCCTTCACCCTCAGCTTCTTGCCTTTAATTAACAATTTTCTGGCCATTTCCATGTAATCCATGTTGAGACCTTCGAGCCATGCATCCTTTAACAATTGTTGAGTGGGGCAACTTGTAAGTTGCCTAAATATGGGCTAGGTGGAATGAGGAAAATTCTTCTCCTTTGCTATTAGATAAGACCCTTGATTCAGTGTCTGCATGTATTAGAATCCAACCAATGACTTCCACATAGGGAAAGAGTTCTGGGTGCATTGTTGCGTTAGTGATGCTAGAGCTTCTAATGTTCTGGTACAAGTACATCTCTTCCAGGACTGATCCGAGAATTTTGTGGTCTCTAATCATGTGATGCAAATCTCTCCACTTGAATTCAGTCGCAATGCCCATAACTGGTTTGGTATCTTCGTATACTGTCTCGACCCTTACCTCCTTGATAGCTTCACCACCCGACTCGGGTTCGGAGACTTTTCCCTTCCTCTTGCCACCTTTCGGCATTGTGGTTGAACCTGGCCAAAACCACTCATGATTAGATACATGATAAACTAAAGATGAAAAACTAAGTATTGAACTTAAATTCATCAAAACAATAAGCTTAGCTTAGGTAGGGAACAGAGATACAGTAATAGAAAATTTCCTTGAAAATAATACTGTGTCTCAAACTCTTAGACAGGAAATTAAATGTGTATAGGGAAAACCAACAAAGTTTTTGCTAACATAATAGGCAAAGCTAGTTTCCCCTTCTTTTTATTAGTTCCAAACAAGAGAGGGAGAGACTCATGATGCTATTGCCTAACGCTTGAGCTAGCAAGCTCGTGATGCTCATAACAGGGCGCAAATGAGGACAGACGGGCGATTAGGCCGAATGTTGTTGAGTGTGTCAGTTTGGGTCACTGGAGATTGAGATTGGGATGCTGACGAGATAGAAAAAAAAAGGGCCAGCTAGGCATTCTAAAAAGGATTTGGGAACAACCAACCAAGGTGCAGAAAAAAGAATCCCAACAGGGATAAAAAGGTGGTCGAGGCGGGGATAACGAAAGAGTCTTAATGCGACTAAAACCATAACTTTACCGTAAAAACCAAAAGGCTTAAAGGAAAAAACTTACGTGGCAGTGGACGATTGGGTTTGAAGTGGACGATGGGCTGTAGACCTAGCTGTACTCGACTGGCTAGCACGACCTCAAATGGGGTTCTTTGAAAAGTTAAAAAAAAATGATAATAAACCCCAATCACCAACTTTCTATATATAAAAGCTCACACGTGCAGGTATTAAGATCAACGTGACGGGGTGGTTGTGCGCATTAAAAACACCATTATAACAATGTGACTAGGGTCCTTTCGGCTCCGTTTTGGCATTAACTATATGCTGTCAAACAAAATCTTTCAGTGAGTTGGAGCAACAAAATCGGTGGCGTTGGCTACGTGCTTCCTCAACGGGCCGGCGCACCTTGGAGAGTTCAATGTTAGCTTGAAACTGGCTGCTTGCTATCTCGTTTCAACGACTCTTGCTGTGTTTCGCTGGTTTCCTTTACATCACTTCTTATTGGTAGGACTTAGGGTTGAGAGGTGACAGTTTCAGTTAGATCAGTTGAGTTCTGCTAGAGAAGCTTTGAAAAGAGCTTAAGTTTGATGAAGTGTTTAGCCAATTCAAATCACGTCTATGGGTTATGTCGGTGTAACTTGGCGTGTTTCTCCATGACGTAAAAGTTAGAAAAAGACAAAGAAAAAGACGTGTTTCATATGATTTGTGCGAGTCAGAGCGACGGTTGCGGCGGAACTGGGCGAGTTCACTCGAAACAGGATGACTTTAAAACTTAACCAAAACACCTGCGTGTTGCAGCGCAACTCGATGAGTTTCGCCGAAACGGGAAAATATCTAAAAATTAACAAAAAGGTCGGAATGTTGCGGCCAAACTTGGCGAGTTGTGTCACCGTTTCGGCTATGAGAACTGAGTTTTACTTAGAAGAAAAAACAAAAAAAACAGGCTTAAGGACTTGCTTTCTCCAGAAAACTAAGTATAAAAGACATTCCAAGAAGGGACTTGACTTCTCTAAGAAAATCTTTCTAAAAAAAAGAAGGAGGGGCCCCAATATTTACAAAATTTTTGGGGGGATGTTGCAGCAACAACAATTGGCGATTCCCTAGTTAACATAGATCTCTGAAAGAAGCTTTCCTTAGGGAAAGAAAACTTACAAATTGTTGATTTATATGGGTAACAAAATGTCTCCATAGTTCAGCTTCTATGAATGCAATGATCACTCTCATCATCATAGTCATTTTGGGAGAAGGAAACTTAGAATCATACTTCTTTGCAACTCTCTTAGGGCCAAAGTATGGAGTTCATTTTTAAATTCTATATTCTAGATGTCAACTAATAAAGACTCCACAGGATCGTAACAATATCTCACAGACATATTTTTTTCTTGCTCATTCCCATGCTATTTGCATCCTTTTGGATGTTTCTTGATTGACGACTTTTGCCGTTTGAGCCTTTCAGAAAAAAATTTCTTCAACTTCCATATTTGATTTAGGTTCTTCAATCCATAGTGTCCTTTTGTGTGAGCAAGGGATTTATTTGATTATCATGCTTCACAAACGGAGAAGAACCTTGCTGGGATTATTTATTTGAACAGCTTCCTTAATTGAATGTACTTTGATTTTCCCTGTTGTGCTTTAATTGAGGCCAGAATTTATGGAAATCAAACTCTTTAATATAATATCTTTTGGCTTTTATTTGCAGCATGGGATCATGTTAAATACCATACATCTGTGAGACATGCTTCCTCTCCATGGGTCTATCATAGTCAACTCTTTGAGACAGGTATTAATGTTAGAGTGAATGGAGCCCTAAGATAGTAATAAGGAAATGATGAATCTTAGTTATTAAAAAAGGGTTAATTTGACCAATAGAAAAAGGATCTCTTCATTCCTGGAATCCCAACAGTGAAAACAAAGTCACGAAAACATTTCTTTGTAAGTAATTTTTTGCCTTACAGGACTTGGAGTCTTGCTTGGAACTCTATCCTAGCTTTGAGCCAAAAGTTGGGCTAGGATTTATTAAAGAAAGAATAAAGAACACTTGAGCACAGAGCAAGGTGGAAAACAAAACCAGCTAGGTAAACAAGAATAGAAAACCAAAAACAAAAACAAACAAACAAGAAAAGAAACACGAGTGTTTATTTATGTACAAAAACCCTCATAGGACTATGCGAAGTATTGTTTTAAAGCGAGGCCATTGAGAGGTAGAGTTACTTTCTCCCCTTGTAAATCTTTCAGATTGTATGTCGAAGGGCCAAGATCTTCAGAAATTCGGTAAGGGCCAACACATAAATGTTGCAACTTTGTGTGCATTCCCTTACTATCATGTGGATGGTCCCATTTCAGAACTAAGTCACCTACCTTGAAACTTCTCTTGACAGATTTTTGTTTATCAAACCACCTTTTGACTATGTCTTGGTGCTAGTGGAATCGGTCTTTGGCTTTCTATCGAGACCCTTCAAGTTTCATTAGGGTGTCAATTCTAGATTGTAAGATTTGAGTGTTGGAACCTTGGGAGGCTTGGGCCAACTGCAAGGATGGGAGCAATATGTTTGGAGGAAGGATGGCTTCTCTACCATAGACAAGGGTATATGGGGAAACTCCTAAGGTGTTCTTAGGGGTGACTTTGTCTTCCCATAAAGCATTTGGGAGAGTTGTGTGCCAGCTCCTCTGATTTTCAATCACAGTTTTCTTAAGAATCTGGATAAGGTTTTTGTTCATAGATTCAGCTAATCCGTTTCATTGGGGATAGTAATTGGCTGAATAATGTAACTTAATTCCTCTTTCATAAAAAAATTCATTTATCTTAAAAGACAAAAAATAAGTTGAATTATCAAAAAATAAGGAAATTGGAACCCCAAACCTGGCTATGATGTTCTCCTTTAAGAAATTAATAACCGCATCCTCATTGATTTTGCACAACGGAGCAACTTCTGTCCATCTTGTAAAATAGTCGGTGGCTGTCAGGATGTATTGGTGCTGCAGAGAAAAATTCGGTTTTATTTCTCCAATGGCATCTATGCCCCATTGCTCGAATGGTTCAGAGATAATGATTGGCTGCAGAGGTCCTACTGTTATATCTTCAGAATAATGTCCCACCAGCAGGGCCATCATGTAATTCCTTGACCACTTTATTTGCATCTTCCTTTCCTAAACATCTAAGAAAAATGCCATCATAATTTCTTCTAAAAAGTACCCCATAAATGATTTGAAAAGCTGTTGATTTCAAACGGAGTGCCCTTTTTGCTTAGAACTCCAGTGCTCTGGCAAGTACCCTTGCTGCAAATAATGAACTAAGTCCCCATACCAAGATTCAGGAGCTGTGAAAATGGGACATACCTCAACCATGTTCAGTTCAGCTTTATTTTCCCAATTTAGCTCTTCGTCAGCTGGATGTTCAGTGATTCATTTACATAAACCTTGACCTTTAATGATGGTGGTAGGTTTAAATTATAAATCACACTCCTGAAGAGCGGTGACCCATTTTCCTCTTCTTTCTCCCAATTCTTTTTGAATGAAAAGAGATCTGATGGTGGGGTGAGGAACTACAACTTTAGTTCTGTTCTTAATAATATATGGCCTAAACTACTTTACTGCTTTGAATACAGCATATGCATGTTTGTCTACAATAGGGTAGTTCATTTCAGTGCCTTCCAGACCAGTGCTCATATAGGAAATTGGGTATTCATCTCCTGATTCTACCTTTTGCATGAGCACAACTACGAGAGAGTCATCTAAAGCAAAGGTATACATGATGAAATCCTTATCGAAGTCTGGACTTCTCAACGAAGGAGCATTAGATATGGCTACTTTGATTTCTTTAAATGCCACTTTTGCCAAGTCTGTCCATTTGAACTGTACACTCTGCTTCACCATTTGCTACAAAGGTTTAACGGTCTGAGCGAAATATGGAACGAACCTTCGAAAAAAATTAATGGTTCCCATAAATGATTGCATATATTTTTTGTTGTGGGGCATGGGAATCTTGTTGATAGCTTGCACTCTCTCTTGGTCTATCGAAATTCCCTTTTTTGAAAAGATTTGACCCAAAAGCTTTCCCTCAAGAACAGCGAAAACACTTTTCTTGGGGCTTAAATAAATACCATATTTCCTACAATGATAAAAAATATGCTTCAAGTGGAAAACATGATCTTCTCTTTTCTTTGAGAAAACTGTCACATCATCAAGATAGACTACACCACAATGAATGCCCATTCCTCAAAAGGCAATATCCATTGCTCGTTGGAAAGTAGCTCCTGCGTTTATCAAGCCAAACAAAATCCTTTGGTATGCAAATGTTCCCAACTTAGTGCGGAAAGTAGTCTTGAGGCGATCTTCTTCTACTACTAGTACTTGACTATAACCAGAAAAACCGTCTAGTAGAGAAAAAAGCTCTGATCCTAATACCATTTGTAGAATTTGTTCCATTGGAGATACAGGATAGTTATCTTTATCAGAAGCTTTGTTCAAGTTTCGAAAGTCTACACATAGTCTTATTTCTTCTGACTTCTTCCGTAGAGGGACTAGATTAGTGACCCATTCCAAGTGCCGGACTTTAAAAATGATCTTGGCATCTAACAATTTCTTCAACTCCTTTTGTATTAAAGGCTCAAGATTTGGATGCATTCTTCTTAACTGCTGCTGAAATGGCTTAACGCTTGCCTTCATTGGTATTATGTGTTGAATAATGCTAGTATCATATGTTTTTAGATCCTCATAATTCCATGCAAAGACGTCTTTATATTGCTGAAATTTTTTCATGAACTTATCTCTTTCTCCTAGTGAGCAGCATTTACCAAGATTGACATATTTTGGTTCAGCTTATGTACCCAGATTTACCAATTCATGCTACATAGAGGAGCTATTAGTTTTAACAATTGCTAGCCTTTTGAACTTGTTCTGCAAATCGAACAAAATTTCGAGTGACCTCACTCCTTTGGGAATGAAGTTTCCTTTGACTGCGTCCTTGCTCTGCAGATCAAAATCATGCTTTTCTTCATCTATAATGGCTTCCTGGAAATCATCTTCATTTGTGAGGAAAATAATGATCTGATCATCATCATCGAACACTCTAAGGTTTGTAATATTATATGGAACAGATGGCTTGAAAACCAATTCGACAGAGCACTTATTATTAGTGGGCACTAACCTAGAAGCAGGAGTAGCTAACAAATCAGCTGCAACGTTCTGCAATCTAAGAATAGAATGTATATTAAAACCTTCAAAGTGAGAAATTAAATCCCATACCTCAGACTGATAACCCTTGAAATGTGGTGAACGACAATGAATTGTATCCCTCACCTCTCTGGCAACTATTTCTGAATCACCAAATACTTTCAAGTATTTGACATTCAAACCAATAGCTTTCTTTAATCCATGGACCAAAGCTTCATATTCAGCAGTGTTATTAGTACATTCGAGCTCTAATTTACAAGATAAAAAGTGCTTGTTGTTACTTCAGGATCAATTAAAACAAAACCAGATCCGGATCCTTCCTGAGTTTTGGAACCATCAAAGTATAGAACCCAAAAAAACATTTCCGATTTAACTAAGTTAGTATCACTATTACCTAATTCAGTGACTAATTTAAATATGTCACAATCAATATCATCAGTGCAAGAAAATTAAAGGAGATCAGACTGTTCATCTGATTCGTGGCTAACACTCTCCAATTGATGATCACTTGTTTCAATCTCTAAGAAATAATTCCCTAAAACAGAAGATGAGAAAGCTACAACTTCATTCTTTTCTTCTAACTTAGTTACATTTTGCTTCATGTGAGGCTCCCTCAGTATTTTAATCTGATTTTTCCTATTCTGATATGGTAACCATAAATGAGACCAGTCTGTTGCGAAATAAACATTTAGTTTTGTATACTAGTCCCTGCTTAATATCAAACCATAAGCCTCAGGAATATCAACTACCATTATATCGATAAATTGACACACTCTAGGATCTGCTAACAATCTAATAAGCACATCTTTCATTTCTCCGATAACTCTAACAACAATTCTATCTAACTCTATGATCTGAGCTGGGGATGAATTTTGCTGCCCATTAATCCTTTTTCAAATTGACAATGGCATGACATTCGAGGAATCCCTAGAATCTACCAAATAGTTATGCACATTATGATTGAAAAATTCGAAAGTTAAGAGAAAAGGCAATGTTTGGGATTTAGATTTCCCACAAATACTAGCTTCATTTATTTCAGGATCTTCCTGAGTGCTTGCTAATGGAGTGCTAGATTGGGGATCAAGATCTTGTAACAACTTCTTTCGTTGTTGAGGCAAACTACACATATCAAATATGGAAATATTTGCTTTTGCTTTCTTTATGTCTTCGATTATATCATATTCCATGTCACATTCCTTTGCAACTTTTGGTTGATTTTCTGTTTTGTTTTAAATAACTTTCAGCTGCTTAGTTATTTCCACGTTTGCTTATTTGGTAGGAGTTGGATTTCACTTAGGCTGCGGTGGAGTGATAGTGATATGCCTTTCAAATATTTCCTTGGAGACTTTAGGCTTGGGAGCAGTCAGGTTTGGATCAACGATTGGACCCTTGCTACGAGTAGTAACATTCACTACTGAAACTTGACTTTCTTCAGGGTCATCTTCAATTAACTTTGTTAAAGGCACCCAATCCCACAATACCATAGTGTTGTCTGGAGTGGGTTCTTCTTGTTCCAGGTTTTTTTATTCTTCAAAATCTTCCTGATCTTTTATTTGTGCATCCAGCATTTGGTTCATTACTAAATTCATTGAATTTATCCATTGGGGACAATTTTTTTCAGAATGTGGTTCCTGATGAAAAGTTTAGAAATGATCCATTCCTACTTCATTTAAATTCAAAACAATAGAGTTGTTTATAGGTGGAAGCGGCTGACCATTTTCCTCTTTTATCTTGTAGAACGGTTTAAATGGCTTTCTAGATGTGCTAGTTTCCTTATCCTTTTCTAGATATACAATTTTATTGGACAACTTTTGCATCATTTTAACCACGTTTTCCATATCTGCTGATGGCTCTTTTTTATTCGTGGTTAGCAATAGGGTTTTTTTTAGTAGTTGTTGTTTTTGCTTCTACATACACGGAATTTTTAGCAATGCTATCTGCTTCTTCCTCTACCTTCTTGGCTTCCTCGAAGCTTTCTATTAAGGTAGTTTTCTTAGTTCTTTTGACAAACATTGCTATTGGAGGATCAAGAGCTGTTGTATAATACTCAACTAAAGATTATTTAGCTGGTCTAGCCACAACACTAAAATTATTTAATAACGTGGTAAATATTTGGTTGAAGTCTTGAACCTTCTCTTTCTTTTCCATTCTCATGGATAGTAATTCCTTCATAAGGGTAGCAACTGTCTTTTGTTTCCATATTTACCTAAGAAACACTTCTCGAATTCTTCCCAATTCGATATGGAACTAGATTGCAAGCTAAAGTATCAAGAAGATACCTTGGGTTCAAATGTATAGGGAAAGAGTCTACAGACTACATCCTTGTGTTGCATATTCAGAAGGCTTAGAGCCAAATAGAAGCTCTTAAGGTGATCTTCAGCAGAGATACCTTTCCCAAGATCATACTTGGGTAAAACCTTTTCTGGAATCTTAGGCAGATCATGAAATGGCCCAGCTAAATTTAGCATTGCTCTTGTTCTCCATGTGGGTATAGCCATGGCTCTATGTGGAGGATGTGGTGTAGTGTTATGTGGAGAATTACGTGGGGTATGAGGTTCCTCTAGATATGGAGGATTTTCAAATCCAATTTCTCCGAAAGGCTCTGTGATTTATTTCAAGGATAGATCAACCAATTATTCAAAGTTCTGAACCAAAACTGAATCTCTTATATATTGTGTTTCCCTTCTAGGGGCTCTTCTTCTGGGGAGTAAGGGAATTGCATTCAAACCACCAAGCTTCCTAACATAAGCATGGGCATGTCTCCTTAGATTCGCTACTTCAACAAAAGGGACAACGTACAACATTTCTTATTGTTCGATCTCAGAATTGGGATCTTCTTGATTTATTAATTCCAGATCTAAATTGTTTGTGATAGCTACTTCAAATGCGTCTTCAGTGGGATCTATTCTAACCGAAGGATCTCCTCTACCAGCCATGCACTAGTGGTCCTCCTTCTAGTGCCAAAAAGTGTTGATGCTCGGTAAGCAAGCCCAATTAGATCATTCATCGTTTGGTATGGGGAATCCGTCCGGTTAATGATCCAGCGACTGTGTAAGATTTAAATATTTGTGTTCTTTGTACTGGTTGTGTCCCGATCCACCATTTATGTATTTTAATTTTAAAGATGATATGCAAGATATCTAAACTAAATGCAGGTAATTAAGTAAATCTGATCTAAAACTGTTTAAGCAAATCTAATCTATCCTTGCAAGGAGCAAACTAAAAAATATGAGTAATAAACTGAAAGAAACATCCAAAGATCTCACAGATAACTATTTAATCATAAAGATGCATTTCTAGCAGAAGATAAAATATATCAAAGATAGCTTTGATTTAATTAAAACATTTCATTACTCATTTGAGGTAAACATCTTTGCACAGAAAATTATGAGAACATTCATCACCAAGAAGCAATTCATACCAGCAAAGAATGCTCTCATAGTAATGTATAAATGACATAGGAATAATCCAGTAGACATTCAACACATCCTTCAGGCAAAAACGCAGTCCCCTAGGCTTTCTTTAGGAAAAAATCGAGCTTCTTATATATGCAGCAAATCAATTCACGTACAAGACAAAAATGTCCTTTCACCTGCCAAAAGTCCTTTTATCATTCTCTATTCTTCTATACATAACTTTACAAAATGCTCCAAGAGCTGCCACATGTCCCCATCCCAAAGAATCTCTTAATTTGTCTTTTAATGCCCTTTACAAAATTGGAAAAAATCCGTAAATGTTTTTTACAAAAAAGAACAAAATCCAGCTGTCCTTTATTTTTACAACTGAATAACAAAAAAGCAAAACTCCTGCCTTATTACTAGACATCTATGAATTCCAGTTAGCTCCCGGATGGCGCCCCTGTTCCTGCTGGCACTTTTGTCCTAGATAACGCTCGTCACTCTGCTAGCGCTTTTTCAATAACTGGCTTATCTAATTCTGCTATATAACTCACCCAAATGCTTGTTTCTCGTATAACGGTGTTGGCAGGGGCAGGGAGCATGAAATTTCGGGAAATCACATGCTTGTCCAGTTTTGCTTCAATGTCCTGCACTTCTGATTTTGTAGTTTGGAGAATCTCTTGAAACATGTGGGCATGTATGGAGGGTTGTGTGATGCACTGGTGAAGATCATCCATTGTTAACACATCTATCTTCCTCACGTACTCCATCTCTATGTTTAGTTCACCTTTCAATTCAGGCGAGCGCTACTCCTTGCTCGAAAAGTCTTCAAGAGTCCAAGGTATCACCATTTTGCACTTTTCATGAGTTTCATGGATCATTTGATAGAGACTGTTGCATCTTTCGATAGTGGCTTGGATTACAGAGCTTAATTTAACACCATAGTTCTTGCAGAACTCCACGAAGCCTATATCTTCTTTAAACTCGGATATGGATTTGAGAGGGAGGTGCTTGGGGAATGCTGACTTCCCCTCTCTCAACTAAATATGCTTTCCAATATCTTCTTTTACACACGCATATTTCTTCTTGATCCTGATGGCTTCGGAGTTAATTTCCTTCACCATGTCCACCATTTCCTTCAACTTGCAAATTTCTTCAGTAAGAAGTTCCTGTGACTCGTGCATTTGCTTCAGTATGTCATAGGATGCTCATGAAAGGGGCTTAAATCAACTGCCTTGCTGCTTGCTTGTTCTAACTTCTCTGTCATCAGTTCTTTCTCTTCTTCCAATTGAATTATTTTGACTTCAAAATCATTCTCCTCTCCTTCCACTATCATCATCTAGACTGCCAAGGTTTCCTTTTCTTCTTTCCAGTGCTGATACTTATCTAACAATTCCTTTTGTTCTGATAGTAGGAGGTCATATTTCTTCACCATTAATTATCTATAAGCCTATTCATTTACCAGAGTAAGTTGTAACATGCGAACCCTCTTCCTGCTTGCATCCAACACATTTACTCTCTTGTGTACATTATCTTCGCTTGCCTTGGCAGCAGCTACAATATCGGATGCCATAGCCTCAGGAGCATTCTGTGTGCCCTGCATGACAGTGGTTTCTTGCTTGGTAATGATGTCCGAGTGGAAAGGCTTCTTCATTCTTGTCTCTGTCCTTTGTACAATAGATTTCATTTTCTTGTCAAAAACAAATTTGTCCCAATGGGTTACATTATGATTCTTTGATGGAGTAAAAGGGACAAGTGGAAGATCTTCTATAGGGATTTCATCTTCCACGGGTGGGGTCTGAACCATCTGGGATGAGTCTATGTCCATGTCCTGCATATTTGAGCCCTAAAATTTTGCATCATCTAATTTTCCTCTTCGACCTTCAACTGTCTCTCTTCTTCTTCAGCCTTCAGCTGCTTATCAACTGCCTCTCCTTCCTCCTGCTCCTTGGTGGCCTCTTCCTTTCTGATATTTTCTGAATCCTCATCTCGAAGCCTTTGAGCTTCTTCCTCTCGAAGCCTATCTTCTTGCTCCTGAAGCCTATCTTCTTGCTCCTTCTATTGCTTTGTTGCTGCTTCCCTTTGGAATTTTTCAACCTCATCCTTGAGCCTCTGCTCTTCCTTCGTCGAAGCCTCGGCTTCTTCTTTCTCTCTCCATAGTTTTGCTTCCTTAACAGCTTGGGATGTAGTGGAACTAGTGCCAGCTCCACTTTTGAGGTGAAGGCATCTTTGGAGTTCGGTCATATTGTTGAACCCTCTGAATCCTTCTTCGTCTTCATCAAAATAGTGGGCATATTCAAAGTGTGCATTGACAATTCTGCAATGATCTGCAGCCTTATTAAGCCTGTCATTCTTAGCGAAAATCCTTTCTCCAAAGTGAAATTCTCTTAGCTCTTGGACAAACTCTTCTGCCGAGTTGAGTTTATAAAACTTATATGCTCCGACATAGAAAGGTAAAGCTAGGAAGGAGGCTTTCTTCAATTTCTTTAGGATATGACGAACTCCATCTATAAACACATGTCTCACTGCCTCTTTGTGGACCATGAAATAAGTAACAGACCCTGGTAAAAGAAGGGGTGGCTTGAAACATCCATACATTATTATGTAGGTCTCTTCTTCTGATAGATAAACATCCCCATACTTTTCCATGAATGCCATGGCATTCTTAGATAGGAAACTGGGTTCTACATTTAACATTGGTTCATACAATGGCATGATTAATTCTTCACAGATGATCTTGTAATGCCTTTTGTAATTATGGGCCAATAAGATAATATAACCAATATAAACTGGGGTGTCGGCCTTGTTCCAAATGCATCATAACCTTGGGAATGGATGCCTTTCCAGAATACAATCCATAAGGTATGATGACATGTAGAAATCTAATTTTCCCCAGGACAGCCCTTCCTTAGCAGCAACTATGGCTGACGATATATTATCCGAGAGGATGTCTGCCCAATTGAACACCATGCCTTTGAATGCTACATAGTGGATTAGAGGGACCCAATGGAGCTTATAAGTGGTTCCATCAGCTCTGCCAAAAATTATGCTTAGCATGAGGGAAAAAATTTCTGAAAGGAGGCCTTAGTTCCTAGACTTCATAATCATCACTATCCTTCACCCTCAGCTGCCTGCCTTGAATTAACAATTTTCTGGCCATTTCCACGTATTCCATGTTGAGACCTTCGAGCCATGCATCGTTCAACAACTGTTGAGTGCGGGGAAACTTGTAAGTTGTTGAAATATGGGATGGGTGGAACGAGGCGAATGCTTCTCCTTTGCTGTTGGATAAGACCCTCGATTCAACGTCTGCATGTGTTAGAATCCAACCAATGACTTCCACGCAGGGAAAGAGTTTTGGGCGCATTGTTGCCTTAGTGATGCCAAAGATTCTAATGTTCTGGTACAAGTACATCTCTTCCAGGATTGATCTGGGAATTTCTTGGTCTCTAATCATGTGATGCAAATATCCCCACTGGAATTTAGGCGGAATGCACATAGCTATTTTGGTATCTTTGTATACTGTCTCAACCCTTGCCTCCTTGATAGCTTCACCATCCGACTCGAGTTCAGAGACTTTTCCCTTCCTCTTGCCACCTTTCGGCATTGTGGTTGAACCTGGCCAAAACTACACATGAGTAGATACATGATAAACTAAAAATGCAAAACTGAGTATTGAACCGAAATTCATCAAAACAACAAGCTTAGTTTAGGCAGGGAATAGAGATACAATAATAGCAAATTTCCTTGAAAATAATACCGTGTCTCAAACTTTTAGACCTGAAATTAAATGTGTATAAGGAAAACCAACAAAGTTTTTGCTAACATAATAGACAAAGCTAGTTTCCCCTTCTTTTTATTACTGCCAAATAGGAGAGGGCGAGACTCGTGACGCTACTACTTGACTCTTGAGCTAGCAAGCTTGGGGTGCTCATAATAGGGTGTAAACAAGGACAGATGAGCAATTAGGTCAAATGTTGTTGAGTGCGTCGGTTTGGGTCACTAGAGCTCGAGCTTGGGAGGTTGATGGGATAGAAAAAAACCAAAAAAAAAAGGGGCTATCTAGGCGTTCTAAAAAGGATTCGGGAACAACCAACCAGGGTGCAGAAAAAAAAAGCCCAAAAGGGATAAAAAGGTGGCCGAGGCGAGGATAACGAAACAATATTAATGCGACTAAAACCACAACTTTAACCATAAAAACCAAAAGGCTCGAAGGAAAAAACTTATTTGGCAATAGATGATTGCATTCGAAGTGGACGATGGGATACAAACCTAGCTATACTCGACTGGCTAGCTTGACCTCAAACGGGGTTCTTTGAAAAATTAAAAAAAAAACAATAATAAACCCCAATCACCAACTTTTTATATATAAAATCTCACACATGCGGGTATTAATCTCAACGTGATGGGGTGGTTGTGCACATTAAAAACGTCGTTATGACGACGCGACTAGGGTCCTTTCGATGTTGTTTTGGCATTAATTGTGAGCTGTCAAACGAAATCTTTCAACGAGTTGGAGTGACAACATCGGTGACATTGGCTGAGTGCTTCCGCAACGAGCGCACCTTGGCGAGTTCAACGTCAGCTTGAAATTGGCCGCTTGCTATCTCGTTTCGGCGACTCTTCCTTTGTTTCGCCACTTGCCTCTACATCACTTCTTATTGGCAGGACTTAGGGTTCAGATGCGATAGTTTTGGCTAAACCAGATGAGTTCTGCCGGAGAAGCTTTGAAAAGAGCTTAAGTTTGACGAAGTGTTTAGTCGATTCGGATTGTGTCTATGGGTTATGTCGGCGTAACCTGGCGTGTTTCACCGTGACGTAAAAATTAGAAAAAGACAAAGCAAAGGCCGCGTTTCGAATGATCTGTGCGAGTTGGAGCGACGATTGTGGCAGAACTGGGTGAGTTCACCCGAAACAGGATGAATTTAAAACTTAACCAAAATGCCCGCGTGTTGCAGTGCAACTTGATGAGTTTTGACAAAATGGGAAAAGTTCTAAAACTTAACAAAAAGGCCCAAAATTTGCGGCCGAACTTGGCGAGTTGTGCCCCCATTTCAGCTATGAGAGCTGAGTTTTACATAGAAGAAAAAACAAAAAAAATAGGCTTGAGGACTTGCTTTCTCTAGAAAACTAAGTACAAAAGACCTTCCAAGAAAGGACTTGACTTCTCTAAGCAAACCTTTCTAAAAACAAGAAGGAGGGGCCCCAATATTTACAAAATTTTGGGGCGTATGTTGCAGCAACAACAACTGGCGATTCCTTGGTTAACACAGATCTCTAAAACAAGCTCTCCTTAGGGGCATAAAACTTACAAACTACTAATTTATATGGGTAACAAAATATCTTCATAGTTAAGCTTCTGTCAATGCAGTGATCACTCTCATCTTCATGGTCATTTTGGGAGAAGGAAACTTAGAATCATACTTCTTTGCAACTCTCTTAGGTCCAGAGTATGGAGTTCATTTTGAAATTCTGTCTTCTAGATGTCAACTAATAAAGACTCCACAGGATCGTAACAATATCTCACAGACATATTCGTTTGTTCGCCATTCCCATGCTATTTGCATCCTTTTGGATGTTTCTTGATTGACGACTTTTGCCGTTTGAGCCTTCCAAAAATAAATTTATTCAACTTCCATATTTGATTTAGAATCTTCAATCCATAGTGTCCTTTTGTGTGAGCGAGAGATTTATTTGATTATCACGCTTCACGAATGAAGAAGAACCTTGCTGGGCTTATTTATTTGAACAACTTCCTTAATTGAATCTACTTTGCTTTTCTCTGCCGTTCTTTAATTGAGGTGAGAATTTATGGAAATCATACGATTTAATATAAGCTCTTTGGCTTTTATTTGCAGCATGGGATCATTTTAAATACCATACATCTGTGAGACATGCTTCCTCTCCATGGGTCTATCACATCCATTACTATATTTTCATTCATCAGATCATTGTTGATCTTATCTACAAACTACTACAAGGACTAAAACATGGCTTGTATGGTGTCCACATCCACTTGGATCATATTTTATTTTGTGTCCTCGATGTCACCCTAGTTGCTGGGGTTTCTCTAGTTGATTTGGTTGCTTTGGTTATGGGAGTTTACCATTGTTGTTGAAAAGTGTGTCAGGTCCACACAAAAGGGTTATAAGAGATGTATATCAAAGTGATCAACATGGAACAAGGAATCTGTTGAGATAGGTCACAAATAAGGGTTTCTAAGACAACTAAAACAGAGTTAGACATATATATCAAAATGATCATCACAATACAAGGTTTCGTTTGAGATAGGTCACAAATAAGGGTTTCTTGGACCCCCCTCCCCCCTTTAGAATGATAGGGCTATTTTCCCTTGTCAAATTGTATTGTGATAACATAATTTCCAAATTCACACTAGATGAAAAGATAAAGGAAATTCACATGGCCTCCCATAGATAATATGGTTGCTGAACTAACCGCTCAATCAAAATGAATAACTTTCACTAATAAGTTATAGAGATAAGGGTTTCTAGGGACTTTAGGGTCCTAGATACAAGGGATTTCCAAGTACTATAACTCTCAGATATACATATGAGGGCCAACAATAGTACTTGGAATAATATCGCATTGTGATAACTAAGGAGGCTCAACCATTCCCTTAGCCATGCTACCTAATTATATAGGTATATGGGAGTATCTTCCTGAGCTCTATGCTTGGTGCCACTATAGAAACAAAATGCTCAATTGGATGTTCTACAAATAGTTGCAGGTGATCTAGGGCACTTTTGAAATATCCAAGGGTACTTGGAAATGATATTTTGTGTGCAAGTGTTTTCTAATGTGGTACTACTCGAAGGGGTACCAACCTGAATTACAGTGGCATTCAACAATTGTACCAACCGAGGGTAAAATATGACTAAGTACCAATTGTTATATTCCATTTTTTGTATAATTAATGAGTGATATAATACATATAGGCTATTTGAATATGTCTAGGATGCAATTCAAATTGTTCCTCTAGTGCATGAGGTCATAGTTAGGATGAACTAGAGCAAGAATTCCCTTTTGTTAGCCATGAAAACTCTTCGAGGGAAGTTAACAACCCCATAACCACTCCTAGTGGACTTAGTCACCTAAGTGCTAGGAGCAATTGAGTGTAGGTTCATGCATGTTTTCCTCATCCCTAAAAAGACTCAACTAATCTGCTAGTGGATTTAAAATAAACTTTAGATTCAACTAGAACTTAGGACTTTGAATAGTGTAGGAACCCATTTTTTACTCCCCAACTCTAACTGTAGAGTATCTTTCTTGATCTATAAATGTTCTCATATCCTTCAACGAATGCCAATGGAAACAAAGGAAACTTCATCTAACATCTATTTCAAAGTTGCAACAACCTTCAAGGTACAAGTTTACTTTGAAATTACTTTATTTGAATGCCAAATAGATGTAGATGCTTTAAATCTATTAGAGGGTTATTATGTCATTTAGAAAAAATCAACAACAAAAAGATTACCTTTACACTCCTTAAGTATGTTTCTCATGTCAAATATTGGCGGGATGGTTACTAGGAAAAATATAGTGAAGATGAATATACAAGTAAATTCAATACATAAGCTATTTGGGTGGTTTCTTCAATTCTTTCAATTTTAGAAACTATGATGACTGGTATAGGAGATAAGAAACTTTGTGCTATGATAGAGAACAAATAGTGTCAGTACTTCACCAATATGGTTTATAACTTGCACTGAATGTTGGGTATTAGAGACTCCAAATGGAACTCGGTTCCAAAGTGCTATAGTATCTTACACAAGTACATCCAAACAAAGATGTATTTCCTTTGCATCTCCTCATTGGGAGTTTCTTATCAATATGCTGTCAAAATCGATAAAAAATTAAGTAGAGGAATAAGCAAGATTTTGGGTCTACAAATAAACTGAAATAGAATCATGGAAAAGGTGGCCCTAACTCATAGAACAAATGAAAAAGTAAACATACCCAAACTCATTAAAACTAGTCAAATATGTAGGTAATAAAAGGTAACAACAAGTTAAAGAATGACAATGGAAAGGGGTGTGAGTTCCATAAAACACCCCTAGCACAAAACTGATGAATATATCTTGAAATAGTCAATGTTGGATGAGATGAAAGCCTTAGATATAGAATCTAGATTGGAATTTGAATTAGAGAAATATAAGGGAAATTGGATCATCATTGGCATCAAAAGCCATCATTGTAAGTACAATGATCCAACCAGAAGAGCTAGAGGATTCATAGGAATGGGAGTTTCTCTTTAATTCATAAATGTGGCTAAAAGGGACTCTACTACATTTCGTTATTGATAGTTGTAGCTAGAATAACTTGATCTTAGACAAGTTCATCAAAAGGTTGAAACTGCTAACAACACCAAACCCTCATCCATACTCCATTGATTGGTTAGGAAAGGGATGAGGCATCCATGCGAGTTAATAATGTTTTATATCCTATGGAAAGAAGCCCTTTAAATATGAGACACTATGTGATAATTACTCACTTGAATTTTTTGATGTTCTTTAGGACAACCCTATATGTGTAAATGTCATGTTTTTTATGAGTCTAGGCCCCTTACTACCATTATTACTTTGGGGGACAAAATATACAGACTACCCAAGGTAGTTATGATTACTATAGGTTCCTTGATCTTGGAAAAGTAGTGCTATAAGGTAATCTCTCATACTAGTAATTTGTCCTTTTTGTGGTTTGGTTAAAAGGTGAGTGTATGGTCATTCTAACTACCATAGCATCAACATGAGGCCTCTTTACACAATAGAAGCATGTGTACAATACTGTATAGGAATGCACACAATCTTTGCTTCACCTAAATGGGTTCCTTTGCACTTCCAAGCCAAATATTCAACTGATTTTGTACATGGTGCTCCTTTACCTGATGGAAAAATATACAAAATATCTATTCTAAAGAATGAGGAAATAAAACCTCAAATTCAAGAGATCATCCAAAAGAGCCACACTTGATCAACCTCCTCAACTTGTGGCAGCCCACTTTTGTTGGTGTAGAATAAGGAATTTACCTGATAACTCTATATTGATTAGAAAGCCTTTAAAAAAATCACCGTCAAGATCCAACACCCAATCCCATGGATTGATGGTATTCTTTATTAGCCTAATGGTGTCAATTTCTATAGTAAGATTGATATGGAGTTAGGATACAACCTTGTCCTAATTGGAAAAACTAATATATGGAATACAACCTTCAAGACTAAAGAAGGCCCTTTTCAGTGGGTGTTCATAGACTTTGGCTTGACTCATTCTCCAAAAACATTCAGGAGGATGGTGGATCATATCTTACGAAAATTCATAAAAAAAAATTTGGTCATATATTTGGACGACGTCCTCATATTCAACATAAATTGGGTAGAACATTTACAACACATTTATCATATATTGAGAACCCTACAACAACACAAGGTATATGCCATGTAGGACAAATGATCTTTTGGCATGGAGAGAATTCAATATCTGGAATGCATCATGGATGAACGTGAGGTGAATGTGAAACCGACTAAGATCTAATTCATTCATAATTATCCAACGTCGATGACTATTGAGGGTGGATCTAAATCCAAGTTCACTTGGGGTGCATCATAACAGAAAAAATTTAAGGATTTGAAATGATGCCTCTACTAGGCACCAACACTCACCCTACTAGACCCGACCCTTTGATATTGAAACCGACTGTTTCGATTATGTCATCAGTGTAGTCCTCACTTAGTACATAGATTCAATGTCTTATCATAGTGAGACACTCTTTGATGCAGCTCATAGGTACCCCACCTATGACAAGGGGATGTACTCCATTAGGAAAGCCTATCACCAATGGAAACATTATATCCCAAGGAAGGAGAAAATCATCCACACTAATCATAATCCGCTACATTTCATGCAAATGTAGGGAAAGTTACATAATGGCTACATGCCTGCAATATTTCCACCTGAACATCAAGTACAAGAACAGAAACACAAATTGCATTGTAGACTGCATCAATGAACCTTCAATTTCAGCACTAGCTACTATGACAAACTCTTGTAGATATGATATATTTGGGTGGCCCCAATTATATGAAATCGACCCTAAATTTTCTATTACATATCAAACATTATGCAAAAGAAGAACAATCTCAGATTTTCATCTCGAGGATGAAGTTTTATGACATTTGGACCACCTATGTGTTCCTTGAATTGAACATGAGAATCAAATTTGGTAGGCACACTATAGTCAAGTGGTAGGGGAAATTTGATGTGGAGAAGACAGTGGAAGTACTGAAAAAGTAATTCTATTGGCCAAATATCCTACATCACGTAGACATGTATATTAGATCAAGCACCACATGTGATATTTCCAAACCTGCCATCAACAAGCAAGGGTTGTACACTCATTTTCCTACCCTAGAGAGACCTTCAGATTTTGTCTCCATGGGATACATGTACATCCTACCATCAACCAAGCATGGAAATGACTATGTATTTTTGGTTGTTGACTGGATCTCTAAGATTGCCATTTTTATCTTCCTATAAGAAGAGCATCATAGTAGAGGCCATTTATAAGCTCTTATTCAATCATGTTTGGGTTCATTTTGGCCTCCCATGGACCATTATTTCAGATCGAGATAGTAGGTCCTTGAGTGACTTTGGTCTAGCCTATGGCTAATGATGGACAACAAGATGACCGAATTGACTACCATCTATCCCTAAACCAATGGAAAGACAAAGGTAGTCAACATGATGATTGTGCGTATCTCAAGAATGTACAACTCCAAACATCCATGTACATGGCATAAGATCCTTCCTTATGTATATCGTAGCTAAAAAATGTGCCTCATAGTTCTATTGGCCATATTCCTTTTCAATTTTATTTGGGGTTCCAACCATTGGCCTTAATTGATGTAGAATTTCCCATTGCATATAGATAGGAATAATTCTCCCAACCTCAAAACTGAGGCCAATAAAGAAACAAATTTATTGAATGGATCTAAAATCTCATTTAACAAGCCTGTGATATTTTGTAGAAAGACAATTCCAAGTACAATCAATGCCAGTATTGGCATCGAGTTCCACACACGTTCTAGGTGGGAGATAAGGTATGAATGCATCTATAGAAAGAGCATTTCATAGGAACTTATCAATAGCTCCACCCACTTATACCATAAGTTGGTGATGGGCCTTATGCCATCACCAAGGTTGTGTGTGACAATGATTTTGAGTTAAGTAATTTCCCCTTTCCTCCACTAGTAGAAAAATGGGTGATAAATGACCAGATGACCAAAAATGTTAGTCAGCATGTAAAATAAATGACTAAAACACCAAAAACGTTTGTCACCACAATGTCTTTAAGTGAAATATGACCAATTTTAAGCAATTTTAAGTGATTACAACTAAAGATGACTAAAATAAATGACTAATTTAGTCATGGGATAAAAAATATGACTAATTTAGTCATGGGATGAAAAATACAACTAGATAGTCTAAGTTAATAATTATATAAGATGTCCTACTTATCAAATACTTCCTTATATGTCACACACAGATTAAAATTGTCTATATATAATATAATATCAGATTTTATAATTATATATAATATGTTTCTATATTTATCTAGATATATTAATATTATCATTGATTTAATAGACCTATTTAGTTTGGAATGACTAATTAGTTTGCATTGATGGCCATAAAGGGAATAAATCTCCATGATATTTAACACGCTCCATTTACTTCGCAGTATAGTGTTGATGCTCAACATTGACATGATTCTAAAGTGTCAAAACATGACACCATAGGAGAACCTACTGAACGTTTTTGAAAGATCATTCCATGATTTGTACTGTCACATCTAGTTCAATGTGCTTATCATGTCCATATCTTATTTCATCATTTCTTTTGTATTATCCCTTTGACAAACCCGATAAATTGCATCATGTGCATTATCATAGTGTGGTTAAGTTGAGTCTTGGATATTTGTCGCCTTTCCCTCTGGGTATCGTCATTTCATGAAGTTGGTTTCACTGTGTTCGGCTCGTCATAATGGTCGTGTCCATATTTTGTTTGAACAAATCCGTTGTCATTTGACCCTCTCAACAGTCTATTAAAGTTTCGGCAAGTTCATGTATTTTGCATCATGTTAGCTAAAAATTGTCAATTTCACAACCTCTATTAATTCTCTATATGCATCCATTCATCATGATGTTCCTTATGTCCAAGTTCGAAAAGTTCTAAAGTCCACCTCAAGTACCTCCCTTACAAAAAATCATCAATATCCTCCATTTTGAAAAGAAAAAAATTCCTCCATTTTTTTAAAAATCCTTGTGTTCCCATCTCTTCGAATAATAATAATATTTTTTATGTCCTCATAATCCCTAACACGTTCGCTTTCTCTTTTCCATTTAAAATAAAGAAATGATAAAAAAACTCTCATTTTCCCTATATCCTTATTAACATTTCTCTTTTCAACCATTTTTAATATCTTATATAATTATTATATATATTTATATGATTAATATATGTAGTACTATATTAATATTAGTATTAACAAATATAAAACAAGAATATAAACAAAACAAATATATGTAGTATATTAATATGTAGCTTATTAATATTAATATTAGTATTTATGCATATGATTTACATAAAAAGGTAAGGGTACTTTGGTATTTGAACCCAAAAGAGAACTATGAAGGTATAATACAAGGTAGAAGACGGGGACGAACTTGAAATATAAGGCCTCAACACACATTGAAATATTCTGCAAAAACACTCCCTTGTGTAGGGAGCCACTGTGGGATGGGCCAGGCCTGAGGTTTGGTGCCTACATTTTGACCTGCTGCTAGTGTTGATGTATATGCAACTTCGGAATGTATTTCACATATATGTATATTGTATTCCTATAGAGATGTTATTATTCCTCTGTACGGAAGTGGTTGTATTCCTATAGAGATGTTATTATGTCATGACCCAAATTTGGAATTGGGTCACAATGGCCTAATTACATTAGCCATATTCATTAGAGTTTGTAAAATTGATGTTAAGGGTCAAATAATTGCCAAGGAGGAAAATTACTAATTTCCTAGGTTTGGGGTGGAAGCTTTGGGATACGGAATAAGGGGGATAATAAATGATGTTTAGACATTAGAAGGATTCAAGTATTTAATAAATAGAGTGAATAAATAAATTCAAGAGAAATCCTAGGTGACAAATGGTTTTGGAGACATATGGAGGATGTGGGACCCACACTAGCTTGATTTTTCATAATACATGGTATCTCTCTTTCGCAAATTCGAATTAATGGGAATGTGAACACTCTTGGGTGAGTTGGTAAGTCATAACACATGTCATTGAGCATCTTAGGTCGAATTGGTAAGGATTGGTAACCTCCATGGAAGATAAAGAGTCAAAGTGGAAGTTTGTGGACACTTGGGCTAGATTCCCTAGCCCCTATGACACCAATGATGGAGCATCTATGACAACTATGACAAATTGCGGACCTGACCTCTGACATCTAACCAATATGACATGTCAGCCCCAAAAATAGGCTCAAGGAAGGCGAATTTGGGAGTTGGAGAAGCCAAAGAGACTCAAAATCGAATTTGGGAGAAGATGGAAGGTTGGAACTAGGAGACAAGTGGCAAATGTAGAATATTTCCTAAATGGAAATCTATTGAATCTATTGAGAGGATTTCGACCCTTAGAAGTCTAATGTTGATTATAAAATGTAAAAATTAAGTATGAGAATAGCTTTTGATCATTTGTAGAATTTGCAATTGCATTTGTGTAGAGGGAGAGCTAGTGGATGACTAGTTTCTTGCCTTAGCCAATTTCGAGGGTGAAAGATTCCCATCCAAGTTGGTAATTGGAAAGGCCATTCAGACCTTTCATTTGGAGCTTTAATGGAGTCTTTATTTGCAGGTTTAAGCTACAGGGCAGCTCATGGTTTCTTCTATTGCAGCACATTCTCTCAACCATTTCCAATTTTGATGGCATATTCTTGATCCTTGAGGGAGGGCGTTTTTGGTGAGCTGTTGTACTCTTTGGGGGAGATTTTCATGCCCCATTTATTTTTTAATATGAATTAAATACTCTGTTCTTCATCTCCAGAAAGTTTCAGGTTGAAATTCCAAGTGGAAATGTATAAATCTCATTTTTAATGGAAGAACAATGCCATTTCCCCACTACCTTGTTGTGAACCAATGGATTGATGATGATTTCGAATGAATGGATGATTATCTAATGAATTTGTGATTAATGGACTACCATGGATGTATTTTACAAGTTTCATGTAATGTACTTGAGCATTTGAAGTATTTTTACTCAGTTTAATTGCATTGGGAGAAGAAATAGTGCCATTTCTCCAAGGGTCGAATTGGTGATTTTTGCAGTTGAATGGGAGAGGGTGAGAACAGTTGTAATAAACCATTAATGGTTCATATGAGACCTTAATAACATAATTAACACATTACATACCTCTGTTCAAAAATTTGAGTGGGTTTGGAGGCATTTGGGAAGCCATTTTTAGTACTTACCTTAGGGGGATTTGAACCCCAAATTACTAGTAAAATTGCATACTTGGTGCAGAATCTTAAGAGAGTTTGCAGAGGTCTTTTGCTGGCCATATGTTATCCGTGAACATCATATTCAATTCCTAATATCATTCACACACCTTCCTTGAAGATTTGAAGGCATTTGGAGTCAATTTGAGACCTAGAGACCAATACTAGTCAAAGGGAAATCACTAGTAAAGTTACCTACATTGACTAGAATTGAAAGAGTATTTGCAGAAGTGTTTTAAAGGTACAAAGGCATCCCTGAAACGCATATTTATGTTCTAATATCATTCATATACCTTCTCAGAATATTTGGGATCATTTGGGGCAAATTTGGGACCTAGAGATCGAAACTAGTCAAAGGTCGAACCAAGGAAAAAAGTGGAAAATTGCAATTTTAATAAAATTCCTAACAAGGGACATTACAGTGGTATCAGAGCATGGTCCTTGCACCTGTGTATTAAGTACATATATTCAAGAATAATTGGCAGCCATGTCTTACTATTATGATGAATCCTATGAGTATAATTCTTATGAGGAATATGCAGATGTGTATGAGCAATATGAAGCAGAATGTGAATGGTATGAGGAAGAGGTGCCATCATGCAACACTTCTAAAAATTTCAAGAGAAATGAAGATTATTCTTATGACTTTAAATCTGATGAATATGAGTGTGTCACACCAAGCAAGGATAATTCCATGAGTGAGTTCCAAAGATGGAGAGCAAAATATAAAACCTTGCCCCAACAATATCAAAAATATCAAGAATATCTTGCTTTTAGCAAAAATACACAAAATGCCATGTCCTTTGAGTACTATGCTGAACATGTTTTTGAAAATAGGCCCAAAAATGAAGATGTGGAGTTAGTGAAGAAAGGTTTATGCCCTTCTTGTAAAAACCCTTGGAGCGAGTATCATATATGTGTGCATGAAATGATGTCCTCCTTGAGGAGAGCTTTTGAGATTTATTCAAGAAGAGATTCCAAATATATTGATCCTAAGGAAAACAAGGGGCAAAATGCATCATCTTGCTTTAAGAAGCAAAAGGAAGAGACATCACAAGAGCATGAAGAAGATTCTATCGAAAATATGGAAGATCATTTTGAGACACCTTCTAGCTTAGACATGAACCAAAGAGCATCTACTGATGGATGCTTAAACTATGAAGGAATACCCACTGATGGGTGCTCACACATCTATGTTGGTGACATAGAGATCACTTTTGAAAGTGTTGCTGCAAGCCCAAGTTCCATTAAGCATGATAATGAATACCTTGCAGTATTTGAAGAAGAACCAAGATCAACTTCCTCATCACCACTTGAGCTTCATCAAGTTGGTCCAATAAAAAATGAAGAAGATGAGGAGGTTCATTTGCAAGAGCCTCATTTTCTTGAAGGGTCCTTAAAGATGAATGAAAATAAGATCCAAGAGTCCCTCACCATTCTCCATGACACTCAAGCATTGGTGTCAAATTCTTGTTGAAGAGCTACTTCATTGGAGGAAACATCCTTCCTTGAAGACATGGAGAAGATTCAAAGAGCAATGTGCCACATCAAAGGTAATTTCATGTCTTTGCTTTTTGATAGAAACCATTTGTTTGAGCTTAATGAATTGTTACATGATGCATACTTGAAGAATAATGAGGATATTCATAAGCTCACAATTCAAAATGAGCAACTTCTTGAAAAGTTGCAAGATACTTGTTTTTCCTCCTATGTTTCAGATTGTCAAATGGTAGATTGTTTGGAGGATTCTCATGACATGGTGGATCATGAGAAATGTGGGAATTTGAATGTGCTTAATGTGTTTGAAGATGAACTTGAAAAGATCCAAACACTTGATGTGGTGGAAGAGGAACTTGAATTGTCTCTTGATGAAGCTTATGCAATTTTTAAAGAAGAGCATGATTCCTCTACATGGGAACCAATCTATGACAAAGGTTTCCCACTTTTGAAGGAGCTGCATGATACTACCCAGATGGATCCTTCCCATGATGAAACTTCTGCACTTTTTGATCATTTGGGTGAGTTAGTTCATTCTCCTACATCCTACAATTCCATGTTTTGCAGTATTAGTCTCAATGAAGTATGGGTGAAAGGGTTCTTTTTGATGGTGCCACATGAGGAGTATGGAACTCCTAGATTTACCTTTCATGATGACATGGTTGGAGCACATTCTTATTCACATTTGCAGCAACATTATTTGTCACTTTATGATGATGCAAACCTACATGGATGCACCTATGATATGCATTTGAGTCACTTGAATACTCATGGTTTTTCTTGCTCAACATTTGATTCATTTGATGTTGGAGGAACTTCATCCAACACTTGGGAGAATAGACTTATGATTGGAGAACATTTTTGTTGGCAGCCACATACTTTGTTATATTTTTATGATTCTCACATTCATGGATGTATGGGTGAGACTTCTTTGAGTCATTTGAAGTCTCATTGTTTTTTCTGCTCATTATTTGGTTCAGATTTTAGTGGAGATTCTTCATTCACTTCTTGGATGAAAGAATACATGGCTGAATATTTTGATGCATATCACATCCTTTTCGAGCAGCATTATAGGACATGGGATCCTCACCTGTGTCATTGAAGAAAATTTGATTGGTCACTTGAAGCTTGTATGCACTTGGAAAATGGTGGTCTACTTGCTTGGAGGTATAAGCACTTTCATGACTCTTTGATGAAGCATATCCTCGATGTACATTTTCATTATGTTGTTATTTACTTTGATGATATATATTTGGTACTCATGATGTTTGGAAAAATGCATACAAGAAAATGGGAGTCAAGAATCCTCTTATCTAATGGTGTAGGTTGGAGAGCACTCTTAATTGTTCGGGTGCAATACAAGCAATGGCACCCTGGAATAATTTTTGTCTCATTGGTTTCATTTTTTGGGGGGAAGCAAGCAGTATGGGAGATGGATTCCCCACTTAATAAAGTGATTTTAATCAGATTAGTGTAGCAACAAGCATGGTGGTTCCTCTCTAAAATATTCATGGAAACTCAAAGACTCAAGGTTTGGCAATTCAATGGCAACTTCAAAGAATTTTACAGAAAGCAGGTTCTTCAACACCCATGTTTGAAATTGCTTGAGGACAAGCAATATTGGGAAGGGAGGATTTTTCATGACCCAAATTTGGAATTGGGTCACAATGGCCTAATCACATTAGCCATATTCATTAGAGTTTGTAAAATTGATGTTAAGGGTCAAATAATTGCCAAGGAGGAAAATTACTAATTTCCTAGGTTTGGGGTGGAAGCTTTGGGATACGGAATAAGGGGGATAATAAATGATGTTTAGACATTAGAAGGGTTCAAGTATTTAATAAATAGAGTGAATAAATAAATTCAAGAGAAATACTAGGTGACAAATGGTTTTGGAGACATATGGAGGATGTGGGACCCACACTAGCTTCATTTTTCATAATACATGGTATCTCTATTTTGCAAATTCGAATTAATGGGAATGTGAACACTCTTGGGTGAGTTGGTAAGTCATAACACATTTCATTGAGCATATTAGGACTAATTGGGAAGGATTGGTAACCTCCATGGAAGATAAAGAGTCAAAGTGGAAGTTTGTGGACACTTGGGCTAGATTCCCTAGCCCCTATGACACCAATGATGGAGCATCTATGACAACTATGACAAATTGCAGACCTGACCTCTGACATCTGACCAATATGACTTGTCAACCCCAAAAATAGGCTTAAGGAAGGCGAATTTGGGAGTTGGAGAAGCCAAAGAGACTCAAAATCGAATTTGGGAGAAGATGGAAGGTTGGAACTAGGAAACAAGTGGCAAATGTGGAATATTTCCTAAATGGAAATCTATTGAATCTATTGACAGGATTTCGACCCTTAGAATTCTAATGTTGGTTATAAAATGTAGAAATTAAGTATGAGAATAGCTTTTGATCATTTGTAGAATTTGCAATTGCATTTGTGTAGAGGGAGAGCTAGTGGATGACTAGTTTCTTGCCTTAGCCAATTTCGAGGGTGAAAGATTCCCATCCAAGTTGGTAATTGGAAAGGCCATTCAGACCTTTCATTTGGAGCTTTAATGGAGTCTTTATTTGTAGGTGTAAGCTACAGGGAAGCTCATGGTTTCTTCTATTGCAGCACATTCTCTCAACCATTTCCAATTTTGATGGCATATTCTTGATCCTTGAGGGAGGGCGTTTTTGGTGAGCTATTGTACTCTTTGGGGGAGCTTTTCATGCCCCATTTATTTTTTAATATGAATTAAATACTCTCTTATTCATCTCCAGAAAGTTTCAGGTCGAAATTCCAAGTGGAAATGTATAAATCTCATTCTTAATGGAAGAACAATGCCATTTCCCCACTACCTTGTTGTGAATCAATGGATTGATGATGATTTCAAATGAATGGATGATTATCTGATGTATTTGTGATTAATGGACTGCCATGGATGTATTTTACAAGTTTCATGTACTGTACTTGAGCATTTGAAGTATTTTTACTCAGTTTAATTGCATTGGGAGAAGAAATAGTGCCATTTCCCCAAGGGTCGAATTGGTGATTTTTGCAGTTGAATGGGAGAGGGTGAGAACAGTTGTAATAAACCATTAATGGTGCATATGAGACCTTAATAACATAATTAACACATTACATACCTCTGTTCATAAATTTGAGTGGGTTTGGAGGCATTTGGGAAGCCATTTTCAGTACTTACCTTAGGGGGATTTGAACCCCAAATTACTAGTAAAATTGCATACTTGGTGCAGAATCTTAAGAGAGTTTGCAGAGGTCTTTTGCTGGCCATATGTTATCCCTGAACATCATATTCAATTCCTAATATCATTCAGACACCTTCCTTGAAGATTTGAAGGCATTTGGAGTCAATTTGAGACCTAGAGACCAATACTAGTCAAAGGGAAATCACTAGTAAAGTTACCTACATTGACCAGAATTGAAAGAGTATTTGCAGAAGTGTTTTAAAGGTACAAAGGCATCCCTGAAACAGATATTTATGTTCTAATATCATTCATATACCTTCTCAGAACATTTGGGATCATTTGGGGCAAATTTGGGACCTAGAGATCGAAACTAGTCAAAGGTCGAACCAAGGAAAAAAGTGGAAAATTGCAATTTTAATAAAATTCCTAACAAGAGACATTACAGTGGTATCAAAGCATGTTCCTTGCACCTGTGTATTAGGTACATACATTCAAGAATAATTGGCAGCCATGTCTTACTATTATGATGAATCCTATGAGTACAATTCTTATGAGGAATATGCAGATGCATATGAGCAATATGAAGCAGAATGTGAATGGTATGAGGAAGAGGTGCCATCATGCAACACTTCTAACAATTTCAAGAGAAATGAAGATTATTCTTATGACTTTAAATCTGATGAATATGAGTGTGTCACACCAAGCAAGGATAATTCCATGAGTGAGTTCAAAAGATGGAGAGCAAAATATAAAACCTTTCCCCAACAATATCAAAAATATCAAGAATATCTTGCTTTTAGCAAAAATACACAAAATGCCATGTCTTTTGAGTACTATGCTGAACATGTTTTTGAAAATAGGCCCAAAAATGAAGATGTGGAGTTAGTGAAGAAAGGTTTATGCCCTTCTTGTAAAAACCCTTGGAGCGAGTATCATATATGTGTGCATGAAATGATGTCCTCCTTGAGGAGAGCTTTTGAGATTTATTCAAGAAGAGATTCCAAATATATTGATCCTAAGGAAAGAAGGGGCAAAATGCATCAGCTTGCTTTAAGAAGCAAAAGGAAGAGACATCATAAGAGAATGAAGAAGATTCTATTGAAAATATGGAAGATCATTTCGAGACACCTTCTAGCTTAGACATGAACCAAAGAGCATCTACTGATGGATGCTTAAACTATGAAGGAGTACCTACTGATGGGTGCTCACACCTCTATGTTGGTGACATAGAGATCACTTTTGAAAGTGTTGCTGCAAGGCCAAGTTCCATTAAGCATGATAATGAAGACCTTACAGCAGTTGAAGAAGAACCAAGATCAACTTCTCCATCACCACTTGAGCTTCATGAAGTTGGTCCAAGAAAAAATGAAGAAGATGAGGAGGTTCATTTGCAAGAGCCTCATTTTCTTGAAGGGTCCTTAAAGATGAATGAAAATAAGATCCAAGAGTCCCTCAGCATTCTCCATGACACTCAAGCATTGGTGTCAAATTCTTGTTGGAGAGCTACTTCATTGGAGGAAACATCCTTCCTTGAAGACATGGAGAAGATTCAAAGAGCAATGTGCCACATCAAAGGTAATTTCATGTCTTTGCTTTTTGATAGAAACCATTTGTTTGAGCTTAATGAATTGTTACATGATGCATACTTGAAGAATAATGAGGATATTCATAAGCTCACAATTCAAAATGAGCAACTTCTTGAAAAGTTGCAAGATACTTGTTTTTCCTCCTATGTTTCAGATTGTCAAATGGTAGATTGTTTGGAGGATTCTCATGACATGGTGGATCATGAGAAATGTGGGAATTTGAATGTGCTTAATGTGTTTGAAGATGAACTTGAAAAGATTCAAACACTTGATGTGGTGGAAGAGGAATTTGAATTGTCTCTTGATGAAGCTTATGCAATTTTTAAAGAAGAGCATGATTCCTCTACATGGGAACCAATCTATGACAAAGGTTTCCCACTTTTGAAGGAGCTACATGATACTACCCACATGGATCCTTCCCATGATGAAAATTCTGCACTTTTTGATCATTTGGGTGAATTAGTTCATTCTCCTACATCCTACAATTCCATGTTTTGCAATATTAGTCTCAATGAAGTATGGGTGAAAGGGTTCTTTTTGATGGTGCCACATGAGGAGTATGGAACTCCTAGATTTACCTTTTATGATGACATGGTTGGAGCACATTCTTATTCACATTTGCAGCAACATTATTTGTCACTTTATGATGATGCAAACCTACATGGATGCACCTATGATATGCATTTGAGTCACTTGAATACTCATGGTTTTTCTTGCTCAACATTTGATTCATTTGATGTTGGAGGAACTTCATCCAACACTTGGGAGAATAGACTTATGATTGGAGAACATTTTTGTTGGCAGCCACATACGTTGTTATATTTTTATGATTCTCACATTCATGGATGTATGGGTGAGACTTCTTTGAGTCATTTGAAGTCTCATTGTTTTTTCTGCTCATTATTTGGTTCAGATTTTAGTGGAGATTCTTCATTCACTTCTTGGATGAAAGAATACATGGCTGAATATTTTGATGCATATCACATCCTTTTGGAGCAGCATTATAGGACATGGGATCCTCACCTATGTCATTGGAGCAGATTTGATTGGTCACTTGAAGCTTGTATGCACTTGGAAAATGGTGGTCTACTTGCTTGGAGGTATAAGCACTTTCATGACTCTTTGATGAAGCATATCCTTGATGTACATTTTCATTATGTTGTTATTTACTTTGATGATATATATTTGGTACTCATGATGTTTGGAAGAATGCATACAAGAAAATGGGATCCAGGAATCCTCTTATCTAATGTTGTAGGTTGGAGAGCACTCTTAATTGTTGGGGTGCAATACAAGCAATGGGACCCTGGAATAATTTTTGTCTCATTGGTTTCATTTTTTGGTGGGAAGCAAGCAGTATGGGAGATGGATTCCCCACTTAATAAATTGATTTTAATCAGAGTAGTTTAGCAACAAGCATGGTGGTTCCTCTCTAAAATATTCATGAAAACTCAAAGACTCAAGGTTTGGCAATTCAATGGCAACTTCAAAGAATTTTACAGAAAGCAGGTTCTTCAACACCCATGTTTGAAATTGATTGAGGACAAGCAATATTGGGAAGGGAGGATTTTTCATGACCCAAATTTGGAATTGGGTCACAATGGCCTAATCACATTAGCCATATTCATTAGAGTTTGTAAAATTGATGTTAAGGGTCAAATAATTGCCAAGGAGGAAAATTACTAATTTCCTAGGTTTGGGGTGGAAGCTTTGGGATACGGAATAAGGGGGATAATAAATGATGTTTAGACATTAGAAAGGTTCAAGTATTTAATAAATAGAGTGAATAAATAAATTCAAGAGAAATCCTAGGTGACAAATGGTTTTGGAGACATATGGAGGATGTGGGACCCACACTAGCTTGATTTTTCATAATACATGGTATCTCTCTTTTGCAAATTCGAATTAATGGGAATGTGAACACTCTTGGGTGAGTTGGTAAGTCATAACACATGTCATTGAGCATATTAGGTCGAATTGGGAAGGATTGGTAACCTCCATGGAAGATAAAGAGTCAAAGTGGAAGTTTGTGGACACTTGGGCTAGATTCCCTAGCCCCTATGACACCAATGATGGAGCATCTATGACAACTATGACAAATTGCAGACCTGACCTCTGACATCTGACCAATATGACATGTCAGCCCCAAAAATAGGCTCAAGGAAGGCGAATTTGGGAGTTGGAGAAGCCAAAGAGACTCAAAATCGAATTTGGGAGAAGATGGAAGGTTGGAACTAGGAGACAAGTGGCAAATGTGGAATATTTCCTAAATGGAAATCTATTGAATCTATTGAGAGGATTTCGACCCTTAGAAGTCTAATGTTGGTTATAAAATGTAAAAATTAAGTATGAGAATAGCTTTTGATCATTTATAGAATTTGCAATTGCATTTGTGTAGAGGGAGAGCTAGTGGATGACTAGTTTCTTGCCTTAGCCAATTTCGAGGGTGAAAGATTCCCATCCAAGTTGGTAATTGGAAAGGCCATTCAGACCTTTCATTTGGAACTTAAATGGAGTCTTTATTTGTAGGTGTAAGCTACAGGGCAGCTCATAGTTTCTTCTATTGCAACACATTCTCTCAACCATTTCCAATTTTGATGGCATATTCTTGATCCTTGAGGGAGGGCGTTTTTGGTGAGCTATTGTACTCTTTGGGGGAGCTTTTCATGCCCCATTTATTTTTTAATATGAATTAAATACTCTTTTCTTCATCTCTAGAAAGTTTCAGGTCGAAATTCCAAGTGGAAATGTATAAATCTCATTTTTAATGGAAGAACAATGCCATTTCCCCACTACCTTGCTGTGAATCAATGGATTGATGATGATTTCGAATGAATGGATGATTATATGATGAATTTGTGATTAATGGACTGCCATGGATGTATTTTACAAGTTTCATGTACTGTACTTGAGCATTTGAAGTATTTTTACTCAGTTTAATTGCATTGGGAGAAGAAATAGTGCCATTTCCCCAAGGGTCGAATTGGTGATTTTTGCAGTTGAATGGGAGAGGGTGAGAACAGTTGTAATAAACCATTAATGGTGCATATGAGACCTTAATAACATAATTAACACATTACATACCTCTGTTCATAAATTTGAGTGGGTTTGGAGGCATTTGGGAAGCCATTTTCAGTACTTACCTTAGGTGGATTTGAATCCCAAATTACTAGTAAAATTGCATACTTGGTCCAGAATCTTAAGAGAGTTTGCAGAGGTATTTTGGTGGCCATATGTTATCCCTGAACATCATATTCAATTCCTAATATCATTCATACACCTTCCTTGAATATTTGAAGGCATTTGGAGTCAATTTGAGACCTAGAGACCAATACTAGTCAAAGGGAAATCACTAGTAAAGTTACCTACATTGACCAGAATTGAAAGAGTATTTGTAGAAGTGTTTTAAAGGTACAAAGGCATCCCTGAAACACATATTTATGTTCTAATATCATTCATATACCTTCTCAGAATATTTGGGATCATTTGGGGCAAATTTGGGACCTAGAGATCGAAACTAGTCAAAGGTCGAACCAAGGAAAAAAGTGGAAAATTGCAATTTTAATAAAATTCCTAACAAGGGACATTACATTATTCCTCTATATGGAAATGTCGTCATTTATATTGTAAGTGTCGTAACTTATACTTGATGGGTTATTAGACCACCTTATTGGGGTCGGCCCTGTATAATTCATGTGGGTCAAAGCGTTATTAGACCACCCTATTGGGGGTCGTCCATGTGGGTCAAAGGGTTATTAGACCACCCTAGTTGGCGTCGGCCCAGTCCGCATTATGTTAAGTGGTTAAGTTGAGGCTGACCTAGTTGAGTAAAGGTCAAGTCAAGTTAGTGTATAAATAGAGAGTGTGTCTCTCTCATTTTACACATTCTATTCTCTCACTCACACTTTGGAGAGTGGCGCCCTTGTGGAGGAGGAGGCTCTGCTGCAAGGAGAAGACTATCTCTTGTCTTTTGGTTGTATCATTGATCTATCTATCTCTGAGGAAGTTATTGGGTTTTTTCACTTTTATGGTTTTCCCGAAGTAAACTCTGTGTCTCTTATGTGCTTGCATTATTGTGTCCATGATTGATATGCTATATATATGTTGTACATGTTGTTCTCTCAGTTAATATCCTAGATCATATTGAAGTAAATTCTGAAAAGTTAACATGGTATCAGAGCTAGCCTGAAAGAAGGCATGATATGGCATGTATGACACTTGTTGCACTTACGATGCTAGGGCTTGATATAGCAAAAACTAGTCATCGTAGCACTTTCACTATAAATTCGTTTTGGTGAAGTTTTCGGGTCTGAACCTTTTACAGGTAGAATATCAGATCCGCATGTACATTTTGTCCAAAGGACAACCTCTAATTAGTTGTACTTTGTGATTTATGATCTGTACAATATAGGGTTTCTGTCTCTTCCAGATCTGAGTCAAAACGAGGTGACCTTGGAAACAAGGTCATAACTTGGGCTAGGAAGCTCCAAATGAAATTTCATAAAGAGTGACAGGTAGTACATAGACTGTACTATCACAAGAAAATTTTTCAGAGGCTGAAGTTGAACCAGTGACACGTGGCATGCTGTACAAGTTCGCTCTCCTGATTTATCCCATAAACAGGTCACATTACGACACTTGGCATAACTCTCTCTCAGAGAATCCAATTGAGTTCAGACCTATCGAGATGGAAAGATGACAGGTCGGGCTATCTCAGAAAATGTTTTCAGATCCTGTGGATTAAAAAGTTTAGAGTTAAACCAGAAACAATCAGGTACATATTTCTGTCAAAACAGAATTATTTTTGAGCGCCTTCATTCATGGCTTCCGGAATTTAGGGCTTCGGAGAAAGTTGGAATTTTTGTAATCGGAGACCACAGCTGGATGCTACTCATCAAAATCGAAATTTAGAGACCAATATCAGATTTTTTGGTTGGGAAGAAGTCCAGGCTTGATCAAACCCCAATTCAGGGCTTTGATCGAAAAGATGGAAAATTAGGGCTTCTACAAAAATTGGAATTTTGGAAATCTGTGACCACGGCTGGAAGCTCCTCAGAAAAATCGAAGCTTAGAGATTTGAATCAAATATTTTGGTTGGGTGAAGCTCTAGGAAACTCAAACCCTAATCCAGGGTTCTCCCTAGTGAATCCAGAAATCTAAAAGGCAATTTTAAGGGGTGAAACTTTGCAGTTTTCAAATTCTGAATATACCAACTTGATCAGCTCATCAAGGCGCATATTTCTATCCTTTCGGAAGTTTGAAATTCAAAGTTTGAATTTTTGGGGTTTCTCTGACAAACCCTATTACAGCTCCAGATCCAGTTCCTGCAAATCAAGTGGATTGGGTTAATCCTAGAAGAGGATGGATTGGTCACCTGCATAAGTGAAGAAGTTCCTGTTTCAGAGGGAGATGAGGCTAAGGCCTTCCATAAGAAGATTACAAGCAATCTTGACAGGTATGGCTTAAAGGTATGTTTCGAATTATATTCATGGTTAAGTTTATGATATGTTTGTCTTCATATCATTATAGTACAATCTTGATAAATTATTAGACTTGTCGTATTACCTTAATAGAAGATATTCATTGATTAAGGTTTTGACACTTATGATTGTACTAATGCATTGTGATGTTGTATGAGGTTTATGTTGTTCACTAACATAAAAGGTACACCAAGAAAGACAAATCATGTTCTACTTCAAGAACATATGATCATGGTGACAGGAAGACAAAGATTCATCCATTGTCATGGATCACATAGAAGATCTACTTACGAGGTATGTATAACTTGGTTCTACAATGGTTAACTTATGAGACATGTAGGTTACTAGCACAAGTCACTGAAGAGAACTAGAAGACATTATGCGGGTATGTTAGACATAACTAGCTAGCATGCTAATCCAGGTATGTTTTTCCTATATCAAGCTAGATTCCTACCTTGTGTTAGGATCTTATACTGTTGTGTTGTTAATAGTGATTATTCATGAAGTCATAGGTTTGAATAGTCATGGTTGTATGCATATTATATTTCTTACCATAATTGATGATATGACTAACCAGAAGAATCATGAAGGTATAGGTTTGAGTAATCACGGGTTTATGCATTGATGATTTAACTAATCAGAAGAGACCTATGATCAAATAAGAATATGCATGATTAAAAGAAGACTTCCCTGAAACCTTGAATACTAATGTTTATTATCTGTGAATGATCATGACTATACATGTTTAAGATTATTGTGTTTTTATAGTATTAAGATTATACTAATAAATGTGTGATTATGTATGAGTCCTCAAGGATAACACAATGATGATACTAATAAGCATGCATAGTGATTAAGGATGGATATAAGTTCAAGGATAGGTAATCCAGGAAGCAAAGATCAAGAGGGAGCACACTCCAGTTGTTCCTACAAGAAAGAAAAGGAGCACACTTCAGTAGTTTCTGCAAGGATGCAGATATTCAGAGGGAGTTGACTGCTTCTCACAATCCACGTCAGAATGGAATTGCAAAGATTCAGAGGGAGTCCACCCAGCAATGAAACAAAGATAAGTATTTGAATTGTCATTTCTTACATAATGTTATTCAATGATGTATATGCTTATGTTCCTAGAATTAGGTTGTGTATTATGCATATTAGAATAGTTGCATTGATGAACAATATACTACTAATATACATGGGTAAGTGGCCTATGGCACTGTACAACATGTCATTGCTACTTATCTAGAATGAAACCTCTTTGCTGACATGTTAGGAGTTGTGCACACTCTTAACAATGTTCTGGTAGAGATTGGAAGGCATCTAGAAAGTTACGGAATATGGATAAATGTTGTATGGAAGCATTGGCTAAGATAATTGCATGACTGTATGACATATTTCTTGATGTGTAAGAATTTGTTCTGAAAACTTTGAGATGTTTTCTAATCATGCAATTTAACTTGTTGTGTAGGAAAGATCATATACCATCACCTACAAAAGAAGGACTACAACATTTGTTCAAGCAACAAAGTTATCTATTTAAAATATTGAAGATATTGAAGTTCCGAGGATCTGGGAAGAATGTCATGATCGAGGAGTACCAGTCAATCATGAAGATGTTTGGGATGTAGTCCCAAGACCTGAAGGGGAGTCTGTAGTGACTCCCAAGAGGATCTACAAGATCAAGCATGCTCCAGGTGGTAGCATAGAGACTTTTGCTCCTGTAACCAGATACACTTCCATTAGATCCATACTTGCTCTGGCTGCAGTGATGAAGTGGAAGATACACCAGATTGATTTCAAGACAGCCTTCTTGAATGGTGTAGTCGAAGAAGAAGTGTATGTGGAAAAGCCACTTGGTTCTGAGACACATGACAGGGAGTCATATATGTGTAGAACTTGGTATGGTAGGATAGACAGCTTTCTATCCAGTTTGGGCTTTACCAAGAGTAAAGTGGATTCCAACCTTTACTACAAGGTTGACGAAGGCAATCCAGTGATACTGCTTTTGTATATGGATGACCTGATCGTAACAGGTGAGGATAGATTGATTGCTGACATGCAGTAAAAGTTTGCTTCCGAGTTCGAGTTGAAGAACTTGGGGATGATGCACTATTTGTTTTTGTCATGAAGGTGTGGCAAAGTGTAGATGGAATCTTCCTTGGACAAGGGAAGTATGTAGTAGAGATCCTAAAGAGGTTCGGGACGATGGACTGCAAGGCTATGGCCACACCTATGGAATCGAACCTGAAGCTTCTGTGTGATGCTTCATCTAAACCGGTTGATGTCACTATGTATCGTCAGATGATTGGGTCCTTGATGTACCTGATGAACATGAGACCAGATATTTTCTTTGCAGTGAACAGATTGAGCCAATTCCTGACGGATCCGAGAGATGTTCACCTGGTTGCTGTAAAGCATATTCTGAGGTACCTGAAGGGTACAGTTGATTATGGGCTCAAGTATGATGTGAATCAAAAGTTTAACCTACAGGGTTATGTTGATTCAGATTGGGCAGGAAATGCTGCAGATAGGGATCAGGTGTGATCTCTTGGTTTAGCAGGAAGCAGTCCTGCGTAGCACTGAGTACAGCCGAAGCAGAGTATGTTGCGACGTATGAGTAGTTTGCAGATGTATTGACCAAGCCGTTGGCCAGAGTGCAGTTTGAATACTTCAGAGAGAGTCTTGGTGCACTTCAGATCGAGGTTCCTTCCAAAGGGAAGTGATGAGTCCAGAAGATGCAGATGCACATGATCTTTTCTAACATGGTTGATGTGTTCTCCCTTGGTCATGATGTAATTGCTGATCCATTTTTCACATGGTGGTAGATGTGTTCTCCTGTGGTGAAAAAGTAAGGGCTATAGCCTTCCCCGAATGGTGGTAGATGTGTTCTCCCATGTTGGCGGTGTAAGTGCTGGATGATGTGCATCTAGGATGTGCTTCGTGGATGATTAGATGATTTGAAGAGGACGATGCTATGATGGTCAGGAGGATCATGGATGATGAGCATCAAGACGATGCTCTAGTTACTACTCTGTATATGTATATGCATCATGTTGGATGCTTGTTATGATCAGTTGGATCATTTATGTATATATGCATCATGTTGGATGTTGGATATGATCAGTTGGATCATTTATGTATGTATGCATCATGTTGGATGCTAGATATGATCAGTTGGATCATTTGTATGTATTTTGTATATGTATCATGTTGGATTCTTGGACCATGTATCTGGATATGTATTAGGTGGATACTATGTATGATCAGGTAGATCATGTATGTTGATATATATCAGTTAGATGTATTGTGTGGATCATGTATCTATGTATGTATCAGGTGGATACATTGTATGATCAGGTGGATCATGTATGATGGTATGTATCAGGTAGATAATTGGTATGCATCAGGTGGATGCATTGTATGATCAGGATGATCATGGATGACGAGCTTCGGGATGTTGCTCCAGATGACATGCAACAAGATGTTGTAGTGATGATGATTAGGATGATCCTGTGTACATCAGGATGATGTATGGTGAGTATCAGGTTGATACTCTATGGCCGTGGAACCGGTTGTGCAGATAAGCATGTAATTTGTGCCCTAGGAGATTTGCAGATAGTCTTTCAAGGTTTTTCCTATGGCATGTAATTTGTACCCTGGGATATCTGGCAAATGCTCTTTCTAGGTTTTGCTTGGGAGGACATATAATTTGTGCCCTGGGAGATTTGAAAATAGTCTTTCGAGGTTTTTCCTATGGCATGTAATTTGTACCCTAGGATATCTAGCAGATGCTCTTTCGAGGTTTTGTCCTATGGCATGTCATCTGTGCCCTGGGAGATCCGATAGGTTGAGCCGTGTGCTCGTAATCAGTCCTGGGATGCTCTTTCGAGGTTTTTCCATGACCACATGTAATTTGTGTCGTAGGAGATCCGATAGGTTGAGCCTTGTGCTTGTAATCAGTCCCGGGATGCTCTTTCAAGTTTTTGTGGTGACCACATGTAATTTGTGCCCTAGGAGATCCGATAGGTTGAGCCTTGTGGTCGTAATCAGTCCTGGGATTCTCTTTCGACGTTTTGTGGTGGGGTCACATGTAATAAGTCCTGTAGATATGGACAGGACAAAAAAGGCCTCAGATGCTCTTTAGGGTTCTTGCTAGTCCAGAGACTCTTTTAAGGTTATGTGATGCACGTAATAAGTCCTGAGATTTCCACAGTATGGCCAGTGATGATGAAGACCTGCAGGTGGTGGGCCTACAACTAGTATGAAAAAGGACTGGCTCTATAGAACTTCCTATGACGAGAAGATTCAGAGATTGATTGAGATAGCAGCAGCAGTGACGATGATGATGACTCGATGACGATTATCCAGTGACGATGATCCAGAGAAGAAGACTTGTGCTAGAAGACCTGTGCCGAGAATACCTTCCTAGTTAAGAGGGAGTGTTGATGTATATGTAACTTCGGAATGTATTTCACATATATGTATATTGTATTCTTGTAGAGATGTTATTATTCCTCTATACGGAAGTGGTTGTATTCCTATAGAGATGTTATTATTCCTCTATATGGAAGTGTCGTCATTTATATTGTAAGTGTCGTAACTTATACTTGATGGGTTATTAGACCACCTTGTTGGGGTCAGCCCTGTATAAGTCATGTGGGTCAAAGGGTTATTATACCACCCTATTGGGGGTCGTCCATGTGGGTCAAAGGGTTATTAGACCACCCTAGTGGGGGTTGGCCCAGTAAGCATTATGTTAAGTGGTTAAGTTGAGGCCGACCTAGTTGAGTAAAGGTCAAGTCAAGTTAGTGTATAAATAGAGAGTGTGTCTCTCTCATTTTACACATTCTATTCTCTCACTCACACTTTGGAGAGTGGCGCACTTGTGGAGGAGGCTTTGCTACTTGGAGAAGACTATCTCTTGTATTCTGGTTGTATCATTGCTCTATCTATCTCTGAGGAAGTTATTGGGGTTTTTCACCTTTATGGTTTTCCCTAAGTAAACTCTGTGTCTCTTGTGTTCTTGCATTATTGTGTCCATGATTGATATGATGTAGATTTGCTGTACATGTTGTTCTCTCCATTAAGATCCTAGATCAGATTGAAGTAAATTCTGAAAAGTTAACAGCTGGAACCTACCCCTATATGTTCTACACAACCTTTTCGCTACTCTCCATGTGATACCCCTACCAGATAGGGATATGCTTTTTAAATAAACAATATATTTTATACGTAGGAATATACCCACTCACAATAGCATTGTTTTTGCTACAAGGCGTTTAGAGTGCACGGGATGAAATCTGTACATTGGGTAACTGCACTCTGGTTCATTTACTAAATAAGACTAATCGGAACTTCTTGGGTGATAGGGTTTGGAACCCATATGGTTAACAAAGCTAACATGTGCCCCATTGAGTCATTTCTAGAGCCCATTGATACATATAAATTTTATAAATTTGATGTGTATCTATATAAAATCAATATCTCATTCATATAAATTTAACATAAACACAAAAATAAAAAATAAAGAAAATAATAAAATAGATTTAGATAAATAGGTATTTATATTTTAGAATTTGGGGTGAATTACCATTTATATTTTTCTAGATTGAAAGGGGATAAGACAAGTGTATTGTCGAGATTGATTTTATAGTAGTTGTTCCAAGTTTGAAATAAACAATTGTAAAAGAAAAGAAAATATAAAAAAAATAAACGGGTAGTCTATGTAAAGATAAGGATAATTGGTAGCTAATGCATGGATAACTCTTAGTTAAGGCATGGATAAGAGGCTTTGTGGCAAATAACCTTTTAACTAAAAAAGAAAAGTGTTAACATGTCATTGAAGCATATAAAAAAGGTGATTACAACTATGCATGGAGAACAAGTAGGATATAACTTATTAATTATTTGTGGCACTTAACATGTGGCATATCGGTGTGCACTGGCCACAAGTTAAGTGGTTGCCATACTTGATATTTCTTTGAAATAAAAATATACATATTTCTTTGCTTTCAGTTGCAATATCTTAGAACATATTTGGTTGAACTTTGGAACTCAATGGATACTTCAATGGAAGAAACAGAATGATTTAGAAATGTTGTATGCAATCTCGGAGAATTAGATAAGGAAGTGAAAGGCTCAGGTTCTCTTGCACTTGATATCATTGAGTATCTTCACTTTTTCTTTGCATGTTATCATTAGAACTTTATTTGAGAAGAGAAACACATCAACTAAATGGAATTTTACCATATTAAATCTTGTTGTGATGGTACCATGAGGAGGTAGAAATTGAAATATTGAATCTGCTAAAGGAAAGAAAAATGAAAGAATTAGTATTGAAAAAGAGGATAGAGTTCGAGGAAATATGCAGACGAGCAAATATGGAACAATATGCGAGCACAAAACTAGAGAATTCCAATGCCCTGATTGATGCTGGTAATGGCATTTATCTACTCTAGTTAAAATGTATTATTCTATTTGGATTAAATTCATTGTAAAATTTTGACCGTCTTCGGTGGATAGAACACTTGAGGTTTCTATAGCTCTCGAGCATCTCGCTTAAATGGCTAGGGTTCGGCCGCCGCCGCAAGCCTTCTCACCCTACGTTCTCTCCCTGCATTCAAGTTTTAGCATGACGACAAGCTATGTGTCTGCAGTCCACGCCTGCTCTTCTCTAGCTAGGGATTTGATCTTGGTCTTGCTTTCTAATGGGGGAAAGGAAGCTTGTAGCCATCCCCCCTTGTGTGTTCAGGAAATTCCTGTGCCATCCATTACGGTCATAGAAGAATCTCTTATTGAAGCAAGGAATTTTGCAGAGTCAGCGTTGGTTTTTTGCTTCAATGGGTTCTGGCCTTGCCTGGTTTCTCTCCATAAGTGGATCTCTGAGGTATGGAAACCCCTTGTTTCAAAAGAAATTTCTATTTACCCCTTTGCTTGGGGTTTATTTATTGTGGATTTTGAGTCTCCTGAGGAAAAACCGATAATTCTTGACTCTAGTCGGTGGTTTTGGGGAAGTTCAGGGCTATTTGTGAAACCCTGGAGTCCACGTTTTTACCCAACTACTGATCAGATCTCATCTACTCCAGTTTGGGTTTGGCTTCCAAATTTTCCTTTGCATCTCTAGAACTTGGCCTCGCTTGAAGCTATTGGAAATGTGTTGGGTTCCTTCTATGTTTAAAGTCCAAAAACAAAGGATTACATCAAAACTACCTATGCTCGCATCTGTGTGGAAATGGACTTTAAAATTGGCTTTTCTACTGAGATCCACTCAAGACCAGCAAGGATTATGTGTGGGTACAAAAGCTAGACTATGAAAATGCGATGTTCAGATGCAGATCTTGCTTCGCAACTAGACATCTTGTAAAAGATTGCCCAAAAGCCTCTTAGATCCCCAAATCCAAAAAGCTTCATCGCAAATCCACCTGGTGGGATGGAGCAAACCCCAATAATTATACAGTAAGCAGAAATGAATATCTATCCTAAGAGGCTCCACCACAAGCTAAGGAAACTTCTCAGGCTAAAATAGAGGACACTCTAGAAGAACAAAGGATCCCCGCCAGTGATAAAGATCCACCTGTAGCTTCACGAGATAGTGCTATCCATCTGATGGATCTAAAAAGTCCAGCCCCACAAGATACACCCGAAAATGCAGTCCCCATTCTCGAAGCCTTTGTCGAGCCTTTAGATTGGACCAAAGTCTACAAAAAGAAAAGAGGAGCTTCACCCTATTTGAAGCCAAAAGAAAGTTTAACTTCTCCAAGAAAAATAAGAAGTGAACAAGCTTCATATCGTTAATCTCTAGATTGTATCATGTTGTATGTAAGAAGTAGGACAGCAACAATTTTTGTCTTACTAGTATGTTAGAAGTTTCAATCTCCATAGAATAGGAAAGTATCCAGAGAAGTCAAGACTGGCTGTAGATGATCAAGGAGACTTGGACGTAGTCCTCTCTTAGGATTTGCCTGTCTTCAGAACTATGTAATCTTTGTTTTTCTTTTTTTATATATAAAAACCTCTTAACTGTTTTTGTTAAAAATATATATATATATTATTGTAAAATTTTGAGCTTGTCTAATTAATGTTTTGAATTGTAGGTATGGTGGACCCTTCTAAGCTTCTGGCTAATATTGAATCACAAATATTGAAAGCAAAGGAAGATGTTGTAATAAGGAAATAAATAATGGATAAAATAGAAAAATGGCTTGCATCTTGTGAAAAGGAAAGTTGGCTTGAAGACTACAATAGGGTAATCAATCAATTTTATAAAGAGTTTAACAGACTAATACTTTTCAAGCAATGTATAGTTTGTGGTGTTTATTGGTTACGAAACTGATCAAACTAATTGTAGACAATTAATGGCTTTCAAAACACGATGAGAATGAGAGATTTTCTTCATTTGGGATTAAACATATTGATTGGTAATTGAATCGCATACAAATGTGCAACATCATACTCAAATTATGAGTTACCAATTCTTCCCACTTCTCATATTAACAATGTTGATGACTTTCTCATTTCCGTTTTTTAATCTAAAACAAATATCATTAAGACATAAATTTGGTTGGCCAACATTCAAATTATTCTTGACTATATGTCATTATCTATGTCCTTGCAATACGATGTAGATTATCAGTGTTTTGGTCTTTCTAATATGCAACTTACTTTTCTATTAGCACAATTTTTTATTTTTGTTTATACCAGTGGTAATATTAATTTCTCAAGGATAGTTTCAGTTGATAGTCTACATTTAAATGTTCTTAACATGGTATGTCTTTCGAGATTTATCTCTTTGAAATTTAATCTTTGCTTCTATTGGAGGATTCATTCATGTATGACTACGACGCTATTTTTTGGGGTCTCTTGGCTGGGCCATGTCTTAGTATAATACCAGTAAGTTATTTTTTTTGCCATTATCTCGCTTTTTCATGACAAGATAAATTTCTATTGCAAACATAAATTTCAAGATATATTATTTTTCTTTCTAAAAATTTACCAATTTCTAGATAAATGGTATGCATCCTTTCATAGAAGGGTTCAATTATCTGATGCTACAAGATTATGCCAGTGGAAAAACTCACATTTTAGTAAATGATGAACTTTGAATGGTAATAAAAAAAATTAAAGTGAATCAAAATTTCCTTTGTATCAAATGTATGTGTGAATTGTATGGTACTAAACTTATTTTTTTAGTGCGAACTTTGATTTAGTGTGAACTTTGATGCTATTTAAGGGTGCTAGCTCAATGGAAGAGCACCTTTCTTACAGGAAGGAGGTTGGTGGTTCAATTACTCCATGCCCTACCTACATAAATCGATGACTAATTAAGTGACCAGTTAACAACAATCAATGACTAATTAAATGACCAGTTAACAATAATCAATGAATAAATAAATGACTATTTAACACCAATCAATGACTAAATAAAATAGTAGTTAACAATAATCAATGACTAAATAAATGACTAAATGTACTACCAAACATGGATAATTAATGACTAAATAAATAACCAAATAGTGATAATTAATGACCAAATAAATGTCCAAATAGTGACAATTAATGACCAAATAAATGACTAAATATATGAACACCGCATGAAGCAACTCAACCAATTTATGACCAAGTGAAAAATGACCAATTTGGTTGGGTGATAAGTGATTGCTAATTTATGACCAGCAGTCACGTGACCAAATTTAGTCATTTATCACCCATCATTATTCATTTGTTTAGTCACTTATCATCCATTTTGTACCATTGCTTGGATTGCATCCTATATTTAATGTGGAGCTACTTAGACCATATTTTCCACATCTCTTAGACACCTCAAAGGTGCTCAAGCATGCTTGGGCCCTACAAAACTCAATTCTTATTGCATTGAGTAGGAGGTAATAAACTAAATCATGGAAATAAAGATTAAAGGAACTCAATAAAACATCCAACTATATCAAGTTTTCAAACTAGGGTATCTTCTTCACCAGTGCAAGTGGCTCACCAAGACTCAAATTTAATAGACATTTCAACTAGCTAAAATGGTTGTAGTTTATCCCTAAAGAGATATGTGCCAAACATGCTCATTCACAAACAAAAAACACAAGAGGCCAATTTTTTTTAACATAAAGTTTGAAACCCTAAGAGGAAAAAACCCTAAAGATAAAAAATCCTAACCATAGCAGATGAAGTAGAAAAAGGAATGTGGGCCCTAAGGATTATATTTTATACATTAACTTCATAGGGCTACAACTTGCACATACAAACTCTGTTTGGGGCATGCAATACCCTATTGGAAAGATATCAACGAGAAGAACAATTTCAATCAAAGGTTAGGTAATCCTTTGCAAACCCTTAGCCTTCATGGGGCCAAAATACAATTTTTAGGGCCTTAAAAGTGCACTAGAAGTTTGATATCCAAAAAGCTGTAGAAAAACTGCTAGGATGCGGAACCATTCTAAACTTGTGGAATAGAAGGATGGCCACCACTATCCACCTTGATAAAATTGTGTCCCTTCTTGAAATTCAACTTAGCATTCTTACACCTTTCACACCCACCCACTGCACATATATGTGTATATGGAATGCATTTGAAAGATTACACTTTAGTTGACTTTGACGTTTAACTTATCATGTGTCATGTCCCAAAATTTTGCATTGGGTCACAATCACCTAAGCCACTTGGCCATACTCATGATAGTTTGTCAAATTGGCGCTAAGTGTCAAATAATTGCCAAGAATGATGTCCAAGTTAGTAATAATGTAAAATTAGATCTAAATGGATAAGGTGAGTCACATTAAGATAAAATCCCCAATCCAAAGTTGTAATATTCCCATCCAAATGAACTATCATGGAGGAAAACTACTAGTTCCCTAGGTTGGGGGTGGAAACATTAAAAGTTCGAGTAAAGGAGCTACAAGACCCAAAATGACCTTAGACTTACAAATTCACATTAAATGGTTCAATTAAATAATAATGCAAATAAAATAAGGTGGCATTAGATCATGAGGGTAGATAAGAGGTTGTGGGACCCGCAAGTGGCAAGATTCCACACTACACTCTCTCACCAATTCGAGTTCAAGATGAAGGGTAATGTTATCACACAACTTGTAGTTGCCCCTAGAGGTATCCCATCCGGGACGGTAGAGGAGATAGGCAACTAAAGAGGTGACCCAAGAGATGCCACGGTTCCCAATGCAATGCGGGAGTCACGTCAACCGAGGCACTCTTCGCTTTAGGTCAAGGTGTAACTAGACCAAGGGGGAGACCCTATACCCCAATCATAGTTGATTGGACCCAAACAAAGGTTTCTAAGGGTAGGTAAATGATGAGTTACGGAAACCAATGCAAGGCTAAGTGGACCTAATGGTTAAGGAATGGTTGAAGGTGGTGTAATGGATAGTTAGTGTTTCAACCTATGTATGGTTTAGGCCACATGGTGGGGTATGATTACTAGGTATAGTACCATGTGTTTTCACAAGTGGGTCTTGTTTTCTTGGGAAGCGTGAAATGGTTCTACGTGGACCCACAAGGTGAAGTTAGGTATGAGGTTGGTACTATAGGTTAGATCTAGGCTAGATCTATAAGTCTGAGTTGGTTCTAGGATTACCCATGTACTAGATCTAGGGTTTGACACAAATCCCAAGGAGTGCGACTTGCTTGGAAAAGTACTAGTGCCTTGTTGGATGGGCTAATGGGGTCAAGAAGGATGTCAAAGTATAGATCGGGACACCTAGAAGCCAAGTCAAGTGGGTTGAATGAGATCCAATGGTTAGATCTTACTAGATCTAGGTTTTTAAGTGATGACCAAAAGTGGACCACAATCCCTTAAAACAAGGAATGCAATCCCCAAGGCGGATCTTGACAAACAGACAGTGTAGAACTAGATTTCAAGGCATGGGCATTCCAAATCCACGAAAATCTCAAACACCCACTTCCTAGAAGTGGACCAACTCAAAACTTCAAGGGGGTGCGACTTGCTCAAGGAAGGGCAAAAGATGGGTTTGGTGGACCAAATCAAGTCCAATGGCCACCAAACTGTAGATCCAAGTGGCGTGTACCCCGATCTATGTGTCTTCAAAATTTCAAGTGAACCCAATGGCTAGATCTTAGTAGATCTAAGTTTTAAGATACCAAGAGAATCAAAAGGGGGTTTCAACCCCTTAAAACATGGAGAGATGTCCACAAGGTATTTTTCACCAAAGTAAAGACGTGGGTATAGGTTATCAAGTGTCTAGATTTCAAATCAAGTGGGATCTCACCTACCCATGTGCTAGATCTAACCCAACAAGCTTCTCTTAGGAAAATCGATTTAGGCTCAAGAAGGCTTTTTGCATTGAAAAGTGTGTCGATTTTTAGCCAATCACCACCAAACTATAGATCCAACTAGGGGTGGATCCTATAGAGGTGGGTTTTTGATATCTTTTCAATTGCAAGGCTAGATCTAAGTAGATCTGAAAAATACCAAAAATAAGGGTTTTAATTTGATTAGGGTTTTTATGATCTAGAAATTATGGAAGATTCAAGGAAGAGAAGATCATACCTCTTGGAACATACCTGGATGAAGAGATGAATGCTAGTTGAGACGAGGATTACTTTGCCAAAGATCAAATGGAGAATTGTTGAAGCCCTCTTGCCAAATCGATTTTTCCAAGCCACATGTGATTCCTTCTAACCTGTCAAGCCAAGGAGCAAAGCATCAATCAGTTTAACAAATTGAAGGTAGATACAAGCAAGAGAGAGAGAAACATAGAATAGTTGACACAAAGGCAAAACTACTCCCTGTTAGACCAAAGCGACTTCTTCCAAGATTGAAGGGCAAGCCTCCCCACCAATTCGCCCTTGTCCAAAATCGCCCTCTTCACCTGCAAATAAAGTATGGCAAATATGCAAGATAGCTACAATAGATCCTCCAGTGCAATGGACAATAGCATTTACAATTGAAACAACCAACATCCACTCCAATCCAAGCATGTACTCCAAAAGGTAGAAATTTTATTCCAAGAGCCAAGAGCCAAAAATCTCTAGATCATTTTTACAATGAGAGGCTCCCTCCTTAAATAGGATGGGGAGAGAGTACAATCATAACCACTTTTTACATGAGTGGCTAAGATTAAAAGATCATAAGATCTAATCAATGGTTGAGATGAGCTCAACAATAAAATACATGGATCACTAATAAAATATAATGTAAGTGGACAAAATCGCCCTACAAGAGGGGAATCCCACCAAATCATGATGACCAAATATCATAAGAGGCTTATGGTGGGTCCAAGGGGTAATTTTATCCCTCCTTGGTCAATCCCCATAGCACAATAACCAAAAAATAATCATGAATGTACCAAATCGTGCCTCCATAGTGAAGTCGTGGTCCTCAAAAGACCTCAAAAATCCACAGAAAGTGCCATAAGTGATGGATGCAGGCCCCGATGAAGCTGAAACTGCTGGAGAAGGTGTGGAAGGTCTCGATCTATCCTCACTGATCATCCCATGCCATAACTTTGCCTCAGTAGCCCAAATCGATTTCCTCAATAGCCATTTCTACCAATCCTGAAATGCCTCGGGAAGCGTGAAACTGCCCAAAACAGCCTCTTGGATTGCCTGCGCTGTCAAGGTGAGGGCACCAGTGTGTCCGGGAGGGGGGTAATATGGTAAAAACAAGTGGCTGGACCACCCCCTCCATCATCAGCGCCCTAGGTCAACCGGATAAAAATCACATCTGCTCCGACAGGGCCTCCGACAGACCAAAATTGCACTAGGACAGCCTACTGAGGCTGAATCATCATCGTAAGTGCCCGGAACTGAAAACAAACTGTCCCATTGGACTCAGAAGGTCCAAATCCATCCAAGATGTGTACTCATACACCATATGAATCTTTGCATGATCAAAATAAATATCCAATATACCGGATCAAGGCCAATAATAATGCGCTGTACATATACAAACACTGCTGCAACCCCAGAATCATCATCATAACCCTGTAGCTGCTGCATAGAGTCATCATGTATGTATACATAGACCATATATCATCTATCCATATCATCATAAGGTCCAACATCTCATGTCCCATGGTCCTCCATGGTCAAACTAGGTCTAACCAAGACCAAATATAACTCAGATCATCATTAATAGCTGCTGCAAAGTGTCAAGGTTAATATATGCTCTACAACTTATTCAAATAACGATTATAACACAGAGTAATCATGACCGGTGATCTAAATCCAAATATATAGTGTCGTTAATTATTATTATTACTCAGACTAGACTTTCAGGATCATACTCACTTCATAGTTGTGATCAATTTGCTAGTGAAGGGTGAAGGCTTAAATTAACTGGCTAGGCTAAGGGATGACTTGACTGTCTTGACTTTGTGACACTTTGGCAAGGGAAAGGGAATACACCATAGTATATAGTGAATGAGCAATAACACAGGGAATGGCGGTGTCTCACAAATGGATGAGTTGTTTAAAGAGGGTTTATTCACCTTCACAGATGCGCACAATCCATAATACAAATAAGGCCAGCAATTGTTTAGATGTAGCTTTTAAGTTCCATTGCTTTTTGGGCCTGAAGTTTCCATAGCCTTGATCTATGTGTGTTTACAAACACATTGCATAGATTTACATTTTTCTTTTAGGCTTTATGCTGCAGGTGTGTTTTTAAGGCACTTGTTTACCTGAGCACTTCTAGGTGTGTCATAGACAGCTTGTTTACCTAGGTATTTATTTTCCAAAAGATATAACATTTTATTTTCATAGCCATTTTCATTTGGCATGCCTTTCATTCATGTGTGTTTAGAAACACATTGCATGAATGGGCTTTTCATACAAGATATAGCATTTCATTTTTCCAGATTTTGTATTCATGGCAGCACTAAAAGTTTCAGGTTTAGCCAACACAACTTTAGCGACTAGGGAGAATTCACAAGGAACTCCAACTCGCCATAGGAAAGTTTTGTCACCAACTCAGAGCCGAGACACAATAAACAGGGAAGCTCATTCAATACAGAGGATACAGTGGGGAAAAGATCCTCCATGTCACTAGTCAAGTAGTAAATCAGGGTGATAAACTAAAAGGTAGGTAATGGATGGATGGAGACAATGAATGATGGAGCCGACACTAGCAAGCCAAGGTATGGTGGAATGATCACCTCTATTCTCCCTAAGGAGGGTAATACCAATGAGTATGAATAGTGAACTTCTAAGTCTGAGTAGGGACAATAATATATATATAATAAGATCAACCAGGTCCGCATATCTATATGATCGCCAGATCATGACACTAAGTGCTAAGACATGCTATAAGAATAAGTATAAAATCAATATAACCATAACACAATGATATACCTGCTGAGTCATATACCTGAATGCTCATCAACCTGTACCATCATCTGTCCTCTGAAACTGCTGCTGTAACTCTGGGCACTACTGACTGCTCTGTACCAATGGTATAATGGCTACATCGGTCATCTCTCTGAGTGTCCTGAGACTCAGTCATGGCATAGGGAATACATATGCTATCCAAAATCTGATAGCGATCCATAGATAGCTGCTCATCTCATCATCTCAGAGTAAAGGAACTGGCTGAAATGTGCTCTGGAATCTGAAAAATAATGTATGGTAGCCTGGCTACTATATATGTGATAACATCTGGCTCCAGCTAGGAAAAGTGCTCTAAGGGAGAGAGCGCTTGAGAACCTCAGACTCTCTGGTCTCGAACTGCTCTGCATCAATCTTCAATCCAGCACTACACCATCATTATTTTCAGCTTTTATTTTGCACCTGTACCTGCGCTCACAAACACTAGAATACCTCATGGAGCATGTATGGGAAAAATATGTAAAATAAAACTGAAACTGAAATCTACTCTAAAACGGAAACTAAAAATGCGTAAAAGAAAAATTTAAACTAACATGGCATATATCATTTATTCATCATTCATTATTTTTATTACTGTGCAGGAAGAAAATAGATCCTTTTTTTTATTATTTTATTTTATTTAAAGCAGGCAATCTTACTTGCACAGGCAGCCAAAAATGTAAACGGAAATTAAAAATTCTTCAATGCATGCAGGAGAAGAGACAAGCTTAGGAAAAAGCCAGGCTCAACTCAATCAAACACAAAGCAAGCAGAAAAAGCAAAGGGGGCAATACTCAGCACACAGAAAAAGGAAAAAGCACACCAATCCTATTGCTCAAGTGAGCTTATTCAAGACCTACCTACCCTACTCTAACCCGTCAACACAAATGCTAGGTAAAATCATAAATCCAGTGTAACCATTCATCAAATAGGTTAATGGTTCTTCTTAGATTTTTGTTGATAAAGCAAGTCAAGATTGGATTAAAGACTATTGAATTTGAGAGCCCAATCTTCTTAGCTTGTTCAGAAATTGAAGAAAAATTTGAGTGGGGCAAAATGAGATCATGCCAATAAAAATGATTGATGCAAACATCCTCTATCCAAGAATTGACAGGATCATAAAATTTATGCAAGTTGAACTCAGAGATGGATGGAGGGAAGTCATAAGGCATGTGTTTCGGTTCATTTTCACACAAATTAACTTCTTCATTTGCTTCTCTCACATAATCAATTTGATTCTCCTTGGGATTGATGATCAAATAAAAACCAAGTGGGGACAAATCAAGGCTTGAAAGACGAAAAATCAAAACTAGACCCACTTGATGCTCAAAAATGGTGAAAAGATGGAATTGATCTCTAAACACCTTTTCTAGCCACCAGGAATGATTAAAAACTTGACAACAAGCATTATGGTTCAAAAGTGACTGAAAAGGGAAATGAAGTGTTTTTTCTCCAAACATGTAGTCATGCTTATACTTTCTGTTAAAAAATTCAAAAGCAAAAGATTGACTAGGCCACCAACCCCAAAAAGATTGGAAAAGATGGGTAGGGAGGGTGGAAGCAATTTCTCCCAGATGGATAGAAAAATTTGGCCTTGGAATTTGACAAAAGAAAAGGCCTTTTAAAGCAAAATTGTTTATTCTGGGAATGATAAACTTTTGATCAAGTCTTATATTTACAAACCGAGGACAAGATTTTAATTCTAATGAATGGATGAAGCTGTTTTGACTAAGGATGGAAAATTTTAAAGACTCATTAGAAGAAGTGGAACAAGGATTAGAGCATCTAGTGTGATTCACTAATTCATCCTCATCTTGACCTTCTATTGATTCATCATTAAATTCATTTGAGGATAAATGATCATTTTTATTTAAATTGTCAGGGATAAAATCAACAAGTTCATTTAAAGCATCTTGATTATTTGCGCAATGATCATGTGAAACCACCACTAATGGATCTTGGTCAATGTCCCCACTTTCTTCTTCTTCAAAAAGATGATGAGAAATTAAAGGATTGTTAATGATAGAATGATTAATGAGTTTCTCCGAAGGAGGAACTTCAATAGACTTGTTGACTAAAGGCTCATCCTCAGAAATTTCCTCAAGATCAGGACTAAGACTACCTAAAAAGGAACTTGAAAAATTATGATTTATACAATGATTATGGGTTTGACTTTCAATCGATTCAAAAGTGGAAGACTTATCCTCAAAAGAAATTGAGCAGGAGGGGTCATCTTCGGATGTTGACAATTCACTTAATGTTTGATTATTAATAGATTCAACAATTGGATAAAAAAGGGGACGGTTTTGATTTGAAAAATATATATCATCGAATTCACTTCCCCATCTTTCTAAGAAACTTTGCTCAAACATATCATACCCGGAAATGCTATTGGACTCCAAACTTAAGAACCAGATCTCAGCTCTTTCTTTGAAGGACGAAGCCAATAGTTTCATACACACATCCTCATGGGTTATGGATAAATCTTTAATAATTTCCCTAAAAAGTTCAAGGTGTCTTTTAGCAGATACTTCATGACTTCCATCAAACTTAGACAACCTTTCACGGGCTTGATGAGGGATGTGATGAGGATACCCAACAATTTTTGAGAAGTCAAAAACTTTCAAACGACCAAAAGTCCTAGGCCGCTCAGAAGCAGCCGTGGATGGCCAAATTTTTAATTTTTTTATTTTTATATATTTTTTATTTTTTATTTTTTTTAAAATAAGAACCTAAATACCAAATAATGCACCCCATGGGTTCTAGATAATGATAGGATCGATCACCAGTGGAGTCGCTTATGTGGAGTCGCCAGGTAGATTTTAAAACTCTTCTACCAAGATGTATGTCGTTTAAAGTGCAGGGAGAGAGTGAGACAAAACATATGTTGAACCAAGGTAGGCCTCTACCTCCCCGGCAACGGCGCCAAAAATGTTATCACACAACTTGTAGTTGCCCCTAGAGGTATCCCATCCGGGACGGTAGAGGAGATAGGCAACTAAAGAGGTGACCCAAGAGATGCCACGGTTCCCAATGCAATGCGGGAGTCACGTCAACCGAGGCACTCTTCGCTTTAGGTCAAGGTGTAACTAGACCAAGGGGGAGACCCTATACCCCAATCACAGTTGATTGGACCCAAACAAAGGTTTCTAAGGGTAGGTAAATGATGAGTTACGGAAACCAATGCAAGGCTAAGTGGACCTAATGGTTAAGGAATGGTTGAAGGTGGTGTAATGGATAGTTAGTGTTTCAACCTATGTATGGTTTAGGCCACATGGTGGGGTATGATTACTAGGTATAGTACCATGTGTTTTCACAAGTGGGTCTTGTTTTCTTGGGAAGCGTGAAATGGTTCTACGTGGACCCACAAGGTGAAGTTAGGTATGAGGTTGGTACTATAGGTTAGATCTAGGCTAGATCTATAAGTCTGAGTTGGTTCTAGGATTACCCATGTACTAGATCTAGGGTTTGACACAAATCCCAAGGAGTGCGACTTGCTTGGAAAAGGACTAGTGCCTTGTTGGATGGGCTAATGGGGTCAAGAAGGATGTCAAAGTATAGATCGGGACACCTAGAATCCAAGTCAAGTGGGTTGAATGAGATCCAATGGTTAGATCTTACTAGAGCTAGGTTTTTAAGTGATGACCAAAAGTGGACCACAATCCCTTAAAACAAGGAATGCAATCCCCAAGGCGGATCTTGACAAACAGACAGTGTAGAACTAGGTTTCAAGGCATGGGCATTCCAAATCCACGAAAATCTCAAACACCCACTTCCTAGAAGTGGACCAACTCAAAACTTCAAGGGGGTGCGACTTGCTCAAGGAAGGGCAAAAGATGGGTTTGGTGGACCAAATCAAGTCCAATGGCCACCAAACTGTAGATCCAAGTGGCTTGTACCCCGATCTATGTGTCTTCAAAATTTCAAGTGAACCCAATGGCTAGATCTTAGTAGATCTAAGTTTTAAGATACCAAGAGAATCAAAAGGGGGTTTCAACCCCTTAAAACATGGAGAGATGTCCACAAGGTAGTTTTCACCAAAGTAAAGACGTGGGTATAGGTTATCAAGTGTCTAGATTTCAAATCAAGTGGGATCTCACCTACCCATGTGCTAGATCTAACCCAACAAGCTTCTCTTAGGAAAATCGATTTAGGCTCAAGAAGGCTTTTTGCATTGAAAAGTGTGTCGATTTTTAGCCAATCACCACTAAACTATAGATCCAACTAGGGGTGGATCGTATAGAGGTGGGTTTTTGATATCTTTTCAATTGCAAGGCTAGATCTAAGTAGATCTGAAAAATACCAAAAATAAGGGTTTTAATTTGATTAGGGTTTTTATGATCTAGAAATTATGGAAGATTCAAGGAAGAGAAGATCATACCTCTTGGAACATACCTGGATGAAGAGATGAATGCTAGTTGAGACGAGGATTACTTTGCCAAAGATCAAATGGAGAATTGTTGAAGCCCTCTTGCCAAATCGATTTTTCCAAGCCATATGTGATTCCTTCTAACCTGTCAAGCCAAGGAGCAAAGCATCAATCAGTTTAACAAATTGAAGGTAGATACAAGCAAGAGAGAGAGAAACATAGAATAGTTGACACAAAGGAAAAACTACTCCCTGTTAGACCAAAGCGACTTCTTCCAAGATTGAAGGGCAAGCCTCCCCACCAATTCGCCCTTGTCCAAAATCGCCCTCTTCACCTGCAAATAAAGTATGGCAAATATGCAAGATAGCTATAATAGATCCTCCAGTGCAATGGACAATAGCATTTACAATCGAAACAACCAACATCCACTCCAATCCAAGCATGTACTCCAAAAGGTAGAAATTTTATTCCAAGAGCCAAGAGCCAAAAATCTCTAGATCATTTTTACAATGAGAGGCTCCCTCCTTAAATAGGATGGGGAGAGAGTACAATCATAACCACTTTTTACATGAGTGGCTAAGATTAAAAGATCATAAGATCTAATCAATGGTTGAGATGAGCTCAACAATAAAATACATGGATCACTAATAAAATATAATGTAAGTGGACAAAATCACCCTACAAGAGGGGAATCCCACCAAATCATGATGACCAAATATCATAAGAGGCTTATGGTGGGTCCAAGGGGTAATTTTATCCCTCCTTGGTCAATCCCCATAGCACAATAACCAAAAAATAATCATGAATGTACCAAATCGTGCCTCCATAGTGAAGTCGTGGTCCTCAAAAGACCTCAAAAATCCACAGAAAGTGCCATAAGTGATGGATGCGGGCCCCGATGAAGCTGAAACTGCTGGAGAAGGTGTGGAAGGTCCCGATCTATCCTCACTGATCATACCATGCCATAAATTTGCCTCAGTAGCCCAAATCGATTTCCTCAATAGCCATTTCTACCAATCCTGAAATTCCTCGGGAAGCGTGAAACTGCCCAAAACAGCCTCTTGGAGTGCCTGCGCTGTCAAGGTGAGGGCACCAGTGTGTCCGGGAGGGGGGTAATATGGTAAAAACAAGTGGCTGTACCACCCCCTCCATCATCAGCGCCCTAGGTCAACCGGATAAAAATCACATCTGCTCCGACAGGGCCTCCGACAAACCAAAACTGCACTAGGACAGCCTACTGAGGCTGAATCATCACCGTAAGTGCCCGGAACTGAAAACAAACTGTCCCATTGGACTCAGAAGGTCCAAATCCATCCAAGATGTGTACTCATACACCATATGAATCTTTGCATGATCAAAATAAATATCCAATATACCGGATCAAGGCCAATAATAATGCGCTGTACATATACAAACACTGCTGCAACCCCAGAATCATCATCATAACCCTGTAGCTGCTGCATAGAGTCATCATGTATGTATACATAGACCATATATCATCTATCCATATCATCATAAGGTCCAACATCTCATGTCCCATGGTCCTCCATGGTCAAACTAGGTCTAACCAAGACCAAATATAACTCAGATCATCATTAATAGCTGCTGCAAAGTGTCAAGGTTAATATATGCTCTACAACTTATTCAAATAATGATTATAACACAGAGTAATCATGACCGGCGATCTAAATCCAAATATATAGTGTCGTTAATTATTATTATTACTCAGACTAGACTTTCAGGATCATACTCACTTCATAGTTGTGATCAATTTGCTAGTGAAGGGTGAAGGCTTAAATTAACTGGCTAGGCTAAGGGATGACTTGACTGTCTTGAATTTGTGACACTTTGGCAAGGGAAAGGGAATACACCATAGTATATACTGAATGAGCAATAACACAGGGAATGGCAGTGTCTCACAAATGGATGAGTTGTTTAAAGAGGGTTTATTCACCTTCACAGATGCGCACAATCCATAATACAAATAAGGCCAGCAATTGTTTAGATGTAGCTTTTAAGTTCCATTGCTTTTTGGGCCTGAAGTTTCCATAGCCTTGATCTATGTGTGTTTACAAACACATTGCATAGATTTACATTTTTCTTTTAGGCTTTATGCTGCAGGTGTGTTTTTAAGGCACTTGTTTACCTGAGCACTTCTAGGTGTGTCATAGACAGCTTGTTTACCTAGGTATTTATTTTCCACAAGATATAAAATTTTATTTTCATAGCCATTTTCATTTGGCATGCCTTTCATTCATGTGTGTTTAGAAACACATTGCATGAATGGGCTTTTCATACAAGATATAGCATTTCATTTTTCCAGATTTTGTATTCATGGCAGCACTAAAAGTTTCAGGTTTAGCCAACACAACTTTAGAAACTAGGGGGAATTCACAAGGAACTCCAACTCGCCATAGGCAAGTTTTGTCACCAACTCAGAGCCGAGAAACAATAAACAGGGAAGCTCATTCAATACAGAGGCTACAGTGGGGAAAAGATCCTCCATGTCACTAGTCAAGTAGTAAATCAGGGTGATAAACTAAAAGGTAGGTAATGGATGGATGGAGACAATGAATGATGGAGCCGACACTAGCAAGCCAAGGTATGGTGGAAAGATCACCTCTATTCTCCCTAAGGAGGGTAATACCAATGAGTATGAATAGTGAACTTCTAAGTCTGAGTAGGGACAATAATATATATATAATAAGATCAACCAGGTCCGCATATCTATATGATCGCCAGATCATGACACTAAGTGCTAAGACATGCTATAAGAATAAGTATAAAAGCAATATAACCATAACACAATGATATACCTGCTGAGTCATATACCTGAATGCTCATCAACCTGTACCATCATCTGTCCTCTGAAACTGCTGCTGTAACTCTGGGCACTACAACTGCTCTGTACCAATGGTATAATGGCTACATCGGTCATCTCTCTGAGTGTCCTGAGACTCAGTCATGGCATAGGGAATACATATGCTATCCAAAATCTGATAGCGATCCATAGATAGCTGCTCATCTCATCATCTCAGAGTAAAGGAACTGGCTGAAATGTGCTCTGGAATCTGAAAAATAATGTATGGTAGCCTGGCTACTATATATGTGATAACATCTGGCTCCAGCTGGGACAAGTGCTCTAAGGGAGAGAGCGCTTGAGAACCTCAGACTCTCTGGTCTCGAACTGCTCTGCATCAATCTTCAATCCAACACTGCACCATCATTATTTTCAGCTTTTATTTTGCACCTGTACCTGCGCTCACAAACACTAGAATACCTCATGGAGCATGTATGGGAAAAATATGTAAAATAAAACTGAAACTGAAATCTACTCTAAAACGGAAACTAAAAATGCGTAAAAGAAAAATTTAAACTAACATGGCATATATCATTTATTCATCATTCATTATTTTTATTACTGTGCAGGAAGAAAATAGATCCTTTTTTTTATTATTTTATTTTATTTAAAGCAGGCAATCTTACTTGCACAGGCAGCCAAAAATGTAAACGGAAATTAAAAATTCTTCAATGCATGCAGGAGAAGAGACAAGCTTAGGAAAAAGCCAGGCTCAACTCAATCAAACACAAAGCAAGCAGAAAAAGCAAAGTGGGCAATACTCAGCACACAGAAAAAGGAAAAAGCACACCAATCCTATTGCTCAAGTGAGCTTATTCAAGACCTACCTACCCTACTCTAACCCGTCAACACAAATGCTAGGTAAAATCATAAATCCAGTGTAACCATTCATCAAATAGGTTAATGGTTCTTCTTAGATTTTTGTTGATAAAGCAAGTCAAGATTGGATTAAAGACTATTGAATTTGAGAGCCCAATCTTCTTAGCTTGTTCAGAAATTGAAGAAAAAATTGAGTGGGGCAAAATGAGATCATGCCAATAAAAATGATTGATGCAAACATCCTCTATCCAAGAATTGACAGGATCATAAAATTTATGCAAGTTGAACTCAGAGATGGATGGAGGGAAGTCATAAGGCATGTGATTCGGTTCATTTTCACACAAATTAACTTCTTCATTTGCTTCTCTCACATAATCAATTTGATTCTCCTTGGGATTGATGATCAAATAAAAACCAAGTGGGGACAAATCAAGGCTTGAAAGACGAAAAATCAAAACTAGACCCACTTGATGCTCAAAAATGGAGAAAAGATGGAATTGATCTCTAAACACCTTTTCTAGCCACCAGGAATGATTAAAAACTTGACAACAAGCATTATGGTTCAAAAGTGACTGAAAAGGGAAATGAAGTGCTTTTTCTCCAAACATGTAATCATGCTTATACTTTCTGTTAAAAATTTCAAAAGCAAAAGATTGACTAGGCCACCAACCCCAAAAAGATTGGAAAAGATGGGTAGGGAGGGTGGAAGCAATTTCTCCCAGATGAATAGAAAAATTTGGCCTTGGAATTTGACAAAAGAAAAGGCCTTTTAAAGCAAAATTGTTTATTCTGGGAATGATAAACTTTTGATCAAGTCTTATATTTACAAACCGAGGACAAGATTTTAATTCTAATAAATGGATGAAGCTGTTTTGACTAAGGATGGAAAATTTTAAAGACTCATTATAAGAAGTGGAACAAGGATTAGAGCATCTAGTGTGATTCACTAATTCATCCTCATCTTGACCTTCTATTGATTCATCATTAAATTCATTTGAGGATAAATGATCATTTTTATTTAAATTGTCAGGGATAAAATCAACAAGTTCATTTAAAGCATCTTGATTATTTGCACAATGATCATGTGAAACCACCACTAATGGATCTTGGTCAATGTCCCCACTTTCTTCTTCTTCAAAAAGATGATGAGAAATTAAAGGATTGTTAATGATAGAATGATTAATGAGTTTCTCCGAAGGAGGAACTTCAATAGACTTGTTGACTGAAGGCTCATCCTCAGACATTTCCTCAAGATCAGGACTAAGACTACCTAAAAAGGAACTTGAAAAATTATGATTTATACAATGATTATGGGTTTGACTTTCAATCGATTCAAAAGTGGAAGACTTATCCTCAAAAGAAATTGAGCAGGAGGGGTCATCTTCGGATGTTGACAATTCACTTAATGTTTGATTATTAATAGATTCAACAATTGGATAAAAAAGGGGACGGTTTTGATTTGAAAAATATATATCATCGGATTCACTTCCCCATCTTTCTAAGAAACTTTGCTCAAACATATCATACCCGGAAATGCTATTGGACTCCAAACTTAAGAACCAGATCTCAGCTCTTTCTTTGAAGGACGAAGCCAATAGTTTCATACACACATCCTCATGGGTTATGGATAAATCTTTAATAATTTCCCTAAAACGTTCAAGGTGTCTTTTAGCAGATACTTCATGACTTCCATCAAACTTAGACAACCTTTCACGGGCTTGATGAGGGATGTGATGAGGATACCCAACAATTTTTGAGAAGTCAAAAACTTTCAAACGACCAAAAGTCCTAGGCCGCTCAGAAGCAGCCGTGGATGGCCAATTTTTTTTTTTTTTTTTTTTTATATATACTTTTTTTTTCTTTTTTTTAAATAAGAACCTAAATACCAAATAATGCACCCCATGGGTTCTAGATAATGATAGGATCGATCACCAGTGGAGTCGCTTATGTGGAGTCGCCAGGTAGATTTTAAAACTCTTCTACTAAGATGTATGTCGTTTAAAGTGCAGGGAGAGAGTGAGACAAAACATATGTTGAACCAAGGTAGGCCTCTACCTCCCCGGCAACGGCGCCAAAAATGTTATCACACAACTTGTAGTTGCCCCTAGAGGTATCCCATCCGGGACGGTAGAGGAGATAGGCAAATAAAGAGGTGACCCAAGAGATGCCACGGTTCCCAATGCAATGCGGGAGTCACGTCAACCGAGGCACTCTTCGCTTTAGGTCAAGGTGTAACTAGACCAAGGGGGAGACCCTATACCCCAATCACAGTTGATTGGACCCAAACAAAGGTTTCTAAGGGTAGGTAAATGATGAGTTATGGAAACCAATGCAAGGCTAAGTGGACCTAATGGTTAAGGAATGGTTGAAGGTGGTGTAATGGATAGTTAGTGTTTCAACCTATGTATGGTTTAGGCCACATGGTGGGGTATGATTACTAGGTATAGTACCATGTGTTTTCACAAGTGGGTCTTGTTTTCTTGGGAAGCGTGAAATGGTTCTACGTGGACCCATAAGGTGAAGTTAGGTATGAGGTTGGTACTATAGGTTAGATCTAGGCTAGATCTATAAGTCTGAGTTGGTTCTAGGATTACCCATGTACTAGATCTAGGGTTTGACACAAATCCCAAGGAGTGCGACTTGCTTGGAAAAGGACTAGTGCCTTGTTGGATGGGCTAATGGGGTCAAGAAGGATGTCAAAGTATAGATCGGGACACCTAGAAGCCAAGTCAAGTGGGTTGAATGAGATCCAATGGTTAGATCTTACTAGATCTAGGTTTTTAAGTGATGACCAAAAGTGGACCACAATCCCTTAAAACAAGGAATGCAATCCCCAAGGCGGATCTTGACAAACAGACAGTGTAGAACTAGGTTTCAAGGCATGGGCATTCCAAATCCACGAAAATCTCAAACACCCACTTCCTAGAAGTGGACCAACTCAAAACTTCAAGGGGGTGCGACTTGCTCAAGGAAGGGAAAAAGATGGGTTTGGTGGACCAAATCAAGTCCAATGGCCACCAAACTGTAGATCCAAGTGGCTTGTACCCAGATCTATGTGTCTTCAAAATTTCAAGTGAACCCAATGGATAGATCTTAGTAGATCTAAGTTTTAAGATACCAAGAGAATCAAAAGGGGGTTTCAACCCCTTAAAACATGGAGAGATGTCCACAAGGTAGTTTTCACCAAAGTAAAGACGTGGGTATAGGTTATCAAGTGTCTAGATTTCAAATCAAGTGGGATCTCACCTACCCATGTGCTAGATCTAACCCAACAAGCTTCTCTTAGGAAAATCGATTTAGGCTCAAGAAGGCTTTTTGCATTGAAAAGTGTGTCGATTTTTAGCCAATCACCACCAAACTATAGATCCAACTAGGGGTGGATCCTATAGAGGTGGGTTTTTGATATCTTTTCAATTGCAAGGCTAGATCTAAGTAGATCTGAAAAATACCAAAAATAAGGGTTTTAATTTGATTAGGGTTTTTATGATCTAGAAATTATGGAAGATTCAAGGAAGAGAAGATCATACCTCTTGGAACATACCTGGATGAAGAGATGAATGCTAGTTGAGACGAGGATTACTTTTCCAAAGATCAAATGGAGAATTGTTGAAGCCCTCTTGCCAAATCGATTTTTCCAAGCCACATGTGATTCCTTCTAACCTGTCAAGCCAAGGAGCAAAGCATCAATCAGTTTAACAAATTGAAGGTAGATACAAGCAAGAGAGAGAGAAACATAGAATAGTTGACACAAAGGAAAAACTACTCCCTGTTAGACCAAAGCGACTTCTTCCAAGATTGAAGGGCAAGCCTCCCCACCAATTCGCCCTTGTCCAAAATCGCCCTCTTCACCTGCAAATAAAGTATGGCAAATATGCAAGATAGCTATAATAGATCCTCCAGTGCAATGGACAATAGCATTTACAATCAAAACAACCAACATCCACTCCAATCCAAGCATGTACTCCAAAAGGTAGAAATTTTATTCCAAGAGCCAAGAGCCCAAAATCTCTAGATCATTTTTACAATGAGAGGCTCCCTCCTTAAATAGGATGGGGAGAGAGTACAATCATAACCACTTTTTACATGAGTGGCTAAGATTAAAAGATCATAAGATCTAATCAATGGTTGAGATGAGCTCAACAATAAAATACATGGATCACTAATAAAATATAATGTAAGTGGACAAAATCGCCCTACAAGAGGGGAATCCCACCAAATCATGATGACCAAATATCATAAGAGGCTTATGGTGGGTCCAAGGGGTAATTTTATCCCTCCTTGGTCAATCCCCATAGCACAATAACCAAAAAATAATCATGAATGTACCAAATCGTGCCTCCATAGTGAAGTCGTGGTCCTCAAAAGACCTCAAAAATCCACAGAAAGTGCCATAAGTGATGGATGCGGGCCCCGATGAAGCTGAAACTGCTGGAGAAGGTGTGGAAGGTCCCGATCTATCCTCACTGATCATCCCATGCCATAACTTTGCCTCAGTAGCCCAAATCGATTTCCTCAATAGCCATTTCTACCAATCCTGAAATGCCTCGGGAAGCGTGAAACTGCCCAAAACAGCCTCTTGGAGTGCTTGCGCTGTCAAGGTGAGGGCACCAGTGTGTCCGGGAGGGGGGTAATATGGTAAAAACAAGTGGCTGGACCACCCCCTCCATCATCAGCGCCCTAGGTCAACCGGATAAAAATCACATCTGCTCCGACAGGGCCTCCGACAGACCAAAACTGCACTAGGACAGCCTACTGAGGCTAAATCATCACCGTAAGTGCTCGGAACTGAAAAAAAACTGTCCCATTGGACTCAGAAGGTCCAAATCCATCCAAGATGTGTACTCATACACCATATGAATCTCTGCATGATCAAAATAAATATCCAATATACCAGATCAAGGCCAATAATAATGCGCTGTACATATACAAACACTGCTGCAACCCCAGAATCATCATCATAACCCTGTAGCTGCTGCATAGAGTCATCATGTATGTATACATAGACCATATATCATCTATCCATATCATCATAAGGTCCAACATCTCAAGTCCCATGGTCCTCCATGGTCAAACTAGGTCTAACCAAGACCAAATATAACTCAGATCATCATTAATAGTTGCTGCAAAGTGTCAAGGTTAATATATGCTCTACAACTTATTCAAATAACGATTATAACACAGAGTAATCATGACCGGCGATCTAAATCCAAATATATAGTGTCGTTAATTATTATTATTACTCAGACTAGACTTTCAGGATCATACTCACTTCATAGTTGTGATCAATTTGCTAGTGAAGGGTGAAGGCTTAAATTAACTGGCTAGGCTAAGGGATGACTTGACTGTCTTGAATTTGTGACACTTTGGCAAGGGAAAGGGAATACACCATAGTATATACTGAATGAGCAATAACACGGGGAATGGCGGTGTCTCACAAATGGATGAGTTGTTTAAAGAGGGTTTATTCACCTTCACAGATGCACACAATCCATAATACAAATAAGGCCAGCAATTGTTTAGATGTAGCTTTTAAGTTCCATTGCTTTTTGGGCCTGAAGTTTCCATAGCCTTGATCTATGTGTGTTTACAAACACATTGCATAGATTTACATTTTTCTTTTAGGCTTTATGCTGCAGGTGTGTTTTTAAGGCACTTGTTTACCTGAGCACTTCTAGGTGTGTCATAGACAGCTTGTTTACCTAGGTATTTATTTTCCACAAGATATAACATTTTATTTTCATAGCCATTTTCATTTGGCATGCCTTTCATTCATGTGTGTTTAGAAACACATTGCATGAATGGGCTTTTCATACAAGATATAGCATTTCATTTTTCCAGATTTTGTATTCATGGCAGCACTAAAAGTTTCAGGTTTAGCCAACACAACTTTAGCGACTAGGGGGAATTCACAAGGAACTCCAACTCTCCATAGGCAAGTTTTGTCACCAACTCAGAGCCGAGACACAATAAACAGGGAAGCTCATTCAATACAGAGGCTACAGTGGGGAAAAGATCCTCCATGTCACTAGTCAAGTAGTAAATCAGGGTGATAAACTAAAAGGTAGGTAATGGATGGATGGAGACAATGAATGATGGAGCCGACACTAGCAAGCCAAGGTATGGTGGAATGATCACCTCTATTCTCCCTAAGGAGGGTAATACCAATGAGTATGAATAGTGAACTTCTAAGTCTGAGTAGGGAAAATAATATATATATAATAAGATCAACCAGGTCCGCATATCTATATGATCGCCAGATCATGACACTAAGTGCTAAGACATGCTATAAGAATAAGTATAAAAGCAATATAACCATAACACAATGATATACCTGCTGAGTCATATACCTGAATGCTCATCAACCTGTACCATCATCTGTCCTCTGAAACTGCTGCTGTAACTCTGGGCACTACTGACTGCTCTGTACCAATGGTATAATGGCTACATCGGTCATCTCTCTGAGTGTCCTGAGACTCAGTCATGGCATACGGAATACATATGCTATCCAAAATCTGATAGCGATCCATAGATAGCTGCTCATCTCATCATCTCAGAGTAAAGGAACTGGCTGAAATGTGCTCTGGAATCTGAAAAATAATGTATGGTAGCCCGGCTACTATATATGTGATAACAGGTAACATACTTGGGGGAGTTTAATAGGTATTATTCGTGGAATGAGTCATGTAAGGTCGAATTGGAGTGGAATAATAACCCCCATGGAAGAGGAAGAGGCATCTTAGAAGAATTGTGACACTTGGAGCTAGATTCCCTAACTCCTATGACAACAATGATGAATATTCTATGACACCTATGACAAAGTTCAGACTTGATTGCTGACATATGACATATATGACATGTAAGGGCTAAAAGTAGCCTCCAAGAGGGCGCACAAGGGAGTTATGGAAGCCAAGAAGCTTCCCCATTCGAATTGAGGGAAGATGGAGACTAGGAATTGTTGGACAAGTGGCACACATTGAAATATCTTGGGTGGAATTCAAGCGAAGGATTCCTTTGGAATTTTATAAAAGACAAGAAAAAAGAATGAAAGCATCTTTTGATCATTTCTCATTTTGAAAATTGGAGAGCATAGCTTGTCCATGCTAGTGGAGTGTTTACTCTACTTTCCTTAGTACCAATTTCGAGGGTGAAAGATTCCCATCCTAATTGGCAATTGGAGAGGCCATTCAGACCTTTCATTTGGAGCTACAATGGATTCATTTTTTCCCAGTTGAATCTACAGGGAAACTCAGAAGATCCTCGGGTCGAAATACCACGTGAAACTATGTAAAAATACCAAACAATGCATAAATGGTGCCATTTTCCCTATATCATGTTGCGAGAGCTTGAAGTTGCTTTATTTAGATTTGTATCAGTCAATATCTGTGTTTTTATTTATGTATGGATAGCCATTAATGTCGTGAAGAATTTTCATACACATTGGATAAGTCTTTGGAACCTAAATCTCTAAATTCATAACAAGTGGTGGAGTTTCCTAGCTTTTCACCCTATGTGAAGGCATGTCTACAAACCTCTAATTTATGGGAGTTGCAGAAGCCTTTAGGAACTGATTAATGATGCATTTGGGTTCCCATTGAAGTACTTTAACTAATCCATGTGTCTTTTCTGGAATCTGGGAGGGTCATACTGCATTTGGGAAGCCATTTGTGACTCCTACCCTTGGGGGTTTGAACCTCGAATTTCCTAGTGAATTTCCCTATTTTCTCCTGAACTTAAATGAATATCGCAGAAGTATTTTGAGAGTGTAAAATCATTCATAAGCTTCATTTTTCTATCTTAACATCCTTAAAACACCTTAAGAATGAATTGTAAATCCTTAGGAGTCTTTTGGAGCCATCTACCCTTGGGGGTTTCAACATCGATTTTCCTAGTAATTCTTCCTTTCATTCTCTAATTGTAAATGCAAGTTGTTGACGTATATAGAACTTGTCCAAGCATATAATATCTGCTTTAGTGTGTCCAAATACATCTCAATCCACTCCATACATCATTCAAAAATATTTGGGATCATTTGGGACAGTTTGGGCTTCACTAGTCCAAGTTTCGAAAATTGGCTAAATTGGGAAAAATTCCAAATTGGGGACATTATAGCATGCTTAGAATTTTGTATCATCAACAATCACAATCGTCAACATTATTGGAGAAACCACTTAATATGGGACATGTATATGAAATCCATTGGATTGATTATGACATTCCAATTAGTATGATTAGAATTTTGGACATCCAATGCACATAGACGTGTATACAAAATCCATAATTTCAATGTTTCAAATTTTGTCTATGTATATAAAAATCAATTTAGATGATTGAAATTTTTTACCCTTTTGACATTCAACTTAGTGTCCTTACACTTTGTGCATTCACCCAATGTATATAAATGTGTATATGGAATCCATTTGAAAGACTACACTTGTGGCCTTTGACATTCAACTTGGTGTCCTTAGAATTTTATATCAACAAAAATCACAATGGTCAACATTATTGGAGAATCCACATATATATCACATGTATATGAAATCAATTAGAATGATTCTAAAATTCAACTGAGTGTGCTTAAAATTTTGGACACCCAATGCAAGTAGACATGTATGCAAAATCCATTTCGATGATTCCACTTTTGTCCCTTCTTGACATTCAACCTAGATCCCTTATACTTTGCACTCTCACTCACTGTGTAGTGATCATTAACCCATAAGTTGAATCACACCAATCATGTAGAACCCTTAAAATTCAAAAATAACCAAAATACATTCACCACAAGAGTAACACCAAGAAGTAGAGATAACCCTTAAGGTAGAGTAACACCATCAACTATTCCTTAAGGAAGGTACACGCTATAAGCCATGCTTACTATAATACAATTCGTCCAACATACGGATAATTCATGTCATTCTTTTTATGATCCTCCATAGGAGTGTAATGGGGGATCGAAGGGCCCATTAAAGTAATAATAGTTGTTTCCATTCAATTTAAGGTGGACTAGGTCCACTGTGTTTGTTATTATTAAATAAGGCTCACTACGATAGTTATTATTGAATAAATGTAACGAGACCTCATTAAAGAAGGTCCATTAGGTAGTTAGGAGGCTCTTATGGTTAGATTTCTCTTGTGAACTATAAATAAGGATGGAGTCCTCCTTATGAAAACTATGGAAGAATATTGTAGTTGAAGCTTATCTCTAGAGAGGCCACCTAACCTTAAGAGGCAAGTGAACATGAGTGGATTCCTTCCATAAAATGATCGATTGTAAGGTTCCATAACTTAGAGGGTTTTAAATTAATATAACTTGGATCATTTTTATGTTATTATTGGATAAATTGTATGTGTGCCTAATATTTTCAAATCTATGGTATAAAACAACTAGATATCTTGTATGTGGTAAGCTTTATAGTACATGCACATGTAAATTTGAAATCTATGCAGCATACAATGACTAAATTTAAGTAGGATTGTGTTAAATTGGAGGATGCTTATGTTATCAATATCACATATTGTTTCATCATTGAAGAGTATACCTAAGAAAGATATGCATGGCATGGTTTGAAGATGCTTATGAGGATTGGTATGTGTATAGTTGTAATTTTTTGGGCAGATGACTACTTTCATACTCTTTTTTATGACCTTTCTCCACAATATGAAGATAAAATTGTGGAGGTAAGACAACATCAAGTTGTCCCTGACAATTTCAAGTATGTTTTTTCTTTAGTAGTAGCATTCCTCTTAGATCCAACATTTTACTACTATATGCAGGATTTGTTTGACTTGAATGGTTATACTTCTTTGAATCTCATGTCCATCATGGGCATGTGTGAATCACAACAATCAGGGGTTCATGGAGCTTATGTGTTATTAATGGGGTGTTAGCTGGAACTCGTGGACATTAGGCCACATTTATGGATCAATCCCTTGAACTACTTTGATATTCCATTTGTCCTTGCACATGGTACATTGACTACTTCACAATTGGAATTAGCACTCATACATGGGACCCATGCTTAAGATGGATCTTCTTGGACTACTTCAATATGGTGGCTCACACTTGTCTATGGGACCTTGGTCCCTTTTCCTACTTTAGCATGGAGATCAACATTCATCCTCGGGACCCTATTTTATGCTTGTACTTCCTCACATCAAGTGTTGAGTTTAATGCTTTTCTAAGGGGGGTGGAGTATTATGATCCTTCCTATAGGTATAATGGTAGGATGAAGATCCCATTAGAGTAAAATAGTGAAGGTCATTCAATATAAGGTGGACTATGTCCACTATGTTTGTTATTACTAAATAACCCCCACAATGGTAGTTATTGAATAAATGTAATGGGACCTCATTAAAGAAGGTCCACTAGGAAATGAGTAGGATTTTATGGTTATAGTTCTTTTGTGAACCATAAATAAGGATGGATTCCTCCTTATGAAAGGCATGGAAGAATATTGTTATTAGAGCTTAGCTCTAGAAAAGATACCCAACCTTAAGAGGAAGAGAACATGAGTGGATTCCTTCCATAAAATGATCATTTGTTTAAGGTGTTTCCCTACCTTAATGATTTTGATATTAATATAATGTGGAGCATTTCTATGTTATTATTGTTAAATTTTCAGAATTTACTTCAATATGATCTTGGATCTTAATTGAGAGAACAACATGTACAGCAAATCTACAGCATATCAATCATGGACACAATAATGCAAGCACACAAGAGACACAGAGTTTACTTGGGGAAAACCATAAAGGTGAAAAACCCCAATAACTTCCTCAGAGATAGATAGAGCAATGATACAACCAGAATACAAGAGATAGTCTTCTCCTAACAGCAGAGCCTCCTCCCCCACAAGTGCGCCACTCTCCCAAGTGTGAGTGAGAGAAATAGAATGTGTAAAATGAGAGAGACACACTCTCTATTTATACACTAACTTGACTTGACCTTTACTCAACTAGGTCGGCCTTAACTTAACCACTTAACATAATGCTGACTGGGATGACCCCCACTAGGGTGGTCTAATAACCCTTTGACCCACATGGCCGGCCCCCAATAGGGTGGTCTAATAACCCTTTGAGCCATATGACTTATACAGGGCCAACCCCAACAAGGTGGTCTAATAACCCATCAAGTATAAGTTACGACACTTACAATATAAATGACGACACTTCCGTATAGAGGAATAATAACATCTCTATAGGAATACAATATGCATATATGTGAAATACATTCCGAAGTTACATATACATCAACACTCCCTCTTAACTAGGAAGGTATTTCTCGACACAGGTCTTCTAGCACAAGTCATCTTCTCTGGATCATTGTCACTGCTGCTGCTATCTCAATCGATCTCTGAATCTACTCGTCATAGGAAGTTCTACAGAGCCAATCCTTTTTCATACTAGATGTAGGCCCACCACCTGCAGGTCTTCGTCATCACTGACCATACTGTGGAAATCTCAGGACTTATTACGTGCGTCACAACACCTTAAAAGAGTCTCTTGACTAGCAAGCACCCTAAAGAGCATCTGAGGCCTTTTTCATCCTATCCAGATCTCCAGGACTTATTACATGTGACCCCACTACAAAACCTCAAAAGAGAATCGCGAGACTGATTACGAGCACAAGGCTCAACCTATCGGATCTCCCAGGGCACAAATTACATGTGGTCACCACAAAACCTCGAAAGAGCATCCCAGGACTGATTACGAGCACAAGGCTCAACCTATCGGATCTCCCAGGGCACAAATTACATGTGGTCATGGAAAAACCTCGAAAGAGCATCCCAGGACTGATTACAAGCACAAGGCTCAACCTATCGGATCTCCCAGGGCACAAATTACATGTGGTCATGGCAAAACATCGAAAGTGCATCCCAGGACTGATTATGAGCAGACGGCTCAACCTATCGGATCTCCCAGGGCACAAATTACATGCCATAGGACAAAACCTCAAAAGAGCATCTGCCAGATATCCCAGGGCACAAATTACATGCCATAGGAAAAACCTCGAAAGACTATCTGCAAATCTCCCAAGGCACAAATTATATGTCCTCCCAAGCAAAACCTTGAAAGACTATCTGCAAATCTCCCAGGGCACAAATTACATGCTTATCTGCACAACCTGTTCCACGGCCACATAGTATCAACCAGATACTCACCATACATCATCCTGATGTACACATGATCATCCTGATCATCATCACTGCAACATCCTGCTACATGTCATATGGAGCAACATCCTGAAGCTCGTCATCCATGATCATCCTGATCATACAATGCATCTACCTGATGCATACCAAGTATCTACCTGATACATATCATCATACATGATCCACCTGATCATATAGTGTATCCACCTGATACAAATACAAATACATGATACATATCACCATACATGATCCACCAGATCATACAATGCATCTACCTGATGCATACCAAGTATCTACCTGATACATATCATCATACATGATCCACCTGATCATACAGTGTATCCACCTGACACAAATACAAATACATGATACATATCACCATACATGATCCACCTGATCATACAATGTATCCACTTGATACATATACAGATACATGGTCCAAGCATCCAACATGATGCATATATAAAATACATACAAATGATCCAACCGATCATATCCAGCATCCAACATGATGCGTACATACATATACATATAAATGATCCAACTAATCATATCCAACATCCAACATGATGTGTACATATATAAATGATCCAACTGATCATATCCAACATCCAACATGATGTGTATACAGAGCAGTAACTAGAGCATCATCCTGATGCTCATCATCCAGCGCTTACATCCATAGCCATGTGAAGGATCCTCCTTCCAACATGCTTAGAATGGCTTCTGCAAATGTGTCCATCTCTTCTTCCTCGAAGTGTCATCAATCTGAAGAACACCAAGCCTCTCCCTGAAGTACTCGAACTTCACCCTGGCTAGTGGCTTCGTCAGCACATCTGTAATCTGCTCGTTCGTCACAATGTACAGGATCTTCACAGCTCCTCTCTGCACCATATCCCTGATATAGTGATATTTGATCTCTATGTGTTTCGACCTGTCATGAAACATCAGGTTCTCGGACAGCTTCACACAACTCTGGTTATCACAAAAGATACCAGTAGCATCCAACGGGAGATTAAATAACTTAGATAGTAGCTTCCATAGCCATACTGCCTCACAACTAGCTGAACAGGCTACAACATACTCTGCCTCAGCTATACTCAGTGCTATGCAAGACTGCTTCCTGCTGAACCAAGAGATCACACCTGATCCCATACTGAAGCAACACCCATATGTGCTCTTCCTATCTGTAGCACTGCCTGCCCAATCTAAATCAACATAACCATACAGGTTAAACTTTTGATTCGCTTCATACTTGAGTCCATAATCCACTGTACCTTTTAGGTACCTCAGAATATGCTTTACAGCAACCAGGTGAACACTCCTCGGATCTGTCAATAATTGGCTCAATGTGTTCACCACAAAGCAAATATCTGGTCTCATGTTCGTCGGGTACATCAAGGACCCAATCATCTGACGATACATAGTGACATCAACGGGTTTAGATGAAGCATCACACAGAAGCTTTAGGTTCGATGCCATAGCCTCGCAGTCCATCATCCCGAGCCTCTTCAGGATCTCTAGTGCATACTTCCCTTGTCCAAGGAAGATTCCATCTTCACTCTGCCACACCTCCATACCTAGAAAGTGGTGCATCATACCCAAGTTCTGCACATATATGACTCCGTGTCATGTGTCTCAGAACCAAGTGGCTTCTCCACATACACTTCTTCTTAAACTACACCATTCAAGAAAGCTGTCTTGAAATCCATCTGGTGTATCTTCTATTTCATCACTTTTATATTTCTCTATGCTGCCATTTGCAGCATGCTTGATCTTGATAGATCCATATGGAAGTCATAACAAACTTCCCTTTAGGTCTTGGGACTACATCCCAAACATCATTCTTCATGATCGATGGATCATGGCATTCTTCCCATATCCTGGGAACTTCAATATCTTCAATAGATAATTTTGTTGCTAAACAAATGTTGTTGTTCTTCTTTTGTAGGTGATGGCATACGATCTTTCCTACACAACAAGTTAAATTGCATGATTAGAAAACATCTCATAGTTTTCAGAACAAATTCATACACATAAAGAAATATGTCATACAGTCATGCAATTATCTTAGCCAATGCTTCAATACAACATTTATCCATATCCTGTAACTTTCTAGATTCCTTCCAATCTCTACCAGAACATTGTTAAGAGTGTGCACAACTCCCATGTCAGCAAAGATGTTTCATTCTAGATAAGTAGCAATGGAATGTTGTACAATGCCATAGGCCACTTACCCATGCATATTAGTAGTATACTGTTCATCAATGCAACTATTCTAATATGCATAATACACAACCTAATTCTAGGAACATCAGTATATACATTATTGAACAGTATTATTTAAACAGTAAATATGCAAGTAATGACAATTCAAATACTTATATTTGTTTGTTTGTTGGGTTGACTCCCTCTCAATCTTTGCTTCTTTTCTACAACTCCATTCTTATGTGGATTGTGAGAAGTGGTCAACTCCCTCTAAATATCTGCATCCTTGCAGAAACTACTGAAGTGTGCTCCTTTGCTTTCTTGCAGGAACAACTAGAGTGTGCTCCCTCTTGATCTTTGCTTCCTGGATTACCTGTCCTTGAATTTACATTTATCCTTAATCACTATGCATGCTTATTAGTATCATCATTGTGTTATCCTTGAGGTCTCATACATAATCACAAATTTATTAGTATAATCTTAATACTATCAAAACACAATAATCCTAAACATGTATATTCATGATCATTCACAGATAATAAACATTAGTATTCAAGGTTTCGGGGAAGTCTTCTTTTACTCATACATATTCTTATTTGATCATAGGACTCTTCTGGTTAGTTCAATCATCAATCAAGATAAGATATATAATATGCATAAAACCCGTGATTGTTCAAACCTATACCTTCATGATTCTTCTGGTTAGTCCTATCATCAATTATGGTAAGAAACATAATATGAATACATCCATGATTATTCAAACCTATGACTTCATGAATAATCATTATCAACAACACAACAGTATAAGATCCTAACAAAAGGTAGGATTCTAGCTTGATATAGGAAAAACATACCTGGATTAGCATGCTAGCTAGTTATGTCTAACATACCCACATAATGTCTTCTAGTTCTCTTCAGTGACTTGAGCTAGTAACCTGCATGTCTCATAAGTTAACCATTGTAGAACCAAGTTATACATACATTGAAAGTAGATCTTCTAGGTGATCCATGACAATGGATGAATCTTTGTCTTCATGTCACCATGAGCATATGTTCTTGAAGTAGAACATGATTTGACTTTCTTGGTGTACCTTTTGTGTTAGCAAATAACATAAACCTCATACAACATCACAATGCATTAGTACAATCATAAGTGTCAAAACCTTAATCAATGAATATCTTCTATTAAGGTGATACGACAAGTCCAGTAATTAATCAAGATTGTACTGTAATGATATGAAGACAAACATATGATAAAGTTAACCATGAAACATACCTGTAAGCCATACCTGTCAAGATTGCTTGTAATCTTCTTATGGAAGGCCTTAGCCTCATCTCCCTCTGAGACAGGAACTTCTTCACTTATGCAAGTGACCAATCCATCTTCTTCTAGGATCAACCCAATCCACTTGATTTGCAAGAACTCGACCTGGAGCTGGATTAGGGTTTGTCAAAGAAACCCCAAAAATTCAAGATTTGAATTTCAAACTTTCGAAAGGATAGAAATATGTGCCTTGATGAGTTGATCAAGTTGGTGTATTCAGAATTTGAAAACTGCAAAGTTTCACCCCTCAAAATTGCCTTTTAGATTTCTGGATTCACTTGGGAGGACCCTGAATTAGGGTTTGAGTTTCTCGGAGCTTCACCCAACCAAAAGATTTGATTCAAAACTTTAAGCTTTGATTTTTCTAAGGAGCTTCCAGCCGTGTTCACAGATTTCCAAAATTTCAATTTTTGCAGAAGCCCTAATTTTCCATCTTTCCGATCAAAGTCCCGAACTGGGGTTTGATCAAGCCCGACCTTCTGCCCAACCAAAAAATATGATCTTGGTCTCTAAATTTTGATTTTGATGAGTAGCATCGAGCCGTGGTCTCCGATTACAAAAATTCCAACTTTCTTCAAAGCCCTAAATTCTGGAAGCCATGAATGAAGGTACTCAAAAATAATTCTGTTTTGACAGAAATATGTACCTGATTGTTTCTGGTGTAACTCTGAACTTTTTGATCCACAGGGTCTGAAATTTTTTTTCTGAGATAACCCGACCTGTTATCTTTCCATCTCGACAGGTCTGACCTCAATTGGATTCTCTGAGAGAGAGTTATGCCAAGTGTCACAACGTGACCTGTTTATGGGATAATACAAGAGAGCAAGCTTGTACGGAGTGCCACGTGTCACTGTTTCAACTTCGGCCTCTGAACAATTTTCCTGAGATAGCACGACCTGTTATCTTTCCATCTCGACAGGTCTGACCTCAATTGGATTCTCTGAGAGAGAGTTATGCCAAGTGTCTCAACGTGACCTGTTTATGGGATAATACAGGAGAGCGAACTTGTACGGTGTGCCACGTGTCACTGGTTCCACTTCAGACTCTAAAAAAATTTCGTGAGATAGTACAGTCTGTGTACTACCTGCCACGTTTTATGAAATTTCATTTGGAGCTTCCTAGCCCAAGTTATGACCTTTTTCCCAAGGTCACCGGATTTTGACTCACATCTGGAAGAGGTAGAAACCCTATATTGTACAGATCATAAATCACAAAGTACAACGAATTAGAGGTTTTCCTTTGGACACAAGGTACATGGGGATCGAATCTTCGACTTGTAAAAGTTTCAGATCCGAACACTTCGCCAAAATGGATTTATAGCGAAAGTGCTACGATGACTTGTTTTTGCTATATCAAGCCCTAGCAGTGTAAGTGCAACAAGTGTCATACATGCCATATCATGCTTTCTTTCAGGCTAGCTCTGATACCATGTTAAATTTTCAGAATTTACTTCAATATGATCTAGGATCTTAATTGAGAAAACAACATGTACATCAAATCTACAGCATATCAATCATGGACACAATAATGCAAGGACACAAGAGACACAGAGTTTACTTAGGGAAAACCATAAAGGTGAAAAACCCCAATAACTTTCTCAGAGATAGATAGAGCAATGATACAACCAGAATACAAGAGATAGTCTTCTCCTAGCAGCAAAGCCTCCTCCTCCACAAGTGCGCCACTCTCCCAAGTGTAAGTGAGAGAAATAGAATGTGTAAAATGAGAGAGACACACTCTCTATTTATACACTAACTTGACTTGACCTTTACTCAACTAGGTCGGCCTCAACTTAACCACTTAACATAATGCTGACTGGGCGGACCCCCACTAGGGTGGTCTAATAACCCTTTGACCCACATGGCCGACCCCCAATAGGGTGGTCTAATAACCCTTTGACCCATATGACTTATACAGGGCCGACCCCAACAAGGTGGTCTAATAACCCATCAAGTATAAGTTACGACACTTACAATATAAATGACGACACTTCCGTATAGAGGAATAATAACATCTCTATAGGAATACAATATGCATATATGTGAAATACATTCTGAAATTACATATACATCAACAATTATTCGATATCTTATATGTGGTAATGTTTTTAGATCTCTAATACCTATAATACATTGTACATAGATGTGTATATGGGATACTTTTGAAAGAATGCACTTTTGAGTGACTTTGACATTCAACTTAGCATTCTTATACTTTTATGTCATCGATAGTCACTATAGTCAACATTATTGGAGAACACAACTATATGAGACATATATATATGGAATCCATTATAAATAGTTTGTAACATTATATTATATAAAATAATAATATATATATATATATTTTTTGTGAGATTATTTAAATTAAAATAAAAAATTAAGATAAACATTTATATAAAATGTCAATTAGGTCTAGCTCAATTAATTTTGAGGAATGAATTATTCTCATGTAAGTGTAAGATTCAAATGATATATTTAGTTTCTAGTGATTTTCACTCTATATCAATGATTTTTATAACTTTTGTTTCTTTCTTACATTATTATCTTATTTAATATTTTTGTCCTTTTATTTAGATTTTTCTTGAACATTTCGTACATGTGTTTATTCAAAAACTTATTAAGACTTTTCTTGTCTTTACATTTCACATCTCAACTTATGTGGATTGATTTTTAATTTTATTATTATTAACATTCTTACAATAAGATGTTACACTGAATCAAGTATTTTCATTACCTTATCTAACAATTTTGTTCTTTTCTTTGAATCTTCTTAAACATTTAATGTAGGATTTTATTAGGCCAAGACTTTTCAATTATTTTTATGTTTGTATTTCACTTCTCATGTTACATTGAATCAATTGTCTTATCTAACAATTTTGTTCTTTTCCTTGGATCTTCTTAAACATTTAATGTAGAATTTTATTAGACCAAGACTTTTCAATTATTTTGTATTTCACTTATCGATTCTGAATTGATTTGTAATTTTGCAATTATTAAGATTCCATACATTAAGATGATACATTTTTTTTTAAAGATGAAAAACTTTTTACTATAAAATTCCATTACTAAATATGTATTTTAAATTTTAGATGGTTTACTTATTTTTTTATATATACTTTTAAATTTTAAATAATTTTTCATATATATCATAGATATAATTTTTTTTTTAAATATACTCCAAAACAATTTAAAATCTTATCCAAAAACCAAACCTATTTTAATCTAAAACAACATTGATTATACCTGTTTTAATCTAAAACAATATTGATTATATATTCATATACCTATACCATAAAAGATAGTATTAGCAACACCTAACAAACCATCAACACTAACATAATACTAGTAATACTGAAACCAATTTCTTCCCGTATAAGAAAAGTGATTGATGACAAAACCTACCAATAATTTTATTATTGGACAACTATGTCACTTTCTAATCAACTTAAAGTCACACCGACTGATTATAAAATCATTGTCCACGATCTGGTAAGCTTGAATTGATGTTTTGAGTCAACACTAAGCCATCCAGACGGTAGGATAGACTGGTTCAACATATCTGATCCCGTGAAACAATAATTTGACAAGTATGCCACTTAATAAGAGCCACCCACTTATGAAATCAATGCCAACCACTTATGAAATCAATGCCAGCTATATCCGAATCCGAGCAAGTGGTGAATATCTCAAACCACGGCGAGGCAGTGGGAATTGGCATGCGGATATGAGCCCTGAGTAGCGAAGAACGGAGTTAGTAGCACATGGGTGATACTCGGAGACAATAGTATTAGTAGGACCGAAGAATTCAAAGTTTCTGGCAACAATCATTCATCAGAGCTCATAGGGCGCTGATCAGTCCAAGCATTCAGCAATGGCTGGATATGAACAGCAAGAGAGCTCTAACATGGAGTCTCAAGGATTAATCGCCATGGACGGATCCGTCGATCTCAAAGGCAGGCCAGTTCTCAGGTCCAAAACTGGAAGATGGAAGGCTTGTTCCTTCGTCGTTGGTAAGATTATGCAATGCATATGCTCTCTACTCACGAATAAATATAAATATGTTTATTAGAAGGGGTTTCCGGATTCACTGTGTTGAAAGTTGTGAAATTGGCTTTTAAAATCAGCTATAAGTTATCTATCATCAACATGGAGAAGAGAGAAAACAAAAACAGGAGGAAACAAAATATGTTTTTTTTTTCTTTTTTTTCTGTCATTATTTTCTTGCCAAGTTGTACTGAGTTACATTTCTGGTTGGGAATTCTAAATTGTTGATTAGTTTCTTGTTGGGAATCAGTAATGATTTCTTGGGCATTGACGGATGGTGCTGTTTGAATATTACAGCGTATGAGGTCTTCGAACGGATGGCTTACTATGGAATTGCCTCCAATTTGGTGGTTTACCTAACAACTAAGCTGCATGAGGGAACTGTGACTTCGTCAACGAATGTCTCTAATTGGTCGGGTGCAATTTGGATGACTCCTGTTATGGGTGCATATATTGCAGATACTCACTGGGGACGCTATTGGACTTTCACAGTGTTTTCATTTGTTTATATGCTGGTCTGTAACTCGTCTGATTTCAATATTCTTTATTCTCGTTTTCTAGCTGTGCGATTTTATTTCTGACATTTTTTGGGATCAAAATTAATCACTCTCGTTTAGTTGGATATATGGTAAAACATCGTTCTGTAAGTTTGTTTGCAGGTAAAAGGGGATATTCAGGAATGTTCCACTACCATTTAATCTAACCCCTTAATGATACTTCTCCAATTTTTTCTCATTAGAGCATACGAGCCTCACATCCGTATACAAACAAACATCACTTATGTAGTTATCTATTGTATTTGATGCAGGGAATGGTGATTTTGACATTAGCCGTTGCATTGCCATCTCTGAGACCACCAGAGTGCAACTCGGACTCCAAGTTATGTGAGAAAGCATCGAAGCTTCAGATTGGGATTTTCTACTTTGCTTTGTAGGTTCTTGCTGTGGGCACTGGCGGTACAAAGCCCAACATCTCCACCATTGGTGCAGATCAGTTCGATGAATTTGATCCCAAAGAGAGGCTGCAGAAGGCTTCCTTTTTCAATTGGTGGATATTTAGTGTGTTTTTGGGAATGCTGTTCGCAGATAGTTTTCTGATATATATCCAGGATCGTGTGGGATTCACTTTGGGTTATGCGATTCCCACGGCGGGATTGATTATATCTGTCGTACTATTCTTAATAGGTACTCCATTTTACAGACACAAAGTTCAGAATGGGAATCCATTCAATCGGATGGCGCAGGTACTTGTTGCATCAGTTAGGAAATGGAGAGTGAAAGTACCTTCGGATCCCACCCTACTGTATGAAGTGGACCCCAAAGAGTATGTTGCTAAAGGCAGGTTCCCCATTTCTCATACTCCGATTTTGAGGTGAGTCTAACCATCTGCAATTTTCATTTTATTAAAAATAAAAAATAAAACAAAGAAATACTATAATTCATTATTGCATAAAAACAGAGAAGATAAGAAGATAGATATTAGCTTAACAAAGTCGTGAAAATCCACAGCCATTATGAAATCCATTTGAATAATACTACTTTTTGGCCGACTTTGACCTAAAACTTAGCGTGTTAGACTTTTGCATCACCAAATTCTAACTCACATAGACACATTTTTTGAAATCCATTCGAATGATTCTGTGTTTTAACTCAGCGTGCTTAGACTTTTGGACGCGCAATGCACATAGACGCATATAAAATCCATTTCTAATATTCCACTTTTGGTTAAGAATATAAAATTCCCTTTCCATAATTCCAATTAGCGTGCCTACACTCTATACAGCCACCCACTGCAGAAAAACGTGGATATCAAATTCATTTGAAGAAATTGTACTTTTGACCGCTGCTTAGACTCTTGTATCATCAATAGTCACAATCGTCAACAATATTATAGAATCCACCAAAATGGGACTTTCAACATTAAGCAGTTTCTTTAATATTCTTAATATCCTTGGTTTTGCAGACTTTTTAAAACTTCAGCTCAGTATTCTTGGCCATCCTTTTCTGGATTTCCCATCCAACGCCATGTACTGACTTTTTGGCTGTTGGATGGGCAATCTAGATAAGGATGGCCAAGAGGAAGAGTACTGGGCTGAGTTGAAATTATAAAAAAAATTGAAAAACTCAAGAAACTGCTTCAGGTTGGTTGACTTTGCTCCATGAATAAAATCACAAAACCACAATGAGGATAAACTTATTACTTTTCATAATCCGATTATTACTTTTCATAATCCGATAACTCAATACTCTATAATACGTTCACTTTTTATAATACATTCAAAGCTTCCTTTATAACTTCCTCTTCTTCATGTTAGGCTTTTCCAGAATTTTCATGGCTACCATGTCTCTTTTTAACTTTCTTTAATACTTCCTCGTCTCTTCTCGTTCTAGACTTTCCATATATAGCTTCTAAACGACTTCTTCAGCATTTATATGTTCCATTGGTGCTGTCACAATCATTCCATTCTTAAATCTTTGAAAAATGTTATCGTCCTTCTAATGTTGGAATGATAGAAGATATAAAAATGGGTTTGAAAAGGGCGTAATGTTTATGCTTACACCAGCATACAGGCAGGCATGCAGGCATTTTTATAATCACAATAAACTATATCATTTAGATAATCCTGTCTATCTATGATAATAAATTATATAACCTAAGTGATCCTCTATAACTATTATATTTTATGTCACAACCCAAGTAATCCTCTATATATTTTATCTAAATTTTGTATTAGTTTTTTTTATTAAACTAAATAGCTAACATTATCAATTCCATTTGCAAACAATGACATCTCAGCATGTCAGGGGTGGCCTTTATGAATTATTAGGGATTACTGTGTAGAATAGTAGACGGGTTGCCTCCATGAATTACTCCGGACTCCAGTAGAGAATTGTAGAAATCCTTAACAATCATTTAGTCACCTAAATTTATGAAGAAAAACATATTAAAATTATAAATTTTAGTTTTTCAGACAAATCAATTACTTGAGACTACAAATCCAGAATCAACGCAAACGTTCTCCGTTTATGTTATGTACACATCATGAATATGAAAAAACAGAAACAGAGGATCAATTGCTTGGAGCATTGGAATAGGAATGCCATCCATGTTTATACAAACTTTTATACAAACTTTTATCTTTGCAGATTTTTGGACAAAGCAGCAACAAAGGATGGTTCAACCAGTCGATGGAAGCTGTGCCCGGTAACCCAAGTAGAAGAAACGAAGCTTATGATAAAAATGCTCCCAGTTTGGGTTGCTATGTTCATACCAAGCACCTTGATTTCCCATGTAAGCACATTATTCATAAAGCAGGGAACGACACTAAATAGGCATATGGGTCCCCACTTTCAAATTCCCGCAGGTTCCCTCACATCATTTTTTGCATTGTCAATGGTCGTTTCCATTGTAATATATGACAAAGTCCTAGTAAGGATTTTCAGAAGATTCACAGGAAATCCCAGAGGCATCACAATCCTACAGAGGATGGGTATTGGCATGTTCATTCATATGTTATCCATGGCAATGGCCTCCGCAATCGATGTGAAACGGATCAATGTTGTGAAAGCACATGGTCTTGAAGGCGATAGGAAAGCAGTATCTCCTCTCACCGTTTTCATTTTGCTTCCTCAGTTTGTTCTGGGAGGCATAGCAGAAGCCTTCCTTGAAACAGCGAAGTTAGAATTCTTTTATGATCAAGCCCCCGAGAGCATGCAGAGCATAGGAACTGCACTCTATGCTACTACTTTAGGGTTTGGGGGTTTTTTCACTACTTTGTTTTTGAAAGGTACAACTAGGGTCAGTGGACGAAAGGGCCACACCAGCTGGTTTCTGAACAATCTGAATGCATCTCGTTTTTACTACTATTATGCCTTCATGGCTATTCTTTGCTTTCTAAATTTTATTTACTTCCTACTTGTCTCTCGGTATTTTGTGTACAAGAGAGAAACCAACGAAGCATTCAGCAACCACAGGCATGTCCATCCAGGTACATCAACGGTGGGAAACCATGGGCTGCCTGTGGATATGAAAGGCCCCGCAAATGGAATGGAGATGGTGAATGCAACTGAACAACATTGATCAGCAAGGGAAATAGAAATGCACCTCGCTGGATGACAGGGATCTGCGATATGTGTTTATCGATGAATAACCTTGTTTCTGCTTGGTTATGATTATTTAGTGTGTGTAGATTACAACTTATTCAGCATGTAAGTTTTTCTTCAATTAATGTGATTTGAAATGTTATGCCTGGTTAAAAACCTATGGTCTTCATTTTGGTGTGGTTAATTCCATGTCTACGTCAATATGTAATTGAATTTAGTAAACCGTTCTACACTTTTTCTAAGTAGTTTTAAAAATCTCAAGTTAGTTGTTTAAAGGTAGTTCATTTGCTAATGAACTTCGTTCTACTCTCACGCGGTGCTAACCATTTTTATTTTATTATACCATTTTATTTTATCATGTGACAATGGTTTCGGTATTAACAAAAAGTTAACGTTAATCTTAACCTTTAGTCTTTGAATGCTGAAGAAGTAAACATAACCAGAAGTGAAAGGAGCTATTCAACCATGAAATTCTTTAACCACGAACTCTATATACGGAAATCACTAAACATAAATGAATTTTTGTTTTATTATTAAAATTATATCAAATTTTTAATATTTTTATATTCTAAATCTATAAAATGAAGACGAAAACCATAAAACAATTTATTGGTTATGTGTATAATTTGAAGGGTCTGTCTTTCTACCCAACTTGAAAATTCTCCTCAAAATAAATCTTCCATTTCAATATTTCCTCTTCTAAGTCCCCACCTCCAGCCTCACCCCGTGAGGACCCAAAACAGATGTATCCGCTGTGTATCCTTTCAACTTACTCGGAACCCTGTGTCCTCCTTGGCTCCCTAACAATCCCTGCTGACCGAACAACTTATTTATATACATTTATCGATGCTAAATCATAAAAACTGTAACAAAGAGAGACAAGCAATGGGCTTCTTGTGAGTAAAATAAGCCAGAATATACAGTGAGAGCTAAAACTGCTCTGCCACCAAAAACATAAAGAAACACAAAGCAAACAATGGAACCAAAACATTTATTCCATTCATCACTCAAATAAAATTACAAATGGCATATTTATACATAGAAATCTCATTGGGTCAGAATCTATATTGTCCTCCAATTGAACCATCGGGCCTTATGAGTGGTGCTCCAAAAATGCACCTCCAAAACTACCTCTTAAACAAACCTCTCCATGATTTCCATGTGTCACTTTGTGATTAGCTGGCGGGCTATGCGTTTTGGCCTTTTCCATCGGACCTTGCGGTGACCCCTTTTTACAATTCCGATGCCGAACTCCACAATGTTGATGCTGTTATGGATATTTCCCTCCCACGGACAAGTGGGAACTCCCTTGGATCTCTTTCCTTTTATCCAAAACAGAGAGGGATGGTAGGCCATTATGTTTTCCTCTCTAGATCCAAAACAATAACATACAAAACATAAGAAAAGAAGGAAGAAGGAATAACTCACTTTAGCATAGATGACCTCCATTGATGATGGCTTTCGGTTGATGTATATTTGGTTGAATTTGCTCCAATTCCAATTGTTAATCAACCTACAAACATATAAACAAGAGATAAATCTAGCTTAGATCTATACTAGATCTAAGTTAGATCTAATCCAATCTATTCGAAGGGAGATCAAATCCACTATCAACATGACATATATCCAATAGATCTAAATCATATATCCATGAAAATACTATGATGTGAATGGGAGAAAAATCATCGCTCTCTCTCTCTCTCTCTCTCTCTAAATATATATATAAACAAGAAGAAGTACATCACCTTGAATCATGATGCAAGTCTCTTCCAAACTCCTTGCTCCAATCCTTCCTTAACTCATGCACAAAGGGGTAACCTTCAATGAGAGAAATATGGATCCACTAGCATAATAATGCTCTCTCAAATCTCTCCCAACGTCTATTGATTTCACTACGGATTTCAACAATATAATAATAATCTCCCCAGATGCCCTATGAGAGAAATATGGATCCATTATGGAATCCATTAGCATAACAATGCTCTCAAAATATTCTCTTCTTCCCTGAAATGCCTCCATTATATGGATGAATGGAGGAATATAATGAAATCAATCTAGAATCCTAGGTCCTCTCACATTTAGGTAGGTGTTATTCCTAAGATCTAGACTGGACTACTATAGGTAAAAGTTAGGGCACTTAGGTAGAAAGGTTGACAAACATTTGGTTTATTTTTGAGTGGTTGAGCAAAGGGCAAGCCAAGGAAGGTCTATGTATGATATTGGAACAATACATGTAGCATAAAGGAATATGAACTCATAGGTTTCAAATCATGAACTGAATGTGTATCAAAACATAAAATACATAACTGGAAATAAATACATGAAAGCAGTAAGATTCAAGTTCCATGCATTCACATCTCATCCCAGCATATAACAATGTTATATCTAGGAAACTAAATGAAGGCAGATCATAATTTACAGGCAATAAACACATACAACGTACATGCTATTAGTTATGTAATTTATAGTTATGCAGCGCATTTAAACTCTATGATCAAATAGACAATTAGTTGTAAAGAGATAAGATGGCACAATAAGTTCACAATTCATATAATCTCAAATGTTCATAAAAACTGAAATGTATGCTTACAAAATTACAAGACCTCATGTGGCATCCAAAAATCGAACCCCCATCTCCAAGTGAGTTTCACAATATATAGAAAGTTTAACAAATCTTAGATCCAAAAATAATGGATCTATAATGAAGAGATAATCCTCTAATGGATAGATCTTTAAACAACTCATTCATCTTTTACATGTTGCCTGCAATGATCAAGGGATATGATAAAACTGATGTACAAGTTGAATTGATGAGGTGTCCTTTCAACTACTTAATCGGGCATATTTTTAGGAAACTTAATTTGGAAAAATCCTGAAAAATAAGCTTCAAAGTGCCACCTGTACCTCCCAAATCATGACACGTGTAAAAACTGAGAGAGGTTTTTGTAATTTGGCTTGTTCCTGAAAAAAATCATGTCTTCGTTTTTCAAAATTCATCTCCAACTATTTAGAAAATGTGCCCGAAGCCGATGACTAAAACAGCCACCTATAAGAAGTTATGTAGCACAATTATCAAACAATTTGGTAGCGTAGCTGCAAAATAGTTATGTTGCGTAGCTCGCTTAAGGAATGTCTAGCCTTTAGGATTGATTTCCTCTTTTCAAGTGTTGAAGCTTGAACCCAAGAACAATACCTGCAAGACTAACATCACAACAAACCCTATGCAAACTTTTTCCAACTCAGCATGATTTACTAACTAATTATCAAATTGAAAACATAAAAGAATAAAGCAAGCATAAAAACTACAGAGCACAAATTCAAGAATAAATGCTTGTCTTGGGTAAAAATTCTTGAGGCAACTTTATGATAGGTTTAAATTTTAGGGTCTCAAATTTTTCAAAGTAGACAATCCTAGGTGCAAACCTATGTACTAACACTAGCTCCTATTCGGGATAGCACATCCTTGCGAGGTGCTAAGAGCCCGTAGATTAGTGCCCAAACTACTTCATCCCTACAACTGCTCACCATATTTTGATAGCAATCCTGCATAACTAAGACAAAAATTTCTAAATCCGAAAAGCCAAACTGAAACTAAAAATACTTAATACCAATGTATCCATTGGGATATGGAGTCATATTTCAATATTCTATTGCAAACCAAACTAAAATCTAGATGCTCGAAAGGTGAGCTCATTCTTCACACTCCTACTCTAATCATCTGAAATATGCTTGATCAAGTATAATCCCATTTCCAATAAAGTCATGATAACATTTGACTAATGAGATGAAATTCTTATGTGCAACTAACTGACAAAATACAAAAAGAACATGATAAGTGTAGCTGAAATCTAATAGACGTCTCCTACTTATTGTTGTAAACCATGTGGATCATACCAAATGATACAATATTGGATACCCCTCTTGAAACTAAATTCATCCAATAAACCATTGGATCATGAAAAATATGAAGAATTTCCAGTTGACTCAAAAGACCAAGCTACTCCTTGGTAATTTATTCTCCATTAATCAAAATATTGTCCTCTTGATCAGCTGAAAACAATCCATGAATACCCGTTGCTTTAAAACATTTAGGGATAGCTACACTCCACTTGTTCTACTGAAAAGAGTGCATGAATATGATTTGTTTTATGGAAGTGAACAACAACATCTTGGATAGGATGATTTGCTTCATCTATTTCTCCAACATCACATACTCATCAAAGACAGGCTCGTTGTTACAAAAATCAATGCAAAATGGAACAAACAGCTACCCTTATTCATCTAGATATTCATCATAGATGGGTCGAGTTTCACCAAAATTTGAAACAACAAAAAGGTCTAATACATTTATATCCATGTAATCATCAGCACAATCATCAAGATCGTGATATTTATCAGAAATAGGTGAGTTAAAACCCTGTGCAACTTGTAAAGAGAGATGCTCACAATCTAAAACAATCTCTTGACTTTCTTCCAATGATTCATCATATGTTTCACTAAAGTAAAAAACAATAGAATTTTCATGATAATGTACATCTAACTCCTTATCTCGATCATGATAGAAAATAGGAGTTGCAATAGATACTTCTTAGACCGAGTTGAGACTTGTAGTTACAATAAATTAGGATCTAATAAAATTTACATTAATTATAGCTCCTGTTTTAATGGTCAAGCTTTGACTAAATAATATCAATGATGGAAGAGATGAATATATGCTTGATTAGATGCCAAAAATTTTCTAAAAATATGAGCAATATTATCCATAACAAAATGAAGTTAATCATTACCACATTGGAGCTCCATCCAATTCAGAACTGTGCATAAGGGGATAATCTGCCATGCATAAAAAACCTAACTTATTTCCCTTGGGGGAAGCTGCACCAATTCTCAAAACTAATAATAATGCAAACGACAACCCAACAACAAAGTCTTGCAAAATAAGTGTTTCAATTGTGACTTCAATCATGGCACTTGGCGTTTTCCTTCTCAACATTCAAGATTGACACTTAGTGCTTCATCATTTCAACTTTCTCCCTTTGGACGTTGCATATATATGTGTGCTAACTCTATGACTTGAGTTCAACATCCATATGATTGTTGTGATATTGATATGTGGATGGTGTGAGGTTGGAAGAACCTTGTAGACTCGATGCCTCTATTCATTTCATCGTCATTTCAAATTCTACACCTTTAACCTTGCTTGAAAGCAAAACTAAAAACCCTACTCTAGGAACTAAAATCAAATCCCTTACTGCAACTAATCCACACACTGCAAACTACATTGAAACTAAAACCAAATGCTCATATGCTGAGCTTATTTATATACATTCCTAATCTAACTTGATAAAACTGCTCTATCGTGCAATATGAAATTTCCAATGCAACCATGCAAGAAAATCATTAATTAACTGAAACTGGCTTCCATCTTCAACCACTCATAGTGACTAAATGAACTGAAAAACATATAAAATAATGAACTGACAACTTGTACTTACAAATTTAGAATCCTATCTTCAAAAGGTCAAAGAAAAAAATTTATTTGCTCCATTTTGACTCTATGTAAGTGGAAACTTGATCCTAATAAGAAGAGAAGCACTTCTCTTGTTCAATATTGGAGTCTTTTACTTCTGATTGAAAAATATCAAAAACAGGTTTGTCACTTCTCGAAAATTGCTAATCCATATTAGTTGGAAAATGAAAGAATGGTAGCTGATATAATTTTTTTCTTCATGGCTAAAGATGTTGTCGATTTCCTCCTTCTGCAATTCCAAGAGTGGAACATAAAACGTCTAGAAACTACCTTCATTTCCTTTTGAAACTTGATTTGAAATTTGTTCCCGATAAAATTTTTTACTGACTTTCTTAAATTCTTGCTCATAACAATCATATAATGGTTCAGTACTTTGCACTTTAGTGCATGCTAATGTTGAAATATGCTCTTGGAAGTCAAATTCTGGTTCTAAATCATAAGTGTCATGTACAATATATGACTTTCCTTGGATTAGTACTTCAGAAATCTGTTCCTCTAAATTATCCTCATATTCATCAAATATTAGATGATCTGAAAAACTATCTTTACGAGTGACAAATTTTTTGTGTTCAACAGAATTTTCAATCAGATTAACATGCAGAGAGGAAGAAACTGTCTTTGAATATGATCAAGATTTTCATTTTCTTCAGTTGTTTCTTGAAAATCAACTCAATGCTCATAAACATTCTGTTCGTTGCTTTCTAACAGCTCAGATTCATAAATGTCATATTCAGATTTATAACAAATATATGCTTTGTGATAGTCAGAGGCAACAACAAACTGTTGATTATCTTGTTGAGCAGAAAATTCTTTAGTAGCATGATAACAACATAGCAATATACTTTCATCAAGATCATGTTCAATAAGATATTTATTTTGAATAGTTCTCTTCACAATGTCAAATATAGGCTCACTTAGCTCTTGAAATTTCTGGTCAACATCTCACATAGAAGAAAACATTGTTGGAATCAATTTAATACTCAGAGGGGGTGAATCTGTATTAGTGCAGTTAATAATAGATTTTACCTTCTTTAACATATTATCCTTTACTTAATCTTTATCTTCTGTTATGCATCAGTAAATAAACATTCACACATATATGCACCACATCATCAACGCATAACACACAAAAGTTTTACGTGGAAACCCAAATGGGAGAAAACCACAGAATGCTTCTTTATAGTGAGAAAGAATACATTTGAGGAAGCACCAATTTCCTATGTTTACAACCTCCAACTAGAAGGAGGAACCAACCCAATCTGTTTTCTCCACCATCAACAGGAAGGAGGTGTCGACCCCTTGTCACTTTGTCTTACAGGAACCAACGTGAAGGAAGCTGTGACTCCTTGTCTCCTTGTTGTTTTACAAGAACCAACCTGAAGGAAGATCCAACTCCATGTCTCCTTTCCCCATCCTACCACCCTGATGTCCAATATACTTTATTTCCTTGTTGATCTTCAACTCTGCATGCTTCTTCAGGTCTTCTGATGATGATTCTATTGTGCATTATCTTCGCATGTAGACTATGATCTGTTACTATGATGCATACATCACTTGACTTCTCATTCCTCTCAACTCACACTTCTACTGATGACTTACTTCATGTACTGTGTGCTCTTCTAACTTTTTAGTTTGTGTCTCCGCTTCAACGATCGTTTCTTTGTGATTGCAATAATCAACTGATACTATGGTTTCAATTGACAGTTTACTATTAAAAAATGAAGCACTGGTAACAAAAGGAACCGTGCACTTTCTAATGTGTCTGTTATATTTAAGTGTTGTAGTCTCTCAAATAATATGTGAAGTCCTATGCATCAAATAATTGGTCTATCCAGATTAATGCACTTGTCTTAGATCATCTGCATTGTGATTCACGTATAGATTTTTGTTGTTGTTCTATTGTTGCGCATACGATGGAGTCTTCAATTTTGCACACTTTTAGTTATGTTCATATGCATCATCTAGACATCAGTGCAATATATGATAGACTTTCGTTTTGTATCTGTGCTTCTGCCTCTTCAACTTCTATGACTATTGACATGCTGAGTGTGATATTTCTCCTCTGAGATATCTAGCACTTATGTATTCTTTAGTATCTCTTTCTTTTAGTGTTTGCACAACTGTGACAGGTCTACAACATCTTTATGTGCACCATCAAAACTTTGTTTGGTTGCATGTGCACATTCAAAACTTCGTTATATCATCCTGTTCTATCAAATACCCCTTTGATGCCCCAAAAAAAAAAACTGAAACTTTCACAAAAAAAACACTTATGTTCTTTCTGTCAAGTTTACTTCAAATTTTCAACTTACATCTTTGTTTATACATGTCCTACACTAATTGTATGTTCACAAGTTGGTCGTGGTATCCCTTCTTCCATACTTTCTGGATTGTGCATATGCCACGTGTCATCATTTGCATTATTGATGTGTCATCTCTGATGTATCAAGCACCCTCAAGGTCCACAACTTAGTGGGACTTTTCACTTTGGTGGTGTAACATTGTGCTCTTGATGTACCATTTCCTTACAGTATGTGTGCAATATTCCACTTTATCTTGATTTGTCCATGACCTTTTCTGTACCATCCTTTGTGGGTAATGCACCCTTGCGATATCAATACTCTATGAAATATGTGCATTCTCCAGCTTCTGCTTAGTGAGATTTGACCCGTGCTTCATATAGCATTTGCGTGATGTGCCCTTGGTGTATTCATACTTTACGAAGAGTCTGTGCATGTTCCGACTTTTACTTGGTGGGAATTTGACTTATGCCTTGTCATCACTTGTAGGACTTGCACACTTTTTGTTCTTCAGTTGTAGAATTTGCTCATATATGATCTTCAACAGTTGTACCATTCTAGGAATTTGTGTGCGTTCCACTTACTAAAAGCATATTCTTATTGGATTTTCTTGCACACTTTCAGGATTGTCCGACCATCTATTATTCCTTTCTTCCTATGCACTCATAATCATTAACTAAGAAATTCTTATGCTTTCTTTCGTACTTGTCTCATTTGTTCAACCAACTTCTTGGCAGTTTGAGCACTTGTACCATTGTCCAACCAAATCCATCAATTTGTTGGTATGAGAGAGTATGACTTGGTGGACTTGATTTCTGCATAAGAGCCACATGATATAGTATCCATTACTTGTGTTTCTTCTTGAACTGAATCTTCATGAAGTATCTTCTAGATCTCAATAATGTATCATCTTGTGTACTTCTTCAAACTTCACCTACAAGATGTATCCTTGATGCACTAATATATATACTCCAACGTTGCTTGAGTGTTGTATCCTTGTACATATTCAGACAAAATGTACTCTTAGATATACTCTAAAGTTGCATATTTTTCACCCTCACCATTTGCACATATATTTCTAATGTTCATGCTTTCTTTATCATGCACATAGACTACCTTAAAGTGTTAGGATATTTAAACACTTAAGATTTAGTTAAGATCAACTTGATATAATATATTTGTTAGGAAAAGTGTGTTTTTATAGTATGCATTAGTATGCATTTGTAAATATATAATCCGGTGGTCACGATATGTTCTAGACACATAGTGATCCGACGATTCAACTTCTCTTAGATCATAACACGATCATAACTACATTTGATCCCTGGCTTAACACCCAATTGGTCCATGATATCTACTTAAAGAGCATGGAGGGTCACTTTCTAGTTGATCGATTATGAGAAGCTCATTTGTAACTTTCTTTCTTTTGCATAGTAAACTGCCTCAAGTAGTTATTTGGCTGGGGCAGCGGAGTGTTTCCCTTTCAAGGGTTTAAACCACGTGAAAGCATCGATGTGTTGATATGTGATATGTTTGTGTGACTAGTTTCTCTAGTTGTTCGATCTTTTGGAATTATCATGTGTAGTTGGATATGGTATCAGAGCCTTTCTGTAGAGCCACTTCCGTTGGTGATCTAGATCTTGAACTGGTGTTTCCAAAGATGTGAAAGGGTTTCTGGTTCTGAATTTTTTGTGCCTTTTTGGGTTCTGAGAGGTGTTTCATTGCATCTGGAGCGTCGTTTCCAATGGGGAACAATTTTCGTTTCATCGAAAAAGGAATTCATTTTCCCAAGATACTTTCATTTCATTAGATCTAGAGGTATATTGTTACAGTGACGTTCTTTTTAATCTTCTTATTTATTTAAAATATTTTTTTCCATTTCTTTTAAGATCTAGTCTTTTTTTAGTTTCGGGTTGTTTCCTTCTATTTCTGCGTATTCTCTTTTCCCTGCACCTTGTGAAATCTCGGCAAATTAGAAACAAAAGAAAAATGGTTTAATTTACTATGTATGGTCTTTGTCGTGCACATTGTGAGACTGCGACAAATCAGAAACATTGAGAAAACATATACAGTCCGGGCAAGCTAATGAGGTCTAACCCCAAATTCTAGGCAAATTATTTTTTTTTCTTTTTTTTTTCGATTTATGTGAATCAATCTATAGGAAAAAAGGTCTTTGTTTGGAAAACACGAAGTTCCAGACAAAAGAGTAAAAAAAAAAAACTTCCTCATTTCCATCTTTTATGTACCTTTTGATATTAGCTCACTTGGTTAAAACTTGATTTATTTAATAAGAGGTCTTGAGTTCAAGTCTTCTTGTTAGTTACTTTTCTAAACTTGCGTGGAATTTATATTTTTAAGTTACTTTATTGTAAACGTGCATCTCCCTTAAATTATAAAAGTGAGACACTTGAAGTCTTTTAGTTTTTTGCATGCAATAAACGCTTATTTCATTAAACTTGGACTTATTCTAGTCCAAGTCACTTTGAAGACGGGGCTAAAACCACCTTTCTAAACTCCAAAATCAAGCAAAATCCGGTTCCAAAACTGCCAAATCTAGGTTCCAAAAGTGCCAAAACCGGTTCCAAAAGTGCCGAAACCTGTTCTGAAAGTTCCAAAATCGATTCCAAAATTGCCAAAACCGATTCTGAAAGTGCCAAATCAAGGTTCCAAAAGTGACAAAACCGGTTTCTAAATAGCCAAAAACCGGTTCCAAAAGTGCAAAAATACGATTCTGAAAGTGACCAAATCGGCTCTGAAACTGCCAAATCCGTTTCCAAAAGTGCCAAAATCCAGGTTCCAAAACCATAATTTTTCTTTTGATATTTGTTTATGTATAATACGATGGTCATTTGAAGTTGAATGTCATTAACCAACACCCCATTTTTTAATGAGGCTCGAGCTAAATGAATGAAGGGGTGCCCGACCCTTCTTCTGCCCATTATTATTTTCATTATTGTTTTAGACTGCAAGAAGGGTGGTTCGATCCTTCTCATGTTCACCATTCTGGATACAGGTGAATTGTTGGATATTGTTGTTCACAATTATCTACTAAAAGAAGGACCGACCGATCCTTCTTGTTGGCAGTCGTGATAAATATTGTTTACATGTTATAACATAGGGAATGTCCCGATCCCTGCCACATAATGAGGAAGTCGGTAGTGGGGAAATGTTGTCCCAACCTTTGTAGATTAATTGTTCTTCATTTCTCTTTCAAATGAAGGGTCGACTGACCCTTCTTGTGCTTCGTATTTTTGCAATCTTCGACATTCAGGATACACATGAATTGGAAACCTATACTTCGTGGGTTGAATATTTGCACAATTCCCTCATAAATGGAGGGGCGGTCGACCCTTCTTCTTCCCAATATTATTTTCATACTAGTTCTAGACTTCCAGAAGGGTTGGCCGACCCTTCTTCTGATTTATATTTATCCAGTCTTGACCCTTATGGTTATACATAAATTGATCTCTATTTTGGAAGGCGAAAATCTCACACGTGTGAGCCTCAAAGAGAGAACTGATGCCATAGGAAGTGATGACATGGCATGTATGATGACATGGCATCGAAAGACACATGATGGTGTTCTGTTGTTATCATTAAGTCAGTGTTGCAATGTGACATAATTCTTGAAAAGTATGGCAAGTTTGTGAAACTTTGGAAATTAACAAAGTATGGAAAAAGTAGTCAAAACTGCTCTAAGAGAATGCCCGCCATAATTCATGGTTTCAGAAAAATGCACGTACCATCATATCATGCTATAGTTTGTTGAAGTGGCTATATAGTTATACATGATTGCAGATTGTGGGAACTGTTTGAGTAATGGATTTGCGACAGGCGTTTCCGCAACCTGCAATTCAGATTGTGGATTGCAGAAACTTTGGTTTGTTTTTATTTCGAGTAGTAGTCCTGCAACCCGCAATTGCGGATTGTGGGAACGTTGCATATATTTCAAAACAATTAAACCCCCGCAACTCATCTTCCGCATTCCCCAGATTAGATCTCAGCTGTTGACTTGTCTTAATCTTACGGCCCAGAATTAAGTCGACGAAATTAATAAATATGTTAATTTTTTTTTTGTTTCCTTTTATTATTTTTCATCTTCGAAAATTACCTGCTATGTGGATTTTGTGTTGGAACATTTAAAAACCCATTAAATACTTAGGATATATTTAACTAGTCACCTAGATTAATTTCCTAAGTTTTGACTAGCTAAATAGGGCCAATTTTGTCTTTTAATGGACTACTTGCTATCCTAAGTAACAAAAATGAATTTGGACAAATTCTGGATAAGATTTCCTTGGATTCTGTCTGATTTTATTCTATTCCTGAATTAGAAAGACACTTTCTTGATTTAGACATCTTTATCCTATTTTTTCTACTTTCTGGTGGATAAGGAAAAGCTAGTTGACTTGGAAACTCTTACCACTTGACCAATTCAACCTCCACATCATTTATTATCCATATTTACATTCCATTTACCTCACTCATGAGCTTTCATACCATAATTGCCAAATTCGTGAGCCTCTAGCACAGTTTTGGAAACTACTTTTGCCACCTAGGGGGTTTTTATGTTTTTAGTAAGCCTTACTTTTTGTGCTTTACAACTTGCCTTTAATGCATTCTATTTTCTCTCTTGAGATGTATTATGTATTGTAGTCACATTGAGGAATAATACATGAGATTATATTTCCATCAATTGAGTTTCTTCTCTTATGTTCTATCTCAATATTTCTTCTTCTTATTCTTGCATATCTTTGAATAATTCTTGTGAGGACTTCTTTGGTTCAAGATTCTTGGCTATTATAATTCTTTCATGGTATTCAACCTATATAGAATTCTCACATGGTATCAGAGCCTTTGGATTTATTGATTAAATTAGTCTTCTAGTATAATTTGCAGAGAGTTATTTTGCAGATACTGAAGATCAAATGGTAGAAATTTATTGTTGAAGAATTCAGATTTTTCCATCTCTCATCATTATTCTTTCATATGTCTTCTGATTCGAATCATCAGCCAGTTGTTGCAGCTCATACACTCAAAACCTATCCTTGGGTTGATATTTGGTGTGTTATTGAATTCTATGGAGGAAAAATTACAGTTTGGAGTGACTGGTTTCATTCTCTCTGTCATGCTTCTATTTCACTGCATGATTTTTGGCATCGATTGCATAGAAGATGGAGGACATCATCAAGTCTCATTTGGATATGATCTCAAGAAGCTCAAGTCTAGTGAGCACATTCCACTTCTTCTCTAGAAGAAGATTCCTACGGACATTTGACCAAGTTCTCACCTGCTTGATGTTTGGAGAGCCTTATTATGGTGTATTCCATGATCTTGAAGGGAGGTTTTATTCCCAAGTGGTTTTCCTTCTTTCCTCACCTACATGGACTAATAATTTTTTGTATTGGGGTGACCATAAGCCTTGTTACGTGGGCCCTACATTTCTGATATTTCACCTCATAAAGTCAGGCTTAAGGGGGGGTGTTGGAACATTTAAAAACCCATTAAATACTTAGGAGATATTTTACTAGTCACCTAGATTAATTTCCTAAGTTTTGACTAGCTAAATAGGGCCAATTTTGTCTTTTAATGGACTACTTGCTATCCTAAGTAACAAAAATGAATTTGTACAAATTTTGGATAAGATTTCCTTGGATTCTGTCTAATTTTATTCTATTCCTGAATTAGAAAGACACTTTCCTGATTTAGACAGCTTTATCCTGTTTTTTCTACTTTCTAGTGGATAAGGAAAAGCTAGTTGACTTGGAAACTCTTACCACTTGACCAATTCAACCTCCACATCATTTCTTATCCATATTTACATTACATTTACCTTACTCATCAGCTGTCATACCGTACTTTCCAAATTCGTGAGCCTCTAGCACAATTTTGGAAACTACTTTTGCCACCTAGGGGGTTTTTATGTTTTTAGTAAGCCTTACTTTTTGTGCTTTACAACTTGCCTTTAATGCATTCTATTTTCTCTCTTGAGATGTATTAGATATTGTATTCACATTCAGGAATAATACATGAGATTATATTTCGATCAATTGAGTTTCTTCTCTTATGTTGTATCTCAATATTTCTTCTTCTTATTCTTGCATATCTTTGAATAATTCTTGTGAGGAGTTCTTTGCTTCAAGATTCTTGGCTATTATAAATCTTTCATGGTTTTCAACCTATATAGAATTCTCACATTTTTCTTCCAAATCCGTTTCAAAAATTTCCAAAACCATAATTTTTCTTTTGATATTGCCACTTTTGAAATTGGTTTTTGCGGTGTTCCGAGATAATAATTATGACAGTCATTTGAAGTAGTAAAAAGTATACAAATTATCAAATGAATCGGTGTCTGCATAATATGACAGTCATTTGAAGTTGAATTTCATTAACCGACACCCCATTTTGAATGAGGCTCGAGATAAGTGAATGAAGGATCACCGACCCTTCTTTTGCCCACTATTATTTTCATAATAGTTCTAGACTGCAAGAAGGGTGGTACAATCCTTCCTGTGTTCACCATTATGGATATAGGTGAATTGTCGGATATTGGTGTTCACAATTATCTACTAAAAGAAGGGGCGGTCGATCCTTCTTGTCGGTAGTCGGAAGTCTCGAGAAATATTGTTTAGATGTTATAACTTAGGAAATGTCCCGATCCCTACCATATACTGCGGAAGTCGGTTGTGGGAAATTGTCATGCCAACCTTCATAGATTTAATATTTTTTCATTTCTCTTTTAAATGAAGGATCGACCGACTCTTCTTGTGACGTTAGTATTTTTGCAGTCTTCACTATTCAAGATATAGATGAATTGACAATTTATACTTCATAAGTTGAATATTTGGATAATTTCCTCATAAATGAAGAAGCGGTCGGGGTGGTCGACCCTTCTTCTGCCCAATATTATCTTCATACTAGTTCTAGACTGCAAGAATGGGCATCATATCCTTCTTGTGTTCATCAGTCTTAATATAGGTGAGTTACTGGATATTCAGATTTCATTCCTGCAACCCGCATTTGCGGATTGCGGGAAGATTATTGTAAATGTTTGCATTCTACGTTTCCTCTCAAATAATGGATTTGCGATTCTCCTCTCAACATAGTTTGTCATTGCAAAGTCTTGATCAAATTCCTTGGTGGTATAGTGAAGAGGAACAATGGATTTTTACGCATTTCGGGTTTTGCGTGTAACCTAGTATTATTAAGAAAATGTATTCATCTTCATGTCATGTTCCTTTTATCTAACAAAGGGTGTAAAATGGTCTAGTAATCTATGGTGTTTGCTAAGGGTGATTGTGTGGGAACTCTATTCAATTTTGATGCATGTATTGTTCAGCGTAATAGTTATTCAACTTCTCCAGTGAACAAAAAATCACTAGGATCTACAACCTCACAATTAGAACTTATACATACCTCTAATGGTCATGAATTTTAGGTACCTAAACAATCCCTTGCTTCAGAAATGAAGTTTCCTACAAAGGTGAAAAGTCCAATGTCTAAACTATTCACTCATTGTTTGAATAGCCAGCCAATTGGCTAATTCATAACATATAAAAATGGTTTGTCCTGACTTCTGTTTTCCAACAAGAAGGATCAACCACCCCTTCTTTTCGTAGTTAATTGTGAAAACATTCATCGAGCAATTCAGATATATCCATAATGGATAACACAAGAAGGGTCGACCAACCCTTCTTGCAGTGTCGAACTATTATGAAAATAATATTGGGAATATGAAGTGTCGGCCAACCTTTCAATCACGAGGCAATTTTCAAAATAGAACATCTTGGATGTTTTAACATATAAAAATTGTTTTTCCCAACTTCTGTTTTCTGACAAGAAGGATCGGTCGCCCCTTCTTTTCATAGTAAATTGTGAAAACCTTTATCCAACAATTCATCTATATCCCTAATAGAGAACACAAGAAGGATCGACCGACCCTTATTGCGGTGTCAAATTATTATGAAAAGAATATTAGGAGTAAGAAGGGTTGGCTGACCCTTCATTTATGAGGGAATTGTAACAATAGAAGACCTTGGAGAAAGAGCGGCCGCTCTTTCTCTGAGAATATTTCCACTTGCCAACCAAGCCTTTGAAGCAAAACATCTATAAATTTTGTTGTTTAAATGTTGATATCTAGTATCCCAGGGTGACACTTGGAACGATCATATTGTGACACGTGGCATATTTGATTTGGCAAATTGAGTATTATAAATATAGTTTAATTATAGTATTGACTCGTATAGAATAATTTCTCCTTTGAGCACCACTGAATCCATGCTACATTTTATTCTCGACTATTAAACACTATGTTTTAAATATGCTTGGGTGAACTGCAAGAGGAAGTGAATAATTATAGTAGCATTTGTGGTCTCACAGTATCACTGCCTCTCTAGCTACCGGTACACCCTATTATCTTGGTCATTCACGTTGAATCATCTAGATACAAGTGTAATCGTTGACAACTATGGATTGGAAATATTGACACCTAAATCCTCCAAAACAAAGGTATCAAAGGCAAAGACTGTGTTTTGAATATTTTGCGCCTATGTTTCATGTTCTAATTGGCCATCAAACCCAAATGGTTTCATGCGCCCAACTTATGAGATATTGAAAAATATAAATACTTGGCAATTGAAAAACTAGATTTAATATGGTTTGAATAATATAAATACTGGCAATTGAAATGTTCTGTTACAAATTTATATAGAAATATAAATACCTGGCAATTGAAATGTTCTGTTACAGATTTATTATTAGACATAAAAATCAATAGAAGTTATTCCTGGGAATTGAATTTACTTCGATCTTTCAACTTTTACAGAGCTTGGGATCTTAATACACTTCATGACTAGTGCAAGCTTGATCTCACAAACACAGACTCTTCTACTACAGGATTTATATTAAAAAAATTCTTTCTAAGAAATAAAAATCAGTAGAAGTTATTATGGGTTAAAACAGTGCAACTTCGCCGCATTACACAGTGATGAAATTTATTTCGATCTTTCACCTTTAACAGAGCTTGGGCTCTTAATACATTTCAGGACTACGAGATTGAGCTCACAAACACTGACTCTACTACAATAGACTCTACTACAGAGAATTTACACAGACTTTATTTTTGCTTCAACTAGAAGCTATACTTTATCTTTGCTTCAACTAGAAGATATGAATCACATTAGCGACAAATCCTGATCTTGGGGATTCGACAGTGCTCGAAATGCCCATATATCATGGTGTGCTGAGGATTTGTGAGGCAACTGCTGCCGAAATGCTCATATATCACGAAGAGAGTGACCATAAGACTCAAGTATTTCTCATAAAACAACAAAGGAAACGTAATAGAGGCAATAAAGAAGAGTGCCATGACTTCCCGAAGATTTCATTTTGTTGCGATAATGGGTATACTTTAGTCATTATATAGTGAATTGACTTGGATGTTACGGATGGGGAAGGATAATTATGACAGTATGGCGACATGGTGGTCACAGATATCATCTGTACTGACTGTAGATTTTGCTGGAGTAATTGTACATGTATCACCTAATCGATGCCTTGAGAAAGGAATGTATGCTGACATGGAGATGGTTTTTACGATGAAATTCTGAAATGGCGGTTATCCTGACGGTGCTAATAGTGAACGATGGCTTGTATCACGTGTGTGAAGAAAATAATCACATCATGCTTTAGTCAAAATTATGACTTGTCACAAACACCAAGATCACCGCGGTCCACCATCATTTACCATTAGCGCCATCGAGACAAACATTTTTTATATGTTCTAACTAAGCTTCTGCAATATTATTTTATATTCTGTTAATTGTAATGTTGTGATTTCTCTGTTATTTAATTCTATAATATGTATGTTTGAAAAGAGAACACATAAAATCATGAGAACTATTTGGAAAGAAAGAACATATAAAATTTGAATATTTTAATGCCCCTCAAAGGGATTTAGACTTTGAAAGCGTGAATTTAGACTTTGGAAGTGTGAATATCACCTTTCTAAAGTGCAAAAATGGGTTCTGAAAGTGGCAATATTGGCTTTGAAAAGTGGGTTTTTCTATTCGAATAGTGTGTTTTTTTACTACTTAAGAACCTTAAAATTGTAGCTTTTTGTTATAAAACTATGAATTTCAATTGAAAATATGTGAATTTGAACACTTAGCCAAATTGTTGTTCTTAATATGCAAAACATAACAACCTTTTTCTCATTTTGGCAGGTTTGTATTTCACCCATGTGAACTCCAGAGGCAACTTTGATCCTATAAATAGATAGCCAGATCATCACTTAGCCATGTGAGTTCAACACTTAGCCAGATTTTTGTTCTTTATATATAAAATACTTTTGTTCTTAATACGTAAAATGCTTTTGTTCTTAATATGTAAAATACAATAAGTTATATTCAGAAAGATATATTAATCATTTGACCATATTTCTCTATAAAATACTTCTCTATAATTATATTGAAGCATATAGATGGATTTATTCAGAAGGCTGTGCACAACCATTCATTGCAAAAAGGAGATCCTGGGAGCATGAATAGATTTCCTAGTATGGCTCTGTAAATTTAACAAGATGATGCAAAAAAAATTCCAAAATTGATGTAAAAACTAATCCAAGCAGGGATCTCTTCTACAAAAAATTTTGCCGCTGAACAGAGGTTTCCTTGACAATTCTCATGTCCACGCAGGGGGATTGTTGGTAGTGGTTACACTGTGACATCCTGGCAGCGGCTACACTGTAACATCCTAGCCATCTTCAAAATTTCATCTTTTATAAAATCCTCTGTCCCCATAAGTTCAATCTGATTCCATTCCAAATCATCAATTCTGGAGTCGTAACAGGTTAATTGTTTTATTTTAAATAGAAACATTATTTCTTTTTGTTCGTTTAAATTGAAGCATTATTTCTTTTTTATTTTTTTAAATAGAATGAAATATCATAAAAGGGAGAACACAAGAAGGATCGACTGACCCTTCTTGCAGTGTCGAACTATTTTGAAAATAATACTGGGAATAAGAAGTGTCGCTCAACCCTTTTGTAGTGTTGAACTATTATAAAAATAATATTGGGAATAAGATGGGTTAGCCGACCCTTCAATTACGAGGGAATTGTAAAAATAGAACACCTTGTAAGTTATAACATATAAAAATGGTTTCTGAGTAATTTTGTTTTTTATCCTTATTTTTCGACAAGAAGGATCGACCGCCCCTTCTTTTCGTAGTTATTTGTGAAAACCTTTATCCATAAATTCAACTATATCCATAATGGAGAACACAAGAAGGATCGACCAACCCTTCTTGCAGTGTCAAACTATTATGAAGAGAATATTGGGAATAAGATGGGTCGGCCAAACTTTCATCTACGAGTGAATGTTGAAAATAGAACGCCTTAGAGAAAGAGTGGCCGAGCGGCCACTCTTTCTCTGAAAATATTTCTCTACTTTCCAGCAAGATCTTTGAAGCAAAAATTCTATAAATTTGGAGACACGTGGAACGCTTATATTGTGACATGTGGCATATTTGATTTTTAAAATTAGTTTAAATATTTTTTAAATGAATATTAAGGATATTAATGGTACTAGGCATGTTGGAAGTAGGATTTTCAATGAATGGATTGGAGTAATAAGTGTACGATTACTCCAGCAAAATCTGTACTTGCTACGGATGATATCAATGACCACCATGATCCCGAAATACTATGATAATTACCATTGAGCTCATCCAAATACTTTGTTGGTGACAAGACATAAAAATTATGTGGATTGAAAGCATGATGAGATTATTGACACCAATGATAGAATCCATCATTTATAGAGAATATTTTTAAGCCTGTTGTAGGCCATTTAATGTGCTAGCAGCAGGCATGTTGGCCATTGGATTTTCAAGGAATCGAGTGATACATGTACGATTACTCCAGTAAAATATGTAGTCGCTACAGATGATATCTTTGACCACCATGATCCCACCATACTATGATAATTACCATTCCCCATCCGTCCCAGACTCCCATCCCATTCAATCCATCAACACAGTGGCCACTCACTATATATAGGCTAATCCATCAACACAGTGGTCACTCACAACAACCTGAAATGGAATTTTTCAGTTTGTTCACCTTATATTCCCTGGGTATGCATGGATTTGTTATTATGTTCCTGCAACCAAGAGGGGACATAGGGAGATTAAGAAACGTTCTCATATAGGTAGATGAATAAACGCTCTCATATAATGGATCTAATGCACCATTTTCCTGCAGAGAAATTTGTGGAGATACTAGGTAGCTCGAAATCATTGAAGAATATTGATATCCATATTCCGAAGCCTCTTCCTCTTCTCAAATTATTGGAGCAACTTCCTAACCTTGAAAGAATACATATCCGCAAAAGGATTTTCTCGGTAAGAAAGAATTTTTGTAGTCATTATTATACACGCATCTAATTTATGTGTTTGCTTATCATTTGCAAAGTATGTTTCATTGGTTTAATACCTTTGCTTCCATGAACTACGGTGTTAGGAGCTAACTCGTCTAAGCGGGATGCCCAGACCAACTGTGTTAGGAGCTAACCCGTCCAAGCGGGATGCCCAGACCGACTATTATGGTGCACTTGGCAATTTAGGAATAGTTTCTCTGTTTTTATTGTGCATGATGATATGTGTGCTCATGCATTGGCTGCAATAAAACGATTATTTTTGCATTTGTTGGAAATGGTTTCTTTTTACGACAGCGTGATAAACAGTTATTTGTTTTCTATGCAGTTATTTGAGAGATTGAGTTGCAATACCACCATGTCTAGGCTATGTTCGAATCTCTGTGCCTCCAGATCATGCTGTCAGGTTCTTCTAACTGCACATAATTTGTATCACTCATTTTAAAGATCCGCACCTCACCCATTTCCACTACATTTTATAATCAGTCGCATGAGACAGTCGGAAATCTCAAGACTTTCCGGCTCCGCAGAATGAAAAAACAGAATGTTATCAATCGTTTATGTTTCTTCCTCAATGAATTTCAGCTCACCAAAGTTTAGCTCACCAACTTAAGATAGTAGTATCAGACTTAACTGATACTAAACTTGGTGATGATGTAGTATCAGAGCTCGATGATGTAGTATCAAACTTAACAGATAGTAAACTTGTTATCACCGTCGCACATTTTTTGCACTATTCATCAAAAAATAACTACATCTGGCCTGGAGAGCTTACCAGTCTTTACAATAATATTCCCTTTGTAGCTGAAGGTGGGAAAATCATCAGGGTAGGAGGCTTTCTAAAGTTTCACCAGGCGCCTGCATCCAAGAGTAACTAGGCTAAGTTAATGGGATGCAAATTGGAATCCTTGGATGACAATGGGATTTTCAATAGTTTTTGAAGGTTACCTTATACTACCACCTTGTGCAAGAGGTATGATGTATCCAGTGAATGATTTGGTTTCATTCTTTGAAAGACACTTGCAACAGTCATCGAATGTTGTTCTAGTGCATTCCTTCATTTCTAGAATGAGTCTAGTGCTTCCAGGTCTACAAGTTGAAGCTCCAATAAAAGTTTAGTCTTTTATTACTCCTTCAAAGAAGATGATCTGATTAAGGATAAGGAGAATCTAAAACGTTCAATGACTTTAAATTATTCTGAAGTTGAATTTAAAATCAAACAATGTAATTGAAAAGGACCTTCTGAAAGTGGCAATATTGGCTTTGAAAAGGGTGTTTTTCTATTGGAATAGTGTGTTTTTTTATTACTTATGAACCTTAAATTGCAGTTTGTTGTTATAAAACTATGAACGTCAATTCAAAAAGTGTGAATTTAAAATAAACAAATGCAATTTCTAATTTGAAAAGTGTGAATTTCAAATCAAATAATGCAATTTTTTATTTGAAAATTGCAATTTTCATTTGTAAATGTTCTAAATTTTAAGGTGAAAAAATCAATGTCTAAAATATTCAAGTCACTTTGAAGACGGGTCAAAAAATGCCTTTCTAAACTCCAAAATCAAGCAAAATCAGGTTCCAAAACTGCCAAATCCAGGTTCCAAAAGTGCCAAAACCAGATCCAAAAGTGCCAAAACCGATTCCAAAATTGCCAAAACCGATTCCGAAAGTGCCAAATCAAGGTTCAAAAAGTGACAAAACCGGTTCCTAAAGAGCCAAAACCGGTTCCAAAAGTGCAAAATCCGGTTTCGAAAGTGACCAAACTGGTTCCGAAACTGCAAAATCCATTTCCAAAGTGCCAAAATCAGGTTCCAAAACCATACTTTTTATTTTGAACGAGGCTCGACATAAATGAATGAAGGGGCGGCTGACCCTTCTTCTACCTACTATTATTTTCATAATAGTTCTCGACTGCAAGATGGGTGGTTCGATCATTCTTGTGTTCAACATTCTAGATATAGGTGAGTTGTCGGATATCGGTGTTCACAATTATCTACTAAAAGAAGGGGCGGCAGATCCTTCTTGTCAGCAGTCGGAAGTTGGGAAAAATTTTGTTTACATGTTATATCATAGGCAATGTCTCGATCGTCGCCACATACTGTGGAAGTCGGCAGTGGAGAAATGTTGTCCCAACCTTCGTAGATTAATTGTATTTCATTTCTCTTTTAATTGAAGGGTCGACTGACCCTTCTTGTGCTTAGTATTTTTGCAGTCTTCACCATTCAGGATATACATGAATTCACATCCTATACTTCGTAGGTTGAATATTTCCACAATTCCCTCATAAGTGAAGGGGCGGCCGACCCTTCTTCTACCCAATATTTTTTTCATACTAGTTTCAGACTACTAGAAGGGTCGGCCAACCCTTCTTGTGATTTATATTTTTCCATTCTTGACCATTTTGGTTATACATGAATTAATCTCTATTTTGGAAAGGGAATATCTCACACGTGTGAGCCTCAAAGAGAGAACTGACACCAATGGAAGTGATGACATGGCATGTATGATGACATGGCATCTATGATGATATGGAATTGTTGATGTATATGTAACTTCGGAATGCATTTCACCTATGTATTTAATCTATGTGTATTGTACTCCTATAGAGATGTGTTATTCCTCTATAAGGAAGTGTCGTCATTTGTATTGAAAAGTGTCACAAGTGTCGTAACTTGCCGATGGGTTATTAGACCACCATGTGTGGGGTCGGCCCTGATTAAGTTAACCATGGGTTATTAGGCTAAGCTAGATAAGTCGGCCCCATTAGTTTATTGGGCAGGACAGGACAAGTATAAATAGAGATCGGGAGATCTCTATTTAGATATCTCATTACTCACTTCTACATCACTCGGAAAGTGGCGCACATGTGAGGAGGAGGATCATCTGCTAGGAGAAGACTACCTCTTGTACTTGGGTTTGACGGTTGTATTATTGCTCTATCTATCTCTGAGGAAGTTGTGGGGTTTTTCGCCTTAGGGTTTTCCCCACAGAAACTCTATGTGTCTATTGTCTCTTACGTTTGCCTCTTATTGTGATTGACATGACTGACATACTTGATATAATTGATATGTTGTACATGTTATTCTATCAGTAAAGATCCTAGAGTATATTGAATTAATGCTCAAAATTTAACATGGTATCAGAGCTTCCCTCAGAAGAAGACATTGTGCAGTGGCAAAAACTAGGGTTTCTTGTTTATTAGGTTTCTCTCTACAGATTTTGGAAAAGCAGTAAGGTAGATTGACTCTACTCATCAAGGAGAATCTATATGTCCAATCAGAATTCAATTCTGAGCACTTTCAGTTTTGGCCCTAAAACTTAGGGTTTCCACAAAAATAGGAATTTCTGCAATCGAAAGACGTAGCTGGAAGCTCCTTGGACAAATCGAATTTTAGAGCTTTGGGTCAAGATTTTTGGTTGGGTAAATCTTTGGGAAACTCAAACCCTAATTCAAGGTCCTCCCTAATGAATCTGGGAAGACTAAAAGGCATTTGTGAAGGGTGAAACTTTGCAGAACTCAAATTCTGAGTGTACCAGGCTGATCAGATCATCAAAGAGCATCTTTCTATCCTTTTAGAAAGTTGAAATTCACATTTTGAATTTTTAGGGTTTCTCTCACAAACCCTAATCGAGGACCAGATCCAGTTTTCAACAAATCAAGTGCTAAGACCTAAATCTTTTCTATTTCCATTTGAAGTACTCTTTAAAGATGTCTCACCACACCAAGCTTGAGGATAAGCTTGAAGGGGATGATAACTTCTAAGCATGGAAGTATAGGATTGGGTTAATTCTGGAAGAAAATGAGTTGGACACTTATATAAGTGAAGAGGTCCCTGTCCCAGAGGGAAAAGAGGCTAAGGCTCTTCACAAGAAGAACTTGGTCAAGGCAAAGAGGATCATTGTTGATTCTATCAAGGACCATCTAATTCCACATGTGTCATCTCTAAAGACACCCAAGGCAATGTTTGACTCTTTGACCAAGCTGTTTGAAGGGAAGAACATAAATCAGAAGATGACTCTACGAAATCAATTAAAAGGGGTAAAGCTTCAGAATGGAGAGACCCTTCAATCCTATTTCTCCAAGGTCTCTCAGATCAAGGAACAACTTGAAGCTCTGGATGAAATGGTGGAGAATGGTGAAATTGTCATGACCACTCTGAATGGCCTACCTAGGTCATGGGATTCCTTTATTCAAGGAATTTGTGCAAGAAGGAAGTTGATCTCCTTCAGTAGACTGTGGGAGGAATGTTCACAAGAAGAGGCTATGCTTGTGGGTCGAGAAGAAAAGATGGGAAATGAAGATCAAGGTCTCGCAGCTCACACCAAAAGAAGCAATCCTAAGAAGGTGCACTCTCAGCAATCCTCTCATCAAAAGAATAAAAGAGATCTAAGATGCTTCACATGTAATGAGAAGGGTCACTTTGCTGCAGATTGTCCTAAGAACAAAAGGGACAACAACAACAACAACTTCAACAAGAAGAAGAAGAATAACAAAAGGAAATATCATGCTCATGCTGGCGAGGATGATGAATCCCCCAGGAAGAAGCCTAGAGCAGAAAGTGATGACTCATTAAGCGAAGATGAATATGTTCTAATCTCTGCTCTCACAGGTGCTATCTCTCATGGTTGTAATGATTGGCTTATTGATAGTGGGTCTTCCAAACACATGACTGGTTTAAAGAATCCTTTGCTAATCTATCTGAACATGAGTCACTCCATAAGGTGAAACTTGGGGATGACTACCAATATCCTATCAAAGGAAGTGGTGAGGCCTCCTACAACCTAGACTCTGGCAAGTCTTTGAAGATGAAAGATGTTCTATATCTACCTGGGCTCAAGAAGAACCTTCTCTCCATATCTGCATTAGATGCAAAAGGCATGAGGGTTGCATTTGTAGATGGCCAAGTCCTAATGTGGCCAAAGGGTAAAACTATAGATGATGCAGTAGTGATTAGAGAGCAAGAGGGAGGATTGTACAAATTGAAGGGACAACCTGAACATGCTATGGTGACATGAAGACAAAGATTCATCCATAGTCATGGATCATAGAGAGGTATGTATAATTTGTTTTTGCAAAGATTAATTTATGAGTTATGCAGGTAATTGAAGAGAACAAGAAAACATTGCTAGACATAACTAGCAAATATGATGACCAGGTATGTTTTTATTATATCAAAGGATCTTATACTTTTGTATGATTGATAATGATTACTCATGAAGTTACAAGTTTGAGTAATCTAAGTTTTATGCATATTATGTCTCTTACCTTGATTGATGATATGACTAACCAGAAGAGTTCTATAGTCAAATATGAATATGCATGAGTAAGAGAAGTATTCCCTGAAACTTTGAATGCTAATGCTTATTATTATCTGTGTTTGAAATGATCATTGTTAAGATTCAATATGCTAAGACAGAAAATATCAGCATTACATTCCATTTCACAACAATAGCATATACAGGATCACTGAAAGAATAACAAGCACAGCATAAACACAAGAGACATAGATTGATCCTGGGAAACCCTCATGGGGTAGAAAAACTAGCAAAGCTTCCTCAATATAGATGACCAGCAAATACAAATATGTAAACCATGGACATGAGCTCCTTCTCCTCCATAGTAGATCTCTCCCTCACCTATGCTATATTCACAAGTGAGTGTGTGTGTGTTAAATGAGGAACACACCTCCTCTATTTATACACATCTCCGACTTGTCTTTTATATTAACTAGGTCAGCCCCAACTTAACCACTAGGTTAAACACCCCATTACAATTGACTGGGCTGACCCCTCTAGGGTGGTCTAATAACCCTTTGAACCACATAACACATACAGGGCCGACCCCCACTAGGGAAGTCTAATAACCCAACTTACGACATTCCGACGGAGGAATAAACATCTCCGGATATACAATAAGGTCTTCACGGAGGAATTAAACATCTACGGAATAATAAAGTACAAATATAATATTCTTAGAAGTTACAATATTTCAACACTCCCCCTTAACAAGAAGGATATTATAACAACATCTGCAAGAGCAAGGATTCATCAACATCATACATGATACATCTATAAATCATTGGAAGCTTTCTCAACATCATCAGTAACTCAAGCAGTTACTGGAACATCCTCAATACTGAAACATCAACATCTTCAGTACTGAGTCTTCATCTTCTGCTGCACTTGAAAAGCTACAACAACATCAATATCAACATCTGGATCCTCACGATCATCAGTATCATCATCACACGACCATCATCATCGTCATCACATGATCATCAGCATCATCATCATCTCGATCTACAACATCTAGATCATATCGATATACAACATCTCGATCATCTTGATCTACAACATCTGGATCATCTCGATCTACAACATCTGGATCATCTCGATCTATAGCATCTGGATCATCAACTAGATCCTCTTGATCGACAGCATCATCATAGCAGCATACTCTGCAATACACAAGATCCTATTACGGGATGATCAATCCCTCTCACTTTAGGACATAGGTCCATGGATGATACAATCTAGATCAAGTTCCAGGATGATCAATCCTTATCACTTTAGGACATGAGTCCAAGGGTGATGCAATCCTATCACGTACATTTTGAACCAAATGTCCAGGGATGATGCAGTCCTATCATTAATGTTCAGAGACAAATGTCTACGGATCAATTATGGGACTGAAGTCCGGGAAAGATACAATCCCCACTCATCCGCTAAGGACCCATTCTTAGAGACATCTGTCTACGGATCAATTCCGGGACTGAAGTCTGGGGAAGATACAATTCCCACTCGTCTGCTAAGGACCCATTCTCGGAGACATCTGTCTATGGATCAATTTTGGGACCGAAGTCCGGGGAAGATACAATCCCCACTCGTCTGCTAAGGACCCATTCTCAGAGACATATTTCTACGGATCAATTCTGGGACCAAAGTCTGGGGAAGATACAATCCCCACTTGTCAACTAAGGACTTCATTCTCGGAGACATCTGTCTACAGATCAATTCTGGGACCGAAGTCCGGGGAAGATACAATCCCCTCTCGTCCACTAGGGACCACATTCTCTGAGACATATGTCTATGGATCCTTTTAGAACATGTGTTCAAGGATGATGCAATCCCTCTTCTTTCTTGGAGACATATGTCTACAGATCCTTTTAGAACATGTGTTCAAGGATGATGCAATCCCTCTTCTTTCTCGGAGACATATGTCTATGGATCCTTTTAGAACATGTGTTTAAGGATGATGCAATCCCCTCGTCCACTTAGACCCTGTCTAAGGACCATTCACCAACCTCACTGTCGACATCATCAATATAGGTATCCACATCATCGAACTCACTGTTGATGCAGGAAATCTCATCATCAGCGACCATATCACTCCCCCTTTCGAGGAGGGTCCTTCTGAACTACACAAAGCTTGTCTTGAAAATACTCAAACTTTACTCGAGACAGAGGTTTGGTCAATATATCAGCAACTTGTTCGTCAATGCTTACATACTCGAGCTTGATAGCTCTTTTCTGCACCATATCCCATATATAGAAATATCGAATCTCTATGTGCTTTGACTTATCATGGAACATTGGATTTTCTATCATCTTGATACAACTCTGGTTGTCACACAGGATCTCAATGGGTTCCATCTCTAAGTCAAATAAACCAGATAATAACTTCTGAATCCATATCGCTTCGCAATTAGTAGAGCAAGAAACTATATATTCCGCTTCGATTTTGCTGAGAGCCACACTAGACTGCTTCCTGCTAAACCACAAGATCATGGCAGATACAAGACAATAACATGCACCTGATTTACTCTTCCTGTCTGAGACACTTCTTGCCCAATCAGCATCTGAGTAGCCATTTAATCTGAAGTCATGATCTCCAAGATAATATAGACCAAAATCTATCGTACCTTGCTGACTATTAGGTGGGTAAGGATAGTTAGGCATAGGAGGAGATGGTTGAGCATAATCTTGTCCTCTCCATCCATGTGGCCATTGTTGTTGTTGTGCATTCTGAGGAGGGTACTGAGGTGGCCAATTTTTCCAACCTGAAGTGTTCCATTATTGAGGAGGTTGATAAGGATAGTAATAGGGTGGAATTTGTGATGAAGGATCCTGATATGATGATTGATCTCTAGGTTTCCAAGGCCTCCTAGATGATTCACCAAAGTTTCCACTCTTATACACAACTTGCAACCCAGGTAATGCTGGACAATTATCAGTTGGATGTTCTTCTGTACAAAGGTGACAAACTGACACATTATTCAGTGGACATTCCTTTTGGGGATGTTTAGTTCTACACATAGGATAGAAAACACTCATTGATGCATGCTCTTCATCCTATCTCTTTTTGGCTTGTAATGCATCCAATTGAGAACCCATGGCTCCTAAGATATCTGTTTTGAAATTTTCCAATAGGTTTCCCAACTCTACCCTTGTAACTCCACCAGGACCAGATGTGTTTCCTTTTAGGTTCCTAGCATAAGATTATCGAAAGTGTCTTCCACTTTTCCCTCTGCTCTTAGAGTAATTCCTACATAGCTCACAAATATGTGAAAAAGGCTTATGAGAGATGTCTCCTGTTGCCATGAGATTAAGGTTCTCTAAGAATTCTTCTGAGATTCCCTTGAGGAAGAGTGTTCTTACTGCATCCTCCTGAAGATCACTATATTTAGATTTATGTAACACATAGTTAAATCTTTCGATAAAGTCTTCTAGGATCTCGTCTTCAAGTTGTTGTATTTTAAAAATATCATTGCGAGAGTCCTTAGGCTTACAGTAATCCTGATATTTCCATAGAAATGCATTCTTCATGTCTTCAGAAGTTCTAATACTAGATTCTCCTAACCCCATGAACCATCGAAGAGAAGAATCTTTTAATGTGGTAGGAAAGAGTTTTATCTTTTGGCCATCTTGTAGGTAGTTATAACTCCTACACAAAATCTCAAATTCAAATAAGAATGTATATGGATCCTCACTATTCTTCCCATAAAAGGTTGGTAGTGAGGAAGGAGGGATGTTTTTCATAGTTACATCTTGTGCAGTTTCTAAGATAGGGAATCCAAAAGTACCTTCAGTTCTGAATTCTCCCTCTTCTTCATCTTGTCGGACATGATCTTCATTTTCATCTTCCATGAAGATTTGATTGCCAAAGAGAGAATACTTAGGTGGATCCTTTCTTGGAGAATATGGGATATCCCAACGTTCTGTTTTAGGAATAGTATTTTTATTTTTAGGAGGAGAAATACCAACTATGTGGGAGTCCAGCTCTAAAGGTCCTCCCATTGTTGTTTCAATCTTTGAAATAACTATGTTCATAGAATTTTCAAAAAGAGTATCTAATTGTGTAGGATCAATAAAGTCTACTAAGTTTGGACCACCTACTATTGAAAAGGTAGTGTCTTTGAGTTTTTGAACTAATGGAGGGTTGAGAAGTTCTGAAGTGTTATCCTTTTGAATTTCTTCTTGTCTAGCTTCAGTCTCAATATGAGCTTGAGGTTCTTCTAGTGGAATTTCTTTATTAACAGGCTATTCTGATGTCCCTATGGTTTCCCCTAATTGATTTCCAAAAAGGATTTCCTTCACTTTCCAAGTAGGACTATCCACTTTAGGTGTCTTCCGATACCTTTGTGTTGAGTTAGTAGTTGGGGTGGCATGCCCCCCATATAGCTTAGTAGGAATTTTAGTAGGGATTCTAGTAGGAGGGCTAGTTTTAATAAATATACCTTTTGAGTTGCTAGACCTATTCATGAAAACAAACTATAACTGAAATAAATTCTAATTTCATTACTACTACTGTTGGGTTTTGGGAATTCCTGTTATAATAGATGCACAGGTTATAAAAGAGAGTTCTATCTATCTACAACTGAGTTCTACCTGTCTACAACTCCTCGGCAACGACGCCAAAATGTTGAGGCGTAGTTATTGTCTTAAAGAATCACCAAAATATTTAACTATTGACCAGGGTTGATAATCTTAGAGTTGTGGCATAGTATATGATGAGGTAGAATGGGACCTAAAGTTTCAGCTCGGCAGACCTTTGAAATGTTTAATAAAGAAAAGATTGAAAGATCTTTCAAAATGAAAAACCGAGTCAAACTTCAGAAATACAACAAACGAACTAATTAAATCTAAGTAAACCAACATATCAGAATAGTATCAAGCTATACTACTCTACTCTATGGATAACAACTGAAAGATATAAAAACAACGATATTATTTTAGGAAGTAAGACTGAATAAAAAACAGAACTACTTTGATGAAGTTGAAAACTACTGATTAAAAACTCTAAACTAGGGATTAGAAACAATTGTAAATGAGTTCAGAAACCTATCTATAAGATAATTCAACTGACAACTAATTATGAAACAAAGAACTATATAAACTCAAAGCAAAGCTATAAACTACTTAGTTAATTAAACAGCTATTCATGCATTCAATTCATAATTCAAGACTACACTAAACTACCTAATTCCATTCTCCTTGGGGATTCTGAGGAAGTGTATCAAATGTAATAGGGATGGGAGAAAATGTATCAAAGTGGCTTTCAAATGTGACATGGAAACAAAATGGAAACAAATCTAATTTAACTTCTACAAATAAATGGAAACTAAAGATTGTCCAACTACAATTAACTTTAAACATCTTCATCTATCTTTAATCCATAAGCAAATGATATAAAACTAATGAAATCTAGAAGCAAGTAGGAAACTTAATAAAGATATTTACTTGAACTGAATTTGATTTGGAAGCAAGTAGAAAACTTGATAAAGATATTTATTTATGAACCAAACCCTATTTCATGAACATCTTCATTAACTGTATAAATGGGAGAAATGATTCAAGACTGAGATAACATGGAGAATGAAATCGCTAAACCTAATATGAGATTAATCTTAACAGCATATGAGAAGCTACACTAAGAATGAAACTGATAAATTCTGTAACAATAAAGCATTAATGAATCAGACATAAGAGAAACATAACTTGTAAAGCAACTGAAGCAAGGTTAAGGAAAGATAGAATGAAAACTGAGGATGATGAAAAAACTTAATTAAAACTCTAAGTGGTGTAAAACAAGATCTTAATTACATCTAAGGAGGCTAATTAAAGGTAAGAAATATTACAGTTCAAAGACCTAATAAATTGGATTCAAATAAGCATAAAAACAATGCCAAAAGTATTAAGGTACGTATGATGATTCAGATGACTCTCTGAATGACAGTCCAGATGGAGGAAAATGATTTAAATTAAGGAAAGAAGCAGTTTGGATGATCTTAATGTCAGCTGATTGGTGCATATGAACCTTTAGTGCAAGGAAGCAACGAATAGAGTGTTTAGGAGCTAATATAACAAGAAGTAACCATTTCTAATCATTGTCCAAGGAATGAACTATTTCTATGGCATAAGAAAACAAAACTGAAATAAATAAGGCTAACCTACAGCTACAGGAAAGAAACTGATAGAACTAATTCTAACTAGGACTGAACTTGGAATGTTAAGCTAACTAAACTCTAGGTATTTGTAAATAACATGACTAAGAGGAAACTAAGCAAACTAAGCATGACCGGTCACTAATTACATTATGGAAATATCATTAATGTGAACATCAATTAAGATATACATTTCATAAAACAGAGGTATCATTTACATAAGTGGCAAAACAACATACATATTACAAGACAAAGATATCATATACAAAATAAATACGGGAATTAAACAAATAACACAACTTATCTACAGAATACAAATACAAATTATGTACATAGATGGAAGACAACTGGTTGTTGAGGGGCCCTTCTTAGCAATCAGAGGCTACGCCTTAATCAATCAATCACCACGCACGCTACTAAGCTTTCATAAAAACTAGAGCATAGGTATATTAAATTAAAACAAAGCTACAACGTTTCTGCATCTACTTGCAGCTGAAAAGATTAAAGACTAACTCGTCTTAGTCACAAAGATGGCTATATAAACATAATTACAAATGGGAGAGCAGGTCGACCCTTTAGTGGTCGACTGCTCTAATAATAGGCAGTCTTAATGCCAGAAAATGGCTCTGCTTAACAACTCACAATAGTACATGGCCAAGGAACGACCCCATAACAGTTTATGACAGTGCACCGAGCATCTACGAGGTTCCACGGCATTGGTTTCCTTCACGCGGTTGTTGAGACATTGATCCTCCTTTGACGTGGGCAAAGAAATGTGTTTTCGAGCTGAGCATGCAGGAAAGACGGAACTTCTGGAGTGTTGACATGATTTGCAGGTGTGTTTTCAAGCGAGGGTAGTAGGAGGGAAAATATTCTAGAACATGGGCTGACCAACCACGACAACCATGTTGCTATCAGAGCCCACCTTTCACTTCTTCCTTTAATGACCAGAAATATTCCAACCAACAATATTGCGGGCTGAATGAAGGTCTGAACGGCCGGCTGGATGAAACTGAACGTTTGCAACATGAACACATGTCTGAATGGAGGTCCATTTGAAACCCATTGACTGCAGAACAAAATCTAGTTTCCAAGCAAGTCGAAAAATGTCAAATAAACATGAATAAATCACGATATGATTATTTTTACCCAAAATTCATGTGATGTGTGAATATATGCATACTTGATCTGATTGATGGTCTGAATGGCGGAAAGAATAACTTATCATAGCAAAATAGTGAAAATAACGTCAATCAGAGTGTGTTTGATGATCAAAAGTGGTGACAAAATGGACACCAACACTTCTGCGAGCCATTTCAATTTTGAAGAAATGGTGAAAACTTGGATGGAAAACCCTATTATTTTTGTCCCTAAATCTGATAGGAAGTATCATGTGGCTTGGTTCAAAGATCCCTTTCCTTTTTTTGTAGCCATGTTATGTAGATTATACGGGTTACCCAACTGTGTGTTCTTCAAGGCAGAATGGGTGCCTGTGGCACATCACATTCTTACCATCGGTGAATCATTCAATTGGGAACATATATTATCTATGATTTTGAAAGAAGCTATTGAGAAATACAAGAAAACCCTTGATTCCAATAAAATTTCATTTTAACTAGCTAGCTATGTCATGGATGTTTTATGTTCATCTTTTCCTTTCCCTAGTTTGGGATGGAATTGGACCAGAGAAGGACCACATGTCCATATCTATTGCTCATCTTTATGGGAAGACAATTTTATACCTCATAATTATGATATCTGTGATCAATCGTTCGGCTCTACTTTTTGTAAGACATTCAATGAGGATGTCCCTACTTTCTCTTCACAAGCAAAGGCATTGATTGATACTATGGGAGATTAGTATGTTGGTGAATATTTTTCTTACATCAGAATATGGGGAAGTAGAACAATTCACCTTTTCCCTAGGATTGTGCCCAATAGAATGGTCATAAAGGAGGTCTCATTTTAGACTGTAATTGAAGGTGTATTCCATTGGTTTATTGGAGCAAAGAGGAAAGGTTGGCCTAAGTTTCCCCTTTCGCTTGGACCTCTACTCATTGAGAATTCCACACATGCAATCTTACATGGAAAAAGGGTGACAACATTGAAGTTTGGGGAAGCCCCTAAAGGATGCATGATCCCAAATCCTTCCCAGAAAATCACTTTCCTAAAGAACACATAAAGAGTAATTATGCGCATGAAACATAGTCTAATGATTCAATCTATGAAGTTTCAAATTCATTTAAAGATGTATTAAGCAGGGCTGCCACTCAAGAAGAAAAGGGATTCATCCATCAATATCAACAAGAGATTAAGGTAAAGGTTCTGCAAGATAGAAAGCTCAATCTATTAGAAGAAGAGAGGGTTCAAAAATAGATGATTGAGAAATAAGCACAAGAAGCTCAGAAAAAGCAAGTTAAGACTCCTTTTCTCTTAAGTTATCAACAGGAGGATAAGAAAGGAAAGACTCTAGTTGATGATCCTCCACAACCTCAACCTATAGAAAATCTTAATGATTTGATCAAATCAACTGAAGACATGAAGAAAATCCTGGCCTTGATGAACTGTTCTCTTGAAACTAAAGCTATTGTTACAACACTTCCATCAAAGAAGCAGAAAACAAAAACATCAGCAACAAAGACTGAGTTACTACAAGTTGATGATAGTGACCTTGATGACGAGTTATCTCTCACCAACCTATCATTACCCATGTCTACTTCTACAGTTCTTACAATGACTACCTCAATCACCCAAGTTCTTTCCGACTCAGCTAAAAAACCACTGATAGGGGATTTTCTCTCAGATATTCCCCTTCTTGAAATATCTTCCAACCTCACGATAAAACCCCCTCCGATTGTTACCACTCCCACTATTTTTCCATCTGTACCACCATCAATCTTTGTTGCTCATTCTATTTCTTCATCTGCTCAACTTAATGTGTCTATGGATACATCTCTTAACTCAACCTAAATGAAAATTTATTCTCGATCTATAGATCCTGTCATTTCATCCATTATTTCCTTCTCTTCTCTTTCAACCTCAACCACTACAACAACTGTTACTCCCTAATCCTAGCTGAGCATGTCTATCTCTACCCCTGTTGTTTCACAACCTGTATCATTGGTCACTACCTCAGAAGTATTGTCATCCACTTCTGAAGTGATAGCATATTTTGGTGAAGATGCGATAGTTTCTCTTGGTGAGTATTTCTGGAGAAAATCAGAAAAGGAAGTAGTGAAGAAAGGTTATAAGAGAGATAGATAAGGAACATTAGTTCAAGGTACTGTTCCCAACCAGATCATATGGAACAAAGCCTCCACAGATGTGAACAAGTAATCTTTGGAAACAAATTATTCTATAGGAGCCTTTGTTGGTTCCAATTTTGATTATGTCACTACACTCAACAAAGAAATTGAAAAGAAAGAAGTAGAATTGCAAGGTCTTCAGAAGAAGCAAATAGATGTGGATCGACAGTATCAATCTCAACTAGAGGAATTAAAGGGAAAATATGAATCTCACATTCAATAACTGCAATCACATAATGAAGGTTTGAAAGAGAAACTTCATGAAGCTCAAGGACATAATGCCTAGTATGTTGAGAAGTTGATAGCTCTTGAGCAACAGCTGGAATTTTCCCAATCTATTTCTGCCAGTTCCTCATTTTCATGGTTTTCCAAGGATGAGTTTAAAGAATTTGTTTTGAGAATAAATAATGACCAAAAAGATCTCTCAGTTGAGTTATTTGAAGCGTTAAATGAAATTCAAGATGTTTTCAAATCCTTTGAACATTTCTATGACATTCTATGTGATCATAATCAATGAAGAAATGATGCTATAAGGGATTTTGAAGATGTTATTGATTGGCATAAATATATTACAGACAAACCTGAAGGGGTTCCTATTTTAGACAATATCAAGTTAAGGAGGATGAAAATTTATCTACAGTCTTGGGAGAATGTTTTTGATATGGTTGAGACCACCATTGAATAATGACAAAAATATTGTAGGAAACGATGGTTTGATTATTATAATCTATTAGGGTTATTGGATTTTCTTATTCTAAATCAGATGGAAAGTGCTCTCCCCCCTAAACTCCTGATCAAACAAGTTGAAGAAAATCATCTTCACTCCAAAGAGCACATTGAACAGCTGGAGCATGTTCATATAAAATAAATTGAAGAGTTGGTTGAGTTACCCATTTCTTCAGGGATGAAAGTGAATGTGTTTTTACGAGAATGGTCAAAGGAAAAGAAGAGGGGGATCGAAGATTTCCTTTGCAAAGCTCAACTACAGCTTGAACATGCTCAATATTAGAATATTGATGATCTTTTAGATGTTTTTTTCCAAGTGGTAATCTTCCTTTGGTAGATCTTAAGCAAATATTTTGTAATCCATAATTTCATGGGAAGTTAGTTTATTTTCAACTTATCATATATATTATTTAAAGAGACTTAGATCTCATGTTATAGGGGGGGGAACCGATAGAGGAAAGAACTAGAGGCATATTGTTGCACATGGAGTATTGTAATTTATTACAGTCTTTAATGAAATTCAGCCAATCTTCTCTTATCTTTTCTTCCCGTTGATTTATTTATCAAGTGTTCTTGATGAGTATAGATTCCCTAGCATTTATCCAATGTTTCACTTTTATCTGGTTATTAAAAATCACAAGTGTATTGTTGGGACTCAGAAATGTCCTATTCTCATCCAATTTTCCTTTCGCTATTCTTCACATTTCATCGTCCCATTAACCTTTCATCATACCATTTCCATACATATACTTGAGTTTCATCTTATTATTTTCCACTTTATTCATTTTAGTATTATAAGTGAATTTATGATTAAATATTGGAAAATAACATGCTTTTCACTAATATCTCAAGTATGGATGAAGCTTTGTAATGTGTAAAAATATGGAAGGATCAATTCAAACAAAGACTCCTCGAATATCTCCTCCACCATTTCATGGAGATAGTTATTCAAAGAATATTCCAAATTGAAGATCATGGAGATTTGGTTGGCCTATCTTATTTAGGATGTACGAGAAACATGCGGAGAATTTGTGAGAGACATGTAGAGGATTTGAATGAATCATACTTTGTAATAATAGGAAATTAGTTGAGAGTGGTTAAGAGAATAGTGGATCTGTCATTATGAGATGGTTATCTTCTCCTCAAAGACATTCATGTATAAAAGAGAGTGCTCGCTCTTCATTTTGCAGGAATAGTAGAGGGAGGATATTGATAGTAGATAGATCATAGATTAGGAGGAGATTAGTCTCAGATTGTAGAAGTTAGGTTTTGGCTTTTTAATATGGAGAAGGGGATTCTTAGCTTTTGTTCATAATCTTAGTTTTGATGCTTTCATGATTTGTCATTGATTGGTGTGATGTAAATTAGGATTTCTTTATTGTTAATGTGAGCTCACATGTGTTATCTCATTGCTCTTCATATATTGTCTTTTTTTTTATGCAATTTACTTTCAGTAGTGTGTTTCAGCTTCCAGCATTAGATTAGCAGTTGTGTGTTTCATCTTAAGGGGGTAAGGGGGGATTATATTAGCAATTAGAAATTAGCAAGGGGGGGTTAGATTATATTAATTTCACTTCAGTCCTTCATATACTTTGCATGTGATTCGTAATCCTACGAACCTCAGATTGACAAATTAAATGGTTGGGCAAATACTACAACGGAATTAAACGACAATATTTCTGCTTAACATTTTGGCGTCGTTGTTGGGGAAGCACGATGGATTGAAGTTTAGTTTGATTTTCTGCAAGCATACACTAGATTGTGAATTTTGATTTCTGCAATGAGTGTTTCAATTCTGCAAGTGTGAATTTCAATTTTAGCAAGTGTTTTTTTGCAGCTATGAAGAGTAATGGTTTTCTGTACATAGTGTTTTTATTTTTTCTTTTTGTAGTATTTTTTTTCATTTAGATTTGGGTGCTGTAAGAATCTGTTTTTCAAAATGATTTAACAATGAGTTTAAGCTTGGAGTAGCTCACTCAGATCCTTGCAAAAGTAGGGATCTCCTCTTCTCACGAAGAGGAGATCCTGGCGGTAGTCGAGAGCTTAATTACTCCTCCATAAATAGATGAAGAATTAACATACGAAGAATCCTGCACATTTGATGACAAACAATTATGCGAGCAGGAGGTCGAGGAGGACAACAAGGAGTGGCAGCATGATCCGAGTGAGGAAAATTGTGCCTATGACATCCCTATCGAACGATGGTTTCAAGCAAGTACAAGGTTAGAACAATTTAGTTTTTCTTTTCTTCTAGTTAATTCACAGTCAAAACAACTAATTTCACACATTTCTGTTCATCCTCATTTTCTATTTGCAAAATTAACACAGAATATATTCTTATTACTGTTATGTGAATGGCTACACTTGATATTTAACCACACGTAACTATTTTCTGAATGTTAATTAGAATAGAGTAGGTAGGATTTTATTTTCAGTTTTTGCTTTCACCCATAATAAGTATGCTCTCCTCTGCGCTTTGTGCGATCTGAGGATCATAAAGTAGGATGTTTTCTAACGTTTTTAGGAAAAAAATAAATTAATGTTTGTAGTTATGCCTAATCGATTCCATCCTCAATTTGCAAATTTATCTCCATTTGCTAAAAAAATTGTTTAATTAGAAACAAATAAAAAAAAATTTACTCGAAAATAAATTTGCACGTCCATCTTTTGATCTGCAAATAAAAATAATAAACATTAGGAGAAAAAGTTAGTTTGCAAATTTAATGCTGAAACTGTAAAAATCATGCTAAAACATCAGCTGTAATAGCTACAGCTGAAACAACAGTTGTAACAGTTGTAGCTGAAACAATGCCCAGACAGTATCACGCATGTAAGCTTCTAGTCGGTTTGAGTTGCAGCGATGCCATCTCTTTGCCTTCGTCCTTCATCCTGTAGATACCTGGAAATTAACCCTGCAACCACAATTAAACAAAAGCAATTTTAAATGTACAGAAACCCCCACATAAGCTTCTATTAAACAAATAAACAACATAAGCAATTTGCAATTTCACATGGGGGGAGATCCAAAACTGTTGCTCTATATCGCTTGGCTCTCTGGCTAATGGTTTTCTGCGATTGCTGGCTAATTTCCCATGCTTACCAAGCCAATAGACGATCAGAATATTTGCTAAAGTTTGAAATGCTGACAATGCATGTTGAGAGGGAGAGATGAGATAACAACACATTTATTCGCATCGCCGTTTTCGAGAAGATGGAGACGAATCTCGAAAATCGGGGACATGGGTTTTGTGCGCAACGACATAATTTACTTAATCATGAGGAAATCGCCCAAACAAAGCAATGGTTTGAGCTATACAGCTGTTGCTCTAAACGTGTAATTCTCAGATTACTGTTGCGTCCAGTTTCATAAATTAGCAATTGGTTGAAATGGATTCCCAGTTGGGAATTCGGTTTCTCATCCTCATGAAGGATTTTCTCAGCTGCCAAGTCATTAAACTTCCTGGATGCTCTTATTCTAACATGCATTGCATTATGCTATTATTTGAGAGGATTGTGAGTAGAGATGGCGAGTCTGTTGGATAAAGCGAGACTGTTCGTAGTAGAGAAGAACGCACATCTAGAACAACCAAGTGCAGATATTAGAGACATCGATATGAACATCTGAGCGTGGAATTCATCACTCTAGATGATGTTGCATAGAGAATGGTGTTCATCTCATCTTCCATTTCAAAGTATTTGACTTTTCTCTTTGATGGGTTACAGATGGTGTAAATCTATTGCATTAGTTTCAGGAGTTTGGTACTCGCAAACCAAAATGACAGGTGCAGAAAATTCAAATTGCAATTATCTATAGTTTGTATTAAATAATGAAAAGCTATGCCTGCGTATTAATAAAGAGATGAGAACAGCAAGCCACAAGAAGGAATTTCAACTTCTGAGATTATCGACATCTATGGACTTGTAAAATTTGACAGTGCAGTACGAATTTGCTTGACTGGTTAAAATCCTTTCATAATGCAATCTTCTTTTTGCAAATTTGCAAATTTGAATTTTGATTTTTAATAATATTTTGCAGATATAATTGAGCATGTGCATACCACGAGACCATGCTGTTAGAAGACTACCACAGATGCAGATATTGATGCTAACCATTTGTGAAATTATACTCATCAAGCATGTTTTAAACTGTAGATTTTGTGTTAGTGTGCATATTCTTTCATTTGACTACACCAAAACCAAGGATAACTTTGCAACACGATAGCATTGCGTTCAAGGCATGTCTTAGAAGAGATGGTTTGGCTTGCAAAGGATTTTGCATTAGAAAGAAACTAGAAATTGGCCACAAGCTTTGTGTTGATTCCTGTGTCTATGCTGGATTTTATGCAGAAAGCTGATTCTTTTCTCATGCTCACTGAATATCTCTATTACACACAATGTTTCATGACACTAATGTTTTTGATGCCAGGATCGTTTGCTTGATAATTGTTACTTCATGCTTAGAACGTTGCATATGCATATTCAATTATATCTGATGATGTATAGGTCCAATCATGCAAGAAAAACATTTGGAATTAATGTGGCAAATTGATGAGGATCATTCTCTAGCACAACTTCTGTTTGCTTGAATAAATTTGATGATGGCCCTAAGAAGCATATTTAAAACTTGAGTGACAGGTATTAGCAAGTAAACCGTTATTGATGCACATGGGAATATTTGATGAGGTCAAGATAGAACTATCATAATTTTTTATTTTTTTTGCATTTTCTTTTGGTGTGTGAAACAAAAACAATAAAAAATATAAAACCATGAAAAGAAAAAAAATATAAAAATTATAAAAAATAAAAATAAAAACATTGTAAAAATTCAAAATTGCAAATGGACATTCTATAATTTCCTGAACAAATCTCAAAACATGTTTTTACATTTAACGCTAATTTGTTTTCTTCAAGACACTTTGACAGCAATCAATGAGAAAAATAGTAGAGAGAATTTTTTTTTGCATCATGATGTTTGTTGCTACACAACAATACATTCACGAAAACACCATTGTTGGGTCATGACTTCTTTACTCGCATATTAATCATCTCTATGTGGAAGTCTGTTATAGCCAGGTGTTACAGCTACAGTAGTCAACGATGAAACAAGTGCACAATGGCAACAAGTATAAAAACACATTTTATTTTTGAACTATGATTTGCTGCATTCGTATTTCTTTCTACATGTTATGTCTTTCGCACTTCTCACGAATTTCATGCAGGATTAGTACTAAGTTTTTCTCGGGTTTGAAGACAATCACATTTTGCTGCTAAAGTGACTTTTCAAGAATCACAAAATTTTTTGAGAAACATACTTTGATAGATAGTTTGAAGGAGTTGTTACTCATCATAAACATCATGACGTTTGCTGTTACACACAGAAACCATTCATAAACCCATTGGCGTCATACCCACATCTCTCCTTCAAAGCACATTAGTCATCCATGTGAAGTCCACTTTCCATTGCCTTATCTGTCACGACTTGACATAGGCCTATCTTTCTGAGTCGCATACATCCCTTTATCTTTTTTAGTTCGTTTTTTCCATTTCAGTTTGTCTTCTGAATAAAACTAGCTCCCTCTCCATAATTACATTTCCTTGCCATAAGCACTGTTGCTACTAAGATCTTTCCTATAGTCCTACCAATATTTTTGTAAAAACTCACGTTGACTGATGTGGGATTCCTTAAGGCCCACCTTTCAACAAGTCTTCCCCATCGACCTCAGCACCTTTTCTCGGATATAGACTAGAGTTCCTTTTTTAGTACCTGGAGGCTTGCATGCCTTAATGGCAAGTTCTCTCACTGGAAATCATGGGAATACATCAATGTCCCTTGATCGTCTTATCTTGCAAGTGGCTCGACATCAACACATCTATTCACACTTTGCAAGATGTACTCAGGTACCTTGGCACTCATTGACATCAATGGTGAGTTTTCCTCTCATTGGTTAACGACATTCATCAATGGCCGGTAATCCAATGACTTCTTTTCATGCTCGACATCGACACATTTATTCGCATGACTAGAATTGTACCATCAGGTTTTGTAGCGGGTGAAGACTGTTGGGTATGTTATATCTCTTCACATGGTCGCTGCGTGTACAACACGATCCCATTGTACCCATTTTTCGCGATTTTCGACCCATTGTACTCTATCTAATTCCGGTAAAAGGAATTAGGGTTGTAACCTAATTCGGGTAAACGAATTAGGGTTTTAGATGCTGCAGAATACCATTTATTGTATTGTACATGTAAAATAAACATATAATGAAAAAGGAGCTATGCGGCTCTAAGTTTTGCTGGTTTTTCCCGGTTAAGGGTTTCCAGGTGAAAATCTCTGTGTAATGTGTGTGCCATTGTGTATTGTCTGTAAATGCTTAAGAATCGATATATGTTTGTACTTCACTGTTAAGGTTTAAAACTTACATTTGGTATCAGAGCATTTTTGGGTTCAGAGGGACGCCTTTGTTTCCAAGGGTTTGGCTCGATCTTGGATTTGTGATAAACCTGGTTTCAGTGGGAGCTTTGCAGCGGTGATTTATTTTTCTTTAAAGAATGGCGAGCAGTTCTAGATTCGAGATTGAGAAATTTAATGGTCAGAGCTTTGAGCTATGGAAGCTCAAGATGGAAGATCTTCTGGTAGATAGAGAACAGTGGATCGCAGTAGATCCAGGTACCATGCCCTCTGGTATGGTAAAAGAAGAATGGGAAAAGCTGGAAAGAAAAGCAAGGAGCACCATTCGTCTTTGCCTCGCAGATTCGGTATTGGTGAACGTATCTGGAGAAGACAGTGCAAAGAAGCTATGGGACAAACTGGGAAATCTGTATCAGTCAAAGTCCCTGGTAAATAAGTTATTTCTGCGAAAGAAATTGTACCTTCTGAGGATGACTGATGGAGACTCTGTATCAGAGCATCTAAACGCCTTCAATACTCTGGTAAGTCAGTTGACATCTGTTGGTATTGCACTTGATGATGATGAAAAGTGTATTAGTCTGTTGTGCTCTTTGCCAGATTCATGGGATAATCTGGTCATAGCTATTGGGAGTAATGCAACCACGCTAAACTTCGAGAATGTGGTTGCATCCCTACTATCGGAGGAAATGAGGCGGAGATCCATAGACAGTTCAGCCAAGGATGCCTTATTTGTAAGAGGTCTCCCTGGAGACAGATCTAAAAATAAGTCTTCAGGTGGTAGATCTAAATCTAGAGGGAGATCTAAATCTCCAGGACCTTCTGTAAGAAAATGCTGGAAGTGCGGAAAAGCTGGGCATTACAAGAAGGATTGTAAATCGAAAATTACTGATAAAAGTAGAGGACCTAATGACGCTCCATCCGCAGATGGGAAAGAATCTACAGAGGAAGGAGGAGATGTGTATCTGGCATCTTCAAGTACACATGCAGAGCATGATTCGTGGTTGATTGACTCAGGTGCGTCTTATCATATGACTCCTCACAGGGAGTGGTTTTCTGAATACGAAAAGTATGATGGAGGAGATGTATTTCTGGGAGACAACTCGGTAGCGAAAATCATAGGTCGAGGAAAGGTCAAGCTACTGCTCAAAGATGGAAGGGTTAAAACTCTTCCCGGGGTTCTGCACATTCCAAAGTTGGCTAGAAACCTTATATCTGTAAGTAAAATGGATGATGCAGGTGTGAAAACTTTATTTGAAAAGAACACATGCAAGATGGTTCGAGAGTCATTGGTGCTGATGAGGGGAGTTCGGATTGGAACTCTATACAAGTTGTTGGGAAGCACCTTCAAAAATGGATGTAACAGCACTATTGTTTCTGAGGGTAAAAATGAAGGAGACAGAGTCCTTACTGTCTCTAGTGAGAAGACATCGCTATGGCATCGAAGGCTGGGACATATTGGAGAAAAGGGTCTTCGACTATTACAAGGTAAAAGTATGGCTGAAGGCATGTCTGACTTCACATTAGATTTCGATTTCTGTGAACATTGCTTATATGGTAAACAGAATCGGGTACGATTCTCATCTGGTGTTGTAAGAGCTAAAGGAATCTTAGAATTAATACACAGTGATGTTTTTGGACCTGTGCCTGTTCCATCACTAGGTAAATCTGTGTATTATGTTTCATTCATAGATGATTTCTCAAGAAAAACTTGGATTTATTTCCTGCGTAAGAAATCTGAGGTTTTTAATAGATTCAAAGAATTTAAGGCTCTTGTAGAGAATCAAACTGAGAAGAAAATAAAAGTACTCAGAACAGATAACGGTGGAGAATTCTGTGAAAGTGAATTTGAGGAGTTCTGTAAAATGTGTGGAATAGCAAGGCAAAAGACTACTCCATACACACCTCAACAGAATGGGGTTGCAGAAAGGATGAACAGGACATTGATGGAAAAGGCAAGGAGTATGCTCAGTGGTGCAGGGCTAGCACAACAATTCTGGGCAGAAGCTGTTGACACTGCGTGTTACCTAGTGAATAGGACACCCACATCAGCGTTGGTTGACAAGACACCTCATGAGGTTTGGACTGGTAAGAAACCCTCTCTCTCTCATCTCAGAGTGTTTGGGTGTGATGCTTTTGTACATGTTCCAAAGGAGAAAAGGAGCAAGTTGGATAATAAAGCAGAAAAATGTATCTTCATTGGTTACAAGGATGGAATGAAAGGTTACAAGCTGTGGAACCCAGTAAAAAGGCAAACAGTTTACAGTCGAGATGTGATCTTCAGAGAAGTTGAAAGCACTTCCAGGATTGAGGATGTACCAAAGGAAAAGGATTCAGAGAAGCTACACTTTGATATCAAGGATGAAAGAGGTGACTCTTTTGAGGAACCAGATTCGTCTGAATCAGATGAGGAGGCAGAATCGTCTGAATCAGATGAAGAGGCGGATCCACAGACTCCGGTATTGAGGAGATCTGACCGAGAAAGAAGGCAAGTTGAAAGGTACAGTCCCCCTGATTTTCGTTCTAATTTTGTGTTATCTATTACTGATGATGATCCTAGAACTGCTAAAGAGGCAATGGATTCAGAAGATAGTAAACTATGGAAGAAGGCCATGATAGAAGAAATGGATGCCTTGGACAAAAATGAGGCATGGGATCTGGTTGAGTTGCCAGAAGGAAGAAAGCCTATTGGAAGCAAATGGGTATTCAAGAAGAAGTTAAATGCAGCAGGTAAAGTGGAGAAGTACAAGGCTCGACTAGTTGCGAAAGGTTACTCCCAAATTGAGGGCATCGATTTTGGTGAGATTTTTTCACCTGTTGCAAAATTGACTTCTATTAGATTTCTTTTATCTATTTCTGCTGCTTTTGATCTTGAAGTAGAACAGATGGATGTAAAGACGGATTTCCTACATGGAAATCTTAATGAAGAGATCTATATGAAGCAACCAGAACGGTTTGTGGTGAAAGGAAGAAAGGAGCTTGTCTGTAAGCTGAAAAAGTCTCTCTACGGTTTGAAACAATCTCCCAGAATGTGGTATCAAAAATTTGATACTTATATACTGGGACTTGGTTTCTCAAGAAGCAAAGCTGATCACTGTGTTTATTTTAAGCCAATTGGTGATCATTTTATTTATGTAATATTGTATGTTGATGATATGTTGCTAATTGGAAACAACAAAGAAATCATCAAGGATGTCAAGAATCAGCTGTCATCTGAATTTGACATGAAAGATCTTGGTGCTGCAAATTTCATTTTGGGCATGGAAATAAAAAGAGATCGTGAAAACAGGAAACTCTGGTTAAATCAGAGGAAATATGTTGAAACGATATTGAAGAGATTTAATATGCAGGAAAGCAAACCAGTGAAGGTGCCCATTCCTGTAGGTGTAAGGTTATCTGCAGAACAGTGTCCCACTACACAAGAAGAGGTAGAGGACATGTCTCATGTTCCATATGCTAGTGCAGTTGGCAGTCTGATGTATGCCATGGTCTGTACTAGACCAGATATAGCCCATGTAGTGGGAGTTTTGAGTAGATACATGTCAAAACCAGGAAAGGAACATTGGACTGCAGTAAAAAGGGTCTTCAGGTATTTGCGTGGCACTACAGATTCTGCAATCTGCTACCAAGGAAGACCCGGTCTAAACAGAGAGATAGATATACAAGGATTTGCTGATGCTGACTGGGCTGGAGATCTTGATCACAGAAGATCTACAAGTGGCTACGTTTTTAATCTATTTGGAGGAGCAATCAGTTGGATGAGTAGAAGACAAGCTGTAGTTGCACTCTCAACTACAGAAGCTGAATACATGGCAGCTACCCATGCAAGTAAGGAAGCTGTATGGTTGCAAAGATTGTGTTCAGGTATTGGTTTTGTTCAGAATGCAGTAAAAATTGGTTGTGATAGCTCAAGTGCAATATTTCTGGCAAAGAACCCTGCTTATCACTCGAGGACAAAGCACATTGATGTGCAGTACCATTTCGTCAGAGACATGGTTGAACAGAACAAAGTGTTGCTGGAAAAGGTTGACACTTTGGTAAATGTTGCAGACTCTTTGACAAAGTCTGTGAGTACTCAGAAGTTCTCTTGGTGCAAAGAGAACATGGGCATTGTTGCCCTGAATTGTTGAAGTCATAAATTTCTCCTGTATGTGAAGAGAACAACAAGTGGGAGAATGTTGGGTATGTTATATCTCTTCACATGGTCGCTGCGTGTACAACACGATCCCATTGTACCCATTTTTTCGCGATTTTCGACCCATTGTACTCTATCTAATTCCGGTAAAAGGAATTAGGGTTGTAACCTAATTCGGGTAAACGAATTAGGGTTTTAGATGCTGCAGAATACCATTTATTGTATTGTACATGTAAAATAAACATATAATGAAAAAGGAGCTATGCGGCTCTAAGTTTTGCTGGTTTTTCCCGGTTAAGGGTTTCCAGGTGAAAATCTCTGTGTAATGTGTGTGCCATTGTGTATTGTCTGTAAATGCTTAAGAATCGATATATGTTTGTACTTCACTGTTAAGGTTTAAAACTTACAAAGACTATACACTTTTTCATGACTCCCTCAGCAGTTACAGCAGCATGACTTCATCTATATGAGAGTACCACAGTTCCACTTTCTGCCTTCGACATTTCCCATGATCCAGTACAACTACAGCAGCATTGACAGTTACATTTTCATGATCCTACAACAGTGACATCTTCCATGATCCAGTTATAGCAGTCACATCCTCCATAATTCAGCAGCGACAATTTCAGTTACATTTTTATCCTACAGTAGTGTCATCTTCTCTGATCCAGCAGTTACAGCAGTTGCACCAGCAACATCACCAACCACGCTCCTATTGCATAGTTCATCATCATTTTTGTGTAAGTGGAGGTATGTTGTTTTCTGAATTTTAATCATGCAATTCCTTACATGCTAGCAATGAATAATTTGGAAAATTCCCTCACCATGCTCCATTTCCTTTTTCACTTTCATAACCCATGCCAAGTTGCACGAGGACATGCAATAAGTTCAGTTGGGGAGGATGATATAGAGGTTGCTGAACACTCTATGGGATCTCAAATGCAATCATATTTTCAGAGGACAGGAAATCTTTTGTGGCAGCTTATTCATTTTCTCATGCATATTGCTCCTTATATAAAATGCAGAATTTAAATTAAGTATATCTCACAAACCATACATTGGATCCTCATGATTTTTGGACAGGGAATGGATAATATAATGATGAACAAAATTGGCAAGTTTTAGCTCAATCCAATGCACGAATTTAAAAAAAAAACAGCCATCATCACCTACAACCAATTTGCATTTTTCTCAAAATACGTGATGTGGGTTTTTCTAATTTTTGGTGTGGAGATGCATTGGACTAGTAAACAATTGCTTGCAAAAGTTCAGCCAAACCCAGTTTGTATTTTGGGAGATATTAGTTCAGGAAGTTGGCTGCAACACCCGCTATGACTGTGCCAAACTTTCCATCATCACCTATAGCCAATTTGCATTTTTCTCAAAATCCGTGATGTGGGTTTTTCTTATGTTTGGTATGGAGATGCATCGGAATTATAGAAACTCGCTTGCCAAATTTTAGAAAAACCCAGATCGTAGTTTGTGAGATATTAGCTCAGGACGTTTGTTGCAACACCAGCTGTTACTCCACCAGATTTGCCTACTTTTGCAGCTATTACTCCGCAGTTGTTATTCCGCCAAACCTTCCATTTCATAGCTGAACTATATTCACTATCATCATTTCGCTGCCATTATTCCATTTTTCCACTACCATCACTCCATTTTTCATCTTATTTATCATTCACCAACATTTATTTTCCGACAAATCCTCTTTCGCACTTTGCTTCATACACATGGATACACATATTGGCATGATTCATAAAGGTAAAGAAAAGGCTTTCTTATACACATTGATGATTTCTTATGCACATTGATATCTTATCATTTCCAAGGAGTACATGGTTAAATTATTATTGCAGCAAGAAAACAAATAATGAGATAAATGTTGTTAACATAAGAACCAACATTCTTTGTATTCATGGTTGTTACACAAGAACCAACCATAAGAAAATGTCAGCTACTACTCACACCCTGGATACATTCATTGTTGGAAAGACATCATCAATCAAAGCCAAAATTCAGATGCCAAAAGTTCTTAAGAAGATCCATGCACGGTTGCATGAGGACATGCAACAAGTTCAGTTGGGGAGTATGTTGGGACTCAGAAATGTCCTATTTTCATCCACTTTACCTTTCGCTATTCTTCACATTTCAACATCCCATTAACCTTTCATCATACCATTTCCATACATATACTTGAGTTTCATCTTATTATTTTCCACTTTATTCATTTTAGTATTATAAGTGAATTTATGATTAAATATTGGAAAATAACATGCTTTTCACTAATATCTCAAGTATGGATGAAGCTTTGTAATGTGTAGGAATATGGAAGGATCAATTCAAAGAAAGACTCCTCGAATATCTCCTCCACCATTTCATGGAGATAGTTATTCAAAGAATATTCCAAGGAGAAAATCATGGAGATTTGGTTGGCATATCTTATTTAGGATGTATGAGAAACATGTGAAGAATTTGTGAGAGACATGTGGAGGATTTGAATGGATCATACTTTGTAATAATAGGAAATTAGTTGAGAGTGGTTGAGAGAGTAGTGGATCTGTCATTATGAGATGGTTATCTTCTTCTCAAAGAAATTCATGTATAAAAGAGAGTGCTCTCTCTTCATTTTGGGGGAATAGTAGAGGGAGGAGATTGATAGTAGATAGATCATAGATTAGGAGGAGATTAGTCTCAAATTGTAGAAGTTAGTTTTTGACTTTGTAATATGGAGAAGGGGATTCTTAGCTTTTGTTCATAATCTTAGCTTTGATGCTTTCATGATTTGTCATTGATTGGTGTGATGTAAATTAAGATTTGTTTATTGTTAATGTGAGCTCACATGTGTTGTCTCGTTGCTCTTCATATGTTGTCTTTCTTTTCCGCAATTTACTTTTGTTTCAACTTCCAGCATTAGATTAGCAGTTGTGTGTTTCAGCTTAAGGGGGGATTAGATTAGCAATTAGAAATTAGCAAGGGGGGTTAGATTAGATTAATTTCACTTCAGTCTTGCATATACTTTGCATGTGCTTCGTAAGCCTACGAACCTCAGATTGACAAATTAAATGGTTGAGCAAATACTACAACGGAATTAAACGACAATATTTTCTCCTAACATGTATGAATATGTATTTGATTTCTCATTTATTATTCATATAGAGATAAAGTAATAGGAAATTATTTTCTCTGTTTCACATAATGTTATTCAATATTTTTGTAACTATAGAATTTCCCTCTTTTTTAGATGTTAATTTGAAAATTAACATATCTTTTTTTTTTAGAACAGTCATATGATATAAATCTTTGAATGAGAACCAATTTAGTTTTAACTATTTTTTCTTTTATCAAAAAAGGTATTATTACATATGATTTAAATTGTCATTGGTCATAGTGACAAGTACCACAGTTTCTTGATCTGATTTCTCTGAGGATTCACTACCCATAATTAGATTTAGATAGATCATATTTTCATTTTTTTCTTCTTTCTAGTTTCATTAGCTTGCAATTAATATTTAGGTCTTCCCTTAAGGAAGAAAGTTTCACATGAACTACTCTCGAAGTGTCAATGGAGGCCTAATATCTGTCAGAGTTAGCCATATCAAACAATTTAAGGATAGGATAATACTTGCGTAGGATTATTTGAAGCTTTCAGATTCGGCTATCTCTTTTGCGTTGCTGCGTGGGATTTCTCCAACGTATCGTAGGCTTCAACACAAAGAAATAAATTATTATTATTATTATTATTATTTCTTTGAAGATAGTAACAAAAAGGAAAAGAATAGAGAAAATAGAAATCTTTACAAGATTCAGATTGCCAAACAAACACACAAGTAGTCCAAATAAAAAAGAAAAATCTAAACAAAAACCCTAAACTGAAAGGTTTTCTTATGATTTATAAAATAGTTACTTTCTAGAAAAATAGATGGATTATAGAGGTTCATAGTAAACTTAATATCAATCCAACCCACATTTCCTAGTTTTGAATGGCAATAAATCGAAAAAGAATGAAAAACAGGTCATACGCTCCCTACCTTAAGACATCTTGTGTTTATGCGCTCTATTAGCGTATAGTGCCCCATTTTGTCATTGATTGTTGTCTTTGATTATGACTTTATTATTTGATGGAATGTGGTTGCAAATGGCCCGGTTATTTGTGGATTCAAACCTATATTATGTGTCAACTTATTATTGAGGGCATTCAGTTTTGGATGCCCCAACTCCGTGTGGAACTAGTATTTGTTTATTAAAGATAATTGCTTGGAAACTATATTTTGTGTCATTAATGATGATTTCATGTGATTATGCTATGATTTCAATGTTGTTTGAAATTTCATGTGATTATGCTATGATTTCGATGTTGATCGAAAGTTCATGTGATTATGATACGATTTCGATGTTGATCGAAATGCTTATGTGATTCTGTTATGATTACAATAGTGATCGAAATGCTTATATAATTTTATCATGATTCGATAGTGATTGAATGTATATGCAATGCGGAAATTTTTAGAAAATTATAACCATCTCAACAATGTTTTTGCATGCATGCATCTTGCATTCATTCCATGTAGTGGTAGTTGAGTCTCCTAGCACCTAGTCCTTGTTCCCCCCCCTAATGCTTCATTTTGGTCATAATTATCCTCCTTATCCAACCAGAGCACCTTATCCACATCACAGAAGTGTAAATGCTCCCTCATGCATGATTTTAGGAGTCTACGTGGTTAGTTCCATGAATTAAGGTGGCTTGTCCCCTTGATTTCCTAGTTAATTGACTATTACACCTAGTTTCACTGCTTCTGAGTATAGGACCACCCTTTTTTACCACTGTCAAACAATTATGTGCCTACTTGGATTCTCCTCCCCTAATTTCTATCCCCAATGACTCATTCATGTGCTAGTCCGCCTATTTTGACTTGCCATGGTTCCAATAAAAAATAAGCCTAGACTTGAGGTGAATTCGAATCCTACCAGAGGACAATGTCAACTCCCTCAGCATGAATTGCAGTGGTTGATCTGGTGTCTCTAGTATGACTCACAAGAACTGGTGACTTGTCATTAATATGACTAGTAGTGATCAATGACGTGTCCTCAACATGACTGACAGTGGTTGAAGACAAACTTTCAGTATGATTTTCAATGACTAAAAGTTTTCTTCCATCATGACCTCCAGAGGCTAGGTAGGTTCCCCCTGGATGATTTGCAGAGGCAGGGTGCTTGCACCCAACATGACTTACAGAGGCTGGGTTGCTGCCCCCAGCATGACTTACAGCGGCTAGGTTGCTGTCCCCCTGTTTTGGCATCTTCTTCCTATTCTTCCTCCGTCTATTCCTTTTATACTGCTGGTTACTAGTATTGCTACTTTCGCCACATGAGGTAGAAGGAGGAGGAGAAGATGTTACTGGAAAAGGAGGCACAGGGTTCTGATGCTCTTGATTTGAGGTGCTCACAAAAGAAGTGTCAGGAGCATGCAAGGCATTCAGAGTGGAAAACAACCAAACCGACAACCCTATAGTGAATCTAGGAAGATTCAGAGTAGCCATTAAGGGAGTACCAATGTTTCCAATGAATGGAACAGCACAAGGATACCCTGGAACAGGGGTACCTTGATTGGCGCTCGCTGGAATGCTAGACATAGTTTTCTACTCAAATGAGCAAGAAAATCTCTAAGGCAAACTAAAACAAGTAGCACAAAGAGCACACCACTAAAAAAGGTCATAGGTAAATCAAACTAGGCAAACAGATGCCTTCTGGAGAAGAGTCTGGGATGATGAGGGCCTAGAACAGATCAACGAAGGATGAAGAGTAGTTACCCGGGGTCCACAATACAATGACTAAGGGTGCAAGTGCTGGAATCACCCAACCGCCCTTCCAAATACCTGCAAGGGATTTCCTCCCATGTCTGTCCTAGGTACAACAGATATACCCTCTGCTGTCACCTGTGTATGAACCTATGGTAAGATACTAAGGATACCACCACACCGAAAACTCCTGGGGGAACAGTCTCTGGTCGAATTAGAAGGCGTGGGCAGGGTAATTGAGCCCGAAACTCAAAAGAGCTCCCAAACGCGATCCAATCCTGGTATATGCTCGAAACAGAAAGTAGGAGGAGTATTCCTGACAATTTGATCTCACAAGACCTGCTGCATAGATCCCAGGCAAGCTTTGAATGAAGTGGGTTTACCTGCGATAGTCGAACTATGATTTTTGCGTAATGTGTGATCTTGGGTGGTTGAAGGTGTTTTAAACCCAAGATCCTAACCAAGACTAGTTGGTGTAGTGTAACCTAGAAAAGAAAATGTTACTAGTACATTTTATTAGAGTTCATTTTAAAGTTTACTTGCTTACTCAAAAAGGTAGTGGGTGTGTGAGAGTGGTTATAATAGAGATAGAGTACTGAAAGTGAAATATTTACCACCAAACAAATCTTTTCTTTTCAATGCAAGTCTTAAAATTCTGATCTAGAAAGCATATGCAAATGCAATTTTTAATCTTTCGAATGCAAAAAGGGTAAAAATAAAGTCTAAATGTACAAAATTAAACTCAAAACCTAAGAATGCAGCTACTCAAACCAATAAGTATGCAAAAGAAAACTTGTTCTTTTTGATGCAAAGCACTCTAAAATCTTTTAAGCCACTTGCAAGGTACTCTATTCAGAAAATGAATCAAAATTCTTTATGCTTTCCAAAGGTAAGAAACAAAACTAAAACTAACCTACTATCAAAGCAAAGCAAAGAAACTTTCAAGTCTTCTTTATTGAAACAGTAAAAGCTACCAAATATGACTTTCAAATTCTTATTGATGTAAGCATGCCAAACATTGGGAAAAGAGTACAAAAACTACTTTTAGACCCAACTAAGCAAATGACCTACGAATAAGTATGGTTTGGTAAAGTCAGGTCTGCACATAAACAATGCAAACAAGGTCTTGAACAACAGCCAAAACACTTGAGCTTTCACTACAAAAGAAAACTAAAAGCATAAGGGAGGATAAAAAACCAATCTAAAAGAGAAATTTCACTCAAATAGATACAAATAGGGTCAAGAAGACTCAATAGGTTTCAAATCCAATGGAAATGGGGCAAGCAGGTTCAGTTAGACTCAAATTAGGGTACAAAACACCAAACGGGTCCACAACCCCCCAACTTGCGTCAACAAGCCCCAAAACTTTCCAAACAAGCCCAAATTGATCAAAAGAGGTTCAAATCATGAATGTAGGATCAGTACAAGGATGGGAGACAACTTATAGTGGTTTAACACAAACCTAGGGTCATTAGGGACCACAAAAATGCAGCCACAACCCCCAGATTTGGGTCCACAACCCAAAAATTCAAAAAATTCAAACCCAGATTGTGGGCGCTACTTTGTATGAGGCATACCAGTGCCCATAGCAAGATGGGCACTACTGTGTAGAGGAAAATTAGCATATGGGTGCTACTGTGTTGTACAAACAGTAGCGTACAGGTGGAAAAAGTTGAAAAAATGGGGTTAAAACGCCCACACCTGGGTCCACAAGGGTTTGCAAAGGCTGGGAAGAGTTTGTAAGAGACAAGGAGGGTCAAACAGATCCTACTAACTGATCCTAATCAAGAAAATGAACAAATACCATCAAACAAGATTGAAGAAATGACCTTGGATACCCCTAAGTAGTTAGGCTTTCCCCAGCGGAGTCGTCATTTTGTTGTGGGGAAAATGCACCTATAGTTCAAGGGAGAAACTACAAACTTACGGTGATAAAGATAGACTTACAAGCATTCTACAAGTACAACAAATAAATGAAGAGATTAGGGTTTAGAGATGTAGGCACCTCATTCAGAAGGTTGATCCTAGCTTTGCTTCCCTCGCTCTTCAATGTTTATCCAGTGTCACAATACCCAGACCTGCAAAACAACTTGATACCTTTCTCAAATACATTTGACTACATATATAAGATTGATATTCATAATAGAACAAGACATCAAACTACAAGCCAACTGTAATCAAATCTAAGACACACATGAAATAGGTCATATTTGGAAAGAGAAGAACATCTAATCTTTATTAATGAATGAAAGTAAGTACATAAAGTTATACCTTCTTTGAAGCCTAGCACTTCACGAAACCTAGATTCAAGGTCTCCTGCTTCCGTTCTCCAAGGATTCCAGCCTCTAACCAGCAGTGCTAGGGTTTATCATAAACTAAGCACAAGAGAGGGGGATGAGGGTCTCCATTCCTCTATCATAACAATATTGTAGACTTGGTCCCCTCACATGGCCCTTAAAAGAAGTTATAACTGCTCAGGAGGTTTCCAAACCAACTTAACTTACTCAAATTACAAGATTTTGACCAAAACAGGGGTGTACGCTGCTATTTCACAGTGAAATAGTGCTCAAGAGGGTTGAGCGCTACTATTGTACACTAGAGTAGGGTACACATGCTAGTTTGTTAAGGTAGAGTAGCGCTCATGTGAAAAAATGGCCAAAAACAGGCTTTTCTGCTCATTTTCAGGAGATGGTTTGGTTTGGAAAAATGTTCCTAAGGGTTGTAATCATTAAATGGGTCAAGAATGAGGTAATTTCAACCATTTTTAGTGTCCCAAATGACTCCTCCATCCACTAGTGTCATGTTGTGTGACTGAAACTTGATCTCAAGAAGTGTCGTCATGCGACCAAAGGAAGCATGTGTTGTCACAAACGGAGAGGTGTCATTTCAAGCTATAATAGCATGGAGTGCATAGAAGAGAGAGCCTTGTTGAATAGATTGCAACCAATTTGGAATAAGTAGAGAAATAGCTGGAAGAGAAACTGGGTCATCAAATGTGCGAGAAGGTGCATCTTCCACCATATTGTCCTTACCCTTCTTGTAAGTGATCGCATAAGCATAACCCATGAGTTGGATAACCCATTTCAGGTGTGCTAGGGAGGAGACCCATTGTTCCAGGAAATTTTCCAAACTCTGGAGATCAATCTTGATGCAAAAGTAATTCCCTAACAGGTATGGTTGCCACTTCTGTACTGCATGCAAAATAGCCATCATTTCCTGCTAAGATGTAGATGTGTCTAAATTCTTACTAGAAAGGTCTCTTGAAAGTGACAAGCCCACTAGTTCAGCAAGGACACCTGCATATCTATAAAAGGAAGTAGGGGAGACCGTTGATGGGTGAATCTGAATGGAATGGAGTTGAGCGATGACACCATGTGAATTCTTCTTAAGGATCTTTTCCAAGCAATGTGAAATGATGATGCAGAGAGACCCTTGTTGTAAGCCCTTAAATTTGTGTTGTTTCCCATTGACTAAAAAGTGCATCCAAAGTTCAGCAAAACCCCATAAGATGGGGCCAAGTGTGCATAACCATTGAATGCCCAAAACCCCATCACATCTGCCTAAGGATAAGGCAAACATGTCAGAGCATAGGTTATAATCTTCTAGAGAGATACGCACATTGTGACACTTTCCCTTGCAAGGTAAGGTACCCCCATTGGCAACCATGACTTCAAAGTTGGAGCAAGGATGGACAAAACAAACAACATGTTTAGCGATCCGAGGGTCAATGAAGTTATGAGTGCTACCAAAATCAATGAGTATTGTAAGAGGAAGCTTCTTGAAGTAAACCCTGACCCACATTGTTTGGGGGGTGGTGACACCGGATAAAGCATGGAGAGATATCTCTGGGTCGTCTTCCTGAGATGGAAGGTCAATAGACGGCTCCTGAATGTCAACCTGATCATCCGGTGTATCTGGAGCCTCTTCACCAACTTCAGAGGTGGGCGAAGAATCCACATCCAAGAGATAGAGCTTTTGTTGAACACATCTATGTCCCCGACTGGATTTTTCATCACAATTATAACAAAGCCCTTTTTCTCTGCATGCCTGCATCTCTGTTTCGGAAAAATGCTTGAAACCACTTATACTATGAAACGAGAACTCGACACAGTTCTCGTTTTTCTCTCTCCTAATTTTAGTAGCTATTTTTACCTCCGTTTCAAAAAGCGTTGATGCCAGTATCACACATTTTCATTTTGAGGCATTTTTTTGGGCCTTTGAATTATCTTTGTCTTAAAATATATTTAATTTCTATTTTCAAGTGCGTTTTTAGAAATTTAACAAAATAACATACATTTATAAGCAATTTATAATAAAAAACATATACATTTCGCAATTGTTTCTAGAAAATAAGACATTTTTATTGAAAAAATTATAAAAAATTCTAGAAAATAAAGACATTTAAAACCATTTTCAATGAATTTTTAGAGATTTTTTCTTTAAAAACGATACTATTTCATATTATTTTCCGAAAAGTGACGATTCACATAAATTCAAGAAAAAATATACCATATATTTATAAAAAACATATTAAAAATATTATATATAGAAATTTTATTTCTAAAATAAAGTCTGAAAGTCAAAACATTACTAATATATCTTATCAAAAAATTGCCAAATTTAAAATTTTCTTCAAGACATGAAACTAATCAACACTTTAAGTTATTAGGCACTTTTAGTCTCTTGTAATATTTATTGGAATGAGCATAGCTGACACATACATCTATCTTCACATATTTTTGTATTACTTTACAGTTTGATAAAAAGTTGTAGTTTCTAGAAAGTGATAAAACAAATCGTAACCAAAGTCAATGAAAATAAATTTTACTTTTGTAAAGATTAACCAAAATTTTCCTTTAAGTCTCAGAACTTCCAAATGCCAAGCCATGAATCTAGCATATTGACATGAAATCTTGCTTAGAGATCCCATTTCTTTAAATTTTTCACTTGATTGAAGCTATAAGACCTTCACTTAGGGCTAATGTCTACTTACCTGTTTCATAGCCTTCTTTTGTGTGATTAGTCACCTTCAATAACTAGTTTCAATTAGCTAAAATATGGAAATAATTGAATACCCATCATAGAAGATTGCATTACTTGAAGAGAGATGGAACATGCAATGTGAAAAAGGGGTCCTCATTACAAAATTTGGGACTCCATTGATTGACTGCATGTTGATTTCCTTTGTACAAGGACAAAGAACAAAAGTTGGTATGCTATTAGACAAGAGAGAAAGAGTGTGTGCATGTTTATGATATTATTTTGTACAAGTTTCAATACAATTTTACTCTACTAATCAATTTACTTTTCATTCAGAATCATCAAAATACTTTCCATTAACACCCATCAAAATAGTCACGTCCACCTTCTTCAAAGTAGTGTGAGGAGGTGAATTTTGCACTCTCCTTACTGAACTTCAAATCCTTAATGAAAGATTAACGCTCTCTACTTCTATGAAGATGTAAATGCCCTACAACATTTTTTTAACGAATATTTAAAATCTAATTTTAAACTATAAATTAAAAAATCATAACAGACATTTTTTTAACGAATATTTAAAATCTAATTTTAAACTATAAATTAAAAAATCATAATAGACAATCAAATACATCTTCCAACGTAAAATTTAACCACATTGATCTGTCAAATAACCGATATTACAGTACAAATGTATTTCTACAAGTATAGTGCGAAATGAAATAATCCAGAATGATTTTCAAACTGAAGGAGACGATTAATTTCGTCTCTTTTAAAAACGAAACAAGGTGAAGAGCGTTGAGATCTGGGCTTGACAACTTGGATGAGAGCACGACAGGGAGGAGATGAGATCCACAGAGAAGAGGGTTGATTATTGGTTACCAATATTCAAATGACATTACAACGCGGTTTCAGACAGACGCAGATTCTAGAACACATCCGCCATGATTCCTCGTTTTGTCATGTGCTTGAGATGCAAAATCCGCTCTAAAGGCGATGGCGCAGGCATTCCTCGTTGACCGTCCACAGCGCAAGAATACACGATATGCTCAACGCCAATCGAAATAGCAGCCTGGATCGGTGTTTTTTCATCTTCCTGCATTCACACTTTGCATTCACATTTTATGACCTAAATTTAGAAGGAAAGCCGGAATTATAACCAATCCTTCCACAGGAAGGATCTGTAGTAGGACGAGTCAATCCCCTATCCAGGCGACTGTAAATGGAAATGAGCTCAAAAGAATCATACAGAGGACTCCCACAATCCCATTTGGAGACATCAGCGGTATTTGGTGGATCGTTTCTGTTTTCCATCCATTCCCCTACATTTCCTCTCATCGATCCTTGCTTGCTTCTGCATTCTGACATTTGCGTGTATAAGCAGCCAACAATTTATTTCTATTGAAGGACACTGTAGATTGGTCGGCATGACAAATGACAAAATGAACGCAAGATACTCATCGCCTGAGTTTAATTGAGTTGAAATAATAAAATACCGCTCACTTGGGCGCCCAAGGGCCGCCCTCACGGCCTGCTCAATGCCCAGCATCGAGCAGGCCGTGAGGGCAGCACTTGGGCACCCAATTGAGTGGCTCCCACTCACTTGGGCTCCCAAGGGCCGCCCTCACGGCCTGCTCGATGACGGGAATCGAGCAGGCCGTGAGGGAGGCCCTTGGGTGCCCAAGTGAGCGGGAGCCACTCACTTGGGCACCCAAGGGCTGCCCTCACGGCCTGCTCGATGCCCGTCATCAAGCAGGCCATGAGGGCGGCCCTTGGGCGCCCAAGTGAGCGGGAGCCACTCAATTGGGCATCGAGCAGACCGTGAGGGCATCCCTTGGGTGCCCAAGTGAGCGGCTCCCGCTCACTTGGGCACCCAAGGGATGCCCTCACGGTCTGCTCGATGCCCAATTGAGTGGCTCCCGCTCACTTGGGCGCCCAAGGGCCGCCCTCATGGCCTGCTTGATGACGGGCATCGAGGAGGCCGTGAGGGAAGCCCTTGGGTTCCCAAGTGAGTGGCTCCCGCTCACTTGGGCACCCAAGGGCCGCCCTCACGTCCTGCTCGATGCCCGGCATCGAGCAGACCGTGAGGGCAGCCCTTCAGAGCCCAAGTGAGCGGGAGCTGCTCACTCACGGCTAAGAAGTTTGACGCGATTACAAATTTAAAAAGCATTTTTGTTTTGGAATTAAAACTCATATTAACATTTGGGCATCGAGCAGGCCGTGAGGGCGGCCCTTGGGCGCCCAAGTGAGTGGCTCCCGCTCACTTGGGCACCTAAGGGCCGCCCTCATGTCCTACTCGATGCTCGGCATCGAGCAGGCCGTGAGGGCGGCCCTTCGGAGCCCAAGTGAGCGTGAGTTGCTCACTCATGGCTAAGAAGTTTGACGCGATTACAAATTTAAAAAGCATTTTTGTTTTGGAATTAAAACTCATATTAACATTCACTCGCATGGAGTTTGTATCCAAAAACTATGTTCTGCCGCAAGGGCTTCAAAAGTTACATACATACTTCCTCTAGCTGGTTGTTTTGCCATCCTTCTACCTCAATGATGCCAGGAGGTACAACAAGTGCCATTTTAGAAAGTGAATATGCTTCCATGTTTAAATCTCTATAAACATGAGCAAAAGAAACTTGTTCAAAGGAGGTGATGAACTCTTTAATTGATAGAAGCAGATGTTGGAGGTGGGGAGCGTTGATCCGAATTTTACCATTTGCCCAAACTATTACTATCTTTGAGTCCCCAAATCGCTGAATAGGATGCATAATATGAAAGATATATATGAGAATTTTGTTAACTAATATTTTTTAAAAAGTCAATTTAGGATGCATCAAATATTTTTACAATGACTAAATCAATGTTGTTTTAAGTTAAATATTTTTTTAAATATAAGGTTTACATGCTGCAATAAAAGTAATTTTATGACCTAATTATTTATATATATATATATATATATATATATATATATATTTGTTTAAATCAAATCTATTCTACATCTATAAGTGGAAATGATTTGCTCCATGATAGTCTAATATAAGGCGGTGAACTCTTATGTAATAATTGCATCAGTGATTCATAATGCCATATTGTGTTATTGTGTATATATTTCTCATGTGTCTATTTATCTTTTTTGATATGGTATTAGAGAGAGTGTGATTGTAGGACTAGTCGTGTAGGCAATAGATTTTTTTTTCTTTTTTCTTGAAAAGATAAGCATGCTCTTCTCTTGCATTGAACAATGATCTAGATAATCAAAAGGGCTTGATAGAAAGAGTAGATTATCACAAAATGTTGTCAAGGAGTTACCATGCGGTATTGAAGGGAAGAAGTTGTGTAGTCAAGATAGTGGCCATTGAATGTTAACGAGTGTTTTGAAAGGATCACAACGGGCAGAAAAATGATTACAACTAAGATATTGTTATGGTAGTCTCTATTCCTATAGTTGAAGATTTTTCAATGATTCTCTACTAGCTAAATTTATGTTCAACAATTTTTTTTGTAGTTTTTATTAGTATTTTTCAATTGGAAGATATAGCGTTTCATCATTTAGTATATATAGGGTATTAATATATGTTTCATTTTTAAACTTGTAATGTCGGAAACAATACTTTTGATTAACTATAAAATTTAGTATTTTAACTTTTTTTAATTGATAATTTTCTTGTCATTTCAAATCTTATATTTAAAATTTGTAAAAATATAAAATGAGTTTTAACCTCTAAAGAAGTTTTAAACTATAAATAAATTTTTGAATATTTATATGAATTATTTGTTCTTGTATGGTCTAATATATTATTTCATTATGAATCGCATCATAATTTCTTTGGTTTTTATTTGTTAGAGTGGTGAAATTATTTATGATTTTTTTGTTTGTTTGTTTAATATGCAAGTTTCAAAAAAGTTGTAATTTATCTCTTGAAGAAAAAAAAAATTCCAATTTAGGGGTTGATTTTAAAGTTTTTGTAAACAAAAGTATGGGATGTTTAGGCCATGGCTCCATTTTTTAACAACAACAAAAAAATTCGTGTATACTGGCATCAACACTTTTCTATTTGGGGGGTGTTTTTGGTGTTTTTTTTGCAAAAATCAACGTTTTTATGTCTAGAGTTCTCGTTCATAGTATAAAGTTCTCGTTTCATAGTATAAGTGGTTTTGATAGGAGTTGGTCGAGGAGCTAGCAGGATGGGAGGTCGTTGAGAAACCATATTTCAAAAGGGAACAAAAGTGGGTTTGGAGCACTGTTGGGAGGCAATCTTGTCTTCTGCCAACTTAGCCAACCCCAGGGCTTCCATCATTGTGTTGGGACAAAACATTTTTACCTCTGGGTGTATTTCATCCTTAAGACCACTGATAAAACAACTCCTGTAGAATTCATCAAAAAATCCTTCTGCGTGATTGGCTAGTTTCTCAAATTCTGTCTGATACTCTCTCACAGTGCCACTTTGACGAATTTTAGTGAGTGCTCCAATGAAGTCATCAAAAGCACTAGGACCAAATCATTGCAAAAGGAGTTGGCAAAAATCTGTCCATTTTGGATCGTCATGAACCTTGATGTACCGACGGTACCATTGAAGGGCTTCCTGTTCCAAATGAAAGGATGCAAGTGGAACTTTTTGGACATCAAAAGTATTATGCAGACTGAAATATTGTTCTGCACGATAGATCCATCCAGTCGGATCAGTAACATTGAAGCAAGGAAATTCAAGCTTTGGCCCACGAAAATTGCTGGAAGAAGAGAACCCATTGGCTGCAGAAGATTCTTGCTGTCGGTTATTGTTCATGGCTGAATGCTGAAGATGGAGGATGACAAATTTTTCATCCAGATCTTGGAGTTTGGTTTGGATGGCTGCAATTGCTCCCTCCATGGTTTTTGCTCCTACGTGGGTGACAACAATAACCAGGAGTTTTATTTTTTTTTTGGGGGGGGGGAATGGATAGAAAAACACAAACAAAAGCTTATTTAGTAAAGGGAAATTTGGATCTGGGAAAAACTCGGATGGGTAATTGGGGTTTGAATAGATTTTGGACACTTTCTGATGGGAAAAGAAGCAAAAAATGGGGATTTCAGAAGCGGGGTGAAAGAATGAGAAAATTTGTCAAAGAGGGACAAAGAAGCAGAAATAGGGAATGAACACGGTGGAAAAATTTGGAGGCGAGTGGGTAAAAATTGAAGAAGTTATTGAAAACCCTAAAAATAGACAAATGTGAGATTTCTTGCTTTGGGAAGTAGAATTTGGGATAGGGTCCTCAGGAATGAAATATGTAGAATGGGATTGCAGGGGTGTCCGAGAAGTTTCAAGGAAAACAGAGTTAAAACAAGGGAGTTTGGACACTTTTTTTTTTTTTTTTTTTAAGGAATGGATCTACAATGGCGCGGAAGGGATCGAAAATAGATATATCTGCAACGGTGCTGAAGGGATCGGCAAAAAATGGATCTGAAATGACGCTGAATGGATAAAAAATGGCTGGATCTTAAACAGCTTTCAGAATAGATCTGAAACGGCTGGATCTGGAATGACTGTCAGAATGGATCTAAAATGACTGGATCTGAAACGGATCTGAATGGATCTAAAATGCCTTGGAATGAATCTGAAACGACGTGGAAGTGATCGGCAACAGTTCAACTGAAAATAGATATGGACCCCAGGTATGTGTGGCTTCCTAACAATTTAGGGGTTTCACTTGGTCACCAATGTTGTCTAACGGCTTACGTATAGTGGTAGTACCCCTCACTCCATGGCTCAGGTAAAACTGATAACCGCTTTGCCACAAATGACGGCTCTTGGTTTACCTCACGAGTGGGAACTAGTCAATCAGGTAGGGGTCGTTTCCCTTTTCGCTAGTAGGTCCTCTCAATGGGCTAGCTACTTTGGGGTTCCTTTGGTACTCCTCACAATGATTTTTAGGGCTTATTCCCAAGTACTTCCAATAGTTAAGCGGATAGGGATTATTCCCAGATTCGAACTTGCAATAGATGCGAAAAAATTTATGGTAGAAATTCCACCCAATGAGCCCAAGAAAGTGCTCTAATACCAGATGTGAAGAACCTGCAATAATTAATTAATGAAAACACATGATATAGCAGAAATAACAGGACTCAGAATCACTTTTATATTGATCGTAGGCCACTTCGAGGGGGAAACCTCCTTTGAGAAAGCTCAATACAAATAAATTCACGGTACCTTCATTGGTCTCAACACAAACTTATATACTAAGTCTAGGCGCCAATACCATGGGTCAATACCATGTGTCAATACAAACCATGGGCCAATACAAAATAAGAATCAACAATTACTATGGGACGACTTACAAAGCATATGCATCCAACAACAATAATACAAACTATGGATCAACAAATACTACAGGATGACTTACAAAGCATATGCCTCCAACAACAATATACTAACAAAGTAAATCAAAGGGTTGACATGGGTTCTTAACATCTATTCAATGTCAAACCATATTTGTTCTAGTTACGAAGGCCTACCATTTTCATGCTATCAACAAGGATAGAAATACTCGAAAAAAAATTGGATGTCTTATGCCACTAGAATTATTGTAGTAAATCTTAATGACTTCTTTTTTTGTTGAGTTATACTGTCAAGCTTGGGAAAAATAAAAACGATGGTGGCATATGAAATCTAGACAATGTTAATTTGAAAATTTTTCCAAAAAACGATGACATGCAAAACCTTTATTTCCATTGAAAAAATCCTAGGTAGACCTAAACATGAACACACACATACTCCCTAGAAGAAAAAACATTTAAACCTAGAAGATTCATTTTGGGCCATAACATCAGATGCAAATTGTATATTGTATTCCCATATACTTGAATTATCCTTTAAAATCTTCCTATTAATGTGCATGTATACTTGGCATAAGAATGAAATTGAGAAATATTTGAAATCATGTAAGGATTCAATGATGGATGTTGGAATGTGGGAAGGGTGTCCATGCTAGCACCAAAATGCCCCCCTCCACTAGATTGGAAGAAGTTTGCATAAGGACCATGAAAGTAAGTAAACCTCCATCTTTGGTCTACAGTAGATGGGAACCTAGACAATCCCTACATTAGGTGGTTTACATCACGTTTACATTGTGTTTTCATGACTTTATCTAAGAAATTACCAATGAGATCAAAGTTCATGGGAGAGTTTATAAATTCTCTCTTGTTTAATTGATGCAAGAGCATATTCTCTCCTAAAAAATTACATTGTTGATCAAGCCTAGGGGTCTTGACATTTTCCCAATGGAAGGGGTTTTCTTTGTAAAAATATTGTAAACGTCTATAGTTGGCAAGTATAAAATCTAGAAGAGTCTAAATAGTTGATGAGTGTCAAAATAGGGGGTTAGTCATGTAACTGAAATATACAATGTTGACAGAATTCAAATATATCTAAAACAATGAAGTCATTAAGGAGATAGGATCGGATTCTATTGTTTGAAGTCAGTTACAAGAATTTAGGAAGTTTGTTGGTGAGATAGAAGAAATTGTATTCTTCCATATAATGCAATCCTGAGGGAATTAGCAGGGAGAGCTTGGCCAAGAAAATTTAGATCAAACCAATTAGAAGAGGGGCCAGGAGGCTAAGGCATAATGAACACTAAAGAATTGTGAAAATGGGCCAATGCAAGAGATGTATAGAGATTTCTTTTAATGAAAAATTTATGTGTTAAGTTTCTATTATCTGTGGATGATTGATCTTTTTAATATAAACATAGTTCATAGGTGAATTATTTTCCAAGAAGTCAATCACATTCCAAAATGGAATTCTTGCATCATTCAACGATGAGAGAGTTTTGGTCGGAGCCTCTAATTTCCAGTTCAAGGGTCTATACCTTAATAGATCTGTAACGTTGGATGGATGAGTATGGGAATATTTTGGTATTGCATGGACTGTGAGATTAAATAATCATTATAGGAATGATATGTGTTCAATTATCGATTGTTTCATATTTGATTATAGATTTTGAGATACGAAAGATGTGTACTTGTTGTATGAGTCTTGGTGTGATTAATGGATGGATTCATGATTAGGGATTCTAGATGCATGTTCCATTTCTATATATGCACATGTGTGATTTTCAGAAATTGCAATCAAGAGAAAGGGCTCATTTTTATGTATCTATTTTTGTTCCTGAGTTATTATTGCTCAAGAATGGAAATTGTGGTTCCTCATACTCATTAAATATCATTTGGGAATATGTTATTCAACATTTTCTATAAGTTTTTATTCTCCTCTAAAAGCTCATTTACTTATGGATTGTGGCAATCATTCTGAAAATAAGCTTTTAACAGAATCTACAGAAAAAAAAAATAAAAAAAAATTCACTCATTTGAAAGTGGGACCATGGGATATTCACTTAGTTAAACTATGACATAGAGCCTTCATTCCTCGTATATTAATGAATACCCCTACTTTCACTGGATATTGATAAACACCCACCAAAATCCTTTTGTTGAGCCCTGCTACCAAAACATATTTCCAATTAAAAAAACCTTATTTTTACGAGATATTCCCTATTTTTACTAGAAACACCTTTTAATACCCCCAAAATAACTATGCACCCCTCATACCCTACTCCTCATGTAACATCTCCAAAATTTCACAAAAATTTAATTTTTTCTCTGTATAGTATAAACGCTACAATTACTATGCGGAAGTGTATTTGTGAGCATTTAACTCTAATTAATTTTAATTTAATTTAAGAATGTCATCCATGAATACATATGATGATATTCATCTATAATTAGATAGACTTATGTTAATTTGAAGGTGTAATGCTTATGTTTGTTTCTCGTTTCGCATGGACATGTTAAGGAGTGTTAGTTAACTGCTTGTCTATATTTTTGTATTGTCAACACTTATTGATTACAAATGTTGTAAATCATTAAATGTGTCTTAACCATAATTTAAATGTTTATGAAGTCCTTTTTCAGTAGATAATAATAACATATTAATGTGTCAACGTCGATATTTATAATGTCGTTTCTATTTCATTATATGTTGTCTTGGTATCTGATTCTGATTATTTTCTTATGTTTGGCAAAGTGGTTCTTAGAGCAGTCCCGAGGCTTACTTAGTTGTTGAATCTAACGCACAACTGACTTAACTTGCTCAGGTTACAGGTTTGTAGCTAGGGTTTTCACCCTAGCTTGTGCGAATGAGCACCTACTAAGGAGAAGGGACTCCTTAGTAGCAGTTCAAAAAACAGTAAATAAAAATGCTAAAACAATATAAATTCTAAACTAGCATGAGCATTAAGAAACATAACAAAACATGGAATATAAATGGTTTTTCTTTTGTATTAAAATGTTACCTCAAGTGTAGAGGTTGTTGAAGTTCTTGCAATGATCCAAGAGGGTTGCTCCAAACTCCAACTTTGCTCCTTCTCTTTCTCCAATGGTGGAAATGGGCCAAAAGGGGCACTCAATGGTGAAAGTAGCTCAAGGGTGAGCTAGGTTCTCAAGACTGATTTTGGCAGAGTAAGGGTATACTTGATTATGGATATGAAATGAGGGGTCTCCATCACCTATTTATAGTTTTTTGGTGGTAGAGTGCTGACCCATGGTTTTGGGAACCATATGGTTTAGGTCAGCTGTATAGGGTTTTTTCCTCCTTTTTCCTCTTTTTCCTCATTTTTTTATATTTTTATTCTCTTTTTAGAGGGTTTTGCTATTTTTGAAGGAATTTTGGATAATTTTGGGGGAAAAAGGGGTTTGTTTAGCCTTTTGGAGGCTTTTTTGATGGTTTTGTGGCCTTTTGGAGGCTTTTTAGGCCTTTTGGAGGCATTTTAGTGGGATTTTAGGGTTCTGAAGGTAAAAATGGTAGGAAATATGGACAAATGAGTCATGTAATGGGTAGATGAGGTAGTGAGCACTTTTTGGGTGTTAACAGATTGCCCCTTGATGTGTGAGGGCAGGAGCTCATCGTATGGCCGATAGACATCATAAGTCCTGTATGGTTTTCCTGGGGTGTGGAGAAGAGAAGAAACAAATTGGAGCCTGAAACAACGGTCCCAAATCAACTGCAAAAACTAAAAGTCCATAACCTAAATAAGGGATGAGGAATCATCTAATCATATGGACGAGACGGGCATTCCCATGCTCGTATCAAGATATAGAACAATAATAACAATGGGGTCCAAAATATGGGGACCTGACATATACATGACCTCAAATAATGAATGAGGAAGAATCTCAATATATGGACGAGGCGGGCATACCCATGCTCGTATCAAGATACATAAAAAATGACTCTGGGGCCCGAAAAGAGGGACCTGTAGGATACATAGAAAACCACTATGTACATCGTAAGGGTCCAGAAGGGACACAAATCTGGGACATACTGCTGGGCTGACCATGTCTGAGCTGAAGAACTGATACACTGGAATAACAACAGTGCTACTGAGTGGGGTACCAGAGGAACTGATGAGCTGCTGGATCATAGTGACAAGGGGTCATACTCTCAATGGTACACTGAACTGGGACTGCACTGGGTACTCAAGGAAGCATATAACTGGATGGCTTTCGAATAAAATTGCCAATGCATCCCGGACATCCACAGGAACATATAACTGGGTGTTCCGAAGTGACTCACCAATGTGCTAGAGTCAGGGGAAATTTGGGTTCTTTGACAAATAATGGAAGGGATATAAACCATGCGCGATTCTCAACGATGCGATCAAGGTGCTGAAGTCGAGCATGTGAGAAACAACCACTCAGAGAGGCAATGATGACTCCTCTCAAAATGGTCCGTAGGAACTCACCACAGATGGTGATGGGTCCAAGGCACAGGGACCTCTGGGTCTATCCTTTGGAATAGAGGGGTTGTCGTCGACAGAGGGAGACCTACAACTATCAAGGCAATGATGTTTCCTTGACAAGAGCGCGAGGTGGAGAACCGAAGTGGGAGAGTATTGATGGTAGGATTGACATACTGTGGGGGATAACTGGGCAAGTGGAGTGGGTGGACTCAAACTTCCTTTGTTCAAAGTATAATGGTGGGGACGGTCGGGCAGCATACAAAACTGACTAATGGGAAAGGGATCATAGCTTTAATGGATCAAGGATAGTGACTGGGATGAGGGATACGCAAGATGGTGTACAATGGTAGGAGACTGCAGAATACTCTGAACAAAGGCAACCTGATTGGGGGTGCTGCCGAGATGATCGATAATAGTGCCGAGAGGCACGGGGGGACTTCTTCATGGGTTAAGGAACTAGAAGAAGTGTGCGTAAAATGATACTGTTGTGTGGATTTGTACGAGCCCAGGACAGTTCATGCTCGTGATTGCTTTCAATTTTAAGGAGTCTGAAAGCGATAAGAAGACTCTGGAATAATGGGATGGTACTGTCATGTGGATTTGTATGAGCCCAGGACAGTTCATGCTCGTGGTTGCTTTCAATTTTAGAGATTCTAAAAGCAATAAGAAGACTCCAGTGGGTTTCTTTTTCATGTGTTAGTCTCCAAGGCCCAAAGAAGCATAAAAGGATGCAATGAAGAACTCTTCTAGCCGGTGTGACTAGAGTATTCTTTTTTCGTAATTAGTCTACTAGGTCCGGAAAAGGGTTAAACTTATACCAGATAGACGCCCTTTCAGGTACTTTAACGAGCATGAAAGGAAGCAATATTGCTCGGTGATCTTTTCATTGTTTTAGGAGTTAGAAAAGAGCTTAACAGAAACTCCCTAAGTGCCTTTTTCGTAAAGGACTTGTCTGGCCCGAAAAGTGGATAAAATTATACCGAACAAAAGGAATGGCTAGGCAAGGAGGAAGTGCTCAATCAAGGAACATTAATGATGACCAAGAATGAGGGTAGGGGGAACAATGGTGGGACTCCTTGCGGGGTAATGAATGGTGGCAAAATAACGAAATAATTGTAGTATGACAAGAGTGAATGGCTCATGTAAACATGTGGAACGATCCGATGGCGGCTGATGTGGCCCGCAAACTGAGGAAGCAAGGTGTAAGGACACAATGTTGAAATTGTACCAAGTGAGAGCGAGAAATGATCTCAAGCATCATCATGAGCTCGAAAAAATGAATCCGATGATATAAAAAGTGTCCAAAAATGGAGAACGGTCGATGTGACACGCAAACCAAGGAAATGAGTGGTGTCTAAAAAATGCTCAAAAACTGATGTGGAAGAAATAAGAAAACAAGAGGACCATCATGATGGTCTCGTCATGCTGATTCCAATGGTGGAAACGGTTCGAAAAATGGACTCCATATGAGTTCAGAATGGCCAAAACAAGAAAAAGTCAACAGACTATAAATAGTGAGTGGGTCCAACATGACATGTGTCATTTGTACTATTTGACTTTGATTAGTGATCAGAGTGGACCAGAGTTGAGGTGGCGTTTCTGGATGATCCAACCAGCCATTTTCATATCCAGGAGTTACAGGTATTCCGTCGAACTCATACCTGCATTTTTTTTCGGGTTTGGGGTAGGGGGTGGGTCCCAGGGGGATATTTGTATGGTCCACGTGGGGTGGACCGCGGGTTTGGGGGATGGAACCGCGGTCAGAGACTACGGGTTCCAGGGAGGATCACGCGGCTTGGGACCGCGATGTTTGGGTTGGAATGCACAGTCAGGTACCGCGCCTTTCGAGGTTGATCATGCGGTTCAGGGCCATGAGTTCGACCCCTATAGCCGCGGTTTTGGACCGCGACTGTAGGCCTGACAGCCGTGGTCAGAAACTGCGGCAAGGGGCCTGAAAGCCGCGATGGGAGAGAGCTGTTAGGGCCTCCTGGGAGGGGAATAGGTTGATTGCTTTTGTCATGAGTCTAATGAGTTTGCCTTGTGTGTTTGACAAGATGCCGCTGGTATTGTGGAGAGAGCGGGAGGTCCCGGATGAGATAGTGACTATCGTCCAGGAGGATCGTCATGTGCGATCGGTGTTGGGGTTGTGCGGACTACTGACGTTCGCGCAGGTACCTATGATGCACTCAGCAGGGTTGCTACTGAACAGGCTAGTGAGTTTCTGGGAGCCAAACATACAGGCATTCAGGGTGCAGCGTGAGAGGGTGGACCTCACCCTGACAGATGTATACTTCCTGACGGGGCTACCTTGTCTGGGTAGGGTGGCGGATACACAGCCGCGAGTATCCGCGGATGTAGATATGGAGGATATGCTAGAGAGGTACTGTGTTCCAGAGGCTAGGGTGCATAGGAATGCAATCCGGGTGGTGGACTTACAGGATCCATCGGTACAGGCCATTGCGGCTTGTGTGGTTCATGTGTTGGGGTCCCAGTCACCGGAGAAGGTCTCCAGGGGCCAGATGCAGCTAGTGGAGTGCGTACTAGATGGTGTTTACTATGCGTGGGGCCAGATGTTCCTCACCTGTGTGTAATGGCACCTAACATTGGTGAAGGAATCTGGGAAGGGATTCTGTTATAGATCCTTTCTATGTGCATTCTTCATGGAGCGTGTACCGACACTGCGGCCACGGGTGCCAATGAGGGCAGGAGGATTGAGGGAGCCGCGCATGGTGCGGTGGGGGGAGATGATGCGTCGCCGGGGTGGCGGTGAGGTTGGTAGGTACTTCATGCAGGAGCTGTACTTGCAGTGGATACAGATACCATTGACACTGGATGACTTTCCATATAGGGATATGGATTATACCAGTGATCCAGAGGCACCTCGGGCGCTAGGACAGGCATGGGGACCAGATGGTACATATAAATTTTCCTTGCATATTACAGATGTCAAGTTCTATGTATGATAGTATTTTGTATATACTGTTGCTGACTGATGGATGATCTGCAGATGTTGGCCCAAGACCACCGCCAGGGCAAGTAGCGCACCAAGGGCATGTGGCGGTACCAGCCTTACCAGGCCGAGGGGAGGTGCATCGGCGGGATGCAGAGGGGACTTTGGAGTCAGTATGGATGTTGCTGGATCGGTTGCTGGTGGGAGTGGCCGATGACGGGTGGTGGGATGTGGATCCAGAGATGATCCAGGACTATCTGAGGGCGCCACGAGAGTTTCGGTCGATTGCGATCCGGGTGGCCATCTTAGCGGACAGGGGGCGGGCACATGGGCCTGCAGGGGATGAGGATTTGCCGGAGGAGGAGCGAGGGGAGGACTCAGAGGCAGCGAACGCGGGCAGTGATGCAGGGTATGACTCTCATTAGGGAGTGCAGGGGACTCCCCTCGATTTTGTAGCTACGACATGTATTCTATGAGGCTTTAGGGATGTATAGATATTTTTTGTATAGCTGAGTATAGGGATACTCAGGACATGTATGACATTCATTTTTTGATATATCTATATGCACATGGATGCATCTTTTGGCGATGATGATTTTGGTGACACACGTGGATGCGCTTATGATTTGTTATATGTTTGTATTGCACGTGGATGCAAGTAGGATAGGATGTTGGGCACATGGATGCCCCTTGTATATGAATGTGTTTGTATTTTTTATTGCATATGGATGCAAAGGTTGATGTGATGATAGGCACGTGGATGCCCCTTGCAATATTTTTGGGTTTTTATATGTTTTTACGAGATGTTATGGGATGATTATGCATGATGGGGGTTTTACATGGTGTGATTGATGTGCCAATCTAGGATGTTGTTATCTATTTGATCTGCGACACTATTTTGAGCTCTTGGGACATGGGTGAATGTTATGGATTCAAACTGCTAGCTGAGTTGTTTTGTGCGCAGGAATTTTCTAAAGAGGCAAGGATCACGCACCTAGTAGCAGTTGTTGAGCTGGGAGACAAGTAGCTGGGAGTCAAGGAACACATGAAGGTGACATATGCCCATCTAGAGGGCAGCAGTCAGGAGACCGGTCACAGCATCATACTCTGCATGGTTATTGGTAGCAACGCCTATACAGATTCCGTCAAGGTGAAGCATTTCATGTGAAGGGGAATACAAGACCCATGCTGTTGAAGCCAGGTTGGGAGACCAGCGGCTTGCTCCATCGGCGAAGCCAGTGTAATGAGGTGGAAGATGGTCCATATGTGGTCATGCAAAAATGATGAATGTGAGATTGTGATAAAAAATGTGAAAAACAAAAAGAGAGCAAACTGTACAATACGGACCAATGGGGCCGATGGGTTTTTCAGGGATAAAAGCGTTTAAGATACAACCCATTATGAGGGTTGTGCAAAGGGCGACCTTCTGAGTCAGTTAAAATGTATGCCCCTTTGCCGAGGTAGATCTACACTATGTAAGGGCCTTGCCACATGGATTCAAATTTCCCTTTACCGGTCTTGTCGTGGGCTTGGTCATAGGCGAGGACAAGGTCCCCTTCATGGAAAGTTCGAGGGTGTACATGTTTGTCATAACCAGCTTTGGAGCGGTGCTTGGCGGCTTCAATGTTCTGGAGAGTGGCACGACGGTCTTCATCAGCTTGTTCGAGGGATAGCAGATGTTGCTCGAGTGGGGAGGCGTCGGGGAGAAGCTCGACGTCGATTTGTAGGGCAGGTATCTGACACTCAATGGGGAGGACAGACTCTACGTCGTGAACTAAGTGAAATGGGGTAAAACCAGTGACGGTCTTGGTAGAGGTACGGTAAGCCCATAAGGCAGGGAACAACATGTGGTGCCAATTGGACTTATGCCGGTCAATAGTGCGTTGAAGGATGGTTTTGAGAATTTTGTTAATGGCCTCTACTTGGCCATTCCCTTGGGGGTAGTAAGCAGAGGAATATTGATGTTCAAACTTGAGGAGGGTGGATAACTCGCGCCAAACGAAATCTTCGAAGTGTGAACCATGGTCTGAGACCAACTATTTGGAACCCTGAATCGAGTGATAACGTCGTTAAAAAAGAAACGGGCCGCGGTATCAGCAGTACAGTTGAAAGTGGGCATGGCTTCGGCCCATTTGGTAAAGTAATCGACAACGACAATGATGTATTTATGGCCGTTGGCAAATGGGGGTTTACACTCCATGAAGTCGATGGCCCACTTACAAAAGGGACCAACGGTGATGACTAGGTGTAACGGAGCAGGTGGTGTCTGGGCCTTGGGGGCAAAAAGTTGGCAATTATGCCAATGCTTGACCGCAGTGATGCAGTCGATGAAAAGTGTGGGCCAGAAGTATTCAGCATGGACGACCTTTTGGGCAGTGGCCATCCCAAAGAAATGGCCGCCGCAGGCACCGCTATGACAGTCATTGAGGATATGTTCAGCTTCCTCATGTGTAAGGCAACGACGAAGAATCGTGTCAACCCCTCGCCGATAAAGGACATCGCCTAAGAGGAGATAGCGAGAGGCCTGATGACAGATACAACGGCGTCCATTACGGGTGACTTTGGGTCGGAACTTCTACATGTGAAGGTATAACAAAATATCACCGTACCATGGGTCATCAGACAAGATGGTGAACAAATGGTTGTCGGGTAACTCATCGGAGATTTGAGGGGACGGCAGAAGGGAGGGGAGATCGGTGATGAGCTGGGCAAGTGCGAGGGCTTTGGTGCTCTTAGGGGTTTTGAAAGTAAGGTCATATTCCTGGAGGATAATGACCCATTTAGCAACACGACCTTGCAGTAGCCGCCGGTTTAAGAGATATACCGTGGGGTTGGAGCTGGCGACGACTGTGGTATGACTAAGTAAAATGTAGTGTCGCAATTTTTGGACGGAAAAGACCACAGCTAGGGCAAGTCTCTCCTCATATGGGTAACGTAGGGGTGGTCCAGACAAGGTCTGGCTGACGTAATAAATGACATGCTCTTGGTGAGAAGCGTCTTCTTGAACCAAGACTCCGGACACGGCATGCTCGGATGCCGAGATGTAGAGGATGAAGTCCTGAGAGAAATCCGGAGGGGAGATCAAGGGGGCTTGTGTGAGAGATTTCTTGAGGGATTCGAATGTAGCTTCTACTTGCTCATCCCAGACAAAGGGTATGTGGGTACGGAGCAGGTGCAAGAAACCATGAACGGTAGTAGCGTAATCAAGAACGAAACGATGGAGGAAATTGGATCGCCCCTGCAGACTTTGGAGCTGTCGGAGCATGCGAGGAGAGGGAAGGTCTAGGATGGCTTGGACTTTTAGGGGGTCAACAGTAATTCCTTTCTGGGAAATAATGAAACCCAACAATCGGCCTGCCGGAACACAAAAGACACACTTGTGTGGGTTCAAGCGGATTTGATATTTGGGACAACGCAGAAAAACTTGCCGAAGGTCGTTAAGGTGGTCTGATCGTTTCCGGGAACGAGCTGTAAGGTTGTCAAGGTAGACTAGCAGGAAGGTGGCACCAGCATTTTTGAGGCCAAAAGGCATGACACGATAGGCAAAGGTGCCCCATGGGGTAGTAAAGGCAGTTTTGTACTGATCCTCTTTTCGGATCTGAATCTGATTGTATCTGAAAAAACCGTCCATGAAAGATAGGACTTCATGCCCCGCACATGCATTCATGAGCTGGTCAATAAATGGCGTGGGGAAGTTGTCTTTGGGATAGGCACGGTTTAAATCTCGAAAGTCAGTACATACTCTAATGGTGCCTTGCTTTTTGTTAACGGGAACGGGGTTTGAAACCCAGGTGGTATAAGCAATAAGATAAATGAATCCTTCCTTGCGAAGTTTCTCAATCTTTGCTTTGACATCTGGGAGCTTTGAGGGATGAATGGGGCGCTGTTTTTGATGAACGGGGGGTACATCAGGCCATGTGTCAATGTGGCGCTCTATAATGGTGGGGTCAAGACCAGGCATTTCGGTATAGGACCAGGAAAAGACATCACGGAATTCTTGGAAGAGTTTTTTGTACTCCTCAATCTCATACTCACTGCAGGAGGCTCCTAAAGTTATGAGTTCGGGGGCACCTCCTGGGGTAGCGATATCAATGTGGATGACGGGTGAGATATTTTCCATATTTCCTTCCTCAAAGGCATCAGGAGCAGGAATAGGATCCTTAAACCAGTCGACCTTGGTAGGAAGGAAATCTTTGGATTCAACCGCAAATTGGGTAGCGGTGCTAGAGGAGGATTCTTCTGGGAGGAAATACGAACGATGGTGCATGTCATCCCAGGGATACTCCGGGGCAGTGAGTGCCTCAAGAATCTCCTCATCAGAACGGAAAGTCGGAGTCATCAAATTGGTTGACGAGGGAGTGGTGATTGAAGAGATCATATAAATGGTGTTAACCTCTCCTGAAGGGGAGGAGACTGGGGGGTGGATCTCCTCAATGGTGGGTGGTGCCGTCTCAAGGTCCAGATTATTCATCTCGTAGAGAGCTACTCTGTAATCTGGGAGATTAGGAGAATGATGTGAGTAGTGGCTGTAAATACGGCATATCGCACAGGGGTGGTTGGTACGCAGTGATTTATGACAAGGCTTGGCGGTTGGGTCGATTTCAACAATAGGGATGTTGGGGTCATCGTCAAGCATTTTCATGTGTTCCTGTAATGCCGGTAACTGTGGACATTGATGAGTCGGATGGTCTAACTCATCACACAACGAGCATTTGGGAGGAGCATGAAACATGGGGGGGTTTTTTACTGTTTTGGGAGGGGGTACAGCAGTGTATGGTTGTGGGCCTCTACCCCCAGTGGGCTTGATAAGAGGAGGGGGATTTGTGCAGGACGAAGGGGTAGTGACACCAGGGGGTGGCTGAGTAGTAGTGACAATGGGTTGCACCGGTTGCAGGATGACATCTGGTGTCGGTGGGGAACGGGAGGCGAAAGGTACCACACGGGTAATCCTAAGGTTAAACCGGGGAGGCTGAGGGTAGCCATAACTGGGGCGCTTACTACTCCCGAGGGAGGGATTAGGAAGGGAATGGTGTGGATGGGTGTAACACCAATGTGACTAGGTACCAATGGTGGTTTAGGTAACAAGGGCGACTGATTGGTGGGTGTTTGCGTATTGTGGGACAAGGTACATAGGTCAGATACTTCGGTCATGGGTGACAGTGGAGGAATGGATTGGAACGTGGATGCCATCGGTGGATCTGAGTAAACTCCAGGTCCCACGGAGGAAACCAGCGAGGTAGCAGCACCACTAGTAGGTTGTTCAACCATAGGGAGAACATTTTCGGGTGCAGCGGGGGCACTTGGATCATAGCAGGTGAGTTGGTCGACCTTGACCATGCGTCCATCATGGGGGAACATCATGGTACGAAAAATGGATGAGGCAACCGCCCGTATAGCATACATGTAGCTGCGGCCAAGTAAGAGGTTATAATCAAGTTGGGCATTGATGACCTCTATGTCAATGAGAACGGTTTTACCATCCAGTTGGACGGGGACGTTAGCTAATAGGCCTTGGGGTTGAGCCGAACGGCCGTCATAGGCTCGCAATGCAGTGGTGGACTGCTGGAGAGTAGGGGATCCCAAATTTTGCCAAACGAATGTGGACATAACGCATGTAGAGGAACCTTCATCGATAATGCACCGATGGATGACAAGATTCCGAACGGAAACAGAAACTTGCAATGCTAAAGTGGAAGTCAGGCGTGGTTCGGATTGGTCCAGATCGAAGGCCATCAATTGTGAATCATTGGGATCAATAGCACCAATGGCGAAGAGCAAAGTCTTGCGCTGTGAAGGGCAGTTTTTCAAGACTTCCAACGCAGACATGGCTGTGGGAGACTGGGCTAAGTCATCTACAATGTTGTAATTTGATGAAGCGCGAGCATTGGGATTATTATTGATACGACGAAGTGGGAAACAAGGTGCTTTGGGGGTGGCATCGAGTGGAGCCGGAGGTATACGTAACGTCTGATCAGTGGGATAAGCATTATTGTTTTTGTCGGTGGGAGGGGCTTCAGGGGTGGAGCCATATTGGTTCCGACGGGTTTGGAGGTTGACATCAGCAGATGACATCATCAACAAGTGGTGGGTACCTGAGTCAAACATGGGTTGATCAGGAGCGGCATAAGTGATCTGTTGTTGTGGTGGCACGTTGGCTTGAGGGGGAGCCAATGGATGAGTGTTCATTATGCCTTGGTTTGGTAAGGGGTTTTGAAGCACCAAAGGTGGCTGCTGAGGTTGTGGGGGGTTGGGTGGTGCTTGAGGAGCTTTGTGCCCTTTGCGATGGGCATCATCAACCCAGAGTTGCCAGGCTCACTCTAAATGTGGGCAAGCATGTGTGTAGTGGCCATAGACCCCTCAAATAGAACAAGGATGGTTTGTTCATAAATTAGGGTCTTTAGCCTGCTTGGGTGGACGATCAGGGTTTTGGTTGGCAGGGGCAGCATTATTGTTGTCTGGGGGATTGGGAGGTTGACCACCTTGGTCTGGAGGGGGGTTGTTCCCACGGTTACGGCCCTTGCCACTGTTTTGCTGGCCCTGTTGGCGCTGGTTGTTTTGGTTTTGCTACGGATTCTGTTGGGCGTAAACTTGCCCTTGGGCAGCAGGTGGGTTCTGGGGTTGTGTAGGTGCGGGAGCAGGTTGCGGTGGATAATAAGTAGGTGGAGGCTGTGCAGGTGCTGAACCTTGTGGGGGTTGCTGATACATCAGCGGAGCGGGCTGTGGGTTTGCCGCAGGGGCTGCCTGTGGCGGGTAATAAGACGGTTGGACTTGGGAGGTCACAGGAGCTGGGGCAGCCTCTGGATGGTAATATGGCTGAGGTGCAACCAAGGGAGCATAAGCAAGGGACGCATGCCCAAAGCACTGAGGTGGACATGAGGGGCCGTGAGAATGATGGTGATGTGTCATAGGAGCATACGAATTGGTTGCTCCGAATTGAGACGTAGCCCGCGAAAGGTCGGGGCCAGGGCTAGGACGTGCTATGGAAAAGGGTTGGGGATGTGAGGCAACATGGCCAATGATGCCGTCTGCGGTGTGGGATGCCCCCGGCGCATCGTGCTAGGAGGAATCACCGCGAGGGGTGTCAAGGATAATGGTATAGAGGTAACCCGACTGGGCGTATATGAGGTCAAATTGCTGGGCTTTGAGGATGGCCTCTTCTTCAGACTGGGGTCATTCATATGCCACATCCTTGGCAATGATAGGAAGGAGGGATTTGAGAAAGCAATCTAAGAAGATACGGTCGTCTAACTTGATTTTGCAGAGACTGTGGCGTCGACGCCACTCATGAATGTGGTCAGTGATGTGGGTAGCTGTGTTCTGTCTGCAAGATAGTAGGATCTCAACTCCCGCGTCATAGCGGACAGGTAACTGAAAGAACTGCAAGAAGGTCGAGGCAAGGGAAGTAAAGGTGGCATGGGTCCCATGGGGCTGCTCGATGTACCACTTAATTGCAGAGCCAGTGAAGGTGCACTGTAATAGACGGAGGCAGACATAGTCATCCACTATGGAGTTGGAGGAACACCATAGATGGAAGGACATAATATGGTTTTGGGGGTCCTCACCTGCCTTTCCCTCAAACTTAGGGATGTCAGAGGGGAGCTTGGTGGGCATGTGAGGCCATGCAGGGTCGTGTCTAATGGGATCGTTAGTCAGTCTGGCTAGGTCAGGAAGGTTGAGGCTAGCCATGAATGGAAAACTAGTAGAAGGATGTGACATACTAGTGGGTGTGACCAAATTGGGGCCAATGCCCCCAAGTGGAGGGGCTGGCTTTGGGATGTTGCCCCCAAGTGGAGGGACGAACATGGTATGGGATGATCCTGCACCGCCAAGGGTAGTGTGAGTCACTGAGGGAGGTGGAACAGGTATTCCAGCTACTGGAATGGGTGCAGTGAGTGGAACGGTAGACATGGGCCCCATCGAGGGCATACCCAAAGCAGGTGTGGTAGCTGGTGTGGCAGTGGATGCTCCACCAATGGTCCCTCCCAAGAAAGGGGTGGAAGTCACGCCAGTCATGGGGCTAGTGGGTGCAATGTAAATGGGGTTCTCAGACTTTGCCTCAGAATCAGAGGTAAAATAGGGGGCATCTAGATCAGGCGATGGAGTCCTATGGCATTGACGAGTGGAGTCAAGTGACAAGGCTTGAGATCTATGATGAGTGGTATCAAGTGATGAAGATCTATGTCTATGATGGGTGGTGTCAAGTGAACCGTGCTGCGGGGGCTCACCCCGGAGGCACTGAGAATGTCTCGGGGACTCAATGGTGACAAATGGTGTCAAATATCTGGGGGTTTTGTTGAGTGCAAAAAAAGCTCAAAAACCCTAATGCAACCGAGTGTACAGAAGGAGAGCTCAAAAAATATGGCACTCAGGCCAACAACCAACTCAAAACACCTACTGTAGCAGCTGTGCTACAATACGTGCAGTATCAACAGAAATGGTCAGAATACCAACAAGCAGCAGGTTTCTTAAAAAATAAAAATGGTGGACTCGCTAGACCAAAAGGAGGTAAGGGAGCATGCAAACACCTAACTAAATAGTATTCTGACTCAACTAGACATATCCTCTGCAAGGTGATGAAATCCAAGTCAGAAAATATGGATAGGAGAGCCAAGTGGCTAAAGATAGCCCCCTACCGGGAGGGACACTGGGTAGTCAATCCTAGAAGAAAGGCAACTAAGATACCCCGTTCATGACACGTCCAGAAAGGTGAATCTTCCATTTGGTCCTTTTACCGCAGCACCCCTATACAGGGATACCTCGAGAACTGTGAAAGGTATCCCTTCGGTTACTGAATGGAGTGCGGTATTCCACTCAGGCCTCCGGAACCAGTCTGGCGACTTCAACCCTCCTAGGGGAGAGGCCCTCTGATAAACTGGTCGTGACTGTGCCAAAAAATACTAGTGGATTTTGGTTCCCTAATGGACAACAGCTATGTCTCAAGTGTAAGCAACTGAGGGGTGTTATTTGGATGCCTATCCCCCCGATCCTACCTAACTACAAAATTCTTATGTGTTCCCCAAGTGGGGTTAGAATGTTGGTTAAGTTAAGTATTTTTTTTTTTTTAAGGCTCACTTGAATTAGGTGACAGAGTGTGTTCCTGTGAGGTGATGAACCCAAATACAAGTGCCACAAGGGGTGCAACTTTCTAACTAACAATAACAAGACAGAACGTAAACTTTAGCATGCAAAATTTTCTCTTTTTCAAAATTTTTTAAAAAATGATTCTGTAAATGGAATAGAAATAAAACTGCAGAAAAAGGCTGTAGGGAAGTATGGCTGCAGGTAGGACAGATGGTTGTGCAGAAAATAGTGCAGCAAAGGGCTGGGTTCAAAACAGGTAAAAAAAAAAAAATGACGAGAACAGACCGCGGGTCTGTGGCAGTTCTGGGTGGTCGGACCGCGAGAAAGATCTCAACAGTCGCGGACAGGTTGCGGGTTTTTGGTCGAAAGATGCAGTCGAACCGCGAGAAAAAGGACGAAAGCCACAGGCGGGTCGCAGGAAAGTGGCTGAAAGCCGCAGGCGGGATGCAGGAAAAAAGAGAACATACGCCGTCGGGTTGCAGCAAAAGGACTGAAAGCCACAGTCGAGACGCGGGAAAAGAGCCGATAGACGCAGTCTGGTTGCAGGAAAAGGGCTTAAAGCCGTGGTCGGGATGCGGAAAAAGGGCCGACAGACATAGGCGGGTTGCAGAAAAAGTGGTAAAAGCCATAGGCGGGACGCCGAAAAATTTGTAACAGCTGCAGTCGGATCGCAATAAACACACTGATTAGCCGCGGTCGGATTGCACGTAACAGACTTGAATCCGTCGACACATCACCGAAAACAGTCTGAGAGCCGCGGTCGGGACAGCCAAAAGGAAAAGACAGGGGTAAAAAATGCGGTTTACGGCAGCCAAAAGGAAAAGACAGGAAAATATTTTAAAAACTATAACAAAAAATTCAAACCAAGGGGAGTCGCCAAAACTGTAGCTAGAGTTTTCACCCTAGCTTGTGCGAATGAGCACCTACTAAGGAGAAGGGACTCCTTAGTAGCAGTTCAGAAAATAGTAAATAAAAATACTAGAACAATATAAATTCTAAACTAGCATGAGCATTAAGAAACATAACAAAACATGGAATATAAATGGTTTTTCTTTTGTATTAAAATGTTACCTCAAGTGTAGAGGTTGGTGAAGTTCTTGCAATGATCCAAGAGGGTTGCTCCAAACTCCAACTTTGCTCCTTCTCTTTCTCCAATGGTGGAAATGGGCCAAAAGGGGCACTCAATGGTGAAAGTAGCTCAAGGGTGAGCTAGGGTCTCAAGAGTGATTTTGGTAGAGTAAGGGTATACTTGATTATGGATATGAAATGAGGGGTCTCCATCACCTATTTATAGTTTTTTGGTGGTGGAGTGCTGACCCATGGTTTTGGGAACCATATGGTTTAGGTCAGCTGTATAGGTTTTTTCCTCCTTTTTCCTCTTTTTCCTCATTTTTTTATATATTTTTATTCCCTTTTTAGAGGGTTTTTGCTATTTTTGGAGGAATTTTGGATAATTTTGGGGGAAAAAGGGGTTTTTTTTAGCCTTTTGGAGGCTTTTTTGATGGTTTTGTGGCCTTTTAGTGGGATTTTACGGTTCTGAAGGTAAAATTGGTAGGAAATATGGACAAATGAGTCATGTAATGGGTAGATGAGGTAGTGAGCACTTTTTGGGTGTTAATAAGGTTGGTGTCTCAAACAAGGTTTGGTTAATATATTATGGTTTTCATGAGCTAAATTATATCCTAACTATATAATAAGTGCAAGGGAAGGTCGATTATGACCCAAACTTAACATATGAATGAACGCGTTCCAGCCTTAAGTGTCTTTATCCAAAGTATTGGCATTAGTAGTATTATACATATATCAATAACCAAGGTTTTGGGGTGCTTTTGCAATGTAGAACTTCGATGGCACCAAACTATATGAAAGTGGTTAAAAATTGAAATGAATGTGGGAGCCAACCAAGCTCATTAATGCTATCACGTGAAGTTGGTGGAAGAGTTACATGTAGGGAGACAAATCCCTAACCCTTCACTGTGAGGTGTATTGTTATCTATTTTTTTGCTTCGAGAGTTAGAGAGCCGAGCTCTCTCTCAGTCGCCATGACCACTATGGCATACCTTGCACAGTCTCTGTGTTAAACTGAATACAGATATGAGTTCTAGGTTTTACAATGTTTCTATCATGATGTGCTCTTCAGCTTTGGCTCTATCATAAGGGTTTCTACGCTCTCTGCCTCAACTGGTTGTCTATTACAGAGGTAAGGGTTGGCCACGATAAATAATTTATTTGTTCCTTATAAAATTTATGTTTAGACATTATTGTATATCATTTTATAACGAGTTTGTATGTGATTGCAGGAGAATTTCGCAGTTGTTCTCTAGTCTCGTCTGGTGCTCTGGGCTACAATACTGTGGATAGAAAAGCAACTCTAGTGGTTTTGAATAACCATGGTAATCCTTGGGTCCTTCTCGACGGTTCCTCTGTCAACTCCTATTTAATTATTATGGCAGCGTTGAACTTGTTTGTATTACAGTAGGACTCTGGCATTCGAAGAGATGTTAAAATCTTGTAAGGTTCTACTGTATTTCTACCTAGAGTTTGGGGTTTCGACCTCTGTCTTATTAATATAAAAGATTCAATGTTTATTTTGTTTCAATAGTGTCTGGGTTCCTGTAATGTCCGTTGTTAGGAATTTTATTAAAATGGCAATTTTTCACTTTTTTCCCTAGTTAGACCTTTGACTAGTTTTGATCTCTAGGTCCCAAATTTGCCCCAAATGATCCCAAATCTTCTGAGAAGGTATATGAATGATATTAGAACATAAATATGTGTTTCAGGGATGCCTTTGGACCTTTAAAATACTTCTGCAAATCCTCTTTCAATTCTGATCAATGTAGGTTACTTTACTAGTGATTTTCCTTTGACTAGTATTGGTCTCTAGGTCTCAAATTGACTCCAAATGCCTTCAAATCTTCAAGGAAGGTGTATGAATGATATTAGAACTTGAATATGATGTTTATGGATGACATATGTCCACCAAAAGACCTCTGCAAACTCTCTTAAGATTCTGAACCAATTATGCAATTTTACTAGTAATTTGGGGTTCAAATCCCCCTGGGGTAAGTACTGAAAATGGCTTCCCAAATGCCTCCAAACCCACTCAAATTTATGAAAAGAGGTATGAAATGTGTTAAGTATTTTATTAAAGTCTCATATGCACCATTAATGGATTATTACAACTGTTCTCACCCTCTCCCATTCAACTGCAAAAATCCCCAATTCGACCCTTGGGGAAATGGCACTATTTCACCTCCCAATACAACTAAACTGAGTAAAAATGCTTCAAATGCTCAAGTACAGTACATGAAACTTGTATAAGACATCCATGGCAGTATATTTATCACAAATATATCAGAGAATCATCCATTCATTCGAAATCATCATCAATACATTGGCTCACAACAAGGTAGTGGGGAAATGGCATTGTTCTTCCATTAAAAATGAGATTTATACATTTCTACTTGGAATTTCGACCTGAAAATTTTTGGAGATGAAGAACAGAGTATTTAATTCATATTACAAAAGAAATGGGGCATTAAAAGCTTCCCCAAAGAGTACAATAGCTCACCAAAAACGCCCTCCCTCAAGGATCAAGAATATGCCATCAAAATTGGAAATGGTTGAAGGAGTGAGCTGCAATAGAAGAAACCATGAGCTGCCCTGTAGCTTACACCTGCAAATAAATACTCCATTAAAGCTCCAAATGAAAGGTCTGAATGGCCTTTCCAATTACCAACTTGGATGGGAATCTTTCACCCTCGAAATTGGCTAAGGCAAGAAACTAGTCATCCACTAGCTCTCCCTCTTCACAAATGCAATTGCAAATTCTACAAATGATCAAAATCTGGTTTCATTCTTTGTTATTGACATTTATAAACTTCTAATGTCCTCCATGGGTCGAATTCCTTCCAAGAGACTCATGCCAACTCATGTTGGGAAGAGATTCCAAAGAACGCCACTTGTACAACAATTCCTAGTCTCCCACTTCCACCAAATCACATGTGGAAGCATCTTAGCTGCCCTAACACCCTTGAGCGCCCTCTTGGAGTCTATTTTTAGCCCTGACATGTCATATATGTCATATGTCAGCCTTCAAGTCTGATTTGTGTCATAGGTGTCATAGCATCTTCATCATTGTTGTCATAGAGCTAGGGAATCTAGCCCAAGTGTCTCACTAGCTCCAAATTGCCTCTTCCTCTTCCATGGGAGTTACTCTTCCTCTATATTTCGACCTTGGATGACTCATGCAATTAATAATACCTTTTGGACTCCCCCAAGTATGTTACCATTCACCTTGAATTCGAATTGGTGAGAGAATGATGCCAAATGTAGTGGGGAAATCTAGCCATATGTGGGTCCCACTTCCTCCATGTGTCTTCATGATGAAATGCCACTTTGATTTTCACTTTTATATATTTATTTAGCTCCTTTATTAAATATTTATGCCATTCTAATTTTCAAACATCATTTATTATCTCCATTATTCCAAATCCCAAAGCTTCCACCCCAAACCTAGGAAACTAGTAATTTTCCTCCTTGGCAATTATTTGACCTTTAGCATCAATTTGACAAACTCTCATGAATAGGGCCAATGTGATTAGGCCATTGTGACCCAATACCAAATTTGGGACATGACAAATCCTCCCTTCCCAATATTGCTTGTCCTCAAGCAATTTTAAATGTGGGTGTTGAAGAACTTGCTTTCTGTATAATTCTTTGAAGTTGCCATTGAATTGCCCAACCTTGAGTCTTTGAGTTTCCATGAAGATTTTAGAGAGGAACCACCATGCTTGCTGCTGCACTACTCTGATTAAAATCATTTTATTAAGTGGGGAATCCATCTCCCATACTGCTTTCTTCCCCAAAAAATATGAAACCAATGAGATAAAAATTATTCCAGGGTCCCATTGCTTGTATTGCACCCCAGTAATTAAGAGTGCTCTCCAACCTACACCATTAGATAAGAGGATTCCTGGATCCCATTTTCTTGTATGAATTCTTCCAAACATCATGAGTACCAAATATATATCATCAAAGTACATAACAACATAATGAAAATGTACATCAAGGATATGCTTCATCAAAGAGTCATGAAAGTGCTTATACCTCCAAGCAAGTAGACCACCATTTTCCAAGTGCATACAAGCTTCAAGTGACCAATCAAATCTGCTCCAATGACATAGGTGAGGATCCCATGTACTATAATGCTGCCCCAAAAGGATGTGATATGCATCAAAATATTCAGCCATGTATTCTTTCATCCAAGAAGTGAATGAAGAATCTCCACTAAAATCTGAACCAAATAATGAGCAAAAAAAACAAGGAGACTTCAAATGACTCAAAGAAGTCTCACCCATACATCCATGAATGTGAGAATCATAAAAATATAACAAAGTATGTGGCTGCCAACAAAACTGTTCTCCAATCATAAATCTATTCTCCCAAGTGTTGGATGAAGTTCCTCCAACATCAAATGAATCAAATGTTGAGCAAGAAAAACCATGAGTCTTCAAGTGACTCAAATGCATATCATAGGTGCATCCATGTAGATTTGCATCATCATAAAGTGACAAATAATGTTGCTTCAAATGTGAATAAGAATGTGCTCCAACCATATCATCATAAAAATTAAATCTAGGAGTTACATACTCCTCATGTGGCACCATCAAAAAGAACCCTTTCACCCATACTTCATTGAGACTAATGTTGCAAAACATGGAATTGTAGGATGTAGGAGAATGAACCAAATCACCCAAATGATAAAAAAGTACAGAAGTTTCATCATGGGAAGGATCCATATGGGTAGTATCATGCAGCTCCTTCAAAAGTGTGAACTCTTTGTCATAGTTTGGTTCCAATGTAGAGGAATCATGCTCTTCTTTAAAAATTTCATAACCTTCATCAAGAGGCAATTCAAATTTCTCTTCCACCACACCAAGTGTTTGGATCTCTTCAAGTTCATCTTCAAACACATCAAGAACATTCAAATTTTCACATTTCTCATGATCCACCATGTCATGAGAATCCTACAAACAATCTACCATTTGACAATCTGAAACATAGGAGGAAAAACAAGTATCTTGCAACTTTTCAAGAAGTTGCTCATTTTGAATTGTGAGCTTATGAATATCCTCATTATTCTTCAAGTATGCATCATGTAACAATTCATTAAGCTCAAACAAATGGTTTCTATCAAAAAGCAAAGACATGAAATTACCTTTGATGTGGCACATTGCTCTTTGAATCTTCTCCATGTCTTCAAGGAAGGATGTTTCCTCCAATGAAGTAGCTCTCCAACAAGAATTTGACACCAATGCTTGAGTGTCATGGAGAATGCTGAGGGACTCTTGGATCTTATTTTCATTCATCTTTAAGGACCCTTCAAGAAAATGAGGCTCTTGCAAATGAACCTCCTCATCTTCTTCAATTTTGCTTGGACCAACTTCATGAAGCTCAAGTGGTGATGGGGAAGTTGATCTTGGTTCTTCTTCAACTGCTACAAGGTCTTCATTATCATGCTTAATGAAACTTGTACTTGTAGAAACACTTTCAAAAGTGATCTCTATGTCACCAACATAGAGGTGTGAGCACCCATCAGTAGGTACTCCTTCATAGTTTAAGCATCCATCAGTAGATGCTCTTTGGTTCATGTCTAAGCTAGAAGGTGTCTCGAACTGATCTTCCATATTTTCAATAGAATCTTCTTCATGCTCTTGTGATGTATATTCCTTTTGATCCTTAAAGCAAGCTGATGCATTTTTCCCCTTGTTTTCCTTAGGATCAATATATTTGGAATCTCTTCTTGAATAAATCTCAAAAGCTCTCCTCAAGGAGGACATCATTTCATGCACACATATATGATACTCGCTCCAAGGGTTTTTACAAGAAGGGCATAAACCTTTCTTCACTAACTCCACATCTTCATTTTTGGGCCTATTTTCAAAAACATGTTCAGCATAGTACTCAAAAGACATGGCATTTTGTGTATTTTTGCTAAAAGCAAGATATTCTTGATATTTTTGATATTGTTGGGGCAAGGTTTTATATTTTGCTCTCCATCTTTGGAACTCACTCATAGAATTATCCTTGGTTGGTGTGACACACTCATATTCATCAGATTTAAAGTCATAAGAATAATCTTCATTTCTCTTGAAATTGTAAGAAGTGTTGCATGATGGCACCTCTTCCTCATACCATTCACATTCTGCTTCATATTGCTCATAAGCATCTGCATATTCCTCATAAGAATTGTACTCATAGGATTCATCATAATAGTAAGACATGGCTGCCAATTGTTCTTGAATGTATGTAACTAATACACAGGTGAAAGGACCATGCTCTGATACCACTGAAATGTCCCTTGTTAGGAATTTTATTAAAATGGCAATTTTTCACTTTTTTCCCTAGTTAGACCTTTGACTAGTTTTGATCTCTAGGTCCCAAATTTGCCCCAAATGATCCCAAATATTCTTAGAAGGTATATGAATGATATTAGAACATAAATATGTGTTTCAGGGATGCCTTTGGACCTTTAAAATACTTCTGCAAATCCTCTTTCAATTCTGATCAATGTAGGTTACTTTACTAGTGATTTTCCTTTGACTAGTATTGGTCTCTAGGTCTCAAATTGACTCCAAATGCCTTCAAATCTTCAAGGAAGGTGTATGAATGATATTAGAACTTGAATATGATTTTTATGGATGACATATGTCCACCAAAAGACCTCTGCAAACTCTCTTAAGATTCTGAACCAATTATGCAATTTTACTAGTAATTTGGGGTTCAAATCCCCCTGGGGTAAGTACTGAAAATGGCTTCCCAAATGCCTCCAAACCCACTCAAATTTATGAAAAGAGGTATGTAATGTGTTAAGTATTTTATTAAAGTCTCATATGCACCATTAATGGATTATTACAACTGTTCTCACCCTCTCCCATTCAACTGCAAAAATCCCCAATTCGACCCTTGGGGAAATGGCACTATTTCACCTCCCAATACAACTAAACTGAGTAAAAATGCTTCAAATGCTCAATTACAGTACATGAAACTTGTATAAGCCATCCATGGCAGTATATTTATCACAAATATATCAGAGAATCATCCATTCATTCGAAATCATCATCAATACATTGGCTCACAACAAGGTAGTGGGGAAATGGCATTGTTCTTCCATTAAAAATGAGATTTATACATTTCTACTTGGAATTTCGACCTGAAACTTTTTGGAGATGAAGAACAGAGTATTTAATTCATATTACAAAAGAAATGGGGCATTAAAAGCTTCCCCAAAGAGTACAATAGCTCACCAAAAACGCCCTCCCTCAAGGATCAAGAATATGCCATCAAAATTGGAAATGGTTGAAGGAGTGAGATGCAATAGAAGAAACCATGAGCTGCCCTGTAGCTTACACCTGCAAATAAAGACTCCATTAAAGCTCCAAATGAAAGGTCTGAATGGCCTTTCCAATTACCAACTTGGATGGGAATCTTTCACCCTCGAAATTGGCTAAGGCAAGAAACTAGTCATCCACTAGCTCTCCCTCTTCACAAATGCAATTGCAAATTCTACAAATGATCAAAAGCTGGTTTCATTCTTTGTTATTGACATTTATAAACTTCTAATGTCCTCCATGGGTCGAATTCCTTCCAAGAGACTCATGCCAACTCATGTTGGGAAGAGATTCCAAAGAACGCCACTTGTACAACAATTCCTAGTCTCCCACTTCCACCAAATCACATGTGGAAGCATCTTAGCTGCCCTAACACCCTTGAGCGCCCTCTTGGAGTCTATTTTTAGCCCTGACATGTCATATATGTCATATGTCAGCCTTCAGGTCTGATTTGTGTCATAGGTGTCATAGCATCTTCATCATTGTTGTCATAGAGCTAGGGAATCTAGCCCAAGTGTCTCACTAGCTCCAAATTGCCTCTTCCTCTTCCATGGGAGTTACTCTTCCTCTATATTTAGACCTTGGATGACTCATGCAATTAATAATACCTTTTGGACTCCCCCAAGTATGTTACCATTCACCTTGAATTCGAATTGGTGAGAGAATGATGCCAAATGTAGTGGGGAAATCTAGCCATATGTGGGTCCCACTTCCTCCATGTGTCTTCATGATGAAATGCCACTTTGATTTTCACTTTTATATATTTATTTAGCTCCTTTATTAAATATTTATGCCATTCTAATTTTCAAACATCATTTATTATCCCCATTATTCCAAATCCCAAAGCTTCCACCCCAAACCTAGGAAACTAGTAATTTTCCTCCTTGGCAATTATTTGACCTTTAGCATCAATTTGACAAACTCTCATGAATAGGGCCAATGTGATTAGGCCATTGTGACCCAATACCAAATTTGGGACATGACAGTTCCTCTGCCATGTCTGTTACTATTTGGATTCTTTGTTAATGTAACCTTTTCTTATTTATAATGGTAACTCTGTTAGTTCGGCCGGTTTGTAAACAATTTAAGGTTTAAGTGGTACCGGGTTTCATCTTGAACCATGCTTTATCAATGTGATAGCCATTTGTACAGGGTTTTCCTTTGTTTATTTGGGAAATCAATTTGGTAGTTTCAAGCAGTACTACTGTGCTTGCACATAAAATATAGCGTTACTATTTTTTGGCATTTTGCATTTTATTGGGATGCTGTAGTTACTGGTTATTCTTGATCTCTTTGAATGACTTCTGTTCTTAATATATTTGGGGATTGTAATATTGGTTCTGTGTTGTATTTATTTGAATTAGGTTTCTACAGAGTAAAACCCTAAACCCTGTCTATTCGTAAACGATATATATATATAATACAGGGATGAGCTCTTGTGAGACTCGAACCCTTGACTTGTGTTTAAGATATTAAAACCTAACTGTTTATTATTATGCATCGTGTTGATGGTGTCAAGCTCTATCCCATCTGAGTGTAAAAGTTTTAATGTAATAGAATAAATTCTATCGACTGTATAATGTTTTGATTATGTGGATAGTGGAAAAGGTTGCAATCTTATATATTTCCAAAATGTTCTTTGTGTATTACTCTATGTTTGTAATAAGGGTTTTACATTTGTTTACATCCGGTAATGGCAAATCTTTGTTTTGAATAAAACATTTTGTTTATTAAAAGAATATCTGGGCATAGCCCCAAGCCTTTGTATGTTCAAAATCAATTATCTGAGATAACCCTAATTGTGATCATAATTATTTATATGTTTTGGATTAATGTTATTGAGGGTTTGTTTAGTTATTTCTATATGTATGCTTAAATGTTTGGGAAATAATTTCGAACTAGAGGAAGAACTCTAATATGTATTCGATTTTATAGATCTTATCGAAACTTATCAATGATGCTTATGTTTATTCTACTTCTGTTTGTAATAGTGATAATTTTATAATGCTTTCTTGTAGGGTATAGATATTGATTTATGAAGATGTACAGAGTTATTCTGTCGATAAATTATACTAATAGAAGTTATGAAATAGATGTAATATATGTACATAATTTGATTTTATAAGAGATATATTGTTTATACGATGACTATTATTGATATAAACTATTTCTATGAATATATACTTCGCATCAATATTGATTGAGAAATGAATGGGATTTCTATCAGTATGTATAATTGATTATTATTTAAACTAGCTACTGTTCTGTAATCATTATGAACTGTAGAGGAAATAAGCTGTATCTTTAAGTTTTCAGAGTATTATTTTAGTATACATTTTATAATTATGTCTATATCTTATTGCAAAATAGAATATCAACATTCAAATCGGAATATTGAGAGCATCAATCAATCTATCAATATGAGATTATTGAAATCTATCTACTTAAGCTAACTCCCTATACTAGAATACATCACTAATGTGAAAGGAAAAATAAATGGAGGTTTTACTTCATCAATCAATATTTCCAGATCTATTTCATTCAAATTTTAATATAGAAATAAATATCATTTATATCTACTACGCATTCTAACAACTAGGTTAATATATAGGAGGCAACAGATACTTTGATAACATATAAATAAAATCTTTAAAACCATATCAGCAGATTAGAAGTAATTACACTAGAACAATGTAGAACCCGTGTAAAACTGTAGAGGTGGACAAACACCCAAAGGAGACTGTTCCTCCCAACCGTCTCCTGAAAGCAGCCAAGATAACTTGCTTTAGGACCCCCGATCCTGTTCACTAAACCACTAGGACGAAGATACTGTATAGAAGCTTATGACAATCACTTTGTATCTCAACAATCATGAATACTTGCATACAAATCACTCTCTGCAAACTTAGTAGATTAATTTGAGAGTCTTACTCTGCAACTCATTCTCGCATCCCCTCATCAAATTCCTCTTGTGTGCTCAACATAATAGTTTCCATCAAATCACAAGGAAGCGTTAGTGAGCCTCCTACCCCATTCGATGGTTATATGTCTGCCTAGGTCTTTGGGTCAGCTAAAAATCGTTTAATGAGCCACCTTCTCAGTTCCACCTTCCTTAGGGAACATGACCACAATTTTAGGGAGCTTGCCTCCTACAACAACTAGTAAGTGAGGGAAGATGCAGCCACTTGTCAATTTCCTTCTACAATGGGTTCATTCCCTCTAGTGGGTCAGTGAACACTCTTCAATAGTCCTCTTTGGATGAGTGTCTCCTATTTAATTTATTAAATAATAATAATCTTCAATTACAGTCATCCTTGACCATCCTTGGTCAATAACATAAAAACGTTACAATAAAATTTAGAGTAATGTTTTTCCTCAAACATAAAATGTTTTAAGTTCTAGGAGGTTACACCTTGCCCCATCAATACCTACAATATATTGACCTTATTTTTCACAATTTATAAAATCCCCTTTATGAATGAACGTGATAAGATATTGGTCAACAAGGTGAATCCCCGGTGAGTGGATCAAACCACTTAAAGATTGTTAGTAGTGGTGAAGATATGAGAGTTGGGATTAGAATGGCACATTGGAAGCATGGTGAAGGAAACATTCCTATACTATCTTCTAATTCGATTCCTGTAGCATAAATGATTTTTGGTAGAACCTATTAATTCATGTAGTGTATATAAAATTATGGTAACTCTTATTGTATTCTATAAAATGTGTTGGTTTCCAATAATATTATTTATGTGTCAATTAATAAATTAAAAGGATAAATTTCTAAGTAAGTATTTGAAGGATAGAGTTTTATTCAAGGTACAAATACATGTTATCTCAAGCATAGATGATAGGAATTCAAGGGGTGTTTAGATCAGGGTTGATAGCCTTGCATCGTGGTATCAAAGTGTAATAACAATATGAAATTGAGGATGAATAATCTTTGAAAGAGTATATTAGGATTTAAGAATTCTAAACAATGAAAGAGTAAAGACATGTAGAGAACCTGTGAAGTCCTACAATAGAAGTCTTGCAGGAAGAGGAAAATTCTAGCCAAGATACATATCAGGTATGCTCTTTGAGACAAGAAATTTAGAGCCAATTAATTCTTTAAAGCAATTTGAATAATAGTGAAATTTTGCAATGAGAAATTTGCAAATAGGGGATAGTTCCAAAAGGTGAAATTGGATAGAGTTGAAAGGATTACAACAATGCAGATCGGAATGAGTGGTGGTAAGTAAATTTGGCTTTCTTTCTTTGTATTTTCTGTTAATTCTTAAAAGAAAACTTTATCATTGAAAGTAGTAGAAATAGAGGAAGATATTATAGAAGTGACTTATATCTAGGAGAGTTGTGATATAAAACAAGTGATGTTCTCATTTGCCAAAGATCATGGAAAAGAACCTAAAACAATTCCAGGTGAGATTGCAATTGAGGAAAATAGTGGATAAAATATTGGATGAGAACTGGGTGGGTGAAGAAGTCTAGAAGAGTAAGGAGTGCTCAAGGGGTTCTAGTTGAGAGAACTAGAGAAAATACCAAAGTCATGTTCACGAGGAAAGATTGATGTAGAATTGGGTAGTAGATATGGATACTTGCTGTAGATAAAGGCTTGGTTGTAGCTCATAGTGAGAAATCAAAAGCTCACAAAAGGAGGAGATGAAGATGACTACTAATAGCCATGACATAGGATTGGTGAGAATCCACAACAAGAGGAAAGAGAATTCCAAAGAAGTTAACAAAAAGCATATCAGTCGAGAGGAATTTGACAAGGATCTTGTTGGGTTAAAGGAAAGACTCAGTATAACGATGAATTTGCTACAAGAAAGTGAAGATGAAGGCCAAAGACAAGGTTGGAATGTAAGGAAGAAGGTCAAGTGGACTATTGTTCATTTTTTTGTGAAGAAATTAATACATGGAATGAATGCTTCTATCATACCAAAGGAAAAGATGAGGAAGAAGAAGAAGCATAGATAGAAGGGTTGGTTGGAGAAAGAGATTAAACTCAGAGGATCTGGGTTTAGACATAGCTCAACGAGAGAAGAAGAAGTTCACTTTTGTGAACCATACTAGGGATTATTCCTTGGAGAGAAATATGATGAAGATACTGAAGGGTGGCTTATTAAACGTCTCATGGATCATTGGAAAGTCTAGGTTGTATGAAGAATGAATCTGGATAGTTGCTTGAGACTGTCATAAAGATTGATGAAGGTGGAGGTATGCTTTCTAAAGGAATAGAAGAAGAACATAATAAAAATTTTGTTATGAAGGAATATGAGATAATTTTATCTCATACCAAAAGTCAAGGTGAAGACTATACACAACTTGCAAATGAAAGTGTTGAAGAAGCAAATGTTGATGGTAAAAGTATCATAAGGTGGTCAGACTATCATAAGGGGATCATTCCAGAAGCAACATATGAGACCCAAGAGTATCATGGATTTAAAACTAATAATTGGTTTCTATATTTAGGTTAAGAATGAAACCACGAAGAGAACTAATAAGTTGAAAAGCAACATTCAAATACAATGCTAATAGATTATGATTAAGAATTAAGATTGTTGGAAGAGTGGTTGCGAATCTAAATATTGAAGAAGAATGTATAGCTATGGCAGACACAAGGTATTCAAGAGTAGTTGATATGAAGGAAGAGTTCAAGGCATCAAGGGGTGAAGGTAAGAGGAAATTGCAGGCTATAGAAGAACAAGGAGGAAGGAGAGAAGTTAGCACACATGAAGAAACAACATATTACATAGCTACAACATGAAGCATGGAGGATAAACAAGTTGAGTTAGAATTCATTGTTATGACCAAGAATGAACTTCAAGAACCTGAACAATTTTTTTTTATTTAATATGTTTTGTGCAAATGAAGACACGAAAAAAGTCCTAAAGGTGAAAGTCAGTCTTTCACAAGGAAGCTAGAAGAGTATGATGGAGAAATAGCCTTTAGAGCTCTCACACATTTGGTTATTGTGGAGTTAGTATCCATTATGCATGGACACAGATATATTTTGATGAGAGAGATGTATCCTCAAGAAGTTGAGGACAAAAAAGAGCAAGGTGTAGCAGAAATTAGGATAAGAAAAGGGAAGAAGTGATGGTAATAAGAGCAATACAGATTATGTGTACAAAGATGCAGTAGCAATTCTACATCAATGTCATGAATTAGCAAAGGATATAGATAGACATTGAGATAAATGGTATTTGGGAGTTAATAAAGAAGGTAATAAGATGGAATTACCATGTATTGACAAAGGAATTCAATCACAAAATGCAGTGGACTGAGAGAGGTTACATCAAAAAGGAAATTGGAAAACACTAGAGTAAAACATGGGATCCTAAAAAATCTCAAACATAAATGAGGCAACAGAACAACAAATTGAGTGGGCAGCAGCAAAATAAAGTTTAGGGTCCTAAAAGATGGAGGAAAAAAATGAATAAACCACACAGAAGAGTATATAGACAACATCAACAATGGGATCAAGGAGGAGTGAAGAAAATGAAGACACATGATCAATAGATCATGAAAAATTTCTACTTTAGGAGTCTGATACATGAGCATGTTCTCCCCTAAACAATTTCATTTTTAAGCAATCCTAGGGGTCCTGACATTTTCCAAATGGAAGGGTTTATCTTTGTAAAATTGTAAATGTCTATAGTTGTCAAGTATGAACTCTAGAAGAGTATAGATAGTCTACGAGTGTCAAAATAGGAGCTTATTCATGTAACTAAAGTAAGTAGTGTTGGCATAATTCAAATATATCTTAAACAATGAATTCATTAAGGAGATGGAATTGAATTATATTATTAGAATTCAATTACAAAAATTTAGGAAATTTGTTGGTGAGATGGAAACATTTGTATACTTAAATATAATGTAATCTTGAGGGCGTTATAAGGGAGAGTTGTCCAAGTACAGTTAGATTAGGATGATGAGAAGAGAGGCTAGGATGCCAGGGAATAATGAACACCAAAGAATTGTGAAATTGGGGCATTGGAAGAGATGTATAGAGGTTTCTTTCAATGAAGAATTTTTGTCTTAAGTTTCCATTATATGTGGATGAATGTTCTTTTTAACATAAACAGAGTTCAGAGGTGAGTTTATTTTCCAAGAATTCAATCACCTTCCAGAATGGCGATATGTCATCATTCAACAATGAGAGAGGTTTGGTTAGAGCCTCTCATTTCTAGTTCGAGGGTCTAAACCCTAATAGATATGTAATGTTGGATGGATGAGTAACATAATATTTTGGTATTGCATGTATTGTGAGATTAAATAATCATTGCAGGCATGGTATGTGTTCAATTGTTGATTGTGTTTCAGATTTAATTATACATTTTGAGATATGAAATATTTGTACCTACTATATGAGTCTCAGTGTTATGGATGGATGGATTAATGGTTAGGGATTTTGGATGCATGTTCCATTTATTTATATGCATGTGTGTGATTTTAAAAAATAATCAAGATAAGGGGATCACATTTATGTTTTTTAGCTTGTTACTGAGTTATTATTGCTAGAGAATGGAAATTGTGGGTTTGTGTACTCATTAAAGCTCATTTGGGAATATGTTATTCAATATTTTCTATAGGTTTTTATTCTACTCTAAAAGATCATTTACATAAGGATTGCATCTTTCATTATGTTAATAGTGTGAACATTTTGTTTGATGATCTATTTCTTGGTTATTGGCATGAGTTCCAAAATAATTGAATCTCATTGCCCACTTGAATCCTTTGGGAGTATTGAAAAAATGCACATGAGCAATTCCATATTTAAAGTATAGCGAATTATATTGGGGAACAACATTGAGAAATTTATTTTAGTGGATGCTCACAAGGAGATCGAGCTGCCAAAGTGAAGACTTTCTAATCAAACATGGAAATGAATATGAGATAAAATGGTAAAGGTAGTATGTGGATATATCTTATTGTTGTAGGAATGCAGAGTAATGGAAATGAAGGATTTAGATGACAATATTGAATAAACATCAATTAAGGAGAATGAGGAAGGCATGAATAGAATCTATAGGTAGAGGTTCACTCATTTGGAAGTGGATCCAACCACTTAAAGATTTTTAGTAGTGGTGAATATATAAGAGTTGGGATCAGTATGGAATATTTGAAGTGTGGTGAAGTAAATATTCCTATAATACCTTCCAATTTGATTCCTATTATGAGAATTTAGATTTCCTAGATCTAGATTCAATAAGACAATTTCACTTGGAATATTTCAGAGAATATGAGAAGAAGAATAAAGAGGATATCTTGAGAAAAAATCATTGTATATTATTCATAAATATGTTTACAATATATAATACATCCTTAAGATAAAAATCGAGTCCCTTAGAGGCAAGTTTGAAAATCTCAAAAAGCAAGGCTTGTTAAAAGCTCACGAATTAGCTAAATATGGTATGGAATCCAATGAGTGATGAAAATTGAATTTGATGATGAATTTTGGAGAGAACAAAGAGGTGGAGGTTGCATTTTCTAGGTGGAGATAGTTTCCTAGTCAAACTAGCTTTACATTATTCGCTAGAAAGCAGAAAAAGAAGGATAAAGTTGTCTAAAGTAGGAAGGAACCTTTAAAAATTAGGAATGGAAATAAATCAGACAGAATCTCAGGAAATACTATCCAAAATATCCTCAATTTATCTCTATGTGAAAATATAACAAAAAAGAATTAATAGCTGAGTATACCTCATAGAGAAAGAATGAGCAGAAAAGATGAATTAGAGTGAAAACTACAGTAAAAATTAGCAGACAATTGTTGGCTCAAACCCAGTCGATAGGGGTTCCACTCACTATCGACACATACCGCAATATCCCTAGCCACCAGCCTGGACAAGTTTTATCCTGCCCAGCAACACCTGCGGAGTAGATGAGGTCTCACTCGAGGCGTCCAGGAAGAGCAAACATGGTATTTTAAACTTATTGCATAACTTATTGCAAAGAGGAAGAGCTATAATATTTAAACTTATTGCATAACTGGGACAAATATTTCTAAGCATTGAACATGGTATTTAAAGAAATACTCAACCAATACATTCATCATTCCAATGATAGTAATTGTAAAACAAGCATCACATCAAATAAGCATGACATTATTCGTATAGTGCAACATCACATTACCATAACTGAACAGATTGAACACAGAGATTGTACCAACATAGCTTCATCATATTATCATTGTTGACCCAAATACAATGTTTCTGCAAAAACTAGATCTCCACAATGACTCTTGACATCACAACATACCCGAAAATCATACAACCAACATCAGAGCTTCGCACTATTCTCCAGCATTCGATTCTCCTCTCAACACTTACAATTCTTATCTATATATAGGCTTCCACCTTACAACTCTTGTCCACTTTCTAACAACTTGTTAATCGACACTATGGACAAATGACTCAATATCTAACTAACCTAGTACAAAAACGACCAAAAACTCGCATTCTGCGGTATAATTGACTCAACAATACATAATATGTGGTCCAAATGACCCAAAACCCGCAATCCGTGGTACAATTGACCCACACATGCAAAAAATAATCTTTCGCTCGTCGCCTTTCATGCCATATTCTACCTTATCATAGCATTAGAGATGCTATGATATCATCTTACCAAACCACCTACCGACAGACCCCCAACACAATCTTGTGGTTCTCCCTCGAGCCACATCAGCTGGATACGATGTACTCGGTCGTTTTGGCTTTGAAGTCCTCATATGGTTTTTCAACTGTCTGCACCACCTCCTTGGCTTCTATAGCTGCTAACTGACTTTTGACCACATCTTCAGCAGATGGGTGATCTGTAAGCTTTGCCACTACCTTCTATCAACATTTCTATGCGGCCTGCAAAGCTTCACTAGCTTGCATCATGAATTTTCCACCACTATCCTGGAACTCCTCTAACTATGCCGCCCGCATCTTCTATCGCTCATCCGCCTTGGCGACATGGTGTTGCAAATCTTTTAGCTCCTGAGACTTATCAACTTGCACCAGTGGTGGCATAGTGCGCATTGCCGCTTTCAATGTGGCCAACTGTAACTCAACTTCCTGCCGATACTTAGTCAGCTGTTCAACTTGCTCATTGTGAACAATGCGGCCCCAGAATTGTACAGTTTTGGCTATGATCCTAGTTACCTGCATCTCTAGCTCCTCCATCTGAGTAGCAACTTCCTCAATTTCCCTTCTTCATTCCTCAATTTCAGCCTGAGGCATACCCGGATTCATCTGGGCCTTCAACGCCTGATTCTCCTGTCGCAACTGAATAATGGCAGCCCCCAGTCGCTGCACCTAGTGGAGTACATCCACCTCTTCAGTGGGCTCCAGCACATGTTGATAAGCTTCCGTGATCTCCCGGTCAACCCATACACTGTCATCCCACATACGAGCCTTCTCCGCAATAAGGAAATCGTGTTCCTTTTCCAGGACTTCGATTTCGCATGCCTTCTCAACCCGTTCTCCCTTGATGTGTGCTTTGAGGTCATCCATGGACTACCATGCGGAAGCATCCCTAAAGGTCAATTCTTCGATAGTGCGCTTTGCATCAGCCTCAATTTCCTGTAGTCGTACACACATACTACTGATCTGTCGGAGTTTGTCTGTCGTTTCTTTGCTAGTAGTAGCCTGCATAGTGGTCAACCCTTCCGTGGGAAAGGCATTCACATTAATGGTCACTATTTTAAGTTGCTATAGCACGTCGTTGGCAGCTTCGTCTTTAGTCATAATCGCAATCAGGGGAATCTCCACATTCCTCACCCACAGCTCGGTGATGATTGTTGCAAAGGTTGGTGCCTCTACTTCCTCTGGTTCCTTTCTGGAAACCATATCATACAGCGACTCTAACTGAGCGGTGATCGCATGGAACCCTTCATCCACTTTCCTTGACATCTTATCTGCTACCACAGAGGATACTGTATTGAGCGCTGTGAGCAGGTGGCCCAACTGTGCCTCATCTGGCAAGGACAACCCGCTGATCGTTGCATGCTCCTGGTACCTTTTCTATCGGGTTTCTTCAAGGGCCCAGTCACTATCATCCGATATCATTTTGGTAGATTCTTACCCTGAGCAATGGTGACTCTATTGGTCCTGGGATGATGCCCAATCATCTGGGCCCAATGTCGGGCCACCAGCTTCTATCTCTGCTAAACTCATGGGTTGTCGCCATGCCTCTGGCGACTCATTCACAGTAGCCTCTAACTCTTCGGACGTCACCTTATACGAGGTCTGCAACCATTACTGATTAGGATCACAGAGGGCTTGTATATGTATGTTATGTGGCCGAATTGCAAATGCCATGATTGGTCTCAATCATGCTGCAGTTTCTTCATATATTCATGGGACTTATGTTGCCGCAACACAAAGCATCTCCCAAAATAGCCAAAACTGCAATTGGAAATCCCGGAGTCTCTCTGGCTCCCGTACATACCACAGATTTTGATATCGTGCACCCCGTTGTTCTGCTGCGGCCGGAATGTCCATGCCCTGGTACGTGTCGGGCTCTTTCCATGCGACAAAGGAGATCAATAGTAGCAACCAACTATATGTGAAGGAAACCTTTCCCGATTAGACTGCCACAGCATCCTCCATTTATTGATTCAAGAGAAACAGAGACCAGTTCATTTGGACTCCTTCCGCACATTGCTCTACGCATGCAACAATCCCCGAGTTGCACTGGTTAGGTCAACCACCTCTAACCACCTTGCATGATAGGATCTTAATTCCCATGAGTACTGCTTGATCATTGCAGCTGCTAGTGCGATACCCACGCCCATCCATTTCTAAGCTGTATTTCTGTGCCAACTGCAATGCCCGCTTTTTATCATTTTCCTTTCCTTGGATGAACTGTGAGGGATCGAATCCATTTTTGGCAAGCCGGTTATGTGCGAGATTAAATCGATGGTGACCGGGATTTTTCTGTCCAGTCACAATGAACCACCATGAAAGCACACAAGGAGCTTCTTCATGCACGCATTGACTTCTGCCAGACGCCCAAAATGTGGCATGTTAATAAGCTCTATCAAGTCGAACTACTTCAATCCTTGTGCCCAATCTTGTATAGTTGGCGTCAGGGAATGGTGTGTCTTAGGAACATATGGGGCTGATGCAATGTCAGGGTAGGCCACCATATCATGGTTGTCCTAACGTAGGCGCATCAACGTTGGCCCAAAATCCACAGAGCAGTCCATTCTAGCCGGGAGTGTCGGCATCCTCACACGATACTTCTGTTTTGGGTTTATCTTGCAGGGGGTGGCATCCGACCGAATGGGAGGGATATACCCAAGGATGTCACCAGCTGACAGTCCTGCCCATGGGGAAGACTCGCAAATGCAGTGACTAGACTGCCCCACCTGCTCCTGAGCTTTTCCTACTGTCGCAGCGGATGACCAAAGCACCCTCTTACTCTATAGGGACTCAGAGTGTTGACCCCCCCATTGCCTCTTAGCGATGATTGATGCTCCCACCGAAACATTTGCAACTTCGGTTCCAAGATCAACGGCTCCGGATGACACAACTTCTTTCTCAACAACAATCGGGATGAAGGGATACTCCACTTCGCTGCTAATCTCAACTGTCTCCAGTTCGCCTGGTATACCTCGCAGCGCTTATAACTAATAGTTGGTTCGACCTAACATCACTCTGCAAATTCAATAGAACCTTGCTGAACACATCACCAAGTTTATGCCAATACTTGTCGGCTCTGTATAGGCACTTATCAATGAAAATCTCGGTGCTTTCTGACCAACTCCTACCTGGTTTTATAGCTTTGAGCCGAAACCTCCATAATCATCACAAAATCATGCATTAATTCAACCAAAATCCTGCATTAATGATGCAAATCCCCCGTCGATCCTATCAGCCGATCGGTCGGATCCGCCATTAATTCCCATCATTCGAACACGCACCATTAATTAACTATTTATATTTTGGCATTTATTGCTAATTTGACCCGGTCGTAACATGGCCAGTTGTCACAGACCGCTCGTCACTTGCGACACAATCCCTCATGCTTGTGCATTTGTTTCTCTATTGATGTGGCATCCTACCAATGATCATCCTGCACACACACATTTTTTTTCATGCGACTCAGGCATCACGCTGTTCCAATCCCAACTGATAGGGCTTCAACCTATGACCATTCACTAGTTTTGGGAGCATCGCCCCATCCAGCTGTTGCAGCTAAACCGCACCCGATGAAGTAATACTATTGATGCGATACAGACCAAGCCAATGCATCTGCAATTTTCCTAGATGTTTCATAAACTTGTTGTCATACAACAACACCAAGTCGCCCTATTGAAACTGTTTTTTTTTTATGTGTCGATCATGCCATGCCTTCTGGCGATCCTTCACTATCCCTTGGTGGAACCCAATGATGAAATGATCTTACTCGAACTTCACCAACTGCTCGAGATGTTTGTCTAATGCTGCTGCATTATCCAGGCCTGTTGCGGCCACGATGCGCAAACTTGGGACAATATACTCCATGGGCATAATTACTTCTTGCCCATATACTAACCTAAAAGGTGTTTTCCCTATCAACCTTTCACACATCGTGCGATAGGCCCACAATACCGCTGGGATTTTCAGATCCCAGTCATCGTGGTTCGTATTGCATACCTTTGTCAGCACATGCTCCAATACCTTGTTAAAGGCTTCCACCATGCCATTTGCTTGCGGATGATATGGTGTACTCTTTCTGTACTGTATCTGCAGTTCCTCCGTCAATGCGCTAATAGTGCGATTGAGAAAGTGGCGGCCCTAGTCACTAAGCAGTATCTTGGGGCAACCGAAACAAGTGATGATGTTATCAAACAAAAATCTTGCTGTCGTTGCTAAGGAACAATCAACTACTAGTGCTGCCTTTTCCCATCGAGTCAAATACTCTATCGCTGTGATAATGTAATGCACACCCATGCGCTTCCCTGGTGGATTGATCGGTCCTACAAAATCCACTGCCCATTTGTCGAATTCCTGCAATGTCAACTGAGGCAAGAGTGGCATCTCATCGCGTCGGGATGGTTTTCCAGTTCATTGACAGAAATCACAGGATCGTGCACAGTCTATCACATCATTATGCAGTGTGGGCCACCACAACCCAACACCCAGCACTTTCCTAGTAGTCGCTCTACCGCCCTAGTTTCCTCTGGCTACTCCTCCATGTGCTTCTACTAATATCTACGCTTGCTCAGGCAGTAAGACACATCTGTGCAATACCTCATCGGCACCCATTTTGTATAAATCTCTTGCAATTAGCTAGAAGTCTGCAGCCTTGACTACCAACGGCTTCTTCATACTGGTGGTGAACTCGTCGGGTGCAGTAACCGTTGTATGAAACTGAATGATTTCCGTAAAGTAGGCATTTGCAACCTCAACCTAAAACAATTGGGCATCCGGTAAACCATCTTCAATGTTGGTCAGCTCTTCTCTAGTATCGATCCACGGGAAATGGTTAGGACTGACATTCAACCGATTGGGCTTCACAATAATTTCAAAATCGAATTCCTGAAAAAGTAGCCAACGACATATCTTCTCCCCCAACATAGGCTTATTGACCAGGTATTTTAATGCAGAATGATCTATGAACATCTTGAAATGGCCTCCTAATAAGTAATGGCGAAACTTCTGCAAAGCGTAAACCATTGCCAAACCTTCCCTCTCCGTAGTAGTGTAGTTTCTTTCTGCAGATGACAACTTCCATCTAGCCAAAGCAATGGGGTGATCAAGATCCCCTTCTCCTGGTTGAGCCAATACGATGCCTAACAGAATCGATGAGGCATCAACATGGACGTGGAATTCCTTACTCCAGTTCGAAAATACCAATGTTGGTGCCGAAGCCATCTTTGCCTTCAGTGTTTCAAAGCTCTCCTGACATTCTGGGCTCCACTAGAATGCCGCATCCTTCTTCAACAACTTCTCCATAGGGGCAGTAATCACAGCGTAACCCCTGATGAACTTGCGATAATACCCTTTGTGTCCCAGTGTCACCCGTAACTGCTTAATAGTAGTCGGTCGTGTCAAACTCAGAATAAGTGCAATTTTTGCTAGGTCAACCAAAAATCCTTGCTTACACACAATATGACCCAACTGTATGCCAAACGGTGCACAAAACATGCATTTATTCAAATTCAACGATATCTGGTATTGTCGGCATCGCTCCAGCATCAACCGCAGATTCGCCAGATGATCGCGAACCAACCCATAGACCGTCCAATTGTCCATGTATACCTGTAAAAACTTATGAATAAAATATTTGAATGCAGCAATGACAACCCGTGAAAATATCATAGGTTCATTCTTAGAGCCAAACAACATCATGGTGTACTGAAAGCAGCCCCATTCGGTAACAAAAGTTGTCTTATGGCGATCTTCCATTGCAATGTGAATCTAATGGTAGCCAGAGAATCCATCTGTGAATGAGTACATCTCGTGGCCACCCACTCCTTCGAGCACTTTGTTAGTAAATGGGGTCGGAAAGGGGTCATGCAAGCAGGCATCATTCAACTTTTGTAAATCCACACAGATGCGCACCTCTCCAGTCTTCTTGTCCTGCACCACCATAGGACTGATCCATTCCGACTCCTCGACTGGTTCAATAATACCAACATCCAACATGTGATCAAGTTCTACCTTGACCCTCTCCTTGTGTCACGGATTTAGCTGATAGGGTCGCTGCCGGACCGACATAGCATCTAGTTTTAATGGAATCTTCATCTCCCCTAAATCGCCTAGGATCCCCTTCATGTCGAAAAAATTTATCGAAAATACATCTGAAACTCGTGGAGCATATTAGTGACTTTGCTTATCAGCTCATTATCTCAGTAATCCCCGACATTTGCAAACTTCAAAGTGTCCTCTACCCCATGGTTACTCTTGCATATCTTCAGTGGCTAACTGAGAGGATCACTTGGCGTAGTAGGAGGTACCACAACACGACTTCCTTCAGATTCTGGGATATTCACATTCTGCAGATCATCACCATCTTCTGGCCCACCACTAATATTGAAGCATTCCATGAGAGACTGCATCTACCAATGCACATGTGGATCCACAGGATAGGCCACCGGGACAACCTATAGAATGACATCGCGGATGAGTTGTAATGCATTATTGACCTCGAGATCATCATCCGCAAAACTAAATGTATGGGTAAAACACACAGTGAGCTCTAACCAAGTAGAAATTTCCCCTCGCAACTCAGCTACAGTATACCAGGAGCGTGGCATCTCATCCAAAATATGGATAAAAGCATGGAGCCTATTATCCCTAAAGTTGAATCCTGACTGCTAGGGTCAAGCTTAAGGAAATCTTAGATAGTAGACATAGGATATCTACATAGTAATTCTATGAGGTTCTGGTGGCTAATGCACATATGACAAAGGTCAGATATTTAAAATTGAATGACAGTGAGTATATAAAGTTTCAGTACTTAAACAAGAATAGAAAATGACTGTGATAATAACCTTACAAATGTAAGAGCTCAAGTTCCATTTCAGAATAGGGGCATAGTTATATACTAGTCAAGAGAATCACAACATGAAATGTTAAGACCATGCATAGATAGAATATTGACAGTATACACTTCATAAATTAAAATAAGACAGGCTCAAAGATCATAATTTACTTCAAAAACAGTCATTTCTGCAAAAGATAACATAAAAAACAGTATACATGCCTATACATAAGCTTTAAAATCGAACTTCCATTATACTGTTTCAAGTTCCAAACTCTTCTTTCTCAGAAGAAGAGCCCCCTGATCCCCCATCAAAATGTTACAATCATGCCTCATATAAGTATTGAGGTTGAAATCCTCCCTAGGAGGTTGAATTTCTAAAGATAGTAGAGATTACATTAAATTTTGGAACTGTCTGCCATGAAAAATGGACTAGACTGCTGAAAAATAGGGCTACAATTATGATTTTGTATCTCTTGAATCATGATAGATGTGTACAGGAGAGGCTTTTGTAGATGAACCCATCATTGAGAAAATTCTCTTTCATTTTTCAAAAATTCTCCTCCAGCTGTCCATAATCAACTTTGCAAAAATATGGCTCAAACTGGAATTTCTGCAGTCAGAAAAATAGGCTGCAATGACAAGAGCGAATCTTTCAATCCTTGTTACCTGTGTAAAAAATGAGATAGGTTTTTGTATTTCTATATCTTAGGAATAAAAACCGCCTTCAGTTTTCCCAAATTCATCTTGCATTGGCCACAATCTGTTCTGAAAAAAGATGACGAAACAGGTCATTTCTAGAAAAATCTATCTTAAAAAATTCTCCACTGTGTGCTGTTCAAGTGCTATTTGGCATGTGTAATGGGATGCCATGCCTTATGGGGGTACAAGATACATGCATATTCATAATTCATTTCGAAATATGATAAATGCAAACTATAATTACAAACTTTAAACCCTTGTTTAATCATAATTTCACATTTCTGCGAAACTGACAACATTTTTCACAGTACTGACAGCACTTTCATATTTGAAATTTTGGCACATGCTGTCAGTTTAACATTTTAATCAAATTGGTTAAATTATAAAGTTTCCGAACATTTGAAATGCCTTTTGAACCAAGAAATTAAACCTTATTTTGAAAATAAATATGAACAAGAGCCTTATCCTATTTAATTATGAAAATATAACAAAAAGTAACTAGGGTAATATAAAACTTAAGAAAAATGAAAGGAATGCATGAACTAAGCAAATGGAAAAATGAATGAAAATTGGGTAAGGGCTATATAAGTCTAAGGAACAACCCTAGAGATAACATTTGGCTCCTCCTAGGGATAAGGTCCTCCTAGTGAGACCTTACGAACACGAAGACTAAGTGCCTTTCCAATCCATCACTGACATATGAAGACCAAAAACTACAAATTGCTCTGCTCATCAAATTCTGAAATGATCCTGCTTTGCAAATAGAAGCTGCCCTACAACTGAAGAAAAGAAGCACCAATGTTTTCTCTCCATTGGGCTGGAGTCTTTTCAACTATCTGAACCACTGCAGATGATAACAAGCTGAAAAACTGCACACTGAAAACTAATCCATACTGCAACTAAAATCAAACTGTTGTTTGTTGAAAAACAAATTCATACTGAAAGCTGCTCTACTGCTAAAAAACTGAATGAGAACAAATGTTGTTGAGATGTGCTTATTTATGTGCACTATATACACTAATCAGTTGATACAAACTGATCAAGTATATTCATACTTCCAATAAATCCATGAAAGCATCTTACCACAAAAATGATCCTCGAGTAAGCAGATGAGGACAAAAGAAAAATATGACATGAACAGTTGAAAACTAATAAGCATCTTGAACTCACAACTACAAGAAAGTGTCATACCGAAATTTGCCACATTCTGAGACTGTGCAAATACTGACTTGATGTAGAAGGCCACTGGATCGTGAAATTGCAGCTGATGTAAAGAAACAAACTGTTCATTTACAATTTCATTCCTGTTACCATAATCTCCATGTTCTTCTTGACCAACACCGGTTTCAGCCATAGATCCTTGTAAAATAAGCTTATTGATTTGCTCAAAATTTGATAAAGAAGTAGGTATAAACAATTTATCAGGTAATTCATCCTGGTCTCCTTTACTATATCCCTGGAACTCAGATCCATGACTTTCTTCTACTAATGTATACACTTCCTCTTTAATTAGCTCCTCTTGACATTGTTCCAACTGGAGATGAAATTGTTTTTGCATATTACCTTCTTCATGATCGCTACTAATTTCATTTGTCTGCAGATCTGAAAGTTATTGCAGGGTACTGTCACTATTGATCATATTTTGTTTAATGTATGTTGTAGATCCAAGTTCAGAAATGGAAAAAACAGGCTCACTAATCTATGTTGACAGTTGATCAACAATTAATAAAGAAGAAAGCTCTGCAAACTGCTCTTTTAACTTCTTTCCATCTCCTTCACTTCTAGAAAAAAAAAAATCGCTGCCACTGAAGAATTCTTTACACACTGGTTTTAAAGTTTTCTCTTCTTCATCAAAATACTCATCATACTTAGGTTGATCCTCATGAATATTAAATTTTTAATATCAGTAACCTCCACTTCATGATGTTCTTCAATCTGTTTGTTAACCTTCGATGGAAAAGAAAGTATAGTAGACAGATCTGGTAACTTCTCATCATCAGATTTAGAACTGGCATACACAAGTTGATTGTTGAAAAATTCAATATGTATAGATTCATAATTCTTTTCTTCATCATTTGAATATTCATCATAAATTGGAAGAGCATGATAAAATTCCAATGGCCGAGGGATGAAGTTTTCTGCATATTATTTTCTACATAATTGCTGCCAGTGTCATTTGTATGCAAATCTGAAAATTGCAGCAAGCTGTCTTTATTGATTTCAAGTACCATCTGACTAGAAGATAGCTGAACCTTACAAATTTCTGAATTTTGAAGCTCAGATATATTCATAACATGATGCTCCTCTAACTTCTTTTCATCTCTTTTATTATATTTTGGTAGTTCATTTTCAAAATGATCACATGATGATATATCGATTTGCTCATTATCATTTGAATACAAAAAAGAAGAAACTTGTTTCTCATGATCATTTACAATAGCAGATACATTTGATGGCATGTCAAAAGTATTTGCAATCTGGGTATCACTTGGAAGATCATGAACCTCTTGATCATCATGAAAATTATCACCTACAGCTATGCAATCATCAATCATATTTTGAAAACCCTCTTCTCGTGAGTCAGAAAAAGAAGGAGTTTCATCCATATTTTTATTGAAAGACTCACTCCCATTCTTAATTTCTTTTTCATCAAGATCTTCACAAAGCTCATCATTCGAGGAACCAACTACAGTCTGTTGAATATAAGATTTGAACTTTTCACAACATTCTCAAGCAGAAGTTCCTGAGAAAAATACCTTTTGTAATGTTGATGGAATACTATGTGGAAATCCTTCAAGGATGAAATGCTGGAAGGAGGCAATGAGAAATACCATTTACGTGCATCACCATCCAATGAATACATGAACATCTTCATACATACATCTTCGTGCAGTAGATCTAGCAGATCCATGCACTCATGAAAATTAAGGAGGTGTTCTGCAGGGTTGTCTTATTTCTTTTCTCAGAAGATAGGCATAAAGTATCCCCACTCTGATATAGTCAGTACTGGATGTGGGAAACCAGTAACTTCAGAAAAGTTGAGAGGTGAAAACCTCCGAGCCACCATGGCATACATTAGATCATTTGATGACATTCTTTATCCTTGAATAAATGGAGTCGCCTCTGGATTCTTCGGAGTCGTCCGGTGAAAAATATGCAGTCAATATGTCACCAGCCCTTGTTCACCATCAAAGACTAGATATATTCGCTGTTGTATAGCCTAGGGAAATATACCTTCGTTCCTCCATCCCCAGCAATGGTGCCAAAAGATGTTATCCCTAAAGTTGAACCCTGACTGCTAGGGTCAAGCTTAAGGAAATCTTAGATAGTAGACATAGGATATCTACACAGTAATTCTATGAGGTTCTGGGGGCTAATGCATATATGACAAAGGTTAGATATTTAAAATTGAATGACAGGGAGTATATAAAGTTTCAGTACTTAAACTAGAATAGAAAATGACTGTGATAATAACCTTACAAATGTAAGAGCTCAAGTTCCATTTCAGAATAGGGGCATAGTTATATACTAGTCAAGAGAATCACAACATGAAATGTTAATACCATGCATAGACAGAATATTGACAATACACACTTCGTAAATTAAAATAAGACAGGCTCAAAGATCATAATTTACTTCAAAAATAGTCATTTCTGGAAAAGATAACATAAAAAACAGTATACATGCCTGTACATAAGCTTTAAAATCGAACTTCCATTATACTGTTCCAAGTTCCAACCTCTTCTTTCTCAGAAGAAGAGCCCCCTGCTCCCCCATCAAAATGTTACAATCATGCGTCATATAAGTATTGAGGTTGAAATCCTCCCTAGGAGGTCGAATTTCTAAAGATAGTAGAGATTACATTAAATTTTGGAACTGTCTGCCATGAAAAATGGACTAGACTGCTGAAAACTAGGGCTACAATTATGATTTTGTATCTCTTGAATCATGACATCTGTGTACAATCCAGGAGATTTTTTTGTAGATTAACCCGTCATTGAGAAAAGCCTCTTTCAATTTTTAATAATTCTCCTCTAGCTATCCATAATCAACTTTGCAAAAATATGACTCAAACTGGAATTTCCGTAGTCAGGAAAATAGGCTGTAATGACGAGAGAGAATCTTTCAATCCTTGATACCTGTCTAAAAAATGAGATAGGTTTTTCTAGTTCTATGTCTTAGGAATAAAACCCTCCTTCAGTTTTCCCAAATGCATCTTGCATTGGCCTCAATCTGTTCTGAAAAAAGATGACGAAATAGGTCATTTCTAGAAAAATCTGTCTTCAAAAATTCTCCACTATGTGCTGTTCAAGTGCTATCTGGCATGTGTAATGGGATGCCACGCCTTACAGGGGTACAAGATACATAGATATTCATAATTCATTTCGAATTATGATAAATGCAAACTATAATTACAAACTTTAAACCCTTGTTTAATCATAATTTCACATTTCTACGAAACTGACATCATTTTTCTCAGTACTGACAACACTTTCATATTTGAAATTTTGGCACATGCTGTCAGTTTAACATTTTAATAAAATTGGTTAAATTATAAAGTTTCCAAACATTTGAAATGCCTTTTGAACCAAGAAATTAAACCTTATTTTGAAAATAAATATGAACAAGAGCCTTATCCTATTTAATTATGAAAATATAACAAAAAGTAACTAGGGTAATATAAAACTTAAGAAAAATGAAAGGAATGCATGAACTAGGAAAATGGAAAAATGAGTGAAAATTGGGTAAGGGCTATATAAGTGTAAGAAACAATTCTAGAGATAACAGACCCATTCATCTTTTGGTTGTGATACCCATAACTGCTGACACTCCATCAAATGACCACCAAGGTCGTCCCGACCATCATACTTCCCAGTTTGGTAGACCTTGGTATCACCAAAGCGTACCATCATCAATCTTCTGCATTTCGACCATCCATTAGTTGATGCCTTGTGTGTTTCCCACCAGCGTGCTGGAGTAGCCTTCAATGCTTCGTTCAATGACAGCATTCGCTAAGGTTTGGAAACTCTTTCTTCGAACTCCGTCAGAAAGTCAGATAAGCCAGGAAGCCCTTCATATGTGGGTAGTTTGACCGTCTCAGTTGCGATACGGCATATGGACTGTGTAACCAACCCGCACTTATAGAGTGATACCTCATGCAAGCGATTCTGCCAATATTCTAGTGCATCATCAGAGTCGAAGGACGCAAAGCTATCGCTGCGCTATCCCAGCTCGCTGTTGGCAGTCGGATGGATATAATCGTCAGAAATATTGAATGCATGGTCCCATCCGCTGGGATCATTGTCCCTCACTAGCTCTATGTAGCAGCATCCTTCAGCCAGATCCAACGGTGTGATAAATCTAAGATCGCGATTTTCAAAAGTCATCATTTGTCGCTCGAAGTTGATTATAGCTCCACTATCATTAGCCCATCGAATCCCCAGTAATGCTGGATAAGAGCTTCCGCCCTCGACTACTTCTATTACATCAAAGTCGGCATATGTTTTTATTCCCTCAATGTCCACCACCATTCATGGAACTCTCCGAATTGGTGTTACTTTAGCGTGATTATCTAACCAGAGCAATATAGGAGACCAGCTCAATCGGGGGCTCTCCATCTTCTCTTGGTCAAGATGTTGACATCCGAACCAAGGTCCAGAATAACCGAATAAACATCGTAGTTGCCAATTTGAATATTCATCCGCATCTCTTTACCCATCTTCCATCGTTGCAGGGAATTAACCGTGAGCTCTTGTCGATCTTGGGCTGGTCGTCACAAGAAGGCTTCAACCGCCACAAGAGCATCGGGATCTCTGGCCAGGGACAAACAATGTTCCAAAAATGCTCGAAGCATTTGGACCGTTGTGACGGGTAGACCTTTGAAGTGGCATCAAAAGTAGAGGGCATGTCATGCACAACAGCTTTACCTCGGTCATTTTCTAGTGCACGTCGCGTTTGAAGAAACATCGCCCACTCCTCATCAATATCAAATGCTACCGTCTTTTGTTGGGCTAATCTGATCAGTGAGTTGTCCGCTCCAGTTGTTTTTCCTCCACGAGTGACCATAGCAACAGAAGCTTCTTGCGGTCTTGGTTCTGCAGAAATTATCACGATGTTTGCACCCTGGGTCTGGTTCAATGGTGGATTCCTAGGTGGGTTCACATTCTTATTATGATTTTGCCACATATTCTAGTTCTGTACTAGTTGCTGCACTTGGTTCTGGGTAGGCTGCTATCCCCGGGGCTAGTTCTGCAGCTAGGGAGTATTTCCTACTTGCCATCGCACAATCAATTGTGGACAATTTTCAACCGTGTGATCGTTAACAAAGCAGAACGTACACTGGTTATGTAGTAGTGGAAAGTCTTGCTGGTAGTGTCCCCATACCGCACAATGATAGCATTGAACAGGTCCATGACCATCTCATCTTCCTCCACAACCAAATCCACTACCACGGCCTCCCCAGTATCCTCCCTGAAATCCTCCATGTTGTTGGTACTGTGGTTGATTAAACTGTTGCTTCCCTGGTGCTAGTTGCATTCCTTGTCCTTGTGGTGCATACTGCGGTTGTTGTACATACTGTGGTTGTTGTGGAGCCACTTGCATCGGAGCATATTGCGGTATGAACTGCGGCGGTTGCTGCTGCTACGGTACAAACTGCATCTGCAGTTGAGGTAGCGGCTAGGCTACCTGTGGTTGCGGATGTTGTAGGGCACGCTGTTCGTCCTTTACATAGAACGCATCACACATTCTTTCTTATAGCAACCCATGTGCATGACAATCCTTGTCATCATGACCCACCGATGTGCAGAATTTACAATAAATATTCCTCGGGGTGGTGACCATTTTCTACATATATGGGAAATTGTCATGACTCTTCCCATACACCTGGCAGACGCAACACCATGGCATGCCACCACCATTCAATGGATTTGGCGCTCCTAAAACCAAATAATTGAAAAAGTCTTGGCAATTGTCCTTCATATGCCCTTCTCCTTGACATCATGTACACCAGACATCGTCATGCTTCTTCTTTCCCTTTTTCAAATCTTGCAGCTGTATAGTTAAGTTAGCGAGCTGTGTTTGTATCTGTAACATCCCAACTGCATTTTCTCCAATCAGCGATGCCTCCAATCACATTGCAATCTCCAGAGCTTCACTAGATGTTGAGATGTTTTGGTGCATCAATGGTAGCCGAATATGTGGTAGCAGTGCCGTGATGAACCATTCTTTATGTTGGAAGTGCTCATATCAAAACTAACCTTTGCCATCAGTGTCTTGAATCGCTCATCGAAATCCCATCCTGTCTCATTGGGATACTGCTTAATTTCTTTCAATTCTGTAATGTATTGAGCCTTAGACTTGGGCCTTCTAAATTTGGTAATCAGCCCATCCCAAATCTCATTCAACGACTTATCTGGGGCTCCTATAGGGACTAGAACGAACTTCATAAACCAATCTAATGCACGACCTCGTAGAGTTGTCTCTAACTATCCTTTTTTAGCAGCATCATCGGTGATCTATTTGATGGTCTAGACCGCTTCACACAAAAACCAATATTGTTCTGGTTTGTTTGTCGCACTCTTATGGAACAACGGTAACTTAGCATCATCGCCCGCCATTCTGGGCTTCCTTTCTCCTTTCGCTGTACTACTTCCAATTAGATTTTGTGGGATTGACGAACTTGGCGGTGTCGAAGTGGTATTTCTTTCTATCTAAGAGATAATGAGTGGAGGTGTGGGTACATTGGTGCTAGGGTTTGGTCCTGCCTCTATCTTGTATGTAGCCTGTTTTTCCTTGTCAGGACTGTGAGGTTGCTTCGTCACATGTGGTATTCCTTCACGGTCTTGCGGTTCGACCATAGAAAGACCTTCTCCCGTCCTATGCCTCTTTTCCTGTAGGAACCTCGCTCCTCCCCTCGTAAGACCACTCTCTTCCTCGGCTTCACTCATAGTCTCATCATGACTTGCACCCATCTACCCCTTAACATTCCATGCACCGCCCCCCAACCATCGCGGGTACCCATGGCCTCCGCCCACTAGGCTGTCTACTGATCACAATGCATCTTCAATATACCCTTTTCACAAATAAGCATCTTGATCGACAATTGAAGCAACAGTGAAAACCTGCCCTGAGGTTCATGGAAAAAATATCTTTCAGCTTCACTATAGGACTTCTGAGTATCAACCGCAAAATCTGTGATACATCCCTCTAGGATGCTATCGAACCACACTTCAACAGCTCGTGATTCTTTATTATCAACTTCCTATAGTTTTTGAATCAATTCGGGGGTCCAGGTTGTCGGTTCACCACCTTGGAAGTTCTTCTTTTGGAATGTCAACTTTTCCAACCATTCGAACAATAGGACCAGGAACTCATAGAAGAACCATTTGTGCGGACCGTCACGAATGTATCTATCTACCCATTGTCCTACTATCAATCGAGTGTTCTGGCTTTCCTCTTCAACGAATTCCTACAACTTTTGATCAAACCATTCTTGGATCTCCGGTTTTGTCAGGTGCCACAACATCTCCTCCTTTCACTTTGAGCACAGTCCCGGCAATGGAACCATTTGTTGGCTCAAACCTAGTCGATAGGGGTTCCACTCACTATCGACACATACCACAATCTCCTTGGCGACCGGCCCAGATAGGTTTTATCCCACCCAACAACACCTGCGGAGGAGATGAGGTCTCACCCAAGGCATCCAGGAAGGGCAGACGGAACCATGTTTCCACCGAATGAAGGAGGATGGTTGCGGCTATAATATTTAAACTTATTGCATAACTGGGACAAAGATTTCTAAGCATTGAACATGGTATTTAAAGCAATATTCAACCAAGACATTCATCATTGCAATGACAGTAATTGTAAAACAAGCATCGCATCAAATAAGCATGACATTATTCGTATAGTGCAACATCACATTACCATAATTGAACAGATTGAGCACAAAGATTGTACCAACATAGTTTCATCATATTATCATTGTCGACCTAGATACAATGTTTCTGCAAAAACTAGATCTCCGCAATGACTCTTGACATCACAACATACCTAAAAATCATACAACCAACATCAGAGCTTCGCACTATTCTCCAGCATTCGATTCTCCTCTCAACACTTACAATTCTTATCTATATATAGGCTTCCACCTTACAACTCTTGTCCACTTTCTAACAACTTGTTAATTGATAGTATGGACAAACGACTCAATATCTAACTGACCTAGTCCAAAAATGACCAAAAACCCGCATTTTGCGGTATAACTGACTCAACGATACATAATATGTGGTCCAAATGACCCAAAACCCACAATCCGAAGTACAATTGACCCACACATGCACAAAATAATCTTCTACTCATCGCCTTTGACGCCATCTTCTGCCTTGTCGCAACATCAGAGATGCTGCGATATCATCTTACCAAACCACCTGCCAACAACAATAAATCCTGCATGAGAACTCAGATAGGATCATAATAATGTCACATGATCCAATAATCATTATAATGAACAATGATGTTACAATGGAGAGAATTCGGATTACAGAGTAGAATTTGAACCTCAATTGGTATAGCATAGGAATTGTCACCACTAGAGTGCTCCAGAAGACTCAAACTCAACCAAACTAAACCTAAACTTAGTTAACCGAATATGCAATCAATTAAACTACCAAGGAGGTAACCTTAGTGAGTTTATCATGCAAAACAATTAGAAAAGGGTGCATGAGGCCACAATCAGTGGCATTCGGAGCTCTAACCCCCCACAAGAGTCAGCTAACTCAGGTAGACTAACCTGGAGCATTGAGTAGGTTCCTAAAAAAAAGGGAACTGACTAAAGTGGTCCTAAAATGATGCATGCAGGTCTCAGAAGGTGGTATATGGATCCTGGATGGCATATGCACATCACTAGGGGAAAATGACATCATCAGCTACTAGGAAAATTAAATAATGCTAGGTAGGACAAGGATGGAGTATTAAAATGTCCTAACACCCCCCATTAATCCATACGTTTTCATCCTGGGCCCTGGTTACTAAGACCAAAGGTCCACCATAAAATAAAATAAATGTCCATGAACCAAGGAAATGGGGAAAAAACTCATCGGAAAAATACCCCCCTCAAAAGGAACAACAGTAGGGAACTCAAAGAACCTTCATACTAAGCAGAGAAGAAAAACACTTTCCTGATTGAAAGCCTTTGCAAGAATATTGGCAATCTGTTCCTATGTAGGATAACAATGCAGGTGCTATATCTAGATATGGATCTAGATTTGCTCCTCTGATGTAGCTCCCATTGTGTCAAAGCTGTATTTTCCAAAAAACGTTTTTCAAGAACCATTCTTTCTGCTGGAGTTAATGGGTCATTGTAGTACAAATCATGAGCCTTTGAATACCCTTTGTCAGACAACCAATATTTGTACTTGGTTGTAGATCCCCCATGGCAAGTCTCTTAAAGATATCGTGGATCAAGCCTCACCATCATGTACCACCTCTCTGAGAGAAGTGGATCTGCATGACATAGTGCAAGTTTTTCATGATACTAAGATTTGGTGGTTCTATGGTCAGATGGATCCCCAACTGTTTTCCCAGCAGCTACAAGGAATTTGTGAGCCCATATTGGCCTTGGTCATGGATTGGGAGCATGTTTTGGATTTGGATTTGAATCTCCGTGAACTTTATTCTCAACATCAAGATATTGATCCTCATCTTGATTAGAAGAGATATCCCTTTGATATTCATCAGATTCCAATCAGGTAGGTAGAGAGTATGGAAAAAATGGGATAATTCATATGCCTTGGAGGCATGGTTTACAAACTCTTTCACTATAATATTCCCAGTAGAGAAATCTACAATCTCAATTGTGTCAGGACCAAAGAACACTTTCTTCGGTGAACCTGTGTGAGTCATATGATATACAAACAACAAATTTGTTGACAAAGAAGGCACAAATAGAACATTTTTGAACTTTCCATGCTCTAGATGTACTGTGCCCTTCCCTTCGGCAGAGATCTGAGAGTTGTCTCCCATGTGAATAATCGGACCATATTTGAGATCTAGAGAAGAAATTGATTCTCTTGAGGAAACCATGTGGTTGGAGGTTCTTGAATCTATGAGGAGGGATTGTGATTTTGAAAATCCAGCCTTCAGTGCATGGTATCTCTCATGAACATCATAATCACTTCCACAATCAGTCTCTCTTGCACCTTCTGGGAGGGAAATGTTGTGTTGTTCAAGAAGCTTGAACATCTGAACTCTCTTCTTCAACATGCACGATATATTTGGGTGGTTTCCTTTCTTGCAATAGGAACACTTGGATTTCTAAAATCCCTTTTCTTTTTCCTTCTTGGAACTGGAGGATCCTTCCGATGGACTTGACGTGGCATTCTGCTTAGGTTCAGATTACCTCTTCTCCTTGCCCTTATTCTTCCCCTTTCCATTCACACTTTTTGCTTCTCCAGCCACAAGAGCTTGATTTTTGGAGGCCTTCAAGGTGCCCATCTGGATCAATTATATTGTTCTTGGATGAGAGATTCAGTGAAAACATCTAAGGATGGAATCTTCCAACCAATAATTGACATTCTCCCTAAATGGAAGGTAGAGACAAAGATAGAGAGCTCAGGACCTAGCTTTCTTAGAATGGATATCACAAAATACTCATCCTTCTTCTCAATGCCACACTGCTTATATTGCATGACCAAATATTTGAATTTGGAAAAGAATTGCTAGATGGTATCGCAATTGGTTGGTTGAAGAGAAATCAACTCATTCTCCAAAATATGACCCCTTAGCTCATCTTGTTTTCCAAAGAGGGTATCCAACTTCAACCATACCTCTTTTGGAGTCTTCAATCCTTTGAGGTGGAAGAGTAGATCTCTGGAAATATGAATACACATGAAACCGAATGCTTCATCCAATTTATTTAGATACTTGGCATTCTCCACATCTTCTTGTGGTTCATGTGAATATTGTAACTTCTAAGAATATTATATTTGTACTTTATTATTCTGGAGATGTTTCATCCCTCCGTGAAGATCTTATTGTATATCTAGAGATGTTTATTCCTCCATCGGATTGTGGTAACTTGGGTTATTAGACTTCCCTAGTGGGGGTCGGCCCTGTATGTATTATGGGTCAAAGGGTTATTAGACCACCCTAGAGGGGTCGGCCCAGTCAGTTGTAGTGGGGTGTTTAACCCAGTAATTAAGTTGGGGCCGACCTACCTTGTGTAAAAGTCAGTCGGGAAACAAGTATAAGTAGAGGAGGATGTTCCTCACTTATCTCACTCATTCATCCACTTGTGATTGGCGCACTTGTCTGAGAGAGGTATGCATTGAAGGAGGAGGAGCTCTTGTCTAGGGTTTACCTCTTTGTATTTGCTGGTCATCTATATTGAGGAAGCTTTGTTGGGTTTTCTACCCCATGAAGGTTTCCCAGGATAAATCTGTGTCTCTTGTGTTTATGTTGTGCTTGTTGTTTCTTCAGTGATCCTGTATATGCTATTGTTATGAAATGGAATGTAATGCTGATATTTTCTGTCTTAGCATATTAAATCTTAACAGTTCAACCTCCTTCCCCATTATTACCATCTATAGTGATTTTTTGTGCAACACCGTATGCATATAAGCCCTCCAATCAAGGTAATTTAAGGGTGTCAGGATCCTGGGAGAGAGAGGAGATTTCGAATTTTCCATGAGAACTCTTAGAGAGAATACAAGGTGAAACTGTTGCTACTGCTGCACTCAAAAAACTTTTGAATATCCTGCAAAAAACTCTCAATTTTTGGAAATAGACTACTACTGAGCACTGCTTTAGGACAATAGGCACATTTTTCTATATCCTTCACACCTGGCTAGACCTCAAAGGATTTATCCAATGAATTCAATGCAATGGCACCAGGATTTGTTGTGGAAATCTAGAGGCTTCCGGTGCACCACTGAAAGTAGCTACTCAACTTATGCTCAAAACGCTCTAATACCATGTGAAATTCTAAATCGCAGCAGACGTAAGATTGGAGTATACCTCACAGAGAAAGTATGAGTAGAAAAGATGAATTAGAGTGAAAACTGCAGTAAAAATGAGCAGACAATTAATCATGCATGAGAACTCGGATAGGAGCAAAATAATGTCACATGATCTAATAATCAGTATAATGATCAATGAGGTTACATAGAGAGAATTTGAATCACACGGGAGAATTCAAACCTCAGTTGGTCTAGCATGGGAATTGTCACCACTAGAGTTATCCCGAAGACTCAAAATCAACCAAATTGAACCTAAACTCAATTCACTGAAGACACAATTAGTTAACTGACCAAAGAGGGTGCATTAATGAGTTTTTCATGCAAAACAGTTAGAAAAGGGCACATCAGGCCACAATTAGGGGCAATTGGAGCTCTGACCCCCCAAAAGAGTCAACTAGCTTAGGTGGACTTACCTGGAACATTGATTAGGTTCCTAAAAAATAGGGAAATGACTAAAGTGGTCCTAAAATGATGCGTGTAGGGATCAAAAGGTGGTAGATTGATCATGGATGACATCTGCACACCACTAGGGGGAAAATGACATCATCATATATTAGGAAAATGGAATAATATTAGGTAGGATAAGGATGGAGTATTAAAATATCCTAACACCCTAGTGACTTAGGATGGCATGTGGTCCCATAAAAGACAAAACTAGGCCAGCTTACCTAGTCAACACTTAGGAAATTAATAAAAAAATATTAATAAATTATATCGTAAGTCTAAAGTTGGCATGAATGGGTTTTAAATACTCCAACACCTATAGCAGTAATGATTTTCAGTAGCACCTATTCATTCCTGTGGTGTATATAAAATTATGGTAACTCTTATTTTATCCTATAGAATGTGTTGGTTTCTAGCAATATTGTTTCTGTGTCAATGAATAATCAAAAGAGATAAATTTGTGAGGAACCTGCAACAATTAATTGATAAAATGCACGATATATTAGGTCACAGAATATTTTTATTGATCACGGGCCACTTCGAGGGGGAAACCTCCTTTGAGAAAGCTCAATACAAATAACTTCGCGGTGCCTTCATTGGCATCAACAAAAACTTATATATTAAGTCTAGGTGCCAATACTATGGATCAATACCATGGAACATATAATACTACAGGACGAATTACAAAGCATATGCATCCAATACTATGGATCAATACTATGGGATAATGCAAACTATGGATCAACATATAATACTAAGGGATGAATTACAAGGCATATGCGTCCAACAATAATATACTAACAAAGTAAAGAGAACGGTTGACACGGGTTCCTAAAAAAATTTCTAAGTAAGTTTTTGAAGGATAGAGTTTTATTCAAGGTACAAATATATGATATATCAAGCACAAATTACAGCAATTCAAGGGCATTTTAGAGCAAGGTTGATAGCCCTGCACATCAATCATTATTCCTGCTGTAGCTAGGGTTTTACCCCTAGCTTGTGCGAATGAGCACCTACTAAGGAGAAGGGACTCCTTAGTAGCAGTTTAGTAAATGGAAATTATTATGCTAAAACAGAAATGTAAAGTACTCTAAACATGTGCATGAAACAGAAAAAAAAAAGATGTAAATAATGGCTTTTGTATTGATTTTACCTCCAATGTGAAGGTTGGTGAAGCTCTTGCAATGTCCAAGAGGATTGCTCCAAGCTCCAACTTGCTCCTTCTCTTTCTCCAAATGATGGGAATGGGCCAAAAGGGGCTCTCAAGGTGAAAGTAGCTCAAGGGTGAGCTAGACTTTTAAGAGAGATTTTGACAGAGTAAGGGTATACTTGATTGTGGATGGGAAATAAGGGGTCTCCATCACCTATTTATAGTTTTTTGGTGGTGGAGTGCTGGCCCATGGTTTTGGGAACCATATAGTTTAGGGCAGCTGTATAGGGTTTTTTCCTCCTTTTTCCTCATTATTTTATATTTTTTATTCCCTTTTAGAAAGTTTTTTCTATTTTAGAGGAATTTTGGATATTTTTGGAGGGAAAATGGGTTTTTTAGCCTTTTTTAGGCTTTTTTGATGGTTTTGTGGCCTTTTGGAGGCATTTTAGGCCTTTTGGAGGCTTTTTAGTGGGATTTTCAGGGGTTTTAAGGGAAATATGGTAGGAAAATGGACAAATGAGCCATGTAATGAGGTAGATGAGGTAGTGAACACTTTTTGGGTGTTAACAGATTTCCCCCTGATATGTGAGGGCAGGAGCTCATCGTATGGCCGATGGACATCATAAGTCATGTATGGTTTTCTTGGGGTGTGGAGAAGAGAAGAAACAAACTGAAGCCCGGAACAATGATCCCGAACAAACTGCAAGAACTAAAAGTACATAACCTCAATAATGGATGAGGAATCATCTGATCATATGGACGAGGTGGGCATTCCCATGCTCATATCAGGATATAACATAATAATAAAAATGGGGTCCAAAATATGGGGACCTGACATATACATGTCCTCAAATACTGAATGAGGAAGAATCTCAATATATGGATGAGGCGGGCATACCCATGCTCGTATCAAGATACATAAAAATAACTGTGAGGCTCGAAAAGAGGGACCTGTATGATACATATCAAACCACTGTGTACATCATAAGGGTCCAGAAGGGACACAAATCTGGGACATACTGCTGGGCTGACCATGTCTGAGCGGAAAAACTGATGCACTGGAATGATAGTAGTGCTACTGAATGTAGTACCAAAGGAACTGATGAGCTGCTGGATCAGAGTGACAAGGGTCATACTCTCAATGGTACACTGAACTGGAACTGATCTGGGACGGAACTGGGTACTCCAGGAAGCATAGAACTGGATGGCTTCCGAATACAATCGCCAACGCAGCCCGGACATCCACGGGAACATATAACTGGTTGTTCCAACGTGACTCACCAATGTGCTAGAGTCGGGGGAAATATGAGGTCTTTGACAAATAATGGAAGGGATGTAAATCCTGCGCGATTCTCATCGATGCGATCAAGGTGCTGAAGTCGAGCATGTGAGAAACAACCATTCGGAGAGGCAATGATGACTCCTCCCAAAATGGTCCGTAGGCACTCACCACATATGGTTATGGGTCCAAGGCGCAGGGGCCTCTGGGTCTATCCTCTGGAATAGAGGGGCTGTCGTCGACAGAGGGAGACCTGCAACTATCAAGGCAATGATGTTTCCTTGACAGGAGCACGAGGTGGAGAACCGAAATGTGATAGTACTGATGGTAGGACTGACAAACTGGGGGGAATAATTGGGCAAGTAGAGTGGGTGGACTCAAACTTCCTTTGTTCAAAGTATGATAATGGGGATGATCGGGCAGCATATGAAACTAACTGGTGGGAAAGGGATCATAGCTGTAATGGATCAAGGATGGTGACTGGGCTGAGGGAGACTCAAGCTGGTATAATATGGCAGGAGACTGCAGAATACTCTGAACAAAGGCGACCTGATTGGGGGTGTTGCCGAGATGATCGATCATAGTGCCAGGAAGCACGGGGGGGGACTTCTTCATGGGTTAGGGAACTAGAAGAAGTGTGTATAAAATGGTACTGTTGTGTGGATTTATACGAGCCCAGGACAGTTCATGCTTGTGGTTGCTTTCAATTTTAAGGAGTCTGAAAGCGATAAGAAGACTCTGAAGTAATGGAATGGTACTGTCGTGTGGATTTGTACGAGCCCAGGAGAGTTCATGCTCGTGGTTGCTTTCAATTTTAGAGAGTCTGAAAGCAAATAAGAAGACTCCAGGGGGTTGCTTTTTCGTGTGTTAGTCTCCAAGGCCCAAAGAAGCATAAAAGGATGCAATGAAGAACTCTTCTATCCGGTGTGACTAGAGTATTCCTTTTTTGTAATTAGTCTACCAGGTCTGGCAAAGGGTTAAAATTATACCAGATCGACGCCCTTTTAGGTACTTTAATGAGCATGAAAGGAAGCAAGATTGCTTGGCGATCTTTTCATTGTTTTAGGAGTCAGAAAAGAGCTTAACAGAAACTCCCTAAGTGCCTTTTTCGTAAAGGACTTGTCCGGCCCGAAAAAGGGACAAAATTATACCGAACAAAAGGAATGGCCAGGCAAGGAGGAAGTGTTCAATCAAGGAACAGTAATGATGACCAAGAACGAGGGTGGGGGGGAACACTGATGGGCCTCCTTGCAGGGTAAATGAAATGGTGGAAAAATAACAAAACATTTGCAGTATGACAAGAGTGAATGGCTCATGTAAAAGTGTGAAACAATCCGATGGCGGCCGATGTGGCGCGCAAACCGAGGCAACAAGGTGTTGGGACACAATGTTGAAATTGTACTAGGTGAGAGCGAGAAATGATCTCAAGCATCATCACGAGCTTGGAAAAATGAATCCAATGATATAAAATATGCAAAAAACGGAGAACGGCCGATGTGGCATGCAAACCGAGGTGACGAGGGGTTGCGGAAAAAATGCCCAAAAAATCGGGGGGTGAAAGCGAGAAATGATCTCTAGCATCGTCACCAGCTCAGAAAAATGAGTCGGATGATATAAAACATGCTAAAAATGGAGAGCAGCCGAAGTGGCACGCAAACCGAGGCAACTAGTGGTGTCTAAAAAATGAGCAAAAAATGACATAGAAAAAATAAGGCAACGAGGTGACCATCGTGACGATCTCGTCATGCTAATTCCAATGGTGGAAACGGTTCGAAAAATGGACTCCGTATGAGTTCGAAATGGCCAAAACAAGAAAAAGTCAACTGACTATAAACAGTGAGTGGGCCCAACATGACAAGTGTCATTTGTACTATTTGACTTTGACTAGTGATCAGAGTGGACCAGAGGTGAGGTGGTGTTTCTCGACGATCCGACTGGCCGATTGCAGATCTGGGAGATACAGGTATTCCGTCAAACTCATACCTGCATGTTTTTTAGGGTCGGGGGTTGGGTAGTGGGTCCCAGGGATATTTGTACGGTCCACGTGGGGTGGACCACGGGTTAGAGGGGTGAAACCGCGAGTTTCAGGGTGAACCACGTGGTTTGGTACCGCGTGTTTCTTGGCTGGACATGCGGTCTGGTACCGCACATTCCAAGGAGTAACACACGGTGCGAAACCGCGAGGTTAGCACTGACAGGCGCGGTTAAAGACCGCGACTGTAGGCCTGACAGCCGCGGTAGGAAACCGCGGCAAGGATCCCTAAAGCTGCATTTTTTGACCGAGCTATTAGGTTTTTCCGGGGGGAGGGGAAGGATTATTTGTTTGTCATGAGTCTGATGAGGCTACTTTGCGTGATTGACATGATGCCGTAGGTTCTATGGAGAGAGTGGGAGATTCCAGATGAGATCGTTACCGTCATCCGAGGGGATCACCATGTGCAATCGGTGCTGGGACTATGCGGACTACTAAAGTTCGCCTAGGTACCCATGATGCAGTCAGTAGCGTTGCTGCTGAACCGACTGATTAGTTTCTGGGAGCCAGACATACAGGCCTTTAGAGTGCAGGGTGAGAGGGTGGACCTCACACTGACAGATGTATACTTCCTGATGGGGTTGCCCTGTCTGGGTAGGGTGGCGGAAACGCAGCCATGGGTATCCGTGGACATAGATATGGAGGACATGCTAGAGTGATACTGTGGTCCAGAGGCTAGGGTGCATAGGAATGCACTTCTGGTGAGAGACCTACAGGAGCCATCAGTACAGGCCATGGCGGCATGCGTGGTTCGCGTCTTGGGGTCCCAGTCACCAGAGAAGGTGTTTGGGGGCCAGATACAGCTAGTGGAGCACGTACTGGGTGGTGTTTATTATGCGTGGGGCCAGATGTTCCTCACCTGCATTCAGCGGCAGCTGACAGCAACTAAGGAATCTGGCAAGGGGTTTTGCTACGATTCTTTCTTATGTGCATTTTTTATGGAGAGGGTACCCACACTGCGGCCACGGGTGCCGATCAGAGCAGCAGTCTTGAGGGAGCCGCGGATGGTGCGGTGGGGCGAGATGATGCGCCGCCGTGGTGGCGGCGATGTTGGTAGGTATTTTACGCAGGAGTTGTACCTGCAATGGCTCCAGATACCATTGACACTCGACGACTATCCATATAGAGATATGGATTAGACCGGAGATCCAGAGGCAGCACGGGCGCCGGGACAGGCATGGGGACCGAATGGTATGTATGTTTTGATTGCATGTTATGGATGTCAAGTTTTGTATATATGATAGTTGATTGATATATCGTTACTGACAAATGGGTGATCTGCAGATGTGGGCCTGAGGCCGCCGCCCGAGCATGTGGCACGGAGGGGGATTGTGGCCGTTCCAGCTCTGCCTGGGCGGGGGGAGGTGCGTCGCCGGGATGCGGAGGGGACGCTAGAGTCCGTACAGGAACTACTAGACCGTTTGCTGGTGGGGGTGACCAATGAGGGGTGGCGGGACGTCGATCCGGACATGGTTCAGGACTGCATGAGGGCACCATGAGAGTTCATATCTATTGCAATCCGGGTGGCTATCTTGGCGGACAGGGCACATGCACAGGAGCCCGTAGGGGATGAGGATTTGCTGGAGGAGGAGCGAGGGGAGGACTCAGAGGCAGCAGATGCAGGAAGTGATGCAGGGTATGACTCTCATTAGGGAGTGCAGGGGACTCCCCCCGAGTTTTGTAGCTACAGCATGTATTTTATGAGGCTTTAGGGATGTATAGACATTTTTTGTATAGCTGAGTACAGGGGTACTCAGGACATGTATAGCACTGTGACATGTATTTTTTGATATAGATATATATATGCACATGGATGCACCTTTTTGTGATGTTGTTTTAGTTGTACGCACGTGGATGCGCTTTATGATGTGTGATATGTTTGTATTGCACATGGATGCAAGTAGTCTAGGATGTTGGGCACGTGGATGCCCCTTGTGTATTTTATGTGATGCGACATGATATATGTATGATTAGGCACGTGGATGCCCCTATGGATACAAATGTGGTTTTATGGTTTATGTACATGGATGCAAATGTTGATGCAATGCAGTCTTTTTGGGTTTTTATATATTTGGATGAGATGCTATGGGATAATGATGCATGATGGAGGTGTTACATGGTGTGATTGATATGCCAATATAGGATGTTGTTGGCCATTTGATCTGCGACACTATTGTGAGCTCCAAGGACATGAGTGAATGTAATGGATTCAAACTGTCGGCTGAATTGTTTTGTGCACAGGAATTTTCTAAAGAGGCAGGGATCATGCACCTGGTAGCAATTGTTGAGCTGGGAGACAAGTAGCTGGGAGTCAAGGAACACATGAAGGTGACATATGCCCATCTGGAGGGCGGTAGTCAGGAGACCGGTCATAGCATCATACTCCACCTGGTTATTGGTAGCAGCGCCTATACATATTCCGTCAAGGTGGATCATCTCATGTGAGGGGGAATATAAGACCCATGCTACAGAAGCCAGGTTGGGAGACCAGCGGCTTGCTCCATCAGCGAATCCAGTGTAATAAGGTGGAAGATGGTCCATCTGTGGTCATGCAAAAATGAGGAATGTAAGATCGCGGTAAAAAAGGTGAAAAACAAAAAAGAGAGCAAACTGTACAATGCGGACCAATGGGGCTGCGAGTTATTTAGGGATAAAAGTGTTTAAGATACAACCCATTATGGGGGTTGCTCAAAGGGTGACCTTCGGAGTCGGCTAAAATGTATGCACCCTTACCGAGGCAAGTCTGCACAATGTAAGGGCCTTGCCACATAGATTAAAACTTTCCTTTACTGGTTTTGTCATGGGCTTGGTCATATGCGAGGACGAGGTCCCCTTCATGGAAAGTTCAATGGTGTACATGTTTGTCATAACTGGCTTTGGAACGGTTCTTGGCGGCTTCAATAGTCTAGAGAGTGACACGACGATCTTCATCGGCTTGTTTGAGGGATAGCAGACGTTGCTCGAGTGGGGAGGTATCGGGGAGAAGCTCGCCGGCGATTTGTAGGGCAGGTATCTGACACTCAATGGGGAGGACAGACTCGACGCCGTGAACTAAGTGAAACGGGGTAAAACCAGTGGCGGTCTTGGTAGAGGTACGGTAAGCCCATAAGGCAAGGAACAACATGTGGTGCCAATTGGACTTATGCCAGTCAACAGTGCATTGAAGGATGGTTTTTAAGATTTTGTTGATGGCCTCTACTTGGTCATTCCCTTGGGGGTAGTAAGCAGAGGACAATTGATGTTCAAACTTAAGGAGGGTGGATAACTCACGCCAAACAGAATCTTTGAAGTGTGAACCATGGTCTGAGACCAACTGTTTGGGTACCCCGAATCGAGTGATAACATGGTTAAAAAAGAAACGGGCAGCGGTATCAGTGGTACAATTGAAAGTAGGCATGGATTCGGCCCATTTGGTAAAGTAATCGACAACGACAACAATGTATTTATGGCCGTTAGCAAATGGGGGTCTACACTCCATGAAGTCAATGGCCCACTTACAAAAGGGACCAACGGTGACGACTGGGTGTAACGGAGCGGGTGGTGTCCGGGCCTTGGGGGCAAAAAGTTTGCAGTTATGGCAATGCTTGACCGCAGTGATGTAGTCAGTGAAAAGTGTGGGCTAGAAGTATCTAGCGTGGATGACCTTTTGGGCAGTGGCCATCCCTGAGAAATGTCCGCCGCAGGCACCGCTATGACAGTCATTGAGGACGTGTTCAGCTTCCTCGTGTGTAAGGCAATGACAAAGAATCGTGTCGACCCCCTGCCGATAAAGGACATCTCCTAGGAGGAGATAGCGAGAGGCCTGGTGACAGATGCGACGGCGTCCATTACGAGTGACTTTGGGTCTAAACTTCTGCATGCGCAGGTATAACAAAATATCACCGTACCATGGGTCATCAGACGAGATGGTGAACAAATGGTTGTCGGGTAACTCGTCGAAGATTTGAGGGGACGGGAGAAGGGAGGGGAGATCGGTGATGAGCTGGGCAAGTGTGAGGGCTTTGGTGCTCTTAGGGGTTTTGAAGGTAAGGTCATATTCCTAGAGGATAATGACCCATTTAGCAACACGACCTTGCAGTAGCCGCCGGTTTAAGAGATAGACCATGGGGTTAGAGTCAGCGACGACTGTGGTATGACTAAGTAAAATGTAGTGTTGCAGTTTTTGGACAGAAAAGATCATAGCGAGTGTTAGCCCGGTTTTGCAACCAGGCTTAGTGCTATGGGCACCTGCTAACTAGTAGCAGCAGTTTCAATGAAAGCAAATAACAAGAAACTAATTAAACAAGACTATTCATGGATCTAAGCAAGAATCTAAGCAAATAATTTAAATATTTCAAAATCAAGAACAAGAAACATAAGAAATAATTTTTTGTATTGAAAAATGGGGGGCAAGCAAGTGCTTGCGATATTACCTTCAATGGTGAAGGTTGATGTTGAGCAACTCCCAAGATGAGTAGCTCCAAACTCCAAGAGGTCTCCTTCTCCAAGGTTGCTTCAATGGCTAAAAGTGCTCAGGGGAGATTTCAGCAGCATAAGGATGAGATAATGGAAGGATGTTAAATGAGGAGCCCCTACCACCTTTTTATAGGTTTTGGTGGTGAGGAATACCATTTGTGGTTTTGTGGAAACCAAATGGTATTGACCAACATGGTTTAGGTACTTTTCCCTCCTTTTTCCTTTTTTGAATAAAAATAATATTTTAATTCCCTTTTTAATATTTTTGGGAATTTGGACCCTTTTTGAGGGTTTTTTATGCTTTTTTGGGAAAAATAATCTTTTTTAATGGAAAAAGGGGTGTACTAAGGTCTTTTGGTGACCTTTTGTTGGTTTCAGAGGCTCTGATGGTGAAAAAGTGGATAAATGGGTCATGTGAATAGGGAAATGAGCTAGTGAGCACTTTTTGGGTGTTAACAGCGAGTGCGAGTCTCTCCTCGTATGGGTAACGTAGAGGGGGTCCAGACAAGGTCTGGCTGACGTAATAAATGACATGCTCCTGGTGAGAAGCGTCTTCTTGAACCAAGACTCCAGACACAGCGTGCTCGGATGCCGAGACGTAGAGGATGAAGTCCTGAGAGAAATCTGGAGGGGAGATCAAGGGGGCTTGTGTGAGATCTTTCTTGAGGGCTCCGAATCCGGCTTCTTCTTGCTCATCCCAAACAAAGGGTATGTGGGTACAAAGCAGGCACAAGAAACCATGAACAGTAGTGGTGTAATCGGGAAGGAAACGACAGAGGAAATCAGATCGACCCTACAGACTTTGGAGCTGTCGGAGCGTGCCTTACATTGTCGCAAGTGAAGCAAGTGTCGTATGTGTCATACATTGCCTTCCTTCAGGCTTGATATGATACCATGTTAAAATTAAGTATGCTAAGATAGATAACATCAGTATTATATTCCATTTCACAACAATAGCATATACAAGATCACTGAAAGAACAACAAGCACAACAAAAACACAAGAGACACAATTTATCCTGGGAAACCCTCATGGGGTAGAAAACCTAGCAAAGCTTCCTCAATATAGATAACCAGCAAATACAAAGATGTAATCCCCAAACATGAGCTCCTTCTCCTCCATATCATATCTCTATCTCTCCTATGCACCAATCACAAGTGAGTGAATGTGTTTTAAATGAGGAACACACCTCCTCTATTTATACACAACTCCAACTTGACTTTTACACTAACTAGGTCGGCCACAACTTAACCACTTAACATAATATAGACTGGGCCAACCCCACTAGGGTGGTCTAATAACCCTTTAACGCACATCACTCATACAGGGTCGGCCCCACTAGGGAAGTCTAATAACCCAAGTTACCACATTCTCCATGGAGGAATAAAACATCTCCGGATATACAATAAGGTCTTCATGGAGGAATGAAACATCTTTGAAATAATAAAGTACAAATATAATATTCTTAGAAGTTATAATATATCAACATACTTTGGGATAATATAATCTTGTGCTATATTTTGGATTCTTGGAGTTGGTTAGGTAATTTTCCTTATGTTTCTTGATACGAAAGGTGTTACAAAAGACACTAAATCATGTATACTTTAATAACCATGATTATATAATACATAATAACATGCATATATATAGGTGTAATCTATTTTCACTAGATGTGAAGGTGCAATCCTTTCTCACCTCTCAAGTGAGTAGGTGATCTCATTTTTTGTTTTATATTAGTTTATTTAAATTTCTTTCAATTGGTTATTTTGTGCTATTTACAACAATACAAAATAATGGAACACCGCCCAATTATTATAGAATCTAAATCTAAAGGGAACCATAACAACATATATATTCTCTCTTTGAATAATCTTAGAGTGCAAGTATGAGTACAAGTTACAAGTATGAGACTTGTGAAAAGCGAAATTCATTTTGGTATACATCATTAACTCATTAACTATTATATATAACAGTATAACATATAACATTCTATTGTTTCCATGTTATCTTATAAGTAATGATTGAAATTGGAATAATTATATTGTATAAAATTATGATGACATATAGTATTTCATTGGAGATTTTTTAATATTATGTTATGTGTTACATTATGATAATAATGTGAATGCATCAAAATAATTTTGAAAAAATATTCAAATCTTACATAAATTAGATATGGTAGACAACTAAGATAATAATGGTTCATTTTACTAGTTGCACTACCATAACTTGGATTATGAATATTAACTTATCTTTGAATTTTATGGATCTCAATGAGATAACACAAGAAAAAGTGCGTGTACCCAAATCAAACAAGACTATTTAGTGTCAAACCATTCTTGTTTTAGTTTTGAGGAATGTCATTTTTATGTTATTAACAAGGATGGAAATTATTGAAAACAAATTGAAGGTCTTATGCCACTAGAATTTTTGTAGTAAATCTTTATGGTTTCTCTATTAGTTGAGTTATACTATCATAACTTCAAAAAACTAAGAACGACAATGGAATTTTGAAAACATATTCAAATATTTCATAAATTAGATATGGTAGACTGCTAAGATAATAATGGTTAATTTTACTAGTTGCACTACCATAACTTGGATTATGAATATTAACTTGTCTTTGAATTTTATGGATCTCAGTGAGATAACACAAGAAAATGTGATTATACCCAAATCAAACAAGACTATTTAGTGTCAAACCATTCTTGTTTTAGTTTTGAGGAATGCTATTTTTATGTTATTAACAAGGATGGAAATTATTGAAAACAAATTGAAGGTCTTATGCCACTAGAATTTTTGCAGTAAATCTTTATGGTTTCTCTATTAGTTGAGTTATATTATCATAACTTCAAAAAACTAAGAAAGACAATGCAATTTTGAAAAAATATTCAAATATTTCATAAATTAGATATGTTAGACTGCTAAGATAATAATGGTTACTTTTACTAGTTTCACTGCCATAACATGGATTATGAATATTAACTTGTGTTTGAATTTTATGGATCTCAGTGAGATAACACAAGAAAATGTGAGTGTAACCAAATCAAACAAGACTATTTAGTGTCAAATCATTCTTGTTTTAGTTTTGAGGAATACAAATTGTATGCTATTAACAAGGATGAAAATTATTGAACAAAAAATTGAAGGTCTTATTCCACTGGAATGTTTCTAGTAAATATTAATGGTTTCTCTGTTAGTTGAGTTATAATATCATAACTTTAGAAAAATCAGAAATACAATGGCATATGAAATCTACACAATGTCAATTTGAACATTTTTTCCCCAAAAATATGACATGTAAAACCATGTTTTCCATTAATATGTGCCCTTGTAGATATAAATGTGAACATACATATACTCTTTAGAGGAAATGACACTCAAACCTATAAGCTTCATTTTGGGCCAAAGGCCCTTGATTGTCTCACTTGACCATGTTCAAGGCTCGAAAACTTACCATCCTTTGTGTGTTAAACCTTCTAATGAGACCCATGTCCTACTCATGGATTAAGGGATCCTTTGGCGAGTTTGTGTGGTGGTTTGAAAAATAATTTACTTTATTCCCTATAATATTCATTTAGATATTAAGGATATTAGTTACATCCATCAATCATGGTCATGAATTTAAAAACCATACCTACTATGCAAAAAAACCTAATGGAATCCACATCCCACTCATATGCCAAAAGTACCCTCTATAGTGCCCATGATGATATTCAATCCATTAATTATGGACCATTGGGTAATAATTACCTAGATTCCCTCCAACCATGGTCAAGACCCTAATATACATCCTTAGTGTAAAAAATATCCTAATGGCACTTGTAGGACATTAGTCTCTTATTGATGGAATGGTTTGTGGTTTGTGGCTTGCTCATGGGATTGATCCTAGAGGCTTCATCTAGTAGGTTATTTTCCTCCCCTTCAATGGTTAAGGCCTTGAGACCAACCCTAATGCTCAAGTCCTCATACTGGAACATATATTCCACTTGAAGGTCAAATATAGACTCTAGAGGGATCGTCTTGTGGTTTGAGGTCATATTCATGGTCCAAGAACCGTATAAATCCAATTTTTTGCTAAGGTACATTTTTCCTCTCTCAACCATGGTTATGATCCCAAGAGCCATCCTTGGAATGTAAAACCTTATAATTCTTCCTATATCCCATTTAGAGGACAACATCTCATTTAGAGGGATTTCATAGTGGTTTGAGACCTTATTCATGGCTCATGAGCTCCAGAATCTTAATTTATAACATAAATCCCTTAGCAACCCCCCCTCCCCTTGAAAAAAATAGTAAAGTCCCCAAAACCCATCATTGATGCAAAAAGCCCACTAAATACACCCAGAATCACCATTGGAGACCAAATATCCCCTTTATAGGCCTATGTGGTGGTTTGAGGTCCCAAACATGGCATCAAGCTAAAAGGATTCATTTAGGGTCCTATGGAATTTGATTTCCTTCCCAAACCATGATCAAGTGCATTGGACATATTCTTAGAGCACAAAATTACCTCCGAGTGTAGATCATATATATTCCATTCAATGACCAAATAATATCCCTCTAGAGGGCCCATGTGGTGGTTCAAGGAATTACTTCTAGCCCATAAGCCCACAAAGCTTAAAATAGTGTCTAAGGCCCTTGTTTTTTATTAAACCATGGTTAATGGATCAAAATCCACTCAACCTACTGTGCAAAAACTCTTACTAATACCCATACCCCACACAATGACCATAAATGTATTCTCTCTCTACAACATTTATAATGTTCATAATCTCATTAAAAAATTAAAAACAATTAAGAAAAAAATTAAGATAATAATATCATTATTAAATATGATTTTTTTAATTTGAGTTTATTACATAAAACATTACCACCTCCACACATATATTACCATATTTATCAAAAGATCCCTAGTGAAAATTAGTATCAATGGATTTTAATAGACATTATTATGATGGCTATTAAAATCCATTGATACCAATTTTGGTGAGAAAATTTAAGAAAGACATTTCTAAATTACCATAACTTTAATGAATTAAAATTTTAGGAAGGTCAATAATGCAAGAAATGTTTTGAAATTGTAATTTGTATTAATTTCTTAATTGTCCAACCTTATTTCACTATAAAAATTGTAAAATTTTGTTTGGATGAGGGTGATGCCTTATTAACTAATGACCACTGAGAACAACTTTACTCTATTGAACCTTAAAAAAGATAAGGAATCATTTAGTTTTATTGAGAATTTTATTTATGTGCTTGGAAAGCTTTGTGATAAGAATTCCTAGATCATCATAATTGTGATGACTTAAAATATTAGGAAGTTAAATATTGTAGAAAATGTTTTTAAATTGCACTTATTGTGGGTGTATGTAGGACATTTTATGAGAAATTGATTTTCATACTCAACCCTCTAGTTAATCACAAAAATGACAAATTTGTTGGTCCCATGGTGTTTTAGGAATTGTCCATCACCTTGCTTCACTATCGGGATTCATTAGAATTTTTTCTTATTTTATCAATGTTGATTTTCTTCTATAAGCTAGTTAAAATAGAGAGATACTTTTGATCTTCTAGATTTGGCTTGATCACCTTCTTATAGTATCTTAATTTTCTTTTATCATATAATTTTGTATTGCACCACAACTTGTCCTTAAATTTAGATGTAATAATGCTTTTAATATTATCACTATTCTACGAAGTGGCCTCTTCCTTGAATCTCAAATGATTTAGCTAAGAATGGTTGGTGTTCTTTAGCCCTAAAACTTAAAACAACGCATGATATACAAAAAAGTTAAGATGCAATAAACAAGAATTTATATAGCAGAACAAGAAACATTAGGCAATAGAAAAATAAATATGGTAGGAAATAAGATTTATATTATGAGAACAACTTTAGGAAGCAATGTTCATAGGCCTCTTGAGGTAGGGTGATCTTTCACTTGAGTAGAGATCTATTACAATAATTCTCAATAGAACCCTTCATAGCCTTGTAGCTCTTTAAATTGACTTCTAAGATCCAAAACCCTAACTACTTTACATGGTAAAATAATTAACAAGTACCAACTTCTTAGTGGGTCTTAATTGATAAAGAGACCCATTTTACATTGATTGTTGATCACTAATTTACTCATGCTGATTTCAAAGAGATTGTCATATACAATGTATGATTAACTTCTAAAGTAAGATGGGTTAAGGTAGGACCCTAACATCCCCCCCTTCACAATAAATGTTGTCCTCAATGCTAGAGGTAAATAAATTGTTGTAAAATGTTCACTAGTAACTAAGTGGCATATTTTGGTGTCATATCTTTTCACTGGATCAAAACTTCTTTGATTATGTACTTGCAGAAGGGTAATTTGTAGGGGAAAATTTTCGCCAATTGGCTATTTTTGGGGATTTTTTTCAAAATATAAATTTTCTATTTGGTCATTTTTAGTCTCCAATATTGCCTATATTTACATAAAATATGTTTTCTTATCATAATATTCGCCAAAATTTACACGTTTCAGTAGTAAATTGCATGTTTCATATTAAATATTTGCCTACCTATTTATATACATGTTTTTTTCAATCCAAAATAATTGCTTAGGATACTATACTTAAGTATAATATCATAATCCTTAAAAATACCCTCACCTAAATGATTGTCATTCCCTAGAAACCAAGACTGTTTCTATATGGAGCTAAATGGATACTTATAGGATGTTGGTTTATAAGCTTAAAGTCAAAGAATCACCTAATCCATGGCTTCAAAGGAGAACTTGAAGCGATGTTGATCTACATATTGTTTTGTTCTATTTTGATGCATAACTAGATTGTCTTTAAGGGTGTGGAGAATATTTTCTCTATTGCAAAGTGTGTTTTCCACTACCTAAACCTTGGATAAATCACTAGTGGGATTGTTTCCATACACTAGTTCATATGGTTTCATCATAGTGGAGTCATGATAAGTTGTATCATACCACCATTTAGCCAAAGGAAGCCATTATGCCCAATGATGTGGCCTATCCCATGCAAATCATCACGAGTAAGTTTCCAATCATTTATTGATCTCTTTCATTTGAACATTTGTTTGGGGATGATATGTTGTGCTAAGATTCAACTAAGTTCCCTAAAGTTTAAACAACTCTAGGAAAAACATGCTAGTAAAAGTGGGGTCAAAACTAGATAAATATAAGTGGGCATGCCATGGAACTTAAAAATTTTATCCATGAAGACTTGTGCCACCAATGAGGGGGTAACATTTTTTGGTAAGGAAAAAATTTGGGTGTATTTGGTTAGATGATCAAGTACCACCATAATGATTATTTGGTTTCCTGCCTTAGTAATACCCACAATGAAATCCACATAGATGTTCATACATATATGGTTTGGAATGGGAAGTTAATATAAAGTACTTGGGGACTTCATTGTTTTTTTATTATGTCATTTGCAAGTGTTGTAGGCTACAACAAAGTTGTGGATATCTTTTTTTCATGACTTCCCAGAAAAAAGAGTCCTTAATTCTTTCATATGTTTTATGAAATCCTAATTGGCCTATTGTGGGTGATGAATGTAATTCCTTTGAGATTCATAATTTCAAATTGGATTCCAAGGTGAGAAATGCGTTCTCTATATACCCCAAGATATTTTGGTTCCATGTATACACGGGCAGAGGGTTCGGTCTTCTTGTAATCATTTGCTGATATGTCGACCTATGCCTTGGGATAACCATTCTTATATCCTTCTTCAAGCCATCCTTAAAATCAATAAGGTTAAAGCAAAGAGCAGACCATCATCTTAAAATTTCCTAGACAAAGAATCTTCCACCACATTGTCACCACCCTTCTTATAATATATGATATCAAAATCATAATCGAACCTCTTAGTGACCCATTTATGTTGTTGTGGTGAATACAACCATTGTTCGAAGAAATATTGGAGACTATGATGGTCGTCTTGATCTAGAAACATCACTCAATTAACTGTGGTTTTGATGTATCAATTGCATGAAGGATAACCATCATTTATTTATCATAGGTCAATTTTCCCAAGTTTAAATCAAATATTCTTATTGCTAAATGCCATTGGGCATCTGTATTGGAGTAAGATTTCTCCTAGGACATGGTAAGAGGCATCGTATTATAATATGAATGTCTTAGTGAAATATGACATGTAGAACATAGGTGTAGTGCACGTAGCTTTCTTTAGGGTGGAGAAGCCTTGCTCCACTACCTCACTCCAGGAGAAAGATTTTTTTTATAGAAATGATGGAAGAGGAGCTACAACCTTCCCATATTTTGGTACAAACTTACAATAGTTGATAGTAAGTTCAAGGAACCCTCTTAAGCTATTGAGAGTTTTGGGGAAGGGCCAGTTCAGCATAAATTCCACTTTATTGGGATACACTCATACACTGTCCTAAATCACAATATGTCCCAAGTATTAAACCTCGGTCACCCCAAAAGAAAACTTGGAGCGTTTCAAAAATAGCGCGTGATATTATAATAATTACAAAGTACAAGAAACATGTTGGAGGTGGCTTCCCAGGTGGGGTTGTAAACTAAGATATCATCAATGAAAGAAAGGAATAAATGGTAGAGGAAGTGGCATAATATCTTATTCATGAGGCTCTAAAAAGTGGAGGGGGCATTGCAAAAGTCGAAGGACATGGCTAAAAAAATGTAATGATCCTCATGAGTGCAGAAGGATTTATTAGGAATATCCACCTCTTTCATATGATTTGATGGTATCCTGAGTGAAGGTTGATCAGGTTGGTGAAGAATTTGGCTTAATGCAATCCATCTAGGAGATCATTAATGAAATGAATGGGGTATTTATCATTGATAGTTAATTTTTTGATAGCCTAGAAATCAGGACATGCGTGAATATCCCTCCTTTTTGAAGATTGTAAACACTTGCAAAGAATAACGGCTTGTTTTAGGACAAATCACACATGCATCCAATAATTCTTGAATGCTTTTTTCAATTTCATTCTTCTATGTAAAAGGGTGATTATAAGAGTGGACATTGGGAGGTTGACCTTCATATAATTAAAGCAATACCATGGTCATGTTCCCTATGGGATGGAGGTAAATCATTTAATGCATCAAAACCATGTTGATATTGGGAGAGAACCTACTACAAATCAGGGTGAATATCAGATGTGGGAATTTCCATGACTTGGATAACATGGAACTACACAATGAAACTTCATTGGCCTTTCTTCAATAAATTCTCCATATAGTAGAATGATATAATTTCAAGAGAACTAAGTGTAATTCCATGGAGGTGTTGTGTGTTCCTAACCTAGGTAAAGCTAAGAGAGAATACCTTGAAATCCATGATGATACATCCCAAATTCTAGATCCATTCGATCCCTAAAACGATAGCACAAAAACCCATGCCAATGGTAAATATTTGTGTTTTGAGATGGTAGTCACCCATTTAGAGCTTAAATTTTTTACAATGACCACCAAATTTCACCATACCCCCATCAACTATCATAATTTGGAAATTGGATATGGGGAAGATATAACAGTGGGTTTCTTCATACACTCACCAATGAATGAAATTACAGTGTTTCCACTATCCATTAACACTATGATTTTTTATGCTTGATGTAGCCAATCAATTTCAATGTTTGAGGTGTGGAAACACTTTATAAAGCATGGGGTGAAATTTTGGGTTGCTCCTTAGGAACAACCATATCAAGATCATATTGAAGCGGGGCATATTATCATCCAATTTTAGCTCAGACCAAGTTTCCATGGTGTTGTATGGAAGGGAATCATGGGGGGTGCTTTAATCTAAAACAACTTATGTTCGTTTCATTTATGTCATATGAAATATTTTTCATCATAGTTATAGAAAAGGACTAGGAATTCTGATTCAACCATGGCATCTAGGGTCAACTTGTGGATTCGTAAAGGTGGTGTGAATTAATTACTAGAAGTAGGATATAGGGGAGACCTTGTGCAAGTGGGAAAATAATGGTGTTCGGGTTGGGAATTCATCACTAATCCAACTTCTCTAGCTCTATAGAAGGCTTCGAACCAAGTGGATGGGTATTGCATAAGGACATGGGCACTAATTTCATCTTTGAGGCTATTGATGAAACCTTCCCATAAAAAATGATTAGAGAGACCTTTGATGTAGATTTCCAATTGATGAGATGTTGTAATTTAGAAAAAAACAATGTCATTTTTTGGTCAAACTTCCCAAGTAGTGATTTTTGCAGTAAAAATGCTCATGAAGGATATTCATAAATTGTATCCAAGAGAAATAATGATAATAATATTTTTGCTACCATTTCCACCGTTTATAATATAAATATGAAATCCCAATTTTCAATTTATGAAGATCAACTTTAATTCCATGGAGACAAAAATAATGTTCCATTTGGGTAACCTAATACGAGGGATTAGAGCCATCAAATTTGCACATGTAAATATTTGATAAAATATGCTAGGAATTTTTATATAAAATCTAGGAGATTTTGTTTCTGGAAATAGACCATGAGAGCCTAATTATTAAGTGCCATTTAAGGATTCATAGATGGGCTCCTTGCATTTTTGAACATATCCCACATGTTAAGCGATGTCATCCTGTTGATGCCCCAAAAATCGTAACATCAATCAGCAAGAGATTCTCCCTAGTAAGAAAGCCCAATTAGATCGCTCACCATTTGGTATGGGGAATCCGTTCGGTTAATAGTCCAGATACCGTGTCAGATTTAAATACTTGTGTTCTTTGTACCGGTTGCAGCCTGATCCACCGTTTATGTATTTTAATTTTAAAGATGATATGCACGAGCTCTAAACTAAATGCAGGTAATTAAGTAAATCTGATCTAAAACTATTTAAGTAAATCTTATCTATCCTTGCAAGGAGCAAACTGAAAAATATGAGTAATAAACTGAAAGAAACATCCAAAGATCTCACAAATAGCTATTTAATCATAAAGATGCATTTCCAGTAGAAGATAAAAGATATCAAAGATAGCTTTGATTTAATTAAAACATTTCATTACTCATTTGAGGTAAACATCTTTGCACAAAAAATTATGAGAACATTCATCACCAAGAAGCAATTCATAACAGTAAGGAATGATCTAACAGTAATTTATAAATGACATAGGAATAATCCAACAGACATTCAACACATCCTTCAGGAAAAAACATAGTCCCCCAGGATTTCTTTAGGAAAAAATCAAACTTCTTATATATGCAACAAATCAATTCACATACAAGACAGAAATTTCCTTTCACCTGCCAAAATTCCTTCCATCATTCTCTATTCTTCTATATATAACTTTACAAAATGATCCAAGAGCTGCCACATGTCCCCATCCCAAAGAATCTCTTAATTTGTCCTTTAATGCCCTTTACAAAATTGGAAAAAATCCCTAAATTTTTTTTACAAACAAGAACAAAATTCAGTTGTCCTTTATTTTTACAACTGTATAACAGAAAAGCAAAACTCTTGGCTTATCACTAGACATCTATGAATGCCAGTCAACTCCCATATGGTGCCCCTGTTCCTGCTGGCGCTTTTGTCCTAGATGTCGCTCCTGACTCTGCTGGTGCTTTTTCAACAACTGGCTTATCTGATTCTACTATATAACTCACCCAAATTCCTGTTTCTCATATAACAGTGTCGGTGGGGGAAGGGAGCATGAAATTTTGGGAAATCACATGCTTGGCCAGCTCTGCTTCAATGTCCTTCACTTATGTTGTTGTAGTTTGGAGAATCTCTTGAAACATGTGGGCATGTATGGAGGGTGTCGTGATGCACTCATGAAGATCATTCCCTATTAACACATCTATCTTCCTCACATACTCCATCTCTATGTTTAGTTCACCTTTCAATTCAGATGAGTGCTTCTGCCTGCTCGGAAAGTCTTCAAGAGTCTGGGGTATCCCCATTTTGTACTTTCATGAGTTTCCTGGATCCTTTGATAAAGACCGCTACATCTTTTGGTAGTGGCTTGGATTACAGAGCTTAATTTAACACCACAGTTCTTGCAGAACTCCATGAAGCCTATATCTTCTTTAAAATCAGCTATGGATTTGAGAGGGAGGTGCTTGGGGAACGCCGAATTCCCCTCTCTCCACTCAATATGCTTTCCAATATCGTCTTTGACACGTGCATATTTCCTCTTGAGCCTGATGGCTTCAGAGTTAATTTCCTTCATCCTGTCCACGATTTCCTTCAACTTCCAAATTTCTTCAGTGAGAAGTTCCTATGACTCGTGCATTTGCTTCAATATGTCACAGGATTGCTCGTGAAAGGGGATTAAATCAACTGCCTTGTTGCTTGCTTGTTCTAACTACTCTGTCATTAGTTCTTTCTCTTATTCCAATTGAATGATTCTGGCTTCAAAATCATTCTTCGCTCCTTCCACTATCATGATATGGACCGCCAAGTTTTCCTTTTCTACTTCGAGGTGCTGATACTTATCTGACAATTCCTTTTGTTCTTATAGCACGCGGTCATATTCCTTCACCATTAAGTCTCTATAAGCCTATTCATTTACCAGAGTAAGTTGTAACATGCGAGCCCTCTTCCTGATTGCATCCATCTCATTTACTATCTTGTGTGCATTATCTTCGCTTGCCTTGGTGGCAGCTACAATATCGGATACAATAGCCTCAGGAGCATTCTGTGTGCCCTGCATGATAGCGGTTTCTCGCTTGGTAATGATGTCCAGGTGGAAAGGCTTCTTCATTCTTGTCTTTATCCTTTGTACAATAGATTTCCTTTTCTTTTCAAAAGCAAATTTGTCCCAATGGGTTACAGTATGACTCTTTGATGGAGTAAAATTGACAAGTGGAAGATCTCCTATAGGGATGTCATCTTCCGCGGGCAGGGTCTGAACCATCTGGGACGATCCTATGTCAATGTCCTGCATATTTTATCCCTCAGGTTGTGCATCCTCCTTGGCCTTATTTTCCTCTTCGGCCTTCAACTGTCTTTCTTCTTCTTCGGCCTTCAATTGCTTTTCAATTGCCTCTCTTTCCTCCTGCTCCTTCGTGGCCTCTTCCTTTCTGATATTTTCTGACTCCTCATATCATATCCTTTGAGCTTCTTCCTATTGAAGCCTATCTTCTTTCTCCTTCTGCTGCTTTGCTTCTACTTCCCTTTGGAACTTTTCAACCTCATGCTTGAGCCTCTACTCTTCCTTCGTCAGAGCCTCGGCTTCTTCTTTCTCTCTTTGTAGTTTTGCTTCCATAACAGCTTGGGCTACAGTGGAACTAGTGCCAGCTCCACTTTTGAGGAAAAGGCATCTTTGGAGTTCGTTCATATTGTTGACCCCTATGAAGACTTCTCCGTCTTCATCAAAATAGTGGGAATATTCAAAGTGTGCATTGACAATTCCGCAACGATCTGCGGCCTTATTAAGCATGTCATTCTTTGCAAAAATCCTTTCTCCAAAGTGAAATTCTCTTAGCTCTTGGACAAACTATTCTGCTGAGCTGACTTTAGAAAACTTGCATGCTCCGACATAGAAATGTAGTGCCGGGAGAGAAGCTTTCTTCAATTTCTTTAGGATATGACCAGCTCCATCAATAAACACCTGTCTCACTACCTCTTTCTGGACCATGAAATTAGTAACATACCCTGGTAAGTGAAGGGGTGGCTTGGAACCTCCATACATTCTTATGTAGGTTCCTTCTTATGATAGATAAACATCCCCATACTTTTCCATGACTTCCATGTCGTTCTCATATAGGCAACTCAGTTATTCATTGAACATTAGTTCATAAAGTGGCATGATTAATTCTTCACAGATGATCTTGTAATGCCTTTTGTAATTCTAGGGCCATAAGATCTTATAACCAATATAAAATGGGGTGTCGTCCTTGTTCCAAACACATCCTAACCTTGGGAACGTATGCCTTGGCAGAATACAATCCATAAGGTATGATGACATGTGGAACTATGATTTTCCCTGGGACAGCCCTTCCTTAGTAGCAACTATGGCTGATGATATATTATTCGAAATGATGTCTGCCCAATTTAACACCGTGCCTTTGAATGCTACATAATGGATTATAGGGAACCAATGCAGCTTGTAAGTGGTTCCATCAACTCTGCCAAAAATTCTGCTTAGCATGAGGGAAATAATTGTGGAAGGAGACCTTAGTGCCTGGACTTCATAATCATCGCTCTCCTTCACCCTCAGCTTCTTGCCTTTAATTAACAATTTTCTGGCCATTTCCATGTAATCCATGTTGAGACCTTCGAGCCATGCATCCTTTAACAATTGTTGAGTGGGGCAACTTGTAAGTTGCCTAAATATGGGCTAGGTGGAATGAGGAAAATTCTTCTCCTTTGCTATTAGATAAGACCCTCGATTCAGTGTCTGCATGTATTAGAATCCAACCAATGACTTCCACATAGGGAAAGAGTTCTAGGTGCATTGTTGCGTTAGTGATGCTAGAGCTTCTAATGTTCTGGTACAAGTACATCTCTTCCAGGACTGATCCGAGAATTTTGTGGTCTCTAATCATGTGATGCAAATCTCTCCACTTGAATTCAGTCGCAATGCCCATAACTGGTTTGGTATCTTCGTATATAGTCTCGACCCTTACCTCCTTGATAGCTTCACCACCCGACTCGGGTTCGGAGACTTTTCCCTTCCTCTTGCCACCTTTCGGCATTGTGGTTGAACCTGGCCAAAACCACTCATGATTAGATACATGATAAACTAAAGATGAAAAACTAAGTATTGAACTTAAATTCATCAAAACAATAAGCTTAGCTTAGGTAGGGAACAGAGATACAGTAATAGAAAATTTCCTTGAAAATAATACTGTGTCTCAAACTCTTAGACAGGAAATTAAATGTGTATAGGGAAAACCAACAAAGTTTTTGCTAACATAATAGGCAAAGCTAGTTTCCCCTTCTTTTTATTAGTTCCAAACAAGAGAGGGAGAGACTCATGATGCTATTGCCTAACGCTTGAGCTAGCAAGCTCGTGATGCTCATAACAGGGCGCAAATGAGGACAGACGGGCGATTAGGCCGAATGTTGTTGAGTGTGTCAGTTTGGGTCACTGGAGATTGAGATTTGGATGCTGACGAGATAGAAAAAAAAAGGGCCAGCTAGGCATTCTAAAAAGGATTTGGGAACAACCAACCAAGGTGCAGAAAAAAGAATCCCAACAGGGATAAAAAGGTGGTCGAGGCGGGGATAACGAAAGAGTCTTAATGCGACTAAAACCATAACTTTACCGTAAAAACCAAAAGGCTTGAAGGAAAAAACTTACGTGGCAGTGGACGATTGGGTTTGAAGTGGACGATGGGCTGTAGACCTAGCTGTACTCGACTGGCTAGCACGACCTCAAATGGGGTTCTTTGAAAAGTTAAAAAAAAATGATAATAAACCCCAATCACCAACTTTCTATATATAAAAGCTCACACGTGCAGGTATTAAGATCAACGTGACGGGGTGGTTGTGCGCATTAAAAACACCATTATAACAATGTGACTAGGGTCCTTTCGGCTCCGTTTTGGCATTAACTATATGCTGTCAAACAAAATCTTTCAGCGAGTTGGAGCAACAAAATCGGTGGCGTTGGCTACGTGCTTCCTCAACGGGCCGGCGCACCTTGGAGAGTTCAATGTTAGCTTGAAACTGGCTGCTTGCTATCTCGTTTCAACGACTCTTGCTGTGTTTCGCTGCTTTCCTTTACATCACTTCTTATTGGTAGGACTTAGGGTTGAGAGGTGACAGTTTCAGTTAGATCAGTTGAGTTCTGCTAGAGAAGCTTTGAAAAGAGCTTAAGTTTGATGAAGTGTTTAGCCAATTCAAATCACGTCTATGGGTTATGTCAGTGTAACTTGGCGTGTTTCTCCATGACGTAAAAGTTAGAAAAAGACAAAGAAAAAGACGTGTTTCATATGATTTGTGCGAGTCAGAGCGACGGTTGCGGCGGAACTGGGCGAGTTCACTCGAAACAGGATGACTTTAAAACTTAACCAAAACACCTGCGTGTTGCAGCGCAACTCGATGAGTTTCGCCGAAACGGGAAAATCTCTAAAAATTAACAAAAAGGTCGGAATGTTGCGGCCAAACTTGGCGAGTTGTGTCACCGTTTCGGCTATGAGAACTGAGTTTTACTTAGAAGAAAAAACAAAAAAAACAGGCTTAAGGACTTGCTTTCTCCAGAAAACTAAGTATAAAAGACATTCCAAGAAGGGACTTGACTTCTCTAAGAAAATCTTTCTAAAAACAAGAAGGAGGGGCCCCAATATTTACAAAATTTTTGGGGGGATGTTGCAGCAACAACAATTGGCGATTCCCTAGTTAACATAGATCTCTGAAAGAAGCTTTCCTTAGGGAAAGAAAACTTACAAATTGTTGATTTATATGGGTAACAAAATGTCTCCATAGTTCAGCTTCTATGAATGCAATGATCACTCTCATCATCATAGTCATTTTGGGAGAAGGAAACTTAGAATCATACTTCTTTGCAACTCTCTTAGGGCCAAAGTATGGAGTTCATTTTTAAATTCTATATTCTAGATGTCAACTAATAAAGACTCCACAGGATCGTAACAATATCTCACAGACATATTTGTTTCTTGCTCATTCCCATGCTATTTGCATCCTTTTGGATGTTTCTTGATTGACGACTTTTGCCGTTTGAGCCTTTCAGAAAAAAAATTTCTTCAACTTCCATATTTGATTTAGGTTCTTCAATCCATAGTGTCCTTTTGTGTGAGCAAGGGATTTATTTGATTATCATGCTTCACAAATGGAGAAGAACCTTGCTGGGATTATTTATTTGAACAGCTTCCTTAATTGAATGTACTTTGATTTTCCCTGTTGTGCTTTAATTGAGGCGAGAATTTATGGAAATCAAACTCTTTAATATAATATCTTTTGGCTTTTATTTGCAGCATGGGATCATGTTAAATACCATACATCTGTGAGACATGCTTCCTCTCCATGGGTCTATCATAGTCAACTCTTTGAGACAGGTATTAATGTTAGAGTGAATGGAGCCCTAAGATAGTAATAAGGAAATGATGAATCTTAGTTATTAAAAAAGGGTTAATTTGACCAATAGAAAAAGGATCTCTTCATTCCTGGAATCCCAACAGTGAAAACAAAGTCACGAAAACATTTCTTTGTAAGTAATTTTTTGCCTTACAGGACTTGGAGTCTTGCTTGGAACTCTATCCTAGCTTTGAGCCAAAAGTTGGGCTAGGATTTATTAAAGAAAGAATAAAGAACACTTGAGCACAGAGCAAGGTGGAAAACAAAACCAGCTAGGTAAACAAGAATAGAAAACCAAAAACAAAAACAAACAAACAAGAAAAGAAACACGAGTGTTTATTTATGTACAAAAACCCTCATAGGACTATGCGAAGTATTGTTTTAAAGCGAGGCCATTGAGAGGTAGAGTTACTTTCTCCCCTTGTAAATCTTTCAGATTGTATGTCGAAGGGCCAAGATCTTCAGAAATTCGGTAAGGGCCAACACATAAATGTTGCAACTTTGTGTGCATTCCCTTACTATCATGTGGATGGTCCCATTTCAGAACTAAGTCACCTACCTTGAAACTTCTCTTGACAGATTTTTGTTTATCAAACCACCTTTTGACTATGTCTTGGTGCTAGTGGAATCGGTCTTTGGATTTCTATCGAGACCCTTCAAGTTTCATTAGGGTGTCAATTCTAGATTGTAAGATTTGAGTGTTGGAACCTTGGGAGGCTTGGGCCAACTGCAAGGATGGGAGCAATATGTTTGGAGGAAGGATGGCTTCTCTACCATAGACAAGGGTATATGGGGAAACTCCTAAGGTGTTCTTAGGGGTGACTTTGTCTTCCCATAAAGCATTTGGGAGAGTTGTGTGCCAGCTCCTCTGATTTTCAATCACAGTTTTCTTAAGAATCTGGATAAGGTTTTTGTTCATAGATTCAGCTAATCCGTTTCATTGGGGATAGTAATTGGCTGAATAATGTAACTTAATTCCTCTTTCATAAAAAAATTCATTTATCTTAAAGGACAAAAAATAAGTTGAATTATCAAAAAATAAGGAAATTGGAACCCCAAACCTGGCTATGATGTTCTCCTTTAAGAAATTAATAACCGCATCCTCATTGATTTTGCACAACGGAGCAACTTCTGTCCATCTTGTAAAATAGTCGGTGGCTGTCAGGATGTATTGGTGCTGCAGAGAAAAATTCGGTTTTATTTCTCCAATGGCATCTATGCCCCATTGCTCGAATGGTTCAGAGATAATGATTGGCTGTAGAGGTCCTACTGTTATATCTTCAGAATAATGTCCCACCAGCAGGGCCATCATGTAATTCCTTGACCACTTTATTTGCATCTTCCTTTCCTAAACATCTAAGAAAAATGCCATCATAATTTCTTCTAAAAAGTACCCCATAAATGATTTGAAAAGCTGTTGATTTCAAACGGAGTGCCCTTTTTTCTTAGAACTCCAGTGCTCTGGCAAGTACCCTTGCTGCAAATAATGAACTAAGTCCCCATACCAAGATTCAGGAGCTGTGAAAATGGGACATACCTCAACCATGTTCAGTTCAGCTTTATTTTCCCAATTTAGCTCTTCGTCAGCTGGATGTTCAGTGATTCATTTACATAAACCTTGACCTTTAATGATGGTGGTAGGTTTAAATTATAAATCACACTCCTGAAGAGCGGTGACCCAGTTTCCTCTTCTTTCTCCCAATTCTTTTTGAATGAAAAGAGATCTGATGGTGGGGTGAGGAACTACAACTTTAGTTCTGTTCTTAATAATATATGGCCTAAACTACTTTACTGCTTTGAATACAGCATATGCATGTTTGTCTACAATAGGGTAGTTCATTTCAGTGCCTTCCAGACCAGTGCTCATATAGGAAATTGGGTATTCATCTCCTGATTCTACCTTTTGCATGAGCACAACTACGAGAGAGTCATCTAAAGCAAAGGTATACATGATGAAATCCTTATCGAAGTCTGGACTTCTCAACGAAGGAGCATTAGATATGGCTACTTTGATTTCTTTAAATGCCACTTTTGCCAAGTCTGTCCATTTGAACTGTACACTCTGCTTCACCATTTGCTACAAAGGTTTAACGGTCTGAGCGAAATATGGAACGAACCTTCGAAAAAAATTAATGGTGCCCATAAATGATTGCATATATTTTTTGTTGTGGGGCATGGGAATCTTGTTGATAGCTTGCACTCTCTCTTGGTCTATCGAAATTCCCTTTTTTGAAAAGATTTGACCCAAAAGCTTGCCCTCAAGAACAGCGAAAACACTTTTCTTGGGGCTTAAATAAATACCATATTTCCTACAATGATAAAAAATATGCTTCAAGTGGAAAACATGATCTTCTCTTTTCTTTGAGAAAACTGTCACATCATCAAGATAGACTACACCACAATGAATGCCCATTCCTCAAAAGGCAATATCCATTGCTCGTTGGAAAGTAGCTCCTGCGTTTATCAAGCCAAACAAAATCCTTTGGTATGCAAATGTTCCCAACTTAGTGCGGAAAGTAGTCTTGAGGCGATCTTCTTCTACTACTAGTACTTGACTATAACCAGAAAAACCGTCTAGTAGAGAAAAAAGCTCTGATCCTAATACCATTTGTAGAATTTGTTCCATTGGAGATACAGGATAGTTATCTTTATCAGAAGCTTTGTTCAAGTTTCGAAAGTCTACACATAGTCTTATTTCTTCTGACTTCTTCCATAGAGGGACTAGATTAGCGACCCATTCCAAGTGCCGGACTTTAAAAATGATCTTGGCATCTAACAATTTCTTCAACTCCTTTTGTATTAAAGGCTCAAGATTTGGATGCATTCTTCTTAACTGCTGCTGAAATGGCTTAACGCTTGCCTTCATTGGTATTATGTGTTGAATAATGCTAGTATCATATGTTTTTAGATCCTCATAATTCCATGCAAAGACGTCTTTATATTGCTGAAATTTTTTCATGAACTTATCTCTTTCTCCTAGTGAGCAGCATTTACCAAGATTGACATATTTTGGTTCAGCTTATGTACCCAGATTTACCAATTCATGCTACATAGAGGAGCTATTAGTTTTAACAATTGCTAGCCTTTTGAACTTGTTCTGCAAATCGAACAAAATTTCGAGTGACCTCACTCCTTTGGGAATGAAGTTTCCTTTGACTGCGTCCTTGCTCTGCAGATCAAAATCATGCTTTTCTTCATCTATAATGGCTTCCTGGAAATCATCTTCATTTGTGAGGAAAATAATGATCTGATCATCATCATCGAACACTCTAAGGTTTGTAATATTATATGGAACAGATGGCCTGAAAACCAATTCGACAGAGCACTTATTATTAGTGGGCACTAACCTAGAAGCAGGAGTAGCTAACAAATCAGCTGCAACGTTCTGCAATCTAAGAATAGAATGTATATTAAAACCTTCAAAGTGAGAAATTAAATCCCATACCTCAGACTGATAACCCTTGAAATGTGGTGAACGACAATGAATTGTATCCCTCACCTCTCTGACAACTATTTCTGAATCACCAAATACTTTCAAGTATTTGACATTCAAACCAATAGCTTTCTTTAATCCATGGACCAAAGCTTCATATTCAGCAGTGTTATTAGTACATTCGAGCTCTAATTTACAAGATAAAAAGTGCTTGTTGTTACTTCAGGATCAATTAAAACAAAACCAGATCCGGATCCTTCCTGAGTTTTGGAACCATCAAAGTATAGAACCCAAAAAAAAATTTCCGATTTAACTAAGTTAGTATCACTATTACCTAAGTCAGTGACTAATTTAAATATGTCACAATCAATATCATCAGTGCAAGAAAATTAAAGGAGATCAGACTGTTCATCTGATTCGTGGCTAACACTCTCCAATTGATGATCACTTGTTTCAATCTCTAAGAAATAATTCCCTAAAACAGAAGATGAGAAAGCTACAACTTCATTCTTTTCTTCTAACTTAGTTACATTTTGCTTCATGTGAGGCTCCCTCAGTATTTTAATCTGATTTTTCCTATTCTGATATGGTAACCATAAATGAGACCAGTCTGTTGCGAAATAAACATTTAGTTTTGTATACTAGTCCCTGCTTAATATCAAACCATAAGCCTCAGGAATATCAACTACCATTATATCGATAAATTGACACACTCTAGGATCTGCTAACAATCTAATAAGCACATCTTTCATTTCTCCGATAACTCTAACAACAATTCTATCTAACTCTATGATCTGAGCTGGGGATGAATTTTGCTGCCCATTAATCCTTTTTCAAATTGACAATGGCATGACATTCGAGGAATCTCTAGAATCTACCAAATAGTTATGCACATTATGATTGAAAAATTCGAAAGTTAAGAGAAAAGGCAATGTTTGGGATTTAGATTTCCCACAAATACTAGCTTCATTTATTTCAGGATCTTCCTGAGTGCTTGCTAATGGAGTGCTAGATTGGGGATCAAGATCTTGTAACAACTTCTTTCGTTGTTGAGGCAAACTACACATATCAAATATGGAAATATTTGCTTTTGCTTTCTTTATGTCTTCGATTATATCATATTCCATGTCACATTCCTTTGCAACTTTTGGTTGATTTTCTGTTTTGTTTTAAATAACTTTCAGCTGCTTAGTTATTTCCACGTTTGCTTATTTGGTAGGATTTGGATTTCACTTAGGCTGCGGTGGAGTGATAGTGATATGCCTTTCAAATATTTCCTTGGAGACTTTAGGCTTGGGAGCAGTCAGGTTTGGATCAACGATTGGACCCTTGCTACGAGTAGTAACATTCACTACTGAAACTTGACTTTCTTCAGGGTCATCTTCAATTAACTTTGTTAAAGGCACCCAATCCCACAATACCATAGTGTTGTCTGGAGTGGGTTCTTCTTGTTCCAGGTTTTTTTATTCTTCAAAATCTTCCTGATCTTTTATTTGTGCATCCAGCATTTGGTTCATTACTAAATTCATTGAATTTATCCATTGGGGACAATTTTTTTCAGAATGTGGTTCCTGATGAAAAGTTTAGAAATGATCCATTCCTACTTCATTTAAATTCAAAACAATAGAGTTGTTTATAGGTGGAAGCGGCTGACCATTTTCCTCTTTTATCTTGTAGAACGGTTTAAATGGCTTTCTAGATGTGCTAGTTTCCTTATCCTTTTCTAGATATACAATTTTATTGGACAACTTTTGCATCATTTTAACCACGTTTTCCATATCTGCTGATGGCTCTTTTTTATTCGTGGTTAGCAATAGGGTTTTTTTAGTAGTTGTTGTTTTTGCTTCTACATACACGGAATTTTTAGCAATGCTATCTGCTTCTTCCTCTACCTTCTTGGCTTCCTCGAAGCTTTCTATTAAGGTAGTTTTCTTAGTTCTTTTGACAAACATTGCTATTGGAGGATCAAGAGCTGTTGTATAATACTCAACTAAAGATTATTTAGCTGGTCTAGCCACAACACTAAAATTATTTAATAACGTGGTAAATATTTGGTTGAAGTCTTGAACCTTCTCTTTCTTTTCCATTCTCATGGATAGTAATTCCTTCATAAGGGTAGCAACTGTCTTTTGTTTCCATATTTACCTAAGAAACACTTCTCGAATTCTTCCCAATTCGATATGGAACTAGATTGCAAGCTAAAGTATCAAGAAGATACCTTGGGTTCAAATGTATAGGGAAAGAGTCTACAGACTACATCCTTGTGTTGCATATTCAGAAGGCTTAGAGCCAAATAGAAGCTCTTAAGGTGATCTTCAGCAGAGATACCTTTCCCAAGATCATACTTGGGTAAAACCTTTTCTGGAATCTTAGGCAGATCATGAAATGGCCCAGCTAAATTTAGCATTGCTCTTGTTCTCCATGTGGGTATAGCCATGGCTCTATGTGGAGGATGTGGTGTAGTGTTATGTGGAGAATTACGTGGGGTATGAGGTTCCTCTAGATATGGAGGATTTTCAAATCCAATTTCTCCGAAAGGCTCTGTGATTTATTTCAAGGATAGATCAACCAATTATTCAAAGTTCTGAACCAAAACTGAATCTCTTATATATTGTGTTTCCCTTCTAGGGGCTCTTCTTCTGGGGAGTAAGGGAATTGCATTCAAACCACCAAGCTTCCTAACATAAGCATGGGCATGTCTCCTTAGATTCGCTACTTCAACAAAAGGGACAACGTACAACATTTCTTATTGTTCGATCTCAGAATTGGGATCTTCTTGATTTATTAATTCCAGATCTAAATTGTTTGTGATAGCTACTTCAAATGCGTCTTCAGTGGGATCTATTCTAACCGAAGGATCTCCTCTACCAGCCATGCACTAGTGGTCCTCCTTCTAGTGCCAAAAAGTGTTGATGCTCGGTAAGCAAGCCCAATTAGATCATTCATCGTTTGGTATGGGGAATCCGTCCGGTTAATGATCCAGCGACTGTGTAAGATTTAAATATTTGTGTTCTTTGTACTGGTTGTGTCCCGATCCACCATTTATGTATTTTAATTTTAAAGATGATATGCAAGATATCTAAACTAAATGCAGGTAATTAAGTAAATCTGATCTAAAACTGTTTAAGCAAATCTAATCTATCCTTGCAAGGAGCAAACTAAAAAATATGAGTAATAAACTGAAAGAAACATCCAAAGATCTCACAGATAACTATTTAATCATAAAGATGCATTTCTAGCAGAAGATAAAATATATCAAAGATAGCTTTGATTTAATTAAAACATTTCATTACTCATTTGAGGTAAACATCTTTGCACAGAAAATTATGAGAACATTCATCACCAAGAAGCAATTCATACCAGCAAAGAATGCTCTCATAGTAATGTATAAATGACATAGGAATAATCCAGTAGACATTCAACACATCCTTCAGGCAAAAACGCAGTCCCCTAGGCTTTCTTTAGGAAAAAATCGAGCTTCTTATATATGCAGCAAATCAATTCACGTACAAGACAAAAATGTCCTTTCACCTGCCAAAAGTCCTTTTATCATTCTCTATTCTTCTATACATAACTTTACAAAATGCTCCAAGAGCTGCCACATGTCCCCATCCCAAAGAATCTCTTAATTTGTCTTTTAATGCCCTTTACAAAATTGGAAAAAATCCGTAAATGTTTTTTACAAAAAAGAACAAAATCCAGCTGTCCTTTATTTTTACAACTGAATAACAAAAAAGCAAAACTCCTGCCTTATTACTAGACATCTATGAATTCCAGTTAGCTCCCGGATGGCGCCCCTGTTCCTGCTGGCACTTTTGTCCTAGATAACGCTCGTCACTCTGCTAGCGCTTTTTCAATAACTGGCTTATCTAATTCTGCTATATAACTCACCCAAATGCTTGTTTCTCGTATAACGGTGTTGGCAGGGGCAGGGAGCATGAAATTTCGGGAAATCACATGCTTGTCCAGTTTTGCTTCAATGTCCTGCACTTCTGATTTTGTAGTTTGGAGAATCTCTTGAAACATGTGGGCATGTATGGAGGGTTGTGTGATGCACTGGTGAAGATCATCCATTGTTAACACATCTATCTTCCTCACGTACTCCATCTCTATGTTTAGTTCACCTTTCAATTCAGGCGAGCGCTACTCCTTGCTCGAAAAGTCTTCAAGAGTCCAAGGTATCACCATTTTGCACTTTTCATGAGTTTCATGGATCATTTGATAGAGACTGTTGCATCTTTCGATAGTGGCTTGGATTACAGAGCTTAATTTAACACCATAGTTCTTGCAGAACTCCACGAAGCCTATATCTTCTTTAAACTCGGATATGGATTTGAGAGGGAGGTGCTTGGGGAATGCTGACTTCCCCTCTCTCAACTAAATATGCTTTCCAATATCTTCTTTTACACACGCATATTTCTTCTTGATCCTGATGGCTTCGGAGTTAATTTCCTTCACCATGTCCACCATTTCCTTCAACTTGCAAATTTCTTCAGTAAGAAGTTCCTGTGACTCGTGCATTTGCTTCAGTATGTCATAGGATGCTCATGAAAGGGGCTTAAATCAACTGCCTTGCTGCTTGCTTGTTCTAACTTCTCTGTCATCAGTTCTTTCTCTTCTTCCAATTGAATTATTTTGACTTCAAAATCATTCTCCTCTCCTTCCACTATCATCATCTAGACTGCCAAGGTTTCCTTTTCTTCTTTCCAGTGCTGATACTTATCTAACAATTCCTTTTGTTCTGATAGTAGGAGGTCATATTTCTTCACCATTAATTATCTATAAGCCTATTCATTTACCAGAGTAAGTTGTAACATGCGAACCCTCTTCCTGCTTGCATCCAACACATTTACTCTCTTGTGTACATTATCTTCGCTTGCCTTGGCAGCAGCTACAATATCGGATGCCATAGCCTCAGGAGCATTCTGTGTGCCCTGCATGACAGTGGTTTCTTGCTTGGTAATGATGTCCGAGTGGAAAGGCTTCTTCATTCTTGTCTCTGTCCTTTGTACAATAGATTTCATTTTCTTGTCAAAAACAAATTTGTCCCAATGGGTTACATTATGATTCTTTGATGGAGTAAAAGGGACAAGTGGAAGATCTTCTATAGGGATTTCATCTTCCACGGGTGGGGTCTGAACCATCTGGGATGAGTCTATGTCCATGTCCTGCATATTTGAGCCCTAAAATTTTGCATCATCTAATTTTCCTCTTCGACCTTCAACTGTCTCTCTTCTTCTTCGGCCTTCAGCTGCTTATCAACTGCCTCTCCTTCCTCCTGCTCCTTGGTGGCCTCTTCCTTTCTGATATTTTCTGAATCCTCATCTCGAAGCCTTTGAGCTTCTTCCTCTCGAAGCCTATCTTCTTGCTCCTGAAGCCTATCTTCTTGCTCCTTCTATTGCTTTGTTGCTGCTTCCCTTTGGAATTTTTCAACCTCATCCTTGAGCCTCTGCTCTTCCTTCGTCGAAGCCTCGGCTTCTTCTTTCTCTCTCCATAGTTTTGCTTCCTTAACAGCTTGGGATGTAGTGGAACTAGTGCCAGCTCCACTTTTGAGGTGAAGGCATCTTTGGAGTTCGGTCATATTGTTGACCCCTCTGAATCCTTCTTCGTCTTCATCAAAATAGTGGGCATATTCAAAGTGTGCATTGACAATTCTGCAATGATCTGCAGCCTTATTAAGCCTGTCATTCTTTGCGAAAATCCTTTCTCCAAAGTGAAATTCTCTTAGCTCTTGGACAAACTCTTCTGCCGAGTTGAGTTTATAAAACTTATATGCTCCGACATAGAAAGGTAAAGCTAGGAAGGAGGCTTTCTTCAATTTCTTTAGGATATGACGAACTCCATCTATAAACACATGTCTCACTGCCTCTTTGTGGACCATGAAATAAGTAACAGACCCTGGTAAAAGAAGGGGTGGCTTGAAACATCCATACATTATTATGTAGGTCTCTTCTTCTGATAGATAAACATCCCCATACTTTTCCATGAATGCCATGGCATTCTTAGATAGGAAACTGGGTTCTACATTTAACATTGGTTCATACAATGGCATGATTAATTCTTCACGGATGATCTTGTAATGCCTTTTGTAATTATGGGCCAATAAGATAATATAACCAATATAAACTGGGGTGTCGGCCTTGTTCCAAATGCATCATAACCTTGGGAATGGATGCCTTTCCAGAATACAATCCATAAGGTATGATGACATGTAGAAATCTAATTTTCCCCAGGACAGCCCTTCCTTAGCAGCAACTATGGCTGACGATATATTATCCGAGAGGATGTCTGCCCAATTGAACACCATGCCTTTGAATGCTACATAGTGGATTAGAGGGACCCAATGCAGCTTATAAGTGGTTCCATCAGCTCTGCCAAAAATTATGCTTAGCATGAGGGAAAAAATTTCTGAAAGGAGGCCTTAGTTCCTAGACTTCATAATCATCACTATCCTTCACCCTCAGCTGCCTGCCTTGAATTAACAATTTTCTGGCCATTTCCACGTATTCCATGTTGAGACCTTCGAGCCATGCATCGTTCAACAACTGTTGAGTGCGGGGAAACTTGTAAGTTGTTGAAATATGGGATGGGTGGAACGAGGCGAATGCTTCTCCTTTGCTGTTGGATAAGACCCTCGATTCAACGTCTGCATGTGTTAGAATCCAACCAATGACTTCCACGCAGGGAAAGAGTTTTGGGCGCATTGTTGCCTTAGTGATGCCAAAGATTCTAATGTTCTGGTACAAGTACATCTCTTCCAGGATTGATCTGGGAATTTCTTGGTCTCTAATCATGTGATGCAAATATCCCCACTGGAATTTAGGCGGAATGCACATAGCTATTTTGGTATCTTTGTATACTGTCTCAACCCTTGCCTCCTTGATAGCTTCACCATCCGACTCGAGTTCAAAGACTTTTCCCTTCCTCTTGCCACCTTTCGGCATTGTGGTTGAACCTGGCCAAAACTACACATGAGTAGATACATGATAAACTAAAAATGCAAAACTGAGTATTGAACCGAAATTCATCAAAACAACAAGCTTAGTTTAGGCAGGGAATAGAGATACAATAATAGCAAATTTCCTTGAAAATAATACCGTGTCTCAAACTTTTAGACCTGAAATTAAATGTGTATAAGGAAAACCAACAAAGTTTTTGCTAACATAATAGACAAAGCTAGTTTCCCCTTCTTTTTATTACTGCCAAATAGGAGAGGGCGAGACTCGTGACGCTACTACTTGACTCTTGAGCTAGCAAGCTTGGGGTGCTCATAATAGGGTGTAAACAAGGACAGATGAGCAATTAGGTCAAATGTTGTTGAGTGCGTCGGTTTGGGTCACTAGAGCTCGAGCTTGGGAGGCTGATGGGATAGAAAAAAACCAAAAAAAAAAGGGGCTAGCTAGGCGTTCTAAAAAGGATTCGGGAACAACCAACCAGGGTGCAGAAAAAAAAAGCCCAAAAGGGATAAAAAGGTGGCCGAGGCGAGGATAACGAAACAATATTAATGCGACTAAAACCACAACTTTAACCATAAAAACCAAAAGGCTCGAAGGAAAAAACTTATTTGGCAATAGATGATTGCATTCGAAGTGGACGATGGGATACAAACCTATCTATACTCGACTGGCTAGCTTGACCTCAAACGGGGTTCTTTGAAAAATTAAAAAAAAAACAATAATAAACCCCAATCACCAACTTTTTATATATAAAATCTCACACATGCGGGTATTAATCTCAACGTGATGGGGTGGTTGTGCACATTAAAAACGTCGTTATGACGACGCGACTAGGGTCCTTTCGATGTTGTTTTGGCATTAATTGTGAGCTGTCAAACGAAATCTTTCAACGAGTTGGAGTGACAACATCGGTGACATTGGCTGAGTGCTTCCGCAACGAGCGCACCTTGGCGAGTTCAACGTCAGCTTGAAATTGGCCGCTTGCTATCTCGTTTCGGCGACTCTTCCTTTGTTTCGCCACTTGCCTCTACATCACTTCTTATTGGCAGGACTTAGGGTTCAGATGCGATAGTTTTGGCTAAACCAGATGAGTTCTGCCGGAGAAGCTTTGAAAAGAGCTTAAGTTTGACGAAGTGTTTAGTCGATTCGGATTGTGTCTATGGGTTATGTCGGAGTAACTTGGCGTGTTTCACCGTGACGTAAAAATTAGAAAAAGACAAAGCAAAGGCCGCGTTTCGAATGATCTGTGCGAGTTGGAGCGACGATTGTGGCAGAACTGGGTGAGTTCACCCGAAACATGATGAATTTAAAACTTAACCAAAATGCCCGCGTGTTGCAGTGCAACTTGATGAGTTTTGACAAAATGGGAAAAGTTCTAAAACTTAACAAAAAGGCCCAAAATTTGCGGCCGAACTTGGCGAGTTGTGCCCCCATTTCAGCTATGAGAGCTGAGTTTTACATAGAAGAAAAAACAAAAAAAATAGGCTTGAGGACTTGCTTTCTCTAGAAAACTAAGTACAAAAGACCTTCCAAGAAAGGACTTGACTTCTCTAAGCAAACCTTTCTAAAAACAAGAAGGAGGGGCCCCAATATTTACAAAATTTTGGGGCGTATGTTGCAGCAACAACAACTGGCGATTCCTTGGTTAACACAGATCTCTAAAACAAGCTCTCCTTAGGGGCATAAAACTTACAAACTACTAATTTATATGGGTAACAAAATATCTTCATAGTTAAGCTTCTGTCAATGCAGTGATCACTCTCATCTTCATGGTCATTTTGGGAGAAGGAAACTTAGAATCATACTTCTTTGCAACTCTCTTAGGTCCAGAGTATGGAGTTCATTTTGAAATTCTGTCTTCTAGATGTCAACTAATAAAGACTCCACAGGATCGTAACAATATCTCACAGACATATTCGTTTGTTCGCCATTCCCATGCTATTTGCATCCTTTTGGATGTTTCTTGATTGACGACTTTTGCCGTTTGAGCCTTCCAAAAATAAATTTATTCAACTTCCATATTTGATTTAGAATCTTCAATCCATAGTGTCCTTTTGTGTGAGCGAGAGATTTATTTGATTATCACGCTTCACGAATGAAGAAGAACCTTGCTGGGCTTATTTATTTGAACAACTTCCTTAATTGAATCTACTTTGCTTTTCTCTGCCGTTCTTTAATTGAGGTGAGAATTTATGGAAATCATACGATTTAATATAAGCTCTTTGGCTTTTATTTGCAGCATGGGATCATTTTAAATACCATACATCTGTGAGACATGCTTCCTCTCCATGGGTCTATCACATCCATTACTATATTTTCATTCATCAGATCATTGTTGATCTTATCTACAAACTACTACAAGGACTAAAACATGGCTTGTATGGTGTCCACATCCACTTGGATCATATTTTATTTTGTGTCCTCCATGTCACCCTAGTTGCTGGGGTTTCTCTAGTTGATTTGGTTGCTTTGGTTATGGGAGTTTACCATTGTTGTTGAAAAGTGTGTCAGGTCCACACAAAAGGGTTATAAGAGATGTATATCAAAGTGATCAACATGGAACAAGGAATCTGTTGAGATAGGTCACAAATAAGGGTTTCTAAGACAACTAAAACAGAGTTAGACATATATATCAAAATGATCATCACAATACAAGGTTTCGTTTGAGATAGGTCACAAATAAGGGTTTCTTGGACCCCCCTCCCCCCTTTAGAATGATAGGGCTATTTTCCCTTGTCAAATTGTATTGTGATAACATAATTTCCAAATTCACACTAGATGAAAAGATAAAGGAAATTCACATGGCCTCCCATAGATAATATGGTTGCTGAACTAACCGCTCAATCAAAATGAATAACTTTCACTAATAAGTTATAGAGATAAGGGTTTCTAGGGACTTTAGGGTCCTAGATACAAGGGATTTCCAAGTACTATAACTCTCAGATATACATATGAGGGCCAACAATAGTACTTGGAATAATATCGCATTGTGATAACTAAGGAGGCTCAACCATTCCCTTAGCCATGCTACCTAATTATATAGGTATATGGGAGTATCTTCCTGAGCTCTATGCTTGGTGCCACTATAGAAACAAAATGCTCAATTGGATGTTCTACAAATAGTTGCAGGTGATCTAGGGCACTTTTGAAATATCCAAGGGTACTTGGAAATGATATTTTGTGTGCAAGTGTTTTCTAATGTGGTACTACTCGAAGGGGTACCAACCTGAATTACAGTGGCATTCAACAATTGTACCAACCGAGGGTAAAATATGACTAAGTACCAATTGTTATATTCCATTTTTTGTATAATTAATGAGTGATATAATACATATAGGCTATTTGAATATGTCTAGGATGCAATTCAAATTGTTCCTCTAGTGCATGAGGTCATAGTTAGGATGAACTAGAGCAAGAATTCCCTTTTGTTAGCCATGAAAACTCTTCGAGGGAAGTTAACAACCCCATAACCACTCCTAGTGGACTTAGTCACCTAAGTGCTAGGAGCAATTGAGTGTAGGTTCATGCATGTTTTCCTCATCCCTAAAAAGACTCAACTAATCTGCTAGTGGATTTAAAATAAACTTTAGATTCAACTAGAACTTAGGACTTTGAATAGTGTAGGAACCCATTTTTTACTCCCCAACTCTAATTGTAGAGTATCTTTCTTGATCTATAAATGTTCTCATATCCTTCAACGAATGCCAATGGAAACAAAGGAAACTTCATCTAACATCTATTTCAAAGTTGCAACAACCTTCAAGGTACAAGTTTACTTTGAAATTACTTTATTTGAATGCCAAATAGATGTAGATGCTTTAAATCTATTAGAGGGTTATTATGTCATTTAGAAAAAATCAACAACAAAAAGATTACCTTTACACTCCTTAAGTATGTTTCTCATGTCAAATATTGGCGGGATGGTTACTAGGAAAAATATAGTGAAGATGAATATACAAGTAAATTCAATACATAAGCTATTTCGGTGGTTTCTTCAATTCTTTCAATTTTAGAAACTATGATGACTGGTATAGGAGATAAGAAACTTTGTGCTATGATAGAGAACAAATAGTGTCAGTACTTCACCAATATGGTTTATAACTTGCACTCAATGTTGGGTATTAGAGACTCCAAATGGAACTCGGTTCCAAAGTGCTATAGTATCTTACACAAGTACATCCAAACAAAGATGTATTTCCTTTGCATCTCCTCATTGGGAGTTTCTTATCAATATGCTGTCAAAATCGATAAAAAATTAAGTAGAGGAATAAGCAAGATTTTGGGTCTACAAATAAACTGAAATAGAATCATGGAAAAGGTGGCCCTAACTCATAGAACAAATGAAAAAGTAAACATACCCAAACTCATTAAAACTAGTCAAATATGTAGGTAATAAAAGGTAACAACAAGTTAAAGAATGACAATGGAAAGGGGGTGAGTTCCATAAAACACCCCTAGCACAAAACTGATGAATATATCTTGAAATAGTCAATGTTGGATGAGATGAAAGCCTTAGATATAGAATCTAGATTGGAATTTGAATTAGAGAAATATAAGGGAAATTGGATCATCATTGGCATCAAAAGCCATCATTGTAAGTACAATGATCCAACCAGAAGAGCTAGAGGATTCATAGGAATGGGAGTTTCTCTTTAATTCATAAATGTGGCTAAAAGGGACTCTACTACATTTCGTTATTGATAGTTGTAGCTAGAATAACTTGATCTTAGACAAGTTCATCAAAAGGTTGAAACTGCTAACAACACCAAACCCTCATCCATACTCCATTGATTGGTTAGGAAAGGGATGAGGCATCCATGCGAGTTAATAATGTTTTATATCCTATGGAAAGAAGCCCTTTAAATATGAGACACTATGTGATAATTACTCACTTGAATTTTTTGATGTTCTTTAGGACAACCCTATATGTGTAAATGTCATGTTTTTTATGAGTCTAGGCCCCTTACTACCATTATTACTTTGGGGGACAAAATATACAGACTACCCAAGGTAGTTATGATTACTATAGGTTCCTTGATCTTGGAAAAGTAGTGCTATAAGGTAATCTCTCATACTAGTAATTTGTCCTTTTTGTGGTTTGGTTAAAAGGTGAGTGTATGGTCATTCTAACTACCATAGCATCAACATGAGGCCTCTTTACACAATAGAAGCATGTGTACAATACTGTATAGGAATGCACACAATCTTTGCTTCACCTAAATGGGTTCCTTTGCACTTCCAAGCCAAATATTCAACTGATTTTGTACATGGTGCTCCTTTACCTGATGGAAAAATATACAAAATATCTATTCTAAAGAATGAGGAAATAAAACCTCAAATTCAAGAGATCATCCAAAAGAGCCACACTTGATCAACCTCCTCAACTTGTGGCAGCCCACTTTTGTTGGTGTAGAATAAGGAATTTACCTGATAACTCTATATTGATTAGAAAGCCTTTAAAAAAATCACCGTCAAGATCCAACACCCAATCCCATGGATTGATGGTATTCTTTATTAGCCTAATGGTGTCAATTTCTATAGTAAGATTGATATGGAGTTAGGATACAACCTTGTCCTAATTGGAAAAACTAATATATGGAATACAACCTTCAAGACTAAAGAAGGCCCTTTTCAGTGGGTGTTCATAGACTTTGGCTTGACTCATTCTCCAAAAACATTCAGGAGGATGGTGGATCATATCTTACGAAAATTCATAAAAAAAAATTTGGTCATATATTTGGACGACGTCCTCATATTCAACATAAATTGGGTAGAACATTTACAACACATTTATCATATATTGAGAACCCTACAACAACACAAGGTATATGCCATGTAGGACAAATGATCTTTTGGCATGGAGAGAATTCAATATCTGGAATGCATCATGGATGAACGTGAGGTGAATGTGAAACCGACTAAGATCTAATTCATTCATAATTATCCAACGTCGATGACTATTGAGGGTGGATCTAAATCCAAGTTCACTTGGGGTGCATCATAACAGAAAAAATTTAAGGATTTGAAATGATGCCTCTACTAGGCACCAACACTCACCCTACTAGACCCGACCCTTTGATATTGAAACCGACTGTTTCGATTATGTCATCAGTGTAGTCCTCACTTAGTACATAGATTCAATGTCTTATCATAGTGAGACACTCTTTGATGCAGCTCATAGGTACCCCACCTATGACAAGGGGATGTACTCCATTAGGAAAGCCTATCACCAATGGAAACATTATATCCCAAGGAAGGAGAAAATCATCCACACTAATCATAATCCGCTACATTTCATGCAAATGTAGGGAAAGTTACATAATGGCTACATGCCTGCAATATTTCCACCTGAACATCAAGTACAAGAACAGAAACACAAATTGCATTGTAGACTGCATCAATGAACCTTCAATTTCAGCACTAGCTACTATGACAAACTCTTGTAGATATGATATATTTGGGTGGCCCCAATTATATGAAATCGACCCTAAATTTTCTATTACATATCAAACATTATGCAAAAGAAGAACAATCTCAGATTTTCATCTCGAGGATGAAGTTTTATGACATTTGGACCACCTATGTGTTCCTTGAATTGAACATGAGAATCAAATTTGGTAGGCACACTATAGTCAAGTGGTAGGGGAAATTTGATGTGGAGAAGACAGTGGAAGTACTGAAAAAGTAATTCTATTGGCCAAATATCCTACATCACGTAGACATGTATATTAGATCAAGCACCACATGTGATATTTCCAAACCTGCCATCAACAAGCAAGGGTTGTACACTCATTTTCCTACCCTAGAGAGACCTTCAGATTTTGTCTCCATGGGATACATGTACATCCTACCATCAACCAAGCATGGAAATGACTATGTATTTTTGGTTGTTGACTGGATCTCTAAGATTGCCATTTTTATCTTCCTATAAGAAGAGCATCATAGTAGAGGCCATTTATAAGCTCTTATTCAATCATGTTTGGGTTCATTTTGGCCTCCCATGGACCATTATTTCAGATCGAGATAGTAGGTCCTTGAGTGACTTTGGTCTAGCCTATGGCTAATGATGGACAACAAGATGACCGAATTGACTACCATCTATCCCTAAACCAATGGAAAGACAAAGGTAGTCAACATGATGATTGTGCGTATCTCAAGAATGTACAACTCCAAACATCCATGTACATGGCATAAGATCCTTCCTTATGTATATCGTAGCTAAAAAATGTGCCTCATAGTTCTATTGGCCATATTCCTTTTCAATTTTATTTGGGGTTCCAACCATTGGCCTTAATTGATGTAGAATTTCCCATTGCATATAGATAGGAATAATTCTCCCAACCTCAAAACTGAGGCCAATAAAGAAACAAATTTATTGAATGGATCTAAAATCTCATTTAACAAGCCTGTGATATTTTGTAGAAAGACAATTCCAAGTACAATCAATGCCAGTATTGGCATCGAGTTCCACACACGTTCTAGGTGGGAGATAAGGTATGAATGCATCTATAGAAAGAGCATTTCATAGGAACTTATCAATAGCTCCACCCACTTATACCATAAGTTGGTGATGGGCCTTATGCCATCACCAAGGTTGTGGGTGACAATGATTTTGAGTTAAGTAATTTCCCCTTTCCTCCACTAGTAGAAAAATGGGTGATAAATGACCAGATGACCAAAAATGTTAGTCAGCATGTAAAATAAATGACTAAAACACCAAAAACGTTTGTCACCACAATGTCTTTAAGTGAAATATGACCAATTTTAAGCAATTTTAAGTGATTACAACTAAAGATGACTAAAATAAATGACTAATTTAGTCATGGGATAAAAAATATGACTAATTTAGTCATGGGATGAAAAATACAACTAGATAGTCTAAGTTAATAATTATATAAGATGTCCTACTTATCAAATACTTCCTTATATGTCACACACAGATTAAAATTGTCTATATATAATATAATATCAGATTTTATAATTATATATAATATGTTTCTATATTTATCTAGATATATTAATATTATCATTGATTTAATAGACCTATTTAGTTTGGAATGACTAATTAGTTTGCATTGATGGCCATAAAGGGAATAAATCTCCATGATATTTAACACGCTCCATTTACTTCGCAGTATAGTGTTGATGCTCAACATTGACATGATTCTAAAGTGTCAAAACATGACACCATAGGAGAACCTACTGAACGTTTTTGAAAGATCATTCCATGATTTGTACTGTCACATCTAGTTCAATGTGCTTATCATGTCCATATCTTATTTCACCATTTCTTTTGTATTATCCCTTTGACAAACCCGATAAATTGCATCATGTGCATTATCATAGTGTGGTTAAGTTGAGTCTTGGATATTTGTCGCCTTTCCCTCTGGGTATCGTCATTTCATGAAGTTGGTTTCACTGTGTTCGGCTCGTCATAATGGTCGTGTCCATATTTTGTTTGAACAAATCCGTTGTCATTTGACCCTCTCAACAGTCTATTAAAGTTTCGGCAAGTTCATGTATTTTGCATCATGTTAGCTAAAAATTGTCAATTTCACAACCTCTATTAATTCTCTATATGCATCCATTCATCATGATGTTCCTTATGTCCAAGTTCGAAAAGTTCTAAAGTCCACCTCAAGTACCTCCCTTACAAAAAATCATCAATATCCTCCATTTTGAAAAGAAAAAAATTCCTCCATTTTTTTAAAAATCCTTGTGTTCCCATCTCTTCGAATAATAATAATATTTTTTATGTCCTCATAATCCCTAACACGTTCGCTTTCTCTTTTCCATTTAAAATAAAGAAATGATAAAAAAACTCTCATTTTCCCTATATCCTTATTAACATTTCTCTTTTCAACCATTTTTAATATCTTATATAATTATTATATATATTTATATGATTAATATATGTAGTACTATATTAATATTAGTATTAACAAATATAAAACAAGAATATAAACAAAACAAATATATGTAGTATATTAATATGTAGCTTATTAATATTAATATTAGTATTTATGCATATGATTTACATAAAAAGGTAAGGGTACTTTGGTATTTGAACCCAAAAGAGAACTATGAAGCTAGAATACAAGGTAGAAGACGGGGACGAACTTGAAATATAAGGCCTCAACACACATTGAAATATTCTGCAAAAACACTCCCTTGTGTAGGGAGCCACTGTGGGATGGGCCAGGCCTGAGGTTTGGTGCCTACATTTTGACCTGCTGCTGGTGTTGATGTATATGCAACTTCGGAATGTATTTCACATATATGTATATTGTATTCCTATAGAGATGTTATTATTCCTCTGTACGGAAGTGGTTGTATTCCTATAGAGATGTTATTATGTCATGACCCAAATTTGGAATTGGGTCACAATGGCCTAATTACATTAGCCATATTCATTAGAGTTTGTAAAATTGATGTTAAGGGTCAAATAATTGCCGAGGAAAATTACTAATTTCCTAGGTTTGGGGTGGAAGCTTTGGGATACGGAATAAGGGGGATAATAAATGATGTTTAGACATTAGAAGGATTCAAGTATTTAATAAATAGAGTGAATAAATAAATTCAAGAGAAATCCTAGGTGACAAATGGTTTTGGAGACATATGGAGGATGTGGGACCCACACTAGCTTGATTTTTCATAATACATGGTATCTCTCTTTCGCAAATTCGAATTAATGGGAATGTGAACACTCTTGGGTGAGTTGGTAAGTCATAACACATGTCATTGAGCATCTTAGGTCGAATTGGGAAGGATTGGTAACCTCCATGGAAGATAAAGAGTCAAAGTGGAAGTTTGTGGACACTTGGGCTAGATTCCCTAGCCCCTATGACACCAATGATGGAGCATCTATGACAACTATGACAAATTGCAGACCTGACCTCTGACATCTGACCAATATGACATGTCAGCCCCAAAAATAGGCTCAAGGAAGGCGAATTTGGGAGTTGGAGAAGCCAAAGAGACTCAAAATCGAATTTGGGAGAAGATGGAAGGTTGGAACTAGGAGACAAGTGGCAAATGTAGAATATTTCCTAAATGGAAATCTATTGAATCTATTGAGAGGATTTCGACCCTTAGAAGTCTAATGTTGATTATAAAATGTAAAAATTAAGTATGAGAATAGCTTTTGATCATTTGTAGAATTTGCAATTGCATTTGTGTAGAGGGAGAGCTAGTGGATGACTAGTTTCTTGCCTTAGCCAATTTCGAGGGTGAAAGATTCCCATCCAAGTTGGTAATTGGAAAGGCCATTCAGACCTTTCATTTGGAGCTTTAATGGAGTCTTTATTTGCAGGTTTAAGCTACAGGGCAGCTCATGGTTTCTTCTATTGCAGCACATTCTCTCAACCATTTCCAATTTTGATGGCATATTCTTGATCCTTGAGGGAGGGCGTTTTTGGTGAGCTATTGTACTCTTTGGGGGAGATTTTCATGCCCCATTTATTTTTTAATATGAATTAAATACTCTGTTCTTCATCTCCAGAAAGTTTCAGGTTGAAATTCCAAGTGGAAATGTATAAATCTCATTTTTAATGGAAGAACAATGCCATTTCCCCACTACCTTGTTGTGAACCAATGGATTGATGATGATTTCGAATGAATGGATGATTATCTAATGAATTTGTTATTAATGGACTACCATGGATGTATTTTACAAGTTTCATGTAATGTACTTGAGCATTTGAAGTATTTTTACTCAGTTTAATTGCATTGGGAGAAGAAATAGTGCCATTTCTCCAAGGGTCGAATTGGTGATTTTTGCAGTTGAATGGGAGAGGGTGAGAACAGTTGTAATAAACCATTAATGGTTCATATGAGACCTTAATAACATAATTAACACATTACATACCTCTGTTCAAAAATTTGAGTGGGTTTGGAGGCATTTGGGAAGCCATTTTTAGTACTTACCTTAGGGGGATTTGAACCCCAAATTACTAGTAAAATTGCATACTTGGTGCAGAATCTTAAGAGAGTTTGCAGAGGTCTTTTGGTGGCCATATGTTATCCCTGAACATCATATTCAATTCCTAATATCATTCACACACCTTCCTTGAAGATTTGAAGGCATTTGGAGTCAATTTGAGACCTAGAGACCAATACTAGTCAAAGGGAAATCACTAGTAAAGTTACCTACATTGACTAGAATTGAAATAGTATTTGCAGAAGTGTTTTAAAGGTACAAAGGCATCCCTGAAACGCATATTTATGTTCTAATATCATTCATATACCTTCTCAGAATATTTGGGATCATTTGGGGCAAATTTGGGACCTAGAGATCGAAACTAGTCAAAGGTCGAACCAAGGAAAAAAGTGGAAAATTGCAATTTTAATAAAATTCCTAACAAGGGACATTACAGTGGTATCAGAGCATGGTCCTTGCACCTGTGTATTAAGTACATATATTCAAGAATAATTGGCATCCATGTCTTACTATTATGATGAATCCTATGAGTATAATTCTTATGAGGAATATGCAGATGCGTATGAGCAATATGAAGCAGAATGTGAATGGTATGAGGAAGAGGTGCCATCATGCAACACTTCTAAAAATTTCAAGAGAAATGAAGATTATTCTTATGACTTTAAATCTGATGAATATGAGTGTGTCACACCAAGCAAGGATAATTCCATGAGTGAGTTCCAAAGATGGAGAGCAAAATATAAAACCTTGCCCCAACAATATCAAAAATATCAAGAATATCTTGCTTTTAGCAAAAATACACAAAATGCCATGTCCTTTGAATACTATGCTGAACATGTTTTTGAAAATAGGCCCAAAAATGAAGATGTGGAGTTAGTGAAGAAAGGTTTATGCCCTTCTTGTAAAAACCCTTGGAGCGAGTATCATATATGTGTGCATGAAATGATGTCCTCCTTGAGGAGAGCTTTTGAGATTTATTCAAGAAGAGATTCCAAATATATTGATCCTAAGGAAAACAAGGGGCAAAATGCATCATCTTGCTTTAAGAAGCAAAAGGAAGAGACATCACAAGAGCATGAAGAAGATTCTATCGAAAATATGGAAGATCATTTTGAGACACCTTCTAGCTTAGACATGAACCAAAGAGCATCTACTGATGGATGCTTAAACTATGAAGGAATACCCACTGATGGGTGCTCACACATCTATGTTGGTGACATAGAGATCACTTTTGAAAGTGTTGCTGCAAGCCCAAGTTCCATTAAGCATGATAATGAATACCTTGCAGTAGTTGAAGAAGAACCAAGATCAACTTCCTCATCACCACTTGAGCTTCATCAAGTTGGTCCAATAAAAAATGAAGAAGATGAGGAGGTTCATTTGCAAGAGCCTCATTTTCTTGAAGGGTCCTTAAAGATGAATGAAAATAAGATCCAAGAGTCCCTCACCATTCTCCATGACACTCAAGCATTGGTGTCAAATTCTTGTTGAAGAGCTACTTCATTGGAGGAAACATCCTTCCTTGAAGACATGGAGAAGATTCAAAGAGCAATGTGCCACATCAAAGGTAATTTCATGTCTTTGCTTTTTGATAGAAACCATTTGTTTGAGCTTAATGAATTGTTACATGATGCATACTTGAAGAATAATGAGGATATTCATAAGCTCACAATTCAAAATGAGCAACTTCTTGAAAAGTTGCAAGATACTTGTTTTTCCTCCTATGTTTCAGATTGTCAAATGGTAGATTGTTTGGAGGATTCTCATGACATGGTGGATCATGAGAAATGTGGGAATTTGAATGTGCTTAATGTGTTTGAAGATGAACTTGAAAAGATCCAAACACTTGATGTGGTGGAAGAGGAACTTGAATTGTCTCTTGATGAAGCTTATGCAATTTTTAAAGAAGAGCATGATTCCTCTACATGGGAACCAATCTATGACAAAGGTTTCCCACTTTTGAAGGAGCTGCATGATACTACCCAGATGGATCCTTCCCATGATGAAACTTCTGCACTTTTTGATCATTTGGGTGAGTTAGTTCATTCTCCTACATCCTACAATTCCATGTTTTGCAGTATTAGTCTCAATGAAGTATGGGTGAAAGGGTTCTTTTTGATGGTGCCACATGAGGAGTATGGAACTCCTAGATTTACCTTTCATGATGACATGGTTGGAGCACATTCTTATTCACATTTGCAGCAACATTATTTGTCACTTTATGATGATGCAAACCTACATGGATGCACCTATGATATGCATTTGAGTCACTTGAATACTCATGGTTCTTCTTGCTCAACATTTGATTCATTTGATATTGGAGGAACTTCATCCAACACTTGGGAGAATAGACTTATGATTGGAGAACATTTTTGTTGGCAGCCACATACTTTGTTATATTTTTATGATTCTCACATTCATGGATGTATGGGTGAGACTTCTTTGAGTCATTTGAAGTCTCATTGTTTTTTCTGCTCATTATTTGGTTCAGATTTTAGTGGAGATTCTTCATTCACTTCTTGGATGAAAGAATACATGGCTGAATATTTTGATGCATATCACATCCTTTTAGAGCAGCATTATAGGACATGGGATCCTCACCTGTGTCATTGAAGAAAATTTGATTGGTCACTTGAAGCTTGTATGCACTTGGAAAATGGTGGTCTACTTGCTTGGAGGTATAAGCACTTTCATGACTCTTTGATGAAGCATATCCTCGATGTACATTTTCATTATGTTGTTATTTACTTTGATGATATATATTTGGTACTCATGATGTTTGGAAAAATGCATACAAGAAAATGGGATCCAAGAATCCTCTTATCTAATGGTGTAGGTTGGAGAGCACTCTTAATTGTTGGGGTGCAATACAAGCAATGGCACCCTGGAATAATTTTTGTCTCATTGGTTTCATTTTTTGGGGGGAAGCAAGCAGTATGGGAGATGGATTCCCCACTTAATAAAGTGATTTTAATCAGATTAGTGTAGCAACAAGCATGGTGGTTCCTCTCTAAAATATTCATGGAAACTCAAAGACTCAAGGTTTGGCAATTCAATGGCAACTTCAAAGAATTTTACAGAAAGCAGGTTCTTCAACACCCATGTTTGAAATTGCTTGAGGACAAGCAATATTGGGAAGGGAGGATTTTTCATGACCCAAATTTGGAATTGGGTCACAATGGCCTAATCACATTAGCCATATTCATTAGAGTTTGTAAAATTGATGTTAAGGGTCAAATAATTGCCAAGGAGGAAAATTACTAATTTCCTAGGTTTGGGGTGGATGCTTTGGGATACGGAATAAGGGGGATAATAAATGATGTTTAGACATTAGAAGGGTTCAAGTATTTAATAAATAGAGTGAATAAATAAATTCAAGAGAAATACTAGGTGACAAATGGTTTTGGAGACATATGGAGGATGTGGGACCCACACTAGCTTCATTTTTCATAATACATGGTATCTCTATTTTGCAAATTCGAATTAATGGGAATGTGAACACTCTTGGGTGAGTTGGTAAGTCATAACACATGTCATTGAGCATCTTAGGACTAATTGGGAAGGATTGGTAACCTCCATGGAAGATAAAGAGTCAAAGTGGAAGTTTGTGGACACTTGGGCTAGATTCCCTAGCCCCTATGACACCAATGATGGAGCATCTATGACAACTATGACAAATTGCAGACCTAACCTCTGACATCTGACCAATATGACTTGTCAGCCCCAAAAATAGGCTTAAGGAAGGCGAATTTGGGAGTTGGAGAAGCCAAAGAGACTCAAAATCGAATTTGGGAGAAGATGGAAGGTTGGAACTAGGAGACAAGTGGCAAATGTGGAATATTTCCTAAATGGAAATCTATTGAATCTATTGACAGGATTTCGACCCTTAGAATTCTAATGTTGGTTATAAAATGTAGAAATTAAGTATGAGAATAGCTTTTGATCATTTGTAGAATTTGCAATTGCATTTGTGTAGAGGGAGAGCTAGTGGATGACTAGTTTCTTGCCTTAGCCAATTTCGAGGGTGAAAGATTCCCATCCAAGTTGGTAATTGGAAAGGCCATTCAGACCTTTCATTTGGAGCTTTAATGGAGTCTTTATTTGTAGGTGTAAGCTACAGGGAAGCTCATGGTTTCTTCTATTGCAGCACATTCTCTCAACCATTTCCAATTTTGATGGCATATTCTTGATCCTTGAGGGAGGGCGTTTTTGGTGAGCTATTGTACTCTTTGGGGGAGCTTTTCATGCCCCATTTATTTTTTAATATGAATTAAATACTCTCTTATTCATCTCCAGAAAGTTTCAGGTCGAAATTCCAAGTGGAAATGTATAAATCTCATTTTTAATGGAAGAACAATGCCATTTCCCCACTACCTTGTTGTGAATCAATGGATTGATGATGATTTCAAATGAATGGATGATTATCTGATGCATTTGTGATTAATGGACTGCCATGGATGTATTTTACAAGTTTCATGTACTGTACTTGAGCATTTGAAGTATTTTTACTCAGTTTAATTGCATTGGGAGAAGAAATAGTGCCATTTCCCCAAGGGTCGAATTGGTGATTTTTGCAGTTGAATGGGAGAGGGTGAGAACAGTTGTAATAAACCATTAATGGTGCATATGAGACCTTAATAACATAATTAACACATTACATACCTCTGTTCATAAATTTGAGTGGGTTTGGAGGCATTTGGGAAGCCATTTTCAGTACTTACCTTAGGGGGATTTGAACCCCAAATTACTAGTAAAATTGCATACTTGGTGCAGAATCTTAAGAGAGTTTGCAGAGGTCTTTTGGTGGCCATATGTTATCCCTGAACATCATATTCAATTCCTAATATCATTCAGACACCTTCCTTGAAGATTTGAAGGCATTTGGAGTCAATTTGAGACCTAGAGACCAATACTAGTCAAAGGGAAATCACTAGTAAAGTTACCTACATTGACCAGAATTGAAAGAGTATTTGCAGAAGTGTTTTAAAGGTACAAAGGCATCCCTGAAACAGATATTTATGTTCTAATATCATTCATATACCTTCTCAGAACATTTGGGTTCATTTGGGGCAAATTTGGGACCTAGAGATCGAAACTAGTCAAAGGTCGAACCAAGGAAAAAAGTGGAAAATTGCAATTTTAATAAAATTCCTAACAAGAGACATTACAGTGGTATCAAAGCATGTTCCTTGCACCTGTGTATTAGGTACATACATTCAAGAATAATTGGCAGCCATGTCTTACTATTATGATGAATCCTATGAGTACAATTCTTATGAGGAATATGCAGATGCATATGAGCAATATGAAGCAAAATGTGAATGGTATGAGGAAGAGGTGCCATCATGCAACACTTCTAACAATTTCAAGAGAAATGAAGATTATTCTTATGACTTTAAATCTGATGAATATGAGTGTGTCACACCAAGCAAGGATAATTCCATGAGTGAGTTCCAAAGATGGAGAGCAAAATATAAAACCTTTCCCCAACAATATCAAAAATATCAAGAATATCTTGCTTTTAGCAAAAATACACAAAATGCCATGTCTTTTGAGTACTATGCTGAACATGTTTTTGAAAATAGGCCCAAAAATGAAGATGTGGAGTTAGTGAAGAAAGGTTTATGCCCTTCTTGTAAAAACCCTTGGAGCGAGTATCATATATGTGTGCATGAAATGATGTCCTCCTTGAGGAGAGCTTTTGAGATTTATTCAAGAAGAGATTCCAAATATATTGATCCTAAGGAAAGAAGGGGCAAAATGCATCAGCTTGCTTTAAGAAGCAAAAGGAAGAGACATCATAAGAGAATGAAGAAGATTCTATTGAAAATATGGAAGATCATTTCGAGACACCTTCTAGCTTAGACATGAACCAAAGAGCATCTACTGATGGATGATTAAACTATGAAGGAGTACCTACTGATGGGTGCTCACACCTCTATGTTGGTGACATAGAGATCACTTTTGAAAGTGTTGCTGCAAGGCCAAGTTCCATTAAGCATGATAATGAAGACCTTACAGCAGTTGAAGAAGAACCAAGATCAACTTCTCCATCACCACTTGAGCTTCATGAAGTTGGTCCAAGAAAAAATGAAGAAGATGAGGAGGTTCATTTGCAAGAGCCTAATTTTCTTGAAGGGTCCTTAAAGATGAATGAAAATAAGATCCAAGAGTCCCTCAGCATTCTCCATGACACTCAAGCATTGGTGTCAAATTCTTGTTGGAGAGCTACTTCATTGGAGGAAACATCCTTCCTTGAAGACATGGAGAAGATTCAAAGAGAAATGTGCCACATCAAAGGTAATTTCATGTCTTTGATTTTTGATAGAAACCATTTGTTTGAGCTTAATGAATTGTTACATGATGCATACTTGAAGAATAATGAGGATATTCATAAGCTCACAATTCAAAATGAGCAACTTCTTGAAAAGTTGCAAGATACTTGTTTTTCCTCCTATGTTTCAGATTGTCAAATGGTAGATTGTTTGGAGGATTCTCATGACATGGTGGATCATGAGAAATGTGGGAATTTGAATGTGCTTAATGTGTTTGAAGATGAACTTGAAAAGATTCAAACACTTGATGTGGTGGAAGAGGAATTTGAATTGTCTCTTGATGAAGCTTATGCAATTTTTAAAGAAGAGCATGATTCCTCTACATGGGAACCAATCTATGACAAAGGTTTCCCACTTTTGAAGGAGCTACATGATACTACCCACATGGATCCTTCCCATGATGAAAATTCTGCACTTTTTGATCATTTGGGTGAATTAGTTCATTCTCCTACATCCTACAATTCCATGTTTTGCAATATTAGTCTCAATGAAGTATGGGTGAAAGGGTTCTTTTTGATGGTGCCACATGAGGAGTATGGAACTCCTAGATTTACCTTTTATGATGACATGGTTGGAGCACATTCTTATTCACATTTGCAGCAACATTATTTGTCACTTTATGATGATGCAAACCTACATGGATGCACCTATGATATGCATTTGAGTCACTTGAATACTCATGGTTTTTCTTGCTCAACATTTGATTCATTTGATGTTGGAGGAACTTCATCCAACACTTGGGAGAATAGACTTATGATTGGAGAACATTTTTGTTGGCAGCCACATACTTTGTTATATTTTTATGATTCTCACATTCATGGATGTATGGGTGAGACTTCTTTGAGTCATTTGAAGTCTCATTGTTTTTTCTGCTCATTATTTGGTTCAGATTTTAGTGGAGATTCTTCATTCACTTCTTGGATGAAAGAATACATGGCTGAATATTTTGATGCATATCACATCCTTTTGGAGCAGCATTATAGGACATGGGATCCTCACCTATGTCATTGGAGCAGATTTGATTGGTCACTTGAAGCTTGTATGCACTTGGAAAATGGTGGTCTACTTGCTTGGAGGTATAAGCACTTTCATGACTCTTTGATGAAGCATATCCTTGATGTACATTTTCATTATGTTGTTATTTACTTTGATGATATATATTTGGTACTCATGATGTTTGGAAGAATGCATACAAGAAAATGGGATCCAGGAATCCTCTTATCTAATGTTGTAGGTTGGAGAGCACTCTTAATTGTTGGGGTGCAATACAAGCAATGGGACCCTGGAATAATTTTTGTCTCATTGGTTTCATTTTTTGGTGGGAAGCAAGCAGTATGGGAGATGGATTCCCCACTTAATAAATTGATTTTAATCAGAGTAGTTTAGCAACAAGCATGGTGGTTCCTCTCTAAAATATTCATGAAAACTCAAAGACTCAAGGTTTGGCAATTCAATGGCAACTTCAAAGAATTTTACAGAAAGCAGGTTCTTCAACACCCATGTTTGAAATTGATTGAGGACAAGCAATATTGGGAAGGGAGGATTTTTCATGACCCAAATTTGGAATTGGGTCACAATGGCCTAATCACATTAGCCATATTCATTAGAGTTTGTAAAATTGATGTTAAGGGTCAAATAATTGCCAAGGAGGAAAATTACTAATTTCCTAGGTTTGGGGTGGAAGCTTTGGGATACGGAATAAGGGGGATAATAAATGATGTTTAGACATTAGAAAGGTTCAAGTATTTAATAAATAGAGTGAATAAATAAATTCAAGAGAAATCCTAGGTGACAAATGGTTTTGGAGACATATGGAGGATGTGGGACCCACACTAGCTTGATTTTTCATAATACATGGTATCTCTCTTTTGCAAATTCGAATTAATGGGAATGTGAACACTCTTGGGTGAGTTGGTAAGTCATAACACATGTCATTGAGCATCTTAGGTCGAATTGGGAAGGATTGGTAACCTCCATGGAAGATAAAGAGTCAAAGTGGAAGTTTGTGGACACTTGGGCTAGATTCCCTAGCCCCTATGACACCAATGATGGAGCATCTATGACAACTATGACAAATTGCAGACCTGACCTCTGACATCTGACCAATATGACATGTCAGCCCCAAAAATAGGCTCAAGGAAGGCGAATTTGGGAGTTGGAGAAGCCAAAGAGACTCAAAATCGAATTTGGGAGAAGATGGAAGGTTCGAACTAGGAGACAAGTGGCAAATGTGGAATATTTCCTAAATGGAAATCTATTGAATCTATTGAGAGGATTTCGACCCTTAGAAGTCTAATGTTGGTTATAAAATGTAAAAATTAAGTATGAGAATAGCTTTTGATCATTTGTAGAATTTGCAATTGCATTTGTGTAGAGGGAGAGCTAGTGGATGACTAGTTTCTTGCCTTAGCCAATTTCGAGGGTGAAAGATTCCCATCCAAGTTGGTAATTGGAAAGGCCATTCAGACCTTTCATTTGGAACTTAAATGGAGTCTTTATTTGTAGGTGTAAGCTACAGGGCAGCTCATAGTTTCTTCTATTGCAACACATTCTCTCAACCATTTCCAATTTTGATGGCATATTCTTGATCCTTGAGGGAGGGCGTTTTTGGTGAGCTATTGTACTCTTTGGGGGAGCTTTTCATGCCCCATTTATTTTTTAATATGAATTAAATACTCTTTTCTTCATCTTTAGAAAGTTTCAGGTCGAAATTCCAAGTGGAAATGTATAAATCTCATTTTTAATGGAAGAACAATGCCATTTCCCCACTACCTTGCTGTGAATCAATGGATTGATGATGATTTCGAATGAATGGATGATTATATGATGAATTTGTGATTAATGGACTGCCATGGATGTATTTTACAAGTTTCATGTACTGTACTTGAGCATTTGAAGTATTTTTACTCAGTTTAATTGCATTGGGAGAAGAAATAGTGCCATTTCCCCAAGGGTCGAATTGGTGATTTTTGCAGTTGAATGGGAGAGGGTGAGAACAGTTGTAATAAACCATTAATGGTGCATATGAGACCTTAATAACATAATTAACACATTACATACCTCTGTTCATAAATTTGAGTGGGTTTGGAGGCATTTGGGAAGCCATTTTCAGTACTTACCTTAGGTGGATTTGAATCCCAAATTACTAGTAAAATTGCATACTTGGTCCAGAATCTTAAGAGAGTTTGCAGAGGTATTTTGGTGGCCATATGTTATCCCTGAACATCATATTCAATTCCTAATATCATTCATACACCTTCCTTGAATATTTGAAGGCATTTGGAGTCAATTTGAGACCTAGAGACCAATACTAGTCAAAGGGAAATCACTAGTAAAGTTACCTACATTGACCAGAATTGAAAGAGTATTTGTAGAAGTGTTTTAAAGGTACAAAGGCATCCCTGAAACACATATTTATGTTCTAATATCATTCATATACCTTCTCAGAAGATTTGGGATCATTTGGGGCAAATTTGGGACCTAGAGATCGAAACTAGTCAAAGGTCGAACCAAGGAAAAAAGTGGAAAATTGCAATTTTAATAAAATTCCTAACAAGGGACATTACATTATTCCTCTATATGGAAATGTCGTCATTTATATTGTAAGTGTCGTAACTTATACTTGATGGGTTATTAGACCACCTTATTGGGGTCGGCCCTGTATAAGTCATGTGGGTCAAAGCGTTATTAGACCACCCTATTGGGGGTCGTCCATGTGGGTCAAAGGGTTATTAGACCACCCTAGTTGGCGTCGGCCCAGTCCGCATTATGTTAAGTGGTTAAGTTGAGGCTGACCTAGTTGAGTAAAGGTCAAGTCAAGTTAGTGTATAAATAGAGAGTGTGTCTCTCTCATTTTACACATTCTATTCTCTCACTCACACTTTGGAGAGTGGCGACCTTGTGGAGGAGGAGGCTCTGCTGCAAGGAGAAGACTATCTCTTGTCTTTTGGTTGTATCATTGCTCTATCTATCTCTGAGGAATTTATTGGGGTTTTTCACTTTTATGGTTTTCCCGAAGTAAACTCTGTGTCTCTTATGTGCTTGCATTATTGTGTCCATGATTGATATGCTATAGATATGTTGTACATGTTGTTCTCTCAGTTAATATCCTAGATCATATTGAAGTAAATTCTGAAAAGTTAACATGGTATCAGAGCTAGCCTGAAAGAAGGCATGATATGGCATGTATGACACTTGTTGCACTTACGATGCTAGGGCTTGATATAGCAAAAACTAGTCATCGTAGCACTTTCACTATAAATTCGTTTTGGTGAAGTTTTCGGGTCTGAACCTTTTACAGGTAGAATATCAGATCCGCATGTACATTTTGTCCAAAGGACAACCTCTAATTAGTTGTACTTTGTGATTTATGATCTGTACAATATAGGGTTTCTGTCTCTTCCAGATCTGAGTCAAAACGAGGTGACCTTGGAAACAAGGTCATAACTTGGGCTAGGAAGCTCCAAATGAAATTTCATAAAGAGTGACAGGTAGTACATAGACTGTACTATCACAAGAAAATTTTTCAGAGGCTGAAGTTGAACCAGTGACACGTGGCATGCTGTACAAGTTCGCTCTCCTGATTTATCCCATAAACAGGTCACATTACGACACTTGGCATAACTCTCTCTCAGAGAATCCAATTGAGTTCAGACCTATCGAGATGGAAAGATGACAGGTCGGGCTATCTCAGAAAATGTTTTCAGATCCTGTGGATTAAAAAGTTTAGAGTTAAACCAGAAACAATCAGGTACATATTTCTGTCAAAACAGAATTATTTTTGAGCGCCTTCATTCATGGCTTCCGCAATTTAGGGCTTCGGAGAAAGTTGGAATTTTTGTAATCGGAGACCACAGCTGGATGCTACTCATCAAAATCGAAATTTAGAGACCAATATCAGATTTTTTGGTTGGGAAGAAGTCCAGGCTTGATCAAACCCCAATTCAGGGCTTTGATCGAAAAGATGGAAAATTAGGGCTTCTACAAAAATTGGAATTTTGGAAATCTGTGACCACGGCTGGAAGCTCCTCAGAAAAATCGAAGCTTAGAGATTTGAATCAAATATTTTGGTTGGGTGAAGCTCTAGGAAACTCAAACCCTAATCCAGGGTTCTCCCTAGTGAATCCAGAAATCTAAAAGGCAATTTTAAGGGGTGAAACTTTGCAGTTTTCAAATTCTGAATATACCAACTTGATCAGCTCATCAAGGCGCATATTTCTATCCTTTCGGAAGTTTGAAATTCAAAGTTTGAATTTTTGGGGTTTCTCTGACAAACCCTATTACAGCTCCAGATCCAGTTCCTGCAAATCAAGTGGATTGGGTTAATCCTAGAAGAGGATGGATTGGTCACCTGCATAAGTGAAGAAGTTCCTGTTTCAGAGGGAGATGAGGCTAAGGCCTTCCATAAGAAGATTACAAGCAATCTTTACAGGTATGGCTTAAAGGTATGTTTCGAATTATATTCATGGTTAAGTTTATGATATGTTTGTCTTCATATCATTATAGTACAATCTTGATAAATTATTAGACTTGTCGTATTACCTTAATAGAAGATATTCATTGATTAAGGTTTTGACACTTATGATTGTACTAATGCATTGTGATGTTGTATGAGGTTTATGTTGTTCACTAACATAAAAGGTACACCAAGAAAGACAAATCATGTTCTACTTCAAGAACATATGATCATGGTGACAGGAAGACAAAGATTCATCCATTGTCATGGATCACATAGAAGATCTACTTACGAGGTATGTATAACTTGGTTCTACAATGGTTAACTTATGAGACATGTAGGTTACTAGCACAAGTCACTGAAGAGAACTAGAAGACATTATGCGGGTATGTTAGACATAACTAGCTAGCATGCTAATCCAGGTATGTTTTTCCTATATCAAGCTAGATTCCTACCTTGTGTTAGGATCTTATACTGTTGTGTTGTTAATAGTGATTATTCATGAAGTCATAGGTTTGAATAGTCATGGTTGTATGCATATTATATTTCTTACCATAATTGATGATATGACTAACCAGAAGAATCATGAAGGTATAGGTTTGAGTAATCACGGGTTTATGCATTGATGATTTAACTAATCAGAAGAGACCTATGATCAAATAAGAATATGCATGAGTAAAAGAAGACTTCCCTGAAACCTTGAATACTAATGTTTATTATCTGTGAATGATCATGACTATACATGTTTAAGATTATTGTGTTTTTATAGTATTAAGATTATACTAATAAATGTGTGATTATGTATGAGTCCTCAAGGATAACACAATGATGATACTAATAAGCATGCATAGTGATTAAGGATGGATATAAGTTCAAGGATAGGTAATCCAGGAAGCAAAGATCAAGAGGGAGCACACTCCAGTTGTTCCTACAAGAAAGAAAAGGAGCACACTTCAGTAGTTTCTGCAAGGATGCAGATATTCAGAGGGAGTTGACTGCTTCTCACAATCCACGTCAGAATGGAATTGCAAAGATTCAGAGGGAGTCCACCCAGCAATGAAACAAAGATAAGTATTTGAATTGTCATTTCTAAAATAATGTTATTCAATGATGTATATGCTTATGTTCCTAGAATTAGGTTGTGTATTATGCATATTAGAATAGTTGCATTGATGAACAATATACTACTAATATACATGGGTAAGTGGCCTATGGCACTGTACAACATGTCATTGCTACTTATCTAGAATGAAACCTCTTTGCTGACATGTTAGGAGTTGTGCACACTCTTAACAATGTTCTGGTAGAGATTGGAAGGCATCTAGAAAGTTACGGAATATGGATAAATGTTGTATGGAAGCATTGGCTAAGATAATTGCATGACTGTATGACATATTTCTTGATGTGTAAGAATTTGTTCTGAAAACTTTGAGATGTTTTCTAATCATGCAATTTAACTTGTTGTGTAGGAAAGATCATATACCATCACCTATAAAAGAAGGACTACAACATTTGTTCAAGCAACAAAGTTATCTATTTAAAATATTGAAGATATTGAAGTTCCGAGGATCTGGGAAGAATGTCATGATCGAGGAGTACCAGTCAATCATGAAGATGTTTGGGATGTAGTCCCAAGACCTGAAGGGGAGTCTGTAGTGACTCCCAAGAGGATCTACAAGATCAAGCATGCTCCAGGTGGTAGCATAGAGACTTTTGCTCCTGTAGCCAGATACACTTCCATTAGATCCATACTTGCTCTGGCTGCAGTGATGAAGTGGAAGATACAACAGATTGATTTCAAGACAGCCTTCTTGAATGGTGTAGTCGAAGAAGAAGTGTATGTGGAAAAGCCACTTGGTTCTGAGACACATGACAGGGAGTCATATATGTGTAGAACTTGGTATGGTAGGATAGACAGCTTTCTATCCAGTTTGGGCTTTACCAAGAGTAAAGTGGATTCCAACCTTTACTACAAGGTTGACGAAGGCAATCCAGTGATACTGCTTTTGTATATGGATGACCTGATCGTAACAGGTGAGGATAGATTGATTGCTGACATGCAGTAAAAGTTTGCTTCCGAGTTCGAGTTGAAGAACTTGGGGATGATGCACTATTTGTTTTTGGCATGAAGGTGTGGCAGAGTGTAGATGGAATCTTCCTTGGACAAGGGAAGTATGTAGTAGAGATCCTAAAGAGGTTCGGGACGATGGACTGCAAGGCTATGGCCACACCTATGGAATCGAACCTGAAGCTTCTGTGTGATGCTTCATCTAAACCGGTTGATGTCACTATGTATCGTCAGATGATTGGGTCCTTGATGTACCTGATGAACATGAGACCAGATATTTTCTTTGCAGTGAACAGATTGAGCCAATTCCTGACGGATCCGAGAGATGTTCACCTGGTTGCTGTAAAGCATATTCTGAGGTACCTGAAGGGTACAGTTGATTATGGGCTCAAGTATGATGTGAATCAAAAGTTTAACCTACAGGGTTATGTTGATTCAGATTGGGCAGGAAATGCTGCAGATAGGGATCAGGTGTGATCTCTTGGTTTAGCAGGAAGCAGTCCTGCGTAGCACTGAGTACAGCCGAAGCAGAGTATGTTGCGACGTATGAGTAGTTTGCAGATGTATTGACCAAGCCGTTGGCCAGAGTGCAGTTTGAATACTTCAGAGAGAGTCTTGGTGCACTTCAGATCGAGGTTCCTTCCAAAGGGAAGTGATGAGTCCAGAAGATGCAGATGCACATGATCTTTTCTAACATGGTTGATGTGTTCTCCCTTGGTCATGATGTAATTGCTGATCCATTTTTCACATGGTGGTAGATGTGTTCTCCTGTGGTGAAAAAGTAAGGGCTATAGCCTTCCCCGAATGGTGGTAGATGTGTTCTCCCATGTCGGCGGTGTAAGTGCTGGATGATGTGCATCTAGGATGTGCTTCGTGGATGATTAGATGATTTGAAGAGGACGATGCTATGATGGTCAGGAGGATCATGGATGATGAGCATCAAGACGATGCTCTAGTTACTACTCTGTATATGTATATGCATCATGTTGGATGCTTGTTATGATCAGTTGGATCATTCATGTATATATGCATCATGTTGGATGTTGGATATGATCAGTTGGATCATTTATGTATGTATGCATCATGTTGGATGCTAGATATGATCAGTTGGATCATTTGTATGTATTTTGTATATGTATCATGTTGGATTCTTGGACCATGTATCTGGATATGTATTAGGTGGATACTATGTATGATCAGGTAGATCATGTATGTTGATATATATCAGTTAGATGTATTGTGTGGATCATGTATCTATGTATGTATCAGGTGGATACATTGTATGATCAGGTGGATCATGTATGATGGTATGTATCAGGTAGATAATTGGTATGCATCAGGTGGATGCATTGTATGATCAGGATGATCATGGATGACGAGCTTCGGGATGTTGCTCCAGATGACATGCAACAAGATGTTGTAGTGATGATGATTAGGATGATCCTGTGTACATCAGGATGATGTATGGTGAGTATCAGGTTGATACTCTATGGCCGTGGAACCGGTTGTGCAGATAAGCATGTAATTTGTGCCCTAGGAGATTTGCAGATAGTCTTTCAAGGTTTTTCCTATGGCATGTAATTTGTACCCTGGGATATCTGGCAAATGCTCTTTCTAGGTTTTGCTTGGGAGGACATATAATTTGTGCCCTGGGAGATTTGAAAATAGTCTTTCGAGGTTTTTCCTATGGCATGTAATTTGTACCCTAGGATATCTAGCAGATGCTCTTTCGAGGTTTTGTCCTATGGCATGTCATCTGTGCCCTGGGAGATCCGATAGGTTGAGCCGTGTGCTCGTAATCAGTCCTGGGATGCTCTTTCGAGGTTTTTCCATGACCACATGTAATTTGTGCCGTAGGAGATCCGATAGGTTGAGCCTTGTGCTTGTAATCAGTCCCGGGATGCTCTTTCAAGGTTTTGTGGTGACCACATGTAATTTGTGCCCTAGGAGATCCGATAGGTTGAGCCTTGTGGTCGTAATCAGTCCTGGGATTCTCTTTCGACGTTTTGTGGTGGGGTCACATGTAATAAGTCCTGTAGATATGGACAGGAAAAAAAAGGCCTCAGATGCTCTTTAGGGTTCTTGCTAGTCCAGAGACTCTTTTAAGGTTATGTGATGCACGTAATAAGTCCTGAGATTTCCACAGTATGGCCAGTGATGATGAAGACCTGCAGGTGGTGGGCCTACAACTAGTATGAAAAAGGACTGGCTCTATAGAACTTCCTATGACGAGAAGATTCAGAGATTGATTGAGATAGCAGCAGCAGTGACGATGATGATGACTCGATGACGATTATCCAGTGACGATGATCCAGAGAAGAAGACTTGTGCTAGAAGACCTATGCCGAGAATACCTTCCTAGTTAAGAGGGAGTGTTGATGTATATGTAACTTCGGAATGTATTTCACATATATGTATATTGTATTCTTGTAGAGATGTTATTATTCCTCTATACGGAAGTGGTTGTATTCCTATAGAGATGTTATTATTCCTCTATATGGAAGTGTCGTCATTTATATTGTAAGTGTCGTAACTTATACTTGATGGGTTATTAGACCACCTTGTTGGGGTCAGCCCTGTATAAGTCATGTGGGTCAAAGGGTTATTATACCACCCTATTGGGGGTCGTCCATGTGGGTCAAAGGGTTATTAGACCACCCTAGTGGGGGTTGGCCCAGTAAGCATTATGTTAAGTGGTTAAGTTGAGGCCGACCTAGTTGAGTAAAGGTCAAGTCAAGTTAGTGTATAAATAGAGAGTGTGTCTCTCTCATTTTACACATTCTATTCTCTCACTCACACTTTGGAGAGTGGCGCACTTGTGGAGGAGGCTTTGCTACTTGGAGAAGACTATCTCTTGTATTCTGGTTGTATCATTGCTCTATCTATCTCTGAGGAAGTTATTGGGGTTTTTCACCTTTATGGTTTTCCCTAAGTAAACTCTGTGTCTCTTGTGTTCTTGCATTATTGTGTCCATGATTGATATGATGTAGATTTGCTACAAGGCGTTTAGAGTGCACGGGATGAAATCTGTACATTGGGTAACTGCACTCTGGTTCATTTACTAAATAAGACTAATCGGAACTTCTTGGGTGATAGGGTTTGGAACCCATATGGTTAACAAAGCTAACATGTGCCCCATTGAGTCATTTCTAGAGCCCATTGATACATATAAATTTTATAAATTTGATGTGTATCTATATAAAATCAATATCTCATTCATATAAATTTAACATAAACACAAAAATAAAAAATAAAGAAAATAATAAAATACATTTAGATAAATAGGTATTTATATTTTAGAATTTGGGGTGGATTACCATTTATATTTTTCTAGATTGAAAGGGGATAAGACAAGTGTATTGTCGAGATTGATTTTATAGTAGTTGTTCCAAGTTTGAAATAAACAATTGTAAAAGAAAAGAAAATATAAAAAAAATAAACGGGTAGTCTATGTAAAGATAAGGATAATTGGTAGCTAATGCATGGATAACTCTTAGTTAAGGCATGGATAAGAGGCTTTGTGGCAAATAACCTTTTAACTAAAAAAGAAAAGTGTTAACATGTCATTGAAGCATATAAAAAAGGTGATTACAACTATGCATGGAGAACAAGTAGGATATAACTTATTAATTATTTGTGGCACTTAACATGTGGCATATCGGTGTGCACTGGCCACAAGTTAAGTGGTTGCCATACTTGATATTTCTTTGAAATAAAAATATACATATTTCTTTGCTTTCAGTTGCAATATCTTAGAACATATTTGGTTGAACTTTGGAACTCAATGGATACTTCAATGGAAGAAACAGAATGATTTAGAAATGTTGTATGCAATCTCGGAGAATTAGATAAGGAAGTGAAAGGCTCAGGTTCTCTTGCACTTGATATCATTGAGTATCTTCACTTTTTCTTTGCATGTTATCATTAGAACTTTATTTGAGAAGAGAAACACATCAACTAAATGGAATTTTACCATATTAAATCTTGTTGTGATGGTACCATGAGGAGGTAGAAATTGAAATATTGAATCTGCTAAAGGAAAGAAAAATGAAAGAATTAGTATTGAAAAAGAGGATAGAGTTCGAGGAAATATGCAGACGAGCAAATATGGAACAATATGCTAGCACAAAACTAGAGAATTCCAATGCCCTGATTGATGCTGGTAATGGCATTTATCTACTCTAGTTAAAATGTATTATTCTATTTGGATTAAATTCATTGTAAAATTTTGACCGTCTTCGGTGGATAGAACACTTGAGGTTTCTATAGCTCTCGAGCATCTCACTTAAATGGCTAGGGTTCGGCCGCCGCCGCAAGCCTTCTCACCCTACGTTCTCTCCCTGCATTCAAGTTTTAGCATGACGACAAGCTATGTGTCTGCAGTCCACGCCTACTCTTCTCTAGCCAGGGATTTGATCTTGGTCTTGCTTTCTAATGGGGGAAAGGAAGCTTGTAGCCATCCCCCCTTGTGTGTTCAGGAAATTCCTGTGCCATCCATTACGGTCATAGAAGAATCTCTTATTGAAGCAAGGAATTTTGCAGAGTCAGCTTTGGTTTTTTGCTTCAATGGGTTCTGGCCTTGCCTGGTTTCTCTCCATAAGTGGATCTCTGAGGTATGGAAACCCCTTGTTTCAAAAGAAATTTCTATTTACCCCTTTGCTTGGGGTTTATTTATTGTGGATTTTGAGTCTCCTGAGGAAAAACCGATAATTCTTGACTCTAGTCGGTGGTTTTGGGGAAGTTCAGGGCTATTTGTGAAACCCTGGAGTCCACGTTTTTACCCAACTACTGATCAGATCTCATCTACTCCAGTTTGGGTTTGGCTTCCAAATTTTCCTTTGCATCTCTAGAACTTGGCCTCGCTTGAAGCTATTGGAAATGTGTTGGGTTCCTTCTATGTTTAAAGTCCAAAAACAAAGGATTACATCAAAACTACCTATGCTCGCATCTGTGTGGAAATGGACTTTAAAATTGGCTTTTCTACTGAGATCCACTCAAGACCAGCAAGGATTATGTGTGGGTACAAAAGCTAGACTATGAAAATGCGATGTTCAGATGCAGATCTTGCTTCGCAACTAGACATCTTGTAAAAGATTGCCCAAAAGCCTCTTAGATCCCCAAATCCAAAAAGCTTCATCGCAAATCCACCTGGTGGGATGGAGCAAACCCCAATAATTATACAGTAAGCAGAAATGAATATCTATCCTAAGAGGCTCCACCACAAGCTAAGGAAACTTCTCAGGCTAAAATAGAGGACACTCTAGAAGAACAAAGGATCCCCGCCAGTGATAAAGATCCACCTGTAGCTTCACGAGATAGTGCTATCCATCTGATGGATCTAAAAAGTCCAGCCCCACAAGATACACCCGAAAATGCAGTCCCCATTCTCGAAGCCTTTGTCGAGCCTTTAGATTGGACCAAAGTCTACAAAAAGAAAAGAGGAGCTTCACCCTATTTGAAGCCAAAAGAAAGTTTAACTTCTCCAAGAAAAATAAGAAGTGAACAAGCTTCATATCGTTAATCTCTAGATTGTATCATGTTGTATGTAAGAAGTAGGACAGCAACAATTTTTGTCTTACTAGTATGTTAGAAGTTTCAATCTCCATAGAATAGGAAAGTATCCAGAGAAGTCAAGACTGGCTGTAGATGATCAAGGAGACTTGGACGTAGTCCTCTCTTAGGATTTGCCTGTCTTCAGAACTATGTAATCTTTGTTTTTCTTTTTTTATATATAAAAACCTCTTAACTGTTTTTGTTAAAAATATATATATATATTATTGTAAAATTTTGAGCTTGTCTAATTAATGTTTTGAATTGTAGGTATGGTGGACCCTTCTAAGCTTCTGGCTAATATTGAATCACAAATATTGAAAGCAAAGGAAGATGTTGTAATAAGGAAATAAATAATGGATAAAATAGAAAAATGGCTTGCATCTTGTGAAAAGGAAAGTTGGCTTGAAGACTACAATAGGGTAATCAATCAATTTTATAAAGAGTTTAACAGACTAATACTTTTCAAGCAATGTATAGTTTGTGGTGTTTATTGGTTACGAAACTGATCAAACTAATTGTAGACAATTAATGGCTTTCAAAACACGATGAGAATGAGAGATTTTCTTCATTTGGGATTAAACATATTGATTGGTAATTGAATCGCATACAAATGTGCAACATCATACTCAAATTATGAGTTACCAATTCTTCCCACTTCTCATATTAACAATGTTGATGACTTTCTCATTTCCGTTTTTTAATCTAAAACAAATATCATTAAGACATAAATTTGGTTGGCCAACATTCAAATTATTCTTGACTATATGTCATTATCTATGTCCTTGCAATACGATGTAGATTATCAGTGTTTTGGTCTTTCTAATATGCAACTTACTTTTCTATTAGCACAATTTTTTATTTTTGTTTATACCAGTGGTAATATTAATTTCTCAAGGATAGTTTCAGTTGATAGTCTACATTTAAATGTTCTTAACATGGTATGTCTTTCGAGATTTATCTCTTTGAAATTTAATCTTTGCTTCTATTGGAGGATTCATTCATGTATGACTACGACGCTATTTTTTGGGGTCTCTTGGCTGGGCCATGTCTTAGTATAATACCAGTAAGTTATTTTTTTTGCCATTATCTCGCTTTTTCATGACAAGATAAATTTCTATTGCAAACATAAATTTCAAGATATATTATTTTTCTTTCTAAAAATTTACCAATTTCTAGATAAATGGTATGCATCCTTTCATAGAAGGGTTCAATTATCTGATGCTACAAGATTATGCCAGTGGAAAAACTCACATTTTAGTAAATGATGAACTTTGAATGGTAATAAAAAAAATTAAAGTGAATCAAAATTTCCTTTGTATCAAATGTATGTGTGAATTGTATGGTACTAAACTTATTTTTTTAGTGCGAACTTTGATTTAGTGTGAACTTTGATGCTATTTAAGGGTGCTAGCTCAATGGAAGAGCACCTTTCTTACAGGAAGGAGGTTGGTGGTTCGATTACTCCATGCCCTACCTACATAAATCGATGACTAATTAAGTGACCAGTTAACAACAATCAATGACTAATTAAATGACCAGTTAACAATAATCAATGAATAAATAAATGACTATTTAACACCAATCAATGACTAAATAAAATAGTAGTTAACAATAATCAATGACTAAATAAATGACTAAATGTACTACCAAACATGGATAATTAATGACTAAATAAATAACCAAATAGTGATAATTAATGACCAAATAAATGTCCAAATAGTGACAATTAATGACCAAATAAATGACTAAATATATGAACACCGCATGAAGCAACTCAACCAATTTATGACCAAGTGAAAAATGACCAATTTGGTTGGGTGATAAGTGATTGCTAATTTATGACCAGCAGTCACGTGACCAAATTTAGTCATTTATCACCCATCATTATTCATTTGTTTAGTCACTTATCATCCATTTTGTACCATTGCTTGGATTGCATCCTATATTTAATGTGGAGCTACTTAGACCATATTTTCCACATCTCTTAGACACCTCAAAGGTGCTCAAGCATGCTTGGGCCCTACAAAACTCAATTCTTATTGCATTGAGTAGGAGGTAATAAACTAAATCATGGAAATAAAGATTAAAGGAACTCAATAAAACATCCAACTATATCAAGTTTTCAAACTAGGGTATCTTCTTCACCAGTGCAAGTGGCTCACCAAGACTCAAATTTAATAGACATTTCAACTAGCTAAAATGGTTGTAGTTTATCCCTAAAGAGATATGTGCCAAACATGCTCATTCACAAACAAAAAACACAAGAGGCCAATTTTTTTTAACATAAAGTTTGAAACCCTAAGAGGAAAAAACCCTAAAGATAAAAAATCCTAACCATAGCAGATGAAGTAGAAAAAGGAATGTGGGCCCTAAGGATTATATTTTATACATTAACTTCATAGGGCTACAACTTGCACATACAAACTCTGTTTGGGGCATGCAATACCCTATTGGAAAGATATCAACGAGAAGAACAATTTCAATCAAAGGTTAGGTAATCCTTTGCAAACCCTTAGCCTTCATGGGGCCAAAATACAATTTTTAGGGCCTTAAAAGTGCACTAGAAGTTTGATATCCAAAAAGTTGTAGAAAAACTGCTAGGATGCGGAACCATTCTAAACTTGTGGAATAGAAGGATGGCCACCACTATCCACCTTGATAAAATTGTGTCCCTTCTTGAAATTCAACTTAGCATTCTTACACCTTTCACACCCACCCACTGCACATATATGTGTATATGGAATGCATTTGAAAGATTACACTTTAGTTGACTTTGACGTTTAACTTATCATGTGTCATGTCCCAAAATTTTGCATTGGGTCACAATCACCTAAGCCACTTGGCCATACTCATGATAGTTTGTCAAATTGGCGCTAAGTGTCAAATAATTGCCAAGAATGATGTCCAAGTTAGTAATAATGTAAAATTAGATCTAAATGGATAAGGTGAGTCACATTAAGATAAAATCCCCAATCCAAAGTTGTAATATTACCATCCAAATGAACTATCATGGAGGAAAACTACTAGTTCCCTAGGTTGGGGGTGGAAACATTAAAAGTTCGAGTAAAGGAGCTACAAGACCCAAAATGACCTTAGACTTACAAATTCACATTAAATGGTTCAATTAAATAATAATGCAAATAAAATAAGGTGGCATTAGATCATGAGGGTAGATAAGAGGTTGTGGGACCTGCAAGTGGCAAGATTCCACACTACACTCTCTCACCAATTCGAGTTCAAGATGAAGGGTAATGTTATCACACAACTTGTAGTTGCCCCTAGAGGTATCCCATCCGGGACGGTAGAGGAGATAGGCAACTAAAGAGGTGACCCAAGAGATGCCACGGTTCCCAATGCAATGCAGGAGTCACGTCAACCGAGGCACTCTTCGCTTTAGGTCAAGGTGTAACTAGACCAAGGGGGAGACCCTATACCCCAATCATAGTTGATTGGACCCAAACAAAGGTTTCTAAGGGTAGGTAAATGATGAGTTACGGAAACCAATGCAAGGCTAAGTGGACCTAATGGTTAAGGAATGGTTGAAGGTGGTGTAATGGATAGTTAGTGTTTCAACCTATGTATGGTTTAGGCCACATGGTGGGGTATGATTACTAGGTATAGTACCATGTGTTTTCACAAGTGGGTCTTGTTTTCTTGGGAAGCGTGAAATGGTTCTACGTGGACCCACAAGGTGAAGTTAGGTATGAGGTTGGTACTATAGGTTAGATCTAGGCTAGGTCTATAAGTCTGAGTTGGTTCTAGGATTACCCATGTACTAGATCTAGGGTTTGACACAAATCCCAAGGAGTGCGACTTGCTTGGAAAAGTACTAGTGCCTTGTTGGATGGGCTAATGGGGTCAAGAAGGATGTCAAAGTATAGATCGGGACACCTAGAAGCCAAGTCAAGTGGGTTGAATGAGATCCAATGGTTAGATCTTACTAGATCTAGGTTTTTAAGTGATGACCAAAAGTGGACCACAATCCCTTAAAACAAGGAATGCAATCCCCAAGGCGGATCTTGACAAACAGACAGTGTAGAACTAGATTTCAAGGCATGGGCATTCCAAATCCACGAAAATCTCAAACACCCACTTCCTAGAAGTGGACCAACTCAAAACTTCAAGGGGGTGCGACTTGCTCAAGGAAGGGAAAAAGATGGGTTTGGTGGACCAAATCAAGTCCAATGGCCACCAAACTGTAGATCCAAGTGGCGTGTACCCCGATCTATGTGTCTTCAAAATTTCAAGTGAACCCAATGGCTAGATCTTAGTAGATCTAAGTTTTAAGATACCAAGAGAATCAAAAGGGGGTTTCAACCCCTTAAAACATGGAGAGATGTCCACAAGGTATTTTTCACCAAAGTAAAGACGTGGGTATAGGTTATCAAGTGTCTAGATTTCAAATCAAGTGGGATCTCACCTACCCATGTGCTAGATCTAACCCAACAAGCTTCTCTTAGGAAAATCGATTTAGGCTCAAGAAGGCTTTTTGCATTGAAAAGTGTGTCGATTTTTAGCCAATCACCACCAAACTATAGATCCAACTAGGGGTGGATCCTATAGAGGTGGGTTTTTGATATCTTTTCAATTGCAAGGCTAGATCTAAGTAGATCTGAAAAATACCAAAAATAAGGGTTTTAATTTGATTAGGGTTTTTATGATCTAGAAATTATGGAAGATTCAAGGAAGAGAAGATCATACCTCTTGGAACATACCTGGATGAAGAGATGAATGCTAGTTGAGACGAGGATTACTTTGCCAAAGATCAAATGGAGAATTGTTGAAGCCCTCTTGCCAAATCGATTTTTCCAAGCCACATGTGATTCCTTCTAACCTGTCAAGCCAAGGAGCAAAGCATCAATCAGTTTAACAAATTGAAGGTAGATACAAGCAAGAGAGAGAGAAACATAGAATAGTTGACACAAAGGCAAAACTACTCCCTGTTAGACCAAAGCGACTTCTTCCAAGATTGAAGGGCAAGCCTCCCCACCAATTCGCCCTTGTCCAAAATCGCCCTCTTCACCTGCAAATAAAGTATGGCAAATATGCAAGATAGCTACAATAGATCCTCCAGTGCAATGGACAATAGCATTTACAATTGAAACAACCAACATCCACTCCAATCCAAGCATGTACTCCAAAAGGTAGAAATTTTATTCCAAGAGCCAAGAGCCAAAAATCTCTAGATCATTTTTACAATGAGAGGCTCCCTCCTTAAATAGGATGGGGAGAGAGTACAATCATAACCACTTTTTACATGAGTGGCTAAGATTAAAAGATCATAAGATCTAATCAATGGTTGAGATGAGCTCAACAATAAAATACATGGATCACTAATAAAATATAATGTAAGTGGACAAAATCGCCCTACAAGAGGGAAATCCCACCAAATCATGATGACCAAATATCATAAGAGGCTTATGGTGGGTCCAAGGGGTAATTTTATCCCTCCTTGGTCAATCCCCATAGCACAATAACCAAAAAATAATCATGAATGTACCAAATCGTGCCTCCATAGTGAAGTCGTGGTCCTCAAAAGACCTCAAAAATCCACAGAAAGTGCCATAAGTGATGGATGCGGGCCCGGATGAAGCTGAAACTGCTGGAGAAGGTGTGGAAGGTCTCGATCTATCCTCACTGATCATCCCATGCCATAACTTTGCCTCAGTAGCCCAAATCGATTTCCTCAATAGCCATTTCTACCAATCCTGAAATGCCTCGGGAAGCGTGAAACTGCCCAAAACAGCCTCTTGGATTGCCTGCGCTGTCAAGGTGAGGGCACCAGTGTGTCCGGGAGGGGGGTAATATGGTAAAAACAAGTGGCTGGACCACCCCCTCCATCATCAGCGCCCTAGGTCAACCGGATAAAAATCACATCTGCTCCGACAGGGCCTCCGACAGACCAAAATTGCACTAGGACAGCCTACTGAGGCTGAATCATCATCGTAAGTGCCCGGAACTGAAAACAAACTGTCCCATTGGACTCAGAAGGTCCAAATCCATCCAAGATGTGTACTCATACACCATATGAATCTTTGCATGATCAAAATAAATATCCAATATACCGGATCAAGGCCAATAATAATGCGCTGTACATATACAAACACTGCTGCAACCCCAGAATCATCATCATAACCCTGTAGCTGCTGCATAGAGTCATCATGTATGTATACATAGACCATATATCATCTATCCATATCATCATAAGGTCCAACATCTCATGTCCCATGGTCCTCCATGGTCAAACTAGGTCTAACCAAGACCAAATATAACTCAGATCATCATTAATAGCTGCTGCAAAGTGTCAAGGTTAATATATGCTCTACAACTTATTCAAATAACGATTATAACACAGAGTAATCATGACCGGTGATCTAAATCCAAATATATAGTGTCGTTAATTATTATTATTACTCAGACTAGACTTTCAGGATCATACTCACTTCATAGTTGTGATCAATTTGCTAGTGAAGGGTGAAGGCTTAAATTAACTGGCTAGGCTAAGGGATGACTTGACTGTCTTGACTTTGTGACACTTTGGCAAGGGAAAGGGAATACACCATAGTATATACTGAATGAGCAATAACACAGGGAATGGCGGTGTCTCACAAATGGATGAGTTGTTTAAAGAGGGTTTATTCACCTTCACAGATGCGCACAATCCATAATACAAATAAGGCCAGCAATTGTTTAGATGTAGCTTTTAAGTTCCATTGCTTTTTGGGCCTGAAGTTTCCATAGCCTTGATCTATGTGTGTTTACAAACACATTGCATAGATTTACATTTTTCTTTTAGGCTTTATGCTGCAGGTGTGTTTTTAAGGCACTTGTTTACCTGAGCACTTCTAGGTGTGTCATAGACAGCTTGTTTACCTAGGTATTTATTTTCCAAAAGATGTAACATTTTATTTTCATAGCCATTTTCATTTGGCATGCCTTTCATTCATGTGTGTTTAGAAACACATTGCATGAATGGGCTTTTCATACAAGATATAGCATTTCATTTTTCCAGATTTTGTATTCATGGCAGCACTAAAAGTTTCAGGTTTAGCCAACACAACTTTAGCGACTAGGGGGAATTCACAAGGAACTCCAACTCGCCATAGGCAAGTTTTGTCACCAACTCAGAGCCGAGACACAATAAACAGGGAAGCTCATTCAATACAGAGGCTACAGTGGGGAAAAGATCCTCCATGTCACTAGTCAAGTAGTAAATCAGGGTGATAAACTAAAAGGTAGGTAATGGATGGATGGAGACAATGAATGATGGAGCCGACACTAGCAAGCCAAGGTATGGTGGAATGATCACCTCTATTCTCCCTAAGGAGGGTAATACCAATGAGTATGAATAGTGAACTTCTAAGTCTGAGTAGGGACAATAATATATATATAATAAGATTAACCAGGTCCGCATATCTATATGATCGCCTGATCATGACACTAAGTGCTAAGACATGCTATAAGAATAAGTATAAAATCAATATAACCATAACACAATGATATACCTGCTGAGTCATATACCTGAATGCTCATCAACCTGTACCATCATCTGTCCTCTGAAACTGCTGCTGTAACTCTGGGCACTACTGACTGCTCTGTACCAATGGTATAATGGCTACATCGGTCATCTCTCTGAGTGTCCTGAGACTCAGTCATGGCATAGGGAATACATATGCTATCCAAAATCTGATAGCGATCCATAGATAGCTGCTCATCTCATCATCTCAGAGTAAAGGAACTGGCTGAAATGTGCTCTGGAATCTGAAAAATAATGTATGGTAGCCTGGCTACTATATATGTGATAACATCTGGCTCCAGCTAGGAAAAGTGCTCTAAGGGAGAGAGCGCTTGAGAACCTCAGACTCTCTGGTCTCGAACTGCTCTGCATCAATCTTCAATCCAGCACTACACCATCATTATTTTCAGCTTTTATTTTGCACCTGTACCTGCGCTCACAAACACTAGAATACCTCATGGAGCATGTATGGGAAAAATATGTAAAATAAAACTGAAACTGAAATCTACTCTAAAACGGAAACTAAAAATGCGTAAAAGAAAAATTTAAACTAACATGGCATATATCATTTATTCATCATTCATTATTTTTATTACTGTGCAGGAAGAAAATAGATCCTTTTTTTTATTATTTTATTTTATTTAAAGCAGGCAATCTTACTTGCACAGGCAGCCAAAAATGTAAACGGAAATTAAAAATTCTTCAATGCATGCAGGAGAAGAGACAAGCTTAGGAAAAAGCCAGGCTCAACTCAATCAAACACAAAGCAAGCAGAAAAAGCAAAGGGGGCAATACTCAGCACACAGAAAAAGGAAAAAGCACACCAATCCTATTGCTCAAGTGAGCTTATTCAAGACCTACCTACCCTACTCTAACCCGTCAACACAAATGCTAGGTAAAATCATAAATCCAATGTAACCATTCATCAAATAGGTTAATGGTTCTTCTTAGATTTTTGTTGATAAAGCAAGTCAAGATTGGATTAAAGACTATTGAATTTGAGAGCCCAATCTTCTTAGCTTGTTCAGAAATTGAAGAAAAATTTGAGTGGGGCAAAATGAGATCATGCCAATAAAAATGATTGATGCAAACATCCTCTATCCAAGAATTGACAGGATCATAAAATTTATGCAAGTTGAACTCAGAGATGGATGGAGGGAAGTCATAAGGCATGTGATTCGGTTCATTTTCACACAAATTAACTTCCTCATTTGCTTCTCTCACATAATCAATTTGATTCTCCTTGGGATTGATGATCAAATAAAAACCAAGTGGGGACAAATCAAGGCTTGAAAGACGAAAAATCAAAACTAGACCCACTTGATGCTCAAAAATGGAGAAAAGATGGAATTGATCTCTAAACACCTTTTCTAGCCACCAGGAATGATTAAAAACTTGACAACAAGCATTATGGTTCAAAAGTGACTGAAAAGGGAAATGAAGTGTTTTTTCTCCAAACATGTAATCATGCTTATACTTTCTGTTAAAAATTTCAAAAGCAAAAGATTGACTAGGCCACCAACCCCAAAAAGATTGGAAAAGATGGGTAGGGAGGGTGGAAGCAATTTCTCCCAGATGGATAGAAAAATTTGGCCTTGGAATTTGACAAAAGAAAAGGCCTTTTAAAGCAAAATTGTTTATTCTGGGAATGATAAACTTTTGATCAAGTCTTATATTTACAAACCGAGGACAAGATTTTAATTCTAATGAATGGATGAAGCTGGTTTGACTAAGGATGGAAAATTTTAAAGACTCATTAGAAGAAGTGGAACAAGGATTAGAGCATCTAGTGTGATTCACTAATTCATCCTCATCTTGACCTTCTATTGATTCATCATTAAATTCATTTGAGGATAAATGATCATTTTTATTTAAATTGTCAGGGATAAAATCAACAAGTTCATTTAAAGCATCTTGATTATTTGCGCAATGATCATGTGAAACCACCACTAATGGATCTTGGTCAATGTCCCCACTTTCTTCTTCTTCAAAAAGATGATGAGAAATTAAAGGATTGTTAATGATAGAATGATTAATGAGTTTCTCCGAAGGAGGAACTTCAATAGACTTGTTGACTAAAGGCTCATCCTCAGAAATTTCCTCAAGATCAGGACTAAGACTACCTAAAAAGGAACTTGAAAAATTATGATTTATACAATGATTATGGGTTTGACTTTCAATCGATTCAAAAGTGGAAGACTTATCCTCAAAAGAAATTGAGCAGGAGGGGTCATCTTCGGATGTTGACAATTCACTTAATGTTTGATTATTAATAGATTCAACAATTGGATAAAAAAGGGGACGGTTTTGATTTGAAAAATATATATCATCGAATTCACTTCCCCATCTTTCTAAGAAACTTTGCTCAAACATATCATACCCGGAAATGCTATTGGACTCCAAACTTAAGAACCAGATCTCAGCTCTTTCTTTGAAGGACGAAGCCAATAGTTTCATACACACATCCTCATGGGTTATGGATAAATCTTTAATAATTTCCCTAAAAAGTTCAAGGTGTCTTTTAGCAGATACTTCATGACTTCCATCAAACTTAGACAACCTTTCACGGGCTTGATGAGGGATGTGATGAGGATACCCAACAATTTTTGAGAAGTCAAAAACTTTCAAACGACCAAAAGTCCTAGGCCGCTCAGAAGCAGCCGTGGATGGCCAAATTTTTTATTTTTTTATTTTTATATATTTTTTATTTTTTATTTTTTTTAAAATAAGAACCTAAATACCAAATAATGCACCCCATGGGTTCTAGATAATGATAGGATCGATCACCAGTGGAGTCGCTTATGTGGAGTCGCCAGGTAGATTTTAAAACTCTTCTACCAAGATGTATGTCGTTTAAAGTGCAGGGAGAGAGTGAGACAAAACATATGTTGAACAAAGGTAGGCCTCTACCTCCCCGGCAACGGCGCCAAAAATGTTATCACACAACTTGTAGTTGCCCCTAGAGGTATCCCATCCGGGACGGTAGAGGAGATAGGCAACTAAAGAGGTGACCCAAGAGATGCCACGGTTCCCAATGCAATGCGGGAGTCACGTCAACCGAGGCACTCTTCGCTTTAGGTCAAGGTGTAACTAGACCAAGGGGGAGACCCTATACCCCAATCACAGTTGATTGAACCCAAACAAAGGTTTCTAAGGGTAGGTAAATGATGAGTTACGGAATCCAATGCAAGGCTAAGTGGACCTAATGGTTAAGGAATGGTTGAAGGTGGTGTAATGGATAGTTAGTGTTTCAACCTATGTATGGTTTAGGCCACATGGTGGGGTATGATTACTAGGTATAGTACCATGTGTTTTCACAAGTGGGTCTTGTTTTCTTGGGAAGCGTGAAATGGTTCTACGTGGACCCACAAGGTGAAGTTAGGTATGAGGTTGGTACTATAGGTTAGATCTAGGCTAGATCTATAAGTCTGAGTTGGTTCTAGGATTACCCATGTACTAGATCTAGGGTTTGACACAAATCCCAAGGAGTGCGACTTGCTTGGAAAAGGACTAGTGCCTTGTTGGATGGGCTAATGGGGTCAAGAAGGATGTCAAAGTATAGATCGGGACACCTAGAATCCAAGTCAAGTGGGTTGAATGAGATCCAATGGTTAGATCTTACTAGAGCTAGGTTTTTAAGTGATGACCAAAAGTGGACCACAATCCCTTAAAACAAGGAATGCAATCCCCAAGGCGGATCTTGACAAACAGACAGTGTAGAACTAGGTTTCAAGGCATGGGCATTCCAAATCCACGAAAATCTCAAACACCCACTTCCTAGAAGTGGACCAACTCAAAACTTCAAGGGGGTGCGACTTGCTCAAGGAAGGGCAAAAGATGGGTTTGGTGGACCAAATCAAGTCCAATGGCCACCAAACTGTAGATCCAAGTGGCTTGTACCCCGATCTATGTGTCTTCAAAATTTCAAGTGAACCCAATGGCTAGATCTTAGTAGATCTAAGTTTTAAGATACCAAGAGAATCAAAAGGGGGTTTCAACCCCTTAAAACATGGAGAGATGTCCACAAGGTAGTTTTCACCAAAGTAAAGACGTGGGTATAGGTTATCAAGTGTCTAGATTTCAAATCAAGTGGGATCTCACCTACCCATGTGCTAGATCTAACCCAACAAGCTTCTCTTAGGAAAATCGATTTAGGCTCAAGAAGGCTTTTTGCATTGAAAAGTGTGTCGATTTTTAGCCAATCACCACCAAACTATAGATCCAACTAGGGGTGGATCGTATAGAGGTGGGTTTTTTATATCTTTTCAATTGCAAGGCTAGATCTAAGTAGATCTGAAAAATACCAAAAATAAGGGTTTTAATTTGATTAGGGTTTTTATGATCTAGAAATTATGGAAGATTCAAGGAAGAGAAGATCATACCTCTTGGAACATACCTGGATGAAGAGATGAATGCTAGTTGAGACGAGGATTACTTTGCCAAAGATCAAATGGAGAATTGTTGAAGCCCTCTTGCCAAATCGATTTTTCCAAGCCATATGTGATTCCTTCTAACCTGTCAAGCCAAGGAGCAAAGCATCAATCAGTTTAACAAATTGAAGGTAGATACAAGCAAGAGAGAGAGAAACATAGAATAGTTGACACAAAGGCAAAACTACTCCCTGTTAGACCAAAGCGACTTCTTCCAAGATTGAAGGGCAAGCCTCCCCACCAATTCGCCCTTGTCCAAAATCGCCCTCTTCACCTGCAAATAAAGTATGGCAAATATGCAAGATAGCTATAATAGATCCTCCAGTGCAATGGACAATAGCATTTACAATCGAAACAACCAACATCCACTCCAATCCAAGCATGTACTCCAAAAGGTAGAAATTTTATTCCAAGAGCCAAGAGCCAAAAATCTCTAGATCATTTTTACAATGAGAGGCTCCCTCCTTAAATAGGATGGGGAGAGAGTACAATCATAACCACTTTTTACATGAGTGGCTAAGATTAAAAGATCATAAGATCTAATCAATGGTTGAGATGAGCTCAACAATAAAATACATGGATCACTAATAAAATATAATGTAAGTGGACAAAATCGCCCTACAAGAGGGGAATCCCACCAAATCATGATGACCAAATATCATAAGAGGCTTATGGTGGGTCCAAGGGGTAATTTTATCCCTCCTTGGTCAATCCCCATAGCACAATAACCAAAAAATAATCATGAATGTACCAAATCGTGCCTCCATAGTGAAGTCGTGGTCCTCAAAAGACCTCAAAAATCCACAGAAAGCGCCATAAGTGATGGATGCGGGCCCCGATGAAGCTGAAACTGCTGGAGAATGTGTGGAAGGTCCCGATCTATCCTCACTGATCATACCATGCCATAAATTTGCCTCAGTAGCCCAAATCGATTTCCTCAATAGCCATTTCTACCAATCCTGAAATGCCTCGGGAAGCGTGAAACTGCCCAAAACAGCCTCTTGGATTGCCTGCGCTGTCAAGGTGAGGGCACCAGTGTGTCCGGGAGGGGGGTAATATGGTAAAAACAAGTGGCTGTACCACCCCCTCCATCATCAGCGCCCTAGGTCAACCGGATAAAAATCACATCTGCTCCGACAGGGCCTCCGACAAACCAAAACTGCACTAGGACAGCCTACTGAGGCTGAATCATCACCGTAAGTGCCCGGAACTGAAAACAAACTGTCCCATTGGACTCAGAAGGTCCAAATCCATCCAAGATGTGTACTCATACACCATATGAATCTTTGCATGATCAAAATAAATATCCAATATACCGGATCAAGGCCAATAATAATGCGCTGTACATATACAAACACTGCTGCAACCCCAGAATCATCATCATAACCCTGTAGCTGCTGCATAGAGTCATCATGTATGTATACATAGACCATATATCATCTATCCATATCATCATAAGGTCCAACATCTCATGTCCCATGGTCCTCCATGGTCAAACTAGGTCTAACCAAGACCAAATATAACTCAGATCATCATTAATAGCTGCTGCAAAGTGTCAAGGTTAATATATGCTCTACAACTTATTCAAATAATGATTATAACACAGAGTAATCATGACCGGCGATCTAAATCCAAATATATAGTGTCGTTAATTATTATTATTACTCAGACTAGACTTTCAGGATCATACTCACTTCATAGTTGTGATCAATTTGCTAGTGAAGGGTGAAGGCTTAAATTAACTAGCTAGGCTAAGGGATGACTTGACTGTCTTGACTTTGTGACACTTTGGAAAGGGAAAGGGAATACACCATAGTATATACTGAATGAGCAATAACACAGGGAATGGCGGTGTCTCACAAATGGATGAGTTGTTTAAAGAGGGTTTATTCACCTTCACAGATGCGCACAATCCATAATACAAATAAGGCCAGCAATTGTTTAGATGTAGCTTTTAAGTTCCATTGCTTTTTGGGCCTGAAGTTTCCATAGCCTTGATCTATGTGTGTTTACAAACACATTGCATAGATTTACATTTTTCTTTTAGGCTTTATGCTGCAGGTGTGTTTTTAAGGCACTTGTTTACCTGAGCACTTCTAGGTGTGTCATAGACAGCTTGTTTACCTAGGTATTTATTTTCCACAAGATATAACATTTTATTTTCATAGCCATTTTCATTTGGCATGCCTTTCATTCATGTGTGTTTAGAAACACATTGCATGAATGGGCTTTTCATACAAGATATAGCATTTCATTTTTCCAGATTTTGTATTCATGGCAGCACTAAAAGTTTCAGGTTTAGCCAACACAACTTTAGCAACTAGGGGGAATTCACAAGGAACTCCAACTCGCCATAGGCAAGTTTTGTCACCAACTCAGAGCCGAGAAACAATAAACAGGGAAGCTCATTCAATACAGAGGCTACAGTGGGGAAAAGATCCTCCATGTCACTAGTCAAGTAGTAAATCAGGGTGATAAACTAAAAGGTAGGTAATGGATGGATGGAGACAATGAATGATGGAGCCGACACTAGCAAGCCAAGGTATGGTGGAAAGATCACCTCTATTCTCCCTAAGGAGGGTAATACCAATGAGTATGAATAGTGAACTTCTAAGTCTGAGTAGGGACAATAATATATATATAATAAGATCAACCAGGTCCGCATATCTATATGATCGCCAGATCATGACACTAAGTGCTAAGACATGCTATAAGAATAAGTATAAAAGCAATATAACCATAACACAATGATATACCTGCTGAGTCATATACCTGAATGCTCATCAACCTGTACCATCATCTGTCCTCTGAAACTGCTGCTGTAACTCTGGGCACTACAACTGCTCTGTACCAATGGTATAATGGCTACATCGGTCATCTCTCTGAGTGTCCTGAGACTCAGTCATGGCATAGGGAATACATATGCTATCCAAAATCTGATAGCGATCCATAGATAGCTGCTCATCTCATCATCTCAGAGTAAAGGAACTGGCTGAAATGTGCTCTGGAATCTGAAAAATAATGTATGGTAGCCTGGCTACTATATATGTGATAACATCTGGCTCCAGCTGGGACAAGTGCTCTAAGGGAGAGAGCGCTTGAGAACCTCAGACTCTCTGGTCTCGAACTGCTCTGCATCAATCTTCAATCCAACACTGCACCATCATTATTTTCAGCTTTTATTTTGCACCTGTACCTGCGCTCACAAACACTAGAATACCTCATGGAGCATGTATGGGAAAAATATGTAAAATAAAACTGAAACTGAAATCTACTCTAAAACGGAAACTAAAAATGCGTAAAAGAAAAATTTAAACTAACATGGCATATATCATTTATTCATCATTCATTATTTTTATTACTGTGCAGGAAGAAAATAGATCCTTTTTTTTATTATTTTAATTTATTTAAAGCAGGCAATCTTACTTGCACAGGCAGCCAAAAATGTAAACGGAAATTAAAAATTCTTCAATGCATGCAGGAGAAGAGACAAGCTTAGGAAAAAGCCAGGCTCAACTCAATCAAACACAAAGCAAGCAGAAAAAGCAAAGTGGGCAATACTCAGCACACAGAAAAAGGAAAAAGCACACCAATCCTATTGCTCAAGTGAGCTTATTCAAGACCTACCTACCCTACTCTAACCCGTCAACACAAATGCTAGGTAAAATCATAAATCCAGTGTAACCATTCATCAAATAGGTTAATGGTTCTTCTTAGATTTTTGTTGATAAAGCAAGTCAAGATTGGATTAAAGACTATTGAATTTGAGAGCCCAATCTTCTTAGCTTGTTCAGAAATTGAAGAAAAAATTGAGTGGGGCAAAATGAGATCATGCCAATAAAAATGATTGATGCAAACATCCTCTATCCAAGAATTGACAGGATCATAAAATTTATGCAAGTTGAACTCAGAGATGGATGGAGGGAAGTCATAAGGCATGTGATTCGGTTCATTTTCACACAAATTAACTTCTTCATTTGCTTCTCTCACATAATCAATTTGATTCTCCTTGGGATTGATGATCAAATAAAAACCAAGTGGGGACAAATCAAGGCTTGAAAGACGAAAAATCAAAACTAGACCCACTTGATGCTCAAAAATGGAGAAAAGATGGAATTGATCTCTAAACACCTTTTCTAGCCACCAGGAATGATTAAAAACTTGACAACAAGCATTATGGTTCAAAAGTGACTGAAAAGGGAAATGAAGTGCTTTTTCTCCAAACATGTAATCATGCTTATACTTTCTGTTAAAAATTTCAAAAGCAAAAGATTGACTAGGCCACCAACCCCAAAAAGATTGGAAAAGATGGGTAGGGAGGGTGGAAGCAATTTCTCCCAGATGGATAGAAAAATTTGGCCTTGGAATTTGACAAAAGAAAAGGCCTTTTAAAGCAAAATTGTTTATTCTAGGAATGATAAACTTTTGATCAAGTCTTATATTTACAAACCGAGGACAAGATTTTAATTCTAATAAATGGATGAAGCTGTTTTGACTAAGGATGGAAAATTTTAAAGACTCATTATAAGAAGTGGAACAAGGATTAGAGCATCTAGTGTGATTCACTAATTCATCCTCATCTTGACCTTCTATTGATTCATCATTAAATTCATTTGAGGATAAATGATCATTTTTATTTAAATTGTCAGGGATAAAATCAACAAGTTCATTTAAAGCATCTTGATTATTTGCACAATGATCATGTGAAACCACCACTAATGGATCTTGGTCAATGTCCCCACTTTCTTCTTCTTCAAAAAGATGATGAGAAATTAAAGGATTGTTAATGATAGAATGATTAATGAGTTTCTCCGAAGGAGGAACTTCAATAGACTTGTTGACTGAAGGCTCATTCTCAGACATTTCCTCAAGATCAGGACTAAGACTACCTAAAAAGGAACTTGAAAAATTATGATTTATACAATGATTATGGGTTTGACTTTCAATCGATTCAAAAGTGGAAGACTTATACTCAAAAGAAATTGAGCAGGAGGGGTCATCTCCGGATGTTGACAATTCACTTAATGTTTGATTATTAATAGATTCAACAATTGGATAAAAAAGGGGACGGTTTTGATTTGAAAAATATATATCATCGGATTCACTTCCCCATCTTTCTAAGAAACTTTGCTCAAACATATCATACCCGGAAATGCTATTGGACTCCAAACTTAAGAACCAGATCTCAGCTCTTTCTTTGAAGGACGAAGCCAATAGTTTCATACACACATCCTCATGGGTTATGGATAAATCTTTAATAATTTCCCTAAAAAGTTCAAGGTGTCTTTTAGCAGATACTTCATGACTTCCATCAAACTTAGACAACCTTTCACGGGCTTGATGAGGGATGTGATGAGGATACCCAACAATTTTTGAGAAGTCAAAAACTTTCAAACGACCAAAAGTCCTAGGCCGCTCAGAAGCAGCCGTGGATGGCCAAATTTTTTTTATTTTTTATTTTATATATATATATATATATATATTTTTTAAAATAAGAACCTAAATACCAAATAATGCACCCCATGGGTTCTAGATAATGATAGGATCGATCACCAGTGGAGTCGCTTATGTGGAGTCGCCAGGTAGATTTTAAAACTCTTCTACTAAGATGTATGTCGTTTAAAGTGCAGGGAGAGAGTGAGACAAAACATATGTTGAACCAAGGTAGGCCTCTACCTCCCCGGCAACGGCGCCAAAAATGTTATCACACAACTTGTAGTTGCCCCTAGAGGTATCCCATCCGGGACGGTAGAGGAGATAGGAAAATAAAGAGGTGACCCAAGAGATGCCACGGTTCCCAATGCAATGCGGGAGTCACGTCAACCGAGGCACTCTTCGCTTTAGGTCAAGGTGTAACTAGACCAAGGGGGAGACCCTATACCCCAATCACAGTTGATTGGACCCAAACAAAGGTTTCTAAGGGTAGGTAAATGATGAGTTACGGAAACCAATGCAAGGCTAAGTGGACCTAATGGTTAAGGAATGGTTGAAGGTGGTGTAATGGATAGTTAGTGTTTCAACCTATGTATGGTTTAGGCCACATGGTGGGGTATGATTACTAGGTATAGTACCATGTGTTTTCACAAGTGGGTCTTGTTTTCTTGGGAAGCGTGAAATGGTTCTACGTGGACCCACAAGGTGAAGTTAGGTATGAGGTTGGTACTATAGGTTAGATCTAGGCTAGATCTATAAGTCTGAGTTGGTTCTAGGATTACCCATGTACTAGATCTAGGGTTTGACACAAATCCCAAGGAGTGCGACTTGCTTGGAAAAGGACTAGTGCCTTGTTGGATGGGCTAATGGGGTCAAGAAGGATGTCAAAGTATAGATCGGGACACCTAGAAGCCAAGTCAAGTGGGTTGAATGAGATCCAATGGTTAGATCTTACTAGATCTAGGTTTTTAAGTGATGACCAAAAGTGGACCACAATCCCTTAAAACAAGGAATGCAATCCCCAAGGCGGATCTTGACAAACAGACAGTGTAGAACTAGGTTTCAAGGCATGGGCATTCCAAATCCACGAAAATCTCAAACACCCACTTCCTAGAAGTGGACCAACTCAAAACTTCAAGGGGGTGCGACTTGCTCAAGGAAGGGAAAAAGATGGGTTTGGTGGACCAAATCAAGTCCAATGGCCACCAAACTGTAGATCCAAGTGGCTTGTACCCCGATCTATGTGTCTTCAAAATTTCAAGTGAACCCAATGGATAGATCTTAGTAGATCTAAGTTTTAAGATACCAAGAGAATCAAAAGGGGGTTTCAACCCCTTAAAACATGGAGAGATGTCCACAAGGTAGTTTTCACCAAAGTAAAGACGTGGGTATAGGTTATCAAGTGTCTAGATTTCAAATCAAGTGGGATCTCACCTACCCATGTGCTAGATCTAACCCAACAAGCTTCTCTTAGGAAAATCGATTTAGGCTCAAGAAGGCTTTTTGCATTGAAAAGTGTGTCGATTTTTAGCCAATCACCACCAAACTATAGATCCAACTAGGGGTGGATCCTATAGAGGTGGGTTTTTGATATCTTTTCAATTGCAAGGCTAGATCTAAGTAGATCTGAAAAATACAAAAAATAAGGGTTTTAATTTGATTAGGGTTTTTATGATCTAGAAATTATGGAAGATTCAAGGAAGAGAAGATCATACCTCTTGGAACATACCTGGATGAAGAGATGAATGCTAGTTGAGACGAGGATTACTTTTCCAAAGATCAAATGGAGAATTGTTGAAGCCCTCTTGCCAAATCGATTTTTCCAAGCCACATGTGATTCCTTCTAACCTGTCAAGCCAAGGAGCAAAGCATCAATCAGTTTAACAAATTGAAGGTAGATACAAGCAAGAGAGAGAGAAACATAGAATAGTTGACACAAAGGCAAAACTACTCCCTGTTAGACCAAAGCGACTTCTTCCAAGATTGAAGGGCAAGCCTCCCCACCAATTCGCCCTTGTCCAAAATCGCCCTCTTCACCTGCAAATAAAGTATGGAAAATATGCAAGATAGCTATAATAGATCCTCCAGTGCAATGGACAATAGCATTTACAATCAAAACAACCAACATCCACTCCAATCCAAGCATGTACTCCAAAAGGTAGAAATTTTATTCCAAGAGCCAAGAGCCAAAAATCTCTAGATCATTTTTACAATGAGAGGCTCCCTCCTTAAATAGGATGGGGAGAGAGTACAATCATAACCACTTTTTACATGAGTGGCTAAGATTAAAAGATCATAAGATCTAATCAATGGTTGAGATGAGCTCAACAATAAAATACATGGATCACTAATAAAATATAATGTAAGTGGACAAAATCGCCCTACAAGAGGGGAATCCCACCAAATCATGATGACCAAATATCATAAGAGGCTTATGGTGGGTCCAAGGGGTAATTTTATCCCTCCTTGGTCAATCCCCATAGCACAATAACCAAAAAATAATCATGAATGTACCAAATCGTGCCTCCATAGTGAAGTCGTGGTCCTCAAAAGACCTCAAAAATCCACAGAAAGTGCCATAAGTGATGGATGCGGGCCCCGATGAAGCTGAAACTGCTGGAGAAGGTGTGGAAGGTCCCGATCTATCCTCACTGATCATCCCATGCCATAACTTTGCCTCAATAGCCCAAATCGATTTCCTCAATAGCCATTTCTACCAATCCTGAAATGCCTCGGGAAGCGTGAAACTGCCCAAAACAGCCTCTTGGAGTGCTTGCGCTGTCAAGGTGAGGGCACCAGTGTGTCCGGGAGGGGGGTAATATGGTAAAAACAAGTGGCTGGACCACCCCCTCCATCATCAGCGCCCTAGGTCAACCGGATAAAAATCACATCTGCTCCGACAGGGCCTCCGACAGACCAAAACTGCACTAGGACAGCCTACTGAGGCTAAATCATCACCGTAAGTGCTCGGAACTGAAAACAAACTGTCCCATTGGACTCAGAAGGTCCAAATCCATCCAAGATGTGTACTCATACACCATATGAATCTCTGCATGATCAAAATAAATATCCAATATACCAGATCAAGGCCAATAATAATGCGCTGTACATATACAAACACTGCTGCAACCCCAGAATCATCATCATAACCCTGTAGCTGCTGCATAGAGTCATCATGTATGTATACATAGACCATATATCATCTATCCATATCATCATAAGGTCCAACATCTCATGTCCCATGGTCCTCCATGGTCAAACTAGGTCTAACCAAGACCAAATATAACTCAGATCATCATTAATAGTTGCTGCAAAGTGTCAAGGTTAATATATGCTCTACAACTTATTCAAATAACGATTATAACACAGAGTAATCATGACCGGCGATCTAAATCCAAATATATAGTGTCGTTAATTATTATTATTACTCAGACTAGACTTTCAGGATCATACTCACTTCATAGTTGTGATCAATTTGCTAGTGAAGGGTGAAGGCTTAAATTAACTGGCTAGGCTAAGGGATGACTTGACTGTCTTGAATTTGTGACACTTTGGCAAGGGAAAGGGAATACACCATAGTATATACTGAATGAGCAATAACACAGGGAATGGCGGTGTCTCACAAATGGATGAGTTGTTTAAAGAGGGTTTATTCACCTTCACAGATGCGCACAATCCATAATACAAATAAGGCCAGCAATTGTTTAGATGTAGCTTTTAAGTTCCATTGCTTTTTGGGCCTAAAGTTTCCATAGCCTTGATCTATGTGTGTTTACAAACACATTGCATAGATTTACATTTTTCTTTTAGGCTTTATGCTGCAGGTGTGTTTTTAAGGCACTTGTTTACCTGAGCACTTCTAGGTGTGTCATAGACAGCTTGTTTACCTAGGTATTTATTTTCCACAAGATATAACATTTTATTTTCATAGCCATTTTCATTTGGCATGCCTTTCATTCATGTGTGTTTAGAAACACATTGCATGAATGGGCTTTTCATACAAGATATAGCATTTCATTTTTCCAGATTTTGTATTCATGGCAGCACTAAAAGTTTCAGGTTTAGCCAACACAACTTTAGCGACTAGGGGGAATTCACAAGGAACTCCAACTCTCCATAGGCAATTTTTGTCACCAACTCAGAGCCGAGACACAATAAACAGGGAAGCTCATTCAATACAGAGGCTACAGTGGGGAAAAGATCCTCCATGTCACTAGTCAAGTAGTAAATCAGGGTGATAAACTAAAAGGTAGGTAATGGATGGATGGAGACAATGAATGATGGAGCCGACACTAGCAAGCCAAGGTATGGTGGAATGATCACCTCTATTCTCCCTAAGGAGGGTAATACCAATGAGTATGAATAGTGAACTTCTAATTCTGAGTAGGGAAAAGAATATATATATAATAAGATCAACCAGGTCCGCATATCTATATGATCGCCAGATCATGACACTAAGTGCTAAGACATGCTATAAGAATAAGTATAAAAGCAATATAACCATAACACAATGATATACCTGCTGAGTCATATACCTGAATGCTCATCAACCTGTACCATCATCTGTCCTCTGAAACTGCTGCTGTAACTCTGGGCACTACTGACTGCTCTGTACCAATGGTATAATGGCTACATCGGTCATCTCTCTGAGTGTCCTGAGACTCAGTCATGGCATACGGAATACATATGCTATCCAAAATCTGATAGCGATCCATAGATAGCTGCTCATCTCATCATCTCAGAGTAAAGGAACTGGCTGAAATGTGCTCTGGAATCTGAAAAATAATGTATGGTAGCCCGGCTACTATATATGTGATAACAGGTAACATACTTGGGGGAGTTTAAGAGGTATTATTCATGGAATGAGTCATGTAAGGTCGAATTGGAGTGGAATAATAACTCCCATGGAAGAGGAAGAGGCATCTTAGAAGAATTGTGACACTTGGAGCTAGATTCCCTAACTCCTATGACAACAATGATGAATATTCTATGACACCTATGACAAAGTTCAGACTTGATTGCTGACATATGACATATATGACATGTAAGGGCTAAAAGTAGCCTCCAAGAGGGCGCACAAGGGAGTTATGGAAGCCAAGAAGCTTCCCCATTCGAATTGAGGGAAGATGGAGACTAGGAATTGTTGGACAAGTGGCACACATTGAAATATCTTGGGTGGAATTCAAGCGAAGGATTCCTTTGGAATTTTATAAAAGACAAGAAAAAAGAATGAAAGCATCTTTTGATCATTTCTCATTTTGAAAATTGGAGAGCATAGCTTGTCCATGCTAGTGGAGTGTTTACTCTACTTTCCTTAGTACCAATTTCGAGGGTGAAAGATTCCCATCCTAATTGGCAATTGGAGAGGCCATTCAGACCTTTCATTTGGAGCTACAATGGATTCATTTTTTCCCAGTTGAATCTACAGGGAAACTCAGAAGATCCTCGGGTCGAAATACCACGTGAAACTATGTAAAAATACCAAACAATGCATAAATGGTGCCATTTTCCCTATATCTTGTTGCGAGAGCTTGAAGTTGCTTTATTTAGATTTGTATCAGTCAATATCTGTGTTTTTATTTATGTATGGATAGCCATTAATGTCGTGAAGAAGTTTCATACACATTGGATAAGTCTTTGGAACCTAAATCTCTAAATTCATAACAAGTGGTGGAGTTTCCTAGCTTTTCACCCTATGTGAAGGCATGTCTACAAACCTCTAATTTATGGGAGTTGCAGAAGCCTTTAGGAACTGATTAATGATGCATTTGGGTTCCCATTGAAGTACTTTAACTAATCCATGTGTCTTTTCTGGAATCTGGGAGGGTCATACTGCATTTGGGAAGCCATTTGTGACTCCTACCCTTGGGGGTTTGAACCTCGAATTTCCTAGTGAATTTCCCTATTTTCTCCTGAACTTAAATGAATATCGCAGAAGTATTTTGAGAGTGTAAAATCATTCATAAGCTTCATTTTTCTATCTTAACATCCTTAAAACACCTTAAGAATGAATTGTAAATCCTTAGGAGTCTTTTGGAGCCATCTACCCTTGGGGGTTTCAACATCGATTTTCCTAGTAATTCTTCCTTTCATTCTCTAATTGTAAATGCAAGTTGTTGACGTATATAGAACTTGTCCAAGCATATAATATCTGCTTTAGTGTGTCCAAATACATCTCAATCCACTCCATACATCATTCAAAAATATTTGGGATCATTTGGGACAGTTTGGGCTTCACTAGTCCAAGTTTCGAAAATTGGCTAAATTGGGAAAAATTCCAAATTGGGGACATTATAGCATGCTTAGAATTTTGTATCATCAACAATCACAATCGTCAACATTATTGGAGAAACCACTTAATATGGGACATGTATATGAAATCCATTGGATTGATTATGACATTCCAATTAGTATGATTAGAATTTTGGACATCCAATGCACATAGACGTGTATACAAAATCCATAATTTCAATGTTTCAAATTTTGTCTATGTATATAAAAATCAATTTAGATGATTGAAATTTTTTACCCTTTTGACATTCAACTTAGTGTCCTTACACTTTGTGCATTCACCCAATGTATATAAATGTGTATATGGAATCCATTTGAAAGACTACACTTGTGGCCTTTGACATTCAACTTGGTGTCCTTAGAATTTTATATCAACAAAAATCACAATGGTCAACATTATTGGAGAATCCACATATATATCACATGTATATGAAATCAATTAGAATGATTCTAAAATTCAACTGAGTGTGCTTAAAATTTTGGACACCCAATGCAAGTAGACATGTATGCAAAATCCATTTCGATGATTCCACTTTTGTCCCTTCTTGACATTCAACCTAGATCCCTTATACTTTGCACTCTCACTCACTGTGTAGTGATCATTAACCCATAAGTTGAATCACACCAATCATGTAGAACCCTTAAAATTCAAAAATAACCAAAATACATTCACCACAAGAGTAACACCAAGAAGTAGAGATAACCCTTAAGGTAGAGTAACACCATCAACTATTCCTTAAGGAAGGTACACGCTATAAGCCATGCTTACTATAATACAATTCGTCCAACATACGGATAATTCATGTCATTCTTTTTATGATCCTCCATAGGAGTGTAATGGGGGATCGAAGGGCCCATTAAAGTAATAATAGTTGTTTCCATTCAATTTAAGGTGGACTAGGTCCACTGTGTTTGTTATTATTAAATAAGGCTCACTACGATAGTTATTATTGAATAAATGTAACGAGACCTCATTAAAGAAGGTCCATTAGGTAGTTAGGAGGCTCTTATGGTTAGATTTCTCTTGTGAACTATAAATAAGGATGGAGTCCTCCTTATGAAAACTATGGAAGAATATTGTAGTTGAAGCTTATCTCTAGAGAGGCCACCTAACCTTAAGAGGCAAGTGAACATGAGTGGATTCCTTCCATAAAATGATCGATTGTAAGGTTCCATAACTTAGAGGGTTTTAAATTAATATAACTTGGATCATTTTTATGTTATTATTGGATAAATTGTATGTGTGCCTAATATTTTCAAATCTATGGTATAAAACAACTAGATATCTTGTATGTGGTAAGCTTTATAGTACATGCACATGTAAATTTGAAATCTATGCAGCATACAATGACTAAATTTAAGTAGGATTGTGTTAAATTGGAGGATGCTTATGTTATCAATATCACATATTGTTTCATCATTGAAGAGTATACCTAAGAAAGATATGCATGGCATGGTTTGAAGATGCTTATGAGGATTGGTATGTGTATAGTTGTAATTTTTTGGGAAGATGACTACTTTCATACTCTTTTTTATGACCTTTCTCCACAATATGAAGATAAAATTGTGGAGGTAAGACAACATCAAGTTGTCCCTGACAATTTCAAGTATGTTTTTTCTTTAGTAGTAGCATTCCTCTTAGATCCAACATTTTACTACTATATGCAGGATTTGTTTGACTTGAATGGTTATACTTCTTTGAATCTCATGTCCATCATGGGCATGTGTGAATCACAACAATCAGGGGTTCATGGAGCTTATGTGTTATTAATGGGGTGTTAGATGGAACTCGTGGACATTAGGCCACATTTATGGATCAATCCCTTGAACTACTTTGATATTCCATTTGTCCTTGCACATGGTACATTGACTACTTCACAATTGGAATTAGCACTCATACATGGGACCCATGCTTAAGATGGATCTTCTTGGACTACTTCAATATGGTGGCTCACACTTGTCTATGGGACCTTGGTCCCTTTTCCTACTTTAGCATGGAGATCAACATTCATCCTCGGGACCCTATTTTATGCTTGTACTTCCTCACATCAAGTGTTGAGGTTAATGCTTTTCTAAGGGGGGTGGAGTATTATGATCCTTCCTATAGGTATAATGGTAGGATGAAGATCCCATTAGAGTAAAATAGTGAAGGTCATTCAATATAAGGTGGACTATGTCCACTATGTTTGTTATTACTAAATAACCCCCACAATGGTAGTTATTGAATAAATGTAATGGGACCTCATTAAAGAAGGTCCACTAGGAAATGAGTAGGATTTTATGGTTATAGTTCTTTTGTGAACCATAAATAAGGATGGATTCCTCCTTATGAAAGGCATGGAAGAATATTGTTATTAGAGCTTAGCTCTAGAAAAGATACCCAACCTTAAGAGGAAGAGAACATGAGTGGATTCCTTCCATAAAATGATCATTTGTTTAAGGTGTTTCCCTACCTTAATGATTTTGATATTAATATAATGTGGAGCATTTCTATGTTATTATTGTTAAATTTTCAGAATTTACTTCAATATGATCTTGGATCTTAATTGAGAGAACAACATGTACAGCAAATCTACAGCATATCAATCATGGACACAATAATGCAAGCACACAAGAGACACAGAGTTTACTTGGGGAAAACCATAAAGGTGAAAAACCCCAATAACTTCCTCAGAGATAGATAGAGCAATGATACAACCAGAATACAAGAGATAGTCTTCTCCTAACAGCAGAGCCTCCTCCCCCACAAGTGCGCCACTCTCCCAAGTGTGAGTGAGAGAAATAGAATGTGTAAAATGAGAGAGACACACTCTCTATTTATACACTAACTTGACTTGACCTTTACTCAACTAGGTCGGCCTTAACTTAACCACTTAACATAATGCTGACTGGGATGACCCCCACTAGGGTGGTCTAATAACCCTTTGACCCACATGGCCGGCCCCCAATAGGGTGGTCTAATAACCCTTTGAGCCATATGACTTATACAGGGCCAACCCCAACAAGGTGGTCTAATAACCCATCAAGTATAAGTTACGACACTTACAATATAAATGACGACACTTCCGTATAGAGGAATAATAACATCTCTATAGGAATACAATATGCATATATGTGAAATACATTCCGAAGTTACATATACATCAACACTCCCTCTTAACTAGGAAGGTATTTCTCGACACAGGTCTTCTAGCACAAGTCATCTTCTCTGGATCATTGTCACTGCTGCTGCTATCTCAATCGATCTCTGAATCTACTCGTCATAGGAAGTTCTACAGAGCCAATCCTTTTTCATACTAGATGTAGGCCCACCACCTGCAGGTCTTCATCATCACTGACCATACTGTGGAAATCTCAGGACTTATTACGTGCGTCACAACACCTTAAAAGAGTCTCTTGACTAGCAAGCACCCTAAAGAGCATCTGAGGCCTTTTTCATCCTATCCAGATCTCCAGGACTTATTACATGTGACCCCACTACAAAACCTCAAAAGAGAATCGCGAGACTGATTACGAGCACAAGGCTCAACCTATCGGATCTCCCAGGGCACAAATTACATGTGGTCACCACAAAACCTCGAAAGAGCATCCCAGGACTGATTACGAGCACAAGGCTCAACCTATCGGATCTCCCAGGGCACAAATTACATGTGGTCATGGAAAAACCTCGAAAGAGCATCCCAGGACTGATTACAAGCACAAGGCTCAACCTATCGGATCTCCCAGGGCACAAATTACATGTGGTCATGGCAAAACATCGAAAGTGCATCCCAGGACTGATTATGAGCAGACGGCTCAACCTATCGGATCTCCCAGGGCACAAATTACATGCCATAGGACAAAACCTCAAAAGAGCATCTGCCAGATATCCCAGGGCACAAATTACATGCCATAGGAAAAACCTCGAAAGACTATCTGCAAATCTCCCAAGGCACAAATTATATGTCCTCCCAAGCAAAACCTTGAAAGACTATCTGCAAATCTCCCAGGGCACAAATTACATGCTTATCTGCACAACCTGTTCCACGGCCACATAGTATCAACCAGATACTCACCATACATCATCCTGATGTACACATGATCATCATGATCATCATCACTGCAACATCCTGCTACATGTCATATGGAGCAACATCCTGAAGCTCGTCATCCATGATCATCCTGATCATACAATGCATCTACCTGATGCATACCAAGTATCTACCTGATACATATCATCATACATGATCCACCTGATACAAATACAAATACATGATACATATCACCATACAGGATCCACCAGATCATACAATGCATCTACCTGATGCATACCAAGTATCTACCTGATACATATCATCATACATGATCCACCTGATCATACAGTGTATCCACCTGACACAAATACAAATACATGATACATATCACCATACATGATCCACCTGATCATACAATGTATCCACTTGATACATATACAGATACATGGTCCAAGCATCCAACATGATGCATATATAAAATACATACAAATGATCCAACCGATCATATCCAGCATCCAACATGATGCGTACATACATATACATATAAATGATCCAACTAATCATATCCAACATCCAACATGATGTGTACATATATAAATGATCCAACTGATCATATCCAACATCCAACATGATGTGTATACAGAGCAGTAACTGGAGCATCATCCTGATGCTCATCATCCAGCACTTACATCCATAGCCATGTGAAGGATCCTCCTTCCAACATGCTTAGAATGGCTTCTGCAAATGTGTCCATCTCTTCTTCCTCGAAGTGTCATCAATCTGAAGAACACCAAGCCTCTCCCTGAAGTACTCGAACTTCACCCTGGCTAGTGGCTTCGTCAGCACATCTGTAATCTGCTCGTTCGTCACAATGTACAGGATCTTCACAGCTCCTCTCTGCACCATATCCCTGATATAGTGATATTTGATCTCTATGTGTTTCGACCTGTCATGAAACATCAGGTTCTCGGACAGCTTCACACAACTCTGGTTATCACAAAAGATACCAGTAGCATCCAACGGGAGATTAAATAACTTAGACAGTAGCTTCCATAGCCATACTGCCTCACAACTAGCTGAACAGGCTACAACATACTCTGCCTCAGCTGTACTCAGTGCTATGCAAGACTGCTTCCTGCTGAACCAAGAGATCACACCTGATCCCATACTGAAGCAACACCCATATGTGCTCTTCCTATCTGTAGCACTGCCTGCCCAATCTAAATCAACATAACCATACAGGTTAAACTTTTGATTCGCTTCATACTTGAGTCCATAATCCACTGTACCTTTTAGGTACCTCAGAATATGCTTTACAACAACCAGGTGAACACTCCTCGGATCTGTCAATAATTGGCTCAATGTGTTCACCGCAAAGCAAATATCTGGTCTCATGTTCGTCAGGTACATCAAGGACCCAATCATCTGACGATACATAGTGACATCAACGGGTTTAGATGAAGCATCACACAGAAGCTTTAGGTTCGATGCCATAGCCTCGCAGTCCATCATCCCGACCCTCTTCAGGATCTCTAGTGCATACTTCCCTTGTCCAAGGAAGATTCCATCTTCACTCTGCCACACCTCCATACCTAGAAAGTGGTGCATCATACCCAAGTTCTGCACATATATGACTCCGTGTCATGTGTCTCAGAACCAAGTGGCTTCTCCACATACACTTCTTCTTAAACTACACCATTCAAGAAAGCTGTCTTGAAATCCATCTGGTGTATCTTCTATTTCATCACTTTTATATTTCTCTATGCTGCCATTTGCAGCATGCTTGATCTTGATAGATCCATATGGAAGTCATAACAAACTTCCCTTTAGGTCTTGGGACTACATCCCAAACATCATTCTTCATGATCGATGGATCATGGCATTCTTCCCATATCCTGGGAACTTCAATATCTTCAATAGATAATTTTGTTGCTGAACAAATGTTGTTGTTCTTCTTTTGTAGGTGATGGCATACGATCTTTCCTACACAACAAGTTAAATTGCATGATTAGAAAACATCTCATAGTTTTCAGAACAAATTCATACACATAAAGAAATATGTCATACAGTCATGCAATTATCTTAGCCAATGCTTCAATACAACATTTATCCATATCCTGTAACTTTCTAGATTCCTTCCAATCTCTACCAGAACATTGTTAAGAGTGTGCACAACTCCCATGTCAGCAAAGATGTTTCATTCTAGATAAGTAGCAATGGAATGTTGTACAATGCCATAGGCCACTTACCCATGCATATTAGTAGTATACTGTTCATCAATGCAACTATTCTAATATGCATAATACACAACCTAATTCTAGGAACATCAGTATATACATTATTGAACAGTATTATTTAAACAGTAAATATGCAAGTAATGACAATTCAAATACTTATATTTGTTTGTTTGTTGGGTTGACTCCCTCTCAATCTTTGCTTCTTTTCTACAACTCCATTCTTATGTGGATTGTGAGAAGTGGTCAACTCCCTCTAAATATCTGCATCCTTGCAGAAACTACTGAAGTGTGCTCCTTTGCTTTCTTGCAGGAACAACTAGAGTGTGCTCCCTCTTGATCTTTGCTTCCTGGATTACCTGTCCTTGAATTTACATTTATCCTTAATCACTATGCATGCTTATTAGTATCATCATTGTGTTATCCTTGAGGTCTCATACATAATCACAAATTTATTAGTATAATCTTAATACTATCAAAACACAATAATCCTAAACATGTATATTCATGATCATTCACAGATAATAAACATTAGTATTCAAGGTTTCGGGGAAGTCTTCTTTTACTCATACATATTCTTATTTGATCATAGGACTCTTCTGGTTAGTTCAATCATCAATCAAGATAAGATATATAATATGCATAAAACCCGTGATTATTCAAACCTATACCTTCATGATTCTTCTGGTTAGTCCTATCATCAATTATGGTAAGAAACATAATATGCATACATCCATGATTATTCAAACCTATGACTTCATGAATAATCATTATCAACAACACAACAGTATAAGATCCTAACAAAAGGTAGGATTCTAGCTTGATATAGGAAAAACATACCTGGATTAGCATGCTAGCTAGTTATGTCTAACATACCCACATAATGTCTTCTAGTTCTCTTCAGTGACTTGAGCTAGTAACCTGCATGTCTCATAAGTTAACCATTGTAGAACCAAGTTATACATACATTGAAAGTAGATCTTCTATGTGATCCATGACAATGGATGAATCTTTGTCTTCATGTCACCATGAGCATATGTTCTTGAAGTAGAACATGATTTGACTTTCTTGGTGTACCTTTTGTGTTAGCAAATAACATAAACCTCATACAACATCACAATGCATTAGTACAATCATAAGTGTCAAAACCTTAATCAATGAATATCTTCTATTAAGGTGATACGACAAGTCCAGTAATTAATCAAGATTGTACTGTAATGATATGAAGACAAACATATGATAAAGTTAACCATGAAACATACCTGTAAGCCATACCTGTCAAGATTGCTTGTAATCTTCTTATGGAAGGCCTTAGCCTCATCTCCCTCTGAGACAGGAACTTCTTCACTTATGCAAGTGACCAATCCATCTTCTTCTAGGATCAACCCAATCCACTTGATTTGCAAGAACTCGACCTGGAGCTGGATTAGGGTTTGTCAAAGAAACCCCAAAAATTCAAGATTTGAATTTCAAACTTTCGAAAGGATAGAAATATGTGCCTTGATGAGTTGATCAAGTTGGTGTATTCAGAATTTGAAAACTGCAAAGTTTCACCCCTCAAAATTGCCTTTTAGATTTCTGGATTCACTTGGGAGGACCCTGAATTAGGGTTTGAGTTTCTCGGAGCTTCACCCAACCAAAAGATTTGATTCAAAACTTTAAGCTTTGATTTTTCTAAGGAGCTTCCAGCCGTGTTCACAGATTTCCAAAATTTCAATTTTTGCAGAAGCCCTAATTTTCCATCTTTCCGATCAAAGTCCCGAACTGGGGTTTGATCAAGCCCGACCTTCTGCCCAACCAAAAAATATGATCTTGGTCTCTAAATTTTGATTTTGATGAGTAGCATCGAGCCGTGGTCTCCGATTACAAAAATTCCAACTTTCTTCAAAGCCCTAAATTCTGGAAGCCATGAATGAAGGTACTCAAAAATAATTCTGTTTTGACAGAAATATGTACCTGATTGTTTCTAGTGTAACTCTGAACTTTTTGATCCACAGGGTCTGAAATTTTTTTTCTGAGATAACCCGACCTGTTATCTTTCCATCTCGACAGGTCTGACCTCAATTGGATTCTCTGAGAGAGAGTTATGCCAAGTGTCACAACGTGACGTGTTTATGGGATAATACAAGAGAGCAAACTTGTACGGAGTGCCACGTGTCACTGTTTCAACTTCGGCCTCTGAACAATTTTCCTGAGATAGCACGACCTGTTATCTTTCCATCTCGACAGGTCTGACCTCAATTGGATTCTCTGAGAGAGAGTTATGCCAAGTGTCTCAACGTGACCTGTTTATGGGATAATACAGGAGAGCGAACTTGTACGGTGTGCCACGTGTCACTGGTTCCACTTCAGACTCTAAAAAAATTTCGTGAGATAGTACAGTCTGTGTACTACCTGCCACGTTTTATGAAATTTCATTTGGAGCTTCCTAGCCCAAGTTATGACCTTTTTCCCAAGGTCACCGGATTTTGACTCACATCTGGAAGAGGTAGAAACCCTATATTGTACAGATCATAAATCACAAAGTACAACGAATTAGAGGTTTTCCTTTGGACACAAGGTACATGGGGATCGAATCTTCGACTTGTAAAAGTTTCAGATCCGAACACTTCGCCAAAATGGATTTATAGCGAAAGTGCTACGATGACTTGTTTTTGCTATATCAAGCCCTAGCAGTGTAAGTGCAACAAGTGTCATACATGCCATATCATGCTTTCTTTCAGGCTAGCTCTGATACCATGTTAAATTTTCAGAATTTACTTCAATATGATCTAGGATCTTAATTGAGAAAACAACATGTACATCAAATCTACAGCATATCAATCATGGACACAATAATGCAAGGACACAAGAGACACAGAGTTTACTTAGGGAAAACCATAAAGGTGAAAAACCCCAATAACTTTCTCAGAGATAGATAGAGCAATGATACAACCAGAATACAAGAGATAGTCTTCTCCTAGCAGCAAAGCCTCCTCCTCCACAAGTGCGCCACTCTCCCAAGTGTAAGTGAGAGAAATAGAATGTGTAAAATGAGAGAGACACACTCTCTATTTATACACTAACTTGACTTGACCTTTACTCAACTAGGTCGGCCTCAACTTAACCACTTAACATAATGCTGACTGGGCGGACCCCCACTAGGGTGGTCTAATAACCCTTTGACCCACATGGCCGACCCCCAATAGGGTGGTCTAATAACCCTTTGACCCATATGACTTATACAGGGCCGACCCCAACAAGGTGGTCTAATAACCCATCAAGTATAAGTTACGACACTTACAATATAAATGACGACACTTCCGTATAGAGGAATAATAACATCTCTATAGGAATACAATATGCATATATGTGAAATACATTCTGAAATTACATATACATCAACAATTATTCGATATCTTATATGTGGTAATGTTTTTAGATCTCTAATACCTATAATACATTGTACATAGATGTGTATATGGGATACTTTTGAAAGAATGCACTTTTGAGTGACTTTGACATTCAACTTAGCATTCTTATACTTTTATGTCATCGATAGTCACTATAGTCAACATTATTGGAGAACACAACTATATGAGACATATATATATGGAATCCATTATAAATAGTTTGTAACATTATATTATATAAAATAATAATATATATATATATTTTTTGTGAGATTATTTAAATTAAAATAAAAAATTAAGATAAACATTTATATAAAATGTCAATTAGGTCTAGCTCAATTAATTTTGAGGAATGAATTATTCTCATGTAAGTGTAAGATTCAATGATATATTTAGTTTCTAGTGATTTTCACTCTATATCAATGATTTTTATAACTTTTGTTTCTTTCTTACATTATTATCTTATTTAATATTTTTGTCCTTTTATTTAGATTTTTCTTGAACATTTCGTACATGTGTTTATTCAAAAACTTATTAAGACTTTTCTTGTCTTTACATTTCACATCTCAACTTATGTGGATTGATTTTTAATTTTATTATTATTAACATTCTTACAATAAGATGTTACACTGAATAAGTATTTTCATTACCTTATCTAACAATTTTGTTCTTTTCTTTGAATCTTCTTAAACATTTAATGTAGGATTTTATTAGGCCAAGACTTTTCAATTATTTTTATGTTTGTATTTCACTTCTCATGTTACATTGAATCAATTGTCTTATCTAACAATTTTGTTCTTTTCCTTGGATCTTCTTAAACATTTAATGTAGAATTTTATTAGACCAAGACTTTTCAATTATTTTGTATTTCACTTATCGATTCTGAATTGATTTGTAATTTTGCAATTATTAAGATTCCATACATTAAGATGATACATTTTTTTTTAAAGATGAAAAACTTTTTACTATAAAATTCCATTACTAAATATGTATTTTAAATTTTAGATGGTTTACTTATTTTTTTATATATACTTTTAAATTTTAAATAATTTTTCATATATATCATAGATATAATTTTTTTTTTAAATATACTCCAAAACAATTTAAAATCTTATCCAAAAACCAAACCTATTTTAATCTAAAACAACATTGATTATACCTGTTTTAATCTAAAACAATATTGATTATATATTCATATACCTATACCATAAAAGATAGTATTAGCAACACCTAACCAACCATCAACACTAACATAATACTAGTAATACTGAAACCAATTTCTTCCCGTATAAGAAAAGTGATTGATGACAAAACCTACCAATAATTTTATTATTGGACAACTATGTCACTTTCTAATCAACTTAAAGTCACACCGACTGATTATAAAATCATTGTCCACGATCTGGTAAGCTTGAATTGATGTTTTGAGTCAACACTAAGCCATCCAGACGGTAGGATAGACTGGTTCAACATATCTGATCCCGTGAAACAATAATTTGACAAGTATGCCACTTAATAAGAGCCACCCACTTATGAAATCAATGCCAACCACTTATGAAATCAATGCCAGCTATATCCGAATCCGAGCAAGTGGTGAATATCTCAAACCACGGCGAGGCAGTGGGAATTGGCATGTGGATATGAGCCCTGAGTAGCGAAGAACGGAGTTAGTAGCACATGGGTGATACTCAGAGACAATAGTATTAGTAGGACCGAAGAATTCAAAGTTTCTGGCAACAATCATTCATCAGAGCTCATAGGGCGCTGATCAGTCCAAGCATTCAGCAATGGCTGGATATGAACAGCAAGAGAGCTCTAACATGGAGTCTCAAGGATTAATCGCCATGGACGGATCCGTCGATCTCAAAGGCAGGCCAGTTCTCAGGTCCAAAACTGGAAGATGGAAGGCTTGTTCCTTCGTCGTTGGTAAGATTATGCAATGCATATGCTCTCTACTCACGAATAAATATAAATATGTTTATTAGAAGGGGTTTCCGGATTCACTGTGTTGAAAGTTGTGAAATTGGCTTTTAAAATCAGCTATAAGTTATCTATCATCAACATGGAGAAGAGAGAAAACAAAAACAGGAGGAAACAAAATATGTTTTTTTTTTCTTTTTTTTCTGTCATTATTTTCTTGCCAAGTTGTACTGAGTTACATTTCTGGTTGGGAATTCTAAATTGTTGATTAGTTTCTTGTTGGGAATCAGTAATGATTTCTTGGGCATTGACGGATGGTGCTGTTTGAATATTACAGCGTATGAGGTCTTCGAACGGATGGCTTACTATGGAATTGCCTCCAATTTGGTGGTTTACCTAACAACTAAGCTGCATGAGGGAACTGTGACTTCGTCAACGAATGTCTCTAATTGGTCGGGTGCAATTTGGATGACTCCTGTTATGGGTGCATATATTGCAGATACTCACTGGGGACGCTATTGGACTTTCACAGTGTTTTCATTTGTTTATATGCTGGTCTGTAACTCGTCTGATTTCAATATTCTTTATTCTCGTTTTCTAGCTGTGCGATTTTATTTCTGACATTTTTTGGGATCAAAATTAATCACTCTCGTTTAGTTGGATATATGGTAAAACATCGTTCTGTAAGTTTGTTTGCAGGTAAAAGGGGATATTCAGGAATGTTCCACTACCATTTAATCTAACCCCTTAATGATACTTCTCCAATTTTTTCTCATTAGAGCATACGAGCCTCACATCCGTATACAAACAAACATCACTTATGTAGTTATCTATTGTATTTGATGCAGGGAATGGTGATTTTGACATTAGCCGTTGCATTGCCATCTCTGAGACCACCAGAGTGCAACTCGGACTCCAAGTTATGTGAGAAAGCATCGAAGCTTCAGATTGGGATTTTCTACTTTGCTTTGTACGTTCTTGCTGTGGGCACTGGCGGTACAAAGCCCAACATCTCCACCATTGGTGCAGATCAGTTCGATGAATTTGATCCCAAAGAGAGGCTGCAGAAGGCTTCCTTTTTCAATTGGTGGATATTTAGTGTGTTTTTGGGAATGCTGTTCGCAGATAGTTTTCTGATATATATCCAGGATCGTGTGGGATTCACTTTGGGTTATGCGATTCCCACGGCGGGATTGATTATATCTGTCGTACTATTCTTAATAGGTACTCCATTTTACAGACACAAAGTTCAGAATGGGAATCCATTCAATCGGATGGCGCAGGTACTTGTTGCATCAGTTAGGAAATGGAGAGTGAAAGTACCTTCGGATCCCACCCTACTGTATGAAGTGGACCCCAAAGAGTATGTTGCTAAAGGCAGGTTCCCCATTTCTCATACTCCGATTTTGAGGTTAGTCTAACCATCTGCAATTTTCATTTTATTAAAAATAAAAAATAAAACAAAGAAATACTATAATTCATTATTGCATAAAAACAGAGAAGATAAGAAGATAGACATTAGCTTAACAAAGTCGTGAAAATCCACAGCCATTATGAAATCCATTTGAATAATACTACTTTTTGGCCGACTTTGACCTAAAACTTAGCGTGTCAGACTTTTGCATCACCAAATTCTAACTCACATACACATTTTTTGAAATCCATTCGAATGATTCTGTGTTTTAACTCAGCGTGCTTAGACTTTTGGACGCGCAATGCACATAGACGCATATAAAATCCATTTCTAATATTCCACTTTTGGTTACTAATATAAAATTCCCTTTCCATAATTCCAATTAGCGTGCCTACACTCTATACGGCCACCCACTGCAGAAAAACGTGGATATCAAATTCATTTGAAAAAATTGTACTTTTGACCGCTGCTCAGACTCTTGTATCATCAATAGTCTCAATCGTCAACAATATTATAGAATCCACCAAAATGGGACTTTCAACATTAAGCAGTTTCTTTAATATTCTTAATATCCTTGGTTTTGCAGACTTTTTAAAACTTCAGCTCGGTATTCTTGGCCATCCTTTTCTGGATTTCCCATCCAACGCCATGTACTGACTTTTTGGCTGTTGGATGGGCAATCTAGATAAGGATGGCCAAGAGGAAGAGTACTGAGCTGAGTTGAAATTATAAAAAAAATTGAAAAACTCAAGAAACTGCTTCAGGTTGGTTGACTTTGCTCCATGAATAAAATCACAAAACCACAATGATGATAAACTTATTACTTTTCATAATCCGATAACTCAATACTCTTTATAATACGTTCACTTTTTATAATACATTCAAAGCTTCCTTTATAACTTCCTCTTCTTCATGTTAGGCTTTTCCAGAATTTTCATGGCTACCATGTCTCTTTTTAACTTTCTTTAATACTTCCTCGTCTCTTCTCGTTCTAGACTTTCCATATATAGCTTCTAAACGACTTCTTCAGCATTTATATGTTCCATTGGTGCTGTCACAATCATTCCATTCTTAAATCTTTGAAAAATGTTATCGTCCTTCTAATGTTGGAATGATAGAAGATATAAAATTGGGTTTGAAAAGGGCGTAATGTTTATGCTTACACCAGCATACAGGCAGGCATGCAGGCATTTTTATAATCACAATAAACTATATCATTTAGATAATCCTGTCTATCTATGATAATAAATTATATAACCTAAGTGATCCTCTATAACTATTATATTTTATGTCACAACCCAAGTAATCCTCTATATATTTTATCTAAATTTTGTATTAGTTTTTTTTATTAAACTAAATAGCTAACATTATCAATTCCATTTGCAAACAATGACATCTCAGCATGTCAGGGGTGGCCTTTATGAATTATTAGGGATTACTGTGGAGAATAGTAGACGGGTTGCCTCCATGAATTACTCCGGACTCCAGTAGAGAATTGTAGAAATCCTTAACAATCATTTAGTCACCTAAATTTATGAAGAAAAACATATTAAAATTATAAATTTTAGTTTTACAGACAAATGAATTACTTGAAACTACAAATCCAGAATCAACGCAAACGTTCTCCGTTTATGTTATGTACACATCATGAGTATGAAAAAACAGAAACAGAGGATCAATTGCTTGGAGCATTGGAATAGGAATGCCATCCATGTTTATACAAACTTTTATACAAACTTTTATCTTTGCAGATTTTTGGACAAAGCAGCAACAAAGGATGGTTCAACCAGTCGATGGAAGCTGTGCCCGGTAACCCAAGTAGAAGAAACGAAGCTTATGATAAAAATGCTCCCAGTTTGGGTTGCTATGTTCATACCAAGCACCTTGATTTCCCATGTAAGCACATTATTCATAAAGCAGGGAACGACACTAAATAGGCATATGGGTCCCCACTTTCAAATTCCCGCAGGTTCCCTCACATCATTTTTTGCATTGTCAATGGTCGTTTCCATTGTAATATATGACAAAGTCCTAGTAAGGATTTTCAGAAGATTCACAGGAAATCCCAGAGGCATCACAATCCTACAGAGGATGGGTATTGGCATGTTCATTCATATGTTATCCATGGCAGTGGCCTCCGCAATCGATGTGAAACGGATCAATGTTGTGAAAGCACATGGTCTTGAAGGCGATAGGAAAGCAGTATCTCCTCTCACCGTTTTCATTTTGCTTCCTCAGTTTGTTCTGGGAGGCATAGCAGAAGCCTTCCTTGAAACAGCGAAGTTAGAATTCTTTTATGATCAAGCCCCCGAGAGCATGCAGAGCATAGGAACTGCACTCTATGCTACTACTTTAGGGTTTGGGGGTTTTTTCACTACTTTCTTTTTGAAAGGTACAACTAGGGTCAGTGGACGAAAGGGCCACACCAGCTGGTTTCTGAACAATCTGAATGCATCTCGTTTTTACTACTATTATGCCTTCATGGCTATTCTTTGCTTTCTAAATTTTATTTACTTCCTAGTTGTCTCTCGGTATTTTGTGTACAAGAGAGAAACCAACGAAGCATTCAGCAACGACAGGCATGTCCATCCAGGTACACCAACGGTGGGAAACCATGGGCTGCCTGTGGATATGAAAGGCCCCGCAAATGGAATGGAGATGGTGAATGCAACTGAACAACATTGATCACTAAGGGAAATAGAAATGCACCTCGCTGGATGACAGGGATCTGCGATATGTATTTATCGATGAATAACCTTGTTTCTGTTTGGTTATGATTATTTAGTGTGTGTAGATTACAACTTATTCAGCATGTAAGTTTTTCTTCAATTAATGTGATTTGAAATGTTATGCCTGGTTAAAAACCTATGGTCTTCATTTTGGTGTGGTTAATTCCATGTCTACGTCAATATGAAATTGAATTTAGTAAACCGTTCTACACTTTTTCTAAGTAGTTTTAAAAATCTCAAGTTAGTTGTTTAAAGGTAGTTCATTTGCTAATGAACTTCGTTCTACTCTCACGCGGTGCTAACCATTTTTATTTTATTATACCATTTTATTTTATCATGTGACAATGGTTTCGGTATTAACAAAAAGTTAACGTTAATCTTAACCTTTAGTCTTTGAATGCTGAAGAAGTAAACATAACCAGAAGTGAAAGGAGCTATTCAACCATGAAATTCTTTAACCACGAACTCTATATACGGAAATCACTAAACATAAATGAATTTTTGTTTTATTATTAAAATTATATCAAATTTTTAATATTTTTATATTCTAAATCTATAAAATGAAGACGAAAACCATAAAACAATTTATTGGTTATGTGTATAATTTGAAGTGTCTGTCTTTCTACCCAACTTGAAAATTCTCCTCAAAATAAATCTTCCATTTCAATATTTCCTCTTCTAAGTCCCCACCTCCAGCCTCACCCTGTGAGGACCCAAAACAGATGTATCCGCTGTGTATCCTTTCAACTTACTCGGAACCCTGTGTCCTCCTTGGCTCCCTAACAATCCCCCTAACAATCCCTGCTGACCGAACAACTTATTTATATACATTTATCGATGCTAAATCATAAAAACTGTAACAAAGAGAGACAAGCAATGGGCTTCTTGTGAGTAAAATAAGCCAGAATATACAGTGAGAGCTAAAACTGCTCTGCCACCAAAAACATAAAGAAACACAAAGCAAACAATGGAACCAAAACATTTATTCCATTCATCACTCAAATAAAATTACAAATGGCATATTTATACATAGAAATCTCATTGGGTCAGAATCTATTTTGTCCTCCAATTGAACCATCGGGCCTTATGAGTGGTGCTCCAAAAATGCACCTCCAAAACTACCTCTTAAACAAACCTCTCCATGACTTCCATGTGTCACTTTGTGATTAGCTGGCGGGCTATGCGTTTTGGCCTTTTCCATCGGACCTTGCGGTGACCCCTTTTTACAATTCCGATGCCGAACTCCACAATGTTGATGCTGTTATGGATATTTCCCTCCCACGGACAAGTGGGAACTCCCTTGGATCTCTTTCCTTTTATCCAAAAGAGAGAGGGATGGTAGGCCATTATGTTTTCCTCTCTAGATCCAAAACAATAACATACAAAACATAAGAAAAGAAGGAAGAAGGAACAACTCACCTTAGCATAGATGACCTCCATTGATGATGGCTTTCGGTTGATGTATATTTGGTTGAATTTGCTCCAATTCCAATTGTTAATCAACCTACAAACATATAAACAAGAGATAAATCTAGCTTAGATCTATACTAGATCTAAGTTAGATCTAATCCAATCTATTCGAAGGGAGATCAAATCCACTATCAACATGACATATATCCAATAGATCTAAATCATATATCCATGAAAATACTATGATGTGAATGGGAGAAAAATCATCTCTCTCTCTCTCTCTCTCTCTCTCTAAATATATATATAAACAAGAAGAAGTACATCACCTTGAATCATGATGCAAGTCTCTTCCAAACTCCTTGCTCCAATCCTTCCTTAACTCATGCACAAAGGGGTAACCTTCAATGAGAGAAATATGGATCCACTAGCATAATAATGCTCTCTCAAATCTCTCCCAACGTCTATTGATTTCACTACGGATTTCAACAATATAATAATAATCTCCCCAGATGCCCTATGAGAGAAATATGGATCCATTATGGAATCCATTAGCATAACAATGCTCTCAAAATATTCTCTTCTTCCCTGAAATGCCTCCATTATATGGATGAATGGAGGAATATAATGAAATCAATCTAGAATCCTAGGTCCTCTCACATTTAGGTAGGTGTTATTCCTAAGATCTAGACTGGACTACTATAGGTAAAAGTTAGGGCACTTAGGTAGAAAGGTTGACAAACATTTGGTTTATTTTTGAGTGGTTGAGCAAAGGGCAAGCCAAGGAAGGTCTATGTATGATATTGGAACAATACATGTAGCATAAAGGAATATGAACTCATAGGTTTCAAATCATGAACTGAATGTGTATCAAAACATAAAATACATAACTGGAAATAAATACATGAAAGCAGTAAGATTCAAGTTCCATGCATTCACATCTCATCCCAGCATATAACAATTTTATATCTAGGAAACTAAATGAAGGCAGAGCATAATTTACAGGCAATAAACACATACAACGTACATGCTATTAGTTATGTAATTTATAGTTATGCAGCGCATTTAAACTCTATGATCAAATAGACAATTAGTTGTAAAGAGATAAGATGGCACAATAAGTTCACAATTCATATAATCTCAAATGTTCATAAAAACTGAAATGTATGCTTACAAAATTACAAGACCTCATGTGGCATCCAAAAATCGAACCCCCATCTCCAAGTGAGTTTCACAATATATAGAAAGTTTAACAAATCTTAGATCCGAAAATAATGGATCTATAATGAAGAGATAATCCTCTAATGGATAGATCTTTAAACAACTCATTCATCTTTTACATGTTGCGTGCAATGATCAAGGGATATGATAAAACTGATGTACAAGTTGAATTGATGAGGTGTCCTTTCAACTACTTAATCGGGCATATTTTTAGGAAACTTAATTTGGAAAAATCCTGAAAAATAAGCTTCAAAGTGCCACCTGTACCTCCCAAATCATGACACGTGTAAAAACTGAGAGAGGTTTTTGTAATTTGGCTCGTTCCTGAAAAAAATCATGTCTTCATTTTTCAAAATTCATCTCCAACTATTTAGAAAATGTGCCCGAAGCCGATGACTAAAACAACCACCTATAAGAAGTTCTGTAGCACAATTATCAAACAATTTGGTAGCGTAGCTGCAAAATAGTTATGTTGCGTAGCTCGCTTAAGGAATGTCTAGCCTTTAGGATTGATTTCCTCTTTTCAAGTGTTGAAGCTTGAACCCAAGAACAATACCTGCAAGACTAACATCACAACAAACCCTATGCAAACTTTTTCCAACTCAGCATGATTTACTAACTAATTATCAAATTGAAAACATAGAAGAATAAAGCAAGCATAAAAACTACACAGCACAAATTCAAGAATAAATGCTTGTCTTGGGTAAAAATTCTTGAGGCAACTTTATGATAGGTTTAAATTTTAGGGTCTCAAATTTTTCAAAGTAGACAATCCTAGGTGCAAACCTATGTACTAACACTAGCTCCTATTGGGGATAGCACATTCTTGCGAGGTGCTAAGAGCCCGTAGATTAGTGCCCAAACTACTTCATCCCTACAACTGCTCACCATATTTTGATAGCAATCCTACATAACTGAGACAAAAATTTCTAAATCCGAAAAGCCAAACTGAAACTAAAAATACTTAATACCAATGTATCCATTGGGATATGGAGTCATATTTCAATATTCTATTGCAAACCAAACTAAAATCTAGATGCTCGAAAGGTGAGCTCATTCTTCACACTCCTACTCTAATCATCTGAAATATGCTTGATCAAGTATAATCCCATTTCCAATAAAGTCATGATAACATTTGACTAATGAGATGAAATTCTTGTGTGCAACTAACTGACAAAATACAAAAAGAACATGATAAGTGTAGCTGAAATCTAATAGACGTCTCCTACTTATTGTTGTAAACCATGTGGATCATACCAAATGATACAATATTGGATACCCCTGTTGAAACTAAATTCATCCAATAAACCATTGGATCATGAAAAATATGAAGAATTTCCAGTTGACTCAAAAGACCAAGCTACTCCTTGGTAATTTATTCTCCATTAATCAAAATATTGTCCTCTTGATCAGCTGAAAACAATCCATGAATACCCGTTGCTTTAAAACATTTAGGGATAGCAAATTTCTCTTGATTCTTCTGCATAACATCTGATCCATTAGTCAAGCTACACTCCACTTGTTCTACTGAAAAGAGTGCATGAATATGATTTGTTTTATGGAAGTGAACAACAACATCTTGGATAGGATGATTTGCTTCATCTATTTCTCCAACATCACATACTCATCAAAGACAGGCTCGTTGTTACAAAAATCAATGCAAAATGGAACAGACAGCTACCCTTATTCATCTAGATATTCATCATAGATGGGTCGAGTTTCACCAAAATTTGAAACAACAAAAAGGTCTAATACATTTATATCCATGTAATCATCAGCACAATCATCAAGATCGTGATATTTATCAGAAATAGGTGAGTTAAAACCCTGTGCAACTTGTAAAGAGAGATGCTCACAATCTAAAACAATCTCTTGACTTTCTTCCAATGATTCATCATATGTTTCACTAAAGTAAAAAACAATAGAATTTTCATGATAATGTACATCTAACTCCTTATCTCAATCATGATAGAAAATAGGAGTTGCAATAGATACTTCTTAGACCGAGTTGAGACTTGTAGTTACAATAAATTAGGATCTAATAAAATTTACATTAATTATAGCTCCTGTTTTAATGGTCAAGCTTTGACTAAATAATATCAATGATGGAAGAGATGAATATATGCTTGATTAGATGCCAAAAATTTTCTAAACATATGAGCAATATTATCCATAACAAAATGAAGTTAATCATTACCACATTGGAGCTCCATCCAATTCAGAACTGTGCATAAGGGGATAATCTGCCATGCATAAAAAACATAACTTATTTCCCTTGGGGGAAGCTGCACCAAATCTCAAAACTAATAATAATGCAAACGACAACCCAACAACAAAGTCTTGCAAAATAAGTGTTTCAATTGTGACTTCAATCATGGCACTTGGCATTTTCCTTCTCAACATTCAAGATTGACACTTAGTGCTTCATCATTTCAACTTTCTCCCTTTGGACGTTGCATATATATGTGTGCTAACTCTATGACTTGAGTTCAACATCCATATGATTGTTGTGATATTCATATGTGGATGGTGTGAGGCTGGAATAACCTTGTAGACTCGATGCCTCTATTCATTTCATCGTCATTTCAAATTCTACACCTTTAACCTTGCTTGAAAGCAAAACTAAAAACCCTACTCTAGGAACTAAAATCAAATCCCTTACTACAACTAATCCACACACTGCAAACTACATTGAAACTAAAACCAAATGCTCATATGCTGAGCTTATTTATATACATTCCTAATCTAACTTGATAAAACTGCTCAATCGTGCAATATGAAATTTCCAATGCAACCATGCAAGAAAATCATTAATTAACTAAAACTGGCTTCCATCTTCAACCACTCATAGTGACTAAATGAACTGAAAAACATATAAAATAATGAACTGACAACTTGTACTTACAAATTTAGAATCCTATCTTCAAAAGGTCAAAGAAAAAAAATTATTTGCTCCATTTTGACTCTATGTAAGTGGAAACTTGATCCTAATAAGAAGAGAAGCACTTCTCTTGTTCAATATTGGAGTCTTTTACTTCTGATTGAAAAATATCAAAAACAGGTTTGTCACTTCTCGAAAATTGCTAATCCATATTAGTTGGAAAATGAAAGAATGGTAGCTGATATAATTTTTTTCTTCATGGCTAAAGATGTTGTTGATTTCCTCCTTCTGCAATTCCAAGAGTGGAACATAAAACGTCTAGAAACTACCTTCATTTCCTTTTGAAACTTGATTTGAAATTTGTTCCCGATAAAATTTTTTACTGACTTTCTTAAATTCTTGCTCATAACAATCATATAATGGTTCAGTACTTTGCACTTTAGTGCATGCTAATGTTGAAATATGCTCTTGGAAGTCAAATTCTGGTTCTAAATCATAAGTGTCATGTACAATATATGACTTTCCTTGGATTAGTACTTCAGAAATCTGTTCCTCTAAATTATCCTCATATTCATCAAATATCAGATGATCTGAAAAACTATCTTTAAGAGTGACAAATTTTTTGTGTTCAACAGAATTTTCAATCAGATTAACATGCAGAGAGGAAGAAACTGTCTTTGAATATGATCAAGATTTTCATTTTCTTCAGTTGTTTCTTGAAAATCAACTCAATGCTCATAAACATTCTGTTCGTTGCTTTCTAATAGCTCAGATTCATAAATGTCATATTCAGATTTATAACAAATATATGCTTTGTGATAGTCAGAGGCAACAACAAACTGTTGATTATCTTGTTGAGCAGAAAATTCTTTAGTAGCATGATAACAACATAGCAATATACTTTCATCAAGATCATGTTCAATAAGATATTTATTTTGAATAGTTCTCTTCACAATGTCAAATATAGGCTCACTTAGCTCTTGAAATTTCTGGTCAACATCTCACATAGAAGAAAACATTGTTGGAATCAATTTAATATTGAGAGGGGGTGAATCCGTATTAGTGCAGTTACTAATAGATTTTACCTTCTTTAACATATTATCCTTTACTTAATCTTTATCTTCTGTTATGCATCAGTAAATAAACATTCACACATATATGCACCACATCATCAACGCATAACACACAAAAGTTTTACGTGGAAACCCAAATGGGAGAAAACCACAGAATGCTTCTTTATAGTGAGAAAGAATACATTTGAGGAAGCACCAATTTCCTATGTTTACAACCTCCAACTAGAAGGAGGAACCAACCCAATCTGTTTTCTCCACCATCAACAGGAAGGAGGTGTCGACCCCTTGTCACTTTGTCTTACAGGAACCAACGTGAAGGAAGCTGTGACTCCTTGTCTCCTTGTTGTTTTACAAGAACCAACCTGAAGGAAGATCCAACTCCATGTCTCCTTTCCCCATCCTACCACCCTGATGTCCAATATACTTTATTTCCTTGTTGATCTTCAACTCTGCATGCTTCTTCAGGTCTTCTGATGATGATTCTATTGTGCATTATCAATTAATCTAACCCCTTAATGATACTTCTCCAATTTTTTCTCATTAGAGCATACGAGCCTCACATCCGTATACAAACAAACATCACTTATGTAGTTATCTATTGTATTTGATGCAGGGAATGGTGATTTTGACATTAGCCGTTGCATTGCCATCTCTGAGACCACCAGAGTGCAACTCGGACTCCAAGTTATGTGAGAAAGCATCGAAGCTTCAGATTGGGATTTTCTACTTTGCTTTGTACGTTCTTGCTGTGGGCACTGGCGGTACAAAGCCCAACATCTCCACCATTGGTGCAGATCAGTTCGATGAATTTGATCCCAAAGAGAGGCTGCAGAAGGCTTCCTTTTTCAATTGGTGGATATTTAGTGTGTTTTTGGGAATGCTGTTCGCAGATAGTTTTCTGATATATATCCAGGATCGTGTGGGATTCACTTTGGGTTATGCGATTCCCACGGCGGGATTGATTATATCTGTCGTACTATTCTTAATAGGTACTCCATTTTACAGACACAAAGTTCAGAATGGGAATCCATTCAATCGGATGGCGCAGGTACTTGTTGCATCAGTTAGGAAATGGAGAGTGAAAGTACCTTCGGATCCCACCCTACTGTATGAAGTGGACCCCAAAGAGTATGTTGCTAAAGGCAGGTTCCCCATTTCTCATACTCCGATTTTGAGGTGAGTCTAACCATCTGCAATTTTCATTTTATTAAAAATAAAAAATAAAACAAAGAAATACTATAATTCATTATTGCATAAAAACAGAGAAGATAAGAAGATAGACATTAGCTTAACAAAGTCGTGAAAATCCACAGCCATTATGAAATCCATTTGAATAATACTACTTTTTGGCCGACTTTGACCTAAAACTTAGCGTGTCAGACTTTTGCATCACCAAATTCTAACTCACATACACATTTTTTGAAATCCATTCGAATGATTCTGTGTTTTAACTCAGCGTGCTTAGACTTTTGGACGCGCAATGCACATAGACGCATATAAAATCCATTTCTAATATTCCACTTTTGGTTACTAATATAAAATTCCCTTTCCATAATTCCAATTAGCGTGCCTACACTCTATACGGCCACCCACTGCAGAAAAACGTGGATATCAAATTCATTTGAAAAAATTGTACTTTTGACCGCTGCTCAGACTCTTGTATCATCAATAGTCACAATCGTCAACAATATTATAGAATCCACCAAAATGGGACTTTCAACATTAAGCAGTTTCTTTAATATTCTTAATATCCTTGGTTTTGCAGACTTTTTAAAACTTCAGCTCGGTATTCTTGGCCATCCTTTTCTGGATTTCCCATCCAACGCCATGTACTGACTTTTTGGCTGTTGGATGGGCAATCTAGATAAGGATGGCCAAGAGGAAGAGTACTGAGCTGAGTTGAAATTATAAAAGAAATTGAAAAACTCAAGAAACTGCTTCAGGTTGGTTGACTTTGCTCCATGAATAAAATCACAAAACCACAATGATGATAAACTTATTACTTTTCATAATCCGATAACTCAATACTCTTTATAATACGTTCACTTTTTATAATACATTCAAAGCTTCCTTTATAACTTCCTCTTCTTCATGTTAGGCTTTTCCAGAATTTTCATGGCTACCATGTCTCTTTTTAACTTTCTTTAATACTTCCTCGTCTCTTCTCGTTCTAGACTTTCCATATATAGCTTCTAAACGACTTCTTCAGCATTTATATGTTCCATTGGTGCTGTCACAATCATTCCATTCTTAAATCTTTGAAAAATGTTATCGTCCTTCTAATGTTGGAATGATAGAAGATATAAAATTGGGTTTGAAAAGGGCGTAATGTTTATGCTTACACCAGCATACAGGCAGGCATGCAGGCATTTTTATAATCACAATAAACTATATCATTTAGATAATCCTGTCTATCTATGATAATAAATTATATAACCTAAGTGATCCTCTATAACTATTATATTTTATGTCACAACCCAAGTAATCCTCTATATATTTTATCTAAATTTTGTATTAGTTTTTTTTATTAAACTAAATAGCTAACATTATCAATTCCATTTGCAAACAATGACATCTCAGCATGTCAGGGGTGGCCTTTATGAATTATTAGGGATTACTGTGGAGAATAGTAGACGGGTTGCCTCCATGAATTACTCCGGACTCCAGTAGAGAATTGTAGAAATCCTTAACAATCATTTAGTCACCTAAATTTATGAAGAAAAACATATTAAAATTATAAATTTTAGTTTTACAGACAAATGAATTACTTGAAACTACAAATCCAGAATCAACGCAAACGTTCTCCGTTTATGTTATGTACACATCATGAGTATGAAAAAACAGAAACAGAGGATCAATTGCTTGGAGCATTGGAATAGGAATGCCATCCATGTTTATACAAACTTTTATACAAACTTTTATCTTTGCAGATTTTTGGACAAAGCAGCAACAAAGGATGGTTCAACCAGTCGATGGAAGCTGTGCCCGGTAACCCAAGTAGAAGAAACGAAGCTTATGATAAAAATGCTCCCAGTTTGGGTTGCTATGTTCATACCAAGCACCTTGATTTCCCATGTAAGCACATTATTCATAAAGCAGGGAACGACACTAAATAGGCATATGGGTCCCCACTTTCAAATTCCCGCAGGTTCCCTCACATCATTTTTTGCATTGTCAATGGTCGTTTCCATTGTAATATATGACAAAGTCCTAGTAAGGATTTTCAGAAGATTCACAGGAAATCCCAGAGGCATCACAATCCTACAGAGGATGGGTATTGGCATGTTCATTCATATGTTATCCATGGCAGTGGCCTCCGCAATCGATGTGAAACGGATCAATGTTGTGAAAGCACATGGTCTTGAAGGCGATAGGAAAGCAGTATCTCCTCTCACCGTTTTCATTTTGCTTCCTCAGTTTGTTCTGGGAGGCATAGCAGAAGCCTTCCTTGAAACAGCGAAGTTAGAATTCTTTTATGATCAAGCCCCCGAGAGCATGCAGAGCATAGGAACTGCACTCTATGCTACTACTTTAGGGTTTGGGGGTTTTTTCACTACTTTCTTTTTGAAAGGTACAACTAGGGTCAGTGGACGAAAGGGCCACACCAGCTGGTTTCTGAACAATCTGAATGCATCTCGTTTTTACTACTATTATGCCTTCATGGCTATTCTTTGCTTTCTAAATTTTATTTACTTCCTAGTTGTCTCTCGGTATTTTGTGTACAAGAGAGAAACCAACGAAGCATTCAGCAACGACAGGCATGTCCATCCAGGTACACCAACGGTGGGAAACCATGGGCTGCCTGTGGATATGAAAGGCCCCGCAAATGGAATGGAGATGGTGAATGCAACTGAACAACATTGATCACTAAGGGAAATAGAAATGCACCTCGCTGGATGACAGGGATCTGCGATATGTATTTATCGATGAATAACCTTGTTTCTGTTTGGTTATGATTATTTAGTGTGTGTAGATTACAACTTATTCAGCATGTAAGTTTTTCTTCAATTAATGTGATTTGAAATGTTATGCCTGGTTAAAAACCTATGGTCTTCATTTTGGTGTGGTTAATTCCATGTCTACGTCAATATGAAATTGAATTTAGTAAACCGTTCTACACTTTTTCTAAGTAGTTTTAAAAATCTCAAGTTAGTTGTTTAAAGGTAGTTCATTTGCTAATGAACTTCGTTCTACTCTCACGCGGTGCTAACCATTTTTATTTTATTATACCATTTTATTTTATCATGTGACAATGGTTTCGGTATTAACAAAAAGTTAACGTTAATCTTAACCTTTAGTCTTTGAATGCTGAAGAAGTAAACATAACCAGAAGTGAAAGGAGCTATTCAACCATGAAATTCTTTAACCACGAACTCTATATACGGAAATCACTAAACATAAATGAATTTTTGTTTTATTATTAAAATTATATCAAATTTTTAATATTTTTATATTCTAAATCTATAAAATGAAGACGAAAACCATAAAACAATTTATTGGTTATGTGTATAATTTGAAGTGTCTGTCTTTCTACCCAACTTGAAAATTCTCCTCAAAATAAATCTTCCATTTCAATATTTCCTCTTCTAAGTCCCCACCTCCAGCCTCACCCTGTGAGGACCCAAAACAGATGTATCCGCTGTGTATCCTTTCAACTTACTCGGAACCCTGTGTCCTCCTTGGCTCCCTAACAATCCCCCTAACAATCCCTGCTGACCGAACAACTTATTTATATACATTTATCGATGCTAAATCATAAAAACTGTAACAAAGAGAGACAAGCAATGGGCTTCTTGTGAGTAAAATAAGCCAGAATATACAGTGAGAGCTAAAACTGCTCTGCCACCAAAAACATAAAGAAACACAAAGCAAACAATGGAACCAAAACATTTATTCCATTCATCACTCAAATAAAATTACAAATGGCATATTTATACATAGAAATCTCATTGGGTCAGAATCTATTTTGTCCTCCAATTGAACCATCGGGCCTTATGAGTGGTGCTCCAAAAATGCACCTCCAAAACTACCTCTTAAACAAACCTCTCCATGACTTCCATGTGTCACTTTGTGATTAGCTGGCGGGCTATGCGTTTTGGCCTTTTCCATCGGACCTTGCGGTGACCCCTTTTTACAATTCCGATGCCGAACTCCACAATGTTGATGCTGTTATGGATATTTCCCTCCCACGGACAAGTGGGAACTCCCTTGGATCTCTTTCCTTTTATCCAAAAGAGAGAGGGATGGTAGGCCATTATGTTTTCCTCTCTAGATCCAAAACAATAACATACAAAACATAAGAAAAGAAGGAAGAAGGAACAACTCACCTTAGCATAGATGACCTCCATTGATGATGGCTTTCGGTTGATGTATATTTGGTTGAATTTGCTCCAATTCCAATTGTTAATCAACCTACAAACATATAAACAAGAGATAAATCTAGCTTAGATCTATACTAGATCTAAGTTAGATCTAATCCAATCTATTCGAAGGGAGATCAAATCCACTATCAACATGACATATATCCAATAGATCTAAATCATATATCCATGAAAATACTATGATGTGAATGGGAGAAAAATCATCTCTCTCTCTCTCTCTCTCTCTCTCTCTAAATATATATATAAACAAGAAGAAGTACATCACCTTGAATCATGATGCAAGTCTCTTCCAAACTCCTTGCTCCAATCCTTCCTTAACTCATGCACAAAGGGGTAACCTTCAATGAGAGAAATATGGATCCACTAGCATAATAATGCTCTCTCAAATCTCTCCCAACGTCTATTGATTTCACTACGGATTTCAACAATATAATAATAATCTCCCCAGATGCCCTATGAGAGAAATATGGATCCATTATGGAATCCATTAGCATAACAATGCTCTCAAAATATTCTCTTCTTCCCTGAAATGCCTCCATTATATGGATGAATGGAGGAATATAATGAAATCAATCTAGAATCCTAGGTCCTCTCACATTTAGGTAGGTGTTATTCCTAAGATCTAGACTGGACTACTATAGGTAAAAGTTAGGGCACTTAGGTAGAAAGGTTGACAAACATTTGGTTTATTTTTGAGTGGTTGAGCAAAGGGCAAGCCAAGGAAGGTCTATGTATGATATTGGAACAATACATGTAGCATAAAGGAATATGAACTCATAGGTTTCAAATCATGAACTGAATGTGTATCAAAACATAAAATACATAACTGGAAATAAATACATGAAAGCAGTAAGATTCAAGTTCCATGCATTCACATCTCATCCCAGCATATAACAATTTTATATCTAGGAAACTAAATGAAGGCAGAGCATAATTTACAGGCAATAAACACATACAACGTACATGCTATTAGTTATGTAATTTATAGTTATGCAGCGCATTTGAACTCTATGATCAAATAGACAATTAGTTGTAAAGAGATAAGATGGCACAATAAGTTCACAATTCATATAATCTCAAATGTTCATAAAAACTGAAATGTATGCTTACAAAATTACAAGACCTCATGTGGCATCCAAAAATCGAACCCCCATCTCCAAGTGAGTTTCACAATATATAGAAAGTTTAACAAATCTTAGATCCGAAAATAATGGATCTATAATGAAGAGATAATCCTCTAATGGATAGATCTTTAAACAACTCATTCATCTTTTACATGTTGCCTGCAATGATCAAGGGATATGATAAAACTGATGTACAAGTTGAATTGATGAGGTGTCCTTTCAACTACTTAATCGGGCATATTTTTAGGAAACTTAATTTGGAAAAATCCTGAAAAATAAGCTTCAAAGTGCCACCTGTACCTCCCAAATCATGACACGTGTAAAAACTGAGAGAGGTTTTTGTAATTTGGCTCGTTCCTGAAAAAAATCATGTCTTCATTTTTCAAAATTCATCTCCAACTATTTAGAAAATGTGCCCGAAGCCGATGACTAAAACAACCACCTATAAGAAGTTCTGTAGCACAATTATCAAACAATTTGGTAGCGTAGCTGCAAAATAGTTATGTTGCGTAGCTCGCTTAAGGAATGTCTAGCCTTTAGGATTGATTTCCTCTTTTCAAGTGTTGAAGCTTGAACCCAAGAACAATACCTGCAAGACTAACATCACAACAAACCCTATGCAAACTTTTTCCAACTCAGCATGATTTACTAACTAATTATCAAATTGAAAACATAGAAGAATAAAGCAAGCATAAAAACTACACAGCACAAATTCAAGAATAAATGCTTGTCTTGGGTAAAAATTCTTGAGGCAACTTTATGATAGGTTTAAATTTTAGGGTCTCAAATTTTTCAAAGTAGACAATCCTAGGTGCAAACCTATGTACTAACACTAGCTCCTATTGGGGATAGCACATTCTTGCGAGGTGCTAAGAGCCCGTAGATTAGTGCCCAAACTACTTCATCCCTACAACTGCTCACCATATTTTGATAGCAATCCTACATAACTGAGACAAAAATTTCTAAATCCGAAAAGCCAAACTGAAACTAAAAATACTTAATACCAATGTATCCATTGGGATATGGAGTCATATTTCAATATTCTATTGCAAACCAAACTAAAATCTAGATGCTCGAAAGGTGAGCTCATTCTTCACACTCCTACTCTAATCATCTGAAATATGCTTGATCAAGTATAATCCCATTTCCAATAAAGTCATGATAACATTTGACTAATGAGATGAAATTCTTGTGTGCAACTAACTGACAAAATACAAAAAGAACATGATAAGTGTAGCTGAAATCTAATAGACGTCTCCTACTTATTGTTGTAAACCATGTGGATCATACCAAATGATACAATATTGGATACCCCTGTTGAAACTAAATTCATCCAATAAACCATTGGATCATGAAAAATATGAAGAATTTCCAGTTGACTCAAAAGACCAAGCTACTCCTTGGTAATTTATTCTCCATTAATCAAAATATTGTCCTCTTGATCAGCTGAAAACAATCCATGAATACCCGTTGCTTTAAAACATTTAGGGATAGCAAATTTCTCTTGATTCTTCTGCATAACATCTGATCCATTAGTCAAGCTACACTCCACTTGTTCTACTGAAAAGAGTGCATGAATATGATTTGTTTTATGGAAGTGAACAACAACATCTTGGATAGGATGATTTGCTTCATCTATTTCTCCAACATCACATACTCATCAAAGACAGGCTCGTTGTTACAAAAATCAATGCAAAATGGAACAGACAGCTACCCTTATTCATCTAGATATTCATCATAGATGGGTCGAGTTTCACCAAAATTTGAAACAACAAAAAGGTCTAATACATTTATATCCATGTAATCATCAGCACAATCATCAAGATCGTGATATTTATCAGAAATAGGTGAGTTAAAACCCTGTGCAACTTGTAAAGAGAGATGCTCACAATCTAAAACAATCTCTTGACTTTCTTCCAATGATTCATCATATGTTTCACTAAAGTAAAAAACAATAGAATTTTCATGATAATGTACATCTAACTCCTTATCTCAATCATGATAGAAAATAGGAGTTGCAATAGATACTTCTTAGACCGAGTTGAGACTTGTAGTTACAATAAATTAGGATCTAATAAAATTTACATTAATTATAGCTCCTGTTTTAATGGTCAAGCTTTGACTAAATAATATCAATGATGGAAGAGATGAATATATGCTTGATTATATGCCAAAAATTTTCTAAACATATGAGCAATATTATCCATAACAAAATGAAGTTAATCATTACCACATTGGAGCTCCATCCAATTCAGAACTGTGCATAAGGGGATAATCTGCCATGCATAAAAAACATAACTTATTTCCCTTGGGGGAAGCTGCACCAAATCTCAAAACTAATAATAATGCAAACGACAACCCAACAACAAAGTCTTGCAAAATAAGTGTTTCAATTGTGACTTCAATCATGGCACTTGGCATTTTCCTTCTCAACATTCAAGATTGACACTTAGTGCTTCATCATTTCAACTTTCTCCCTTTGGACGTTGCATATATATGTGTGCTAACTCTATGACTTGAGTTCAACATCCATATGATTGTTGTGATATTCATATGTGGATGGTGTGAGGCTGGAATAACCTTGTAGACTCGATGCCTCTATTCATTTCATCGTCATTTCAAATTCTACACCTTTAACCTTGCTTGAAAGCAAAACTAAAAACCCTACTCTAGGAACTAAAATCAAATCCCTTACTACAACTAATCCACACACTGCAAACTACATTGAAACTAAAACCAAATGCTCATATGCTGAGCTTATTTATATACATTCCTAATCTAACTTGATAAAACTGCTCAATCGTGCAATATGAAATTTCCAATGCAACCATGCAAGAAAATCATTAATTAACTAAAACTGGCTTCCATCTTCAACCACTCATAGTGACTAAATGAACTGAAAAACATATAAAATAATGAACTGACAACTTGTACTTACAAATTTAGAATCCTATCTTCAAAAGGTCAAAGAAAAAAAATTATTTGCTCCATTTTGACTCTATGTAAGTGGAAACTTGATCCTAATAAGAAGAGAAGCACTTCTCTTGTTCAATATTGGAGTCTTTTACTTCTGATTGAAAAATATCAAAAACAGGTTTGTCACTTCTCGAAAATTGCTAATCCATATTAGTTGGAAAATGAAAGAATGGTAGCTGATATAATTTTTTTCTTCATGGCTAAAGATGTTGTTGATTTCCTCCTTCTGCAATTCCAAGAGTGGAACATAAAACGTCTAGAAACTACCTTCATTTCCTTTTGAAACTTGATTTGAAATTTGTTCCCGATAAAATTTTTTACTGACTTTCTTAAATTCTTGCTCATAACAATCATATAATGGTTCAGTACTTTGCACTTTAGTGCATGCTAATGTTGAAATATGCTCTTGGAAGTCAAATTCTGGTTCTAAATCATAAGTGTCATGTACAATATATGACTTTCCTTGGATTAGTACTTCAGAAATCTGTTCCTCTAAATTATCCTCATATTCATCAAATATCAGATGATCTGAAAAACTATCTTTAAGAGTGACAAATTTTTTGTGTTCAACAGAATTTTCAATCAGATTAACATGCAGAGAGGAAGAAACTGTCTTTGAATATGATCAAGATTTTCATTTTCTTCAGTTGTTTCTTGAAAATCAACTCAATGCTCATAAACATTCTGTTCGTTGCTTTCTAATAGCTCAGATTCATAAATGTCATATTCAGATTTATAACAAATATATGCTTTGTGATAGTCAGAGGCAACAACAAACTGTTGATTATCTTGTTGAGCAGAAAATTCTTTAGTAGCATGATAACAACATAGCAATATACTTTCATCAAGATCATGTTCAATAAGATATTTATTTTGAATAGTTCTCTTCACAATGTCAAATATAGGCTCACTTAGCTCTTGAAATTTCTGGTCAACATCTCACATAGAAGAAAACATTGTTGGAATCAATTTAATATTGAGAGGGGGTGAATCCGTATTAGTGCAGTTACTAATAGATTTTACCTTCTTTAACATATTATCCTTTACTTAATCTTTATCTTCTGTTATGCATCAGTAAATAAACATTCACACATATATGCACCACATCATCAACGCATAACACACAAAAGTTTTACGTGGAAACCCAAATGGGAGAAAACCACAGAATGCTTCTTTATAGTGAGAAAGAATACATTTGAGGAAGCACCAATTTCCTATGTTTACAACCTCCAACTAGAAGGAGGAACCAACCCAATCTGTTTTCTCCACCATCAACAGGAAGGAGGTGTCGACCCCTTGTCACTTTGTCTTACAGGAACCAACGTGAAGGAAGCTGTGACTCCTTGTCTCCTTGTTGTTTTACAAGAACCAACCTGAAGGAAGATCCAACTCCATGTCTCCTTTCCCCATCCTACCACCCTGATGTCCAATATACTTTATTTCCTTGTTGATCTTCAACTCTGCATGCTTCTTCAGGTCTTCTGATGATGATTCTATTGTGCATTATCTTCGCATGTAGACTATGATCTGTTACTACGATGCATACATCACTTGACTTCTCATTCCTCTCAACTCACACTTCTATTGATGACTTACTTCATGTACTGTGTGCTCTTCTAACTTTTTAGTTTGTGTCTCCGGTTCAACGATCGTTTCTTCGTGATTGCAATAATCAACTGATACTATGGTTTCAATTGACAGTTTACTATTCAAAAATGAAGCACTAGTATTAAAAGGAACCGTGCACTTTCTAATGTGTCTGTTATATTTAAGTGTTGTAGTATCTCAAATAATATGTGAAGTCCTATGCATCAAATAATTGGTCTATCCAGATTAATGCACTTGTCTTAAATCATCTGCATTGTGATTCACATATAGATTTTTGTTGTTGTTCTATTGTTGGGCATACGATGGAGTCTTCAATTTTGCACACTTTTAGTTATGTTCATATGCATCATCTAGACATCAGTGCAATATATGATAGACTTTGGTTTTGTATCTGTGCTTCTGCCTCTTCAACTTCTATGACTATTGACGTGCTGAGTGTGATATTTCTCCTCTGAGATATCTAGCACTTATGTATTCTTTAGTATCTCTTTCTTTTAGTGTTTGCACAACTGTCACAGGTCTACAACATCTTTATGTGCACCATCAAAACTTCGTTTGGTTGCATGTGCACATTCAAAACTTCGTTAGATCATCCTGTTCTATCAAATACCCCTTTGATGCCCCCCAAAAAAAACTGAAACTTTCACAAAAAAAAACACTTACGTTCTTTCTGTCAAGTTTACTTCAAATTTTCAACTTGCATCTTTGTTTATACATGTCCTACACTAATTGTATGTTCACAAGTTGGTCGTGGTATCCCTTCTTCCATACTTTCTGGATTGTGCATATGCCACGTGTCATCATTTGCATTATTGATGTGTCATCTCTGATGTATCAAGCACCCTCAAGGTCCACAACTTAGTGGGACTTTTCACTTTGGTGGTGTAACATTGCGCTCTTGATGTACCATTTCCTTACAGTATGTGTGCAATATTCCACTTTATCTTGATTTGTCCATGACCTTTTCTGTACCATCCTTTGTGGGTAATGCACCCTTGCGATATCAATACTCTATGAAATATGTGCATTCTCCAGCTTATGCTTAGTGAGAATTGACCCATGCTTCATATAGCATTTGCGTGATGTGCCCTTGGTGTATTAATACTTTACGAAGAGTCTGTGCATGTTCCAACTTTTACTTGGTGGGAATTTGACTTATGCCTTGTCATCACTTGTAGGAATTGCACACTTTTTGTTCTTCAGTTGTAGAATTTGCTCATATATGATCTTCAACAGTTGTACCATTCTAGGAATTTGTGTGCATTCCACTTACTAAAAGCATATTCTTATTGGATTTTCTTGCACACTTTCAGGATTGTCCGACCATTTATTATTCCTTTCTTCCTATGCACTCACAATCATTAACTAAGAAATTCTTATGCTTTCTTTCGTACTTGTCTCATTTGTTCAACCAACTTCTTGGCAGTTTGAGCACTTGTACCATTGTCCAACCAAATCCTTCAATTTGTTGGTATGAGAGAGTATGACTTGGTGGACTTGATTTCTGCATAAGAGCCACATGATATAGTATCCATTACTTGTGTTTCTTCTTGAACTGAATCTTCATGAAGTATCTTCTAGATCTCAATAATGTATCATCTTGTGTACTTCTTCAAACTTCACCTACAAGATGTATCCTTGATGCACTAATATATATACTCCAACGTTGCTTGAGTGTTGTATCCTTGTACATATTCAGACAAAATGTACTCTTAGATATACTCTAAAGTTGAATATTTTTCACCCTCACCATTTGCACATATATTTCTAATGTTCATGCTTTCTTTATCATGCACATAGACTACCTTAAAGTGTTAGGATATTTAAACACTTAAGATTTAGTTAAGATCAACTTGATATAATATATTTGTTAGGAAAAGTGTGTTTCTATAGTATGCATTAGTATGCATTTGTAAATATATAATCCGGTGGTCACGATATGTTCTAAACACATAGTGATCCGACGATTCAACTTCTCTTAGATCATAACACGATCATAACTACATTTGATCCCTGGCTTAACACCCAATTGGTCCATGATATCTACTTAAAGAGCATGGAGGGTCACTTTCTAGTTGATCGATTATGAGAAGCTCATTTGTAACTTTCTTTCTTTTGCATAGTAAACTGCCTCAAGTAGTTATTTGGCTGGGGCAGCGGAGTGTTTCCCTTTCAAGGGTTTAAACCACGTGAAAGCATCGATGTGTTGATATGTGATATGTTTGTGTGACTAGTTTCTCTAGTTGTTCGATCTTTTGGAATTATCATGTGTAGTTGGATATGGTATCAGAGCCTTTCTGTAGAGCCACTTCCGTTGGTGATCTAGATCTTGAACTGGTGTTTCCAAAGATGTGAAAGGGTTTCTGGTTCTGAATTTTTTGTGCCTTTTTGGGTTCTGAGAGGTGTTTCATTGCATCTGGAGCATCGTTTCCAATGGGGAACAATTTTCGTTTCATCGAAAAAGGAATTCATTTTCCCAAGATACTTTCATTTCATCAGATCTAGAGGTATATTGTTACAGTGACGTTCTTTTTAATCTTCTTATTTATTTAAAATATTTTTTTCCATTTCTTTTAAGATCTAGTCTTTTTTTAGTTTCGGGTTGTTTCCTTCTATTTCTGCGTATTCTCTTTTCCCTGCACCTTGTGCAATCTCGGCAAATCAGAAACAAAAGAAAAATGGTTTAATTTACTATGTATGGTCTTTGTCGTGCACATTGTGAGACTGCGACAAATCAGAAACATTGAGAAAACATATACAGTCCGGGCAAGCTAATGAGGTCTAACCCCAAATTCTAGGCAAATTTTTTTTTTTTCTTTTTTTTTTTTCGATTTATGTGAATCAATCTATAGGAAAAAAGGTCTTTGTTTGGAAAACACGAAGTTCCAGACAAAAGAGTAAAAAAAAAAAACTTCCTCATTTCTATCTTTTATGTACCTTTTGATATTAGCTCACTTGGTTAAAACTTGATTTATTTAATAAGAGGTCTTGAGTTCAAGTCTTCTTGTTAGTTACTTTTCTAAACTTGCATGGAATTTATATTTTTAAGTTACTTTATTGTAAACGTGCATCTCCCTTAAATTATAAAAGTGAGACACTTGAAGTCTTTTAGTTTTTTGCATGCAATAAATGCTTATTTCATTAAACTTGGACTTATTCTAGTCCAAGTCACTTTGAAGACGGGGCTAAAACCACCTTTCTAAACTCCAAAATCAAGCAAAATCCGGTTCCAAAACTGCCAAATCTAGGTTCCAAAAGTGCCAAAACCGGTTCCAAAAGTGCCGAAACCTGTTCTGAAAGTTCCAAAACCGATTCCAAAATTGCCAAAACCGATTCTGAAAGTGCCAAATCAAGGTTCCAAAAGTGACAAAACCGGTTTCTAAATAGCCAAAAACCGGTTCCAAAAATGCAAAATACGATTCCGAAAGTGACCAAACCGGCTCTGAAACTACCAAATCCGTTTCCAAAAGTGCCAAAATCCAGGTTCCAAAACCATAATTTTTCTTTTGATATTTGTTTATGTATAATACGATGGTCATTTGAAGTTGAATGTCATTAACCAACACCCCATTTTTTAATGAGGCTCGAGCTAAATGAATGAAGGGGCGCCCGACCCTTCTTCTGCCCATTATTATTTTCATTATAGTTTTAGACTGCAAGAAGGGTGGTTCGATCCTTCTCATGTTCACCATTCTGGATACAGGTGAATTGTTGGATATTGTTGTTCACAATTATCTACTAAAAGAAAGACTGACCGATCCTTCTTGTTGGCAGTCGTGATAAATATTGTTTACATGTTATAACATAGGGAATGTCCCGATCCCTGCCACATAATGAGGAAGCCGGTAGTGGGGAAATGTTGTCCCAACCTTTGTAGATTAATTGTTCTTCATTTCTCTTTCAAATGAAGGGTCGACTGACCCTTCTTGTGCTTAGTATTTTTGCAGTCTTCGACATTCAGGATAGACATGAATTGGAAACCTATACTTCGTGGGTTGAATATTTGCACAATTCCCTCATAAATGGAGGGGCGGTCGACCCTTCTTCTTCCCAATATTATTTTCATACTAGTTCTAGACTTCTAGAAGGGTCGACCGACCCTTCTTCTGATTTATATTTATCCAGTCTTGACCCTTATGGTTATACATAAATTGATCTCTATTTTGGAAGGCAAAAATCTCACACGTGTGAGCCTCAAAGAGAGAACTGACGCCATAGGAAGTGATGACATGGCATGTATGATGACATGGCATCGAAAGACACATGATGGTGTTCTGGTGTTATCATTAAGTCAGTGTTGCAATGTGACATAATTCTTGAAAAGTATGGCAAGTTTGTGAAACTTTGGAAATTAACAAAGTATGGAAAAAGTAGTCAAAACTGCTCTAAGAGAATGCTCGCCATAATTCATGGTTTCAGAAAAATGCACGTACCATCATATCATGCTATAGTTTGTTGAAGTGGCTATATAGTTATACATGATTGCAGATTGTGGGAACTGTTTGAGTAATGGATTTGCGACAGGCGTTTCCGCAACCTGCAATTCAGATTGTGGATTGCAAAAACTTTGGTTTGTTTTTATTTCAAGTAGTAGTCCTGCAACCCGCAATTGCGGATTGTGGGAACGTTGTATATATTTCAAAATAATTAAACCCCTGCAACTCATCTTCCGCATTCCCCATATTAGATCTCATCTGTTGACTTGTCTTAATCTTACGGCCCAGAATTAAGTCGACGAAATTAATAAATATGTTAATTTTTTTTTTGTTTCCTTTTATTATTTTTCATCTTCGAAAATTACCTGCTATGTGGATTTTGTGTTGGAAAATTTTAAAACCCATTAAATACTTAGGATATATTTTACTAGTCACCTAGATTAATTTCCTAAGTTTTGACTAGCTAAATAGGGCCAATTTTTTCTTTTAATGGACTACTTGCTATCCTAAGTAACAAAAATGAATTTGGACAAATTTTGGATAAGATTTCCTTGGATTCTGTCTGATTTTATTCTATTCCTGAATTAGAAAGACACTTTCTTGATTTAGACAGCTTTATCCTGTTTTTTCTACTTTCTGGTGGATAAGGAAAAGCTAGTTGACTTGGAAACTCTTACCACTTGACCAATTCAACCTCCACATCATTTCTTATCCATATTTACATTCCATTTACCTCACTCATGAGATGTCATACCATAATTGCCAAATTCGTGAGCCTCTAGCACAGTTTTGGAAACTACTTTTGCCACCTAGGGGGTTTTTATGTTTTTAGTAAGCCTTACTTTTTGTGCTTTACAACTTGCCTTTAATGCATTCTATTTTCTCTCTTGAGATGTATTATGTATTGTAGTCACATTGAGGAATAATACATGAGATTATATTTCCATCAATTGAGTTTCTTCTCTTATGTTTTATCTCAATATTTCTTCTTCTTATTCTTGCATATCTTTGAATAATTCTTGTGAGGACTTATTTGCTTCAAGATTCTTGGCTATTATAATTCTTTCATGGTATTCAACCTATATAGAATTCTCACATGGTATCAGAGCCTTTGGATTTATTGATTAAATTAGTCTTCCAGTATAATTTGCAGAGAGTTATTTTGCAAATACTGAAGATCAAATGGCAGAAATTTATTGTTGAAGAATTCATATTTTTCCATCTCTCATCATTATTCTTTCATATGTCTTCTGATTCGAATCATCAGCCAGTTGTTGCAGCTCATACACTCAGAACCTATCCTTGGGTTGATATTTGGTGTGTTATTGAATTCTATGGAGGAAAAATTACAGTTTGGAGTGACTGGTTTCATTCTCTCTGTCATGCTTCTATTTCACTGCATGATTTTTGGCATCGATTGCATAGAAGATGGAGGACATCATCAAGTCTCATTTGGATTTGATCTCAAGAAGCTCAAGTCTAGTGAGCACATTCCACTTCTTCTCCAGAAGAAGATTCCTACGGACATTTGACCAAGTTCTCACCTGCTTGATGTTTGGAGAGCCTTATTATGGTGTATTCCATGATCTTGAAGGGAGGTTTTATTCCCAAGTGGTTTTCCTTCTTTCCTCACCTACATGGACTAATCATTTTTTGTATTGGGGTGGCCATAAGCCTTGTTACGTGGGCCCTACATTTATGATATTTCACCTCATAAAGTCAGGCTTAAGGGGGGGTGTTGGAACATTTAAAAACCCATTAAATATTTAGGATATATTTTACTAGTCACCTAGATTAATTTCCTAAGTTTTGACTAGCTAAATAGGGCCAATTTTGTCTTTTAATGGACTACTTGCTATCCTAAGTAACAAAAATGAATTTGTACAAATTTTGGATAAGATTTCCTTGGATTCTGTCTGATTTTATTCTATTCCTGAATTAGAAAGACACTTTCCTGATTTAGACAGCTTTATCCTATTTTTTCTACTTTCTAGTGGATAAGGAAAAGCTAGTTGACTTGGAAACTCTTACCACTTGACCAATTCAACCTCCACATCATTTCTTATCCATATTTACATTACATTTACCTTACTCATCAGCTGTCATACCATACTTGCCAAATTCGTGAGCCTCTAGCACAATTTTGGAAACTACTTTTGCCACCTAGGGGGTTTTTATGTTTTTAGTAAGCCTTACTTTTTGTGCTTTACAACTTGCCTTTAATGCATTCTATTTTCTCTCTTGAGATGTATTAGATATTGTATTCACATTCAGGAATAATACATGAGATTATATTTCGATCAATTGAGTTTCTTCTCTTATGTTGTATCTCAATATTTCTTCTTCTTATTCTTGCATATCTTTGAATAATTCTTGTGAGGAGTTCTTTGATTCAAGATTCTTGGCTATTATAAATATTTCATGGTATTCAACCTATATAGAATTCTCACATTTTTCTTCCAAATCCGTTTCAAAAATTTCCAAAACCATAATTTTTCTTTTGATATTGCCACTTTTGAAATTGGTTTTTGCGGTGTTCTGAGATAATAATTATGACAGCCATTTGAAGTAGTAAAAAGTATACAAATTATCAAATGAATCGGTGTCTGCATAATATGACAGTCATTTGAAGTTGAATTTCATTAACCGACACCCCATTTTGAATGAGGCTCGAGATAAGTGAATGAAGGATCAACCGACCCTTCTTTTGCCCACTATTATTTTCATAATAGTTCTAGACTGCAAGAAGGGTGGTACAATCCTTCCTGTGTTCACCATTATGGATATAGGTGAATTGTCGGATATTGGTGTTCACAATTATCTACTAAAAGAAGGGGCGGTCGATCCTTCTTGTCGGTAGTCGGAAGTCTCGAGAAATATTGTTTAGATGTTATAACTTAGGAAATGTCCCGATCCCTACCATATACTGCGGAAGTCGGTTGTGGGAAATTGTCATGCCAACCTTCATAGATTTAATATTTTTTCATTTCTCTTTTAAATGAAGGATCGACCGACTCTTCTTGTGACATTAGTATTTTTGCAGTCTTCACTATTCAAGATATAGATGAATTGACAATTTATACTTCATAAGTTGAATATTTGGATAATTTCCTCATAAATGAAGAAGCGGTCGGGGTGGTGTTGGCCCGGTTTTGCAACCAGGCTTAGTGCTATGGGCACCTGCTAACTAGTAGCAGCAGTTTCAATGAAAATAAATAACAATAAACTAATTAAACAAGACTGTTCATGGATCTAAGCAAAGATATTAAGCAAATAACAAAAATGATTTAAAATCAAGAACAAGAAGATATTAAAGAATGAGCTTGTATTGAAAAATGGGGGGCAAGCAAGTGCTTGCGATAATACCTTCAATGGTGAAGGTTGATGTTGAATGGCTCCAAGGATGAGCAACTCCAATCTCCAATGGTCTCTTCTCCAATGTGGTTTGCAATGGCTAAAATGCTCAGGGGAGATTTCAGCAGCATAAGGATGAGATAATGGATGGATGTGAAATGAGGAGCCCCTACCACCTTTTTATAGGTTTTGGTGGCGGGGAATACCATTTGTGGTTTTGTGGAAACCAAATGGTATTGACCAACATGGTTTAGGTACTTTTCCCTCCTTTTTCCTTTTTTGAATAAAATTAATATTTTAATTCCCTTTTTAATATTTTTGGGAATTTGGACCCTTTTTGAGGGTTTTTTATGCTTTTTTGGGAAAAATAATATTTGTTAATGGAAAAAGGGGTGTACTCAGGTCTTTTGGTGACCTTTTGTTGGTTTCAGAGGCTCTGATGGTGAAAAAGTGGATAAATGGGTCATGTGAATAGGGAAATGAGCTAGTGAGCACTTTTTGGGTGCTAACAGATTGCCCCCTAATGTGTGAGGGCAGGAGCTCATCGTATGGCCGATAGACATCATAGTTCATTTGTCTTTTTTCTGGGGCTTTAGGGGAGAGAAGAGACTGGTTGGAGACTGGAGCCACGACCCTTGGAAGCTGCAAAAACAAAAAATATTACATGGCCTCAATATGAATGAGGTATAATCTCTGATAAAGGACGAGGCGGGCATTCCCATGCTCGTATCAAGACATATACAAAACAATTAGTCCCAAGAAGGGGGATCTAATACGTAAAGAAATATACTGGTACATCATAATGGTCCAGAGGGGACATTATTGTGGGATATACTCATGATCATGGCTGATCTCAATAACTGATACACTGGAATAACTGTTGAACTGCTGAAACTGAAGGTGTCCAACATCTGTATGGACTCAATGACTGTGAGCCATCTAGAATACTGTCGCCATACGCAACCCGGATATCTATAGAAAAAATGTAACTAGTTGTATCCATAGGTAGAATCTCAAATGGGGAGGAGTCAGGTGGTATCCGGGGTCTTCGACTAATAACTGAACGGACCAATACCCTGTGCGAGTCTCAACGATGCGATCAAGGTGTTGAAGTCGAGCATGTGAGAAACAACCATTCGGAGAGGCACTGAGGATTCCTCTCGAAATGATTCGTAGGCACTCATCATAAATGGTAATGAGTCCAAGACACAGGGACCTCTAGGTCTATCCTCTGGAATCAATGTGGTTGTCGTCGACAGAGGGAGACCAACAACTAACAAGGCAATGATGTTTCCTTGATAGGAGCACGAGGTGTAGAACTGAAGTGATGTAGTACTGATGGTAGGGCTAACATACTTGTGGGGATGGGAAATAACTGGGTCATAAAGTGGGTAGACTCAAACTTCCTTTGTTCAGAGCATGATGACATGGTTGACCTGACAGCGTAGGGAACTGACTTGTAGGTGTGGGGATCATCTTCTAGGGACTGAAGGGTATGTACTGACTCTGGGGGGGTGAAGCTGATGGTAGCTGTCGAGGGAGTTTCAGGGTGACATACTGCAGAATACTCTGAACAAAGGCGACCAAAATGGGGAAGCTGCTATGTGAGTAGATATGATCTGTTGTGGTTCCAAGAGGCACCATTGATTCCTTCTTCGTAGTTTTAATGAGCTCCAAGAAGGGATAAAAGTGTGCTCTGAAATTGTACGGTCCTGTGGATTTTGCGAGCCCAGGTCGGCTCATGCTCATGGTTGCTTTCATGTTTAGAGAGTCTGAAAGCGGTAAGTGGACTCTATTGGTGTTTCTTTTTCGTAAGTTTAGTCTCCAAGGCCCGAAAAAGCATAAAATGATGCAGATGGAGAACTCTTCTAGCAGATGTGACTAGAGTATACCTTTTTCATAATTAGTCTACGAGGTCCGGAAAAGGGGTAAACTTATACCAGGTAGACGCCCTTTCAGATACGTTTAGCGAGCATGAAAGGAAGCAAGATTGCTCGGCGATCTTTTCATTGTTTTAGGAGTCAGAAAAGAGCTTAACAGAAACTCCCTAAGTGCCTTTTTTGTAAAAGGGGTTGCTCGGCCCGAAAAAGGGATAAAATTATACCGAACAAAAATGGATTGATGAGGGCGAGAAAAGGTCTCAAGCATCGTCTTCAGTGCGGAAAACGGAAACCGAGGTGACGAGGGGGGCATGGAAAAAATGCCCTAAAAATCCAAAGGTGAGAGCGAGAAATGATCTCAAGCATCATCACGAGCACGGAAAACTGAATACGGCGATATAAGGCACGTCGAAAACGGAGAACGGCCGATGTGGCACGCAAACCGAGGCGACGAGGGGGGCATGGAAAAAATGCCTTGAAAATACAAAGGTGAGAGCGAGAAATGATCTCAAGCATCATCACGAGTGCGGAAAACTGAATCCGGCGATATAAGGCATGTCGAAAACGGAGAACAGCCGATGTGGCACGCAAACCGAGGCGACGAGGGGGTATGGAAAAAATGCTCTGACAATCGGGACGTGACAGCGAGAAATGATCTCAAGCATCATCACGAGCGCGGAAAATTGAATCCGGTGATATATGACACGTCCAGAACGGAGAACGGCCGATGTGGCACGCAAACTGGGGCGACAAGGTGTCGGGACACAATGTTGATATTGGTCCTGGTGAGAGCGAGAAATGATCTCAAGCATCATCACGGGCACAGAAATATGAATCCGACAGTGCAAATGGTGCGAAAAATGGAGGTCATAAGGACTTTGGAATGGTCAAAGCAAATAACTAGGTTAAAAAATGGCTACCAATAAAGGTGAGCCCACCAAGGCAATGATGCAGTGGTGGGGAGAAATGATGACCCGCGGGGGGGGGGAACACTATGTGTATCAACTCAAATATACAAGTGACACGTGACCTCAAAAAAGGTTGAGATCACGAATATGAAAAAGTGAGCAGGGTTAATGACCTGCCCCCATGCTATGTGCATGGGGTTTGTGATTGTGGATCACATATGTGTTAATGACCTGCCCCCAGTATCTCCGACGAGAATCATGATGATGATGAGTAGGCAAGTTTTTGGGCCTGCCCCCATGTTGTGGACATGTGGTTTCCTGGTCGATTTGAAAGGGTTGAACCTGTGTGTCAAAGGGATCAATGGAAGGGGCCGACCGGACAGAGGGGTATCCAGTGGAAACCGTGTAAATGGTGTGGTCAAGGCCAGGCATTTCGATATCTGACCAAGTAAAGAGATCAGTGAATTCTTGGAACAGTCGTTGGTATTCTTCGATCTCATGCTCACTGTGGGAGGCTCCTAATGTAATGGTATGAAGGGCACCAAGTGGGTCAGAGATGTCAATGTGGATGATGGGAGAAATATCGGCTATCGGAACCTTTAACCAGTCGACTCTAGTAGGAAGGAAATCCTTGGACTCAACCGCGGATTGGGTAGCGGTGGTGGATGAAGTCTCTTCCAGGAGGAAGTATGGACGATGGTGCATGTCTTCCCCGGGATAATCAAAGGTAGTAGGAGTCTCGAGAACCTATTCATCATTGCGGGAGCTTTGAGTGGTCAAATCGAGTGATGAGGTAGCGGTAGTCGAAGAGATCATGTAGATGGTGTTAATCTCTCCAGATGAGGATGATGCGGGAGGGTAGATCTCCTCGATAGTAGGGGGTGCCATCTCTAGGTCCAAATTGTTCATCTTGTAGAGAGCTGCTCTGTAGTCTGGGATGTCAGGACAGTTGTGGGAGTAGTGGCCGTAAATACCGCATATCGCACATGGGTGGTTGGTACGCAGTGATTTATCACGAGGCATGGGGTTTGGATCAAGCTTGACCACCGGGATGTTGGGGTCGTCGTCCAGCATTTGGATGTGTTCCTGCAATGCAGGTAAATGTGGGCACTGATGGGTTGGATGGCCTAAATCATCACACAGCGAGCATTTTGGAGGAGCACGAGATACGGGGGGAGGTTTAACTGCCTTGGGTGGGGGAACCGCAGTGTATGGTTGTGGGCCTCTGCCCCCAGTGGGCCTGACGAATGGAGGGGGATTCGTCGATGACGAAGGAGTCGTGATACCGGGAGGTGGTTGGGTAGAAGTAACAATGGGTTGCACTGGTTGTAGGATGACATTTGGTGTCGGTGGAGGAACGGGAGGCGTAATATACCACACGGGTAATCCCAATGTTAACCCAGGGAGACTAAGGGTAGCCATAACCGGGGCGCTTACTACACCCGAAGGAGGAAATAGAAAGGGGATTGTGTGGATAGGTGTAACACCGATGTCACTAGGGACCAATGGTGGTTTGGGTAACAAGGAGGGTTGATTACTGGGTGTTTGTGTATTCTATGAAAGAGTACAGAGGTTCGCGACGTGGGTCTCCGGTGACAGTGGTGGAATGGCCTGGAAAGTAGAGGTCATCGGCGCATCGGAGTAAAGTCCAGGTCCTATTGAGGAAATGAATGAGGTAGTCGCACCACAAACAGGTTGTTCAACCATGGGGAGAACATTTTCAGGTGTGGCGGGGGCCTTGGGATCGTAATAGGTGAGCTAGTCGACCTTGACCACGCGTCCCTCATGGGGGAACATCATGGTGCGAAATACGGATGAGGCAACAGCCCGCATGGCATACATGTAGTTGCGACCAATTAAAAGGTTATAGTCTAGTTGGGCATTGATGACCTCAATGTCAATGAGCACGGTTTTACCCGCCAGCTGGACAGGGACATTGGCTAAAAGACCTTGGGGTTGAGCCGAACGGCCGTCGTAGGCTCGTAATGCAGTGGTGGACTGCTGGAGAGTAGGGGATCCCAACTTCTGCCAAACGAATGTGGACATGACGCATGTGGAGGCCCCTTCATCGATAATGCACCGATGGATGACAAGATTCCGAACAAAAACGGAAATTTGGAATGCTAATGAGGAAGGCAGTCGTGGTTCAGACTGGTCTGAATCAAATGCGATCAGCTGTGAATCATTGGGGTCAGTGGCGCCAATGGCAGAGAGTAAAGTCTTGCGCTATGAAGGACAGTTTTTCAAAACTTCTAAAGCAGACATGGCTGCAGGAGACTGGGCTAAGTCGTCTACGATGTTGTAATTCGACGCAGCCCGAGCATTGGTATTATTGTTGATATGACAAAGTGGGAAGCGAGGTGCTTTGGAAGCGCCATCAAGTGGAGCCGGAGGTATACGTAACGTTTGATCTGTGGGATTAACGTTAGTGTTCTTGTCGGTGGGAGGGGCTTCAGAGGTGGAGCCATATTGGTTCCAACGAGTTTGGAGGTTAGCATTGGCAGTCGACATCATCAACAAATGGTGAATACCTGAATCGAATATGGGTTGATCAGGGGCTGCATAAGTGATCTGCTATGGTGGCACGTTTCCCTGAGGGGGGGCTAACGGCTGAGTGTTCACTACACCTTGGTTTGGAAAGGGGTTTTGCAGCACCAAAGGTTGATGTTGAGGTGGTGGAGGGTTGGGTGGCGGCTGAGGAGCCGCCTGCCCTTGACGATGGGTGTCATCTGTCCATAGTTGTCGAGCTCGCTCCAGATGTGGGCAAGCGTGGGTATAGTGGCCATAGACACCGCAGATGGAACAAGGATGGTTTGTTCGTAAATTAGCATTTTTGGCTTGCTTAGGTGGCCGATCAGGATTCTGATGAGCAGGCGCCGCGTTATTGTTTTGTGGAGGATGGGTGGGTTGTGGAGCTTGGTTATGGTTTTGGTTGTTTCCACGGTTACGTCCTCTTCCGCGGTTTGGTTGCCCACCCTGGTTGCGTTGGTTATTTTGGTATTGGGGCTGATGTTGTTGTGCGTACACATGCCCTTGAGCATTGGGGGGATTCTGGGGAGCCGCAGGTGCGGGAGCAGGTTGCGGTGGGTAGTATGTAGGTGGAGCTGGAGGTGGTCCAGTTGCCTGTTGGGGTTGTTGGTACCCCTGAGCTATTGGATGTGGTGTATTAGCTGGTGCAGTTTGCTGTGGGTACTGCAACGGTTGTGGTGAGAACTGAATGGGGTTCTGTGTAGCGGGTTGAGCATAGTATGTAGGAGGTACATATGCTGATGGCGCTTGCCCATAACAATGTTGTGGACAAGAGGGTCCATGAATGTGATGGGTCTGGTTTGTTGGAGCATAAGAAGTTGTTGCTCCAGAACTGGATGTAGCCCTAGAGAGGTCTGGGGCGGGCATGGTGCTCACCATGCTGAAAGGTTTAGGTTGTGGGGTGATTTGGCCAATGATGCCATCAGCGGCATGTGATGCCCCCGGTGCATCATTACGTGAGGATTCACCTAGGGGGGCGTCAGGTATGATTGTGTATAGATAACCCGACTGGGCGTAGATGAGATCAAACTGTTGGGCTTTGAGGATGGCCTCTTCTTCAGACTGGGTTCTTTCAGATGCCACATCCTTCGCAATAAGAGGGAGGAGGGATTTTAGAAACCAATCTAAAAAGATATGGTCGTCTAATTTAATTTTGTAGAGGCTTCTGCGTCGATGCCACTCATGAATGTGGTCAGTGATGTGGGTGGCCGTGGTTTGTCTGCAAGACAGTAGGATCTCAACGCCCGCATCATAGCGGACAAGTAACTGAAAAAACTGGAGGAAGGTCGAGGCAAGGGAGGTAAAGGTGGCATGCGTCCCATGGGGCTGCTCGATATACCACTTGGCTGCAGAGCCAGTGAAGGTGCGTTGTAAGAGCCGAAGGCGGATTGAGTCGTCCACTATGGAGTTGGAGGAACACCATAAATGGAAGGACATGATATGGTTCTGGGGGTCTTCCCCTGCCTTACCCTCAAACTTAGGGATGTCAGAGGGAAGTTTGGTGGGCATATGAGGCCACGCAGGATCATGTCTGATGGGGTCATTTGTTAGCCTAGCTAAGTCTGGCAGGTTCAGACTCGCCATGTATGGTAAGCTAGCAGATGTGGTAACTGGAACTGGGACTTGCCTAGCCATTGTGGTATGGTGTAGGGGTCCAGTAGCGCCTAAAGGTATGCTAGGTATGGAGGGTATGTGCCCTCCAATAGGTGTAGTCTGGTATGGGCCAGCGCCTCCAAGTGCAACATGGGTTACACTTGGGTTAGGAATAGCAGTGGGGATTCCTGGGATAGGGTTTGTGGAAACCAGAGGGGGTGTGACCCCTATGTTGGGTATACCTATGACAGGTGGTGGCCCTGTGTTGGGCATTCCTAAATGTGGAGTGTTACCCATGTTGGGCATACCCAGGGGGGTGGTTGTTGCCATGGATGGCACCGCCGCAGAAGGGTCTGTGGATGTCTCACCTATGGTGCTTGTAAACAATGGATCAAATGGTGTTCCAGCCATAATGGTGGTTGGTGGTAATTCTGTGGGTTTTTCGGATTCTACCTCCAAATCAAAAGTGAAGTGAGGTGTGTCAGAATCGGATGACTGTGTAGTTGATTGACGATGTGTTGAATCAAGGGATAAGGCTCTGCGTCTGTGACGTGGAGAGCCAAGTGGAATAAACTCTGGGAGTTCGCCCTGTAGACGACGAGAGCGTCTAAAATTCTCAATGGTGAGAATTAAGGTTTTATGTAAAAATTTGTTTAAGTACCAGGTGGTGATATATCAAAAAGACTCAAAACCCTAATGCAACCTAGAGTGCAAGAAGGGGAGTGAAAAAAGAAAGCTCTCAGGCAAAAAATCAATCCTCAAAAAAGGCTCTTATTCTAGCAGCTGTGCTACAATAAGTGGAGGAATGCAACAAATGGTCAGAGTACCAACATGCAAACGGCTCCTAGAAAAAATAGGTGTAACTAGACCACAGGTAGGTTGAAATCATGCAAACACCTAACTAAAAGTATTGTGACTCAAACAAACGATATCCTCTGCAAGGTGATGAAATCCAAGTCAGACAATATGAGTGCTGAGACAACAGCTAGATATCCCCCTACCGGGAGGGACACTGGGTAATCAATCCTAAAGACAGGCTACTAGGATACTCCGTTCATGACGCATCGAGAAAAGGTAAATCTGCCGTTTGGTCCTTTGATCGCAATATCCCAATACAGGGATATCCCGAGAACTGCGAATGGTATCCCTTCGGTTACTGAATGGATTTCGGTATTCCACTCAGGCTTCCAGAACCATCCTCGCGACTTCAACCCTCCTAAGGGAGAGGCCTTCCCACAAACCGGTTGTGACCGCGCCAAAAAGTACTAAGAGATTTTAGCTCCCTAATTGGACAACTTCTATGTCTCAGATGTATGAACTGAGGGGTGTTATTGGAACACCTATCCCCCCAATACTACCTAGCTACAAGAATTCTTTTAGTGTTCCCCAAGTGGGGTTAAAAGTGTGTTCAAATTAGGGTTCGTTTTAAGGCTTAGTTCAATTAAGTGATCGTGTGAGTGCACGTGAGGTGTTGTAAACTGAACTTGAAAAAATAAAATGCTTTATAGGAAATTTTCAAAAAATAAAGGATTTTTCGAAAATAAAAAGCAAATATTTACGATTTTTTCACTAAAAGGAATTGAAATGCTTTTCAAAAAATAACTCAAAAAATAATGGATTTTTTGGATTTATGAAAGCAAATAATAGACTTCTTTTTAAAAGAAATAAATGGATTTCTTCGTTCAGGAAAATTGCTAAGGGCAAGATTTTAAAGAAGTAAACAAGAAAAAATTTGAATCTAGATGAAAATGCAAAATGAGTCTTTCTTTCACTTTCTTGAAAATTTTTAAAAAGATTTCTAGATATGCACTTTTTCAATAGTAAAATTTTTTTCAAAGCTGTAAAATATGCAGGATTTAATACTGTAAAAAATGTGCTATGGGCAGAAAGTACAGTAAAAAAAAATTTCAAAATCGGGATGGCCGAATGAAACAATTCAGCCACGTGGGTTTTGACAGAAAAGCCGCGATGGACCGCGCGGGTTTCTGTTGAACAGTCGCGCTGGACCGCGTGGGTTTTGGCCGCACAGTCGCGATGGACCGCGTGGGTTTTAACCGCACAGTTGCGATGGGCAGCGCGGAAATTGGCCGCGAAGCCGCGGTGTGCAGCGCGGAAAAACGCAGAAAAGTCGCGATGGACCGCGCGACTGTCTGGCAAAAAGCCGCGATGGACCGCGCGAAAAAACGCAGAAAAGTCACGATGGACCGCGCGACTGTCTGGCAAAAAACCGCGAGGTGGAAGCCGTGCACGGAAACCGAGAAACGAACCCGAAAATTGAAAATTTTGGGCTGTTTATGGGGCCAAAACTCAGAGCAGCAATGGATCTGCTGTCTAAGATGGCAGATCTATGGATCTAAAGGTTAAAAACTCATAAAAAACTAAGATTAAAGGCAAAACTAGAGATCTATAGTTCAAACCAAAGCGGAGTCGCCAAAAACTGTTGGCCCGGTTTTGCAACCAGGCTTAGTGCTATGGGCACCTGCTAACTAGTAGCAGCAGTTTCAATGAAAATAAATAACAATAAACTAATTAAACAAGACTGTTCATGGATCTAAGCAAAGATATTAAGCAAATAACAAAAATGATTTAAAATCAAGAACAAGAAGATATTAAAGAATGAGCTTGTATTGAAAAATGGGGGGCAAGCAAGTGCTTGCGATAATACCTTCAATGGTGAAGGTTGATGTTGAATGGCTCCAAGGATGAGCAACTCCAATCTCCAATGGTCTCTTCTCCAATGTGGTTTGCAATGGCTAAAATGCTCAGGGGAGATTTCAGCAGCATAAGGATGAGATAATGGATGGATGTGAAATGAGGAGCCCCTACCACCTTTTTATAGGTTTTGGTGGTGGGGAATACCATTTGTGGTTTTGTGGAAACCAAATGGTATTGACCAACATGGTTTAGGTACTTTTCCCTCCTTTTTCCTTTTTTGAATAAAATTAATATTTTAATTCCCTTTTTAATATTTTTGGGAATTTGGACCCTTTTTGAGGGTTTTTTATGCTTTTTTGGGAAAAATAATATTTTTTAATGGAAAAAGGGGTGTACTCAGGTCTTTTGGTGACCTTTTGTTGGTTTCAGAGGCTCTGATGGTGAAAAAGTGGATAAATGGGTCATGTGAATAGGGAAATGAGCTAGTGAGCACTTTTTGGGTGCTAACAGGTGGTCGACCCTTCTTCTGCCCAATATTATCTTCATACTAGTTCTAGACTGCAAGAATGGGCATCATATCCTTCTTGTGTTCATCAGTCTTAATACAGGTGAGTTACTGGATATTCGGATTTCATTCCTGCAACCCGCATTTGCGGATTGCGGGAAGATTATTGTAAATGTTTGCATTCTACGTTTCCTCTCAAATAATGGATTTGCGATTCTCCTCTCAACATAGTTTTTCATTGCAGAGTCTTGATCAAATTCCTTGGTGGTATAGTGAAGAGGAACAATGGATTTTTACGCATTCCAGGTTTTGCGTGTAACCTAGTATTATTAAGAAAATGTATTCATCTTCATGTCATGTTCCTTTTATCTAACAAAGGGTGTAAAATGGTCTAGTAATCTATGGTGTTTGCTAAGGGTGATTGTGTGGGAACTCTATTCAATTTTGATGCATGTATTGTTCAGCGTAATAGTTATTCAACTTCTCCAGTGAACAAAAAATCACTAGGATCTACAACCTCACAATTAGAACTTATACATACCTCTAATGGTCATGAATTTTAGGTACCTAAACAATCCCTTGCTTCAGAAATGAAGTTTCCTACAAAAGTGAAAAGTCCAATGTCTAAACTATTCACTCATTGTTTGAATAGCCAGCCAATCGGCTAATTCATAACATATAAAAATGGTTTGTCCTGACTTCTGTTTTCCAACAAGAAGGATCAGCCGCCCCTTCTTTTCGTAGTTAATTGTGAAAACATTCATCGAGCAATTCAGATATATCCATAATGGAGAACACAGGAAGGGTCGACCAACCCTTCTTGCAGTGTCGAACTATTATGAAAATAATATTGGGAATATGAAGTGTCGGCCAACCTTTCAATCACGAGGCAATTTTCAAAATAGAACATCTTGGATGTTTTAACATATAAAAATTGTTTTTCCCGAATTCTGTTTTCTGACAAGAAGGATCGGTCGCCCCTTCTTTTCATAGTAAATTGTGAAAACCTTTATCCAACAATTCATCTATATCCCTAATAGAGAACACAAGAAGGATCGACCGACCCTTCTTGCGGTGTCAAATTATTATGAAAAGAATATTAGGAGTAAGAAGGGTTGGCTGACCCTTCATTTATGAGGGAATTGTAACAATAGAAGAACTTGGAGAAAGAGCGGCCGCTCTTTCTCTGAGAATATTTCCACTTGCCAACCAAGCCTTTGAAGCAAAACATCTATAAATTTTGTTGTTTAAATGTTGATATCTAGTATCCCAGGGTGACACTTGGAACGATCATATTGTGACACGTGGCATATTTGATTTGGCAAATTGAGTATTATAAATATAGTTTAATTATAGTATTGACTCGTATAGAATAATTTCTCGTTTGAGCACCACTGAATCCATGCTACATTTTATTCTCGACTATTAAACACTATGTTTTAAATATGCTTGGGTGAACTGCAAGAGGAAGTGAATAATTATAGTAGCATTTGTGGTCTCACAGTATCACTGCCTCTCTAGCTACCGGTACACCCTATTATCTTGGTCATTCACATTGAATCATCTAGATACAAGTGTAATCGTTGACAACTATGGATTGGAAATATTGACACCTAAATCCTCCAAAACAAAGGTATCAAAGCCAAAGACTGTGTTTTGAATATTTTGCGCCTATGTTTCATGTTCTAATTGGCCATCAAACCCAAATGGTTTCATGTGCCCAACTTATGAGATATTGAAAAATATAAATACTTGGCAATTGAAAAACTAGATTTATGGTTTGAATAATATAAATACTGGCAATTGAAATGTTCTGTTACAAATTTATATAGAAATATAAATACCTGGCAATTGAAATGTTCTGTTACAGATTTATTATTAGACATAAAAATCAATAGAAGTTATTCCTGGGAATTGAATTTACTTCGATCTTTCAACTTTTACAGAGCTTGGGATCTTAATACACTTCATGACTAGTGCAAGCTTGATCTCACAAACACAGACTCTTCTACTACAGGATTTATATTAAAAAAATTCTTTCTAAGAAATAAAAATCAGTAGAAGTTATTCTGGGTTAAAACAATGCAACTTCGCCGCATTACACAGTGATGAAATTTATTTCGATCTTTCACCTTTAACAGAGCTTGGGTTCTTAATACATTTCAGGACTACGAGATTGATCTCACAAACATTGACTCTACTGCAATAGACTCTACTACAGAGAATTTACACAGACTTTATTTTTGCTTCAACTAGAAGCTATACTTTATCTTTGCTTCAACTAGAAGATATGAATCACATTAGCGACAAATCCTGATCTTGGGGATTCGACAGTGCTCGAAATGCCCATATATCATGGTGTGGTGAGGATTTGTGAGGCAACTGCTGCCGAAATGCTCATATATCACGAAGAGAGTGACCATAAGACTCAAGTATTTATGATAAAACAACAAAGGAAACGTAATAGAGGCAGTAATGAAGAGTGCCATGACTTCCCGAAGATTTCATTTTGTTGTGATAATGGGTATACTTTAGTCATTATATAGTGAATTGACTTGGATGTTACGGATGGGGAAGGATAATTATGACAGTATGGCGAGATGGTGGTCACAGATATCATCTGTACCGACTGTAGATTTTGCTGGAGTAATTGTACATGTATCACCTAATCGATGCCTTGAGAAATTAATGTATGCTGACATGGCGATGGTTTTTACGATGAAATTCTGAAATGGCGGTTATCCTGACGGTGCTAATAGTGAACGATGGCTTGTATCACGTGTGTGAAGAAAATAATCACATCATGCTTTAGTCAAAATTATGACTTGTCACAAACACCAAGATCACCGCTGTCCACCATCATTTACCATTAGCGCCATCGAGACAAACATTTTTTATATGTTCTAACTAAGCTTCTGCAATATTATTTTATATTCTGTTAATTGTAATGTTGTGATTTCTCTGTTATTTAATTCTATAATATGTATGTTTGAAAAGAGAACACATAAAATCATGAGAAATATTTGTAAAGAAAGAACACATAAAATTTGAATATTTTAATGCCCCTCAAAGGGATTTAGACTTTGAAAGCGTGAATTTAGACTTTGGAAGTGTGAATATCACCTTTCTAAAGTGCAAAAATGGGTTCTGAAAGTGGCAATATTGGCTTTGAAAAGTGGGTTTTTCTATTCGAATAGTGTGTTTTTTTACTACTTAAGAACCTTAAAATTGTAGCTTTTTGTTATAAAACTATGAATTTCAATTGAAAATATGTGAATTTGAACACTTAGCCAAATTGTTGTTCTTAATATGCAAAACATAACAACCTTTTTCTCATTTTGGCAGGTTTGTATTTCACCCATGTGAACTCCAGAGGCAACTTTGATCCTATAAATAGATAGCCAGATCATCACTTAGCCATGTGAGTTCAACACTTAGCCAGATTTTTGTTCTTTATATATAAAATACTTTTGTTCTTAATACGTAAAATGCTTTTGTTCTTAATATGTAAAATACAATAAGTTATATTCAGAAAGATATATTAATCATTTGACCATATTTCTCTATAAAATACTTCTCTATAATTATATTGAAGCATATAGATGGATTTATTCAGAAGGCTGTGCACAACCATTCATTGCAAAAAGGAGATCCTGGGAGCATGAATAGCTTTCCTAGTATGGCTCTGTAAATTTAACAAGATGATGCAAAAAAAATTCCAAAATTGATGTAAAAACTAATCCAAGCAGGGATCTCTTCTACAAAAAATTCTGTCGCTGAACAGAGGTTTCCTTGACAATTCTCATGTCCACGGAGGGGGATTGTTGGCAGTGGTTGCACTATGACATCCTGGCAGCGGCTACACTGTAACATCCTAGCCATCTTCAAAATTTCATCTTTTATAAAATCCTCTGTCGCCATAAGTTCAATCTGATTCCATTCCAAATCATCAATTCTGGAGTCGTAACAGGTTAATTGTTTTATTTTAAATAGAAACATTCTTTCTTTTTGTTCGTTTAAATTGAAGCATTATTTCTTTTTTCTTTTTTTAAATAGAATGAAATATCATAAAAGGGAGAACACAAGAAGGATCGACCAACCCTTCTTGCAGTGTCGAACTATTTTGAAAATAATACTGGGAATAAGAAGTGTCGCTCAACCCTTTTGTATTGTTGAACTATTATACAAATAATATTGGGAATAAGATGGGTTAGTCGACCCTTCAATTACGAGGGAATTGTAAAAATAGAACACCTTGTAAGTTATAACATATAAAAATGGTTTTTGAGTAATTTTGTTTTTTATCCTTATTTTTCAACAAGAAGGATCGACCGCCCCTTCTTTTCGTAGTTATTTGTGAAAACCTTTATCCATAAATTCAACTATATCCATAATGGAGAACACAAGAAGGATCGACCAACCCTTCTTGCAGTGTCAAACTATTATGAAGAGAATATTGGGAATAAGATGGGTCGGCCAAACTTTCATCTACGAGTGAATGGTGAAAATAGAACGCCTTAGAGAAAGAGTGGCCGAGCGGCCACTCTTTCTCTGAAAATATTTCTACTTTCCAGCAAGATCTTTGAAGCAAAAATTCTATAAATTTGGAGACACGTGGAACGCTTATATTGTGACATGTGGCATATTTGATTTTTAAAATTAGTTTAAATATTTTTTAAATGAATATTAAGGATATTAATGGTACTAGGCATGTTGGAAGTAGGATTTTCAATGAATGGATTGGAGTAATAAGTGTATGATTACTCCAGCAAAATCTGTACTTGCTACGGATGATATCAATGACCACCATGATCCCGAAATACTATGATAATTACCATTGAACTCATCCAAATACTTTGTTGGTGACAAGACATAAACATTATGTGGATTGAAAGCATGATGAGATTATTGACACCAATGATAGAATCCATCATTTATAGAGAATATTTTTAATCCTGTTGTAGGCCATTTAATGCGCTGGCAGCAGGCATGTTGGCCGTTGGATTTTCAAGGAATCGAGTGATACATGTACGATTACTCCAGTAAAATATGTAGTCGCTATAGATGATATCTTTGACCACCATGATCCCACCATACTATGATAATTACCATTCCCCATCCGTCCCAGACTCCCATCCCATTCAATCCATCAACACAGTGGCCACTCACTATATATAGGCTAATCCATCAACACAGTGGCCACTCACAACAACCTGAAATGGAATTTTCCAGTTTGTTCACCTTATATTCCCTGGGTATGCATGGATTTGTTATTATGTTCCTGCAACCAGGAGGGGACATAGGGAGATTAAGAAACGTTCTCATATAGGTAGATGAATAAACGCTCTCATATAATGGATCTAATGCACCATTTTCCTGCAGAGAAATTTGTGGAGATACTAGGTAGCTCGAAATCATTGAAGAATATTGATATCCATATTCCGAAGCCTCTTCCTCTTCTCAAATTATTGGAGCAACTTCCTAACCTTGAAAGAATACATATCCGCAAAAGGATTTTCTTGGTAAGAAAGAATTTTTGTAGTCATTATTATACACGCATCTAATTTATGTGTTTGCTTATCATTTGCAAAGTATGTTTCATTGGTTTAATACCTTTTCTTCCATGAACTACGGTGTTAGGAGCTAACTCGTCTAAGCGGGATGCCCAGACCAACTATGTTAGGAGCTTACCCGTCCAAGCGGGATGCCCAGACTGACTGTTATGGTGCACTTGGCAATTTAGGAATAGTTTCTCTGTTTTTATTGTGCATGATGATATGTGTGCTCACGCATTGGCTGCAATAAAATGATTATTTTTGCATTTGTTGGAAATGGTTTCTTTTTACGACAACGTGCTAAACAGTTATTTGTTTTCTATGCAGTTATTTGAGAGATTGAGTTGCAATACCACCATGTCTAGGCTATGTTCGAATCTCTGTGCCTCCAGATCATGCTGTCAGCTTCTTCTAACTGCACATAATTTGTATCACTCATTTTAAAGATGCGCACCTCACCCATTTCCACTACATTTTATAGTCAGTCGCATGAGACAGTCGGAAATCTCAAGACTTTCCGGCTCCACAGAATGAAAAAACAGAATGTTATCAATCGTTTATGTTTCTTCCTCAATGAATTTCAGCTCACCAAAGTTTAGCTCACCAACTTAAGATAGTAGTATCAGACTTAACTGATACTAAACTTGGTGATGATGTAGTATCAGAGCTCGATGATGTAGTATCAGACTTAATAGATAGTAAACTTGTTATCACTGTCGCACATTTTTTGCACTATTCATCAACAAATAACTACATCTGGCCTGGAGAGCTTACCAATCTTTACAATAATATTCCCTTTGTAGCTGAAGGTGGGAAAATCATTAGGGTAGGAGGCTTTCTAAAGTTTCACCAGGCACCTGCATCCAAGAGTAACTAGGCTAAGTTAATGGGATGCAAATTGGAATCCTTGGATGACAATGGGATTTTCAATAGTTTTTGAAGGTTACCTTATACTACCACCTTGTGCAAGAGGTATGATGTATCGAGTGAATGATTTGGTTTCATTCTTTGAAAGACACTTGCAACAGTCATCGAATGTTGTTCTAGTGCATTCCTTCATTTCTAGAATGAGTCTAGTGCTTCCAGGTCTACAAGTCGAAGCTCCAATAAAAGTTTAGTCTTTTATTACTCCTTCAAAGGAGATGATCTGATTAAGGATAAGGAGAATCTAAAACGTTCAATGACTTTAAATTATTCTGAAGTTGAATTTAAAATCAAACAATGTAATTGAAAAGGACCTTCTGAAAGTGGCAATATTGGCTTTGGAAAGGGTGTTTTTCTATTGGAATAGTGTGTTTTTTTATTACTTATGAACCTTAAATTGCAGTTTGTTGTTATAAAACTATGAACGTCAATTCAAAAAGTGTGAATTTAAAATAAACAAATGCAATTTCTAATTTGAAAAGTGTGAATTTCAAATCAAATAATGCAATTTTTTATTTGAAAATTGCAATTTTCATTTGTAAATGTTCTAAATTTTAAGGTGAAAAAATCAATGTCTAAAATATTCAAGTCACTTTGAAGACGGGTCAAAAAATGCCTTTCTAAACTCCAAAATCAAGCAAAATCAGGTTCCAAAACTGCCAAATCCAGGTTCCAAAAGTGCCAAAACCAGATCCAAAAGTGCCAAAACCGATTCCAAAATTGCCAAAACCGATTCCGAAAGTGCCAAATCAAGGTTCAAAAAGTGACAAAACCGGTTCCTAAAGAGCCAAAACCGGTTCCAAAAGTGCAAAATCCGGTTTCGAAAGTGACCAAACTGGTTCCGAAACTGCAAAATCCATTTCCAAAGTGCCAAAATCAGGTTCCAAAACCATACTTTTTATTTTGAACGAGGCTCGACATAAATGAATGAAGGGGCGGCTGACCCTTCTTCTACCTACTATTATTTTCATAATAGTTCTCGACTGCAAGATGGGTGGTTCGATCATTCTTGTGTTCAACATTCTAGATATAGGTGAGTTGTCGGATATCGGTGTTCACAATTATCTACTAAAAGAAGGGGCAGCAGATCCTTCTTGTCAGCAGTCGGAAGTCGGGAAAAATTTTGTTTACATGTTATATCATAGGCAATGTCTCGATCGTCGCCACATACTGCGGAAGTTGGCAGTGGAGAAATGTTGTCCCAACCTTCGTAGATTAATTGTATTTCATTTCTCTTTTAATTGAAGGGTCGACTGACCCTTCTTGTGCTTAGTATTTTTGCAGTCTTCACCATTCAGGATATACATGAATTCACATCCTATACTTCGTAGGTTGAATATTTCCACAATTCCCTCATAATTGAAGGGGCGGCCGACCCTTCTTCTACCCAATATTATTTTCATACTAGTTTCAGACTACTAGAAGGGTCGGCCGACCCTTCTTGTGATTTATATTTTTCCATTCTTGACCATTTTGGTTATACATGAATTAATCTCTATTTTGGAAAGGGAATATCTCACACGTGTGAGCCTCAAAGAGAGAACTGACACCAATGGAAGTGATGACATGGCATGTATGATGACATGGCATCTATGATGATATGGAATTGTTGATGTATATGTAACTTCGGAATGTATTTCACCTATGTATTTAATCTATGTGTATTGTACTCCTATAGAGATGTGTTATTCCTCTATAAGGAAGTGTCGTCATTTGTATTGAAAAGTGTCACAAGTGTCGTAACTTGCCGATGGGTTATTAGACCACCATGTGTGGGCTCGGCCCTGATTAAGTTAACCATGGGTTATTAGGCTAAGCTAGATAAGTCGGCCCCATTAGTTTATTGGGCAGGACAGGACAAGTATAAATAGAGATCGGGAGATCTCTATTTAGATATCTCATTACTCACTTCTACATCACTCGGAAAGTGGCGCACATGTGAGGAGGAGGATCATCTGCTAGGAGAAGACTACCTCTTGTACTTGGGTTTGACTTTGGTTGTATTATTGCTCTATCTATCTCTGAGGAAGTTGTGGGGTTTTTCACCTTAGGGTTTTCCCCACAGAAACTCTATGTGTCTATTGTCTCTTATGTTTGCCTCTTATTGTGATTGACATGACTGACATACTTGATATAATTGATATGTTGTACATGTTATTCTATCAGTAAATATCCTAGAGTATATTGAATTAATGCTCAAAATTTAACATGGTATCAGAGCTTCCCTCAGAAGAAGACATTGTGTAGTGGCAAAAACTAGGGTTTCTTGTTTATTGGGTTTCTCTCTATAGATTTTGGAAAAGCAGTAAGGTAGATTGACTCTACTCATCAAGGAGAATCTATATGTCCAATCAGAATTCAATTCTGAGCACTTTCAGTTTTGGCCCTAAAACTTAGGGTTTCCACAAAAATAGGAATTTCTGCAATCGAAAGACATAGCTGGAAGCTCCTTGGACAAATCAAATTTTAGAGCTTTGGATCAAGATTTTTGGTTGGGTAAATCTTTGGGAAACTCAAACCCTAATTCAAGGTCCTCCTTAATGAATCTGGGAAGACTAAAAGGCATTTGTGAAGGGTGAAACTTTGCAGAACTCAAATTCTGAGTGTACCAGGCTGATCAGATCATCAAAGAGCATCTTTCTATCCTTTTAGAAAGTTGAAATTCACATTTTGAATTTTTAGGGTTTCTCTAACAAACCCTAATCGAGGACCAGATCCAGTTTTCAACAAATCAAGTGCTAAGACCTAAATCTTTTCTATTTCCATTTGAAGTACTCTTTAAAGATGTCTCACCACACCAAGCTTGAGGATAAGCTTGAAGGGGCTGATAACTTCTAAGCATGGAAGTATAGGATTGGGTTAATTCTGGAAGAAAATGAGTTGGACACTTATATAAGTGAAGAGGTCCCTGTCCCAGAGGGAAAAGAGGCTAAGGCTATTCACAAGAAGAACTTGGTCAAGGCAAAGAGGATCATTGCTGATTCTATCAAGGACCATCCAATTCCACATGTGTCATCTCTAAAGACACCCAAGGCAATGTTTGACTCTTTGACCAAGCTGTTTGAAGGGAAGAACATAAATCAGAAGATGACTCTACGAAATCAATTAAAAGGGGTAAAGCTTCAGAATGGAGAGACCCTTCAATCCTATTTCTCCAAGGTCTCTCAGATCAAGGAACAACTTGAAGCTCTGGATGAAATGGTGGAGAATGGTGAAATTGTCATGACCACTCTGAATGGCCTACCTAGGTCATGGGATTCCTTTATTCAAAGAATTTGTGCAAGAAGGAAGTTGATCTCCTTCAGTAGACTGTGGGAGGAATGTTCACAAGAAGAGGCTATGCTTGTAGGTCAAGAAGAAAAGATGGGAAATGAAGATCAAGGTCTCGCAGCTCACACCAAAAGAAGCAAGCCTAAGAAGGAGCACTCTCAGCAATCCTCTCATCAAAAGAATAAAAGGGATCTAAGATGCTTCACATGTAATGAGAAGGGTCACTTTGCTGCAGATTGTCCTAAGAACAAAAGGGACAACAACAACAACAACTTCAACAACAAGAAGAAGAATAACAAAAGGAAATATCATTCTCATGCTGGCGAGGATGATGAATCCCCCAGGAAGAAGGCTAGAGCAGAAAGTGATGACTCATTAAGCGAAGATGAATATGTTCTAATCTCTGCTCTCACAGGTGCTATCTCTCATGGTTGTAATGATTGGCTTATTGATAGTGGGTCTTCCAAACACATGACTGGTTTAAAGAATCCTTTGCTAATCTATCTGAACATGAGTCACTCCATAAGGTGAAACTTGGGGATGACTACCAATATCCTATCAAAGGAAGTGGTGAGGCCTCCTACAACCTAGACTCTGGGAAGTCTTTGAAGATGAAAGATGTTCTATATCTACCTGGGCTCAAGAAGAACCTTCTCTCCATATCTGCATTGGATGCAAAAGGCATGAGGGTTGCATTTGTAGATGGCCAAGTCCTAATGTGGCCAAAGGGTAAAACTATAGATGATGCAGTAGTGATTAGAGAGCAAGAGGGAGGATTGTACAAATTGAAGGGACAACCTGAACATGCTATGGTGACATGAAGACAAAGATTCATCCATAGTCATGGATCATAGAGAGGTATGTATAATTTGTTTTTGCAAAGATTAATTTATGAGTTATGCAGGTAATTGAAGAGAACAAGAAAACATTGCTAGACATAACTAGCAAATATGATGACCAGGTATGTTTTTATTATATCAAAGGATCTTATACTTTTGTATGATTGATAATGATTACTCATGAAGTTACAAGTTTGAGTAATCTAAGTTTTATGCATATTATGTCTCTTACCTTGATTGATGATATGACTAACCAGAAGAGTTCTATAGTCAAATATGAATATGCATGAGTAAGAGAAGTATTCCCTGAAACTTTGAATGCTAATGCTTATTATTATCTGTGTTTGAAATGATCATTGTTAAGATTCAATATGCTAAGATAGAAAATATCAGCATTACATTCCATTTCACAACAATAGCATATACAGGATCACTAAAAGAATAACAAGCACAGCATAAACACAAGAGACACAGATTGATCCTGGGAAACCCTCATGGGGTGGAAAACCTAGCAAAGCTTCATCAATATAGATGACCAGCAAATACAAATATGTAAACCATGGACATGAGCTCCTTCTCCTCCATAGCAGATCTCTCCCTCACCTATGCTATATTCACAAGTGAGTGTGTGTGTGTTAAATGAGGAACACACCTCCTCTATTTACACACATCTCCGACTTGTCTTTTATATTAACTAGGTCAGCCCCAACTTAACCACTAGGTTAAACACCCCATTACAATTGACTGGGACGACCCCTCTAGGGTGGTCTAATAAACCTTTGAACCACATAACACATACAGGGCCGAACCCCACTAGGGAAGTCTAATAACCCAACTTACGACATTCCGACGGAGGAATAAACATCTCCGGATATACAATAAGGTCTTCACGGAGGAATGAAACATCTCCGGAATAATAAAGTACAAATATAATATTCTTAGAAGTTACAATATTTCAACACTCCCCCTTAACAAGAAGGATATTATAACAACATCTGCAAGAGCAAGGAGTCATCAACATCATACATGATACATCTATAAATCATTGGAAGCTTTCTCAACATCATCAGTAACTCAAGCAGTTACTGGAACATCCTCAATACTGAAACATCAACATCTTCATTACTGAGTCTTCATCTTCTGCAGCACTTGAAAAGCTACAACAACATCAATATCAACATCTGGATCCTCACGATCATCAGTATCATCATCACACGATCATCATCATCGTCATCACATGATCATCAGCATCATCATCATATCGATCTACAACATCTAGATCATATCGATATACAACAGCTGGATCATCTTGATCTACAACATCTGGATCATCTCGATCTACAGCATCTGGATCATCTCGATCTATAGCATCTAGATCATCAACTGGATCCTCTTGATCGACAGCATCATCATAGCAGCATACTCTGCAATACACAAGATCCTATTACGGGATGATCAGTCCCTCTCACTTTAGGACATAGGTCCATGGATGATACAATCTAGATCAAGTTCCAGGATGATCAATCCTTATCACTTTAGGACATGAGTCCAAGGGTGATGCAATCCTATCACGTACATTTTGAACCAAATGTCCAGGGATGATGCAATCCTATCATTAATGTTCGGAGACAAATGTCTACGGATCAATTATGGGACTGAAGTCCAGGAAAGATACAATCCCCACTCATCCGCTAAGGACCCATTCTTAGAGACATCTGTCTACGGATCAATTCTGGGACTGAAGTATGGGGAAGATACAATTCCCACTCGTCTGCTAAGGACCCATTCTCGGAGACATCTGTCTATGGATCAATTTTGGGACCGAAGTTTGGGGAAGATACAATCCCCACTCGTCCGCTAAGGACCCATTCTCATAGACATATTTCTACGGATCAATTCTGGGACCGAAGTCTGGGCAAGATACAATCCCCACCTGTCAACTAACGACTTCATTCTCGGAGACATCTGTCTACGGATCAATTCTGGGACCGAAGTCCGGGGAAGATACAATCCCCTCTCGTCCACTAGGGACCACATTCTCAGAGACATATGTCTATGGATCCTTTTAGAACATGTGTTCAAGGATGATGCAATCCCTCTTCTTTCTTGGAGACATATGTCTACAGTTCCTTTTAGAACATGTGTTCAAGGATGATGCAATCCCTCTTCTTTCTCAGAGACATATGTCTATGGATCCTTTTAGAACATGTGTTTAAGGATGATGCAATCCCCTCGTCCACTTAGACCCTGTCTAAGGACCATTCACCAACCTCACTATCGACATCATCAATATAGGTATCCACATCATCGAACTCACTGTTGATGCAGGCAATCTCATCATCAGCGACCATATCACTCCCCCTTTCGAGGAGGGTCCTTATGAACTACACAAAGCTTATCTCGAAAATACTCAAACTTTACTCGAGACAGAGGTTTGGTCAATATATCAGCAACTTGTTCGTCAATGCTTACATACTCGAGCTTGATAGCTCTTTTCTGCACCATATCCCATATATAGAAATATCGGATCTCTATGTGCTTTGACTTATCATGGAACATTGGATTTTCTATCATCTTGATACAACTCTGGTTGTCACACAGGATCTCAATGGGTTCCATCTCTAAGTCAAATAAACCAGATAATAACTTCTGAAGCCATATCGCTTCGCAATTAGCAGAGCAAGAAACTATATATTTCGCTTCGATTTTGCTGAGAGCCACACTAGACTGCTTCCTGCTAAACCACAAGATCATGGCAGATACAAGACAATAACATGCACCTGATTTACTCTTCTTGTCTGAGACACTTCTTGCCCAATCAGCATCTGAGTAGCCATGTAATCTGAAGTCATGATCTCCAAGATAATATAGACCAAAATCTATCGTACCTTGCTGACTATTAGGTGGGTAAGGATAGTTAGGCATAGGAGGAGATGGTTGAGCATAATCTTGTCCTCTCCATCCATGTGGCCATTGTTGTTGTTGTGCATTCTGAGGAGGGTACTGAGGTGGCCAATGTTTCCAACCTGAAGTGTTCCATTATTGAGGAGGTTGATAAGGATAGCAATAGGGTGGAATTTGTGATGAAGGATCCTGATATGATGATTGATCTCTAGGTTTCCAAGGCCTCCTAGATGATTCACCAAAGTTTCCACTCTTATACACAACTTGCAATCCAGGCAATGCTGGACAATTATTAGTTGGATGTTCTTCTGTACAAAGGTGACAAACTGACACATTATTCAGTGGACATTCCTTTTGGGGATGTTTAGTTCTACACATAGGATAGAAAACACTCATTGATGCATGCTCTTCATCCTATCTCTTTTTGGCTTGTAATGCATCCAATTGAGAACCCATGGCTCCTAAGATATCTGTTTTGAAATTTTCCAATAGGTTTCCCAACTCTACCCTTGTAACTCCACCAGGACCAGATGTGTTTCCTTTTAGGTTCCTAGCATAAGATTATCGAAAGTGTCTTCCACTTTTCCCTCTACTCTTAGAGTAATTCCTACATAGCTCACAAATATGTGAAAAAGGCTTATGAGAGATGTCTCCTGCTGCCATGAGATTAAGGTTCTCTAAGAATTCTTCTGAAATTCCCTTGAGGAAGAGTGTTCTTACTGCATCCTCCTGAAGATCACTATATTTAGATTTATGTAACACATAGTTAAATCTTTCGATATAGTCTTCTAGGATCTCGTCTTCAAGTTGTTGTATTTTAAAAATATCATTGCGAGAGTCCTTAGGCTTACAGTAATCCTGATATTTCCATAGAAATGCATTCTTCATGTCTTCAGAAGTTCTAATACTAGATTCTCCTAACCCCATGAACCATCGAAGAGAAGAATCTTTTAATGTGGTAGGAAAGAGTTTTATCTTTTGGCCATCTTGTAGGTAGTTATAACTCCTACACAAAATCTCAAATTCAAATAAGAATGTATATGGATCCTCACTATTCTTCCCATAAAAGGTTGGTAGTGAGGAAGGAGGGATGTTTTTCATAGTTACATCTTGTGCAGTTTCTAAGATAGGGAATCCAAAAGTACCTTCAGTTCTGACCTCTCCCTCTTCTTCATCTTCCATGAAGATTTGATTGCCAAAGAGAGAATACTTAGGTGGATCCTTTCTTGGAGAATATGGGATATCCCAACGTTCTGTTTTAGGAATAGTATTTTTATTTTTAGGAGGAGAAATACCAACTATGTGGGAGTCCAGCTCTAAAGGTCCTCCCATTGTTGTTTCAATCTTTGAAATAACTATGTTCATAGAATTTTCGAAAAGAGTATCTAATTGTGTAGGATCAATAAAGTCTACTAAGTTTGGACCACCTACTATTGAAAAGGTAGTGTCTTTGAGTTTTTGAACTAATGGAGGGTTGAGAAGTTCTGAAGTGTTATCCTTTTGAATTTCTTCTTGTCTAGCTTCAGTCTCAATATGAGCTTGAGGTTCTTCTAGTGGAATTTCTTTATTAACAGACTATTCTGATGTCCCTATGGTTTCCCCTAATTGATTTCCAAAAAGGATTTCCTTCACTTTCCAAGTAGGACTATCCACTTTAGGTGTCTTCCGATACCTTTGTGTTGAGTTAGTAGTTGGGGTGGCATGCCCCCCATATAGCTTAGTAGGAATTTTAGTAGGGATTCTAGTAGGAGGGCTAGTTTTAATAAATATACCTTTTGAGTTGCTAGACCTATTCATGAAAACAAACTATAACTGAAATAAATTCTAATTTCATTACTACTATTGCTGGGTTTTGGGAATGCCTATTATAATAGATGCACAGGTTATAAAAGAGAGTTCTATCTATCTACAACTGAGTTCTACCTGTCTACAACTCCCCGGCAACGACGCCAAAATGTTGAGGCGTAGTTATTGTCTTAAAGAATCACCAAAATATTTAACTATTGACCAGGGTTGATAATCTTAGAGTTGTGGAATAGTATATGATGAGGTAGAATGGGACCTAAAGTTTCAACTCGGCAGACCTTTGAAATGTTTAATAAAGAAAAGATTGAAAGATCTTTCAAAATGAAAAACCGAGTCAAACTTCAGAAATACAACAAACGAACTAATTAAACCTAAGTAAACCAACATATCAGAATAGTATCAAGCTATACTACTCTACTCTATGGATAACAACTGAAAGATATAAAAACAACGATATTATTTTAGGAAGCAAGACTGAATAAAAAACAAAACTACTTTGATGAAGTTGAAAACTACTGATTAAAAACTCTAAACTAGGGATTAGAAACAATTGTAAATGAGTTCAGAAACCTATCTATAAGATAATTCAACTGACAACTAATTATGAAACAAAGAACTATATGAACTCAAAGCAAATCTATAGACTACTTAGTTAATTAAACAGCTATTCATGCATTCAATTCATAATTCAAGACTACACTAAACTACCTAATTCCATTCTCCTTGGGGATTCTAAGGAAGTGTATCAAATGTAATAGGGATGGGAGAAAATGTATCAAAGTGGCTTTCAAATGTGACATGGAAACAAAATGGAAACAAATCTAATTTAACTTCTACAAATAAATGCAAACTAAAGATTGTCCAACTACAATTAACTTTAAACATCTTCATCTATCTTTAATCCATAAGCAAATGATATAAAACTAATGAAATCTAGAAGCAAGTAGGAAACTTAATAAAGATATTTACTTGAACTGAATTTGATTTGGAAGCAAGTAGAAAACTTGATAAAGATATTTATTTATGAACCAAACCCTATTTCATGAACATCTTCATTAACTGTATAAATGGGAGAAATGATTCAAGACTGAGATAACATGGAGAATGAAATTGCTAAACCTAATATGAGATTAATCTTAACAGCATATGAGAAGCTACACTAAGAATGAAACTGATAAATTCTGTAACAATAAAGCATTAATGAATTAGACATAAGAGAAACATAACTTGTAAAGCAACTGAAGCAAGGTTAAGGAAAGATAGAATGAAAACTGAGGATGATGAAAAAACTTAATTAAAACTCTAAGTGGTGTAAAACAAGATCTTAATTATATCTAAGGAGGCTAATTAAAGGTAAGAAATATTACAGTTCAAAGACCTAATAAATTGGATTCAAATAAGCATAAAAACAATGCCAAAAGTATTAAGGTACGTATGATGATTCGGATGACTCTCTGAATGACAGTCCAGATGGAGGAAAATGATTTAAATTAAGGAAAGAAGCAGTTTGGATGATCTTAATGTCAGCTGACTGGTGCATATGAACCTTTAGTGCACGGAAGCAACGAATAGAGTGTTTAGGAGCTAATATAACAAGAAGTAACCATTTCTAATCATTGTCCAAGGAATGAACTATTTCTATGGCATAAGAAAACAAAACTGAAATAAATAATGCTAACCTACAGCTACAGGAAAGAAACTGAGAGAACTAATTCTAACTACGACTGAACTTGGAATGTTAAGCTAACTAAACTCTAGGTATTTGTAAATAACAGGACTAAGAGGAAACTAAGCAAACTAAGCGTGACCGGTCACTAATTACATTATGGAAATATCATTAATGTGAACATCAATTAAGATATACATTTCATAAAACAGAGGTATCATTTACATAAGTGGCAAAACAACATACATATTACAAGACAAAGATATCATATACAAAATAAATACGCGAATTAAACAAATAACACAACTTATCTACAGAATACAAATACAAATTATGTACACAGACGGAAGACAACTGGTTGTTGAGGGGCCCTTCTTAGCAATCAGAGGCTACGCCTTAATCAATCAATCACCATGCACGCTACTAAGCTTTCATAAAAACTAGAGCATAGGTATATTAAATTAAAACAAAGCTACAACATTTCTGCATCTACTTGCAGCTGAAAAGATTAAAGACTAACTCGTCTTAGTCACAAAGATGGCTATATAAACATAATTACAAATGGGAGAGCAGGTCGACCCTTTAGTGGTCGACTGCTCTAATAATAGGCAGTCTTAATGACATAAAATGGCTCTTCTTAACAACTCACAATAGTACATGGCCAAGGAACGACCCCATAACAGTTTATGATAGTGCACTGAGCATCTACGAGGTTCCACGGCATTGGTTTCCTTCACGCGGCTGTTGAGACGTTGATCCTCCTTTGACGTGGGCAAAGAAATGTGTTTTCGAGCTGAGCATGCAGGAAAGACGGAACTTCTGGAGTGTTGACATGATTTGCAGGTGTGTTTTCAAGCGAGGGTAGTAGGAGGGAAAATATTCTAGAACAGGGGCTGACCAACCACGACAACCATGTTGCTAACAGATCCCACCTTTCACTTCTTCCTTTATTGACCAGAAATATTCCAACCAACAATATTGCAGGCTGAATGAAGGTCTGAACGGCTGGCTGGATGAAACTGAACGTTTGCAACATGAACACATGTCTGAATGGAGGTCCATTTGAAACCCATTGACTGCAGAACAAAATCTAGTTTCCAAGCAAGTCGAAAAATGTCAAATAAACATGAATAAATCACAATATGATTATTTTTACCCAAAATTCATGTGATGTGTGAATATATGCATACTTGATCTGATTGATGGTCTGAATGGCGGAAAGAATAACTTATCATAGAAAAATAGTGAAAATAACGTCAATCAGAGTGTGTTTGATGATCAAAAGTGGTGACAAAATGGACACCAACACTTCTGCGAGCCATTTCAATTTTGAAGAAATGGTGAAAACTTGGATGGAAAACCCTATTATTTTTGTCCCTAAATCTGATAGGAAGTATCATGTGGCTTGGTTCAAAGATCCCTTTCCTTTTTTTGTAGCCATGTTATGTAGATTATACGGGTTACCCAACTATGTGTTCTTCAAGGCAGAATGGGTGCCTGTGGCACATCACATTCTTACCATCGGTGAATCATTCAATTGGGAACATATATTATCTATGATTTTGAAAGAAGCTATTGAGAAATACAAGAAAACCCTTGATTCCAATAAAATTTCATTTTAACTGGCTAGCTATGTCATGGATGTTTTATGTTCATCTTTTCCTTTCCCTAGTTTGGGATGGAATTGGACCAGAGAAGGACCACCTATCCATATCTATTGCTCATCTTTATGGGAAGACAATTTTATACCCCATAATTATGATATCTGTGATCAATCGTTCGGCTCTACTTTTTGTAAGACATTCAATGAGGATGTCCCTACTTTCTCTTCACAAGCAAAGGCATTGATTGATACTATGGGAGATTAGTATGTTGGTGAATATTTTTCTTACATCAGAATATGGGGAAGTAGAACAATTCACCTTTTCCCTAGGATTGTGCCCAATAGAATGGTCATAAAGGAGGTCTCATTTTAGACTGTAATTGAAGGTGTATTCCATTGGTTTATTGGAGCAAAGAGGAAAGGTTGGCCTAAGTTTCCCCTTTCGCTTGGACCTCTACTCATCGAGAATTCCACACATGTAATATTGCATGGAAAAAGGGTGACAACATTGAAGTTTGGGGAAGCCCCTAAAGGATGCATGATCCCAAATCCTTTCCAGAAAATCACTTTCCTAAAGAACACATAAAGAGTAATTATGCGCATGAAACAGAGTCTAATGATTCAATCTATGAAGTTTCAAATTCATTTCAAGATGTATTAAGCAGGGCTGCCACTCAAGAAGAAAAGGGATTCATCCATCAATATCAACAAGAGATTAAGGTAAAGGTTCTGCAAGATAGAAAGCTCAATCTATTAGAAGAAGAGAGGGTTCAAAAATAGATGATTGAGAAATAAGCACAAGAAGCTCAGAAAAAGCAAGTTAAGACTCCTTTTCTCTTAACTTATCAACAGGAGGATAAGAAAGGAAAGACTCTAGTTGATGATCCTCCACAACCTCAACCTATAGAAAATCTTAATGATTTGATCAAATCAACTGAAGACATGAAGAAAATCCTGGCCTTGATGAACTGTTCTCTTGAAACTAAAGCTATTGTTACAACACTTCCATCAAAGAAGCAGAAAACAAAAACATCAGCAACAAAGACTAAGTCACTACAAGTTGATGATAGTGACCTTGATGACGAGTTATCTCTCACCAACCTATCATTACCCATGTCTACTTCTACAGTTCTTACAATGACTACCTCAATCACCCAAGTTCTTTCCGACTCAGCTAAAAAACCATTGATAGGGGATTTTCTCTCAGATATTCCCCTTCTTGAAATATCTTCCAACCTCATGATAAAACCCCCTCCGATTGTTACCAATCCCACTATTTTTCCATCTGTACCACCATCAATCTTTGTTGCTCATTCTATTTCTTCATCTTCTCAAATTAATGTGTCTATGGATACATCTCTTAACTCAACATAAATGAAAATTTATTCTCGATCTATAGATCCTGTCATTTCATCCATTATTTCCTTCTCTTCTCTTTCAACCTCAACCACTACAACAACTGTTACTCCCTCATCCTAGCTGAGCATGCCTATCTCTACCCTTGTTGTTTCACAACCTGTATCGTTGGTCACTGCCTCAGAAGTATTGTCATCCACTTCTGAAGTGATAGCATATTTTGGTGAAGATGCGATAGTTTCTCTTGGTGAGTATTTCTGGAGAAAATCAGAAAAGGAAGTAGTGAAGAAAGGTTCTAAGAGAGATAGATAAGGAACATTAGTTCAAGGTACTGTTCCCAACCAGATCATATGGAACAAAGCCTCCACAGATGTGAACAAGTAATCTTTGGAAACAAATTATTCTATAGGAGCCTTTGTTGGTTCCAATTTTGATTATGTCACTACACTCAACAAAGAAATTGAAAAGAAAGAAGTAGAATTGCAAGGTCTTGAGAAGAAGCAAATAGATGTGGATCGACAGTATCAATCTCAACTAGAGGAATTAAAGGGAAAATATGAATCTCACATTCAATAACTGCAATCACATAATGAAGGTTTGAAAGAGAAACTTCATGAAGCTCAAGGACATAATGCCTAGTATGTTGAGAAGTTGATAGCTCTTGAGCAACAGTTGGAATTTTCCCAATCTATTTCTGCCAGTTCCTCATTTTCATGGTTTTCCAAGGATGAGTTTAAAGAATTTGTTTTGAGAATAAATAATGACCAAAAAATTCTCTTAGTTGAGTTATTTGAAGCATTAAATGAAATTCAAGATGTTTTCAAATCCTTTGAACATTTCTATGACATTCTATGTGATCATAATCAATGAAGAAATGATGCTATAAGGGATTTTGAAGATGTTATTGATTGGCATAAATATATTACAGACAAACCTGAAGGGGTTCCTATTTTAGACAATATCAAGTTAAGGAGGATGAAAATTTATCTACATTCTTGGTAGAATGTTTGTGATATGGTTGAGACCACCATTGAATAATGACAGAAATATTGTAGGAAACGATGGTTTGATTATTATAATCTATTAGGGTTATTGGATTTTTTTATTCTAAATCAGATGGAAAGTGCTCTCCCCCCTAAACTCCTGATCAAACAAGTTGAAGAAAATCATCTTCACTCCAAAGAGCACATTGAACAGCTGGAGCATGTTCATATAAAATAAATTGAAGAGTTGGTTGAGTTACCCATTTCTTCAGGGATGAAAGTGAATGTGTTTTTATGAGAATGGTCAAAGGAAAAGAAGAGGGGGATTGAAGCTTTCCTTTGCAAAGCTCAACTACAGCTTGAACATGCTCAATATTAGAATATTGATGATCTTTTAGATGTTTTTTTCCAAGTGGCAATCTTCCTTTGGTAGATCTTAAGCAAATATTTTGTAATCCATAATTTCATGGGAAGTTATTTTATTTTCAACTTATCATATATATTATTTAAAGAGACTTAGATCTCATGTTATAGGGGGGGGAACCGCTAGAGGAAAGAACTAGAGGCATATTGTTGCACATGGAGTATTGTAATTTATTACAGTCTTTAATGAAATTCGGCCAATATTCTCTTATCTTTTCTTCCTGTTGATTTATTTATCAAGTGTTCTTGATGAGTATAGATTCCCTAGCATTTATCCAATGTTTCACTTTTATCTAGTTATTAAAAATCACAAGTGTATTGTTGGGACTTAGAAATGTCCTATTCTCATCCAATTTTCCTTTCGCTATTCTTCACATTTCATCGTCCCATTAACCTTTCATCATACCATTTCCATACATATACTTGAGTTTCATCTTATTATTTTCCACTTTATTCATTTTAGTATTATAAGTGAATTTATGATTAAATATTGGAAAATAACATGTTTTTCACTAATATCTCAAGTATGGATGAAGCTTTGTAATGTGTAAAAATATGGAAGGATCAATTCAAACAAAGACTCCTCGAATATCTCCTCCACCATTTCATGGAGATAGTTATTCAAAGAATATTCCAAGGTGAAGATCATGGAGATTTGGTTGGCCTATCTTATTTAGGATGTACGAGAAACATGCGGAGAATTTGTGAGAGACATGTAGAGGATTTGAATGAAGCATACTTTGTAATAATAGGAAATTAGTTGAGAGTGGTTGAGAGAATAGTGGATCTGTCATTATGAGATGGTTATCTTCTCCTCAAAGACATTCATGTATAAAAGAGAGTGCTCGCTCTTCATTTTGCAGGAATAGTAGAGGGAGGAGATTGATAGTAGATAGATCATAGATTAGGAGGAGATTAGTCTCAGATTGTAGAAGTTAGGTTTTGGCTTTTTAATATGGAGAAGGGGATTCTTAGCTTTTGTTCATAATCTTAGTTTTGATGCTTTCATGATTTGTCATTGATTGGTGTGATGTAAATTAGGATTTCTTTATTGTTAATGTCAGCTCACATGTGTTATCTCATTGCTCTTCATATGTTGTCTTTTTTTTTATGCAATTTACTTTCAGTAGTGTGTTTCAGTTTCCAGCATTAGATTAGCAGTTGTGTGTTTCATCTTAAGGGGGTAAGGGGGGATTATATTAGCAATTAGAAATTAGAAAGGGGGGGTTAGATTATATTAATTTCACTTCAGTCCTTCATATACTTTGCATGTGATTCGTAATCCTACGAACCTCAAATTGACAAATTAAATGGTTGGGAAAATACTACAACGGAATTAAACGACAATATTTCTGCTTAACATTTTGGCGCCATTGTTGGGGAAGCACGATGGATTGAAGTTTAGTTTGATTTTCTGCAAGCATACACTAGATTGTGAATTTTTATTTCTGCAATGAGTGTTTCAATTCTGCAAGTGTGAATTTCAATTTTAGCAAGTGTTTTTTTGCAGCTGTGAAGAGTAATGGTTTTCTGTACATAGTGTTTTTATTTTTTCTTTTTGGACTATTTTTTTTCATTTAGATTTGGGTGCTGTAAGAATCTGTTTTTCAAAATGATTTAACAATGAATTTAATCTTGGAGTAGCTCACTCAAATCCTTGCAAAAGTAGGGATCTCCTCTTCTCACGAAGAGGAGATCCTGGCGGTACTCGAGAGCTTAATTACTCCTCCATAAATAGATGAAGAATTAACATACGAAGAATCCTGCACATTTGATGACAAACAATTATGCAAGCAGGAGGTCGAGGAGGACAACAAGGAGTGGCAGCATGATCCGAGTGAGGAAAATTGTGCCTATGACATCCCTATCGAACGATGGTTTCAAGCAAGTACAAGGTTAGAACAATTTAGTTTTTCTTTTCTTCTAGTTAATTCACAGTCAAAACAACTAATTTCACACATTTCTGTTCATCCTCATTTTCTATTTGCAAAATTAACACAGAATATATTCTTATTACTGTTGTGTGAATGGCTACACTTGATATTTAACCACACGTAACTGTTTTCTGAATGTTAATTAGAATAGAGTAGGCAGGATTTTATTTTCAGTTTTTTCTTTCACCCATAATAAGTATGCTCTCCTCTGCACTTCATGCGATCTGAGGATCATAAAGTGGGATGTTTTCTAATGTTTTTAGGAAAAAAATAAATTAATGTTTGCAGTTATGCCTAATCGATTCCATCCTCAATTTGCAAATTTATCTCCATTTGCTAAAAAAATTGTTTAATTAGAAACAAATAAAAAAAAATTTACTTGAAAATAAATTTGCACGTCCATCTTTTGATCTGCAAATAAAAATAATAAACATTAGGAGAAAAAGTTGGTTTGCAAATTTAATGCTGAAACTGTAAAAATCATGCTAAAACATCAGCTGTAATAGCTACAACTGAAACAACAGTTGTAACAGTTGTAGCTGAAACAACGCCCAAACAGTATCACGCCTGTAAGTTTCTAGTCGGTTTGAGTTGCAGCGATGCCATCTCTTTGCCTTCGTCCTTCATCCTGTAGATACCTGGAAATTAACCCTGCAACCACAATTAAACAAAAGCAATTTTAAATGTACAGAAACCCCCACATAAGCTTCTATTAAACAAATAAACAACATAAGCAATTTGCAATTTCACATGGGGGGAGATCCAAAACTGTTGCTCTATATCGCTTGGCTCTCTGGCTAATGGTTTTCTGCGATTGCTGGCTAATTTCCCATGCTTACCAAGCCAATAGACGATCAGAATATTTGCCAAAGTTTGAAATGCTGACAATGCATGTTGAGAGGGAGAGATGAGATAACAACACATTTATTCGCATCGCCGTTTTCGAGAAGATGGAGACGAATCTCGAAAATCGGGGACATGGGTTTTGTGCGCAACGACATCATTTAGTTAATCATGAGGAAATCACCCAAACAAAGCAATGGTTTGAGATATACAGCTGTTGCTCTAAACGTGTAACTCTTAGATTACTGTTGCGTCCAGTTTCATAAATTAGCAATTGGTTGAAATGGATTCCCAGTTGGGAATTCGGTTTCTCATCCTCATGAAGGATTTTCTCAGCTGCCAAGTCATTAAACTTCCTGGATGCTCTTATTCTAACATGCATTTCATTATGCTATTATTTGAGAGGATTGTGAGTAGAGATGGCGAGTCTGTTGGAGAAAGCGAGACTGTTCGTAGTAGAGAAGACCGCACATCTAGAACAACCAAGTGCAGATATTAGAGACATCGATATGAACATCTGAGCGTGGAATTCATCACTCTAGAGGATGTTGCATAGAGAATGGTGTTCATCTCATCTTCCATTTCAAAGTATTTGACTTTTCTCTTTGCTGGGTTACGGATGGTGTAAATCTATTGCATTAGTTTCAAGAGTTTGGTACTCGCAAACCAAAATGACAGGTGCAGAAAATTCAAATTGCAATTATCTATAGTTTGTATTAAATAATGAAAAGCTATGCCTGCGTATTAATAAAGAGATGAGAACAGCAAGCCACAAGAAGGAATTTCAACTTCTGAGATTATCGACATCTATGGACTTGTGAAATTTGACAGTGCAGTACGAATTTGCTTGACTGGTTAAAATCCTTTCATAATGCAATCTTCTTTTTGCAAATTTGCAAATTTGAATTTTGATTTTTAATAATATTTTGCAGATATAATTGAGCATGTGCATACCATGAGACCATGCTGTTAGAAGACTACCACGGATGCAGATATTGATGCTAACCATTTGTGAAATTATACTCATCAAGCATGTTTTAAACTGCAGATTTTGTGTTAGTGTGCATATTCTTCATTTGACTACACCAAAACCAAGGATAACTTTGCAACATGATAGCATTGCGTTCAAGGCATGTCTTAGAGAGATGGTTTGGCTTGCAAAGGATTTTGCATTAGAAAGAAACTAGAAATTGGCCACAAGCTTTGTGTTGATTCCTGTGTCTATGCTGGATTTTATGCAGAAAGCTGATTCTTTTCTCATGCTCACTGAATATCTCTATTACACACAATGTTTCATGACACTAATGTTTTTGATGCCAGGATCGTTTGCTTGATAATTGTTACTTCATGCTTAGAACATTGCATATGCATATTCAATTATATCTGATGATGTATAGGTCCAATCATGCAAGAAAAACATTTGGAATTAATGTGGCAAATTGATAAGGATCATTCTCTAGCACAACTTCTGTTTGCTTGAATAAATTTGATGATGGCCCTAAGAAGCATATTTAAAACTTGAGTGACAGGTATCAGCAAGTAAACCGTTATTGATGCACATGGGAATATTTGATGAGGCCAAGATAGAACTATCATAATTTTTTATTTTTTTTGCATTTTCTTTTGGTGTGTGAAACAAAAACAATAAAAATTATAAAACCATGAAAAGAAAAAAAATATAAAAATTATAAAAAATAAAAATAAAAACATTGTAAAAATTCAAAATTGCAAATGGAAATTCTATAATTTCCTGAACAAATCTCAAAACATGTTTTTACATTTAACGCTAATTTGTTTTCTTCAAGACACTTTGACAGCAATCAACGAGAAAAATAGTAGAGAGAATTTTTTTTTGCATCATGATGTTTGTTGCTACACAGCAATACATTCGCGAAAACACCATTGTTGGGTCATGACTTCTTTACTCGCATATTAATCATCTCTATGTGGAAGTCTGTTATAGCCAGGTGTTACAGCTACAGTAGTCAACGATGGAACAAGTGCACAATGGCAACAGGTATAAAAACACATTTTATTTTTGAACTATGATTTGCTGCATTCGTATTTCTTTCTACATGTTATGTCTTTCGCACTTCTCATGAATTTCATGCAGGATTAGTACTAAGTTTTTCTCAGGTTTGAAGACAATCACATTTTGCTGCTAAAGTGACTTTTCAAGAATCACAAAACTTTTTGAGAAACATACTTTGATAGACAGTTTGAAGGAGTTGTTACTCATCATAAACATCATGACGTTTGCTGTTACACACAGAAACCATTCATAAACCCATTGGCGTCATACCCACATCTCTCCTTCAAAGCACATTAGTCATCCATGTGAAGTCCACTTTCCATTGCCTTATCTGTCACGATTTGACATAGGCCTATCTTTCTAAGTCGCATACATCCCTTTATCTTTTTTAGTTCGTTTTTTGCATTTCAGTTTGTCTTCTGAATAAAACTAGCTCCCTCTCCATAATTACATTTCCTTGCCATAAGCACTGTTGCTACTAAGATCTTTCCTATAGTCCTACCAATATTTTTGTAAAAACTCACGTTGACTGATGTGGGATTGCTTAAGGCCCACCTTTCAACGAGTCTTCCCCATCGACCTCAGCACCTTTTCTGGGATATAGACTAGAGTTCCTTTTTTAGTACCTGGAGGCTTGCATGCCTTAATGGCAAGTTCTCTCACTAGCAATCATGGGAATACATCAATGTCCCTTGATCGTCATATCTTGCAAGTGGCTCGACATCAACACATCTATTCACACTTTGCAAGATGTACTCAGGTACCTTGGCACTCATTGACATCAATGGTGAGTTTTCCTCTCATTGGTTAACGACATTCATCAATGGCTGGTAATCCAATGACTTCTTTTCATGCTCGACATCGACACATTTATTCGCATGACTAGAATTGTACCATCAGGTTTTGTAGCGGGTGAAGACTATACACTTTTTCATGACTCCCTCAGCAGTTACAACAGCATGACTTTAGCTATATGAGAGTACCACAGTTCCACTTTCTGCCTTCGACATTTCCCATGATCCAGTACAACTACAGCAGCATTGACAGTTACATTTTCATGATCCTACAACAGTGACATCTTCCATGATCCAGTTATAGCAGTCACATCCTCCATAATTCAACAGCGACAATTTCAGTTACATTTTTATCCTAGAGTAGTGTCATCTTCTCTAATCCAGCAGTTACAGCAGTTGCACCAGCAACATCACCAACCACGCTCCTATTGCATAGTTCATCATCATTTTTGTGTAAGTGGAGGTATGTTGTTTTCTGAATTTTAATCATGCAATTCCTTACATGCTAGCAATGAATAATTTGGAAAATTCCCTCACCATGCTCCATTTCCTTTTTCACTTTCATAACCCATGCCAAGTTGCACGAGGACATGCAATAAGTTCAGTTGGGGAGGATGATATAGAGGTTGCTGAACACTCTATGGGATCTCAAATGCAATCATATTTTCAGAGGACAGGAAATCTTTTGTGGCAGCTTATTCATTTTCTCATGCATATTGCTCCTTATATAAAATGCAGAATTTAAATCGAGTATATCTCACAAACCATACATTGGATCCTCATGATTTTTGGACAGGGAATGGATAATATAATGATGAACAAAATTGGCATGTTTTAGCTCAATCCAATGCACGAATTTAAAAAAAAACAGCCATCATCACCTACAACCAATTTGCATTTTTCTCAAAATACGTGATGTGGGTTTTTCTAATTTTTGGTGTGGAGATGCATTGGACTAGTAAACAATTGCTTGCAAAAGTTCAGCCAAACCCAGTTTGTATTTTGGGAGATATTAGTTCAGGAAGTTGGCTACAACACCTGCTATGACTGTGCCAAACTTTCCATCATCACCTATAGCCAATTTGCATTTTTCTCAAAATCCGTGATGTTGGTTTTTCTTATGTTTGGTATGGAGATGCATTGGAATTATAGAAACTCACTTGCCAAATTTCAAAAAAACCCAGATCGTAGTTTGTGAGATATTAGCTCAGGACGTTTGTTGCAACACCAGCTGTTACTCCACCAGATTTGCCTACTTTTGTAGCTATTACTCCGCAGTTGTTACTCCGCCAAACCTTCCATTTCATAGCTGAACTATATTCACTATCATCATTTCGCTACCATTATTCCATTTTTCCACTACCATCACTCCATTTTTCATCTTATTTATCATTCACCAACATTTATTTTCCGACAAATCCTCTTTCGCACTTTGCTTCATACACATGGATACACATATTGGCATGATTCATAAAGGTAAAGAAAAGGCTTTCTTATACACATTGATGATTTCTTATGCACATTGATATCTTATCATTTCCAAGGAGTACATGGTTAAATTATTATTGCAGCAAGAAAACAAATAATGAGATAAATGTTGTTAACACAAGAACCAACATTCTTTGTATTCATGGTTGTTACACAAGAACCAACCATAAGAAAATGTCAGCTACTACTCACACCCTGGATACATTCATTGTTGGAAAGACATCATCAATCAAAGCCAAAATTCAGATGCCAAAAGTTCTTAAGAAGATCCATGCACGGTTGCATGAGGACATGCAACAAGTTCAGTTGGGGAGTATGTTGGGACTCAGAAATGTCCTATTTTCATCCACTTTACCTTTCGCTATTCTTCACATTTCAACATCCCATTAACCTTTCATCATACCATTTCCATACATATACTTGAGTTTCATCTTATTATTTTCCACTTTATTCATTTTAGTATTATAAGTGAATTTATGATTAAATATTGGAAAATAACATGCTTTTCACTAATATCTCAAGTATGGATGAAGCTTTGTAATGTGTAGGAATATGGAAGGATCAATTCAAAGAAAGACTCCTCGAATATCTCCTCCACCATTTCATGGAGATAGTTATTCAAAGAATATTCCAAGGAGAAAATCATGGAGATTTGGTTGGCATATCTTATTTAGGATGTATGAGAAAGATGTGGAGAATTTGTGAGAGACATGTGGAGGATTTGAATGGATCATACTTTGTAATAATAGGAAATTAGTTGAGAGTGGTTGAGAGAGTAGTGGATCTGTCATTATGAGATGGTTATCTTCTTCTCAAAGAAATTCATGTATAAAAGAGAGTGCTCTCTCTTCATTTTGGGGGAATAGTAGAGGGAGGAGATTGATAGTAGATAGATCATAGATTAGGAGGAGATTAGTCTCAAATTGTAGAAGTTAGTTTTTGACTTTGTAATATGGAGAAGGGGATTCTTAGCTTTTGTTCATAATCTTAGCTTTGATGCTTTCATGATTTGTCATTGATTGGTGTGATGTAAATTAAGATTTGTTTATTGTTAATGTGAGCTCACATGTGTTGTCTCATTGCTCTTCATATGTTGTCTTTCTTTTCCGCAATTTACTTTTGTTTCAACTTCCAACATTAGATTAGCAGTTGTGTGTTTCAGCTTAAGGGGGGATTATATTAGCAATTAGAAATTAGCAAGGGGGGTTAGATTAGATTAATTTCACTTCAGTCTTGCATATACTTTGCATGTGCTTCGTAAGCCTACGAACCTCAGATTGACAAATTAAATGGTTGAGCAAATACTACAACGGAATTAAACGACAATATTTTGTCCTAACATGTATGAATATGTATTTGATTTCTCATTTATTATTCATATAGAGATAAAGTAATAGGAAATTATTTTCTCTGTTTCACATAATGTTATTCAATATTTTTGTAACTATAGAATTTCCCTCTTTTTTAGATGTTAATTTGAAAATTAACATATCTTTTTTTTTTTAGAACAGTCATATGATATAAATCTTTGAATGAGAACCAATTTAGTTTTAACTATTTTTTCTTTTATCAAAAAAGGTATTATTACATATGATTTAAATTGTCATTGGTCATAGTGACAAGTACCACAGTTTCTTGATCTGATTTCTCTGAGGATTCACTGCCCATAATTAGATTTAGATAGATCATATTTTCATTTTTTTCTTCTTTCTAGTTTCATTAGCTTGCAATTAATATTTAGGTCTTCCCTTAAGGAAGAAAGTTTCACATGAACTACTCTCGAAGTGTCAATGGAGGCCTAATATCTGTCAGAGTTAGCCATATCAAACAATTTAAGGATAGGATAATACTTGCGTAGGATTATTTGAAGCTTTCAGATTCGGCTATCTCTTTTGCGTTGCTGCGTGGGATTTCTCCAACGTATCGTAGGCTTCAACACAAAGAAATAAATTATTATTATTATTATTATTTCTTTGAAGATAGTAACAAAATGGAAAAGAATAGAGAAAATAGAAATCTTTACAAGATTCAGATTGCCAAACAAACACACAAGTAGTCCAAATAAAAAAGAAAAATCTAAACAAAAACCCTAAACTGAAAGGATTTCTTATGATTTATAAAATAGTTACTTTCTAGAAAAATAGATGGATTATAGAGGTTCATAGTAAAATTAATATCAATCCAACCCACATTTCCTAGTTTTGAATGGCAATAAATCGAAAAAGAATGAAAAACAGGTCATACGCTCCCTACCTTAAGACATCTTGTGTTTATGCACTCTATTAGCGTATAGTGCCCCATTTTGTCATTGATTGTTGTCTTTGATTATGACTTTATTATTTGATGGAATGTGGTTGCAAATCGCCTGGTTATTTGTGGATTCAAACCTATATTATGTGTCAACTTATTATTGAGGGCATTCAGTTTTGGATGCCCCAACTCCGTGTGGAACTAGTATTTGTTTATTAAAGATAATTGCTTGGAAACTATATTTTGTGTCATTAATGATGATTTCATGTGATTATGCTATGATTTCAATGTTGATTGAAATTTCATGTGATTATGCTATGATTTCGATGTTGATCGAAAGTTCATGTGATTATGATATGATTTCGATGTTGATCGAAATGCTTATGTGATTCTGTTATGATTACAATAGTGATCGAAATGCTTATATAATTTTATCATGATTCGATAGTGATTGAATGTATATGCAATGTGGAAATTTTTAGAACATTATAACCATCTCAACAATGTTTTTGCATGCATGCATCTTGCATTCATTCCATGTAGTGGTAGTTGAGTCTCCTAGCACCTAGTCCTTGTTCCCCCCCCTAATGCTTCATTTTGGTCATAATTATCCTCCTTATCCAACCAGAGCACCTTATCCACATCACTGAAGTGTAAATGCTCCCTCATGCATGATTTTAGGAGTCTACGTAGTCAGTTCCATGAATTAAGGTGGCTTGTCCCCTTGATTTCCTAGTTAATTGACTATTACACCTAGTTTCACTGCTTCTGAGTATAGGACCACCCTTTTTTACCACTGTCAAACAATTATGTGCCTACTTGGATTCTCCTCCCCTAATTTCTATCCCCAATGACTCATTCATGTGCTAGTCCACCTATTTTGACTAGCCATGGTTCCAATAAAAAATAAGCCTAGACTTGAGGTGAATTCGAATCCTACCAGAGGATATCGAATTATCTCCATTGTAACTTATTTTTTCTACCAGCTTATTGTTGAAGAATGTATCAACAACAATTTTTCATTTGAGTTTCATTTTCATGAGTGATTTATGTAGTTTTTCTTCCTAAATTTCTTGTGAAATTACTTTGTGAAATTAGTGAGCTTTGTTCAGCTTTGTTCAAGTTTGTGATCCATCCTGTCGAATTTAATATGGTATTAAAGCTTGTGAGAGCTTTGTATATTCAGTAACTATCCTCCAATATATATTTCCAATTGTTTTTGTAGGTTATTCCATCATCAATAGCACATTCAATCACCTACAATGGATCTATATTCAATACCAAAACTCTCTCCTTTGAATTTATTCGAATGGAAGGATCAAATAGAGATATTCATGTGCAATAGAGGTCTCTACAGGGTGCTCAAGGGCATTGACTTAGAACAAAATGGTGCATTAGATAAATCCAAGTACCTGAATAAGCTTGATGAAGCGTATGGATTGTTGTGTCTCAACGTCTCTAAGGATCTAATATTTCATCTATCTGGTAGGAAACCTCCCAAGGAGGTTTGGACAAAGCTCGAATATTTATTTGGGAAACAATATGATTTGAGAGGACATCAATTGGAGAATGAGTTGATCTCTCTAAGCCCTAGTAGCTTCGAATACATCAGTGACCTCTTCACTAAATTCAAGAATCTGGTTGTGCAGCTAAAGATGTGGTATTGAGAACAAGGATGATCATCTACTTCTCTCTATTCTCTCAAAATTGGGACCAGAGTATTCAGTATTTGTATCCACCTTCCAAACAACAAAATTATCCATCCCAAATTGGAATATTTCCACTCTAGATTCATTCATCCTCTCTCTCACAAAGGAACATGACAAATCAGTGCATATGGGAGTAATAAAACCATGTAGGGATCAATATCTTGTTGTTGGAGAAGGAAATAATGGGAATGGTAAAGGAAAGAAGAAAGGAAAGGAGAAGAAATAGTATGAGCATAAGCACAAGGATTCCCCGAAATAGTCAAAGGGAACTTCGAATTCCAAGAGAGGCAAGAAAAAAAATGAGAAGACCAAATGTCCATATTCTAACAGAGGATTTCTTCATGAAAGTGCTTGCATGAAGAACAAAATTGATTTTATGGATAATCTTCTAGATAAAAAAAAGCTTCCAGTACCTGCAGGTTCTAGGAGAAAAGAAACTATATCTAAATATGAAGATAAGGAGAGATGTCATGTACTCATGGTTGGCACTTCGAATGCATCTTCCTTCATCATAGATTTTGGAGCCTCCAGACACATGTTTGCATCCAGGGATATCTTCTTAGAATTCAAACCTACAGTTGGGCCTTCCATCGTAATGGAGATGATTCAAAAGTTCCTTCAAAAGGAATTGGAAGGATCAATCTTGATCATGGATAGTTCAATGATGTGCTCTATGTTCCTACCTTGGAATCCAATCTCCTTCATCCTATCAAATGACACATAAATGAGTTTCAAAGAAAGTAACTTTTACTATTAACGTTGTTGAGATAAAAGAGATCTCTTCTAGGAAAATCATTGCACAAGGAATTGTAGATCATCATTCCAAGCTTTATGAGTTCTCTCATTTCATGCCTTATTCAACCTAAAGTGCACTTCTTACCCATGCTAATGAATTTAGTAGGATTTGGCATGACAGGTTTGGGCACCTCAACTACAAATATTTTCAAGAACTACACAATCAAAACATGGTTGAAGGCCTCCCAAATATCAGAATTGCTAAAGGTATCTATCAAGGTTGCTTGATTGGAAAGCGTCGAGAGCACAAGTTTTAACAAGGAAAGGAAAAGAGAGCCTCAACTCCTGTCGATTTGATTCACAGTGACATATCATGACCTCTCCCTCACCTATCTCTGAATAATGATAGATACATCTTAACATTCATAGATGACTATTCGAGATTCTGTTGTGTCTATTTTCTAAAGTTGAAATCAGAAGTCTTTTAATATTTCAAAATTTTTAAATCCATTGAAGATAATTTCACTAACAAGAATATCAAGGTCCTTCGTACTGACAAAGGAGGACAGTACATAAAGAATGTGTTTCATCTATTTTGTGCAGATGAAGGTATTGAAATGTAGCACATTATTCCATACACACCACAAGAAAATGGCGTGGTTGAAAGAAAGAACAAAATCCTAAAAGATATGGCTACATGAATGATTGAGTCTAAATCATTGGCTCCTAGACTTTGGGAAGAAACTCTCAATTGTGCTACATACCTCTAGAACATAGTTCCACAAAAAGTCCTAAAAGGAAAAACGACATTCAAAGCTTGGATGGGATACAAGCCAGATGTGTCTCATCTCGGATTCTTTGGTTAAAAATCTTGGGCAAGGATTCCTTTAGAGAAGAGGAGAGCCTTATAGCCTCAAAGAAAATATTTGATATTCTTTGGTTATGCACAGAATGCAAAATCCTATAAATCGTTGGATCTATATACCATGCATACCTTCCTTGAAAGAAGTGTCCAATTTGAATAATGTCCATTGCATGATGCCCACCATGTTGAAGCAAAAATATTACCACCTAATCCACTACAATATGTTGAACATGATAGTGAATCATATGCCCATGAAAGTTCAGAATCTGATTCAGAAAGTAGATAGATCCATCATCACATGATCCAACACCACTTCTAAGATGGGCTGCAAATACCATAGAAGTTGTTGGTGAGCTTGCTACCAATCCACAAGATCCAAGAAGAACTAGATCTCAATATCAGAGTGAAATATTTGCACTCTGTCTTACATATCCCTTTCTTCTTAACAAATTCTTTATGGTGGTTGGATTAGATCCAAAAACATTCTTTGAGGCCTCCCAACATTCAAGATGGATAACAACTATGAATGGAGAGTACCAATCTCTTCAAAAAAATTAGACTTGGGAGCTTGTTTCTCTTCCTCCTGGAAGGAATATTTTTTAGTGTAAGTGGGTATACATAACAAAGATGGTCTCAAATGGAGTAACATGCAAGTATAAGGATCTCTTGGTTTCTAAATGATTCTCGTAGGTTCAAGGGATTGACTATACAGAGACCTTCGCTCAAGTGGAAAATATGGAATCCATTTGTCTTATTTTTGCTCTAGATGCATCCAAGCACTGGGAGGTGCATCACATGGATGTGAAGAGTGCATTTCTTCATGGATATCTAGAGAAAGAGATCTACATGAAGCAACCTGAAGGGTACTGTTGGGTGCTAGAAATGTCCCTTTCTTCTCACTTTCATAAAGTATTATAACTATTTCATTACTTTTCCAAGGAAAATCATGGATTCAAACAGGTATAACTCAATATTTCTTTGTTGTATTTAATGCTTAAAGATTACTTGCGATTATGGGTTTTATTCCTAAATGTGTTGATTTGTGAAGGATCAATGGAAGTAATGAGATACATGTGTATCGTCTTGCCAATACACATAGATGAAGATGTACATGGCTATAAATCATACCTTTTCTGGGATCAGGTGCTCCTGGTCGTGTCCAGGAAGCAAGAGCGGGACAACAGTTCAACTGAATGAGTCGGGTCTGTTTTGGCGGAAGCTTAATAAACAGAATGAGCAAAAGCAGGATTATGCAACATTGATAAACACAATATGTAGGAATGTGAACTGTTCTTCTATTACTTGCAAAATAGATCAAAACTGCTTGATTCTCCTATATGTTACATTATTATACATGCTTATATAGAATTCTGAGACACTTGGGTGCCTGCCCGTTACGTTCAGTTACAAAGAAGAAGTTAGAACGGTTTCAACAGTTTAACTGTTACAGTCGACTGGAAGACATAGAGACAATTTATCGAAGTTCGACAGTCGCTTGTCACATGTCGACACTGAATGTCGATGTCACAAACTGTGACATTGTTGAACATGTTGAAGGTGCAGAATTTGTCGTAGTATGTTGAAGTTGAGACTCGTTGGAGTTGTGCCGAAATAGTAACCTGTCGAATTTACTGAGGTTGTCGAAGTCATGTCGATTCGAAACTTGTGGAAGTTGTATTGGCATCAATGACTTGCCAACTATGATGTAGATCATACCTCCTTCCTTAAGAAAAAAATAGTCTCCATTATTTGCTCGCAAAGGTGAGGAAACTTGTCGGTCACTTCAGTAGCAGAGTACCTCTTTCCTTGAGATGGGAGCCGACCAGCTTTGGCAACCTGAAACAAGGAAATTGTGTTCACCCGTGTAAGGCATACTCGTCATCCCACAATGTTATTGCAAGGAAGAGGCTCCTACATATGGATGGATGTCTTCGGGTTCTGTTGTTGAGAAGTCATTATGTTCCAACAATGGTGCATGGTATGGTCGAAGTAGATCCTGTTACATTTTTATCCTACAGTAGTGTCATCTTCTCTAATCCATCAGTTACAGCAGTTGCACCAGCAACATCACCAACCACGCTCCTATTGCATAGTTCATCATCATTTTTGTGTAAGTGGAGGTATGTTGTTTTCTGAATTTTAATCATGCAATTCCTTACATGCTAGCAATGAATAATTTGGAAAATTCCCTCACCATGCTCCATTTCCTTTTTCACTTTCATAACCCATGCCAAGTTGCACGAGGACATGCAATAAGTTCAGTTGGGGAGGATGATATAGAGGTTGCTGAACACTCTATGGGATCTCAAATGCAATCATATTTTCAGAGGACAGGAAATCTTTTGTGGCAGCTTATTCATTTTCTCATGCATATTGCTCCTTATATAAAATGCAGAATTTAAATCGAGTATATCTCACAAACCATACATTGGATCCTCATGATTTTTGGACAGGGAATGGATAATATAATGATGAACAAAATTGGCATGTTTTAGCTCAATCCAATGCACGAATTTAAAAAAAAACAGCCATCATCACCTACAACCAATTTGCATTTTTCTCAAAATACGTGATGTGGGTTTTTCTAATTTTTGGTGTGGAGATGCATTGGACTAGTAAACAATTGCTTGCAAAAGTTCAGCCAAACCCAGTTTGTATTTTGGGAGATATTAGTTCAGGAAGTTGGCTGCAACACCTGCTATGACTGTGCCAAACTTTCCATCATCACCTATAGCCAATTTGCATTTTTCTCAAAATCCGTGATGTGGGTTTTTCTTATGTTTGGTATTGAGAGGCATTGGAATTATAGAAACTCACTTGCCAAATTTCAAAAAAACCCAGATCGTAGTTTGTGAGATATTAGCTCAGGACGTTTGTTGCAACACCAGCTATTACTCCACCAGATTTGCCTACTTTTGTAGCTATTACTCCGCAGTTGTTACTCCGCCAAACCTTCCATTTCATAGCTGAACTATATTCACTATCATCATTTCGCTACCATTATTCCATTTTTCCACTACCATCACTCCATTTTTCATCTTATTTATCATTCACCAACATTTATTTTTCGACAAATCCTCTTTCGCACTTTGCTTCATACACATGGATACACATATTGGCATGATTCATAAAGGTAAAGAAAAGGCTTTCTTATACACATTGATGATTTCTTATGCACATTGATATCTTATCATTTCCAAGGAGTACATGGTTAAATTATTATTGCAGCAAGAAAACAAATAATGAGATAAATGTTGTTAACACAAGAACCAACATTCTTTGTATTCATGGTTGTTACACAAGAACCAACCATAAGAAAATGTCAGCTACTACTCACACCCTGGATACATTCATTGTTGGAAAGACATCATCAATCAAAGCCAAAATTCAGATGCCAAAAGTTCTTAAGAAGATCCATGCACGGTTGCATGAGGACATGCAACAAGTTCAGTTGGGGAGTATGTTGGGACTCAGAAATGTCCTATTTTCATCCACTTTACCTTTCGCTATTCTTCACATTTCAACATCCCATTAACCTTTCATCATACCATTTCCATACATATACTTGAGTTTCATCTTATTATTTTCCACTTTATTCATTTTAGTATTATAAGTGAATTTATGATTAAATATTGGAAAATAACATGCTTTTCACTAATATCTCAAGTATGGATGACGCTTTGTAATGTGTAGGAATATGGAAGGATCAATTCAAAGAAAGACTCCTCGAATATCTCCTCCACCATTTCATGGAGATAGTTATTCAAAGAATATTCCAAGGAGAAAATCATGGAGATTTGGTTGGCATATCTTATTTAGGATGTATGAGAAAGATGTGGAGAATTTGTGAGAGACATGTGGAGGATTTGAATGGATCATACTTTGTAATAATAGGAAATTAGTTGAGAGTGGTTGAGAGAGTAGTGGATCTGTCATTATGAGATGGTTATCTTCTTCTCAAAGAAATTCATGTATAAAAGAGAGTGCTCTCTCTTCATTTTGGGGGAATAGTAGAGGGAGGAGATTGATAGTAGATAGATCATAGATTAGGAGGAGATTAGTCTCAAATTGTAGAAGTTAGTTTTTGACTTTGTAATATGGAGAAGGGGATTCTTAGCTTTTGTTCATAATCTTAGCTTTGATGCTTTCATGATTTGTCATTGATTGGTGTGATGTAAATTAAGATTTGTTTATTGTTAATGTGAGCTCACATGTGTTGTCTCATTGCTCTTCATATGTTGTCTTTCTTTTCCGCAATTTACTTTTGTTTCAACTTCCAACATTAGATTAGCAGTTGTGTGTTTCAGCTTAAGGGGGGATTATATTAGCAATTAGAAATTAGCAAGGGGGGTTAGATTAGATTAATTTCACTTCAGTATTGCATATACTTTGCATGTGCTTCGTAAGCCTACGAACCTCAGATTGACAAATTAAATGGTTGAGCAAATACTACAACGGAATTAAACGATAATATTTTGTCCTAACATGTATGAATATGTATTTGATTTCTCATTTATTATTCATATAGAGATAAAGTAATAGGAAATTATTTTCTCTGTTTCACATAATGTTATTCAATATTTTTGTAACTATAGAATTTCCCTCTTTTTTAGATGTTAATTTGAAAATTAACATATCTTTTTTTTTAGAACAGTCATATGATATAAATCTTTGAATGAGAACCAATTTAGTTTTAACTATTTTTTCTTTTATCAAAAAAGGTATTATTACATATGATTTAAATTGTCATTGGTCATAGTGACAAGTACCACAGTTTCTTGATCTGATTTCTCTGAGGATTCACTGCCCATAATTAGATTTAGATAGATCATATTTTCATTTTTTTCTTCTTTCTAGTTTCATTAGCTTGCAATTAATATTTAGGTCTTCCCTTAAGGAAGAAAGTTTCACATGAACTACTCTCGAAGTGTCAATGGAGGCCTAATATCTGTCAGAGTTAGCCATATCAAACAATTTAAGGATAGGATAATACTTGCGTAGGATTATTTGAAGCTTTCAGATTCGGCTATCTCTTTTGCGTTGCTGCGTGGGATTTCTCCAACGTATCGTAGGCTTCAACACAAAGAAATAAATTATTATTATTATTATTATTTCTTTGAAGATAGTAACAAAAAGGAAAAGAATAGAGAAAATAGAAATCTTTACAAGATTCAGATTGCCAAACAAACACACAAGTAGTCCAAATAAAAAAGAAAAATCTAAACAAAAACCCTAAACTAAAAGTATTTCTTATGATTTATAACATAGTTACTTTCTAGAAAAATAGATGGATTATAGATGTTCATAGTAAAATTAATATCAATCCAACCCACATTTCCTAGTTTTGAATGGCAATAAATCGAAAAAGAATGAAAAACAGGTCATATGCTCCCTACCTTAAGACATCTTGTGTTTATGCGCTCTATTAGCGTATAGTGCCCCATTTTGTCATTGATTGTTGTCTTTGATTATGACTTTATTATTTGATGGAATGTGGTTGCAAATGGCCTGGTTATTTGTGGATTCAAACCTATATTATGTGTCAACTTATTATTGAGGGCATTCAGTTTTGGATGCCCCAACTCCGTGTGGAACTAGTATTTGTTTATTAAAGATAATTGCTTGGAAACTATATTTTGTGTCATTAATGATGATTTCATGTGATTATGCTATGATTTCAATGTTGATTGAAATTTCATGTGATTATGCTATGATTTCGATGTTGATCGAAAGTTCATGTGATTATGATACGATTTCGATGTTGATCGAAATGCTTATGTGATTCTGTTATGATTACTATAGTGATCGAAATGCTTATATAATTTTATCATGATTCGATAGTGATTGAATGTATATGCAATGCGGAAATTTTTAGAACATTATAACCATCTCAACAATGTTTTTGCATGCATGCATCTTGCATTCATTCCATGTAGTGGTAGTTGAGTCTCCTAGCACCTAGTCCTTGTTCCCCCCCCTAATGCTTCATTCTGGTCATAATTATCCTCCTTATCCAACCAGAGCACCTTATCCACATCACTGAAGTGTAAATGCTCCCTCATGCATGATTTTAGGAGTCTATGTAGTCAGTTCCATGAATTAAGGTGGCTTGTCCCCTTGATTTCCTAGTTAATTGACTATTACACCTAGTTTCACTGCTTCTGAGTATAGGACCACCCTTTTTTACCACTGTCAAACAATTATGTGCCTACTTGGATTCGCCTCCCCTAATTTCTATCCCCAATGACTCATTCATGTGCTAGTCCACCTATTTTGACTAGCCATGGTTCCAATAAAAAATAAGCCTAGACTTGAGGTGAATTCGAATCCTACCAGAGGATATCGAATTATCTCCATTGTAACTTATTTTTTCTACCAGCTTATTGTTGAAGAATGTATCAACAACAATTTTTCATTTGAGTTTCATTTTCATGAGTGATTTATGTAGTTTTTCTTCCTAAATTTCTTGTGAAATTACTTTGTGAAATTAGTGAGCTTTGTTCAGCTTTGTTCAAGTTTGTGATCCATCCTGTCGAATTTAATATGGTATTAAAGCTTGTGAGAGCTTTGTATATTCAGTAACTATCCTCCAATATATATTTCCAATTGTTTTTGTAGGTTATTCCATCATCAATAGCACATTCAATCACCTACAATGGATCTATATTCAATACCAAAACTCTCTCCTTTGAATTTATTCGAATGGAAGGATCAAATAGAGATATTCATGTGCAATAGAGGTCTCTACAGGGTGCTCAAGGGCATTGACTTAGAACAAAATGGTGCATTAGATAAATCCAAGTACCTGAATAAGCTTGATGAAGCGTATGGATTGTTGTGTCTCAACGTCTCTAAGGATCTAATATTTCATCTATCCGGTAGGAAACCTCCCAAGGAGGTTTGGACAAAGCTCGAATATTTATTTGGGAAACAATATGATTTGAGAGGACATCAATTGGAGAATGAGTTGATCTCTCTAAGCCCTAGTAGCTTCGAATACATCAGTGACCTCTTCACTAAATTCAAGAATCTGGTTGTGCAGCTAAAGATGTGGTATTGAGCACAAGGATGATCATCTACTTCTCTCTATTCTCTCAAAATTGGGACCAGAGTATTCAGTATTTGTATCCACCTTCCAAACAACAAAATTATCCATCCCAAATTGGAATATTTCCACTCTAGATTCATTCATCCTCTCTCTCACAAAGGAACATGACAAATCAGTGCATATGGGAGTAATAAAACCATGTAGGGATCAATATCTTGTTGTTGGAGAAGGAAATAATGGGAATGGTAAAGGAAAGAAGAAAGGAAAGGAGAAGAAATAGTATGAGCATAAGCACAAGGATTCCCCGAAATAGTCAAAGGGAACTTCGAATTCCAAGAGAGGCAAGAAAAAAAATGAGAAGACCAAATGTCCATATTGTAACAGAGGATTTCTTCATGAAAGTGCTTGCATGAAGAACAAAATTGATTTTATGGATAATCTTCTAGATAAAAAAAAGCTTCCAGTACCTGCAGGTTCTAGGAGAAAAGAAACTATATCTAAATATGAAGATAAGGAGAGATGTCATGTACTCATGGTTGGCACTTCGAATGCATCTTCCTTCATCATAGATTTTGGAGCCTCCAAACACATGTTTGCATCCAGGGATATCTTCTTAGAATTCGAACCTACAGTTGGGGCCTTCCATCCTAATGGAGATGATTCAAAAGTTCCTTCAAAAGGAATTGGAAGGATCAATCTTGATCATGGATAGTTCAATGATGTGCTCTATGTTCCTACCTTGGAATCCAATCTCCTTCATCCTATCAAATGACACATAAATGAGTTTCAAAGAAAGTAATTTTTACTATTAACGTTGTTGAGATAAAAGAGATCTCTTCTAGGAAAATCATTGCACAAGGAATTGTAGATCATCATTCCAAGCTTTATGAGTTCTCTCATTTCATGCCTTATTCAACCTAAAGTGCACTTCTTACCCATGCTAATGAATTTAGTAGGATTTGGCATGAGAGGTTTGGGCACCTCAACTACAAATATTTTCAAGAAATACACAATCAAAACATGGTTGAAGGCCTCCCAAATATCAGAATTGCTAAAGGTATCTATCAAGGTTGCTTGATTGGAAAGCGTCCAGAGCACAATTTTTAACAAGGAAAGGAAAAGAGAGCCTCAACTCCTGTCGATTTGATTCACAGTGACATATCATGACCTCTCCCTCACCTATCTCTGAATAATGATAGATACATCTTAACATTCATAGATGACTATTCGAGATTCTGTTGTGTCTATTTTCTAAAGTTGAAATCAGAAGTCTTTGAATATTTCAAAATTTTTAAATCCATTGAAGATAATTTCACTAACAAGAATATCAAGGTCCTTCGTACTGACAAAGGAGGACAGTACATAAAGAATGTGTTTCATCTATTTTGTGCAGATGAAGGTATTGAAATGTAGCACATTATTCCATACACACCACAAGAAAATGGCGTGGTTGAAAGAAAGAACAAAATCCTAAAAGATATGGCTACATGAATGATTGAGTCTAAATCATTGGCTCCTAGACTTTGGGAAGAAACTCTCAATTGTGCTACATACCTCTAGAACATAGTTCCACAAAAAGTCCTAAAAGGAAAAACGACATTCAAAGCTTGGATGGGATACAAGCCAGATGTGTCTCATCTCGGATTCTTTGGTTAAAAATCTTGGGCAAGGATTCCTTTAGAGAAGAGGAGAGACTTATAGCCTCAAAGAAAATATTTGATATTATTTGGTTATGCACAGAATGCAAAATCCTATAAATTGTTGGATCTATATACCATGCATACCTTCCTTGAAAGAAGTGTCCAATTTGAATAATGTCCATTGCATGATGCCCACCATGTTGAAGCAAAAATATTACCACCTAATCCACTACAATATGTTGAACATGATAGTGAATCATATGCCCATGAAAGTTCAGAATCTGATTCAGAAAGTAGATAGATCCATCACCACATGATCCAACACCACTTCTAAGATGGGTTGCAAATACCATAGAAGTTGTTGGTGAGCTTGCTACCAATCCACAAGATCCAAGAAGAACTAGATCTCAATATCAGAGTGAAATATTTGCACTCTGTCTTACATATCCCTTTCTTCTTAACAAATTCTTTATGGTGGTTGGATTAGATCCAAAAACATTCTTTGAGGCCTCCCAACATTCAAGATGGATAACAACTATGAATGGAGAGTACCAATCTCTTCAAAAAAATTAGACTTGGGAACTTGTTTCTCTTCCTCCTGGAAGGAATATTTTTTAGTGTAAGTGGGTATACATAACAAAGATGGTCTCAAATGGAGTAACATGCAAGTATAAGGATCTCTTCGTTTCTAAATGATTCTCGTAGGTTCAAGGGATTGACTATACAGAGACCTTCGCTCAAGTGGAAAATATGGAATCCATTTGTCTTATTTTTGCTCTAGATGCATCCAAGCACTGGGAGGTGCATCACATGGATGTGAAGAGTGCATTTCTTCATGGATATCTAGAGAAAGAGATCTACATGAAGCAACCTGAAGGGTACTGTTGGGTGCTAGAAATGTCCCTTTCTTCTCACTTTCATAAAGTATTATAACTATTTCATTACTTTTCCAAGGAAAATCATGGATTCAAACAGGTATAACTCAATATTTCTTTGTTGTATTTAATGCTTAAAGATTACTTGCGATTATGGGTTTTATTCCTAAATGTGTTGATTTGTGAAGGATCAATGGAAGTAATGAGATACATGTGTATCGTCTTGCCAATACACATAGATGAAGATGTACGTGGCTATAAATCATACCTTTTCTGGGATCAGGTGCTCCTGGTCGTGTCCAGGAAGCAAGAGCGGGACAACAGTTCAACTGAATGAGTCGGGTCTGTTTTGGCGGAAGCTTAATAAACAGAATGAGCAAAAGCAGGATTATGCAACATTGATAAACACAATATGTAGGAATGTGAACTGTTCTTCTATTACTTGCAAAATAGATCAAAACTGCTTGATTCTCCTATATGTTACATTATTATACATGCTTATATAGAATTCTGAGACACTTGGGTGCCTGCCCGTTACGTTCAGTTACAAAGAAGAAGTTAGAACGGTTTCAACAGTTTAACTGTTACAGTCGACTGGAAGACATAGAGACAATTTATCGAAGTTCGACAGTCGCTTGTCACATGTCGACACTGAATGTCGATGTCACAAACTGTGACATTGTTGAACATGTTGAAGGTGCAGAATTTGTCGCAGTATGTTGAAGTTGAGACTCGTTGGAGTTGTGCCGAAATAGTAACCTGTCGAATTTACTGAGGTTGTCGAAGTCATGTCGATTCGAAACTTGTGGAAGTTGTATTGGCATCAATGACTTGCCAACTATGATGTAGATCATACCTCCTTCCTTAAGAAAAAATAGTCTCCATTATTTGCTCGCAAAGGTGAGGAAACTTGTCGGTCACTTCAGTAGCAGAGTACCTCTTTCCTTGAGATGGGAGCCGACCAGCTTTGGCAACCTGAAACAAGGAAATTGTGTTCACCCGTGTAAGGCATACTCGTCATCCCACAATGTTATTGCAAGGAAGAGGCTCCTAAACATATTGATGGATGTCTTCGGGTTCTGTTGTTGAGAAGTCATTATGTTCCAACAATGGTGCATGGTATGGTCGAAGTAGATCCTGTTAGGTATAGGAAATGTCCCTTTTTGTCCATTCTTATTACATCTTATTTTCACAAGCTATATCTATGCCTTTTCTCCAGATCAACCAATGATATTTATAGGTATAATTTGTTATTGCTTTATTTATTTTATGCCTAAGATTGTTAAGGTTCTATATCATAGTCCTTTCTTTATGCTAATATGTGTGATTTCAATTAGTCAAGGTCTAAAGCGCAGGTGTATCAGCCAAATGGCTCCAGCTGCTACTCTTAAAAGCCCAATTCCTCATGACTCCAAGGGACAACGCATTCCTCTATGAGAATCTGTAATAGGCCTCCACTGAAACAGAACCCAACTGCAACAGACAGATCTCCTTCCAACTGACCAAATCCATTGATCCATTGATTACTGGAGTAACAGCTCGTTCATGAGTAACAACCTTGTTTAAATACAGTTGTAATAGTTAGCTATAACTCCACAGCATGAAGATCATAGATCTTCATTACTGAACGATTTTAGTGGATCAGGGTCTGTACTTTCAAGATATAAATATGAGAAAGTTTCTGTAGCTGGCGGTTCGACAATTACTATTTTGTATAAGCTATAATAGAGCACTGATACTATCAATTTCCATTATTAATATGAGAGCAAAGTTCTTCATTTCTATGTCTTAATTTGTTGTGATTCTCGGCGTCTCTGTTAGAAGGACAGGGCCTGCCTTCTCACAGAGATAGCCGACTTAAGTAGGTAGGGTAATTTAGCTTTCTTTCTGTTGTGTGGTGTGGAATCATTGCAGATGTTACTATTAACTGCAACAGAGATTAGATTTCCTTTTGATAGTTCACAATTGCATCTTGAATAGCTGTAGCAAATTGGTGTGACAGTCGACTATGTAGGATAATTCAGTTAATGCATGTGTGTTTGATTCAACTGTAACAACCAATCTCAATTCCAATATATTTCAGTTGTTTATGCTTTCCAGGATTTCCAGTAATTATCAGTTAGATTTCAAGCTTATATTTAGCTTCTGATTGTTGTTGTATCTTCAATTGGTTTATTGAGGTAGGAAGATTATGATTGAGTAATAGTAGCTACTGGATGGATCATTTTGGTAAAGATTGAATATTGTAGTTAGATAATTATAGGATTTAACTTCTTGCAAAAGCAATCTGGTTTATTTCTATTCTTAATTTTATAACTGCTGGGTGATTTCTGTAGGAAGGTAGTTTCAATTGAATTCTTAGATGTGTGAATTAGATTAGTCTGCTTTCTGGAGTGAGTTTGGCTTAATAGACTGGTAGGATCATTATCTCCATTTAGTTAATCAACTACTTGACATTGTTTATGCACAGATTATGCTTATTACCATTGAAACAAAAAGACCTCCCTGGGTTTGACAATTTATATTGACCATCCTGTGTGTTAGCTTTAATTAATTGACATATAGGGTGACCAACATTTTGGCACCATTGCCGGGGATGGTAATAGATAGATAGAGTTAATAGTTGGTTTCATTTGATTTCATTTTGGTTTAATTATTTACAACATGCATGAATACAAGAAAAACAAATCGGGAAACCCCTTTGAATACTAACACTGCAGGTGGAAGAGGTCGAGGTCGTAACGTAGGTCAGGGGAGGCATACATACATTGATGAGATAATTGCTATAGCTGATTCTTCTACTAGACCACTATGGACATCTACAGGTAGGGGAAATTCTATTCCTCCCAACCTTGAGAATTCGGCATCAACAATGGAGAATACAATAGGACCTTTAACTCCTGTTGGAGAAAATAAACCTCCTGAAGATAAGGGAAGTGCCGTGGGTGCACCAAATAGAGAGGAGATCTATCATATAAACAAAACCAGAGTTACTAAAGAAGTTTTGTTGGAGACTCGCCGAATAGTAGAGGAAGAGAGAAGGCGAGAAGAAGAGAGGGGAAGAGAAGAAGAAGCCAAGGTAGAGGAAGAACTCATAAAGGAAGCTGTTGAATTTTGGACTAGAACCATGGATTGTAGAGAACATGAAGAGGAAAATGAACATGGGGAGCACCGAAAAGAAGAAGGACAAACTAATCAGCCTTGTAATACTGTGGCTACATTAGAATTCCCTATCCTCCAGACACCTGGAGCAGCTCCCATGAAAAATATCTCACCATCAGTTCTCCCAAATTTTCATGGTAAGTCCTCTGAGGATCCTGATGAGTTTCGTTTTGAGTTTGATATCCTCTGTCATAGCTATGATTACACCTTTAGTTCTCAGAAGCTGAAGTTATTCCCAACCACATTGAAAGGGAATGCTCTGTGCTGGTTCATGAGTCTGGGTCGTGAGACCATTACTACTTGGGACCAAATGAAAAACACCTTCCTTTCCAAGTACCAGAAATGTTGTAGAACTAGGGACATGAAGGAGGAGTTGTTTAAAATGGTTCAGAAGGATGAAGAAAGGTTGGAAGACTTTGTGGAAAGATTGTTGTACAATTTACAAAGATCTGGTCATGCTGAGATTGGAAAGGATGTGCTCAAGATCATTTTACTACGAGGAATTAGAGAAGACTACCTTGATATGTCGAATTTGCTAGGAAAAGGGGACATCTCGAAGGAACCTTTTGAAAATATTGTTGAATTATGCCGAAGGTACTCAAGGGGATCCTCTAGAACCAACAAACGAGACAAAGATCGAGATCAGGATGTCTTCACTAGGACTCAGAAGTCAGCTAGTGGAGGGGCCACTCGAGCAAAAATAGGCAACTTATTGGAGAATTTTAAAATAGACATGATGAGCTCCATTTCCTCAGAGTTAGATGTCATGAGAGCAAAGCGGAGGCAAGTAGTAGAAGATCTTACACTTGGGGCATTCTGTCCTAAATGTAGGAAAAAGCATCCACTGAAAGAATGCCTACTGGACAAAGCAGAGATATGTAGGATATGTGAAATAGAGCATGATACCAAGGAATGTCCTTCACTGCCTAAGGTCAAAGCAGTCATGTAGGCATCCCTTCCAGAAGTGGAGCCATCTTACTTCATGGCACAGAAGAAACCATGGCAGCCTCGTAATCAAGGTATGAATCCAGACCCATCATTTTTTCTGAATAATATGAATGGAATGAACAATATGCATAATATGAATACACAATTTCCTTCACATTGTTCTAACAATCAGTGGCATCCATCTCAGAACCCAATGCATAATCCTAACCCATGGACACCATGGTCACAGCAATCAAACAACCAAGTTCCTTGGAATTCCAACTGGAGAAATTCTTACCAAGGAAATAACTTTCCCCATCACCAGACTCAGTATCAACAATATCCTCCTCAACAGTATCAGCATCAATAGTATCAGCAACCACAGCTCCCATTCCAAAACAATGCCGCACCTATGAATGCACCACTTCGACCACAGCTACCTGCACAACCTAACCCGAACCCAAATAATAAATCAGTCCATCAATTCGAGACTACCAACATGCCTGCATATTCCATCACCCAGATTCCTTGCAATGATATACAATTACGATCAGGAAGGGTGGTGGAACCTATTATCACTGAGGATGTTTCATCCCTAGTGATTGAAACTGGAGTAAATCAGCACTATGAGAATATGGTTAATTCAGCAAGCCCCATCATTGAGGATGCTGATACTCCTACTGAAACAGTAGCTGAAACTCAGAGAGTAACACACGGTGTATTATAGCCCACATAGTTGATGAGAGAAATGCCATACCCTGAACGATTGGCCCTGCAGAAAACAGGGGAACAGCCTCGATTTGAACTTTTGGGAGAATTGAAAATTTTGTATGTTAAAATTCCACTATTACAGGCCCTCCATGATGTGCCCATTTATGCCAAGACTGTTAAAGATTTATGTGTCAAGAAACTAGGAATAAGACCCAAGGATCCTCCCACTGTCCATGCACTAGGGAAACTTTCCGAATTAATAATGGGGAAGGCCTCTGTGGAAAAATACAATGAACCTGGAAATCCGACTATTATAGTTCACATAGGGAACACACAAATCCCCAATGTCTTGGTAGACTTAGGCGCAATCATTAATGTTATGACCATAGAGACTGTGAAGAAATTGGGACTCACTAATCTTCGGTCGACCCCTACTGTTTTGGAACTTGCTGACAGATCGACGATCAAGCCTAAAGGGATTTTAGATGACCTCGTGATCTTAGTTGACTTGTGAGAATACGCTGTGGATTTCTTGGTGTTACAGCCAAAGTCCCAGTTGGGGGGACACCCACTGATCCTGGGAAGACCGTGGTTGGCCACAACAAATTCCTGTATCAACTGTCGATCAGGATCTATGACCATTTCAGATGGTACTGAGATCAAGAGCCTAACCTTGTATCCTCCAGCTCGACCAAGCACAGAAGCTGACACTGCATTATGGGCAGATTTGGAAGAGGAGGAAGGTGTGCAACCATTATTAACCACAGGGAGAGCCTTAACATTTAAAGATGAAACAAAGGACGATGGCATTAATAATTTCATCAGTGAGCCCATGTTAGTCAATAAAAATGTCTATCAAATCTTGGACAGTACTTTAACTGTAACAGAACAAGAAAATCTTACAGAAGAACCTCTAGCCAGTGATGCCAGTATAATTCCAGTACTCAAAAATTCGAAGAGTGTTCCAGTAGAAATCGAGCTAGGGAAAACATTGAATATCAATCCAAACCTTGCACCCAGTGAGCTGGAACAGTTGATCACTTGGGAATACACAGACATGAAAGGGATTCCTTCTAATCTGTGCACCCACCACATCTATATTAAAAGCGACTCTAGGCATGTGTGTCAACCACAACGAAGGATGAACCCGAACCTTAGGTACATAGTGAAGGAGGAAATCCAAAAACTCTTGGACGCGGGATTTATATACCCAATTTTAGACAGTGAGTGGGTTTCTCCACTCATTATTGTGAAAATCCTCACAGCAGATCTAAGAGATGATGTATACCTCACAAGTGTAATTATGATTAAGCAGGAAAATAGAAGAAGGGTGAACAATACAGTATAATGAGCAACAGAATAATATGGTACAGTAGAACTCAGATAGAAGCAATAATACATCACACACACTAATTAATCAATCACAGTATGGACAAATAAATAGTACAATGGTAGAGATGATTCGAATGCCTAAGGTGGCAATTCGAATTAGCCTCTCAGAGTGATCATAAGATCAATAGAGTGTCATCGAAGCACAACTAGGTGTCCTCATGATCATCGGAGCGCAACTGGAAGTCTTCATCATCATCAGTGGAGTCATCAATGCTCAAGTAACTATCAACCATCAGTCAAACTAACTCTGGTAGGTGTAACTGAGTGTAAGTCAATGTAACTAAGTGTAACTGAGTGTAACTGAGTGTAACTGACTGTAACTGGCTGTAACTGACTGTAACTGAGTGTAACTAACTATAACTGAGTGTAACTAAGTGACAACTGGACTTGTAGGTGAAGAAGGGCGAGTTGCGTCCTAAAATCAAGGAAGAAGGGCGCATTAAGCAAATGGAGGGCTAAAACTAAATAGTGAGAAGCTCCTGGGGGCTGGCTAACTGAGGGCCAGGTGTTGGACTGATGACTGGGATGCATGCAAACCCTAGAATGCATGCAAACCCTAAAGGTGCATGCATGACTGAAAATGTAAATGATCAAAATACTGGTGGGACTAGGATGGATTATAGGAATATCCTAACAGTTATTGTGCCAAAGAAGAATGGGAAATGGAGAGTCTGCGTGGATTATAGAGAATTGAATAAAGCAACACAGAAGGACCACTTCTCGTTACCTTTCATCTATCAGGTCCTTGATACCTTGTGTGTGTAAATGTATTTTTCCTTTCTGGATGGCTTTAGTGGCTATAACCAAATCCAGATTGCTCCAGAAGATGAAGACAAAACCACTTTCACCTGTCCTTGGGGAACTTTTGCATACTGGGTACTTCCTTTCGGTTTGTGCAATGCACTAGCAACTTTTCAAAGAGCAGTGATTGGAAATTTTTTGGAGATGGTAAACGATTGCATGGAGATCTTTATGGATGAATTTACTCCATATGGTGATAGTTATGAAGAAGCACTGAAAAATTTAGAAAAGGTCTTGAAATGCTATGAACAAAGCCAGCTCTCTTTAAGCATTGAAAAGTGCCACATGATGATGAGTGAGGGCATAGTGCTGGGACACTTCATCTCTTTTGATGGTATCTAGGTAGATCCATTTAAAATCAAGGTAATTGAAAACATACCAACTCCTGGAACACAGAAGGATGTACATAGCATCTTGGGGCATGCTAGCTATTATAGAGGATTCGTAGAATTTTTTTCCAAATTAGCTTCTTCTTTGTTCACTCTGTTGATGAAGGATGCACAATTTGTCTGGAATGATGCATGCCAAACAACATTTACTGAGCTAAAGAAAAGGCTATCTACAACACCCATGTTACGAGGGCCCAACTGGGCTCTGCCTTTTCATATTTCTTCAGATGATTCAGACACAACCATTGCTGTAGTTTTGGGACAACAGGAAGGTAATGCTCCTTATGCCATTTATTATATTAGTAAAAATTTGTCTCCTGCTGAAATAAACTATACTATCACAGAAAAGGAATTTATTGCCATTGTTTATGCCATCAACAAATTTAGACATTATATTACTGGATATTCTACTTTTGTGCACACTGATCATTCTGCTATCAAGTATTTAATGAATAAACCAATCACGAATGCTAGAGTTACTATATGGCTGTTACTATTACAAGAATTTGATATCACAATTATTGATAGACTAGGGAAGGAAAATGTTGTTGCAGATTTTTTTATCTCGACTTACTAACAGTGATGACAATTTACTAGTCAAAGATTCCTTCCCTGATGAACATTTTTTTGCAGTATGAGCTCATTCCCCATGGTATGCAGATATTGCTAATTTTTTGGCTGCAGGTAAGCTCCCAGCACACCTGTCAAAGACAGAAAAAAGGAAGATCATACAACAAAGTGCTAGATACTACTGGATTGATGGCCATCTTTTCTACACAAGGCTTGATTTAGAAATCAGAAGATGTGTCAGAGAAGATGAGATTTTTAACATTCTTAAAGCTTTCCATGATGAGCCCTATGGGGGACATTTTGCTGACAAAAGAAATGGTCATAAAGTTTTGAGAATGGGCTATTTCTGGCCCACATTGTTCAGGGATGCAAAGAAGTATGTTCAGGCATGTGATAGCTACCAAAGGATAGGCCAACCCAACAAATTAGATGAAATGCCTTTGCAGCCACAGCTTATGGTTGAACCATTTGATAGGTGGGCTCTAGATTTTGTAGGGCCTATCAACCCTCCCTCAAAATAGAAATTTCACATCTTGGTTTGCACAGATTACATGACCAAATGGGTAGAAGCCATAGCCTTGGTTAAGGCCAATGATCAAGCTTTGATTGATTTCCTATATGAATAAATTTTTACTCGGTTTGGAGTACCTAAGGAAATCATTACAGACGGTGGACCACAGTTTGTGTCTCACAAGCTGGAAGCACTGTTACAAAAATTTCATATTCAACACAAAATAACCTTGCCATATCATCCACAAGCCAATGGCCAAGTGGAAAGTACAAACAAGGTTATCAAGGCTATTCTGACAAAGATAGTGAAGAGCCATCGTAAGGATTGGGCTGAGAGGCTTCCAGAGGCACTATGGGCCTATCGTACTACATGGCGTAACACCACTGGTTTTTCCCCATATGAGTTAGTGTACGGTAAGAATGCTATTTTTCCAATTGAATTTGAAATCAAGACCTTGAAAACAATTGTGGAAGCAAACCTTGATTTATCAGAGGCTCAGAGGGACCGACTGAATCAGCTCAATGAATTGGATGAGAAGCACACAGCTGTAGTACATCATACAACTTTAATCCAACAACAACGCTCTAAGTGGCATTATCGATTTATAAAGAAAAAAGTCTTCCTAGAAGGGGACTGGGCTCTGTTGTATGATTCATGGTTTAAGAGGGACTTTAAAGGCAAGTTGCGTACCCGTTGGTTGGGCCCCTATCAGATAGATCAAGTATTTGATAATGGAATAGTTTAGTTGATCACCATTGATGGAAACAAAATATGATTATTCACAAATGGTCATCGGTTGCGCCTGTACCACAAGCCAATCTCAAAGGAAGATTTCGTTTCGCATGTTGCAGATGATCTAGATTGTCAGTTAACGCTGGGACAGGGATTTTTCTCAACCCCTGTCAATTCTTAAGAACAGCAATCTCCACATGATTTGTACATAAATAATTCATTTTCTTTTTTTCATTCTGTATTTTATCTATTTTGAATTTTGCATTTGATTTGTTTTGAAGAATTCTCTGTAGGAATTAATTAGAGGAACAACGGTCGTGACTGGGCTAGACGATTGTAGGCACCTTGTGTTGTTCCTAACCTAATAAAGCTATTTTTAAAGAAGATGGATGATTCGTTACCTTTCAACATTCGGCTGAAAATTTTGCCTGTTACTGCATTATTGCGCAGTTGCGACTCCTTACCTTGCTCATTCTTCCTATTGCGGCAGCTACGACTCTGCTATTTCCACTTTATTTTCTCTCTTTTCCAACAGCCGCGACTCTGCCATTCCTGACCAATCCACCAAATACATCAGCTGTGACTCTGCTATTTCCACTTCATTTTCGCTCTTTGCCAATAGCTGCGACTCCGCTATTCCTGACCAATCTTCCAAATGCAGCAGCTGCGACTCCATTATTTTCACTTCATTTTCGCTCTTTGCCAGCAGCTGCGACTCTGCTAATCCTGACTAATCCGCCAAATGTAGCAGCTGCGACTCCACTATTTTTATTTCATTTTCGCTCTTTGCTCACAGCTGTGACTCTGCTATTCCTGACCATTCCGCTAAATCCAGCAGTTGCGACTACGCTATTCTTGATTATTTTGCCAAATCTAGCAACTGTGACTCCACTATTTTTTTTCCCATTTCACTCTTTCCGGATAGCTGTGACTCTGCCAGTCTTGCTTATTTTGTTAAATCTAATAGCCGTGACTCCGCCAGTCTTCCTACTCTCTGAATGATGATGCCAAGGATGATTCAATTAGGCGTTAATTTTGTTGCTTGCTCCACAAGATCCAACCACGGTTTTCCACGAAGGAAAATTTTGGGTATCTTGGGTAGCTGTCAGCTCGGGTGGCGGTGGCCACATCACTTCAACACATGTGCATTCATACTCCTGAGGACAAAAGCTAGCTGAAATGATTAATTCACAGCTAAACACATAAATGCAAAGGTATGGATAACACCTTTTACATGATTTCGCGGGAAATTAAATACGTTAATAACAATTATGTACTATCTTAACCCTCGATTAGCGAACCCATACTAATTAACCTCCAGGGAATATGTCAGAATCACGGTTGTATTTATTTCCCGTCACCTTACCCGATTTGCACCCAATACCCCAATTCTTCCAACTTCTTCATTCCAAAGGAATTTTTATACCTACGCCGACTTGCCTTAAAAAAACCCGATTTTGAACCCCAACGATCCCTTGCATGTTCGAAAAAATTCAGCTCCCACATCTAGACTGGTAATTGTTGTATTCATTTTGAATTGTGAGGAAAGGACGACATGGGAAACCCGGTCCAGCATGAACCAGTAAATATGGAAGCTGTACGTGCCAATGCAGAGGTTCTTAATATTTTCACAGCAGCAGTCTAGATGGAATACTTTGAACGGTTTGAACGATTTCCACACAGAAACCGCACTACAATTTGCCCTTAACCTGACTAATACTCACTCTGAGGTCAAAGGACTGCATGTGGATGTTACAGAAGAAATAATAGTAGATGTGAATGGCTTACGCTAGGTTGGGAAGAAGTCATTTGGACGGAAAGCACATAATGCAAATGCTATGAGAGAATTTTTGGCGGTTGGGGAGCATGTTAGTCCAAAGCGCCATGGGTTGAACCTGGCATCTTTACCATGACCCTGGAATCAAGCATTCTTCGTGAAGCGCTATATCTCTTGTGAAGGAAGGTACCAAAGTGTGTCCTTCTCTAAACTTCCCTTATTGTCTCATTTACGCCATGGCAATTTGGTGAATATACCATTTTATCTTTTTAAAGCGCTATAAACCATGGCTGGATATGCAAAAACTGCCCAACACCCAGTTTCCTCCCTTACCAATCATGGCCTAATTAAATTACTAGTTTTAAGAGCCATTGCAAATCATAATTTAACCTAGGAACAATTCCTTGCTGGATATGGGCCAATCAGAGAACATGTATTAGAAATGGAGGGTGTTGGCGAAGGCAATGAGGACCGGCGTTACTCAAATCCAGTTGGGGGGGAGATTGGAGCATTAGGAAATCAAAGTATTGAAGAAGAGGAAGTAAATAAGGGAGAAGCAACATCAATAGAAAACCCTGTTGCTCAGGAAATTGTGGTGGAAGCCATGGCACAGGAGGTAGAAAAATAAAAAGCTGTAAATGCAGAAGTAGATACTCAGATGAAAGAAGCCGAAACTGGAGCAGCTATTGAAGTTGCGACAGTAGAGGCTGCAACTGCAGAAGTAGGAATAGAAAGAGAAGGGACTGTGGAAATTTTGGAGGTTGTGTCCTCTCCTGATGTAGCTAGGGTTTTACCCCTATCTTGTGCAAATGAGCACCTACTAAGGAGAATGGACTCCTTAGTAGCAGTTCAGTAAATGTAAATTATTAAACTAAAACAGAAATAAAAACTACTCTAAACATGTGCATGAAACATAAACAACAATTTGTAAACAATGGTTTTTTATTGATATTACCTTCAATGTGAAGGTTGATGAAGCTCTTTGCAATGTCCAAGAGGGTTGCTCCAAGCTCCAATGTGCTCCTTCTCTTTCTCCAATGGTGGGAATGGGCCAAAAGAGGCTCTCAAGGTGAAAGTAGTTCAATGGTGAACTAGGGTTTCGAGAGAGATTTTGGCAGAGTAAGGGTATACTTGATTGTGGATGTGGAATAAGGGATCTCCATCACCTATTTATAGTTTTTTGGTGGTGGAGTGCTGACCCATGGTTTTGGGAAACACATGGTTTAGGGCAGCTGTATAGGGTTTTTTCCTCCTTTTCCTCATTATTTTATATTTTTTATTCCCTTTTTAGGGGGTTTTTGCTATTTTTGGAGGAAAAAGGGGGTTTTTGCTATTTTTGGAGGAAAAAGGGGGTTTTTTAGCCTTTTTGAGGCTATTTTAAGGGTTTTGTGGCCTTTTGGAGGCTTTTTAGTGGGATTTTTTGGGTTTTTAAGGGAAATATGGTAGGAAAATGGACAAATGAGCCATATAATGTGGTAGATGAGGTAGTGAACACTTTTTGGGTGTTAACACCTGAGATAAGGGGGACCTATATTGAAGAAGAGAAGACCGAGGAAAAGACCCTTGTGTCAAAGAAACGAAGAGGAAGATCAGAGAACAAGGGTTAGACATACACTGCAGCAAAGAAAAGAAAAACCAGAGTTGTCATAGCACCAGTAGCAGTAAGCAGTGAGCAACACCCAGTGGGAATGGTGAGGAAAAGAAGGACCCGATTGACAGTAGTAGCAGAAGCAGTTGTGACAGCAGCAGTAGCAGAAGCAGTTGTGACAGTGGCAGTAGCAGAAGCAGCCGGAACAACAGCAGAGGTAGTAGAGATAGCAGAAGAAGCAGAGACAGTGGATACAATTGGGGGTAATATTGAAGCACTCTCAGCAGAGACACTAGGAGAAATTAGAGCAAATAATGAGTCACCTATGGCAGAAATAGCATCTGTAACAGGGGTAGAAATAGAAATTCCTATTTTGAACCATAAGTCACCTACTGTCATGCAGGAACCTTCCATAGAAGAACCTGACATGGAAAATATCCTGCATGAAAATGAATTATTAAAGGAGGATGTGCAGACATTGCGAAATGAGCTAGAAAGATGGAAGGGAGTCGTTGGAAAACAAGCAGAGAAGAATTTGAACACATTAGAAAATGCTGCAAACTTATTAGAAAATTCATCTTTTGCATTTGAAAATGAGGAGCAAGGAGAGACTATTTTTCCAGAGTGTGGAGATATATTTTTTGCAGTAGGACACAGAGTTGTTGTGTTGGGAGTTGTATCACAAAGGAATGTACAGATAGAGTAGGCGGAAGAAGGAATGCCAGAAATAGAATTAATGGCGGAAAATGAGCCAAGAATTGAAGAGATTCCTGATTCGAATTTAGGAGATGAAACAGTGCAGTCCCAGCCATCAAGGGATACTGAGCTTCTTCAGGACCAGTCTCATCAGTTAGAGAGAATTGATATAACCCAGAAACAATCTCAACAGTTCAAAGAAATTGAAGAACAGGGGGCTGTGACACAAGAACCAACACCTTTGAAAACATATAGTGAGGATGCAACTCAGACAACAATATTTGATTTCAAGGATCAAGAAGAGAACACTGTTACACAAGAACCAGTGTTTTCAAAATCTTTTGTTGAAGCTGCAACACAAAATGATATGGCTGAGATTGAAATGGAAAGAAAGGATGTTGTCACACAAGAACCAACATTCCTAAGAATAGTTGCTGAGACTGTAACACAAGCTGAGATGGATGAGGTTGAAATGGAAGGAAAGGATGTTGTTACACAAGAACTAGCATCCTCAAAACTAATGGCTGAGACTGCATTACAAGCACAGACCACTGCAACACCAATGGGGGAGGAAATTGTTACGCTGCCAAAGCAAAACAAGGATGTCATTTATCTAGACTCTGATGATGAGAAGGATGTGGAGGACAGAAGATTTCAACGGCTAGAGAAAAATATTCTCTAGCTAAATCTCAAGTTGGATAAATGGCATAAATATATTGATCAATTCAGGACAGGTATGATTTCTCTCCAAGAACATAAAAATGTCATTACGGAGTTGAGAGAAAAATGCGCTGAGGAGTTATTCTTCCAGAAAATCCGATGGGAGAAACTTCAAGAAAAACTAGAAGAGTTGAAGAAACTTAAGTCCCTGCAACAAGAAAAAGACAAAATGTATACTCTTTCCCTAGAATTATTGAGTTGCAGGGCTCCATCCCCCTCTTACCCTATCTTTCTCCATGAGCAGACAACTTTATTTCAATTGAGGGCTCTAAAATAAGGAAGATCATTTGATTTGGCAACAGCTACTCAGTTCTTGGAAACTTTTTTGAAAAGTGATTTTGAGGATCAACATTTGTTATGTGAATTGTATTTACATGGCAGGGCTTGTTATATTGACTTTCCATCTAATTCATTACCTTGTTTGGGGGATATTCAGCTGAGGGCATTTGTCTCTTTTGTCATTAACCATGTAAGATGGAGAGATGCTTTCCAAATCATCTTCAAGAATGAGGAGGATTCCACTCTATGGGTTAGGGGTGAACCTCATAATCCCAACGGGCTCATAGAAAATATTATTAAATCTCTCAGGGTTCCTACGATTGCCCAATACTTTGAAATGTTGCGATATAAAATCCTCACCACATGTGTCCCGATGATTCTTAATATGCAGCAGACTGGTCTAGAAGGTAGTGAATACAAGTGGCTATACTCTTCTCCATCTCTAAAGGAAAATAACCCATACTGCTTTGAGAATTTCAGGCAACTTTGACAAGGGTTCGTAGATATGTGCAGTGCATGGAAAAATGTGGGTCTTGGTGGATTGGATTAAGATTCAGATTCCCTCTCATATGGCTACCTGTCAGTCCTTACAGAACTAGCTATGCTTTGACTGTAGAAAATGAAAATTTGTGATGGGAGGAATGGACAGCCTGCTATGGGTTTGTGCCTCGAGGAGGGACACCATAATTTGCCTACAATCTTACAAATCTTCACAGATACCACTCAGACTCATATTCAGACTAGGGGAGGTAGTTGCATGAGGACATGCAATCGGATTGTTGGGAGGAGATGTTGGGTCCAGGAAATCTTCCTTTTTGGCCATCCTTATTACATCATTTTTCCCTGATTGCATCCTATTTTCACAAGCTGTATCTATGCCTTTTCTCCAAATCAACTAATGATATTGACAGGCATAATTCGTTATTGCTTTATTTATTTTATGCCTAAGATTGTTAAGGTTCTAGATCCTAGTCCTTGGTTTATGCTAATATGTGTGATTTCATTTAGTCAAGGTCTAAAGCGCAGGTGTATCAGCCAAATGGCGCCAGCTTCTACTCTTCAAAGCCCGATTCCTCATGACTCTAAGGGACAGCACATTCCTCTATGAGAATTTGTAACAGGCCTCCACTGAAATAGAACCCAGCAACAACAGACAGGCCGCCTTCCAGCTTACCAAATCCGTTGATCCATTGATTACTGGAGTAACAGCTCCTTCATGAGTAACTGGCTTGTTTAAATACGGTTGTAATAGTTTGTTGTAACTCCACAGCATGAGGATCATAGATCTTCATTGATGCATGATTTTAGTGGATTGGGGTATGTACTTTCAAGATATAAATATGAGAAGTTTTCTATAGCCGAGGGTTGGACAATTACTATTTTGTGTAAGCTGTAACAGAGCACCTATACTGTCAATTTCCATTATTAATATGAGAGTAGAGTTCTTCATTTCTGTGTCTTAATTTGTTGTGATTCTCGACATCTCTGTTAGAAGGCAAGGGCCTTCCTTCTCATAGAGATAGCTGGCTTAAGTAGGTAGGGTAATTTAGCTTTCTTTCTGTTGTGTGGTGTGGAATCATTGCAGACATTACTGTTAGCTGCAACAAATATTAGCTTTCCTTTTGATAGTTCACGATTGCATCTTGAATAGTTGTAGCAGATTGTTGTGGCAGTCGACTGTGGAGGATAATTCAGTTAATGCATGTGTGTTTGATTCAACTGTAACATCCACGCTCAATTCCAATATCTTTCAGTTGTTTATGCTTTCTAGGATTTCCAGTAATTATCAGTTAGAGTTCAAGCTTATATTTAGATTCTGGTTGCTGTTGTATCTTCAATTGAGGTAGGTAGATTATGATTGAGTAATAGTAGCTACTGGATGGATCATTTTGGTAAAGATTGAATATTGTAGTTAGATAATTATAGGATTTAACTTCTTGCAAAAGCAATCTGGTTTATTTCTATTCTTAATTTTATAAATGTTGGATGATTTCTATAGGAAGGTAGTTTCAATTGAATTCCTAGATGTGTGAATTAGATTAGTCTACTTTTTGGAGTGAGTTTGGATGAATAGACTGGTAGGATCATTATCTCCATTTAGTTAATCAACTGCTTGACATTGTTTATGCACAGATTATGCTTATTACCATTGAAACAAAAAGACCTCCCTAGGTTTGACAATTTATATTGACCATCTTATGTGTTAGCTTTAATTAATTGACATATAGGGTGACCAACAGATCCACTTTGAAGACTGAATGCAGACCGAAGGAAGCAGGAATGTCGAGTTGGAATGTGTTTTCACCGATTTGTCAAAGAATACTGTACGGACCATATCACAAAGGTTTTAACTTCTTGAAAGGACCAGTGAAGCGCTCCTTCTTAAGATGTAGCTAGACCTTATCTGCAATTTGAAATGTATGATGAATATGATGCTTGTCATGTCAGGCCTTAGCTTTCTCGTTTTCTCTGTGCAACATATCCTATGCTTATCGCTGAATATTGCAAATCTGGTCTTGAAACTTGACTGCTTTATCAACTTCTTGTTGGCTGTAGTCGGTGTCTGAGTTCGGATGTGTCGAGGAGCTGATCAAGTTGATAGGCGTTGAGGGTTGAAATTAGTAACAGATCTCAAATGGACTCTTTCCTGTAGATTTTTGCTGAGCACAATTGTAACTATGATGTATGTATGGAAGACTATCATCCCATGTGCATCGATGCTTGTGATTGTACATGCGAAGCAGTTGTACTACAAGGCGATTTACAACTTTCGTCTTTCCGTCGGTCTGAGGATGGAAAGCCATCGATAATGAGAGTCGTGTGTCTAGTTATTTCTAGATGGTCTTCCAAAATATCCTGACGAATCTGGAATCTCGGTCGGAAATAATGGTTTTGGGTAAACCAAAATGTTTCCAAACATGTGTAAAGAAGAGTTGAGTGGTCTACTATGTTGTCATGGTCTTCTTACATGGTATGAGAATGGCCATCTTTGAAAATCAATTGAATACTAATAATATTGCATCATGTTGATGTCCGGTAGAAGGATAACCCATCAAGCAGTCCATAGAATTAGATTCCCATTGTCGACTAGGACTAGCAAAGGCGTATACAATCCCTGTCATTGATTATCAGGTTTAGCAATGGAAAAAACCACGCATGATTGAATGTACTTGTTGACGTCGGATTTAAGTGTATACCAAAAGAAATACTTCTGCAGAATAGCAAGTTTCTTTGCTACTCCAAAGTGTCCTACAGTCTTGCTATAGTGCACGTCCCAAATGAGTTGCTGTCAATGCTCACTGGTCGGTACACAAAGCTTCCCAAGCTTGTATAGCAAGGTTTCTTTCAAGAAGTAATCGGAGGTCGACGACTTTTTAGTCTGTAATTGTCGATAGACTGCTGAGAAGTGGCTGTCATCCTCGTACAATTGTAGCCAACTGGTCGTGTCGTATTTCTGCATACTCATCACTATCAAAAGGAGAGCAATGGGTGGTCGACTGAGGCAATCGGTGGGGGCATTAGATTCACCTTTCCAATACTTAATCACCAACCGAAATTTTTGTAGGTAATTAATCCACTTGAGTTGTTGGTTTGTCTGCAACTTTAATTGTGTCGGAGCGAACTGTAGAGGCTTGTGATTAGTAAGAATGACTGTTTCCTTGCCAAGGATGTAATGCTTCTATTGCTTGAGATATTGCACAATGGCGTACAGTTCTTTTTAGTATGTTGAGTATCTTCTAACTGTGTCATTAAAAGTCTCAGAATGAAAAGCGACTGGGTGACCATACTGAGTGATCACTGCCCCCAAGGCATAGTTCGATGCGTTCGTCTCAATCTCAAAGGGCTGATGCAAATCACATAACACAAGTACTGGTGCAGTGCAGATCCTGTGTTTGAGTTGTTCAAAAGATGCTTGATGTGTTGTTGTCCATTGGAAGACAATTTTCCCATTTCCCTTCATCAACTAATTCAAGGGCCAAGCTATGTGACTGAAGCCGAGTATGAACCGTCGATAGAAATTTGCCAAACCAAGAAAAAATCTTAGTACTTGAATGCTTATAGGAATGGGCCAATCTTTGAGGATCTGTACTTTGTTTGGATCGACGTGAATGCCTACAAAATCAATTACATACCCCAAATATTTGATGCTGGTCATCGCAAAAGAGTACTTGTTCATGTTCATATAGAACCGATGTTGCTAGAGAGTGTTGAGGACTTTTTGAAGATGGTTGACATGTTCTTCCCATGATCGACTGAAAATCAATATATCGTCGAGATAGACATTGACCCATTTTCCGAGGAAAGGTCGAATAATGTTATCCATATGTCGCATGAAGGTCACAGGTGCATTGGTTAGGTTGAAAGGAATGACTAACCATTTGAACAATCCTTCCTTACTCTTCAAAGCAGTTTTCCATACATCCGAGGGCTTGATTGGAATCTGATGGTATCCCAACTTGAGTTCGAGCTTAGTAAATAATTTAGTACCTTTCAAATAGTCGATGAGCTCATCTATCCGCGGTAGAGGGTAGCAATTCTTTACCAAAATTTTGTTGAGAGCTCTATAGTTGATGCACATGCGCCAACTCCCGTCTTTTTTCAGAACTAGGACGACTAGACTTCCACAAGGAGAGGAACTGGGTCGAATATGTCCTTTATCGATTAATTTTTGGATTTGTCTACGAATCTCATCATTTTCGAGAATGGATCTTCTATAAACAGATGCGTTAGGAAAAGAAGAACCAAGAACAAGTTGAATGGAGTGTTTTACCTGACAATGTTGAGGTACTCCATCGGGATCTTGAAAGAGGTTCTGGTACTCATCGAGAATATGATTGACTTGTTGCTTTTGTTGGGAGCTACATAGTTCAGTGAATCGACCCATCACTGCATTATTCTTAGAATGTTGTGGCTTCGTCATGATTAATGTGAACTTCTGAGCATGATTGATGAGCTTCTTTGTCTGTTTGGCAGATCTTGGTGCAACCGTCAGTGTAGGTTGATGCTCTGGTATGTTGAACCATCAATTTTGGATTTTGACAATCCCCTTCTAAGGCTGTGACTGATAACATCCATGTCTATCCCAGAGGTAAGGTTTCCAAAGCAAGGCATCGACTACAGAGAGTGGAGCCACGTCGCAGAGTACTTTATCTTTAAAGGGCTTTATGAAGTAGGAGAGCTTACATTGTCGAGTGATCTATAGTTCTTGTCCATCCTTCATCCAACCGATGTTGTAAGGATGAGGATACGGAGTGGTAACAAGAGCTAGTTTCTTCATGAGATTTTCGGAAACAAAGTTCTTCTGGCTCCCATTGTCCACAATTAGATGTAATGGGTTTCTCTGAACCCATATCTGTGCATCAAACAAGTGCTCTCGTTCCTCCTCATTGACAATAGTCGAGGCTACTGGAGTGGTCGAGGTCAAAAGGGTCGTTGCATCGGGTGATAATAGATGGAGTAGTTTGCAAGTAGGGAGTTAGATATACAACTTATCAATCTATCTTACTAAGAAATGGTGAGTTTCTATGTCAGCAAATGAAGAGATTATCACAATTTTCTAAAGATCTATATTGATTCATCAAAACTCATTAAGATCTAAATCCATTTGAGAATTAAATTCATACATGATAAGCAAAATTCAAACTCTTAGATGGTAGAAACTTGAATCCATTCATATTAAAACAATGAAGAGGTACATCCTTACCATGGATCTTGGTGTGGATCCCTCCTTCTTTGCCATAAGCTTTCCTTCCTTCACCCTTGCTTTTGAAGAATTTGAGCTTTTCCTCCTCCTTCAGAATCTCTCCAGCATGCCTTTGCTCTTCCTTTTTGTACTCCACAATGCATCCCATGCCTTTCTTATATAGCATTGGTAAATGAGCCCTCAAGTTTCTCTTTTCAATGTAGGATTGTCCCTTTTCATCTTTTTTTATTATTTTTGCTCAAAAAGCCATGTTTCCATAGTTTTTAGGCTTTTTTGCACAACTTAGCATACTTTAAGTGTTGAATATTGTAACTTCTAAGAATATTATATTTGTACTTTATTATTCCGGAGATGTTTCATCCCTCCGAGGTGATCCTATTATGTATCCGGAGATGTTTTTTCCTCTGATGGATTGTGGTAACCAGGGTTATTAGATCCACCATGTGGGGGTAGGCCCTGAGTTAATTAATTAGGGGTTATTAGACTCCCTTGGGAGATGTCATCCCCATAAAGGAAAAAGTCAGTCGGGAAACTAGTATAAGTAGAGGAGGATGCTCCTCACTTATGTCACACTTACATAGCTCAGAAAGTAGTGCACTTGTGAGAGAGAGGTCTGCATAGGAGGTAGAGAAGGAGCTCTAGTCTTGGAGCACATCTTGTATTTTGGTTGATCATCTTATTGAGGAAAGGTTTGCTGGGTTTTCTACCCCATGAGCATTTCCCAGGGTAAAATCTCTATCTATCTTGTGATTATGTTTCTTTCAGTGATATTGCTAGTCAAATTAGTTTAAACTTAACACTAAGCACAATTAATTCACTTTAATGCATTCATCTTCAATTGGTGTAGCTTGGTTTTGGACCTTTTATGAGAGGTTCAATCACTGAACTTGGTCTCCTTTAGGTTTTTACTTTCTTCACCTAATCCTTCCATTTATGGGATAAGTGATTAGATCAAAGAGGATTTGTCTCTAAATGTACTTGTGTTTTGTCTTCATGTTGCGGGCGCATAGTAAAAATGTGCTTCTTTCGTCACATGACTTAGGGTGTTAATTCGATTGTTAACAGATGCCCCCTAATGTGTGAGGTCCGAAGCAGAGCTAAGGGATGAAATACATTACTGAAATTTATACTCTGTATGCTGATACTCTTTATACTGTTACTCTTTATCAGTCAAAGCAAGGACGAGGGAAGGAAAACTCATAGGCACGGGATTGGGGATCACACCTACAAAACATAGTAATTTCTCAAATGTATAATATCTTCCTGAGGTGGGAATACCCATGCTCAGCAGTAAACAACCATGGCCACGAACAATACACAGTGGATCCATTTCAAAAGGAAATTTTTCTACAATTTAAACATGCACTTTGATGAGTGCAAGAACATATTATTTATTTAACTTCTGACATGGCAGTCTAATCTTGCGCAGCTTGGGCAGTGCATCGATGAGTGATACAACTGTTTTTCCCAAGGTATTGAATACAAAATGACGATAGTATGAGTTTATGTCATGCGAATAACTGATTTGATGTCGAGCATAATAAAACACCATCTGATTACTGGTCATTGATGTATAGTGTTAACAGATGCGAAGAGACCCACCAATAATGATAATGTACTCTAAGGTACTGAGTACAAAATAGCAAGTGTGAATAGATGTTGTGAAGTTGAACACTTGTAGAATCAAACAATCAGGGGTCATTGATGTATACCCACTGTCATCTGCGAGAAAACCTGCCACTAATGACTGCAAGATCCAAGGTACTCTTGGGTTTCTAGATCCATGTCCTAGATGATGATTTGATGTCGATAGGAATAGATTGATCAAAAGGAGGGCATTAATGCACCCCACATCAACCGATACAAAAAAAAGATCAATAGTCTGATATAATTTAGTAGAACTGCAAGATCCAACACTTTATACTGACACAAAGAAGGATGACATGATTGGTCAAGAATATTTGAGGAATGGCCGACTCAGTTTGGACTTTTCTTGAACACATAACACGACGCAGAATGGACACTTGGAAACATAGGACTTGGAGTAACCGACCTTAATGAAATACGCTAATGCCAGTGTTACACAGAAATCTTCCACCCTGTGAGCATCAACATTCTTTGGCCTGTAGGATCCATTTCAGTGACTCAGATCCATTTTTATCCTTCATGATACTAGTTTTCCATATTTTTGTTCCTATCCGCATGTTGCATCACTATAGCATGCGTACCCACGAGTTGCAGCATTATAGCCCGCGGGTATCAAGTAAAATGGTAAAAACCACTATTTTATTACTTTTTACTCCCAAAAAGCGGTCATTGGGTGACCTTTGGTTCTCCATCTGCCCAAGTAACGTCTCGATGAGTCCTTTAACCTACCTTTGAGAGGACTATATATTGAGCACATATGGCTTATGGATGGGAGGAAGAAGAGAATAGTAAAGGCACTCTAGTGGATTTTTGCCCTATCTTGAGTCTACACTCATTGATCCTTGTAGTTGTGAACCAGTTATGTTCACCTTCCAAACTCCTTGCTAGTTTGAGTTTTCCTTTCATGGAGGATTGAAGTGGTGGAGGCACAAGTGGATTGATCTAGATCTTGGTTCAGATTGGCTGCCGGAAAGAGGTCGTATCACTTTGTACTTCTTCTTGTTCATTAATAGAAATACTCATATTCTCATCCATTCATGGTGTGAATGTCATTTATTATACATTGGGTTACATTTGCTTATGATATTATGGACCATTGTTATTGATAATGTTAATGTCATTTATATATCACATGTACTTGTTAGATATTGGTTGTCAAGGCTAATTTGCAGATTACAAGTGCTTGAATGTGCGCGGATTGAAAGCTCCAATGGGGATCTACATCAAACGTTGGATCGAGGTTGGTTACATTTCTCCATTATTTTAGCATTGTCATTTATAATAGCATTGTTTGAGAATTGAGTAGATTTCTAGTAGTCATCTGTCTATTGTGGTATTCCCAAGCCATAGTGAGTTTTCTCCAATACAAAAATGGTGACTCCACTGGGGAAAACATCCATGTTTGGGAAACATTTTGAGCATTAGTCCATAATTAGAGTTGTTGTTTATCGGAGCTCTGTGTCACTGATTGGCCGTTAAGATACACTATAGAAAACTTGCTTTTTCTGAGCCTCTAGACACTTTATTTGACCATTTTCTTTTCCTCACCTGTGGGATGGCTTAGTTCTGCCCGCATATACCTGCCTCTGTTTACACTACTGCTCGCGGGTACCCACAGGTATTCCTTCGACAATAGTGTGTAACTCCAGCTTTTGTTGGTTTATGGCTATTGGTTGTTGCTGGGTGAATTTGGTTGGTTCCTGAGTCTTTGTTGGCCTCTTTCTTGACTGTTTCATGCCTTGGTTGTGACCGGATCTCTTCGTTTCTCTTGGTTGAGCCTTCTTGGTTTTTTACCAATCTTTGGTTTTAGCCTCTTGGTTTCTTCCTTTTGAGCTCTTTCTTTTGGCTGAGTCTTGTTGTTTAGGATCTACTGGGTTGTCTTAGTGATCTTCTCAGCACTTCAGTGATTGAATAGTAGGATTTTGCTTGCATTTTTTCATTCCATATATCTTGAAAAAATACAAAAATATTCATTTAGTTTTCTGCATTTTCCTTTCTTTTTATAAGAGAAAATACAAAAATATTTTATTTCCATGTACTGCATTTTGCATTGAGTGCTTGTTGCCTTCATTTCAGGTTCTACTTGTGCATTGAAAAGATAAAAGTTTGCATATTTATTTTGGAATTGATGGTTGATTTTGCATATTAGTGACATTGTTTTATTGGATAGATGAGTCTAGGATTGGACGATGTTGCATACTATTGAGTCTACACATCACTAGTTTCATGACCATATCCCTTGATTAATCACAGCCACTGAAATTAACGCTTAATCATAAAATTGATTAGACTTATTTTATTTATAGGGTACACCAACTAGCATAGGTTTAGAGTCTTGGAATAGATCATTGTGAGTTAACAATCCAAGACTACTGAACGAAACATTAGGTGTCTGACCAGGGAGTGGAGGAATCCATGGTATAGATCGGTGTTCTCAGGAAAGCTCTACTCAATCCAGAGTTAAGCATGAGGTCACGGGAGGTTGGTTGAGGAGATATCCCTCTGATACCGACTGAACGTGGGAGATATATCCAGGATTTGTTCGTATCTAGGGGTTGTTAAGATTTAATATGTTAAGACAGAAAATAGCAGCATTACATTCCATTTCACAATAATAGCATATACAGGATCACTGAAGAAACAACAAGCATAACATAAACACAAGAGACACAGATTTATCCTAGGAAACCCTCATGGGGTAGAAAACCTAGTAAAGCTTCCTCAATATCGATGACCATCAATATACAAAGATGCAAACCAAAGATATGATCTCCTCCTCCACCATAGCAGACCTCTCCTCCATAAGTGCACCTTTCTCTCAAGTGTGTGTGTGTCAAATGAGGAACACACCTCCTCTATTTATACACTACTCTGACATATCTTTTACACAAGTACACGTAGGATCGTATTTAACCAATGGGTTAAATACCCCACTACAACTAACTGGGCCTACCCCTCTAGGGTGGTCTAATAACCCTTTGACCCACATAACACATACAGGGGCCAACCCCCAGTGGGGAAGTCTAATAACCCGAGTTACCACATTCCGACGGAGGAATAAACATCTCCGGATATACAATAAGATCTTCACGGAGGAATGAAACATCTCCGAAATAATAAAGTACAAATATAATATTCTTTGAAGTTACAATATCTCAACACTCCCCCTTAACGAGAAGGATATTATAACAGCATCTGCACGAGCAAGGAGTCATCAACATCATACATGATACATCTATAAATCATTGGAAGCTTTCTCAACATCATCAGTAACTCAAGCAGTTACTGAAACATCTTCAATACTGGAACATCAACATCTTCAGTACTGAGTCTTTATCTTCTCCAGCACTCGAACAACTACAGCAACATCAACATCTGGATCCTCACGATCATCAACATCATCATCTCACGATCATCAGCATCGTCATCACATGATCATCAGCATCGTCATCAGCATCACGATCATCAGCATCGTCATCACACGATCATCAGCATCATCATCACACGATCATCAGCATCGTCATCAGATGATCATCAGCATCGTCATCACACGATCAACAACATCGTCATCTAGATCATCACGATCAGTAGCATCGTCATCTAGATCATCACGATCATCAGCATCATCATCTAGATCATCACGATCAACAACATCGTCATCTAGATCATCACAATCAACAACATCATCAATACAAGTATAAATATCATTAATACAAGTATCCTCATCAATACAAGTATAGATCATCAATACAAGTATCCTCATCAATACAAGTATACACATCATCAATACAAGTATCCTCATCAATACAAGTATACACATCATCAATACAAGTATCCTCATCAATACAAGTATACATATCATCAATACAAGTATCCTCATCAATACAAGTATACATATCATCAATACAAGTATCCTCATCAATACAAGTATACACAATAGCAGCATACCCTGCAACACACAAGATCCAAGTACGGGATGATCAATCCCTCTCACTTTAGGACATAGGTCCAAGGATGATACAATCCTGATCCGCTTACGGGATGATCAGTCCCTCTCGGTTTAAGACAACTCTCATGTCTATGGATGATGCAATCCAGATCAACTTACGGGATGATCAGTCCCTCTCGGTTTAAGACAACTCTCATGTCTATGGATGATGCAATCCATATCAACTTACAGGATGATCAATCCTTATCACTTTAAGACACCTCACCATGTCTAGGGACGAGGCAATCCCAATCTATTTACAGGATGATTATTCCTTATCACTTTAAGACATCTCACCATGTCTAGGGACAAGGCAATCCCAATCTATTTACAGGATGATTAGTCCTTATCACTTTAAGACATCTCACCATGTCTAGGGACGAGGCAATCCCAATCTATTTACAGGATGATTAGTCCTTATCACTTTAAGACATCTCACCATGTCTAGGGACGTGGCAATCCCAATCTATTTACAGGATGATTAGTCCTTATCACTTTAAGACATCTCACCATGTCTAGGGACGAGGCAATCCCAATCTATTTACAGGATGATTAGTCCTTATCACTTTAAGACATCTCACCATGTCTAGGGACGAGGCAATCCCAATCTATTTACAGGATGATTAGTCCTTATCACTTTAAGACATCTCACCATGTCTAGGGACGAGGCAATCCCAATCTATTTACAGGATGATTAGTCCTTATCACTTTAAGACATCTCACCATGTCTAGGGACAAGGCAATCCCAATCTATTTACAGGATGATTAGTCCACTCAATCTCATTTAGGACTATCCTTCCTTTCAGAATTACTGAATTTACTATCCAAGGATGATTTAATCCATTCAATTCATTTAGGACTATCCTTCCTTTTGGAATTACTGGATTTACTGTCCAAGGATGATTTAATCCACTCAATTAATTTAGGACTATCCTTCCTTTCGGAATTATTGGATTTACTGTCCAAGGATGATTTAATCCACTCAATTCATTTAGGACTATCCTTCCTTTCGGAATTACTGGATTTACTGTCCAAGGATGATTTAATCCACTCAATTCATTTTGGACTATCCTTCCTTTCAGAATTACTGGATTTACTGTCCAAGGATGATTTAATCCACTCAATTCATTTAGGACTATCCTTCCTTTCAGAATTACTGGATTTACTGTCCAAGCATGATTTAATCCACTCAATTCATTTAGGACTATCCTTCCTTTCGGAATTACTGGATTTACTGTCCAAGGATGATTTAATCCACTCAATTCATTTAGGACTATCCTTCCTTTCGGAATTACTGGATTTACTGTCCAAGGATGATTTAATCCACAGCCGTACATTTAGGACCACATCCAAGGATGACTCAATCCTCAACCGTACATTTAGGACCACGTCCAAGGATGACTCAATCCTCAACCGTACATTTAGGACCACGTCCAAGGATGACTCAATCCTCAACTGTAAATTTAGGACCACGTCCAAGGATGACTCAATCCTCAACCGTACATTTAGGACCACGTCCAAGGATGACTTAATCCTCAACCGTACATTTAGGACTATGTCCAAGGATGACTCAATCCTCAACTGTCCACCAAGGACTTCATTCTCGAAGACATACGTCTACAGCTCTTCTTAGGACTGAAGTCCAGGGATGATCCAATCCCCTCACATGTTCACCAAAAACTTCATTCTCGAAGACATACGTCTACGGCTCTTCTTTAGGACTGAAGTCCACGGATGATCCAATCCCCTCACATGTTCACCAAGAACTTCATTCTCGAAGACATACATCTACGACTCTTCTTTAGGACTGAAGTCCAGGGATGATCCAATCCACTCAAGTCCACCAAGGACTTCATTCTCGAAGACATACGTCTACGGCTCTCTTTAGGACTAAAGTCCAGGGATGATCCAATCCCCTCAAGTCCACCAAGGACCTCATTCTTGAAGACATACGTCTACGGCTCTCTTTAGGACTAAAGTCCATGGATGATCCAATCCCCTCAAGTCCACCAAGGACTTCATTCTCGAAGACATACGTCTACGGCTCTCTTTAGGATGATGCAATCCTATATGTCCACCAAGGACTTCATTTTTAGAGACATCATGTCTACGGCCTCTTTTAGAATATATGTTCAAGGATGATGCAATCCTCTTGTCACCTTAGACCCTGTCTAAGGACCATCCACCAACCTCTCTGTCGGCATCACTAATATAGGTATCCTCATCATCGACCTCACTGTCGATGCAGGCAATCTCATCATGAGTTATCACATCACTCCCCCTTTCGAGGAGGGTCCTTCTGAACTATATTAAGTTTGTCTCAGAAAACTTTACTTGAGGTAGAGTTTTGGTTAGTACATCGGATCGGTAGAGGTTTGGTTAGTACATTGTTACAAATTCGAACTTTTGGTTCCTTTCTGCACCATATCGTCTGTGTATAGAAACAATATTCAACCTTGTAGCAAAGGTTGAGATCCTCATCACCCATGGTGATCATTAAGCTCATCAATTGATTATCGATCCTGGGTACCCATACAGAACCTGATTCACACTTCTTCTTTAATTACACCATTAAGAGAATGGTCTTATCTAGCCACTTGGAGCAAACATCTTATCATGATTCTCTTCCTTTTTCTAAGAGAATTTTCTAGCCACAAGCCTTCTATAGTGTGTTTGATTTGTAAATCCTTTTGTTTGAACATCCATCGCTTGTTCAGTGTTCATCATTCATCATGATCTTTCCTACAAATCAAAATTAAGTACATGATTAGTAATACTTCATAATCATCAAATCATATTGACATGATAACCTATTATGCATACAGATATCATTTACATAGTTATGTCACTATTTTGACCAATACTTTGGCACAACACTTTCCCATATCCTGTATGCATACAGTGGCTATCTAGATGCCTTCCATCTCTACCAGAACATACTATTGAGAGTGTGCACAGCTCTTAGCATGTCAGCAAAGAGGTTTCATTCTAGACAAGCAACAATGGAATATTTGTCCAACTTACCAATCATATGCATATTAGTAGTATACTGTTCAATGCTCTATGAATGTTTACACTTAGCATGATATATTCTAGGAATACAAATATGCATACAAGCAATATCATTTACTATTTCAAATAACAACTCAAACACTTATCCTTTATGTTTGTGTGGTTGCCTCCCGCTTGATCTTCTATATGTCTTTTGAACTTCTATTCATTCTGTACCACTGTGCATGCTCAAGTGTGCACTAGTGTCATCCTCATGATCTCATACACAGACATACATTCATTAGTATATTCTCAATATTATCAAAACATTCTAGTTCTAAATAATCTTTGAAAATGTATAGTCATGATTATAGATAATATTCAAGGTTTCAAGGAAGTCTTCTTTTACTTTTGCATATTCTTGTTTGATCATAGTACTCTTCTGGTTAATTAGATCATCAAGATAAGAGACATAATATGCATAAACCCTTGATTACTAACTTTATGAATAAGCATAACCAATCATACCAAGTATACTTATATAAGGGATCCTAAGGTAAGATTCTAACTTGTCATAGGAAAACATACCTGGATTAGTATACCTGCTTAGTTATGTACAACATACCTAAACAATCTCTTCAATGATTTAGAGATCCTGAGCTAGAACCTGCATGTCTCATAGGTTAAGCATAATATAACAAAGTCATACATACCTCGTAAGTAGAACAAAGATTATGGATGAGTCTTTGTCTTCATGTTGTCATGTTTTAAGGAGCTTGATTTGTCTTTTGTGATGTACCTGTATCTTGTTAGCAAACGACATCAACCTTATACAACACCATAATGCATTAGTACAATCATATAGCCCTAATCAATGAATGTCTTCAATCATTCACATGCATTCATACTGTTACTAGGGTGATAAGACAATTCTAACATTAATCAAGATTGTACTAATAAATAACATGAAGACAAACACATTATGAACTTAATCAAGAATCAGATTTCAAGACATACTTGAACCTCCTTAAGTCATACCTGTCGAGACTTCTTGTAGTCTTCTTATGTAAGGCCTTAGCCTCAGCTTCCCCTGAAACTTGATTTGGAGCTTGATTAGGGCTTGCTAGAGAAACCCTAAAAATTCAATCTTTGACTTTCATGCTTCCAAATGGATGGAAGGATGTGTCTTGCTGAGCTGATCAAACTAGCATACTTCACTTTTGAAATCTCCAAAATTTGACCCCTCAAAATTGCCTTCGAAACTTTTGGATCTTCTTGACAGGAACCCAAACTAGGGTTTGATGAATCCCACCCTTCTGTCCAATCAAAAGGTTCGATCCAAGGCTCTAAACTCTTATTTTTCTGAGGAGCTTCCAGCCGTGGTTACAGACTTCAAAAATTCCAACTTTTGCTGAAGCCCTAATTTTCCATCTTTCTGATCAAAATCCTGAACTAGGGTTTGATCAAGCCCGGTCTTCTACCCAACAAAAAAATTCAATCTTGGTCTCTAAATTTCGATTTTCCTGAGTAGCATTCAGCCGTGGACTCTGATTCCAAAAATTCTAACTTTCTCCAAAACCCTAAATTCCGGACGCCATGAATAAAGGTGCCCCAAAAATAATTCTGTTTTGACAGAAATATGCACCTGATTGTTTCTGCTATAACTCTGAAATTTTTGCTCCACAGGGTCTGAAAACGTTTTCTGCAGTATCCTGACCTGTCATCTTTCCATCCTCGTAGGTCTGACCTCAATTGGATTTTCTAAGAGAGAGTTATGCCAAGTGTCGCAACGTGACCTGTTTATGGAATAAAACAGAAGATCGAACTTGTACGGCATGCCACGTGTCACTATTTGAACTTCGGCCTCTGAAAACTTTTCCTGAGATAGCTAGCCCTGTTATATTTCTATCCTGATAGTTCGGACCTCAATTGGACTCTCTGAGAGAGATTTATGCCAAATTTCGCAACGTGACCTGTTTATGGGATAAAACAGGAGAGCGAACTTGTACTGTGTGCCACGTGTCACTGATTCACCTTCGGCCTCTGAAAACATTTATTAGGATAGTACAGTCTCTGTACTACCTGTCACAATTTGTGAAATTTCATTTGGAGCTTCCTAGCCCAAGTTATGACCTTTTTTTCCAAGGTTACCTGATTTTGACTGAGATCTGGAAGAGGCAGAAACACTAACTTGTACTGATCATAACTCATAAATTACAACGAATCTGTGGGTTCCCTTTGGACACAAGGTACCTGGGGATGTTATCTTCGACTTGTAAAATTTTCAGACCTTGAAACTTCGCAGAAATGGATTTATAGAGAAAGTTCCACGATGACTGGTTTTTGCTATGTAAAACCCTAACCTTCAAATTGTCGTAAGTAAAGCAAGTGTCGTAAGTGCCATACCTTGCCTTCCTTCAGGTTAGCTCTAATACCATGTTAAGATTTAATATGCTAAGACAGAAAATAGCAGCATTACATTCCATTTCACAATAATAGCATATACAGGATCACTGAAGAAACAACAAGCATAGCATAAACACAAGAGACACAGATTTATCCTGGGAAACCCTCATGGGGTAGAAAACCCAGTAAAGCTTCCTCAATATAGATGACCATCAATATACAAAGATGCAAACCAAAGATATGATCTCCTCCTCCACCATAGCAGACCTCTCCTCCACAAGTGCGCCTTTCTCTCAAGTGTGTGTGTGTCAAATGAGGAACACACCTCCTCTATTTATACACTACTCTGACATATCTTTTACACCAGTACACGTAGGCTCATATTTAACCAATGGGTTAAATACCCCACTACAACTGACTGGGCCAACCCCTCTAGGGTGGTCTAATAACCCTTTGACCCACATAACACATACAGGGGCCGACCCCCACTAGGGAAGTCTAATAACCCGAGTTACCACATTCCGACGGAGGAATAAACATCTCCGGATATACAATAAGATCTTCACGGAGGAATGAAACATCTCCGGAATAATAAAGTACAAATATAATATTCTTTGAAGTTACAATATCTCAACAGGGGTACTGGAGGTTCCTTCTCTTGTGCTTCGGGCTTAGCTACCCTTCCCATACGACCGGTCCCACCTGCGACTGTCCCTTTGAGCATTGGTTATATTGCGGTAAACATAGTTTCCTTACCTAGGTACCGCACAAGGTACTTGTAGTGGTTATGTTGTTTGTGTCCTGAGTCAGATAGGGATTGGATAGCATAGTTGTGTTTATGCAGTGGACTTGACCCTGTCGACACAGTGAAGCTTGGGTGTCTCTATAATTGATTCTGTTACCTCCGGCTATAGTTTGGGAGTCTCAAGCTTCTCCTAGGCGAGACATACCGGCTCTAGTGTCGAGAGATCATTTAGCCACTCTGTGTGTCTACTCTTGGCTGTAGTTTCTCTAGGTGTGTGCTTTTGATTTACTGCTTTCGATCGATAGTTGGCCTTTAGGAGATGCTATGTCTCTCTCCAGAGAGAACATGCCATGGAGCCCTACTCTCCATCAGTCCCGTCGTTTGGATCGTTTAAAGCCACTCGAGGTTACACGTTGTATTGCTAGAGGACGCTGGAGGGCTCCCTTTGAGTCTTCAGATTCTTACGAGACTTACATTGAGGACTACATGGCTGCACATCCCAATATCGGGAAAGACCTTTCTACTCCTTCGGGTAGAGTTGAACATACTTCCAATCCCTAGACTCCTCATGAGGATTGGGGAGGTGATCCACTTGAGACTCAACCTGGTTCTATTTGGCCTAATTCACTTGACTGGGATCCATTTGATCCTTTGAATCCGGATAATTATCTTTACGAGATTCCTGACTTACCCAAGGAGGAAGAATAGGATGAGCCTTTCGTTCCTTCGTTTCCACGCGATTTTAGATATAGGAGGCCTGAGACTCATGATGATTTCGGCCCTATGGTCAACCCCACCGCACTCTCTTTTGGTATGCCTAGTCACAATATTGTCGAACCTTCCACTTTGGTTGGTACTCATGCTGGCACTAGTCAAAGTGTTAGCCATACTCTACCCATTGGGGGCACTACCCTAGCTAGGGGCACTACATTGTCCACCCACTCACATAGTATGGGGACTGGTCAGATTCCTAACCATGCTAATGTTGGAACGCGACCACCTCCTAGGAATACCCAACCTAGTTGGAATACTATTCGAAACACGACTCGCCATCCACCACCTAATACACATGTCGCTACTCATCAACCCAGGACTACTTTTGGACATGATACCATTCCTCCCAACCACGGGGGTGGACACATACTGCATACTTTTGCGTCCACTGCCGCGGCTAGTAATAGTAATGTAGGGGGTGGGAATATTTCCTATCCACATGGACATCACACCACCAACCCTGCTACTGGTCACACCCATATTGGACCTGGGAATACTTCTCATGCTTATGCTCATCACACAACTGCTCAAGCTAATCCTAATATTGGGGGTGGGAACATACCATACCATTACGATCAATACAACATGGTTCCCACTATGAATAGTACATACATGCCCCATACCCATGGTGGCAACCCTTACTACAACACAGTCGGTGCTGGCCACCAGTATCACCCACCACCCCAATATGGTGCTCAAAATGCACATATACCTGCTTACTCTCAAATGGGTCAGGCAGGGGGAGGTTATCCATTTTATGGCCATGGGAAAGCTTACGGGCCGTCAGGTCCTCATTATCAGCAGTTTAACCCTCATGGTCAAGATTTTGGTCCATCTTACAACACAGTTCCATTTAACCAACCTTTTATGGGGGCTTATAATCAAGCTTTCCAGCCGCAGCTCCCGTTCCTTGCACGCTTGAATCTCTCGGATCTTTTGAAGCTCACGAATGATCCAGTGTGTCACGACCCTACTTGGCCCCCGATCCCTATCAAGCTCCCTTTGGACATTCCAAAGTTTGAAGGGAAAGGTGGTGAGGACCCGGGAGATCATGTCACGACATTTCACCTTTGGTGCTCCTCCAACTCTTTGAATCATGATTCCATTCAATTACGACTATTTCAACGCACCCTCATGGGGGCAGCCGCGAAGTGGTATCTGGAGTTGCCCAGAAACACCTATAGGGGATTCAACGAGATTGCTTTGGTTTTCTTAGACCATTTCTAGTTGTCGGTTCATTATGATACTGGTACTGAGTTGTTGTCCACCTTCCCTCAGAATAAGGCCACACATATTTCTGACCACATTCAAGAGTGGCATCGGCGGAAGAGATTAGTGAAAGCCAACATTCCTCCAGAGTTCCTGTTGGAATGGTTCCTTAAGTCTTTACTCCCATACATTGATAAGGATGTTTTAATGTCCGGCATTGTGACTGAGGAAC